>OY998166.1:48017051-49292551 GCA_963921995.1 Oxystoma pomonae
TATACGCGTTTTGATTTCTTAAATCGGTTAAGAAATAATAAAGTTCTGCAGTGTTACGTTTAATGCTGTTTGTGTGGTAAAAGACTCTTTCGCTAAAAGTACGGTATATGGTTTGGTCAAAAATAATCAGAATTTAAAGATTTTAAGCTTTATTAAAAGCTAAAAGTCCAAATTTTATGTACTTTATGTCAAAACTGCCATTTCTTTAAAATTCAAAATGGCGGACAAATCTGAGAAGTGCTATTTTTTACCTTCCTGAAAAAAATTGGGCACCACTGTAACAAAATTAAGTTGTGCGCTAAATAGCCTTATTCTTTTAACGTATACACATTACGTTTATTTAAATCCGTTAAGGAATAAGTTATGCAGTTTCATTACTATGAGTCATCTTTTTAAGCTGGCAAACTAAAGATCCAAATTTTATTTTATGCGGCTAATGTCAAAACTGGCATTTCTTTAAAATTTAAAATAGCGGATCGATTTGAAAAGTGGATATTTTTTAGTTTTCGTGGAAAAAGAACATGTGCGGCACTGCCTTATTTTTTTAACGTTACGAATTAAAGTCGGTTAAAAAGTAAAAAAAAATCTGAAGTTTTACTTGTAACAAATACATATCTATTAATTTAAGTCATTAGGTGTTGCAAAGTGGAATTAGGACTTAGTAGGCCATAAAAAAAAAACAAAAAACTTTAATAACTGTCTTTGCCTGTCAGAATGCGCGTCTTTACTTTATATTATTAAATCAAAATGGTGTTCCACGGAGAATATAAGCACTTTGTAAAAAATCTGTTTGAAAGTGGATTTACAGTGTCTCAAATATTTAAGCGAAGATAATTCATTACTATAGATGATGTAAAATAAGAAACCCTGCAATTAAATTAAATTAAGAAAAACTTAACTCGGCATATCTTGGCAAGACTGGGCGATTGATCCTTGTATGGATGGAAAGTCCCAGGATAAACAAAAAAAAGCTACTATTAAAAGATTTTTTTTTTAAATGAAGGGCGGTAGCTCAGTTGGTAGAGCATTAGACTGGTATTCTAGAGGTCCCGGGTTCAAATCCTGGTCGAGAAAAAACATTTTTTCGATATATTCCCTCACCCTTTGCCTCTACGCCACAAATCTCTTCTATCTAATAATTTTTTTATTTGTTCACAAAAAAACAATACTCAATTAAGACCAAAGTAATTGGGGTATTATCACATATCTTAATTTAGTTACAGTGGTGTCGAACGTTATTTTTTTGAGGGGTCAAAAATACTCAGCCCATAAAGCTGTCTGCCATCTTGAATTTTTAAAAGATGATAATTGTCTCTCTTTTCCAGTTGCCTTATAAAATTTGTCCCGTCAAGTAAAAAAGATAATTTTTATTACTAAAAGAACATCGAATGTAAAACTGCAAAACTTTCTTATATCTTAACCGACTTTAGTAATCACTACGTAAATATACGTTAAAAAATAGGGCTATTAAATGTACATTTTCATTTTATTACACTGGTGCACACATTCTTTTTCCAGAGGGCATAAAAAATACCCATCTTGAATTTTAAAGAAATGTCAATTTTGACATTAGGCGCATAAAGTTTGTACTTTTATCTATTCATAAAGCTTAAAATTTTTAGATTCTGATAATTTTTAACCAAACTGTACACTGTGGAATAAAAAGATGATTTACAGTAAGAAAACTGCATAACTTTCTTATTTCTTAGCCGATTTAAATAAACGTAACGTGTGTTGACGGTAAAAGAAAAAGGATATTTATTTATTTATACACTTTCTTTTCAGGAGGGATTTCTTTTTTAAATCTGTCCGCCATCTTGAATTTTAAAGAAATATCAGTTTTTATACTGGGCGTGTAAAATATAGACTTTTAGCTTTTAAGAAAACTTAAAATCTTTAAATTCTAATAAATTTCAGTCAAATTGTATAACGTCGAATAAAAAGATGACTTATAGTAAGGAAGTTTTCTACCATACAAACACCATGAAATTAAACACTGCAGAAATTTCTTATTTCTTAACGGATTTAAAAAAACAATACGGTTATACACCTTTAAATGATAAGGCTATTTACAGCGTATCTTAAATTTATTACAGTGGCGCACACAATTTTTTTGCAGAGGGAGTCAAAAAAACCCATTTTTTAAATCTGTCCGCCATCTTGAATTTTAAAGAAATATTAGTTTTGACATTGGGCGCATAAATTTTGAAGTTTCCTTTTTCAAACAAACTTTAAATTTTAAAATTCAAAAAATTATTGTGGAAGTTGTAGGCAATCCAAAACGTCCGGTTTTTTTTGGAACACCCTATATAAAAACACCATCTTAAAATTGTCTTAGATGCAGTCTAACCGTGATCAGCTCTCCACGAAAAGTGATTGGTTTACCGTCCTGGTCTGTTATTTAGTTTTAGTTAGTAGAATTTCATCAATATAGTGCCTGTTGATTGGTAGTGTGAAAGGTCGAAAATTTCAAGTCAAATTATTTAATTAAAAAAAAGTTAGTACTTTTTGTTTTAAAAAAAAGTCGTTAAAAAAAACAAAAACTTAAAACAGAATTTTTCTTAAAATCCCAAAGTTATAAACAAATTTAAAAATTATTTTGTTTTAATAACCGGCAAAATATTTTCTTTCCACAAAAGTGATTATAAATTTATATATTAAATGGTTTTTTTGTTTCAGAAGTAGTAAAATAAATAAAAAATAAGTTGAAAAAAAAACTAGATATGATAAATTTGAAAATATTTTTGTTTTCTTTCGATATTTTTTGAAAAATATTTTCTTTTTAGCAGCCAACCTCAACGATTGTTATAAAAATTTTAGTTAATGATTTTGAAAATTTAAATATTTAAAATATTTTTTCCTTTGTTTCATAAGTTTTCCAAAATAATTTTGATAAAAGTTTTAATAAAGTTTTCCAAAATAATTTTCATAAAAATTTTAATAAATTTTTTCTTCAACATTTTCTTTTGTAAAAAAACGTGAAATTTATTCTAAAGAAATATTTCTTACCCAAAATAAAAAAAAAACAATTAAGTTCAAAAAACCAACACAAAAAGTCTCTAAGTTCAAACACCCACTGTGTTCCATGTCTATAGGCATAGCGCGCACTACGGAGGTGTTGTTCCGTTAAAAAAATTGTTAAAAACTAAATTCAATTTGCAGAGCTCCGAAAAACCATACCTACGTCGCGTCACTTAACAAGAATTTTTCATCACATGACCGCGAGATCACTGTAAGACCGTGTTGATAGGACGTGTATTCTTGAAAGTCGTACGATATGCGATCATTCTCTAAAGCGATTTATACCGCTCCCTGTTCAGGAATAGACTTCCAGCACGTAAGCCCGTTTTTTTTGGGAATTCGGCGCTTACGTACATTTTGCTATAAAAACAAAAATTGGCTTAAACAGAACACAGTTGAAATCCAAACGAGTTCCAATACTCATCTTAAAACAGTACAAGGCAGTTCGAAAGAAAATAGTTAGAATGTAAAAAGTGAAGTTTGGTTTGTGACAGTATTTCAAAATATTAAAATTTTGGAAGCCCGGTATAAGAACTTTCGTGTGGAAGTTAAGAATCAAACGAATGCTGTAAAAATGTTAAAAAGTGTAGTATAGTGATTGGCAGGATGCAAGATGTAAGTCGGAGATTTCCTGGACTACTGTATCGGTCAGACTTTTTTATTAGTGTAGGACTGTTTGTTTAACCGAATATTATATCACAATGGATTTGAACTTTAGCAATGGCAATAAAATACCTATTATATTTCTGAAATCGAATTGTCTGTTTGTACATACATCCCCAAAAATGAAATATTAATATGCACACTAAAACGCTCATGTCCAAAACAGTGTAAGAAAAATATGTGGCGTCTCTTAAGGAGTTTAAAGTTTTCCGCTCGAACTTTAGAAATAACCCTTAAGGGCCGTTTGTTCACAGTAGATAAATGACATTTAACGGCTTCTCTACTTTTTTAAACCCCGGTTCAACATTGGGGTAAAACATGTGTAGTATATGATCAGGATTGTCATTATTATAGTTAGATTACATTTCACACAGATGGCGTTCACCTTAAATATGTCGACGGATATTTTAGATATATGCTTCTTGTCCGATTGAAGAGTCCGTCCACTAAATCCTAGTAATTGTCCGATAGAATTTTTCTTCTCAAAATTCATCTTTTTATTGCAGAAAATTTCGCACTGTAAGGTATTGCGGTTGGCAGTTATGCTTATTTCAAATTGGTCTTCTTTCAAATTTTCCTTTGCGAATTTTTGTAAAAAATTGTTTATATCCTCTATCTCGTAGGACCCCTCTGGAATCTTAAGGATTTTTGTGTTATTATAACATTAAATATTATTAGAGCTGTCTACGTTCGGTATAGAGTTGTAGCATTCGAAATTTAAAAGCCCCAAATCATACTCTTTTTTATCATCCAAAACTATAGGGGGATAAATATTCGTTGAAAGGTATGGTGAAGAGGGTGACGTTTTACCCGTCAGTATAAATGTAAACATGATCTTTACACTTTAAAGGTTCGCTTATAAATAAAACAATAGTCACTTTATTTTATACATTTATTTTATTTTAGAGTAAAACAGAAATTTTAAACATAAATGTCCACAGTTTACAGAATTATAGGTCTGATAGGGGTTATGGTTATAGTATATTTTAACATCACCATTAGACCTGAAGTATTTCACAACCTCCACAGGTAGTCTCAGGTTACCAAAACTGTCAAAATAATGCATATTTTTTCCACTTTTCTTATACGTAATCCAGTGTGTTCCGGGGCCGTTGCTGTCATCCAAATTAATTATACCCGACTCGAACTTGTCTATTTTTAATGGTAATTAATTTTTCATATAAACACCTCTAAAATTTTTAATTTTAAGTAATTTTGCATATTTTTCCAAGTCCACGTTAGATAAGGCAATGTTATAGGGTCTTAGAAACAGTCCTTTGCCTATGGCTATCGACTCCATTGTTTGATTGTGACGTCGTGCTTCATCAAGTTGTTGATTAGCAGCCTTGGCATCATTTACAGCTTTGGCCACACCTGCTGCTCCTCCGCTCAGGGCCCCCAAGGTGCTTAATGCAGCCATGATTGGTAAAATTGGTAACAGCCCTCCATGACGAATTCGTGAACGTACCCCAAGAAGTATCGTCCTCTATATCGTCGAAACTTTTTATTTAAAAAATCCAATATACATCGGCTTAAAACTGAACCTACTGCGTCGGGGTGATTTCTACGAGTTCACAAAAACGGATAAGCAAAAAAAAAGTTTTTAAGAAACTTCTCTGAATCTAATAATCTTTCCCAAAAACTTGATGATAATAAACTGTCAACATAACCCTACTTTACTTGTTTATCCTACGAGAAGTTAGGAACGACAACGACAGGGGTCAAGTAGTCATTTGAAGTCGGCCAGTCAAATAGTCTGGTTATTACTATTCAACTCACAGGCCGGAATACACTTTAAAAAAAACTTTAACATTAGCTTTAAATGCCACAAACAAAGGGAATTAAAGCTGTACTGCTGGATACAGTGCTATGAAATAGTCCACAAATCATGTTGGGAACGTCTCAATAATTGGAAATATCTAGAAAGGCATAAAATATATTGTTCCATCGCCTGCGAAACATTAGCACTAGAATGACTGGCAGAACAGCAGGAACATGAAAGTATCAAACAAAAACTTCAATTCTTAGATCAGGAGGTGATACAAAAAGACAGATATATAAACTAAAAAAAGACAAACAAAAATTAGAGGATGAAATGATTCAAATGGAGTCATGTCTAAATCAAAACGCGAGTATTAGGAACGAATGCATGCAGCTTGAGCAAGAAATAGCACAAAGAGATATCTACATTAAAAAACAAAAAGAAGAGAGTCGTAAATTTGCTGAAGAAGCATATAAAATGGAAGTATCGTCCTCTATATCGTCGAAACTTTTTATTTAAAAAATCGGCTTAAAACTGAACATACTGAGTCGGGGTGATTTCTACGAGTTCACAAAAATGGATAATCAAAAAAAAAGTTGGTAAGAAACCTCTCTGAATCTAATAATCTTTCCCAAAAACTTGATGATAATAAACTGTCAACATAACCCTACTTTACTTGTTTATCCTACAAGAAGTTAGGAACGACAACGACAGGGGTCAAGTAGTCATTTGAAGTCGGCCAGTCAAATAAACTCGTTATTTACTATTCAACTCACAGGCCGGAATACACTTTAAAAAAAAATCTTAAACATTAGCTTTAAATGCCACAAACAAAGGGAATTAAAGCTGTACTGCTGTATACAATGCTATAAAATAGTCCACAAATCATGTTGGGAACGTCTCAATTATTGGAAATATCTAGAAACAAAATATATTGTTCCATCGCCCGCAAAACATTAGCACTACAACGACTGGAAAACATGCCTAAGAAAGAGGATGGGCGACTACGACAAGCAAATAAAAGCTTTACAGGGCAAAAGAGTGAAAAACTTTGCCAAACAGAGTCTTACATGAGTGTTTCGAAATACGTGCAAACCACCAGTTTGATGACCAAAACAACGGCTTTCCAAACAAACAACACGTGTACAACGACGGAGACGCAAACAATTGACACATGTACAACTTCGAAGACTCAAACAAACGCCGCAACTACGATGTCGGGGACACAAATCAACGCCGCAAGGACAACGTCCGAGACGCAAACTAATGCTACA
The DNA here is from genome assembly GCA_963921995.1 of Oxystoma pomonae. NCBI lineage: Eukaryota > Metazoa > Arthropoda > Insecta > Coleoptera > Brentidae > Oxystoma > Oxystoma pomonae. The sequence continues at coordinate 48,023,772 of OY998166.1, forward strand.
AGTATGAAGTCAGGGACGCAAACCAACACTGCAAGTACAACGTCGAAAACGCAAATCAACGGCGCAAGTACATATACGTATGCAACACATGAAAAGATGATAGAAGAAGCCTATAAAACCTCAGTTGTTTCTTATTACAAACACGAAATTAACCCAGGCAGCACTACTTTTCATAGAGAAATAGAAACTATGACATAAACTACCAGTTTCGAAAAAAAGAAACCTTTAAAGATCTAGTGAAACATCTTCGCAATTATCTCAAACTAACAAAACAGGATAAAATAGTGCTATGGCTGGGGTGTGAAAATGCAGTCATTGATGAACGAATTTTTCATGATGATATAATTGAAGCACTAGAACTCACTAAAAATACAAACCTGATTGTGGTAGGGTCGCCCTATTGTACAAAAAGGAAAATACTTAACAAGTTTATGCACAAGATCAACACACAACTTGCGTTCCATCTAACAGCCTCAAAAATTTCCTTTATTAACCCTTCAGATATTATAAAGCCCCAAGAAATGGGCCAAGGCATAAAATGGAGATTCGCTGACCTTAAGCAACTTATCATGTGGATCGTACATTTTCTGCCTTCATAATAACCCTAAAATAAATCATAGCACCTCACTCAGTGAAGAGCTGACATATGCCAAAGAAAATGCTGAAATCATGGATAGACTGAACCGCTTGCGTAGTATCAACGGTGAAAACGGAAGCAACAACCACAAAACTAAAATTAATGTGCTACAAAACATCTGCATAGCAGCCCCTAGAACAAAAACAACAATAAAGAAAACCGTGCCAGGGGAGGAATGTAGGTCACTGCCTATTGTAAATAAGCTAAACTACCTACAAGTCTTTCCACATGGTTGCGATTTAATAACGTCATCGCAAATCAATTGCTGAAATTCCTCAAGGGACCCGAAATATAAATCTATGACAGAGTCTGGGCCAAATGCTTTTAGGAAACCTTAAGAAAACCAATTGGCTCACTATAACTATCCCAATCGAAAGCATTCTCAGGGTCTACCAGAAGGGAACAATAAAACTTCATCTGATATCAGTGACAGACAGAAAATAAATGGTAAACAAAATATCTCAAATTTTCGACTTGTCAGTCACAAATGGCAGTCAAGATAGCAGAGACTCCGACCTTCCAAAACAATGTACAAGGACTACTTACAGCAAAGGAAACGATGAGGTTTAAAATATCTTATGTAAATTTTCAATCCCTTACCAATAAGTTAAATCAGATACAGTTGTTAACTGAAATGGAAAAGCCTAATATCCTGTGCATTTCTGAACATTGGTGTAGTACAATAAGTATGAACAGCATTTATGCCAAAAACTATATAGTTGCTTCACAATTCTCGCGAAAACATCATATTGACGGAGGGGTCATGATACTAGTTTGCGAAAACATAAATTTTAAATGTCTGGACTTTATCAATCAAAAATCAATTGAAATGCACATGGAGATCTGCGCTGTGACATTTGATCTTGACAATGTTAATTATTGCTTACTTTGTCTGTACAGATCACCGGGTGGATGTTTTGACATATTTCCAGAAAATTTTAATTACATTCTACAATTTCTGTTCAGCAACCATACACATAAACATATTTTAATATGCGGTTTCCTAAATATTGATTATATAGTACATTCCAAAGCCTTAATTTAAAAAATAAATTGGAACCTACTAGAGTCAAAACTAATCCAACGACAGGTGTTGTTTCAGCCACAAAAATCGACTACTGCCTAACAAACCTACAGCTAAGTGAATATCAAGAAAATGTGGTAGATTACAATATAGCTGACCACTTTGACTTGGAGATACATTTAAATCAAACAAAACCACAAAATGAGTTCAAAAAAGAAAGTTTTCTACAAATACGAAGTCAAATCTCGGAAAACAATTTGTGGCTGGTAAATGAATATCTAAAAAAAGATCAGTTTATAGTCACGGAACTATACAAAACATTTTTTCAAAATTTATGAGCACAGTTTCCTATGCAGTCGTTCTGTACTGCCCTAAGGTAACAAAAATCGTTACAAAATCAAAAAAGCAAAACAAAAGTTGACAAGAACCTTTTAGAAAAATACAATACATGTAAAAAGCAACACAAACAAAAAATCAATAAAACTAAAAGAAAATTCTATAACAAGAAAATAAACAAATCCAAACAAAACCAACAAAAACAAATATGGCAAATTGTCAACGAAGTAAGCGGTCGTAAAAGTAACAATAAGTCACGCCCTATTGATAAAATCACCCATAATGGTACAACCTTTTCTGGTCAAAAAGGTATTGCTAATACATTTTCAAAATACTTTGCCACAGTAGCCAAAGACTCTGTTAATGATCACTTTATAATTACCCCTCTCTCAACCGATTGTACCACTATGGATGAACAACCAAACTCTTTTTTGAAACTGATAGTAAGGAAATTGCAGACATTATATCCGGTTTGAAAAACACGAACTCAGCAGGGCTAAATTGCCTACCTACTTCAATTCTTAAAGCGTGTAAACAACATATCTCCGAGCCTCTTGCATACCTAATCAGCAAGTCTGTAGAATTGGGTGAATTTCCCCATGAACTTAAAGTAGGCCTTATTACACGAAGAATTGGCTATTGAAAAATAGACCAATCCCAATCTTAAATATCCTGGCCAAGAGAATATAAGAGACGGTCTACAGGTGACTGGTGTATTTTCTGGAAAAGTACGGTCTGTTGTCAGACTGCCAAAATGGCTTTAGAGTGGGCAGATCGATGGAGAGTGCATCATGTGACTTCTTTGAATATATTTATTCCAACGTTGACAAGGGAGAATATGTTGGTGCACTCTTCTTCGATCTGTCTAGGGCATTTGACTGCTTAAACTTTGACTTTGCAGAGAGAAAACCTCGCGCCATTGGCATAAGAGGCAATATGCTTCGATGGCTGTTGTCATATTTAAAAAATAGGAAAGTGTGTGTCAGAACCAACAATGAAATATCAGAGTTGCATGGAGTTGACATTGGCGTTCCCCAGGGCTCTGTATTGGGACTACTGTTGTTCCTGATTCTTATTTACGACTTGCCTAGGTCCTTAACTGCGGCGGGTTGTACTGTGCTTTTCCCGGACGATACTACTGTCATAGTGTGTGCCAAGAGCCCTGAGGAACTTTAAGAGCAACTAAACCGGGTTGCAGATCAGTTTTCTAAGTGGTGCTGGAAAAACCAGCTAATTGCAAATCCGACTGTTGTAATTAATTTTCATAATCTTCGACCAATAGTAGAAACCATTGGGATATCATTCAACAACCTCGAACTACAACTATCACAATGAACTAAATTTCTTGGCACATACGTGGATTCAAAAATGACATGGGAATCTCATTTAGACTATGTTTTAAAAAAAGTAAACTTAGGCTACTATGCACTACTCCAACTAAAAACTGTACTTGATGTTCGTGGTCTTATAAATGTTTACTTTGCACTAATCAATTCAAATCTTTCATGTAACATAATCTTATAGGGCAATGCCACGAGCATCAACTCAGTCTTTATTAGCCAAAAAAGAACAATTAAACTAATGCTTAATTTAAAACCTGGACAGTCATGTCGTGAACATTTCGTATCTTTGTATATTTTTTCTTGTTTAATGTTTACTAATAGAAACATTAACAAATTTCAAACAGTTTCACAACATCATAGATATCCAACACGTTCTGGAGAAATGCTCAGAATTGATAAACATAAAACTAGTCTATTTGAGCGATCTCCGCTGCATATTGGTAAAGTGCTGTATAACAATCTACCAAAATCCTTGAAAACCATAACTTCCATAAACATTTTTAAAAACAGGTTGAAACAACACTTGATGATTAAGTGCTATTATTCATTTGAAGAATACTTAACGATAAACAAGAACCATAACTAAAATCGTTACTGCATTCTAGTTCACAATAGTAAATATGTTTAAAGTTTTTGTTTTTTTTTATTTGTATTAATGCTGTATTATTAGTCTTTATGTATGTATTAGTTAATTTTAACAAATCCAATATTTTTATTGGCTACTTTTAGTCAAATTTTTTAAATTTTACTTTTTATGTGACATAATCCAATATCATGTAACTTATGATCAAATAGACCAAATAAATTTACATTTACATTGTTTGGGACTTTTATGACTCTTACTGGTCGTATTTTACCTTTATTCTTTTGTGTTGTCTTTAGTGCAAGTTTTACTGCATTACCCAAATCCTGGGGCTTCTGTTGTTTTAGATTTTCTTTTATATTTCTTACCACTTCCCTGAAACCCACTGTTTTTCTAATGTGTTTCAGTTTTTTCTGAGTTTGCCTTCTCTTCTTATTTTTCTCTGAAATCAATTTTTTATTTTTAAGTTTGGGACTCATAGCTGTGGGCACACCCATGGAAGCCAACTTTTTCTTCCAATTTGCATCGGATGCATGCGTTCTCTGTAAAGCCTTCCTTATTAATATCCTATCGGCTATGTGTCGATCGTTTAAGTCTTTGTAATTTGAATAGGAAATGTCGTGTTCTTTACAGGCTTCATCCAACTGATTATTAATACCGTTATCTCTCCTAGCTAAACGCTCTTGTAGCTTAGTTCCAGGATCACAAAAACGAAACCCTGGTAAATGTAGCTCAAAGAGCAGTTTATTTACCAAAGTATTCAACACCCCATTGCCTTCATAGCATGGTATAACATAATACTTCATATTTCAACGTTATAACTAAAACTTAATAAAATATAAGTGGTTAAATTTTTTATGCATTAGGTTTTTGATAGTTGGTTGAGTTAAAATGACATGTTTCTTTTGAAAAATGAAAAATGTTCTAAGACAAAAAGTTCGTTTAAATGTGGGCAATCATGATGTTAACGCAAAAATTCAATCTAGATGGTTTCTTGCTACCATCTTCTATTCGGTGTCTTATAGTAGGACCATCCAACTGCGGAAAAACCAACGTGATGCTTAGTCTTTTAGAACACTCAAATGGGTTGAGATTTGAAAATGTCTACCTGTATTCACAAAGTCTTTATCAACCAAAATATTTATATCTCGAAGATCTACTGAAAACTCTTAAATTTTAATAAAAGGGGTAGGATACTACGTTTTTAACAGTGGAGAAAGCATTATAGCCCGTCTCGGGCAAAACCATATTCAGTATTTATATTTGATGACATGGCCTGTGATAAACAAAACGTGATACGTGAGTACTTTAGCATGGGTCGACATAATAACATTGATTGGTTCTATCTCTCTCAGACATATGCAAAGATTCCAAAACGCTAACGTTTTAATATTATTTAAATAGGATGATTTGAATTTAAAACGTATTTACACGGACCATGTGGGTACTGACAGGACATTTGACGAATTTAAAAACATATGTTCGTACTGCTGGAAAAAAAGGGATATTTCCCTATGACTTTTTAACTGTCTTCAAGAATAGCAAAATTGATGAAGGCAGATATCGTAACAGATTCGATAATTTGATATATCTATAACAGTGGAAAGCTTTTTATTTTATTTGCTATTGTTTATTCAAACAGATAACATAAATTTTAAAGTATGTCGGAAAAAATAGCCATTTCCGGTGAAAAAAACGTGAAGAAAAAATTAATTTCAAAAAGAAAAATTACACGCGAAAATCTAAATTTATTAAAACAAGGACAAATTTCACACGCTAACCTATTTCTACCGGTTACAAAAGATTTGGAGAACATTGAGAGCAGTTTAAACAAAAATGAGGAAAAAAAAAACTTCACAGAAAAACTACCAACTCTTAAAACTATAAAAAAAGAGAAGGATGAGGAGAAAAAGGAGGAGGAAGAGGAGATGAAAGAAAAGGAGGAGGAGGAGAAGAACGAGGAAAAAAAAATCCCTAAATACACACCTATAATCACCCCCTCAAAACGCCCCAGAAAACAGCATGATTTTTCTCAAAGTGCTGGAAAAATTCCAAAGGAACAGCCTGGGCACAGTTATAATTTGAGAAAAGCTCTACTAAAAGACATCACTCAGAGCTATATGATGGGAGAAGATGAAAAGCAGCGTGAATATGAGGAGGAGCAAAGACAAAAAGTCTTGAATAAATCCTTATCGGATTTCTATAATCAGTTTGATCCTTTACCTGCTCGATATATTAGAGACTTTATGGAGGATCCCTTAACAAACCCATTAAACATGGACCCTAAAACCCTTTCAAAATTTCAAGTTAGACGAGATGAAATTGATAACTTCTTCTATTGGTGACTCAAAAATAAATTTTGATGGACCTAATTTAGTTATTAAGGACCTAAGTTATAAAGGTACTCCTGGGATGTATAAGTTGTTATTTCAAAAAAATATGCCCCAGACATACACAAACTGTGATGCGGACGCTTTTAGAGATATCATTACCAGAACTAATGCGAATAGAAATTTTTTTAAATCTACAGGGGATATCATAACGGATAGTGGTTCAGAGAAGTTTAAAAAACTATTTAAAAAATGGGGTGGTCAACAAGGGATGGAAATGGAGTTTTCAAACAACCCTATAGAATACAGACCGCTTCATGCTACTGCGAATATAGGCCGGAAGCAGTTCAATTTGCCAGTGTACGTACATGCAGGGACACCGCACATCCATCAGTGGAGCAACCAACACTCAGGCTTCCGATCGCCGTTCGCCGCCGTTCGGCCGTTCGCGGCTTGTATTTAGTACGCCTCTAACCATGGTGCTATGTGGAGCGTAGTCAATGAAACCGGAATTTGGTCAATAAATACGCAAATTTTTATAGTGTAATTTTATTGTTTTTTGTCACTGATAAATTAGAATATGAATGAAAATAATAAAGATAAACAAAATAAAAACAAGTTCTCAAGATAAAATAATACATTCTAAAAACCAAAAAGATTCTCCCAGTCAAAAAAAATTTAGAGCAAATGTTCGAAAAGTCCTCCTTGCTCGGCTAGACAATATCCGAGCCTATTATAAAAACCCCTTTTAACGTTTCCAAGCATGTTAGTAGTAGTAGATCCAAGTATCTAGGACCATTCAAATTGCCGTAAATAAAAAATGACCCAATTACGTGTTCCCCTACAATACCCCCCCAAACATTGAAAAAAAATACAAATGCAAATTTTCCCTCGACCAATATCGAACGTGTGTTGGGTTATGACGATTCAATAATGGAAAAGTGCTTTCATCTGTGAAAAGATTAGATTTCAGAAAGTTTTCAGCACGATTAGCCCTTTCCATCATTGTTTCGCAAAATTCCATATGCGTTTTTGACGCTTTGTAAGAATGATAACCCTTCTTTTGGAGAAAACGTAAGACAGTGGCTGAAGACGTATCAACTGCTTCGGCAGTTTGGTGGCTAGTTAACTTTCGATTTTCCTCCACTGCAGCGCAAATCATCACGCCTCGTACTTCCTGCTCGTCATTCAAAACAGTGGGTTTTTTATGGTTTCTTGGCGCTACACAACCAAACTTTTCAAAATTCTGTACAAACCTATGAATCGTTGATAACTAGGTTCTGGGCGATTTACAAAATTCTCCAAAAAAAGTTCTTGAATAAGTCTCAACGGTCTACCATTTGACTATCTGTACTTATTCGGCAACTCCGTAGACGTCCATTTTTACTTTTAAAAATGTATTATTTCACTTAAGAACTTATCAATCTGTTTCTCGAGCAAAGCAGAAACAAAACAAAATATTAAAAACAAAATAAATTTCCAAAAGATAACACTGCAGCGTGCTTCGAATCCACCTCGGTCGTACGGCACGGAGAGTAAATTGAACTTGATTCCCCCTATGTTCGCAGTAGTCTGAAGCTCATTGTATACTGGGATGATCCAAATGAACTTGTCGAGCGCTTGCGTTTATTATTTGCATTTCAGATAGCAGGACACACGGGTCACAGAAACGAAATTAATTCTATTGATGAAGAGCTAAGGGAAGCTGATATTATCGAGTAAAAAAGATGGTTAACTTTATTACAGATGTCAATGAGATCTATAAACCGGCTAGAAAAAATTTCGCCCGACGCAGAATAATACTAAAATCATTAAATGATTTATTTCAAGCGGAACTCGTAGAAATGATACCATGCGCTTTCGAAAATAAGGGATTCAAGTATATTTTGGTCGTAATTAACTGTTTTTCAAAGTACGTTTGGGCTTTCCTTTTAAAAACCAAAACGGGACATGAAGTATCTCAGGCCATGGAAAATTTTTTTAAGATGCAAGCCCCCATACGTCTTCAAACCGATTTGGGTAAAGAATTTTATGATTCTTCCATGGAAAAAGTGTTAAAAAAAATTAAAGTAAAACAGTACAGCTCTTATAGCGAAAAAAAGGCACAAATAGTGGAAAGAGTAAACAGAACACTAAAAAATTTAATGTGGAAATAATTTAATTACCAAGGCTCCTACAAGTGGTTGGATTTACTATCTAAAATAGTAAATACGTATAATATTCGAAAGCATCGCACAATCGATATGAAACCTGCCGAGGTAAAGAAAAAAATATGAACAAATGTTGTTACATACAGCCTATAGTCATATAAAAATGACTTTTAAACCTAAATATATGATTGGAGACCATGTGCGCATTTCAAAAATTCGTGGTGTGTTTGATAAAATGTACATGCCTAATTGGTCGACGGAAATTTTTACCATAAAGAAAATTCAGCTTACGAATCCCATCACATACATATTGGAAGATGACAAGAAAAATGAGATTAAGGGAGGATTTTATGAACTTCAGCTGCAAAAAGTAACGTATCCTGATGTCTACCTGGTGGAAAAAATCTTAAAACGCTCTAAAAATAAAGTGTTTGTTAAATGGTTAGGATTAGATAGTAAACATAACAGTTGGATAGATAAATCTAATGTCGTTTAAAATTAATTTAAAAAATATATTATAAAATAAAAATAAAAAATGTCTTTTATTACCTATTATTTTTTTTTAGGTTTTTAAAGTATTTGGGGGGCGTGTGCTTCCATCCACCAGGTTTAGTAACATCTCGATCCCATGTGCATGGTGTACAGTAATAGTTTTGTAAACCAGTTTTCCCTTTACATTTAGGGCATATATATTTTACGGGTATTGGCATTTAAAGTCTTACTGATGAATGTGTTTTAAACAGAGACTTTCATAATAATAATTCTACGCTTGGCAGAACAAAACAAACCAATTGGTTTTCCTTGGTTGCATTATGGTAAAAAAGCTTCTTAATAATTCAAATCATTTCAGTTGTAGTTCTAAAGCGGTGTAGAACACACGTCTGCTGGTTTTCTTTAGAAATGAGAAGCAATGCCAATGTTCCATAAGTTTACCATTCCCTTTGGTGTGAAAAGTGTCAGAGACTCGACTTGGTAAAAATTAGCCCAGGCAATAGCATAGCTTCGTACACGTGTGATATTTGTCGAAATTCAAGTTTAAAAGAAAGACTACTGGAAAAGGACAATTTGAATTAAATAATAATAATCATTAAAAAAAAAAATTCTAATATTATGGAAAACTCTCAGCAGATAGAAAATTATGGGTTAAATAAAGTTGATTGAGATCTCGATGACCTCTTGGAATAAGAAGATTATGGAAAAATTTTCACATGGGTCAGAGGCTGGATTTGTTTCAGTATTCAAACCTGTAAACATGTTATTGAGGAAAAATTTACACACATTTATCCTATATTACTAAACGAATAGAAGCTTCACTTTGTAGATGCCGTGCTGTTGTACACAAAAATTTATCCCAACTATCAGGAATTTGCGAACATGGTTTTAAATACGATGGTGTAGTGAAGTTTCAATTTTTTGTCGCATTTTAAAACATCATGATAAATTTATGAAAAACAAGTTCATAGGTTATCCGTCTTTGTTCTAAATTAGCTCGTTAGTAAGCTTTACGTAAACATGTTATTTTAAAATTCTTGATAAACAGGGCCATGGGTTATCTTGAGTATACTCGATTTTGCCTTCACAAAAGCACACATTTTGATCAATTTAAATCCATATAATAATAATATTATTTACCGTAAAAATAAAAGCCTTTTAACTCGAGCTGCACAGCTGGGTCACAAACATAATACAACCTTTTTGCCATGCCTTCCCCCTTTGTAACACTAACCAAATCGATCACTTAGATCTCGAGATATTCGCAGAGAACTACTAAGGCCTTTCTTTCACCACTTAATGCCCTTTTGGCATGTCCATCTCTCTCAGAATAAATAGCATTGCAACACAGTAATCCAACAAGAAAAGAATTTTGCAAATCGATTACTTAGATCTCGAGATATTCGTAGAAAACTACTGAGGTCTTTTGTCAACTAATATTAGCAAGTTTCAACCATTAGAGAATTTGAGCAGGCATACGTTAGCGTTAACGCTAAGTAGTCTAAGAACTTGTGGCAGTTGACAGCTTGGCTAGAGTGCACAAATGACACATGACTATATGACAGGTGCATGTCACTCATACACACTAGAGCACCCTGTATAAACCCCAAGCAGACTCACTCTGTAGAACATAAGTCACGTGATCACATCCCCTATTCACACAAGCCTTTACAACCCCTTAACAACCCCCTTGGACATAGAGCACCCTGTAGAATCCCCGAAGAGACTCACTCTGTAAAACACAAGTCACGTGATCACATAACACTTCTGATGTCACTTACAGGCACGTGATATTAAGGAGTTTCAGCCATTAGAGAGCTTCAGCACAGACAGACTGACGGACGTACGTTAACGTTAACGGTAAGTGCGGTAGAACCCACACAGCTATACTACTTACCTAATTATTTTTAGCAAACTAGTTCACAAAAAAACTGAACTAATTTTTTAAGTAGCTACAAATGTCTGTTAAACAACTACTCTCTGACAGATACCGTGACAGGCATTGAATTATAAACAGAGCATTTGCCGTCACTACCCAAAAATGTTATGACGCGATAGCTAAAAATTTTAATCACCTTCGGCAAACACATCAAAAATGCCAAACAACTGTCAAACAACTACTCCTCTGACAAACAGCGCGACAGGTATTGAATTAAAAACAGTTTGATGACTAGATAATTCTAGACCAAGCCTAAATAATCTTTAAATTGGAAATAAATTACATAAAACACATGTTTTAAGAATCTAGGGGGTAGGGAAAAACAGGTTTACCACTTAAAGTGACAAAGGGAAATACTTTCTACAAAAAAACATAATGAATTATGGAGCCTTTACCTAGTAAAGAAGGACTCTATAACTTTAATAATAGTTTACAAAAAAACATACCCATGTGTTATAAAAAAAAACATTAATCACGCTACACTCTTTAAAATGTCTAGCATTACAATTATGTGCACAAGGAAGCTTAAACTAACCTCTAATTGCTAAAAATGTGTTTGAGAAGGCTTATCTCATTTTAAAATTAAAATTTAAATCATTTGAAATAAAAAATATTTAAAAGTAACATACCACAAGCATACAGACAGACAAACTCAAAAAAAAACTAAACCAGCATAATGATCTGCAAACTGCCGAAGAGGGGTCCTATTCTAGATTGGTACTTATCTTTTGGATATGATAAATCCTACAAACTCCCAGCCTCTCCAAAACAACGCTCTTCAACTCCTCACATGCAGCACCAGAACGGAGGCATCTCCAGCGTAGACAAACTACAAATCATGGCAGCTGAAGGAGGTAAGGTGGTGGCACTGAACACCATACACTTCACCCAATGACGGCGGGACAACCCAAAAAAAACTCAAAAAAGGCAAAGCCAAAAACGGCAGGAACATTGGCAGGATTTCATCTTTCCAATCCAGAGGTTAGGCTCTCAAAAAAGGCATTGCAAAAAAAAGGCTGCTCGAGTTAAGCCAAGAAAGCAGAAAAAGGCAGGAAAAGGTACAAAAAAAAAAAAAAAAAAAGATACAAAAAAGAAGAAGAAAAAGAAGCCTGAAAAGAAAAAACCAAAATGATAGAACATGTGGTCTGATTTTTTTTGGATTGATGATAAGAAATGACTATAGAAAGAGAATTTCCCTTACCTGATGTATTGCCTTTAAATTCGGTCGCAGATCACTGCTTTTTAGTAAACTTAATAAATCCCATTTAAGGAAAGAAAAGTAAAACTCTTCTTTTAGTTACTTCTTGCTTCTTGTAGCTGGCTGGACCAAAAGAGATCGGAAATCTAGTTAATTCGGTTTTTATAGTGGGCCGAGATTTTTTGGTTAAAAAAACGATTTTTTGGCAGGGGTAAAAATGGAGACCGGAAATCGTAGTAAGGCCAGAACATCGCCTTGACAGAAGGTTTTGGTAGGTTTGTAAAAGAACGATTTACAGAAACCGAGGGTATTCTGATAGGTTGCGAGAAGTATTTTCGAGATGTACAAGAAGAAGTCGCTACTATATTTTACGTAAGAAAAGTCTACAAAAAAGATAATGTTTCAATGTCGAAAACAAAGGACTCTAACCACTCAAAATTCCAATCTTTTAGCAAAAATGAATACACTCAAAAAAATCAATACAACAATGACGCCCCCTTTTCATATGTGGCCAAACTCGATACTGAGTAATGATTTTTAATTTGTGAAAACCCCTCTTACTTATTTTGGTTGAAATAAAATCATCGAAATGCATTTTTAGCGAATACTCTTTAATTGAACTGTGCGCGTAAAGGTGGCGCTACTTAGTCTAATTTTCGTTGTAATATTCATTTTATTAAAAATTAATGTCACAAGGTTTGAGATTTTTATATTTCATAATATTTGTTACATCAAATTCATGAGTTTCAAATGTGCATATGGAGTGGAATATGAAAATGGTGAAAATTAGATCTCGCCCCCTTACAACCCCTAGAGGCTGATGCAAAGTTGGGACTGTTTGCTTTGATGACGTACCTTATTAATTTATTAAGAAACAGAGACAGTTAAGACAAAGAAATACTTAGTACAGTGACTAGTAATTGCTTAACAACTCCTTTAAGTAGGGTTTTTATTGATTTAATTAATGTTTGCACAATGTTTGGATCTTGTCAATAATAAGTATTTGTTGTGTTTTATGGTTTTAAATCTACAATATATGTATAATATTTTTTTCGTTTGAGGAAGACGAAAATTTTATTTCCCACAAAAATCTTCGCTAGTAAAAAATTTTCAAAGACACGAACTACTGTATTTTTTTTATATTAGAACCAATTCAACTTTTTGCTCATTTATAAAATAACCCAACATTTTGTTTCACCATTTAAAATAATAATAAATTTAAAATAATAGGAAGGATTCCTAAAGTGTCATTTTTTTAAACAAAACTCATTGTCGTGGCTAAGTGTCTCAATAGTTTTGAGCATTTGCTTATTAAGAAATTTAAGTTCTTTTTAGTGTAGGGGCGTATGTCGATAATTTCTATCCCGTGGGATTTTGAATGAAGGAGTTTTGTGACTATGTAGGATTGATAGGTCTTTAGTCACACAATTAAGTGTTACCGGGTGTTTTGTTTGCATGCGTCTAGAAGGGGTTGATATGACGTCATCTTTCAAGATGGCGGTCAAAAATCATAAAAAATACGACTTTTGCAACCGGGGCATGATTATACTCGATGTCACATAGTTCGAGGACGAGGATTCTAAAAAATTAACTTTTAAGGTCATCCCGCCTTAAATGACCTTGAAAATTGAAAAAAACAAGATTTTTGCCATTTTCTCTTCAAAAAATCTTAATAATTGGACGTTTTATCAGACTAGCTTCAAATGTACCTCAAACTATTAGGCATATATGTCAAATTCGATCCTTCGAATTTGATGCAGTTTGAAGCTTTATGACCTTGAAAAATACCCCAGTAAAATTCACATATTGCAGAAATAACTACCTAAAGGGCGCTATTAATCATCTATTAAAGCGAAGAGGACCAAATTTGGTAGGAAAGATAAGGTCGAGTACAGTAACATTGTTAAAAAAAATTATCATATCACAACCACATTTTTTTTATCCAATTTCATAAAAAAATAAAAATGACAAGGTGGCCATCAATTATTGTTGACTTATCGTCGCTTACTATGAAAAAAAAGTTTAGTTGATGTATGACCTTGATTGATCTTAAAAATACCATGTACAATAAGTAGAAAACCAGGTTTGTGTGGTGGTTGGTGTTTTTTCCAATTAACCACTACGCACAAACTTTAAGTGCCGGAGATGAAATTAACATCTTAGCCATAACTAAACACATCGTTTTAAACCTCCTATCAGTTTTTTTTTTGCTCTGGCGTTCAAAGTGTTTTTATAAGTGTCGAAACTGTGAATTTTAGGTTCTATTTACTTATCTAGCCAACAAAGTCATTTAAATTACCTATAAGAGAGTTAGCAGAAGTTAGATATACATTACCATATACTGGAGCAGTTGTTTTAGATGCTATTTTCCAAAATGGCGGTCAAAAAAGCATAAAAAATTCTTATTATGCTAGTAGGGTATGACTATAATTGTTTATTGACATTCATAATAAAATTCAAGGATGAGGTTACAGCTATTTATTCACACATTCATGTTCCATCGGATGTTTTGTTCGCATCCGTGTAGAAAGTTCCTAAACTTAATAAAAACGACAGGCATATAGGTCATTTTTACCGGGGTATAGCACAAACATCTTGGACGCCACATCAAAAAAAAAAAATTGGTAGGGAGGTTCAAAATGAACTTTTTAGTTATGGCTAAGATGTTAATTTAATTTTCAGCACTTAAAGTTTTTGCGTAGTGGTAAAAGCTGGTTTTCCAAGGTCAATAAAGGTCATGAATCAACTAAACTATTTTTTCATAGTAAGCGGCGATAAGCCAATAAGAATTAATGCCCACCTTGTTATTTTTGCTTTTTTACGAAATTGGATAAATAAAATGTCGCCATTTGGATATAACAGCCGCCATATTGAAACGCGTCATAGCTGAACCAATTTTTTTTAAACAATATTGTTGGACTTGACCATCTTATTTTTCTTACCAAATTTGGTCCTCTTCCCTTTAATAGTTGATGAATAACGCCCTTTAGTATGTTATTTTTGCAATATGTTAATTTTACTGGGCTATTTTTCACGGTCGTGAAGCTTCAAACTGCATCAAACTCCAAGGATCAAATTTGGCATATATGTCTAATAGTTTAAGGTACATTTGAAGTTAGTCTGACAAAACGTCGAATTATTAGGATTTTTTGTAGAGAAAGTTACAAAAACCTTGTTTTTTGCGATTTTCAAGATCATTAAGGCTCGGATGACCCTGAAAGTAAATTTTTTTGGAATCCTTGTCATCAAATTATATGGAATCAAGTATAATCCTGCCCGGTTGCAAAAGTTGTATTTTTTTATGATTTTTGGCCGCCATCTTAAAAGATGACGTCATGTCAAACACAAATGCGAACAAAACACCCGGTAACACTTGATTATGTGACTAAAGAGCTGTCAATCCCACATAGTCACAAAACTCCTTTATTCAAAATCTCACGAACTTGCACATGCCCCTTCACTATTTAGTTCGTTCTTGGATCCTTGTATTTCTTTTTGGAGTAAAGTTGATCTTTGACACTTATTGTAGTAGTTTAACAATAGCTGTCTTTTGTCAAGGTCAAATCTGTTAAGGGCGTCTGAGTTGAAGAGAAAACCATCTCCCTAAAAATACTATAGGAAACTTTTGCGATCTATTTTAGATCCTGCTCTCTTAATCTTCTTTTTCAAATCATTATTTTCATTCACCGACTGCCTTTCCAGAGACTCGGCTTCATTAAAAATAATTCCTTTTCCGCTTTAAGTTTATTAATATAATTTAACTTATCATTTAGGTCAGCTTTAAGATCGCTTATAACTTGATTTAAATATACAACTATCTCAGCGTCTACGTTTTTAACCATCTCAGAGCACTGCGTAGATTATAAAATTAGATTTTCTCCAACTGTCTCAACACCCTTACAAAGTCTTGATCGACAACTCTTGTGAAAAACATTATGGCATCGCATACATACCCAGTTATATTGAGCTTTATTCTTACAGCATTTAAAGGTTAGGGCTATTTTATTTGCTTAAAGGGCAAGTGATTTCCAATATGTGTAAATAAGTGAAGTAAACAAAAAATAAGAGTGAACTAGTTTAATGTAAATAAACTTAATCAGCTGTACCAAATAAGCAAACTGAACTGGTGTTTTTACGTGGATATCGATGCACTATAAAAAGTTTAAATGTTCGCTTTGATAAATTTAGATGAATAAATGTTCAAAAAAAAAACAAAATTAATTAAAGTATTTTGCTAATTGCAAATGTTCTATTTATCCAATTTTAACTAAAACATCATCATACGTGCACAAAATACAAAGGAACACTTCCAAAAAATCTCAACATCTTTGGTTCACTTTAGCCAGTAGAAACTTATTATTATTTAGAAGAATTATTCTGCACACACCTTTACTGATCAATAAGAATAACAAAAGTAGCTTTTTAAATTGAAACAGTTACAAGCCTGATCAATAATACTTATCCACCAATAAAAATCGTTATATAGGTAGTCTAAAATGTCCATGGATGCATCGCAATTTTGGTGGTTCTTACGTAAAAATTTAAACTTGTTATACTCAAAAATTTTTATATACAGCCAACCATATGGTACCGCGGGCAAATAGCTACCAATCTACCAATAAGCTTAGCAAATTCCCTAATTGTACATGATTTTTTTCCCTGTAATTGTTTGATGAAACTTAATTTTGTATGTGGGCCTTAATACACATTATTCTTCATTAATTATAAAACCCAGAGAATTAAAATTAATTTGAACAACACTGGTTTTATAGTTTTCGTAAAAATATATTAGTGCAAGCAATGTTTAGGCCGAAAGGCAACACATTGAATTCGAAAACGTTGTTAATAAAAACATATGTAAGATATTTCCTACATGATTTGTTTATAGAAATTGCAAAATAAGCGTTTTGAATCGATCTTAGCAAATAAAAGTTTTTCTGTTGTTAATTTTATCGTCGAGCGATAATCTTTCACTTTAAAATGTGGCTCAGAAATATAGTTATTAAGATTTTTTAAATTTAAAATGATTTTTTTACCGCTTGATTTTTCTCATAAAAAATAAAGGGATACAAATTCGCCATTTATATATATATAAATTCGTTATTTATATATATAAATATATATATTCGCGTACTTTTGAAATGACCCCTAAAAATAATAACTCCTGAATAAAGGCCGCAAATTGTTTGGCCTTGATTACCCGAAAACTTTGAATTTCCAGAAGTTTCTCGATAAAAGGGATTTTTATACCCTCGACCCATGCTAACAAACAACTCTCTTGCGTTATTGCAAACCAATTTTTAGAAAAAATAGGTAGGTAGTCGACCGACTAGTATACTCACCACTATTTCTT
This sequence comes from Oxystoma pomonae, assembly GCA_963921995.1. Lineage (NCBI taxonomy): Eukaryota > Metazoa > Arthropoda > Insecta > Coleoptera > Brentidae > Oxystoma > Oxystoma pomonae. The sequence continues at coordinate 48,041,157 of OY998166.1, forward strand.
GCGATACTGATAGCAAATAATTGACAAGGCTCTTTCTTCTCCCCCGCTCTAGATTTCCGCTTCTGGTATTTGGCCCGATGAAAAGTAAAACCTGAGGGTGTCGGCTGATACAACCTTGATGATGAACGACTTTTAAGTATTCTTAATTTAAAAGTAGACAGGTTACTTAAGTTTATTTTCCATCTAGCCAAGGGCTTCGACCGATTTTATTTTCACTTGCATATTATTTTCAAATAGAAACTCGCCAATTTCGGTGTCTTGTAGAGCTTTTTTTACGTTTTAGTATGGGAATAATATTGTAACGACGGTGTAAGAAAATGGAGGGGGTGTCCTACAAAAAATAGTTGCAGCATCAGCGATAGTTGCGATATCATCCTGCGTCACCGAATCAGGATCGTGAATAAATTTAGATATTGAAGAGCCTAGGGCAGCAAGACCCAACCCCATTGTGTCTTGCTATGGTTGGAGAAACTTTTCCTGTTTCATTGCTGCTTCGTTCAGAGTCACTTTAATTTCTTTGTTAAGTTTTGGCCCCGCTAATGTAGGGCAATTTTCCGGAATTGAGTATTTTTTAGGATATTATCCAGCGTTTCTTTTAAAATTCCTGATTTAAGGTATTCCGACCAATAGCAGGCCACGTCAGGGTCGAGCGTAAAACCGTTAGGTTTTTTCTTTGTAGGGTCTACCCCTAAAATAGAGACGATTACTGTTTGTGAAACATTTTGTTCCGTCTCCATTTCCTGTTGCATCGGGTCTTGAAGCAATTGAGTTCCCCCTTCTTCATTTAAAGTGGGAGATTCCCTTCCCTCTGCAAAAAAGAAAAACATACTAATCTCAGAATGCTTTTGGCAAATTAGAGAAAAAGCAGATCGAATGATCGCATTATAGAAAAGAAAAAAGAAAGTTTTTTTTTATGCAAGTAGAGTAGAGCTTCGGTAATTCGTAAAAAATAATTACCTTGTTCACTGTCCGATTCTAATTCCACAATTAAAATTCTTTCCCAAAAACTTACATTGCCGGTCGAATTTAGGGATTCGTCTCGAAAACGACCTGTTAACCAAGTGCATAAATTTATGACTGATAGGTACGATCGGGGCTTGGGAGGCAGTTTTACACTAACGGCTTTTCAGCTTATCTTAGTTTTTTACGACGCGCTAGAGTTTATGATACTACTTTGTTTTCGTTACTACTGGGGAATACGTAGAAAATTTGGCTTCAGTGGGCCTTTGATATAGATTTAACGAAACTTATGTTAATCGATTACTAATGGACCTACCAACACTAAAAATTACATATGTGGCCACTAGGGGGCAACAGGTGCCAAAATGTATTTTTAAATTTTACATTACATTTTAAATCTCAAACAACTTATTAAAAATTGACTTTACCAAATTCAAAAAGTGCAAAATTTTTTGTCAATAACAAGTTCAAGTTCAAGTTTACATCCAACTTTGCCCCAGCCCCTAGGGGCTGTAGGGCGGCAAGATCCCGGGGTTTGAGATTTTTATATTTCATTATATTTGTTACATCAAATTCATGAGTTTTAAATGTGCATATAGAGTGGAATATGAAAATGGTGAAAATTACAGCCCCTAGAGGCTGATGCAAAGTTGGAACTATTTAAAATTATAGTCCACTGCTCCCGTGGTGGTGTATTTTTGTTGATATTGGCTGAAAGATAATAGTGTAGGGGCATTTGTCGATAATTACCATCCCATGGGATTTTTTATGAAGGAGTTTTATGACTATGTGGGATTGATAGATTTTTAGTCACACAATTAAGTGTAACCAGGTTTTTTGTTCGCATTCGTGTAGAAGGAGTTGATATGACGACATCTTTCAAGATGGCGGGCAAAAATCATAAAAAAACAACTTTCGCAACCGGGGCATGATTATACTGAATTTCATATAACTCCAAGACAAGAATTCCAAAAAAATCATTTTCAAGGTCATCCGAACTTAAATGATCTTGAAACTCGCAAAAAACAAGATTTTTGCCACTTTTTCTTCAAAAAATCTTAATAATTCGAAGTTTTGTCAGACCAACTTCAAATGGACCTCCAACTATTAGGCATGTATGCCAAATTCGATCCTTAGAGTTTGATGCAGTTTGAAGCTTCATGACCTTGAAAAATACCCCAGTAATATTAAGATATTGCAAAAATAACATACTAAAGAGCGCTATTCATAAACTATTAAAACGATGAGGATCCAATTTGGTAAGAAAGATAAGAAGGTCAAGTCCAATAATATCGTTCAAAAAAATTTGGTTCAGCTATGACGCGTTTCAATATGGCGGCTCATATATCAAAATGTTGACCTATAACCACATTTCATTTTATCCAATTTCGTAAAAAAGCAAAAATGACAAGGTGGCTACCAATTCTTGTTGACGTATCGACGTTTACTATGAAAAAAAAATTTAGTTGATGCATTACCTTGATTGACTTTGAAAATACCATGTTGAAATGAAAAACCAGCTTTTTGTAGTGTTTTTTTTTTCCAATTTACCACTACGCAAAAACTTTAAGTGCCGGAGATGAAATTAACATCTTAGCCATAGATAAACACTTCACTTTAAACCTCCCTATCATTTTTTTTTGATCTGGCAACCTAGATGTTGGCGTAACAAATCGTTAAATTATAGAGATTTTTTTAAAGAGAAAATGGCAAAAATTGTGTTTTTTGCGATTTTCAAGGTCATTTGAGGTCGGATGATCTCGAAAGTGCTTTTTTTGGAATTCTCGTCCTCGAGTTGTATAAAATCGAGTATAAGCAAATGGTGCATATTTGCCAAAATTTTATTTCTTATGATTTTTCGACCGCCATTTTGGAAAATGGCATCTAAAACACCTGGTTCAGAATATAGCAATATATATCTAACTTCTGCTAACTCTCTTATAGGTAATTTAAATGACTTTGTTGGCTAGGCAAGTGAGTAGAACATAAAATTCACAGTTCCGAAGAAAAAAAAATATAGGTCATTTTTAACGGAGGATAGCATAAAAATCTGGGACGCCAGTCAAAAAAAGCTGGTTTTTCATGTGTACATGGTATTTTTAAGGTCAAACAAGGTCATGCATCAATTAAGCTTTTTTTTCATAGTAAGCGGCGATAAGTCAACAAGAATTGATGGCCATCTGGTCATTTTTGCTTTTTTAGGAAATAGGATAAAATAAAATGTGCTTATAGGTCACCATTTTGATATATCAGATGCCATATTGAAATGCGTCATAGTTAAACCAAATTTTAAAAAAATGTATTATTGGCCTTGACCTTCTTATCTTTCTTACGAAATTTGATCCTCTTCGTTTTAATAAGTGATGAATAGTATGTTATTTTTGCAATATCTTAATTTTACTGGGGTATTTTTCAAGATCATGAAGCTTCAAACTGCATCAAACTCTAAGGATCGAATTTGGCATATATGCCTAATAGTTTGAGGTACATTTGAAGTTGGTCTGACAAAACGTCGAATTATTAAGATTTTTTGAAGAGAAAATGGCAAAAATCTTGTTTTTTTGCGATTTTTAAGGTCATTTAAGGTCGAAAGATCTTGAAAGTATTTTTTTTGGAATCCTCGTCCTCGATTTATTATTTTGAAAAATGACGTCATATCAACCTCTTCTATACGAATGCGAACAAAACACCTGGTAACGCTTGATTGTGTGACTAAGGGGCTATCAATCCCATATAGTCACAAAACTCCTTCATAAAAAATCACACGGACTGACACATGCCCCTTCACTATAAGTGAAATATAATTTTTTAACTGAAATCGACAAAATTTTTAGCACCTTCGGTATAGTAGACTTGTAGGTAATAGTATGAACTACCAACTGACTGATGTTCTCCCTTATTCTAGAAGGTTGTTTTTATATCTATCTAGGGTGCTTGGTTCCGGCACCATTATAACTTTTTGCCATTAAAACCTTTTGCACCCCCTCTCTTCCCTCGATAGGGCCATGTAAATGGACGGATAAATGGAAAAAAAAGTTTGCACCATATAGTAGATCTTTAGCACCACAATGCACCACCATGAAAAACTTTTCAACCTGCTCCCTTTCTTCGATATGGCCATTTAAATTAATAAAAATCCTGCAGAAAAAACAGTTAAAATTAAACGTGCTCTGTTTAAAATTTCGAAGCGTTTGAGAGTAGATCGTATGACATATATTTAAGAGGTGTCGTTGGTTATGTGGGGCCTGACCATCAAGTTGGTTTACAATCAAAAAGCCTCCCTTTCTCTTCAAAAAAAGAAGAGAAAATTCAAGTTTTCTTATATACTCTTTAGTTTTTTTACTATAGGTATGCGCTTTTTGTTATATTTGGATACTTTTATTGTTATAAAAACTCAAATGTCTACCCAAATGAACAGTAATTATTTTTGCTTTATACTTTTATCAAACGCACGTTTTAAGTAACTGTCCGTAAATAACCAAACTATGGCTTTTACGGTTTCCGATGCCAAGAAAAATTTTTTTTTGATCACGGGTGCAAAATCCCCACTCATTTCTTACCCATGCAAATTTAAGAAAAAGAGTACAAAATGTTGATATTTAAGAAAATTTAATTATTCTAAAAGAATGGTTTATTGGTATGTCGGACAAATTTGTCCCAAGCAACAATTTTAGTTAAGTTATGAATTTTTTTACCATTACGATTGACCATGGTAAAAATGTCCACAATTTAATTTAAAAGTTAAGCCATTCTCCAAGTTTTTGCAAAACAATCATTTTAAAAATACGACAACATAGGTATTGTTTATTCTAAATTATTTGGATACAAATTCAATATGGCGGATTGACATTCAAACCAGGAAACTAAATGAAAATATCACTGTCATTGTCAAAAAACTGGCTTGATTTAATTTGGAATCAACTGCAACAAACTGTCAGAATTTACAATGGTGCAAAAATTTTTTTTTGGAAAAGAACGATTTGGAAGGGGGCAAATAATATCTAGTTAAATAGCCATAGCAGAGAAACGAAGGGGATGCAAAAGGTTTTAATGGTGGTGCATTGCGGCGGAAAGGATCTACTACACGGTGCAAAAAATTTTTGAAAAAAAACGATTGGGGGGGCCAAGTTATATCCATTTAAATGGCCATAGCGGAGGAAGGAAGGGGGTGCAAAAGGTTTTAAAGGTGGTGCCATTTTTATGTGTGCAAAAGATCTACTATACGTTGCAAAAAAATTTTTTGGAAAAAAACGATAGGGGGGGCAAGTTATATCCATTCAAATGGCCATAGCAGAGGAAGGGAGGGGGTGCAAAAGGTTTTAATGGTGGTGCATTGCAGTGCAAAAGATCTACTACGCGGTGCAAAAAAAATTTTTGGCAATAAACGATTGGGGGGGCCAAGTTATATCCATTTAAATGGCCAAAGCGGAGGGGGTGCAAAAGGTTTTAATGGTGATGCCATTTTTGTGTGTGCAAAAGATCTACTTTACGTTGCAAAAAAAAATTTGGAAAAAAACGATTGGAGGAGGGCAAGTTATATCCATTTAAATGGCCATATCGAAGGAAGGGAGGGGGGCAAAAAGTTTTAATGGTGGTGCATTGCGGTGCAAAAGATCTACTACACGGTGCAAAAAAATTTTTTGGAAAAAAACGATTTGCCATTTTTATGTGTGCGAAAATCTCCTATACGTTGCAAAATTTTTTTTTGGAAAAATACGATTGGGGGGGGGGCAAGGTATATCCATTCAAATGGCCATATCGAAGGAAGGGAGGGGGTGCAAAAAGTTTTAATGGTGGTGCATTGCGGTGCAAAAGATCTACTACAAGGTGCAAAAAATTGTTTTGGAAAAAAACGATTGGGGAGGGCCAAGTTATATCCGTTTAAATGGCCCTAACGGGTGAAGGGAGGGAGTGCAAAAGGTTTCAATGTAGTTTAGTTTATCATGCTGCTTAGTACTTGAGTTTCCGTCCGGCTGATTGTACATAATTTGATTTTGGGGTCGAAATTGATCACGCGATAGCAGTTGCGTTGTTTTTATTTTCCATGTCCATCCATCTCCGCCATCTTGGATTTTTGACATATGCCAAATTTTGAGCCGCGTTAGCAAAGTTTCATCTTTTGTCTATAAAACGAGTGAAAAATTTAGAAAATCGGCTGAAGTGGCTCTCCCTTTGCAATAAATTTTATAATCCATTTTTTTTCGTGGTGGTGAAGGTGTTCTCATTATTAGCCGCATTAGCTAGTTAATTGGTAACGGTTTTTTAAAAATGTGAAATCGAAGCATAGTTATTTTTGTTCCCTAATACTATAATATTTTAATATATATTTTTTAAACTAAGTATGTATCCCAAGTAGCACACATCTGTCCCAAAAACGTCCTTGGGACGTCTTCCTCTGGACATTCGTACATCCCCGGGACTTACGCCGTCTTTAGGACGTCGCTGGGCGGTCCAATGTTACAAAATAATTAGTCCACAGGACGTACGACAAAGACGTCCCTGGGACGTACACAGAAAACGTCTGCAGGATATATTTACAGGACGTCTTAGGTACGTCTGCTTTGATACCTACGCCGTCTTTCTTTAGGACGTCCCTGGGAGGTCCAATGTTACAAAATAATTAGTCCACAGGACGTACGACAAAGGCGTCCCTGGGACGTATACAGAAAACGTCTGCAGGACATATTTACAGGACGTCTTAGGTACGTCCGCTTTGGGACCTACGCCGTTTTTAAGACGTCCCTGGGAGGTCCAATGTTACAAAATAATTAGTGCACAGGACGTACGACAAAGACGTCCCTGGGACGTACACAGAAAATTTCGGTAGGACATATTCACAGGACGTCTTAGGTACGTACTCTTTCGGAACTACGCGTCTTTAGGACGTCCCTGGGAGGTCCAATGTTACAAAATAATTAGTCCTTAGAACGTACGACGAAGACGTTTCTGGGACGTATAAAGAAAACGTCTGTAGGACATATTCACAGGACGTCTTAGGTATGTTCGCTTTGAGACCTACGCCGTTTTAGGACGTCCCTGGGAGGTCCAATCTTACAAAATAATCAGTCCACAGGACGTACGATAAAGACGTTTCTGGGACATACACAGAAAACGTCTGCAGGACATATTCACAGGACGTCTTAGGTACGTCCGCTTTGGAACCTACGCCGTCTTTAGGAAGTGCCTGGGAGGTCCAATGTTACAAAATAATTAGTCCTTAGGACGTACGACAAAGACGTCTCTGGGACGTACACAGAAAATGTCTGCAGGACATATTCACAGGACGTCTTAGGTACGTCCGCTTTGGCACCTACGTCGTCTTTAGGACGTCCCTGCGAGGTCCAATGTTACAAAATAATTAGTCCTTAGGACGTACGACAAAGACGTTTCTGGGACGTATACAGAAAACGTCTGCAGGACATATTCACAGGACGTCTTAGGTACGTCCGCTTTGGGACCTACGCCGTCTTTAGGACGTCCCTGGGAGGTCCAATGTTACAAAATAATTAGCCCACAGGACGTATGACAAAGACGTCCCTGGGACGTATACAGAAAACGTGTGCAGGACATATTCACAGGACGTCTTAGGTACGTTCGCTTTGGGACCTACGCCGTCTTTAGGACGTCCCTGGGGGGTCTAATGTTACAAAATAATTAGTCCACAGGACGTACGACAAAGGCGTCCCTGAAACGTATACAAAAAACATCTACAGGACATAGTATGGATGTCCACAGGACGTCTTAGGTACGTCCGCCTGGGACGTACGCCATCTTTTGGACGTCTCGGGGATGTTCGGTGGCGGACGTCCCAAGGACGTTTTTGGGACAGATGTGTGCTACTTGGGATGGCGCACCGGCTATTGTTTTTTGTTTTTTCAATAATAAAATGATGGAGCCTGATTTGGTAGTGTGCCAAATTCAATTGGAAGAGTTCCTCTTAGAGGAAGATTCGGACACTGCCAAGCAACTTTCGTCAAGTATGTTATATAAGAAGGATAAGAAATAAAAACAAAGTTAGGTTAGGTTTGTAAAAGTATCACTGGAAATGCATTTTGGCGATGGAAAAACCGATGACGTTGCGGTTGAACCAGTGACGTCACATTTAGAAATAACGCAAGCGCCATGTTCTATGCCAAAAAATGACACTTATTAAACCAATTTTATAGTAGGGCTGTCCTGGGGACATCCTAAAAACTGTTTGAGTGGTTTAAGGTTTAATCCGAATTTTGGTCCCACGACAAACGTCCCCAGAAAGTACATTTTGGACCTAGGCCGTTTAAGCATTAATGGATTTTATCACTATAAATAACTTGCAAAACCATTAAAAACCAATTAAAATGGGACCCAATCAAAACCAGTTACGAAATAAGTATAAATCAATTTTATAGTATGGATGTTCTCGGGACGTCCTAAAACTGTTTGAGTGGTTCTATCCGATTTTTGGTCCCATGTCAAACGTCCCCAGAACGTAGGTTTTAAACCTAGGTCGTTTGAGCATTAATGGATATTATCAATATAAATAACTTTAAAAACCAATAAAAACCAAATAAAATGGCAACCAATCAAAACCAATCTCGAAATAAGTATAAACTAATTTTATAGTTATGCTGGGATGTCCTGAGGACGTACAAGTGTTCCCAACCGATCTTTGATCCCACTTTAAACGTCCCCAGGACGTACATTTTGGAAACGGGACATTCGGCCCTTAGATACTGTCGCCATTCACCCGCGGTTAAGGAGATACACTTAATTGTGAATTCAAAATACATTGTTTGTCGGAATTTTTAACTATTATTCAAAAGACTGGGGTTGGTCTTCAACTTCTATATTTACCATTTTAACGTATCGTCAAAAATAAAATAAATAAAAAAAAAATTAAATTTTGAATGAAATAGTGTTACCTTCCTAACTATTAATTGTGGAAAAAAAATTTTCAAACATACTATCATTATTTCTAACTATACTATAACTCTTTAATTTAACTCTTTAGTCTATCTGCCTTTGTTTAGCTATAATTATTTTTTTTATATTTTTAAAAAATGTCTTATATCTCTAGGACTATTACTTCTACGCAAATATTTCATGAAAAAAATTTACTTAAAATTACAAACTCTTCAACTTTTGCATTTGCTATTTTACTGTATCTTCCAAAATAAACTAAATAAAAAAAATAAATTAATTTTCATAAAATTATTGTTATCTCCCCGCCTATTCAATTAAAAAAAAATCGAAATGATAGTCTTATTGCCCTGAATGAGTGTATAACTTTCCTACTGATTTTTGTTTTACATATACCTTCCTTTCAGTCCACTGTTGCATGAATCTGTCCGCTATGGAAAGTTGGGCGAACCATACTGCCTGTAGCCTATAAACGGTGGGATGTAGCGACCCACCGTCCACGATTCAAGTCTTGTGCTCGATCGTATTCCTTACGCCATGTCCACGTTAATAAAAGTCTCGCACAGGCATTCTCTACTCTGAGATCTTATACCTTCTAGGACACAGAAGACCATTAAGTCCAACCACACCAAAGTCTTTTGGCGATCGGTAAGTTGCCACGGGAGCAGGACAGTGTAGTCTGGAAGCTCTTAGTGATAAACCGGCATGAAAGCGGCGGAAGTGTGATCGCCGTTTTGCTCAAGGATTGGCTGTAGAGCAACACGTGTGCTGCATCTGTGACTGAGCCATCCTATTTAGGACCTACTCTGCTCACCCTAAAAGGGAAGGGGCTATAAAAGGTGCCCCAGTGGGTACACCACAAGCGGTTAAAACAAAAGAAAAAGAAATCCAATGAACTTTGCCACATGGAATATCCATACACTTATGGATACAGACACAACCACAAGACCACAAAGAAGAACGGCAATAGTGGCACGTGAACTAAGGAGATATAACATCGATATCGCTGCTTTCAGTGAAACTAGAAGAGCAGGCGAAGGCCAACTTAAAGAACATGTAGGAGGCTACACATTTTTCTGGAAAGGAAAAGAAGAAGATGAACCACGCATTCATGGAGTGGGTTTGGCTATAAAAAATGAGATTGTGGACCACCTAACCGAATTTCCATCCGGAATAAGCAAAAGATTGATAACATTACGCTTAAATCTTAGCAACCACCAACACGCTACTATAATCAGCGCCTACGCTCCAACTCTTGCAGCTGATGAAAACCAAAAAGATGAATTTTATTCTCAACTTAGTAAAGCCATAACATCTGTACTTACTATGTGATTTCAATGCAAGGGCGCCATTGGCAAGGAAGGTGTTGGAAACATGAAAAGACAAATTCAAGACCTCCTGGCAACACCCGATGTTAAAACACTGGCATCTGATTGATTACATTGTTGTACGTTTCAGAGATCAAAAATACGTAAACATTACAAGAGCAACAACGAGTTTAGACGACTGCTGGACAGACCATCGCCTGATAAGAGCCAAAATGAACTTCCACCAAGAAGTAGCCATCAAAAAAAGCAAATCAGAAGAAGATTTAATGTAGAACGCCTTAAAGATGATTAAACCAGAACAAAATTCCAAGTCTCTCTGAATCAAAAGCTGGGTACTTTAGAATACCTAGAGAATGTTGAAGACAGGAATAATATCTGCCTTCGAAGAAACGGTCGGCTACACATAAAAAAAAACATCAAGACTGGTATGATGAGCATGACAAAGAAATTCAACACCTTATTGAGAGAAAGAGAAAAGCCCATAATGCTTGGAAAAGCCACTCGAACGCTAACGAAAAGAAAAGGTAATATCAAGAAGCCAAAGCAGAAGTACAAAGGCAAAAAAGTAGATTAAAAAACCAATGGTGGACAACAAAATCACATGAAATGCAACATTTAGCTGAGTCCAACAACATTAGAGCCTTCTTTCAAGCTACTAAGATGATATATGGTCCCACTACACAAGGTATCAAACCCTTATGATCCAAATATGGAACAAGGCTGCTTAAAGCAGATTCTCTATCAATTTACGATGGAAAGAACACTTCCAAGAACTACTCAACAGAGAGTCTCAGGTCGATAATGACATCTTTGACAAAACAGAGATTAGAGGAGGTCGAAAAGGCAATCACTCAGCTAAAAAATAACAAGTCAGCAGGCACAGATTTTATTGCTGCTGAACTCTACAAACAAGAGGTTCCCGCACTTAATTCCCAAATGCACACTTTAATAAGTAAAATATAGACCACTGAGACCATTCCTGCCGAACTCAGAGACGCCTCTATAGTTATCATTTTCAAAACCGATTAATTCTGATTGCTGAACAAAATCTGCCAGAGACACAGTTGTAGAGTTAAGCCCAATCGAGGCACAGCTGACATGATCTTCAGTGCCAGACAAATGCAAGAGAAATCTAGAGAACAAAATCGCCTTCATAGACCTAGTCAAAGCATTTGACTCGGTCAACAGAGAAGCTTTTTGGCAAATACTGACAAAAGCTGGACGCCCTTAAAAATATATTCAAATTCTTATACTACTACAGGACAATATGAATGCAACAGTCCTGGGCAACAATAGACCAGGAGTGTTATTCCAGATTACGACAGGCGTTAAACAAGGGTGTATTATTGCCCACCCTATTCTCTATATTTTTAGGTGCCATGCTTCACCTTGATTTAACGGTGGCCTACTTAACCTAGGCAGACTGCGAGCAATAACTAAGGTCTAGACGACCTCGGTAATCGAACTGCGCCGATAACAACGTCGTTATGGCCGATACAGAGGAAGGTCTACAACTGGTAATCAACGCTTTTAATCAAGCCTGCAAAAGCATTGGCCTAGAGCTCAATCTTGCCAAAACGCAAATTCTTCACCAACCAAAACCAGGTACGAATCCCCAAGCTCCAAACACTTCCATAAATGGCCATTCTTTGCAGAACGTGGAACATTACTCATATCTTGGGAGCCACCTATCATCAAATGTAACTATCGATGCAGAAATACAGCATCACCTAAAATGTGCAGCGTTCGGACGGCTTTTGGAGAGAGTCTTCAACAATCACGACGTTAATGCGAAGACCAAGCTTCGTGTCTACAACTCAGTTATAATACCAACTCTAACATACGGATGCGAAACGTGGACACCTACAAAAGGCATATCAAACGACTACAAAAATATCACCAAAGTTGTTTAAGACGAATCCTGAAAATCAAATGGCAAGACCGACGAACAAACATAAGTGTTTTAGAAGAAGCCAGACTAGTATAGAAGCCCTTATCTTCAAGCACCAGCTTCGTTGGACTGGTCACGTTATCCGCATGCCCGAAACACGTCTCTCAAAGCAGATATTTTATGGACAACTGAAGGAGGGAAAGAGAAATCAAGGAGGTACAACAAAAAAGGTACAAGGACGTTCTCAAAGGCAATATGATGAAGGGTCACATCGATATAAACAACTTCGAGACCACGGCAAACGATAGGGCTTCATGGCGCCGAACAGTCCATGAGGAAGCACAAACTTTTGAAGAGCAACGACGTAGACTAGAGACGGAAAAGAGAGAACGTAGAAAAGAGCCACAAAATGGAAGAATGGATGACCAACAACACCCGTCTGTTGCCGGAGACTGGGTGTGCCAGGACTATGGAAGGGCGTGCGGCTCGAGAATTGGCTTACATAGCCATCAAAAAACGCACAACAGATAGCGACGATACAGAATAGAGGAAAATCATACTCGGTATCGAGTGATTGCCTATGATTTGACTTTAATGTAATTTTATTTAAAAGAAAGGACCAAAGCGAAAAGAGAAATGATTAAACGATGTTTCGCTCTGGGTAACCAGCGAGAACTCATGAGTGGTTTCACTGGCCACCCTCCCCATACATCATTAAACACCATCATACACTTTGATTTCCAACCTTGAATCACTCACAAATAGGCAACGTTCCACACATACTTATCCAAGTTACCTAGTTACCTGATCCGGATGCATCCTGGTGTGTTAATATTTCCAATAGGGTTATGCTTCTAAGGCAATTAAAACAAAAAAAGAAGTAAAAAAAGACCAAAGAAAAAAATAAAAAAGGATATTTTTATATCTGTCTAGGATGCTTGGTTCCGGCGCACAGCAGTGGTTGGTTCTAATGCAGACTGTTTGGTGACAATGATAATTGATTTTGGCACAGAGTTTCGATTCTGATTCAGAATACTGCTTTGCCCTGGCCTAAGCTGCGAAGTAGAGTCATGGTTCTGTGTTCCTGATCCAGTTCAGTTTAGCCCTGTCACCGGCTAGTTATGCGGAGTTCCGGAAACAGATAAGGTATAGTTGGTTGCCATTTAAAGTTTTCTATGCATAAAAGCTCATAAAAACTTTTCGTAAAAACTTATCAAAAGAAAACCATCATCACACCTAGTTTTTTGAATAGCGAAGATTTTTGTGGGAAATAAAGACATTGATTGTTTTCGTTATACCATTTTAATTCATTCGCTACGTTTCGACGACAATATCTTGCTTTAACGACGTATCTTATTAATTTATTAAGAAACAGAGACAGTTAAGAAAAAGAAATACTTAGTATAGTGACTAGTAATTGCTTACCAACTCCTTCAAGTAGTTTTTTTATTGATTTAATTAATGTTTGTACAATGTTTGGATCATGTCAATAATAAGTATTTGTTGTGTTTTATGGTTTTAAATCTACAATACATGTATAATATTTTTTCGTCTATATCTGTGTTTCCCACAAAAATCTTCGGTAATTTTTAAAGACACGAACTACTGCATTTTTTTTTAAATATTAGAACCAATTCAACTTTTTGATCATTTATAAAATAAGCCAACATTTTGTTTCACCATTTAAAATAATAATAAATTTAAAATAATAGGAAAGATCCCCAAAGAGAGATATTTTTTTAATCAAAATTTTACTTATGTTAAAATTTATAAATTTACTGACCGACTGACTGAGCAGGTGCGTTAGTATGGAAGATATGAGGAATAGTTTAAAAACACCTTTTGGCTCCTGTTGTCCCCTAGGGGCCACATATGTATTTTTTTATGACACACGAGGGTATGGTGCTGAACGACCAACATATTTGCCAAATTTCATTGCTGTAGCTTAATCCGTCGGAATTTAACCCTCAACTACTATCGTTAACTACTACTGTTTAAATATTGGTGGGTATCTAAATGACGATATTGCTCAGCTCGCTGCCGCCTTCTGTTTTCTCCCACTTAAGTGTGTAGCTCATGCTGCTTAGTACTTGAGTTTCCGTCCGGCTGATTGTACATAATTTGATTTTGGGGTCGAAATTGACCAGCGATAGCAGTTGCGTTATTTTTATTTTCCATGTCCATCCATCTCCGCCATCTTGGATTTTTGACATATGACAAATTTTGAGCCGCGCTAACAAAGTTCCATCTTTTGTCTATAAAACAAGTCAAAAATTTCGAAAATCGACTGATCGGGTCTAGAGTTATAGCCATAAAGGTATAACTTAAATAGAGACATTATGTTTACCATAGTTGCGATCAAACATAAGGTAAACAATTTGGCGACAATGCCAGATTGCGCTGAAAATTGTATATCTACACGTAATGTTTTTAAAAACATATTATTTTTTTAACTTTATCATTTACTTGCAATTATGCAATTTCTCCGGTTTGTTTTTTAAAACATGAAGAAACTTATTTTTATTCAAATATATAAAGAAATTTAGGTATATTATATAATTGCATTTAAATTTCCTTGAATCTTCACAATTTTAAAGCAATAAAGAATTTATAATGTGCAGGTAGATGTTATGGTACTTGAAATATACCTCATTTTTTTTATCGAAATATCATATAAAATACCTGATATTTTGGGCGATAGAATAATTCTTTAATAAAACCTAGAACAATGTGACAACCTCGCATTTGTGGCGGGTCAGTCATATAACCGTTTGTACGCTGCTCCATTCATAATTTCTCTTCGGCGTTGTAGCTTTAGCATAATCGAGGTTTTAGTATATTTTACAGATTATTGGAGAGTTTTGAATATTTTTTCAATAGATTTTAAGTGTTTGTGGCAAAAGTGATGTGACAAAGTTACTTAGCTTAAAAAAAACAAGCACGGCGTGCATAAAAAACTATCCTAGCGTACGTGGAAAAACGTTTAACGCACGCAATTTTTTTTTAAACGGTACTTTATGCAACACGCAATTTTTTTATAAATGGTACTTTATGCACCAAATTTTTAAATTTTAAGTTTCAAATGTTTGTTCTAAAAAGTATTTTTTGATCAAGAAAGTCATCATAAACACTCGTAGAAACAAAAATTGTACCTAACACTTGCGGAAGTGCCTTTCGCGCACGAACTCCTCCCGTGCGTAAAATTATCACTTTTCGCACTAGTTAGACAAGTACCTATCTGGAAAACATTAAAAAAAATAATATTGACACAATGACAAATATAATACCTCTCCATACCTCGGTATCAATTATTTTTTCACAATGACAAATGTAATACCTCTCCACACCTCAGTATCAATTACTAAGTAAAAAAAGTTAAAGATTGTATATCCAAATATATTTGACAAGTCTAAAAATAAAGACCAAACCTTTTTACATTTATAAATAACGAGCCGCTTCTGGCCGCTGCTAAACGTAAGGTGGTTGGAGCATGTGTGAGGAGGAGCCTATCTGGTGCAGCGTTGCCAGTGGAACATAAAATGGTTTTCCCTAAATCTAACGACTGATCGCGTTTCAAAGCAATTTATGAATGACTTGATGGGTCTATTTTAGTTAAACGTCTTTGCTTATAGCGCAATAAAAAAGTGACCCTCCCTTTGCAATAAATTTGATCCATTTTTTTTGGTGGTGGCGAAGGTGTTCTCATTATTAGCCGCATAAGCTAGAAGAAACTTTTTAATTTTTTATTTTTAACAAATTTATGTTTAGGTAATTGCTAACGGTTTTTTTAAAAATGTAAAATCGAAGCATAGTAATTTTTGTTTCCTAATACTATAATCTTTTAAAATATATTTTTTAAACTAAGTATGTGTATTATATAAACCTATTGTAATTGGTAACGGTTTTTTTTTAAAATGTAAAATCGAAGCATAGTTATTTTTGTTTCCTAATACTATAATCTTTTAAAATATATTTTTTAAACTAAGTATGTGTATTATATAAACCTATTAGTCCTGGAGATTGTGTTAAAACTAAATTAAAAAAAAAATTAAATGCTCGTATGTTTAGACGCCTTGTGGCATACTTTTTTTGTAGGAAATGCTTCCACAATTAATAGTTTTCGTGGTGGAGTAACGACATTTTGTGCAAAGGGTGTCTATAACGTCATCAAAGATGGCCGTCTTTTTAACCACAAATTAATGGTGTTGAAATAGGTTTTTGGCAATAAATCCGCACTTCTTGACACAGCTTTACTAAATATATTGGAGACAAAGTATACAAAGTTTCAGAATAATGCGTCACATTTTCTTAAAACCAGAGGCGTACGAATTCAAGAAATATATTTTTTTTTTAAATTTCCTTGAATCTTCACAATTTTAAAGCAATAAAGAATTTATAATGTGCAGGTTGATGTTATGGTACTTGAAATATACCTCATTTTTTTAATCGAAATATCATATATTTTGGGCGACAGAATAATTCTTTAATAAAACCTAGAACAATGTGACAACCTCGCATTTGTGGCGGGTCAGCCATATAACCGTTTGTACGCTGCTCCATTCATAATTTCTCTTCGGCGTTGTAGCTTTAGCATAATCGAGGTTTTAGTATATTTTACAGATTATTGGAGAATTTTGAATATTTTTTCAATAGATTTTAAGTGTTTGTGGCAAAAGTGATGTTGACAAAGTTACTTAACTTAAAAAAAATAAGCACGGCGTGCATAAAAAACTATCCTAGCGTACGTGGAAAAACGTTTAACGCACGCAATTATTTTTGGAAACGGTACTTTATGCAACACGCAATTTTTTTATAAGTACTTTATGCACCAAATTTTTGTTCTTGTTTGTTCTAAAACTCGTAGAAAAAAAAATTGTATCTAACACTTGCGGAAGTGCTTTCGCGCACGAACTCCTCCCGTGCGTAAAATTATCACTTTTCGCACTAGTTAGACAAGTACCTATCTGGAAAACATTAAAAAAATAATATTTTCTATGTTATATCTTTACATAAATATTTTCACAATGACAAATATAATACCTCTCCATACCTCGGTATCAATTATTTTTTCACAATGACAAATGTAATACCTCTCCACACCTCAGTATCAATTACTAAGTATAAAAAAGTTAAAGATTGTATATCCAAATATATTTGACAAGTCTGAAAATAAAGACCAAACCTTTTTACATTTATAAATAACAAGCCGCTTCTGGCCTCTGCTAAACGTAACGTGGTTGGAGCATGTGTGAGGAGGAGCCTATCTGGTGCAGCGTTGCCAGTGGAACATAAAATGTTTTTCCCTAAATCTAACGACTGATCGCGTTTCAAAGCAATTTATGAATGACTTGATTGGTCTATTTTAGTTAAACGTCTTTGCTTATAGCGCAATAAAAAAAGTGACCCTCCCTTTGCAATAAATTTGATCCATTTTTTTTTGGTGGTGGCGAAGGTGTTCTCATTATTAGCCGCATAAGCTAGAAGAAACTTTTTAATTTTTTATTTTTAACAAATTTATGTTTAGGTAATTGGTAACGGTTTTTTTAAAAATGTAAAATCGAAGCATAGTTATTTTTGTTTCCTAATACTATAATCTTTTAAAATATATTTTTTAAACTAAGTATGTGTATTATATAAACCTATTGTAATTGGTAACGGTTTTTTTAAAAATGTAAAATCGAAGCATAGTTATTTTTGTTTCCTAATACTATAATCTTTTAAAATATATTTTTTAAACTAAGTATGTGTATTATATAAACCTATTAGTCCTGGAGATTGTACAATACAAAAAAACTATTGTACATTTATTTTTCAATCAAGTCGTGACATCTCGCGAAATGATTTTTATAAAAAATGAAAATTATGAAACTTCTTGGAAAATATAAATTAAAAAAAAAAATAAATGCTCGTATGTTTAGACGCCTTGTGGCATACTTTTTTTTTTGTAGGAAATGCTTCCACAATTAATAGTTTTCGTGGTGGAGTAACGACATTTTGTGCAAAGGGTGTCTATAACGTCATCAAAGATGGCCGTCGTTTTAACCAGATTTAAATTTTAGGAAAGATATCAATACCGTTAATACCAGTGGCCAGAATATAGTTATATTATTAATTTTAGCAGTACATTTTATTTTGTAGCGTTACAGCTATTTAGTTATAAAAATACAATTTTGGAATAATTATAACTCGGCTAAATAAAGACTCTACGTACCTTTATGGATCCAAAATATTTTTAGTTCTATTATTTCCCAAGATCCAAAAATTGATTGTGACATTTATAAATAAAATCTCCTTGCCTTGAGTGGAGCAACTTCAATAAAATTCAGGATTAAAAAAAAAAACTATTGTACATTTATTTTTCAATCAAGTCGTGACATCTCGCAAAATGATTTTTATAAAAAATGAAAATTATGAAACTTCTTGGAAAATATTTGCAAATTTGTCTGACCTTTTAAAAAGAATTTAGATTGCAAAGTCATATACATCACCATATTTTTGTGCTCTCCATTTTAGTGCTTCCTCTTAATTTGTGCTTCGATAATAACCTTCTGCTGATTTTCTTCGCCTCCTTGGTTTGTTTACATCAGGTTGGTATTAGTAAACCAGGTTGGTAATTTGTGAGGACTTTGTATAATCACGCAGCTTTTCAGTCGACAGCACCAGACTCGTATGTGTGGAAAAGTACCCAAAAAGAAAGACTATTTAAACAGCCGCAAAAAAATGATGGCAGATTTTGCAATCTATTAAATTGGACAAAATTTGCTCAAATTAAATGCCTATTCAAACATTTGAGTATCACGTGATCTACTAATCATTAAAATTACAGATCCAAAAAAAATTATTAAAATTTTTACCTTATTCCTACACGCTCTTGGCGGAAAAAAAATATATATATGCACCCAGGCATTTACAAAAAAAAATATAATATTTGATTCAAAAGATACCTTTTGGAATTCAAAAAAAAAATTGTATGTGCTTTCAAAATCTCTGCGATCTTGAAAAGTCACACAAAAGAAAATTGTAAACTATTCGGCCAAATCTTCTGTTCCCAAGATATGGGAAAGTAAATATTTATAGGAAAAATACCAACACCATTTTTATACAAATTTGCGCAGAGCAAAAGAATAATAGTTGAGCCTTTGAATTTCTGTGCACAGAAAATTCAAAAGAACAAAAAAATAATATCAGGTATTATAAAATAAAAACTTTTTATAATCCAGCTAAGTCAAGTTCGGGAGATTTTTAATCTAAAAAAATTAAAACCGTATAGGAAAAAAAACCAAATCAAAAGAGAGGAAGGGTTACTTTGTGAAGGGGTGTTGTTTTGTGATGGCGTGGTTTGATCTGTTGATGTTTGGTTGCTGGCGACGGCGCCGAGGCTCTGTGTCCTGTCGCTGCTTCGAGCGTTTTTTGAGCACCTAAAACATTTTGATTTTACTACATCTTTTTGGCCACAGCCATAACAGAAAATTGTTTTTGGATGAGCATAGGAATGACCAAATAAGGAGCGATTCCAACAAGCAGGACCTTGTCTAGAATTTTCATGAGATACTGCCGATACATTGGATCTATTGTTAATATTAGAAAATGTGCTATTTACATTTGGAAAAAACCCCGATTTGTTGAAATTTAAATTATTATTTACATTTTGTCTACTACTATAATTGGAGTTAAAATTGTCATAATTTGTATATGCAAGGTTGGGTTCAAGTAAACCAGATTTCATGGAGGGAGGTGGTTTGTATCTGGTTGCCCAAGAAAGTGATTCTTCAATTTTTGTACAATATAAAGTTAAGTCACAAATAGTGTCTATGTTAAGCAAGGCTGAGTGAGGAATATAACTAGGTAAAAGATTTCTTTTAATTTGATTTACTCTAGTTTTTTCATTAGGTAAGGTAGGCAAACGTCTATAGAGAGTTCCAACAGAATTTGTATAACTTATTATAGATTCATTATTTCCCATAGATCTAAACTGAATTTCAGATAAAATGTCTTGTTCATAAAAATAAGGTAAGTAATCCTCTTTTAACTTTTTGACAATATTCAGCTTGTCCTTTAAAAAGATCTACAGCACTTAAAACTAAATCCGTATCGGATACATTTCTAGCTCTTTTAAGTTGGTTTAGTTTTTCTAAAAATTGTAAGACAGATTGTTTTTGAGAAAGTCCACTAAAATGTACATTCCATTATGTGGTACGTAATGAGAACTACGAGCAGTAGAGTGAAAAAAATCTATAATATAAAGGTGGAGTTATGTGGTGAAGTGGTTTGTTGATTTTGAGTGTTGTTAGGAAAATATATTTCAACTTTACTTGAGAGTGTTCCTTCTAGCTTCAAAAGTTCGATGTTTAAGTGTTTTTTTGTGTCGGCTTGTTCTTCATTTATGTCAGTTAGATTTTGAATTCTGCCAGAAATGTGATGTAATCGAGATTCAATTTATTTTAAGTCATCTTTTTGACCAGAAAATTTAACAATATTACTTTGCAAATCATTAAGGGTTTCTGTTACACCCTTGGAATGACTACCAAAAGGTTTTAAATTAATTTTTTGTCCAAACCAACCTCTCAAAATTTGTTTTTTGGTATCATTATCAAGCGATGCAGCGTTAGGGATTTGTCTGAGTTCAAGCTCATAGGTCAACTCATTTGTTTTTAAATCATTGACGTCCATTTTAAAAATATGAAATTATTTTAAAATTTAAAAAAAATTTAGTGGGAAATAATAAACTAAAAAATTCAAGGAAATTTTGGTGTTAATATTAGTACTTTTATACTTAGAAGTTACTAAACTTTGGTCAGATAGGCAGAAAGTTTGAAGAAATATTTTTTGTCCACTCTAGACAAGTTTATTATTTTTGTTTACCCTTTAACTCAGCTAAGGAAACTCAGCGATAAAAGCAAATTTGCGTTGTTTTAAAGGATTTTTGGGCGCCATTTGTAGCGTAACAGCTATTTAGTTGTAAAAATACAATTTTGGAATAATTATAATTCGGCTAAATAAAGACTCTACGTACCTTCATGGATCCAAAATATTTTTAGTTCTATTATTTTTTTTTTTATCTTCAGGGTGAGTTCAAAGTCTGCTGAATTTCACTTAACTAAACTAATAGGGAACTAGGCGGCATGGATTTTATTCAGAAACCCCATTAAGAAAATTTAAATCTGACTTTAAAATTGCAAGATCCAAAAATTGATTGTGACATTTATAAATAAAATCCCCTTGCCTTGAGTGGAGCAACTTCAATAAAATTCAGGATTAAAAAAAAACTATTGTACATTTATTTTTCAATCAAGTCGTGACATCTCGCGAAAAAAAATTTAGAAAAAATGAAAATTATGAAACTTCTTGGAAAAAATATTTACAAATTTGTCTGACCTTTTAAAAAGAATTGAGATTGCAAAGTTTCTGCTTATTTGTCTTTGAAAGAAAAAATATAGAAACATCACCATATTTTTATGCTCTCCATTTTAGTGCTTCCTTTTAATTTGTGCTTCGATAACAACTTTCTGGTGATTTTATTCGCCTCCTTGGTTTGTTTACATCAGGTTGGTATTAGTAAACCAGGTTGGTAATTTTTGAGGACTTTGTATAATCACGCAACTTTTCAGTCGACAGCACCAGACTCGTATGTGTGGAAAAGTACCCAAAAAGAAAGACTATTTAAGCAGCCGCAAAAACATGATGGCAGATTTGGCAATCTATTAAATTGGACAAAATTTGCTCAAATTAAATGCCTATTTAAACATTTGAGTATCACGTGATCTACTAATCATTATTTCCAAAAAAAATTATTAAAATTTTTACAATAAAAATGTTCTCAACCTGAGAAATGTTGGAACCTTATTCCTACACGCTCTTGGCAAAAAAAAATATATATGCACCCAGGCATTTACAAAAAAAAATATAATATTTGATTCAAAAGGTACCTTTTGGAATTCCAAAAAAAAAATTGTATGTGATTTCAAAATCTCTGCGATCTTGAAAAGTCACACAAAAAAAAATAAATAAATATTTATACGAAAAATACCAACACCATTTTTATACAAATTTGCGCAGAGCAAAAGAATAATGGTTGAGCCTTTGAATTTCCGTGCACAGAAAATTCAAAAGAATAAAAAAATAATATCAGGTATTATAAAATAAAAACTTTTTATAATCCAGCTAAGTCAAGATCGGGAGATTTTTAATCTCAAAAAATTAAAACCGTATAGGAAAAAAAAACAAATCAAATTTGGAGAAACAAAATCGATCTTAATTTTAAGAGATTGGTGAGTGTATGGCTGACGTCATTATAGATAAAACTGAGGAAAAAATATGAAATATCAGATTCGCTTGGGTCAAGAAAAAAATTTTTGCACTCAAGGGAAGATATGGCCGCTAGTCGCGATGACTGCGAGATAAAAGTTAGAAAAAGGTAAAATGTTAAACCTTTCAAAAACTTGGGTAAGGCCTTCCTTAGAGCAAATTTCTGGAATCGACTGAGCCTGAATTGTCTTAGTAAGTTTTTCTCTCAAAAAAAAATGGGACATGAAATCTTTTTTTATTTCCAAAAAAAAGATATTTGAATTCGAACAACTTACCAAGTCAAATCCAGCGTCGATCCAAGCTCACTCGATCCAGATATTTTTGTCTTATCCATCGGGTCATCTAACAGCGATAAAAATGTGCTACAAAAACTTTCCTTTGATCATTGCTATTTGATTCCCGGGAAAAATCCTCCTAAAAGACAACAAAAAAACCACGAAAGAAAACCATACCAGCTCTAAAAAAAATTCTAATTATGCATTAGAATGCCAATGCAACTTGCTAAAAGTCAAAGTAAGTTAATTAGAAAAGATAATTATTAAATTTGGAGTGCAAAAATTTGAAACCCAACCGACCTGCTATTTTTTCTGGTTAATTTCACGGTCAGCCGTGCACTGATTTTTACTAAAATTCGACACTTTAACATACAGTTAGCTGCACAGCGCTTTGGCCTTGGAGACCCAATAAATCATCCAAAGTTCAGCAAAAGACCCGGAATGACTCTGCATCCTTATTCCGACCGCACACTAAGAAAAAGAGGAATATAACGCGCGAAGATATTCTAAAAATATTAGAAGGCAGTTTTTTTTATAAAGTTTTGTTAAGTGTTTTTCTGATTTTTTCCTGCTCAACCAAGAGAGAAAATACAATGCTTGACTTTGGGAAAAAAATAAAAATTAGTTGAATTTTGTTAAATAATAAGAATGGAATATTGAAAAATATCATTAGTTATGGATAAAGCTTTTTTTTATTTAATATAACAAAATAATCGTTATAATTTTAAAATATTCCTGGTTCCTATCTGCCTGATTTGGCATTTTTGCACTCAGATAGTTTCTGGTGGAGTAATGAGGTGTTACCAGTTATATCGTAGCTAATCATATAAATATTATTTCCATCATAAGTTGAAGTCAAAATATGACCATAACCAGGCTTCTCGGGTAAAGAGTAACACAACCCCCCTTCCCTTGGAGCGCCACAGTAACAGACCGTAAGGAGAATTAAAACTGGCGTCAAGAGGACATTTTGCTTTTAAAGGGGAGAATACCTTTTACTGTATAGTAAAATAAAGTTTACATAAAAAACGCCGACCATAATTTCTACAGTATTCTCCAAAAAAATTTGGATAGCCTATATTATCGCGTAATTTTATTCTTATGAGCTTAAATGAAGAATCAAAACTTGTAAGTTACTGAAATCGTTTGCCTCCTTTTCGTTAAATATCCTTGTCAAAACTGCGGGTATTATAAAAAGTTCCGTAGATTTCCTATTAGCAAGTATTATACACTGTTGCCTTGGACTTTTCTTCTGTATTTTCCAAATGAACTCAATAATACTCATTCACTTTTGTGAACATCAATAACTAGCAGACATTTCACATTTCGAATTAGTTTTTCATAAACGGATTTGTTCCAAAAATTAAGTTGAAATGGTGGATACAAAATCTGATGTCAAATTTGCCCAAATAAGATCTGTTTGTCAAAATTGTTGGTATTTTTTCTGAGTGCCAAATTTATAAATAAAATCTGATTGATAAATTCATAAGTGTTTAAAGTAATTTTCTAACTTTTTATCTTATTGACAGTAATTTAGGTTATTTTCTAATGAGTCTTTTCCCGAAGACATTCCGTTTGACTTCCTTGTGAAAACGCTTGTTGCATCAGTGTTCCATACACCGTAATTTGACGAGTGGAAACTTTTGAAACAAGGAATAATCTTCCCAACATTCCGGAATAGGTGTAAGGTCTTGTGATCTCACCATTCTGTTAAAATTAGTCTTTAAGTTAAGTTTAGTATGGTAGGCATACTAAACTACATTCAAACCTTGTGTAGATAGTATTATTTAGATTTTGCGATGAGAGTACCTAGAAATTAAATGTTTTTAAGAAAATTGGAGAACTTATTCGGTTTCTTTGGTTTGGATATCTATGGAGTGCCTACTTTTAAAGTGAAAACTTTAAACTTTAAGCAAAAAATATTGTATTTTTTAATTTGTTCATAGTTAGGTCTAGGGTGAACTGTAAATATTGCAAATATGAAAGTCAGTTCACACTAGGCGTATCAGCCAGGAAGTAGGTAATTCGAGTTTAATTAATTAAAGTTAATTTTCAGTTTTATCAGCATTCGCATCCTTATCTCTATCGAGTCGACCAATCAAGCTGGTGCACTTTTAAAATCATGGCGAATGGGTGATTAAATGCACGAAAACCTCGTTAGCTACGATAAGGAAGTCGTAACGTTACGACCATCCCTGCGTATGAAACGATGTTTTCCAGCATTTGATCAGCTGGAGCTGTCACGCATTCACCATTAGTTTAAAAATACACTTGGTTGATAGGTCGACTCGAGATAAAGATACGAATGCTGATAAAACCGAGAATTAACTTTAAGTGTCTAATAAGGTATCAGAACCTAGCTTTTGTCAGTGATTTTGGAACCTTTTATCTGAGTATAATTTAGTGGTAGGTCCTAGAATCTGATACTTATGATAAAGCGTCATTAAAGATGTTTGGTTTTATTAGTCCTTGAGTCGGTCAGTAAGATCTGATCGGGATGGAGACAGGGGACCTCTTCCGTCCTGGCTGGGGCGGACGAAATTTGAGTTCGACGCTGGTAATTGACGCTGGTAAACTTAGAACTCTCTAGAGCTCTCACCGCCAACGCCAAGGTTATTATTTTTGATTCTTTGTTTAAGCTCATAATAATAAAATGAACCGATAACATAGGCTATCCAAATTTTTGTCGGCATTTTTTATGTAAACCTTATTTTACTACACACTAAAAGATATTATCCGCTTTAAAAGTAAAATATCCTCTTGGCGCCATTTTTATTTCTCCTTACGTACTGTTAGGTACGTATATCAAGTAGGAAATAATATTTATATGAATAGCCTCGGTATAACTGGTAACACTTCATTACTCCCAATCTGGCAGATAGGAACCAGGCATATTTTACAATAAAATGTACTGCTAAAATTAAAAATATAAGTTCATATTCTGACGCTACTGGTATTGACAGTATCGATCTTTCCAAAAATTTAAATCTGGTTTTTACTTGTTACAATAGCTGTCGGTCAGCGATTTTTAAAAATATATTGTAAGGTAGATGAAATTCAAAATATGTTTCTGTAATTACTACGCCACTGGTAGTAATAATATTTATGAATGTTACTTCACTATAAAAATCCTAAAATCTGGGTTCCATCCGAGTACAAAAATAACCATCGTGCAGACTTCTGACAAAAATGCGTCGATCAGGATTAATTTTTAATAAAGTGTAATGATAAAATTTATACAGTATCTGATGCCACCGAAATTTAGCAATACTTATATCTTACCACTGCAATTTTTAAACATTAGAAGTAATTTTAATACATAAATGACCTTTTGGATGGCATATGTCAGAACCGCTGCCATTCCGAATTTTTTTTAAATGACTTCTACGCCTCTGGTACTATTTGTGATATGACCTTGCCACTCCAACATATTTTTTTTTTAATTTGGGAATACTCTGAATGCAAAAATACCAACCGTGCAAACATCTGTCCAATATTTTTTGCAAAGTTGGTATAATAAAAATTAAATAATAAAACTGTAAATTCCAGCGTCACTGGGAATAATACTTTTATTATATTACCACTTCACCCAACACCTTCTTAACTAAAAAGCCAATGAACTCACTTCAAGATTTATATTAGAATAAATAAAAATCCGAACACTGAAAAATCAAATTTTTTAAAATATAATAATACTTACCTTTATATACTTTATATACATACCTTTATACACTTATAAAAATTTTATGTTCTATCACACACAAACTGAACACAGAAACTAGTATGAATAAAATATCACCATTATTATTTTTGAGACATTTTTAATAAAATATATTTTATGCACTTTACAGATTAAAAAGGTAGTTTTTAACCCTATTTTTAGAGAGTAAAGTGGGACGTTTAATCCCGGGATAAAGTTTTTACTTTATTTCCTAGGGCAAAAATTTTGCTACTAGAAATCATTAAATCATTATAGAGTAAATGTTTGCTTTATATCTTGGGGATTAAATGTTTACGTTATTTCCTGGGGATTAAACTTTTACTTTATTTCCACGGAATCCAATTTTAATACTAGAAATATTTTTGCAAAGGGCATAAAATGATGTATTTATGTTGCAGAACCAAAGTGTTTTTTAATTCCTCAACAAGTAATAGATATAAATTTTTGTCTCAGTATTAAAAGTAGAACTTTAGTTCCTAGGTGTGTAATATATTATTTTACAGTGAAAATTAATCTGCTAGAAATTTACAAACTTGAGAACAGCTAGTAGATACTTTTAACGCAATAAAAATAAGTAAAACTAAATATTTATTTAAAATAAGTTTTATTCGAAACAGTATCTGAAAAAAATAGCTGCTAAAATATTGTATACAGACGTTTAAACTACTAAATACAATTTTTATTTGTTAGCTTAAATTATGTTTTAATACTAAAAACTAAACTTTTTAGTGAATTTTTGTTGAAGGTCTACACTTGTGGTCACTGTGTAATTTTTACGTTTACAATAGTTACGGTTACAATAGTACAAAAAAAAGATGTGAAATTCTAAATAATATCGACTTTATTAAATATTCAGTTGAATGCTGATTGCAGGTGCGTACCGCTGGTGATTAAAAAAACTCCCCTGGTTAAAAAAAATGGTATTATATAAATACGGGCGGATACAAAGGAGGGGCGATCGCGTCCCCTTTGCACCTGACTCGACCCATATTTCATTAAATAATTCACAAAAAAAAACGAAAAATTTAATTCAAATTTCTAGCTTTCGTTTCAAAAAATTTTGCCTGCGTATTTCTGACATGATTTTTATTACAAATCTATAACTGAGATTAGATCCCATCATCCCCCTCTTGGCAGCTAACCCAACCCAGTTTTATTAAAATATTTATATAAAAAGCAAAAAGGAATAACATTTTTGACGAATATTCTGCGTAAATCGCAAAAAATTTGTTACAATTTTAGTTTGATGTTAAAACAGTTTTGTTAAAGTTATTTCAAACGTGAAAAAAAATCCGACTCATTTATTACATCATTTTAGCAACAATTTAGTTTAATTGAGATGAACAATATTTTTTTAAAATTTGTAAAAGAGGCAATTTTGGAATAATTTTCTCAAAGTTTTGGCCTGCGGTGGCTTTAATATTAAACGAACCCAACAGCTACAACAAACCCTTCCCCCTTTGAAATCGGTTGTATCCGCGCCGCTTTTAAGAAACTTGTTAAAACATATTCACTCAATTTTTTTTATAAGTTATTCATACGAAACCCCCCCGATCGTTGGCGGTACGCCACTGCAGTCATGTCCCAAGAATAAGGGCACCAATATGGATTTTCCTCCTGGCCTGTATGTTGTATTTATGCTCTTTTTTGAAGCCTTAGAAACTTTTAAATGTGGCTCTAATTTTTTTATGTATTATTGTTTGGCTTTAAATTTTGAGTACGTATACTCGTATTGGTTATAAAGTTTATTATGTTATATTTAAAAAAAAACCTTTTAACCTTTTTATTCCAAAGCAGAAAATTAAGACTGAACCCCTCAAAAACGCGTCTCAATGGACACATAAAGATATTTTAAGGCTAAGAAAATTGGTCTAATAAAACTGGTATAAATAGACATGAAACAAAAAACATAACCAAAACGAAAAAAACCAGTAGGTTACGTCTTATAAGCTATAAAACGGATTTATTGTAGCAAACCTTACCCTGGAATTACTCGTGATTTCAAAATCCTTCCTTCTTGTAGCATACACCAACTTTTTGGATAAATTGGTGTCTGATGGAAAGCCAAAAACCCCTATCGTAATTTCCGCAACACTATGGCACGCAGCACTTCAACGGCATAATGCTTTTACTAGTTTATTATCTTTTTTAATAATCTATAAATCAGAAAACGTCAGCCAAACTTCGACGCCATATTGATGACCTCAAATCGAGTGCAGTGGCTTTTTAGTTGAGTACGGTGTTGCTCCACCACACATAAGACGTCTTTTCGCGAACGATGATTTCGAAAGCACATTTTGAAAACATACGTCACCGTTTCAACTGCAACGTCACCGTTTCAAACCATCGACGCTGATCGCGAAAATGGCAAATATTGAATGACATTAATCAACTCTGTGTGTGTGGTTTCTCGTTTTTTTGGATTCGGAAGTTTTTTTGTTATTTTACGAAATGGATGTCCTAGATCCACAAGTAAGCCTTTTTTTGTCTCCGCCAGATAACCTTAGCCTACTTTCATTATTACAAAAAATTGACAAGTACCGCCATATTGAACCGTGTTTGAAACGGCAGCCAAGGCGCTTTCGAAACCCTTTGAAATGTTTTGAACCGTGACGTCACCGTTTCGTCGAGAGAGTATCAAACTGGATGACATGTGTCAAAACCGCTGTCATCCAGAGATATTTGAAAACAACTACTATTTTTTTTTAATTAAATAAAAAAAAAATGGGCCATTTGTGACCCTACGATAGTACTTGTGTTAGTATGAATAGACGATAGTAGTCAAGGGTTAAGAAAAAAAATTGACAACCTAACCTTACTTTTTGACTGCAGAATTTCTGGGGCTGTTAACACGTTAGAGAGTTTTGGTGGATCCATTAGTAATCGATTAAAATAGGTTTCGTAAAATCTTCATCAAAATTCCCACGGAATACGCTATGCCTCCTAAGTATATTATTTGTGTTGAAAACACGAAAGAAATTGCTATAAATGTGACTCCAATCATAAAGTTAACGCATTTTCGTCCTGTGGTATGTAATGCTTAAAGTACAATCACTGACAAAATATACGCAAAAGTAAAAAAAAAGATATTCACGCAATATAAAATGAAAATATTCAATCTTTTAGTTCAAAATTTTGCCCAGATGATCTGTCCATTTTTATGCTAAGCTGTCAAGATTTAGGTAAGTAAAGTTGGGTTGAAAATCTTCGGGTAAAAAATAAAGTTCAGGGGCCTTTTAGGTTAGATACAGAGGTGGATATATTGATCTTACTTGTGGAATATTTTAATAAATTAAAAATAGGGTTAGAAAATTTAATTTAAATAAATATAATGTAAAAAATCAAGAAGTACTGGGTCCGTATTCTTCAATTTCAATTCTCACTTTTTTGTCACATTTCTGTCAGTTTTGGCAGTAATGGAATTAGTTGTGAGCGATTTTGCTCTCCTGCCTTATACGACGAGAGCAAACTGACGTTAAACCGCTCACGAATAAAGTCATTAGTGTCAAAACAGACAGAATAGTAACAGAAAAATGATATTTCGACCAAGCAAATGCGTTTCTGATTCCCGGGAGAATTCCCTTCCCCGAAATGTGGACACTAATAAAAACCAACTAGTTGAAATGTTATTATACAAAGATGTTTTTTCAGGGTATGAGATACCTTCCGAGCACATACAAAATACGGCTGCATAAAAAATTCAACCAAGGATACAGGCACATAGAAAAGTCCCCTACGCACTCCATGAGAACCTAAAAAAAAACGGAACGAGTTAGAAAAAGCTGAAATCATCAAGAATACAGCCTACCGACTGGGTAAACAGCATAGTAGCGGTAAAAAAGAATAATAATGATCTTAGGCTGTGGCTAGATAGTAAACAACTAAATGAAGCGATTAAAAAAGAATATTTTTACATAAATAATTTAACCAGTAATGGGTTTTGACAAATTAGATTAGATGATAAAAGTAGCAAAATAACTACTTTTAACACACCATGAAGTAGATACTAGGCTTAAGCAAGTTTTTGAGGGATGGGATTGAATTATATATAGATGATGCTTTGCTTTATTCAGTATTCTTGGAAGATCATATAAAATTAATTAAACAGGTTTTCCAAATTGCTAGGGAAAGAAAAGCAAGTTTGGTCTAAGTTTAGTTAAGTACATGGGATTCTATTAAATGGAGGCATTTTCAAAAATTAAGGATACAAAATTACCTATAGTTATATCCTGTGATGCTTCACAAAATGGATGCGGTGCAGTCTTAATGCAAAATAACGCTTAAATAGCTCATTCATTTAAAACTCTAACTCGCACATAACAAAGGTATGCATAAATTGAGAAGGCCCTACTAGCAATCTGCTTCTCGTGCACAACATTTCACAATTATATTTTTGGTAGATAAGGCATTACAATAGAAACTGATCATAAGCCTCTGGTAAACATTAGTAAAAACCCATTAATGAGTACAGGGTGTCCCAAATTGGTCACTTTTGGGGGGTTTAAGGTACTTCCACGGGAGATGGAAAAAAACTGACACTCACTTGAGATGCTCAATTTTTAAGAGCGAATAGCTTCGGGACTATTGGAGGCGGCACAGTTTGGCGTACGTCGAAATGAACATTCGTCGAGTCCGACATTTTGCTGTGTCGGTTCTATACTTGGTAACGGAGTTATCGCCTAAATAAGTTTTTTAATTCCGACGGATTAAAATCTTCAAAACTTTTTCATAAAAAAATCGTTATCGTTTAAACCAAATACTTTTTCAACAATCTGTTATAGCCAAAAGTTGCGGCTCCTGTGGGCACCACTTTGAACAGAAAAACCGGCGTCGGCCGCGGCATAATAATCAAACGTCGCCTACGCAAATGGTTTTGGATTTCAAAATGGAAATAAAGAAACTTTTTTATTACTGAACCAATTTGGTATAGAGTATCTTGGGTGTGTGTCGTGTAGGAACAGATCCTAAACTGAGACATTTTTGTGCACCCTCCCGTGATTTTGCTTCAACTGAGCTTCGCGGAAAACGCGTTGGGGTATATTTATAACCTCGGGTCGCGCGCTGGTTGGCCCGTGGCGCGTGCCGGTGTAGACAAATCACAGCGCAGCGCGCGGAACGCTCGATTATAAATACCAGTGCCCCGTATCGATCATGAATAGTTTGTCAAATGCTGCTGTCATCGTAGCCTAACTGGTAGCCTAACGGATAGCAGCAACAGTCAAGTAGCACACAGTCACCTAGTAAATGCGGTGAATGAGTGCGAAATCTGTTGAGGGCGACTTAAACCAATTAAATATACTGCCGCCAAGGCAAAATTCTACAAGCGACATACATGAAAACACACTTTCTAACTCAGGTCAATCCTCGTCTTCAGACTTTTCGGCTAGCGGGAGATGTTCAAAATGCTTCTTCTTCGCTAACCGACTAAAGATTTACATCAAATACGAGCAAAAACGCAATACAAGGAATGCGCTCCAAGAGCACTTAAACGGCAAAATAGATCTGTGCAAATACCACTATCTGCCTAACATAAATAGATGGTTAAACCCGGGAAAACACCCGCAATACCTTAGGACACTTAGTAAAAAAGTAAAAAACATTAAAAGACCGAATTTCCTCGAAAGACCTTGTGACAGTGATAGTGAAAAAGTGAGTGCTAGTTAGTGTAGTGCAGTGAGCACGCACTTACTGGCACCCTTTCGTCGGCAGGCAAACCTGCGCATGTGCAGTCGACATCTGAAATTCAGGCAAAGATGACCAGCGCGACCAAAGACAAGCCACGGCAAGCCCCACCAGCGACAAACACTACGTCAGCCGCAACGGAAAAATTGTCAGCCGCATCGATGGTGCCAGCCGCACTGAGCAACAACATAAACAAAGAAAAGAAAATTCTTACACCCCCCAGGTTGACAGCGAAGGTTACCAAAAAGCAAAGAAGACTTGTAAAAATATGGGCGACTTTATCAAGCCAAATCCGACGCCGACGAAAAACCGATTTGACAAACTTAAGGACGAATCGGTCAGTAAGCCGGGAAGCTCAGAAATAAAGCCCCCGTCCCCACCACCACCAAACAGAAGAAGCGCTAGACACATTAGCGACAGCGACGATAGCGAACGAGGACACAGAGACCCTACTAAAAAACAAGGCGAGCGAGAGTCTACACGGCTCCCCCTTAAACACCAGCAGCCACAAGAGTTGCACCAGCAGCAAAGCGAGCGGTGAAAAAACCCCCACCAATAGTTATTGACAGGATAACAGACGACCACCAGGTCTTCGTAGCTTGGCTAAAAGAGCACATCAAGAAGGGGTTCACGCTAAGAAACAATAGACGAGACACCCTTGTGTACATCAACGACGTCGGCGACTATATAAATTTCAAGGACATGCTAGGAAGGGACCAGAGGTGCTCTTTCCACACCTTTACGTTCCATAATGAGAAAACGCACGCGTTCGTGGTTAGAGGGCTCCAACACAGTGTAAAGCCAGCTGACATTAAGCGTGAAGTAATTAACGACTATGACATCATAGTAGAATCGGTCTTCGCTACGAATACAAAAGTCGTTCCGCTTATTTTGGTTATGACTGACTCCAAAACCACGCTTAAACAACTAGAGAACAACGCCAGGCATTTGATATACCAGAATAAAATGGGAACTGCGACGCAACGACCGGCCGATTATCTAATGTCGGCGTTGCCAACTGTATGGGCACAACCAAATTGCAACCGACCAATTCGGTGCATGAAGTGCGCCAAGGATCATTTTACGTACTCCTGCATGAAAACAGCCGAACAGCCCCAAATGTGCAAACTGCAGTGGCAGTCACACGAATTGCAACATCGACTGTCTTGTATACAAGGAACGAGTGAAGAACATCATGCCGAGAAGAAGCGACCATGCGCAGACCGCGCCGGCACAGCCTCCCAAGGTGAATTGTTGGGAAACCAGAAGGCAGGCGTTCCTCGAACTACAAATACAGCAAAACAACAGCGCGCAACCTGCGAACCCCACGCCAGCCACACATGCGCAGCCTACCGCCGTGGCCGGAACTAAGTATGTAGACTTTGGGACGCTTAAACAGGGGTTCGGCGAGCTTAATTTCTATGAGGGCTATGAGGGCAATAAACGACTTAAAGAGTGTACTTGCTGGGATCCCGGACAAAGGGCAGCGCTTTTGGGCGATGTTCGCCTTTTTTGAGTACAATCTGTAAAAAACTGAGTGACAATGACTGTTTCGACTGTTTGTAGTTGGAATTCAAATACAATTAACAACAAACGCAGCGAAATGATTGATTTTTTTTTAAACCAACGCAGCGAAATGATTAATTTGAACCAAAGAATCGACACCTTGCTGCTACAAGACACACAACTGACCGACGAACGAGCACTGTGCATCCGAGGGTACACGGTGCATCGATGGGACAAAACTACCCCTAGCACAAGAGGCGTTGCAATCATCATCAAGAATAATATCCCGCACAGACTTCTACCACATCTTGATCTTTTTTAGAAAATATATCTATTAAACTGCAGAATCACATTGTCATTACATATGCATATAATCATCCCCATGACCGCTTACGTTTTCAGGATATGGATAGCGTCTTTGGCCAATCTCAAAAAGCCCTTCTAGTAGGAGATCTGAACGCGAAACACACTCTTTGGAAAAATCACGCAAACAACAGAAACGGGATTGTACTTTTCGACTACATAACCGACAAACATTACGCCGTCCACAGAACGCTGGGCCCAATTCATTGGCCGTTCAATGGGACGATGCCTAGTTACCTGGACGTTGAAGTTAACAAAAACTTAAGAAGCTTAATAGAGCAGGTCTCAGTGCCGGCTCTAAGCAGCGATGACAATCCCGTTATTTTTAAAATTAACGAAATTCATTCGACCCCTACCGACGTCAAGGCCTTCAGCTACCGCAATAAGGTCTGGAAACAATACAGACAACTAATAATTACCAAACTGACAATTAATAACAATATTTCTACCCCGCAACAACTCGATTGCGAGGTGGAAAAATTGACGAAAATCATACAAAAGGCCAGGGACCGAGTTGCGAGGAAGATTTCAATTTCTCAAGAAGAAAAAAGGCTTCCGAAAAATATCAAGAACCTGACCTCGGAGAAAAACCGAGCCAGGAAACTGTGTTAACGGACAGGACAACCAGCCGAAAGACAACGGTGCCGGGATGTGCCAACACAGATCGTTACACTTATTGCACAACACGAAAACGACGTCTGGACTCGCCGTCTCCGGAATGCGAGGGTCGGGGACTGGTCCCTCTGGTGCACTGTAAAGCACATCAGGGGGAGGGGCGGTCTCGTCAGATCCACTCGTTGAACGGAGAGGTGATGACGAACGCCGAAATAACTCAATCATTCAGCACACATTTTGCACAAATATACACACCCACTCCCAACACTACGAACTTTCAACACGAATTTTCACAAATCGCACGCACACTTGCACAACCGGCGCCGCTGCCCCCTCGAGTTAAAAGAAAGCTGATTGTCTCGCCCGGCGAGGCCGAAAGAATCATCCGAAGTCAACCTAACAACAAAGCACCTGGCCCCGACCATATTACAAACAACTCACTCAAAAACCTACCACGAAAAGGACTTGTTCAAATCTCCTAACTGCTATGCTTACACTACACTATTTTCCTGCATCGTGGAAGTAAGCTATTCTCGTCCCAATTCCAAAATCTAGAAAGGACCCACAGAACCCAAAAAAACGTAGTTTTGTTACGCGGATCAACAACAAACTCTCACCACACCGAGAAATCAACGCAGGAGCCCCCCAGAGCACAGCCCTAGCCCCGAAACGTTTCAGCCTCTACATGGAAAGAAATAATTTAACAAAAATCATAAAACTGAATTATAGAATCTATAGAATGCATTTTAGTGGCTATTTGTCCTATATTTACCGCTATTTATAACTTTTAAATTAATACAGTCAGTTTTTGACTAATCTTATAAAATAAGATTGGACTGATATCAGTAAATTTGGATAGAAGGCTTACACCGATTTTACAACAAATTAGATATATTTTAATCATTTTTGTATTATTTCAACAATACAGATAATTGGTTCTATATTTCCTACTATTAAATCTGTATGTAGAGTTTTATAGATTCAAATTTTTTAAAGATAAATAATTCCTAAGGGTTTAGCAAAACAAAGTATGATTGTTTTCCACAAACCAAAACTACACTTTTTTGCACTCGACGCGCGTTTCGCTAACAACGTTAGCATCATCAGGAGACGATAAACAATGAACTAAATTAATCTACGCTCTATTTTATATACAATCCTTTAGTGAGCGTAGATAAGACTAATAATTTGTGATTGATCACGATTTTTAATCCTATCTTCCCTCAACCAAAGAATAAAGTGTACTAAATGGGATGGGTCCTCTATCTTTATTTAAACTATTTCTGGATTTTATGATTTCCATACTTTCATATGCATTCAAAAGTCTTTTGTTTGGTACACTTTTTAGAAGTTTTAGGTTATCTAATGTGAATCTATGATTGTTTTCAAAAGCATGCTCGGCCATACTTGACTTTTCTGTTCTTCCGTATTTTAAGTGTGCTAAGTGTTCTTTAAAACGTGTTTGAATAGAGCGTCTCGTTTGGCCAACATATTTTTTGTCACAATCCATGCAACTAATTTCGTAAATTCCACTTTTTTCTAGAACTGTAGTTTTATCCTTGTGATTTCCTAGTAAGCTTCTTATTGTGTTACCGGATTGATATACTAATTTAGGGCTGGTGTTATTAAATACTTTTTGTAATCCTTTCGTAAAATTAGGATTATAAGGAATTGATACAAATTTTGAGTCGCAGGTATTTTTTTGTCTGAAAAAAGTGGAATTCCGAAAGGTCTTTTGAAAAGAATGTCTATTTATTAGCTTATTTATTAAGCCTTCGTCGTAACCGTTTTCGCCAGCTATATTCCTAATCCTATTCTTTTTTGCTTCAAATCTTTCTTTGTTTAAGGGGAAATTTACTAATCTACATGTTAAAAAGTGCAAACTTGCAAGTTTATGTTGTAAGCAATAAAAATAGTAATTTGCAATATACCTGTTTGTGGTCGTTCGTTTTCTGTATAGGTCAAAGTCCAATTTATTTTTATTTCTTATAACTAAAGTGTCTAGAAATGGCAGTGTACCGTTGTTCTTTGTTTCATAAGTAAATTTAATTGTGGGAAATTTGTTATTTATTTTTTCCATAAAATTTTCAACACTAGTTACTTTAGTGTTGAATACTGCAAACACATCTTCTACATACCTAAACCATACTCTGGGGAAATACTCAAATTCTTTACTTATATCTGATTCAAATTTACTCACAAAGAGGTTTGCGATAAGAGGTGATAAACCATTACCCATTGTGGTTCCTTCTAATTGCTGGTAGTAGTTATTTTTATATTGAAAGTAATTTTGATTCATGCAGAGTTTTGTTAAAGATAGGTATTCTAAAGTCTGTTTGTCTTCCAGATAGACAGTTTCGGCATAGTGGGATTGCTTACTTGTAGCTTATATTTAATATTGTCAGTAATAATATTGTTACATTTTTTAATTGTGTTTTTTACCTCGTTAATCATTTTTGGCAAGGGGTTCTTTGGGACTTGTTTGTAGGGTCCATTTTTTATTAGGTTATCTACCCGTTCGAAATAATCTGTTTTATCTAATATAACAACTTTATTACCCTTGTCAGCCTTTAGATAGAAAATATATTTTTCTCTCAAACTTTTAATTGTTTTATTGTGATTCAATGTACTATTTTTATTGTTTTTGATGATGTTTTGAGAGATCTGATATCGGCAAGCATCTCGCACATAGCCCTTTGTGCCTTCTGAAAGATTGTAGATTGAACTTTCAATATTTGCAATAATATCACTTAAATTATCTTTTTGTGGGGGCAGAGCAAAATTAAGACATTTGTTTAAAAGTGATATTTCTTTGTTATTAAAAGTTTGAGAGGATAGGTTTTTTACAATGTTTGCGATTTCCTTCGACCTTTTTGGTTTTGGTTCAGAACGTTTTAACTTTTTTAGCTTTCTATTAAGTGAAGACATCTTCTTCGTTAATTTTTTCTCAATTACTACAAACATATGTCTTTGGAAATCGCACCATTCTTCAAAGTTCTTATCACTATGTCTAAATGTCAACTTTTTAAACAATCGGTATGCTTCAAGCTCAAACATACTTCGTTTTGCGGACAAATTTTTGATTTCTAAATCCAACCATTTCTGTTTTGCAAACAGGGCTACTTTTGAAGAAACTGTAGATTTCGGCAACTTTACTTGAACAAAGTTTGGAAAAACTTTGAATTTTTTGCAAGATTTTAGAAACCAAATATCTGCACCAACTAGCCTAATCTTAGTACTAAACTTACGATAGAAATTTAGTTCCGTTTACCGTGAAGCCATCTCAACTATGTTGGGAATTTGGAACCTTTGGTTGCACTAAAACAAAGTATGATTGTTTTCCACAAACCAAAACTACACTTTTTTGCACTCGAAGCGCGTTTCGCTAACAACGTTAGCATCATCAGGAGATGATAAACAATGAACTAAAAAAAAAACAATCATACTTTGTTTTAGTGCAACCAAAGGTTCCAAATTCCCAACATAGGGTTTAGCAAGTTTTAATCAAAAATAAAGGCAAAACCACCCATTATTTGGTAATGTTAATCATATTTTGCATTACTGAATGTCTATTTTTTAATGACTAAATCACCATAAAGAAAAGCTGATTCTATTTCTTTCGGAATTCAGCTTTCTGCGTAAAAATAAAATCAACACAATATTTAATAAAATATTCACATTTTTGATTAAATTCTCCACAGAAACGGTAATTTAGTCCGAAGTTGTTCTATTTGTTCTTATTTTAAGTAGATTTTATTTTAATTCAAGTGGGATCAATCCAAACATTGAGTGATTTTTACTTAATTTCAGTTTTTAATTGACTAAATCACCATAAAGAAAAGGCGATTTTATCGCTTTTTGAATAGAGCTATCCACATAAACTTAAAATTAACACAAATTTTGATAAAATAATATCATTCTTCGTTAAATTATCCAAAGAGACGGCAATTTAGTCCGAAGTTGTTTTATTTGTTCTTATT
Source organism: Oxystoma pomonae (assembly GCA_963921995.1). Lineage (NCBI taxonomy): Eukaryota > Metazoa > Arthropoda > Insecta > Coleoptera > Brentidae > Oxystoma > Oxystoma pomonae. The sequence continues at coordinate 48,079,682 of OY998166.1, forward strand.
TCAAATAGATTTTATTCTACATCGAGTGGGATCAATCCAAACATTGAGTGATTTTTACACTGCGTCTATTTTTTATTGACTAAATCACCACAAAGAGGTGGTGATTCTATTTCTTTTTTCATCGAACTATCCACACAGAATTAAAATCAACAAAATTTTTGATAAAATAATATCATTTCTGATTAATGTATTAAAAGAAAAGGTGATTCTATTTCTTTTCGAATAGAACTATCCGCTTAAAAATAATATTAACATAATTTCGATAAAATAATATTATTTTTGATAATAAAACTCCATAAAGACGATGATTCAGTCCGAAGTTGAGTCAATTGGTGAGAAACGCCAAAATCTGCAGGGACTGGGTGGGATGTTGATAATTTAAATGATTAGTTTACCATTTGAAGAGGTACGGTAACGTTATAACACGCGTAGTTCAACGGAGTTTATTAGAATAAAAAGAGAGTTTTACCAACAGGAAACTGTTGAATTTTTCGCCTTCTCCACCAGTTCTACCATTGACTGGTTTCAGACACAGTCCATTTACCAGTCGGGCTTTCTACTATAACAAATCGATAGCAAAAAACGAACTTTATAAAATACCGGAGTACCACAAGAATACATACCGGGTGCGACTTGGAAACTAGACGCAGACACGTGTTTCACTCTTGTTAGAGATCATCAGTGCGACATAAGTTTTTATAGTCGAATAATATGAACGATCTAATCAACAAGTCATGGTAGAACTGGTGGAGAAGGCGTAAAATCCATCAGTTTTCTGTTGGTAAAACTCTCTTTTTATTTATATTTAACTCCATTATAAATATTGGGAATTTATTTCTCATGCTGTTAACTAATGTTGTGCCGAACATTTGTCCATGACTTGTTAGTTAAATCGTTCATATTACAAGGAAAGAATTTTAGGATGCTATTTGTCCCATTGGTTTGATTGGTCACCTCAAGCAAGCTGGCATTGAGTAGATTTAGTCTTATCTGGATCAATATCATAAAACCTAAACTATTGAAATTAATAAGGTCTTGAATCATATTGATAAGAGTTTGTATAGCTTTAATCAGACTTTGGTTTAAAACCTTTTTAACATTGAGATCGTTCTATAAATAAATTTAATAATTTATCTGTTTCTGCTCAATTCTGTTAAAACGATTATTAAATCTCTCTTATATTAAATTAAATATGTCGCTAATTTGATAAAGTCTATCAAAATATTTATAGATGGCATTTAAATATAAGCTAAAATTAATCTTTTTTTTACTAATATCTAACACGTATTTGACTGATGCTATCCTATATTTAGCCTATATTTGTCGGTAATTTTGCTAATACTTGTCACAGGTTTTATCCCCAATTGAGTGCTATTGTTTAAAATATTAGTTAAAATGATCAAATAATTTACTGAATTTGATCAATCATCTGACAATTTTGTTTCCAAAATGGAAAATAAATCTCAAAATTTCCTGTTAACCTATAAGAATAAAAAGAACAGTTTTGTTTAATAAAAACGTATAATTAAAAAAATATACTTCGATTACAAAATCATTCAAAAAAATTATTTTAGGAACTTTAACTGAAAAAAATAACATAATAATCACTGTCCAAAATCCTAAATTATCATTTCTTCTTTTTGGCATGCATACTCTTTTTTAACGTTGCAACCTTGACTGGTGGGTAAAGATAAAGGATATTTTTTAGATTTTGAGGTATCGTCTATCTAAAATAAATAAAAGAAAATGAATACCTACTTTCAATATATCAATGCTGTGTTGAACATATTACCAATTATTATAATTTTTATTACATTAATGAAATGAATTAAGTAAATAGGCTTACACAGTAGATTGCTCTTCCCCCTCACATAATTTCTATAAAATATATGAAATTCAAGGTTCTTCTCCCAGTTGCTGGTAATTTATAGGCTTGTTACTGATGTACCAAAAATGTAGGTAGTCTGGGAATTTTTTGGCTAGGAGTGTTCCCTAAACTAAAACAAGTTAAATGAATTTTATAACTATAAACATGGCTAATAAAGCACCGGACAAGCAGATAGGTACTTTCTTCTGAAAACGGAATGAGAGCTATTTAATTGCTAAATAAAGTAAATAAACTTACACATTAGCTGTTGCTGATACCTCTCACACAATTTGTAGCAAAAACATAGGCTCGTTACTGAGGTACCAAAAATGTATAAGTAGGTAGTCCGAGAACTTTGTAGACCTAAAATAATATACTAATAATAATATTATTAACCATAACCATAACCTACCTTCACCTATATCTATATCAAAACTAATCCGAGAACAAATCCTTATAAGTTGTAACTCTGGCACTTCCAAAGATACTTCGCCACAGGCTATAAACTCCGTTGAACTACGCATGTTATAACGTTACCCTACCACTTCAAATGGTAAACTAATCATTCAAAGTTTCAATATCCCACCCAGTCCCTGCAGATTTTGACGTTTCTTACCAATCGACTCAACTTCGAACTCAATCATTGTCTTTTTGGAGTTTTATTATCAAAAATGATATTGTTTTGTCGAAATTTTGTTTATATTATTTTTAAGCGGATAGCTCTATTGATATTATTTTATCAAATATTGTGTTGATTTTAATTCTGTGCGGATAGCTCGATCAAAAAAGAAATAGAATCATCACTTCTTTATTGTGATTTAGTCAATTAAAAATTTACATTGAGTAAATATCACTCAATATTTGGGTTGATTCCACTCGATTTAGAGTAAACTCTACTTAAAATAAGAACAAATAGAACAACTTCAGACTAAATTACCGTTTCTTTAAAAAATTAATTCAAAAATGTGATTATTTTATGAAATATTGTGTTGATTTTATTTTTACGCAGAAAGCTTAATTCCAAAAGAATTAGAATCAGCTTTTCTTTATGGTGATTTAGTCATTAAAAAATAGACATTCAGTAATGCAAAATTTGATTAACATTATCAAAGAATGGGTGGTTTTGCCTTTATTTTTGATTAAAACTTGATAAACCCTTAGGATGTATCTTTAAAACATTTCAATCTATAAAACTCTACATACAGATTTAATAGTATCTGTGTTCTTGAAATAATACAGAAATGTGTAAAATATATCTAATTTATAGTAAAATCGATGGAATGTTTCTATCCAAATTTACTGATATCAGTCCAATCTTATTTTATTAAATTCATTTTTTAGAGGCATAAAACTCACCCTGTAAATTTTATTACATCTTTCGTATTTCATGACCAATTTTAACAAGTGATACCTTTTTGAACACGTCAAGGGTGTGGATTTTCAAGTGACGTTAGTCAAGAAAGGCAGTGTAGTACATAAAAATTGACAGATACGGCGAAAAAATTAACATTTTTCAAAAGCGCCCGCCATCTTGAATTTCAGCGAATTGTCAAACCTGGTGACATAATCCTATAGTCCGAAGCTTTTTCTTTCTAATAAAACAAAAGTTTTTTAAATCGGGCAAGTGGTAACGAATTTGTACCCTAAAAGAATATGTGCGGTTTTTTAGTCAGTAACCAGTTTTTGCTAGAAATTTTGTGAGAGGTATCAACAACAGCTAATGTGTAAGTTTATTTACTTTATTTAGCAACTAAATAGCTCTCTTTTTGTTTTCAGAAGAAACCTATCTGCTTGTCCGGTGCTTTAATAGCCCTGTTTATAGTTATAAAATTCATTTAATTTGTTTTAGTTTAGGGAACACTCCAAGTCAAAAAATTCTCAGACTACCTACAATTTTGGTACATCAGTAACAAGCCCATAAATTACCGGAAACTGGGAGAAGAACCTTGACTTTCATATATTTTATAGAAATTATATGAGGGGGAAGAGCAATCTACTGTGTAAGTCTTTTTACTTTATTTAGCAAACAAATAGCTCGCTTTCCGTTTTCATCACATTGTTATAGAATTCATTTAATTTGTTTTATTTTAGAGAACCCCCAGACTAGGTACCTAACTTATATACTTTCGGTACATCAGTCACAAGCCTAGGTAACTGGCAAATGGGACAAGAAACTTACCATAATATATTTGATAGAAATTGTGCGAGGGTGCAACAGCAACAGCTACTGTGTCAGTCTATTTACTTTATTTGGCAATACTAACAACATGGGACTGGGACTAAGTAAACAAATAATTCAAAAATACAAACTTTTTAAAATTTAATTTCTAAAACAGTTAGCTCAAAATATTAATATAATACAAATTATAATAATTAGTAATATGTTCAACACAGCATTGATATATTGAAAGTAGGTATTCCTTTCCTTTTATAAATTTTAGATAGACGATAACTCAAAATCTAAAAAATATCCTTTACCTGTGCCCACCAGTCAAGGTTGCAACGTTAAAAAAGAGTATGCATGTCAAAAAGAAGAAATGGCAATTTACGATTTTGGACAGTAATTCTACATTTTTGTCAGTTAAAGTTTTTAAAATAATTTCGTTTGAATGATTTTGTAATCGAAATATGTTTTTTTAATTATACGTTCTTATTAACCAAAACTGTTCTTTTTTTCTTATAGTTTGACAGGAAATTTTGATATTTTTTTTCTATTTTGGAAACAAAATTGTCAGATAATTGATCAAAATCAGTAAATTATTTGATCATTTTAACTATCATTTTAAACAAAAGCACTCAATTGGGGATACATATAGTCAAATAAAAAATAATTATTATCCCTACTTTTATGAATTTGATCAAACCGGTGACAAATATTAGCAAAATTACCGACAAATATAGGCTAAATAAAGGATAGCATCAGTCAAATACGTGTTAGATATTAGTAAAAAATGATTAATATTAGCTTATATTTAAATGCAATCTATAAATATTTTTATAGACTTTATCAAATTAGCGACATATTTAATTTAATATAAGAGAGATTTAATAATCGTTTTAATAGACTGGATCAAAAAAGAGATAAATTAATAGATTTATTTATTGAACGATCCTAATGTTAAATAGGCTTTAAACCAAAGTCTGATTAAAGCTATGTCAACTTTTATCAATATGATTCAAGACCTTATTAAATTTAATAGTTTATGTTTTATGATATTGATCCAGGTAAGACTAAATCTACTCAATGCCAGCTTGCTTGAGGTGACCAATCAAACCAAAAGGTAAAACTAATACAATTTTGGACTAGTGCTATATCAACTCAATTTTGGATAGAATTAGTCCTTGTCGGACAAATAGCATCTTAAAATTCTTTTCGTGTATGTCGCAGACATACCAACTCATCCGAGAACTCAACTAGCTACCTTCGCGGACGACGTCGGCACCTCTTCAACCTCTTATTACGCCGAGGTGGCTAATAGACAAACTCTATTCTACCTCGGCTTACTTCTTCCATTTTTCAAAAAATGGAAACTTCCAATTAACGCGCAAAAAAGCTAACAAATCGTCTTTACTAAGAAGCGCACCAATATCCGCATAATACAACCACCTATTATTGCGAATATTCCTATACCTACCAAGGACTGTGTCAAATATCTAGGTGTGCACCTAGACCGGAATCTTAACTTCATCCAACATATCAATAACAATATCTCCCGAGCAATCGGAGCTATCCACACACTATATCCACTGGTAAACCCGCAATCGCCTCTTGATCTCAACAACAAATCTGCTATCTACAAAACTATGATTCGTCCACTCCTAACGTACGCCTGCCCGCTTTACACTCACATTTCTAACCATCAAATGCAGCGGCTACGTAAAACGCAAAATAAACTGCTACGCAACATCCTTGGCTTTAGAGATAACAGAACAGCTTCGAACGACCGTATACAACAATATACGGGTTTGACCGACCTAAAATTCATAAAAGTAGGGATAATATTTATCCTTTATCAAACGCCTGTACAAGTTACCGGATCAATCCATACCTGCATCCGTTCTGGACCACACGTAGCAGGCGATTAAAACTATGTCTATCTCTTTCTAATGCGTGTCAAACTGAACCGAAAACCACGCGAAGCCCACACATGCGTCGCATTCTTGAACATCGCATAGTGACGAGTCTCTGACGTAGGCGATCGATAATACGAAATTCTACGAGGGATCGACTCAGAGTAGCCCCTATGGCTAAGAATGTCGGATATAATTAACTTTTATTGAGAAAAGCGAACCGTAACAAAGAAATAGAATCACCACTTCTTTATGGTGATTTAGTCAATAAAAAGTAGACATTGAGTAAAAATCACTCAATGTTTGGATTGATCCCACTCGATGTAAAATAAGATCTATTGGAAATAAGAAAAAATAAAACAACTTCGGACTAAATTGCCGTCTCTTTGGATAATTTAATCAAAAATGATATTATTTTATCAAAATTTGTGTTGATTTTAAGTCTATGTGGATAGCTCTATTCAAAAAGCGATAAAATCGCTTTTTCTTTATGGTAATTTAGTCAATTAAAAATTGACACTGAGTAAAAATCACGCAATGTTTGGGTTGATCCCACTCGATTTAAAATAAAATCTACTTAAAATAAGAACAAATACCACAACTTCGGACTAAATTACCGTTTCTTTGGATAATTAATCAAAAATGTGATTATTTTATTAAATATTGTGTTGATTTTATTTTTACGCTGAAAGCTCAAGTCCGAAAAAAATAGTATCAGCGTTTCTTTATGGTGATTTAATCATTAAAAAAGAGACATTCAGTAATGCAAAATATGATCAACATTATCAAAGAATGGGTTGTTTTGCTTTTATTTTTGATTATAACTTGCTAAATCCTTAGGATTTATTTATCTTTAAAAAATTTGAATCTATAAAACTCTACATACAGATTTAATAGTAGGAAATATAGAACCAATTTAAAAATGATTAAAATTTATCTAATTAATTGCAAAATCGGTGTAAACCTTCTATCCAAATTTACTGATATCAGTCCAATCTTATTTTATAAGATTAGTCAAAAACTGACTGTATCAATTTAAAAGTTATAAATAGCTTTAAACATAGGACTAATAGCCACTAAAATGCATTCTGTAGATTCTATAAATCAGTTTTATAATTTTTATCAAATTATTTCTTTCCGTGTAGAGGCTGAAAAGTTTCCCTGGGGGACTCCTGCGTTGATTTCTCGGGGTGGTGAGAGTTTGTTGTTGATCCGCGTAACGAAACTATGTTTTTGAAGAAAAGAAGCTGATAAAGTGACCAGATTTCTAGGAATGTTAAGAATGCGGTGTAGTTTGGAGATCAGCCCGTCATGCCAGATAGTGTCAAATACTGTTTCCATGTGGAGCATATTTACACCGTACACTGTTTCTGACTAAACTTAAGCTGCGCTTCATGTACTACTTTCGCCGCTAAGAGAGTTGTGCTATGTCCTGGTCAGAACCCAAACTGGTAATCTGGAATAAGATTCCACTTGTGGTCGATGTTAGAGGTTCTTTGCAGTAAAGCCCTTTCTGCAACTTTGGAGAGTGTATTTAGAAGGGAGATTGGTCTATAATTGTTTGGGTTATGTGGGTCCTTTCTAGGTTTCGGAATTGGGACGAGAAGATCTTGCTTCCACGATGCAGGAAAATACTGTAGTGTAAGTATACCGGTTAGGAGATAGGAGATTTCAACAAGTCCTTTTCGTGGTAGGTTTTTTGTAATATTGTCTGGGCCAGGTGCCTTGTTGTTAGGTTGACTCTGGATGATTTTTTCGGCCTCGCCGAGCGAGACAACCAGCTTTCTTTTAATCCGAGGGGGCAGCGGCGCCGGTTGTGCGAGTTTGCGTGCAATTTGTGTTGAGAGTTCGTAGTTTTGGGAGTGGGTGTGTATATTTGTACAAAATGTGTGCTGAATGTTTGAACTTTTTCGGCGTCCGTCATCACCTTTTCTTACAACGAGTGGATCTGACAGGATCGCCCCACCCCCTGACGTGCTTTACAGTGCACCAGAGGGACCAGTCCCCGACCGTCGCATTCCAGAGACGGCGAGTCCAGACGTCGTTCTAGTGTTGTGCAATAAGTGTGACGATTTGTGTTTGCACGTCCCGCCACCGTTGTCTTTCGGCTGGTTGTCTTGTCTATTGCCACAGCTTCCTGGCTTGGTTTTTCTCCGAGATCAGGTTCTTGATGTATTGCGGAAGCCTTTTTTCTTCTTGAGAAATTGAAATCTTCCTTGCAACTCGGTCCCTGGCCTTTTGTATGATTTTCGTCAATTTTTACACCTCGAAATCGAGTTGTTGCGGTGTGGAAATATTGTTATTAATTATCAGTTCGGTGTTTATTAGTTTTCTGTATTGTTTCCAGTCCTTATTGCGGTAGCTGAAGGCCTTGACGTCGGTAGGGGTCGAATGAATTTCGTTAATTTTAAAAATAACGGGATTGTCATCGCTGCTTAGAGCCGGCACTGAGACCGGCTCTATTAAGCTTCTTAAGTTTTTGTTGATTGTGACGTCCAGGTAACTAGGCGTCGTCCCATTGGACGGCCAATGGGTTGGGCCCAGCATTCCGTGGACGGCGTAATGTCTGTCGGTTGTTTAGTCGAAAAGTACAATCCCGTTTCTGTTGTTTGCGTGATTTTTCCAAAGCGTGTGTTTCGCGTTCAGATCTCCTACTAGAAGGGCTTTTTGAGATTGGCCAAAGACGCTATCCATATCCTGAAAACGTAAGCGGTCATGGGGATGATTATATGCACATGTAATGACAATGTGATTCTGCAGTTTAATAGATATATTTTCTAAAAAAGATCAAGATGTGGTAGAAGTCTGTGCGGGATATTATTCTTGATGATGATTGCAACGCCTCTTGTGTTAAGGGTAGTTTTGTCCCGTCGATGCACCATGTACCCGCGGATGCACAGTGCTCGTCTTTGTAGTTTCGCCTCTTCACGACATTGTATACACTCGTTTCTTGTATATAGGACGGTCGGTGTTGCAATTCATGTGACTGCCACTGCAGTTTGCACATTTGGGGGGCTGGTCGGCTATTTTCATGCAAGAGTACGTAAAATGATCCTTGGCGCACCTCATGCACCGAATTAGTTGGTTGCAATTTATTTGGCTGTGCCCATACAGTTGGCAACGCCGACATTGGATAATCGACCGGTCGTTGCGTCGCAGTTCCCATTTTATTCTGGTATATCAAATGCCTGGCGTTGTTCTCTAGTTGTTTAAGCGTGGTCTTGGCGTCAGTAATAACCAAAAAAAGCAGGACGACTTTTGTCTTCGTAGCGAAGACCGATTCTACTATGATGTCATAGTCGTTAATTAGTTCGCGCTTAATGTCAGCTGGCTTTACACTGCGTTGGAGTTCTCCAACCACTAACGCGTGCGTCTTCTCGTTATGGAGCGTATAGGTGTGGAAAGAGCATCTTTGGTTCCTTCCTAGCATGTCCTTGAAATTTATATAGTCGCCGACGTCGTTGATGTACACAAGGGTGTCGCGCCTATTGTATCTTTGCGTGAACCCCTTATTGATGTGCTCTTTTAGCCAAGCTACGAAGGCCTGGTGGTCGTCTGTTATGCCGTCAATATCTATTGGTGGGGGTTTGCTGCTGGTGCAACTCTTATGGCTGCTGGTATTTGGGGGGAGTCGTGTAGACTTTCGCTGGCATTGCTTTTTAGTAGAGTCTCTGTGTCCTCGTTGTCGCTGTCGCTAATGTGTCTAGCGCTTCTTCTGTTTGGTGGTGGTGGGGGCGGGGGGTTTATTCCCGAGCTTCCCAGCTTACTGAACGATTCTTCCTTAAGTTTGTCAAATCGGTTTTTCGTCGGCGTCGGATTTGGCTTGAAAAAGTCGCCCATGTTTTTACAGGTCTTCTTTGCTTTTTGGTAACCTTTGCTGTCAATCTCGGGAGTGTCTATTGGCGATTTCAGCTTCCTTTTTTTTGTTTGCTTTTCTTCGTCGTCGGTTTCCATTGGCTCGAATATGGATGTTTGTAAGAATTTTGTTTTCTTTGTTTATGTTGTTGCTCAGTGCGACTGGCACTGTCGATGCGGCTGACAATTTTTCCGTTGCGGCTGGTGTAGTGTTTGTCGCTGGTGGGGCTTGCCTCGGCTAGTCTTTGGTCGGGCCGGTCATCTTTGGCTGAACTTCAGGTGTCGAATGCGCATGCGCAGGTTTGCCTACCGACAAAAGGGTACCAGTAAGTGCGTGCTCACTGCACTACACTAACTAGCACTCACTTTTTCACTATCACTGTCACAAGGTCTTTCGAGAAAGTTGCGACGCACTTTTTGCTTATGTAATAAAAAAAAAATTGTGGTTTTATCCTTGATTAAGGAAATCGGGTTTTGAATTAAACAGTTAAAAGTTTTAAAGTGCGGGATGCAAATACATTTTTTTTTATTATTACCCGTTGCTCGGTCTTGGAGATTGGGACTGGGAGAAAACAAAATGTACTTTAGTGGACGCCACCAATTTTTCCAAAACCAGCTAAATTGGAAAAGCTGCCTATTTGTTTTAGGTGTTTAACCAAAACACGATTTATAATTTGTGGGAAATTTAAAAGAAGCAAATTTAATTCACCCTTTTAATGAGTTTAATATAATCCAAATTATCTACAAAATAGGGGAGGGGGGGTACCTTAAAAGGCAGAAAAAAAAAGGTTAAATAAGTTGAACCAAAAAAAAGTTATTCTAATTTAGCACATCATACTGTTATGTACCTTCTAAACCCCTCAAGTGATCACTTTCGGTTCACACGGAGAATCAATAAATCGTATCAAAAATTAAACCAGAAAATAATAAAACTATAACTAACATAAATGCGCGGAATAACGCAGATTCGTAGTAGCGCGACTCAGTCTCGCAGTAGCGCAAGACAGTCTTTGCAGTATCGCAGTCTTGCAGAAGCGCATCAGCGTGATAAATTATTAAGCCTAAACTTATCTGTTTATCCAAAATAGCTGAATAAGGGTCACTGTCCTTGTGAAGAGCAGGTAAGCCCCATACAAAAGGGTGATCCAAAAGACAGGGTAGGCTTGGTGGTTGATTCAGGTGTTGATTTAGAGTAAGCCTAGGTTTTAGACTGGCACTTGAGCCCTATTGTAGAAAGAAAGACCACTTATTTAGCAAACTCAAAATAGCAGAATAGCAAAGTATTAATATTTTAAGTTTAGGGAAAAAAAAGAGCCTTTAATATATATATAAGAACTTGAATAAAATTTCAAGATAGCATTAATGAAACTAAACTTATACAATAATGATAAAAAAAATATTTGCAACCAAACAAAAAGGTTTTGAAATGAAATAACATTAATAAAATATATATTAATAATTACCTCGATAGGATGTCTGGAGGGCAAGAAACACAGTCACGTGCATGTGGTAAGTCCGACAAAAATGCGCAAACAATGCGAGTGTAATCTTGGTCCCAAAACTGCAAAACGCACAAAATATCTTCTCAGAAACGTAGCCCCAAACACAAGAATTACTTTGAGATAACTTAATTTGAAATCACACTAAGGATGGCGAAAATAAAGCCAGAATAAAAATTAAGATCTCGAACTAGCGGTTACCAATGACGTGTTATCGTGTGTTCTTTTTTAAAGGTTGGTTCTGAATGCCTCCAAAACACTGTGCTGCGCACTACAAAACCATTTGATCATAATTAACAAATGAAAGTAAATTAACTTTTACTAAAAAATCTTACAGTTTGTCCTTTTCTAACAACCAGAAAAATATGTACAAAAATAGGACAGAAAAAGGGGAAAAAGGACTCCAGTAAAATAAAATGAAAGAGTATTCAGAAAGTAAGTTAACTACTGAAATGGTGTTAAAAGTCCAACAAAGACATGGCAACATTTTATAAAAATGAGAAAGAAGCATAAAAAGACAACTAATCCATGGGCGGTTTAGCTACATAAAACGACCGATATAAGCTACAGATCTTTAAATACCGTGACCACTATTTTGAAGTGCAACAACCGATTTGAATTAAGTTAATCAAATAAAGAGGACAATATTAATTTTCCCCATATTTGACAAATTGTGCATTTAATATGAAAATTATGACGTTTAAGTTTACAGTCAACGTATAAAGCGCCTTCTCTTTTAATAAATTGATAGTTCTAAAAATATTTTGCCAATGGATATGGCAACGCTTATGAGTGCAAGAATTAAACATTTAAAATGCAAGTCTTTCAGATTGTGCACAGTAAAGAATCTTCCCTAAGTTTTGAGAACAGTCATGAAATAATTAGAATACACCAAAGAAAAGAACTAAAACTGACCAAGCTATAAAGTTATGGTTTGGGACAATTAAAATATCACAAGTTACAAAGATATTAAATTAATTTAAAAAGTTAAAACAAATTACCAAAGACATATTTCGGAAATATTGACTAAGGTGGCAACATAGCAAATTTTCAGTTCCAAACTAACACACAGGTGACTGAATCTATTTTTAGCTTAAAAATCAGTTCAATTTTAAGAAAACGTAGGCATAAGGAAAATCAAAACAAAGGTACGAGTGGTGCAGCAAAATTGTTTAAAAGAGACGTAAAACTATCCCAGAAAATTACTAGGGATTATCAATAACGTACACGAATGTAGGCCGAAGTAAAATTAATAAAATAGTGATAGAAATAGTTAGGCATGACAGATTAATTAAATTATTTATCTATTTCTAGGTAGAAAGCTATGAAATGATCTATGAGTCATCAGACTACTCCGTGATAAGCTAGGAAAAATAGATAATGTTCTAGGATTGACATAGATAAATAGAGATCTCGGTAGATATAAGATAGACGTGAAATAGGAAATAGAAAAATGAAAATGGAGAATGGGTTGCAGAACAGTAAAGAAGTGATGCAAACAGAAATGTTCCTAGATTAAAGTTGGTAGGTAATAGGCGACAAAATATTACTAACATAGCCAGAATAGAAAATAGACGGCTAGGCAAATAAATTTCTGTTAGTTAATTAATATTTTATTTTCTTTCAGGCACAAAATAATAGATCTTCGACACGAGATGCATAGAAGAAAAATGGAGAACGGATAGAAAAGAAAATAGGTGAGAAAATAGGTAAGATGAAAATAATAAGAAAAAAAAAGGAATACAAAGTTTCAGAATACTATTTCTGTTTCAGGTTGACTGCCATGTTACATAGAAGCTGCATCAATGGGAAAAAAAAATAATAGATCTTAATTATAGGAGAAGAATACACAATATAATAAATTAAGAGAAAGAACCCCACTTCGTCATAAAGGTATATATGATTTGCTATTGTTGCTATTACATATATACATACGTTTTATTTTTAATAAAATTATTTACAAAGTTTGTGTTCTTTTATTCGTTTCTTAAATACTACAGAAAAAAAATATATATATATTAATCGTATTAAATTTTCCCACATAATCTCTTACGCTCAAACTTTTTTTTTAATTTGGCGAATGCGTTAGACTAGTACATTGGGAGCCAAGTTAAATTAAAAAGGAAATAATACACAGACGCGCTATTTTGTTAAGGAACTATAAGATTTTTAAAACTGTAATACCAGTTCTTTTTAGTAACAAAATTTAAACGTTACAAAGTTCGGTCCTTCGGTTTTTTACTTTTTTTTCTAAATGTCCTAAGGTATTTTGGGTGTTTTCCCGGGTCTACCCATCTATTTGTTTTAGGCAGATAGTGGTATTTGCACAGATCTATTTTGCCGTTTAAGTGCTCTTGGAGCGCTGCTATCCGTTAGGCTACTGGTATTTATAATTGAGCGTTCCCCCAATGCGTTTTCCGCGGAGCTCAGTTGAAGCAAAATCACGGGAGTGTTCACATCGTGAAAAACAAAATGTGCGCACAAAAATGTTTCACTTTAGGATATGTTCCTACATGACACATCCAACTTCGGTTCAGTAATAAAAGTTTTTTTATTTCCATTTTGAAATCCAATACCATTTGCGTAGGCGACGTTTGGTTATTATATCGCGGTCGACGCCGGTTTTTCTATTCAAAGTGGTGCCCCAAAAGCTGCAACTTTTGGCTATAACAGATTTTTGAAAAAGTATTTGGTTTAAACGATAACGATTTTTTTATGAAAAAATTTTGAAGATTTTAATCCGTCGGAATTAAAAAACTTATTTAGGCGATAACTCCGTTACCAAGTATAGAACCGACACACCAAAATGTGGGACTCGACGAGATGTCCATTCCGCCGTACGCCAAACTGTGCCGCCTCCAATAGTCCCCAAGCTATTCGCGTTTTAGTGAAAAAATTGGGACATTATGAACTCCTGGAAAATCTGTTAACACCAAATAACATACAAAATTTCCAAAAAGGCGTTCCTACGACAGGTCATTCCATAACAAAAACGCGAACTTTGTGTTATATCTCAAAAACTAAAACTGACAGCAAAAATCCAGTTTAGAAGTCAGACTCTACTTTAAAAAATCTCAAAAAAGCCATTTAAATCAAACAGAAATTTTTAAATGAAAAAGCCCCATCCCAAAATTCAGACTTCAGACCCCCATATCTCAGAAATGGTTTGACATATCAAGATGCAGTTTCTACCTTTAAGCCTCTCTTAAAAATTGAGCATCTCAAGTGGGTGTCAATTTTTTTCCATCTCCCGTGGAAGTACCTTAAACCCCCCAAAAGTGACCAATTTGTAACACCCTGTGACTTATGATCAGTTTCTATTGTAATGTCTTACCTACCAAAAATATAATTGTGAAATTTTGTGCACGAGAAGCAGATTGCTAGTAGGTTCTTCTCAATTTGTGCATACCTTTCTTGTGTGGGAGTTAGAGCCTTAAATGAATGAGATATTGGAGCGTTATTTTGCATCCATTTTGTGAAGCATCACAGGATATAACTATAGGTAATTTTGTATCTTTAATTTTTGAAAATGCCTCCATTTAATAGAATCCCATGTACTTAACTGAACTTAGACTAAACTTGCATTTATTTACATTAAATTTTACATTGCTTTCCCTAGCATATGATCTTCCAAGGATACTGAATAAAGCAAAGCATCTTCTATATATAATTCAATCCCATACCTCAAAAACTTGCTTAAGCCTTTTCATGAAAATCTAATCAGATGCAGACGTAATATCATAAGGAATCCTAAGAAAACAGTATCTACTTCATGGTGTGTTGAAAGTAGTTAATTGGCTACTTTCATCATCTAATTTGTCAAAACCCATTACTGGTTAAATTATTTATGTAAAAATTTTCTCTTTTAATCGCTTCATTTAGTTGTTTACTATCTAGACACAGCCTAAGATCATTATTATTCTTTTTTACCGCTACTATGCTATTTACCCAGTCAGTAGGCTGTATTCTTGATTATTTCGGCTTTTTCCAACTCGTTCCATTTTTTCTTTAGGTTCTCATGGGGGGGTAGGGGACTTTTCTATGTGCCTGTATCCTTGGTTGAATATTTTTATTCATCTGTATTTTGTATGTGCCCAGAAGGTATCCCATACCCTGAAAAACATCTTTGTATTAGTTTATAATATTATCACAGATTTTATTTACAATAATTTTGTTTACTGACGAATTTACAAGTATTATTTCAATTAATTGGTGTATTTTTAGTGTCCACTGCATTAAGTTCTACCAGGGCCCGTATTCTTCGGGGAAGAGAATGCTCCCGGGAATCAGAAACGCATTTGATTAGTCGAAATATCATTTTTCTGTCACTATTCTGTCTTTTTTGACACTAATGACTTTATTCGTGAGCGGTTTAACCATCAGTTTGCTCTCCTCGTATATGGCAGCAGAGCAAAATCGCTCACAACTAATGCCATTACTGCCAAAACTGACATAAATGTGACAAAAAAGTAAGAATTCGACCAATCAGGTCCGTTTCTAATTCCCGGGAGCACTCCCCTTCCCGAAATTGAAGAATACGGACCCAGTACTTCTTGATCTTTTACATTATATTTATTTAAATTAAATTTTCTAACCCTAATTTTAATTTATTAAAATATTCCACAAGTAAGATCAATATCTCTGTATCTAACCTAAAAAGTACCTGAACTTTATTTTTTACCCGAAGATTTTGAACCCAACTTTACTTACCTAAATCTTGACAGCTTAGCATCAAAATGGACAGATCATCTGGGCCAAATTGAATATCTTTTTTTACTTTTGCTTATATTTTGTGAGTGATTGTACTTTAAGCATTACACATTTAGAGCAATTTCTTTCGTGTTTTCATCACAAATAGTATACTTAGGAGGCATAGCGTATTCCGTGGGAATTTTGATGAAGATTTTACGAAACCTATTTTAATCGATTACTATTGGACCCACCTCTCTAACGTGTTAACAGCCCCAGGGTGTGATTTTTTTTTCTTAACCCTTCTAAGGATTTTCCAGTAAATTGTGAAAACTAATTTATAGATTATTAAAAAAGATAATAACCTAGTGAAAGCATTATGCCATTGAAGTGCTGCGTGCCATAGTGTTGGGAAAATTACGATAGGGGTTTTTGGCTTCCCATCAGACGCCAATTTATCCAAAAAGTGGGTGTATGCTACAAGAAGGAAGGATTTTGAAATCACGGGTAAGGTTTGTTACAATAAATCCGTTTTATAGCTTATAAGACATAACCTACTGGTTTTTTTCCTTTTGGTTATGTTTCTTGTTTAATGTCCACTTATACTCAGTTTTTTGAAAATATCTTTATGTGTCCATTGAGACGCGTTTTTGAGGGGTTCAGTCTTAATTTTCTGCTTTGGAATAAAAAGGTGAAAATGTTTTTTTTTTAAATATAAACTAATAAACTTTATAACCTATACGAGTATTCGTACTAAAAATTTAAAGTCACAACCATAAGCATAACAAAAAAAAAATAGAGCAACATTTAGAAGTTTCTAAGGCTTACAAAAACAGCATAAATACAACATACAGGCCAGGAGAAAAATCCATATTGGTGCCGTTATTCTTGGGACATGACTGCAGTAGCGTACCGCTAACGCCAAAAAAGGGGGAGTTTCGTATGAATAACTTATAAAAAAGAATGAGTGAATATGTTTTAACAAGTTTCTTACATACGGCGCGGATACAGCCGATTTCAAAGGGGGAAGGGTTTGTTGTAGGTGTTGGGTTCGTTTAATATTAAAGCCATCGCAGGCCAAAACTTTGAGAAAATTATTCCGAAATTGCCTTTTTTACAAATTTTAAAAAAATATTGTAGTCAAAAAATTATCTCATTTAAACTAAATTGTTGCTAAAATGATGTAATAAATGAGCCGGATTTTTTTTCACGTTTGAAATATTTTCAACATAACTGTTTTAACATCAAACTAAAATTGTAACAAATTTTTTGCAATTTACGCAGAACATTCGTCAAAAATTTTATTCCTTTTTGTTTTTTATATAAATATTTTATTAAAACTGGGTTGAGTTAGCTGCCAAGAGGGGGACAATGGGATCTAATCTTATTTATAGATTTGTAATAAAAATCATGTCAGGAATGGGCAGGCAAAATTTTTTTGTGAATTATTTAATAAAATAAATAATGAAATATGGGTCGAGTCAGCTGCAAAGGGGACGCCATCGCCCCTCCCCTGTATCCGCCCGTATTTATACAATACCATTTTTTTTACTCAGAGGGTTTCTTTTAAATCCCTAAACCTCCACCAGCGCTACGCACCTTTTTTTTAAACTATTGTAAGCGTAAAAATGACACAGTAACCACAAGTGTAGACCTTCAACAAAAATTCACTAAAAAGTTAAGCTTTTAGTATTAAAACATAATTTAAGCTAACAAATAAAAATTGTATTTAGTAGTTTAAACGTATGTATACAATATTTTAGAAGCTATTTTTTTAGATACTGTTCCGAATTTTGAGAATTGACAAAAATTTATATCTATTACTTTTTAAGGAACTAAAAAACACTTTGGTTCTGCAAGATAAATAAATCATTTTATGCACTTTGGAAAAATATTTCTAGTATTAAAATTTGATTCCATAGAAATAAAGTAAAAGTTTAATCCCCAGGAAATAACGTAAACATTAAATCCCCGGTATATAAAGCAAAAATTTACTCTATAATGATTTAATGATTTCTAGTAGCAAAATTTTTGCCCTAGGAAATAAAGTAAAAACTTTATCCCAGGGATTAAACGTCCCAATTTAATCTCTAAAAACGGGGATTAAAAACTACCTTTTTAATCTCCAAAGTGCAGAAAATATATTTTATTAAAAATGTCTCAAAAATAATAATTGTGATATTTTACTCGTACTAGTTTCTGTGTTCAGTTTGTGTGTGATAGAACATAAAATTTTTATAAGTGTATAAAGGTATGCATATGAAGTATATAAAGGTAAGTATTACTATATTTTGAAAAATTTGATTTTTCACTGTTAGGATTTTTATTTATTCTAATGTAAATCTTGAAGTGAGTTCATTGGCTTCTTAGTTAAGAAGGTGTTGGGTGGAGTGGCAATATAATAACAGTATTATTGCCAGTGGCGTTAGAATTTACAGTTATATTATTTCATTTTTATTATAACACCTTTGCAAAAAATATTCCTTATCGCGCTATTTTGGACAGATGTTTGCACGGTTGGTATTTTTACATTCAGGGTATTCCCAAATTAAAAAAAAATATGCTGGAGTGTCAAGGTCATATCACAAACGGTACCAGAGGCGTAGAAGTTGGTATAAATATTGGATAAGTCATTTAAAAAAAATTCGGAATGGCAGCGGTTATGACATATACCAACCAAAAAGTCATTTTTGTCTTAAAATTACTTCTCATGTTTAAAAATTGCAGTGGAAAGATATAAGTATTGCTAAATGTCGGTTGCATCAGATTCTGATCGACGTATTTTTGCCAAAAGTCATTTTTGTACTCGGATGGAACCCAGATTTTAAGATTTTTATAGTGGAGTAACAAGGTATAAATATTATTACTACCAGTGGCGTAGTAATTACAAAATAGATTTTCATAAGCCAAAGGTGTATCCCTCTCCTCATAGAATCTTATAAACTTTATAAATCAGTTATCCAATGAAATCTGGCAAATTCTTATAAAAGTTCACAAGACTGCTGTTAAAAATAGGAGTTTAGAGGGAAGGTGGATAACTTTTTGGGATCTCTATGCCCTTCGCCAGGGTGTTCCCAAACCGATATGTTCTCCCAGGGAGTAGAAACTAGAAGCATGGCCGCTTGCCGGCTATCTGCCGCTGAATGTTTATTGAATACATCTAATCGTTGGTCATCATCCAAGGATATTCCCTTCTCTTCAACTCCATCGTTAGCATGTTACACTTTTCGTTTGCAGGGGGTCAGTAAACGCTTCACTGACACCACGCCAAATCAAAGTCCGGTGTTCTTGCCTCAATGAAAGTGAAGGCTCAAATAAAGGTGTTGATATGTATAGATTTTAGGGTGATACATAGTAAAAGGCCAGGGTAGAGCTAAATATAAATATATTGTATACTGTAAATATATAACTTACATCACAAAATATTCAGAATTAAGAAAAACTGTTAGTTTTGTGTAAAAGAAAATAGAAAAAAATATAAGTGCTATCACAAGTTGTCCCAAAATTGGAGTACATAATTATAACCTAAAAGGGCGGTTACCTTCTTATTAACTATGTGAAATTTGCAACATATACTGGTGGAGAAAATACCAAATAAAATATAGTAATAAGTTACAGAAAGTTTGAAAACACGGTTTGAAATCTGATTTAAAAAAAATTAAGTTTAAGGTTTTGTTTAAAAAAAAAGTTTAAGTTAAACGCTTTGAAGTTAGGGTAAAAAAAGACATTAAAATTAAAACTAGGGGTCAGCTTATCTCTTGGGTTAATTCACCTCATCAACCAAGTCCAAGATGATCAGGACATCCACAGGTAACCAGATAAAATCCCCTCTAAAGGACGTCTCCAACCCCAGAGCGGTTCCAGTAAAGGACGGTGGATAGCACTAAGCGAAGGTGGTGCTTAGATTAATATCCAGGGTGTTGCAGAGCCCCAGCCGGTGACCCTATAATCAATTAATAAAAAAAACACTGTAGAAGAAGGCGACCTCCACTATCCAATTTTTTTACAAAAGTTTCCTACTTAAAACTTAATAGGGACTTCCCTTTAGAAGGAACTCTACGCCAATACCGGGCATTTAAAATACATGAGATCGCTCCAAAAATAATATATCTATGGTACAGAGCCAACTCAACAAAAAAAACCTTAACACATATAGATAAAAACAATAAAAAAAACTATAAAAACTATTTAGCAAGGGAAATAAACAAAAAGTCACAATCGGGTTTTCAGTTAGAATTGGGGGTAAAACTTACCTCAAGTTAATGAGGGATGCCGCAATCTTTACAACATGGCGAACAGCAGGGCAGCAGGATGATGCATGACTGCGCGGGATCCAGCCTTAAAGAGAAAACCAATAGTAGAAAACAAGGAAACGAGAATCGAAGCAGAGCTGCCACTATTGTTCTGCCTTAGCAAACCATTTTTCTTATCTGCACAAGACAAAAATCAGGCATTTCTCGTGTGTGTACGGGCCGAGATATCACTCACTGTTCCACAATTTTCTGAATACCTGATTAAAAAATTAACTTCACTGCGAATCCGGACGGCTTCTTATCCGGAAAGACATGTTTAACGACAAGTCTCTGAACAAAAAAAGGACTCGCTCCTTCTTGACCAAAAAAATCTCCTTTCTTTTCCGGATACGGACGCTACTTTTACGTCGGCTACGAACGCTACCCACGTTAGTGGTATAAATCTATTCGGTGTGTTGCGGAAAACATCGACTACGCCAACTACCAGCAGTGTCTACTAACATCTACGCTGCAAGGCATGGTTGCCCAGTGTCTACGCGTAACTCAAAATTCCGGAAAATCGAATGACGTCATAGTCAGCTGTCAAAACCAGAAATTCATATTTCTTGCTCGAAGTCCCCTTGAAGGTTATTATTCCAATGCAAGAACCCAAAGTACGACCGTGAAACAACTTTAAATACCTTCCTAGCCCGGAAAGTTACTGTAAGATCTCGGGAACTCTGACGGTGCAATGCAATCGACTACCGCACCGGTCGTACCCTGAAAGTTTTCTCTAATTACCGAAGACATGTGTCAACCATGTACCCGAAAGTCAAGA
This sequence comes from Oxystoma pomonae, assembly GCA_963921995.1. Lineage (NCBI taxonomy): Eukaryota > Metazoa > Arthropoda > Insecta > Coleoptera > Brentidae > Oxystoma > Oxystoma pomonae. The sequence continues at coordinate 48,100,733 of OY998166.1, forward strand.
AACAGCTGATCGAGCTAACCACGTAAATTTGGGCTAATTTTTCAAGAATTTTTCGGATTTAGAAGGCAGGATATCGATACTACTATGTAAGTAGCCACTAAAGTAATAGTTGCAAATTATATAGTTCCAATAACAGTTCGTATTTTCGTCCTCACTTTCCTTAAATATGACCGTGACATCCCCAGTGTTCGGAATTTTCTGACTCGAAATTATTATCTTTTTAGGCCAAGCTAAATTTCCAGCTAGATAGAATAGCAAGTTGAGAGTCCAGCCAGCATCCTAAATTACCATATAGAGCTCTAGGTTTATTCAGATGACCGGTGAAAAATCCTGACCACAAAGGATACTCGGAAGGTTTTGCTATCAAAAAGGGACACTCGACAACTTTGAGGGGCCCCTTACTGGTCTCACAATAAGAAGACACATAGTACGAGAACTAATATACAAGTTGGTACACATTTTACGCTTATTTCTGCCGGGCAAAGATAACAACAGAGACCTATAGGGTGCAATAAGTAGTTCCCGGGTATTTTTTAAAACCTCTTTAATTTAAGACAAGTCGACGTCCCCAGACGTCAAAAGGTTAAGTTGAGATAAACATGCTTAGTTAATTATATAGTAATTTTAACGGTTGGCTTATTTATTTTCAGGAGTGTCCGGCAGTTCTATGCCACAGCACCTGAGTTGAACCCGAAGATCGTGTGGATCCTTTTTAAGTTTAAGTTACTTATTGTTATTATCTATAAATATTACTTATTATAATAGTATCCAGTGAATATGCATCTTTTTTTTAAGCTATGTTAAAGTTATACTGAAATATTTCTATGATAATGAAAACAAAGACACCGCTGGTGCTAAAAGATAAAGGTGTCTAATTTTCTTTTAATTAAGAAAAAAAGAATAAAGGCAAACCAATTACGTTAATAAAAAAGGAAAAATGCATTCTTATTCAGTTCTCGACGTTTGGGCGAAAGCGTGTTGATTTTAACAAAATGAGGCAACCGAATTTCCTTCGTCGTGTTTTTCGAAAATTCCTGGTGGCCGCAAACCACCTTTTCACAATAGAACACAATGAACCTTCCCAGTTGTCTAGGTTTAAAAATAATAAAACGGTTGAGCACCTTTCCCGCATTTGAAGATTGCCTGGTAATTTTGTAACAAACCTGTAGGATTCTTACACTCCTCCCTTTCTCCGACAGAGGTGAACACCGATAAAAAAAACCTTGGGACCAAAACGTCAATTCTCTAGAGGGTCTACTCACATCACAACCGGACGTAGAGATAGTCTTAAACAAGCACCATAAAGCAAGTCGATGACTTAAAGAAAAACTTTAATACCTTGAAGAGGAAAACAACGCAGTTAAGAACTTTAACCAATACCGATAACTTACAAGCTAAGTAACACAGCAGTGTCCGGTGCAACCCCTGTTGCAACGCAAATGCTAACCACTAATAAAACTCAAATAAAATAATTTTGACAGGTTATCCCACGTCCATTACTGTTGCTCATCTGTCACCGCCAGGTTGAACCCAACACCAGTAGCCCGGACTCCTCATAGTTGATTGGCCCGCCTCAGCTACCAATCGAAGAGCCCGAACCCCCCGAATGCAAATCTCCGCCGCATAAGGCCACGTCAGCTGCCCATCCATCCTGACACACTATCAGGAGGCAAGAAATGCGGTGACGGTGTCACCGAGCTACACCCAATAGACAGGGACCCGTAACGAAAAGCCGAAAGAGAACTAAAGGAACTAACCCCCCCCCACAACATACATGAGTGATTCCCGCAAGCGGCGTAACACCAGCCAAACCAGAAACACAACAAGCGACTCCGCAAACTGAAAGAGTGCACTGAACTATACTAGGGTGTTACTTTAGTCCAGGAGGCCAGAATTGGACAGGGCGCTAGTGCAGCAGCCAAGTCTCGTATAAAGGTCCTTCCAACAGTTTGAAACGTCGCAAGTCATGACCCCGGATGGACCGATGCCCCGCAGCTAGCAGAAATCAAACATGCATACCGATAAAAAACTTTAGGAATAGAATTTCGAGGATTGAGTCGACCTGAAAAAAAATAAAAAAAACTGACACGGAAAATATCACATAAAAAAAGATAATCTAACAAATTGCTGTCGAAAGAAAACATAGTATGAAAACAATTCGATTGGAATGATGTTCTGCTGAGTAAGTTTCTGGCTATGTAGTGCCGAATATTAACTTGGAAATCCAGAGCTTTTAAATGCGCCCACCACTGACCCGATTCAGCCGTCTTTGGAAAAGAATTTGGGCTACAGGCCTGCGCCTCAAATTATATCGAGCCGGTGCTTTATGTTCGGCTTTGTATTTGGCACAGTTAACACATCTAGCAATATATCGGGTCCCATCGGTCTTCATCTTTGGCCAAAAATATGTAACTTTAAGGCGGTTATAGGTTTTAAAGATACCCAAATGTCCAGACCGGATATCATCGTGCGCCTCCTTTAATAGCTCTTGGCGGTGCTCCTTCGGAATTACTATTTTCCAATAGTCGGAACCATCAGCTAGTTCTGGAATAGCACACTTAACATACTTGTACAAAATATTATTTTCCACTCGCCACTGAGAGAACTTGAGTCTTTCACTCGTAAATAACATGGGTCTTGAGCATTCGAGAAGTCATACTTATCAACCACTGTGACGGAATCTACATTTGGAACTGCTCGAGATAAGTATTCAGGTACAACGTGAAGTCGCTCCTTTCGATGCATAATGGTATAGTCATACGCCTGCAACCGTAAACCCCAGCGCGCTAATCGTCCGGTTGGGTCCTTCAAATTGTTTAGCCCAACCAAGGAGCTGTGGTCAGTAATGACAGTGAAAGTTGTCAATTCTAAGTATTGCCTAGACATTTGCCAAACACTCTCTTTCTGTGGTAGAGTAATTCTTCTCTGTTCTTGTCAAAGATCGGGAAATATAGCATATGACTTTCTCTCCATCCTCGAACTGCTGAGTAAGCATGGCCCCAATACCGTATGTGCTCGCATCTGTCTGCAACGTAAATGACCTATTAAAATCTGGACACGTCAAGATGGGTGCCGATACCAGAGTGGACTTAGGTTTATTGAAGGCGTCTTTACACTCCGAAGTCCAATGAAAAGGAACATTTTTCATCGTAAGGCGCGTTAAGCACGAAACAACAGTGGAAAACTCTGGCACAAAGCGTCGGTATCAGCTGGCCATACCAAGAAAACTTCTTACCTGTTTGACGGTTTCCGGAGCAGGTACATTCAACATGGCTTCCACCTTTTCGAAACCAAGAAATTTTAAGAAGGGACGACAGAATTTACATTTCTCCTCACTTACCGTGAGCCCAGCGGTGGTTAATCGATCTAGAACAAGTCCCAGAGTGCGTAAATGGGTGGGAAAATCAGGACTAGTGATGATGACGTCATCCAGATAAACAAAGACGTATGGTTGCAAATCGGTGCCAAGGACAGTGTCAATCAAACGTTGCCAACAAGGTGCATGGGTCAAACCAAACGGCATCCTCTTACATTGAAAAAGGCCTCGCCCCGGCACAGTGAATGCGGTCAACTCTCGACTCGACTGACTAACACCAACTTGCTACGCTGACCGGATGTCCATGGAGCTGATGAATCTGGACTCCTTCAGACGGTCCAAAATGGAGAAAATATAGAGAATAGGGTACGTGTCTTTTTTAGTTGCTTTGTTTAATTGGCGATAGTCAACACAAAAGCCGACTTCGGTACCAAAAGGACTGGTGAGGACCAAGCACTTTTCGACGTTTCTACCACATCCAGTTCCAACATCGTGTCAAGTTCTTCGTCAATATTTTTTTGTTTTAGGGGAGACACCGGATAATATTTTTGTTTTATCGGCCTCGTGCCAGTTTTCAGAATTATCTCGTGTTCGTAATCCGTGGTAAATCCCAATCCATCTTTCATCTTAGAGAATTTTCCTTTTAGGTGTGCTGCCAGCTGTTCCTGTTGTTCGGGATTAAGAACTGGTGATGGCTCCATTTCCGGACTAAGTGTAGTCTTGGAATCTGTAGCGACTTCAACTTGAGCTAAACAAGTCTGGAAAACGGTTGTCCCGCTTTGGGGTTCATCCCCAAAGTTCCATTGATTTCGTTTCAGATCAGGTAATATGTCCATAGTCGTGAAAAAATCTACCCATAAAACCAAGGTGTGTGGAAAATCGGTAAAAACACCATTACAGGTAAGACCTTCACACGGCTCATCAAGCAGATTAGAACATCGACCGTTCCTTCGACGATGGAATTTGACCGTTGGCAACGACACATCGAGATCTACGACCTCTATCCAACTGTAATCCAAGAGACTTAAAAATTTTCCATCCGGGACCTGTTTAAAGAAGGTCGTTTATCGCCAACAGCATGAGCTAACAGCTATATAGTGCCCCTGTTCGGCGTTTCTCGAACACGTACAATCTCTAGTGGTCACGTTCTCTTTTCCACAACGGAAACACATCAGAACTCTCCGATCGGGACAGTTGAACCGTCTGTGCCCACTTTTCCTGCACTGCCAGCAGACAATGGTAGCCTCCCGAGAGTTTCCATTAGCCGGTCCAGATGTATTTACTGCATGCACCTGGGGTCTCTGGTTACCCCGTTTTTAAACAAGGTGTGGTTCCATCAGGCTTGTTGAGGTAGGAGGTGGCACAAACTTTTCAGTCTGCCATATTGTTGCCTCCACAGGACTACCCAACTCAATGAGCTTCTCAATGGTGTAAATGTCTCGCAACACCAAAGCTTTTTGCAATAGCGGTAACATATTTCGCCTTATGAACGTAGTCCAGCTTCAAAATCACTTCAAGTCTGAAATGTGTTCCTACGTACCCGATACCAATCCATGGAATCCCCCTTTAAAAATTTCTCCATTGATTGGGTTGCTATCAGCTGTTCCTTTGAGATTCCTGTGGACAGGCACTTGTCCTCCAAGTTGTCCAAAAAGACCATCAGACTTGAGTGACCATTATACCGAATGAGTGACCATTATACGAGTGTACTTGTGGATGAATATCAAAAGGATGCAATCGTGGTACAGGCGGCTGAGATCCCGGAAACATATAGGGTGCATGATTGGGTGCTCCAGAAGGGTGGAGGATCCCGATGGCTGCGGGTAGTATGATGTATCCATATTGGTTACATTTCTCTCCGTAGGCAGAGTTTCAATCTGAGGCCAACAAGTTGTCTCAACCAATGGTGGTCTAGGAATCGAGGATATTTCCGACACATGGGGTGATTGATAATGTCCATAGCGCATTGAGGAAGCTGCTGGTTGGGAATAATGTGTGGCGGGTTGTGGTAGATCAAAATTAACTCGCCTCTAAAGTGACAAGGTAGGAGGAAATCTGTTCCTAGAGGCCATTGTTGGGACATTTGTCCAGGGACAGGGTCTAGAAACCACATTCGGTCGAAAAATGTGACCAGGTCCACCTTGGGTCTGTTGGAAGCGTCCACAGTGACCAGTTTCAGGAACATTTGCAGCTTGAAATAAGTTGACTGATGGAGATAAATCCAAAATCTGTTCCACCGGAGGTTGAGAGTTCAGCGCTTGCTGGCACTGCCTAACAGGAGAATGTCAATAACCGTATCATTGGGTGTGGTCTGAGAGGTATGATGCTGTCTGAATGAATTTCCTGCAGCATATGGGGAAGACTGTCACAGGATATGTAAGACAGCTTGCGATTGCTGAACTTCCAGTGATGTGTGGTTGGGTTCGCTAATTTTTTGCAAAATGTTTCCAAGGAAGTTTTGGGCACCTCCCGATAATCCTAATGCAGCAATGTCGTAGACACCCTCTAGTGCCCGCAGCAATCCAGAACACAGTTCGGTCAAGCTATCCTTTCTTGCCTCGTCCTCTATATTCTCCGAAAAAATCAAAACAATTCTTCCTCTTACATGAAACAACCTGGATTGAATTCGCTGGAATTCATTTTCCCTATTTGCTTTGTCAAACTCATGAATGCTTTTTCCCAACTCATCCAGTTTGGCTCGATAAACCGCCAGTTTCCCAACAGATTCAAAGCGCACTCTAACTATTTCCCTCAAACCAGAATGCTCTTCATTTAATACATTCCTTAAAAGAACACGTTTGTCTTTAGTCGCATGACTGACAATTTCAACCCCCCGAGACTTTAATTCATAGGTGATTTCATCACACAATAATCGTTTCACCTCACTCACAAAAGTGTACCGTATGAAACCTTTTTGTTAAAAAACTAAAATTAGTTATTAATGTATACGATTTGCATAACCAAGAGAACACGGTTTATGCGCAAAATGAGTACTAACCCACTATGTTGTGCCACTATGTTGTGCCTTAAAATATTTACCAATTGCTAAAAAAACACCAGAAAAACGACAACACATATATAACTAAACAGTTTCAAATAGAAACAAAACAACAAATTGGTTTTAGAATTTCAGAGAAGACCTTTACCTACTCCAAAAGATTGGATGCTTAAAAGACAACCTGCCAGTTGCAAAAATGACAGGGGCTAAAAAAAATGACAATAATTTGGCTAAAAGAAATTAATAAAAAAAATTTGTTCTTTAAATTTCTCACGAAGGCTATTGATTAGTTCCATTCAACTTATTTTATCAAAAAAAAAAATATTTATTTTCTTTAACATAAAAAAAATTATAATTTATAATAATAAAATTTGAAATTGTTTCAAGGGGAGTTATGTATCGTTAGGGTTAGTTCATTTATATTGATCCAAGTTTAAAAGAAAAAGTTGTTGCTCAGTGATTTTAAAATAAATAATCAAGAACCCTACATAATACTTTAAAAAAATGTAGTTTCAAAACTTGGGATCAGGTTAATTAGTTTCCAAGATATAACTTTTTTGAAATCATCTGATAGTTTATTATTATCTGACATATGAAATACCTATCTGAGAAAAAGGTGAAATTTCGCCTGCTCAGTTTCGAGATATCAAAAGTTAAAAAAAAATCCTGACTGAAAAAAGAATTAATTTTCTTCTGTCTTCGTCTGTTTTTAAAAAATAAAATCTCAAAAAAGAAAAGTTTACTAATCAGGGATACAATTTTTGGCACCAGCTGCCAAATCTAGAAAAATAAAAAAAATAAAAAATTTCGTGACTGACACCGGAACCACCCCTGGTAGTACTTTATTAAAAAAAACTGCTATAAAATCTTACCTTTAACCAAAAAACAAAACCATGAAAGTGTCCAAGAAAATCAAATTTGGTTGTCCAAAAAGTTACTCTTTAAAAAAATACCAAATTACCAAAGCCCTCTCTGTGAACAACATGCAAAACAGTAAGTATTTTAGTCAGTTTTGATTTCCAAAATGCAAGCTGTCAAAATACCACAAAAAAAATTTAAAAAAAATGTCGAGCACAGCAAATGGTTCGCTTAAGATGGACTGACCCTTCGGTTAAAATATTTTCTTTATTTCCTCTCAAACAAGAAATCAACATTGATATTAGCTTAGGATTGTATTAAGAAAAATGCTAATTGCACGCAAAAAAATTTATCAAAAAAAAGAAAATTTCCTTGAAGAATTTTTTTTTAAATGTCAATAACAAAACTATTTTAATTTTGTATTAAAGAAGGAAATATGATTTTTCCGCGAGGAAACTACCCCCTTACTTCCTCAAAAAAAGTAAAACTTTTTTCAATAAAAAAAAGCAATAGGAAAGCACCTACCTTAAAGCAATATCTCTTCTTCTTGCTTGATGCCAAGTACATAACATTATAATAACATTATACCATAGTACCTACCCACCATAAATATTTACACTACAACTCTTTAAAAACACGGTGATATGCAAAAATAATAAAAAAACAGGTGGCAAAAAATTGTTGATTTGCTGTTAAACAAATCAAACCATCACTACCTTTTGGAAAAAAATTATCCTTATGTTTTGAAAAGAAATTAAATCATGACCTTTTGGAGAAACATGTCAGTAAGCATGGTAAAAAGAATACAAAACAGATGGCAAAAAATTAAATCGTCATTACCTTTTGGAAAAACCATCTTAATATGCTAAAAATAAAAACCAGTTGGCAAAAATTGTCGTCATGTTTTCAAAAAAAAAAATTAAATCACGACCTTTTGGAAAAATATGTCAGTAAGTATGGCAAAAAGAATAAAAAATAGGTGGCAAGAAATTAAATCGTCACTACCTTTTGGAAAAACCATCTTAATATGCTAAAAATAAAAACCAGGTCGCAAAAATTATCGTTGTTTTTCAAAAAAAATTAAATCATGACCTTCTGGAAAAACATGTCAGTAAGTATGGCAAAAAGAATAAAAAACAGGTGGAAACAAATTAAATCGTCACTACCTTTTGGAAAAAACATCTTAATATGCTAAAAATAAAAACTAGGTGGCAAAAATTGTCGTTATGCTTTCAAAAAAATAATTAAATCATGACCTTTTGGAAAAGAAAGAAATTCAATTATCACCACTGGAAAAACATGTGAAAACACAAAAAAGAATAAAGAACAAGTGGAGAAAATAGTTATTTTATGCAAAACTTTGGCCAAAAAATTGTGTGAAAAAGTGAAAAATACATAAAAATCAAGTCACGCAGCACCAAAAATTCTACCAAATGTTCATTATCTGTTCATTAATTTATCAACAAAAGAAAATCTACATAAAAAAATTAAGTATTACCATAACCTTTCACCATGTAAAACCCCTTAACAATAAACTAAAAGTAAAGCTTAAAAGCTTTAATCACGTTGATGCGCCAGTGTTACACTTTTCGTTTGCGGGGGGTCAGTAAACGCTTCACTGACACCACGCCAAACCAAAGTCCGGGATTCCTGCCTGAATGAAAGTGAAGGCTCAAATAGAGGTGTTAATATGTATAGGTTTTAAGGTAATACATAGTAAAAGGCCAGGTTAGAGGTAAATATAAATATATTGTATACTGTAGATATATAACTGGCATCACAAAATAATCAGAATCAAGAAAAACTGTTGACTTTGTGTAAAAGAAAATAGAAAAAAATATAAGCGCATCACAAGTTGTCCCAAAATTGGGGTAAATAATTATAACCTAAAGGGACGGTTACCTTCCTATTAACTATGTGAAATTTGCAACATATACTGGTGACAGAAAATACCAAATAAAATATAGTAATAAGTTACAGAAAGTTTGAAAACACGATTTGAAATCTGATTTTAAAAAAAATGAAGGTTTTGTTTAAAAAAAAAGTTTAAGTTGAACGCTTTGAAGTTAGGGTAAAAAAAAGACCTCATCAACGAAGTCCAAGATAATCAGGACATCCACAGGTGACCAGACAAAATCCCCTCTAAGGCAGGATTCTCCAACCCAAGAGCTGTTCCAGTGAAGGACGGTGCATAGCACTAAGCGAAGGTGCTGCTTAGCTAAATATTCAGGGTGTTGCATAGCCCCAGCCGGCGACCATATATTCAATTAATAAAAAAACACTGTATAAGAAGGCATTTAAAATACATGAGATCGCTCCAAAAACAATATACCTATGCAGAGTTCCCACTGACCTGGATAACCTGGAAGTCAGGGAATTTTGAGAGCTACCTGGAAAAGTCAGGGAATTACCAAAAAATCCTCAAAAGTCAGGGAATTGGCAAACAAAACCTGGAATTTCTCTTTCTCAACCTATTTTTTAAACCAACTAATCCGAAAATATTTTTCATGTATAATGTATTTATTCAATAGTCAGGCCGGACAGATCAGGCCACTGTGGCATGAATCTGTCCGCTATGGGAAGTTGGGCGAACCATACTGCCTGTAGCCTGTAGGCGGGGGGATCTGGAGACCCCCCGCCCACGATTCGAGTCTAGTGCTCAATCGTGCAATCAGCTGGCCTAATCTCGGGGGATCCAATCGTCGTATTTCTTACGCCATTGGATCGTCACTCGTTATTAGGGACCGTGGGCTTGCTGACTGTGCATCAGCATGTCCACGTTAATAAAAGTCTCGCACAGGCATTCTCTACTCTGAGATCCTATACTTTCTAGGACACATAAGACCATGAAGTCCACGCACACCAAAGTCTTTCGGCGATCGGCAAGTTGCGACGGGAGCAGCACAGTGTAGTCTGGAAGCTCTTAGTGACAAACCGGCACGAATGCGGCGGAAGTGTGATCGCCGTTTTGCTCAAGGATTGGCTGTAGAGCAACTCGTGTGCTGCATCCGTGACTGAGGAGCCCTATTTAGGACCCACTCTGCTCACCCTGAAAGGGAAAGGGCTATAAAAGGTGCCCTAAACATAGCCAGCCAACAATTGCCCGACTGGACAACCGCATCCAGTCAAAACAAAGAAAAAGAAATCCAGTGAACTTTGCCACATGGAATATCCGTACACTTATGGATACAGACATAACCACAAGACCACAAAGAAGAACGGCAATAGTGGCACGTGAACTAAGGAGATATAACATCGATATCGCTGCTCTCAGTGAAACTAGAAGAGCAGGCGAAGGCCAACTTAAAGAACACGGAGGAAGCTACACATTTTTCTGGAAAGGAAAAGAAGAAGATGAACCACGTATTCACGGAGTGTGTTTGGCTATAAAAAATGAGATTGTGCACCACCTAACCGAATTTCCGTCCGGAATAAGCGAAAGATTGATGACATTGCGCCTAAACCTTAGCAACCACCATCACGCTACTATAATCAGCGCCTACGCTCCAACACTTGCAGCTGATGAAAACCAAAAATATGAATTTTATTCTCAACTTAGTGAAGCCATAACATCTGCAGCTAAATCTGATAAAGTTATCATTTTAGGTGATTTTAATGCTCGAGTTGGTACGAATTCAAACCTATGGAAGGGCGTCATTGGCAAGGAAGGTGTTGGAAACATGAACTCAAACGGACTGCGCCTATTAACCTTATGTTCGAAATATGACCTCATAATCTCAAATACAATTTTCCGACAAAAAGACAAATTCAAGACCTCCTGGCAACACCCGAGGTCAAAACACTGGCATCTGATTGATTACATTATTGTACGTTCCAGAGATCAAAAATACGTAAGCATTACAAGAGCAATAACGAGTGCAGACGACTGCTGGACAGACCATCGCCTGATACGAGCCAAAATGAACTTGCACATTCCACCAAGAAGTAGCCGTCAAAAAAACCAAATCAAAAGAAGATTCAATGTAGAACGCCTTAAAGATGATCAAACCAGAACAAAATTCCAAGTTTCTCTGAATCAAAAGTTGGGTACTTTAGAATACCCGGAGAATATTGACGATCACTGGAGAATTTTGAAGACAGCAATAACATCTGCCTCCGAAGAAACGGTCGGCTACACACAAAGAAAACATCAAGACTGGTTTGATGAGCACGACAAAGAAATTCAAGACCTTATTGAGAGGAAGAGAAAAGCCCATAATGCTTGGAAAAGCCACCCGAACTCTAATGAAAAGAAAAGGCAATATCAAAAAGCCAAAGCAGAAGTACAAAGGCAAACACGTAGATTAAAAAACCAATGGTGGACAACAAAATCACATAAAATGCAACATCTAGCTGAGTCCAACAACACCAGAGCCTTCTTTCAAGCTACTAAGATGATATATGGTCCCACTACACAAGGTATTAATCCCCTACGATCCAAAGATGGAACAAGGCTGCTTAAAGACAGATCCTCTATCAATTCACGATGGAAAGAACACTTCCAAGAACTACTCAACAGAAAGTCTCAGGTCGATAATGACATCTTCAACAAAATTCCGGAAAAAACTACACAACACCTAAGTGAGATTCCGAGATTAGAGGAGGTCGAAAAGGCAATCACACAGCTAAAAAATAACAAGTCAGCAGGCACAGATGGTATCGCTGCCGAAGTCTACAAACAAGGGGGTCCCGCACTTAATTCCCAAATACACATTCTAATTAGTAAAATATGGACCACTGAGACCATTCCTGCCGAACTCAGAAACGCTTCTATAGTTACCATTTTCAAAAAAGGTGATAAGGCCCAATGTAGAAACTACAGAGGTATATCTCTGCTTTCTGTTGCTGGAAAGATACTTGCACGGATACTATCAAACCGATTAATTCCGATTGCTGAACAAAATCTGCCAAAGACACAGTGTGGATTTAGGCCCAATCGAGGCACAGCTGACATGATCTTCAGTGCCAGACAAATGCAAGAGAAATCTAGAGAACAAAATCGCCCTCTCTTCATGGCCTTCATAGATCTAGTCAAAGCATTTGATTCGGTCAACAGAGAAGCTCTTTGGAAAATACTGGCAAAAGCTGGATGCCCTCAAAAATATATTCAAATTCTTAGACTACTACACGACAATATGAATGCAACAGTCCTGAGCAACGATGGACCAGGAGAGTCATTCCAGATTACGACAGGCGCTAAACAAGGATGTGTTATTGCGCCTACCCTATTCTCTATATTTTTAGGTGCCATTTATAGATTCGACGGTGGCCTACTTAACCTAGGCAGACTGCGAGCAAAAACTAAGGTCTCGACAACCTCGGTAATCAAACTGCAGTACGCCGATGATAACGTCGTAATGGCCGATACAGAGGAAAGTCTACAACTGGTAATCAACGCATTTAACCAAGCCTACAAAAGCAGTGGCCTGGAGGTCAATCTTGCCAAAACGTAAATTCTTCACAAACCAGAACCAGGTACGAATCCCCAAGCTCCAAATATTTCAATAAATGGCCATCCTCTGCAGAACGTGGAACATTACCCATACCTTGGGAGCCACCTATCATCAAATGCAACTATTGACGTAGAAATACAGCATCGCCTAAAATGTGCTAGCGCAGCGTTTGGACGGTTTTTGGAGAGAGTCTACAACACAGTTATAATACCAACTCTAACATAGGGATGCGAAACGTGGACCACCTACAGAAGGCGTATCAAACGACTAGAAAAATATCACCAAAGTTGTTTAAGACGAATACTGAGAATCAAATGGCAAGACCGACGAACAAACATAAGTGTTTTAGAAGAAGCCAGAACAACTAGTATAGAAGCCCTTATCTTTAAGCACCAGCTTCGTTGGACTGGTCACATTATCCGCTTACCTGAAACACGTCTCCCAAAGCAGATATTTTATGGACAACTGAAGAAGGGAAAGGGAAATCAAGGAGGTCAACAAAAAAGGTACAAGGACGTTCTAAGGCAATATGATGAAGGGTCACATCGATATAAACATCTTCGAGACCACGGCAAACGATAGGGCTACATGGTGCCGAACAGTCCATGAGGGACCACAAACTTTTGAAGAGCAACGACGTAGACTAGAAACGAAAAAGAGAGAACGTAGAAAGGAGCGACAAAATGGAAGAATGGATGACCAACAACAACCGGCTGCAGCCGGAGACTGGGTGTGTCAGGACTGTGGAAGGGTGTGCGGCTCGAGAATTGGGTTACATAGCCATCAAAAAACGCACAACAGATAGCGACCATACAGGATAGAGGAAAAATCATACTCGGTATCGAGTGATTGTCTATGATGATGATTTATTCCTAACCTTTAAATGATGTGGGGTGCAACTGCGATGCGAGATTTCGAGCATTTTCAATTTTTTTTAAGAGCAAGAATCCAAAATGTCGAAAAAAACAGTTTGTAATTTAGACTGTATAAGACCTTCCATAAGTCCACCAGAGTGGTAGTGTCTACAGGCTGTAAAGACCAAATCAAGCATATTGTAAGCTTTGTTTAAAAAATATTGAATTGAGTAATATGGGGTGTCAGGATATTTTGAGCCATTTTAGAAGCAGGGGTCATGTAAAGTACGTGGAGGCTGAAAAAAATTTAAGGAAATTGAAATTAATTTGAAAACTGATACACTATCAGTCTTAGCCCAAAAGACACTGGACTTACATTTACACCAAGTACTGGAAGTGAAGGAACCTCCACAGCAACTGCTTCCACTGCCAAAAAGAGTTCTACTCCTTTTTTGTAAACTTTTCTTATTAAGCAATCAGTTATGGATGCAGAAATATTGTGGTGCAAGGAGTCTTTAAGATTAATCCTGCTGTTGCCAATTATGTTCACATCATCTGCGAAGGCCAGTAGTAGTTTGGGTCCTTCCTGGTGGAATATAGCCGTTGATGTCTGAATTTTGGCTTTCCAAATTGCATATTCTAATGCTATGTTGAAGAGTTGGGGTGAAAAAGAGTCACGACCCTGCTTAAGCCCATTGTTGATACCAAAGAAATCAGAGTAGCTCTGTTCCATCCTTATCTTATCAGGGATATCAGCTTTCAAAAGCCCAGTTCCTGCATTACTTCCCACAACTTTGCTCTACATAATCTGTCAAATGCTTGTTTGAAATCAATAAATGTCTGGTGAAGTTCTCTGTCAAACGCCCAGCATTTTTCAATTATTTGTCTAACGGTAATTATCTCTTTGTTGAGTAGTTCGCAAAAGTAGTTCTTCCATGTGGTTAGGATCTCTCTTTCGTTGGATATCAGTTGTCCATTGTTTGTTGAAAGAAGGTGTTCGGTTCTGAGTAAAGTATTTTTTTATTCTGTTGTCTTCTCTGTTTTCCTCCATTTCTCTTATTATATATTATATATCTTATTATAGATGGTGGTCTCTCTTATTCCTTTATATAATTCTGCGTATTTCAGATCTTTGTTGTTTATACGCTTCTATATTAGATGCTGTTGGTTGTTCAACCATTTTTTTCCTGGTCATATTTCATCTTTCCGTCACTCTACTACAGTCGTCATCAAACTGCTTCCTTTTTTGTTTTCTCTTTTTGTCGAGCCCTTGACTAGTCACCCTAGTTACTATTTTCTTGGATGTTCTTCCAGAGATTGTTTACATTGTGGCCACATTGCGGTTCTTTTATTTCTTCAGTATTTGGTTTCTGGTATATTTCCTGTGTTTTTCTGTCTTGAGTTTTCCCGTATTCCAACTTATACTAGTCTTCTTTTTCGTGTGCATGTGCACATGTGCTTATATATCAACACTTTGTGTAATTTAGTTTTATAACTTGCTACATGAACCAAAAAAACCGGATTGGTTTTTAGGATTTAATGAATTCGGTTTAAATATCTGCTTTTTAGCTTTTTATCTCGATAATATAAATACCTGTTAAATTTGAGTCTACATTTACTTGGTATCCACGTAGACAAGCAATTTATATCCAAAAAATACATGGATTTTTTTTTAAATGGTCAGGGAAAACCTGGAAAAGTCAGGAAATTTGGAAATCAGAATTTGGTGGGAACCCTGTTATGGTACAGAGCCGACTCAACAAAAAAAAACCTTAACATATATAGATAAAAACTATAAAAAAAACTATTTAGCAAGGGGAATAAACAAAAAGTCAAAATCGGGTTTTCAGTTAGAATTGGAAGTAAAACTTACCTCAAGTTCTTTACAACATGGCGAACAACACGGCAGCAGATGATGCATGGCTGCGCGGGATACAGCCTTAAAGAGGAAAATCAATAGTAGAAACAAGGAAACGAGAATCCAAGCAGAGCTATTGTTCTGACAGTAAAAAACTCCTTTCTTTTCCGGCTACGGACGCTACTTTTACGTCGGCTACGAACGCTACTCACGTGAGTGGTAGAAATCTATTCGGTTTGTTGCGGAAAACACGCGGCAAGGCATGGTTGGCCAGTGTCTACACGTAACCCAAAATTCCGAAAAATGGAATGACAAATTGATATTTCTTGCTCGAAGTCCCCTTAAAGGTTAATATTCCAATGCAAGAACCCAAAGTACGATCGTGAAACAACTTTAAATACCTTCCTAGCCCGGAAAGTTACAATCGACTACCGCACCTATCTTACCTTGAAAGTTTCCTCTAATTACCGAATACATATGGCAAACATGTACCCGAAAGTCAAGAAACAGCTGATCGACCCAACCACGTAAATTTGGGCTAATTTTTCGAGAATTTTTCGGATTTGGAAGGCAGCATATCAATACTACTATGTAAGTAGCCACTAAAATATAGTTACAAATAATATAGTTCCAATAACAGTTCGTAATATTCTGACTCGAAATTATTGTCTTTTTAAGCCAAGCTAAATTTCCAGCTAGATAGAATAGCAAGTTGAGAGTCCAGCCAGCATCCTCAATTACCATATAGAGCTCTAGGTTTATTCAGATGACCGGGAAAAAATCATGACAACAAAGGATACTAGGGAGGTTATGCTATCAAAAAGGCAGTCACGATAACTTTGAGGGACCCTTTACTGGTCTCACAACAAAAAGACACATGATACGAGAACTAATATACAGGTTGGCACACATTTTACGCTTATTTCTGTCGGGCAAAGATAACAACAGACACCTATAGGGTGCAGTAAGTAGTTCCCGGGTATTTCTTAAAACCTCTTTAATTTAAGTCAATTCACACGTCCCCAGACGTCAAAATGTTAAGTTGGGATAAACATACTTAGTTAATTATATAGTAATTTTAACGGTTGGCTTATTTATTTCCAGGTGTGCCCGGCCGTTCGATGCCACAGCACCTGAGATGAACCCGAAGGTGGGTGAATCCTTTTTAAGTTTAAATTACTTATTGTTATTATCTATAAATATTACTTATTATAATAAGCATGAATAAGCATCTTGTTTTGAAGCTATGTTAAAGATTTAGTATATGTCAGGGATCTCAAGTTATACTGAAATATATTTATTATAATGAAAACAAAGGCACCGCTGGTGCTAAAGGATAAAGGTGTCTAATTTTCTTTTAATTAAGAAAAAAATAATAAAGCCAAACCAATTACGTTGATAAAAAAGGCAAAATGCATTCTTATTCAGTTCTCGACGTTTCGGCGAAATCGCGTTGATTTTAACAAAATGAGGCAACCGCATTTTTTTTGTCGTGTTTTTCGAAAACTCCTGGTGGCCGCAAATCACCTGTTCACATTAGAACACAATGAAACTTTGATTTTCAAACTTTTGGCGAATGCGCTATAATAATCCAGTTGGCTAGGTTTCAAGATAATAAACGGTAATTTCGTAACGAACCTGTAGGATTGTTACAAGCACCACCATCAGGATCGGGGCGTCCCGATTTTGATGGCAAGAAGAAGGGAATTGACGACATGGCATCCCTGGTGAGGAGCCGCCGTTATATTTCTGAGCTCCATCTTGTTCGCTTTGATCAGAGGCTTGAAATACTCAAAGACCGCGTGAGAGTAAATTATCTCTCAGCTCCCGCAACTGAAACGTCACCCCCATCTTCCTCAACGGTGAAAACAACCTCCCCGGTCGATCCAATTAGTAGCCATGTCATAGCCCTCACAGCACTGATTAATCGCATCCATTCTACTTAGCCTATTTTCCGCGCCACCTTTAGTGGTATGTCCCATGAGGACCCCGGAAATTCCTGGAAACCCTCGGAAAAAGCGAGAATAAAATCAGGAAGTTCGGGGAATGTCTTCGTGCTCTGCCAAAAAAACCGCGTCAAAATTCTTTTTTTTTTTTTTAAACCGTCAAATTTGAGAAGTTTTGATATGAAGCGACGGTCAAAGTTGACGAGATTCAATTGGTTTTAACATCGGTTTGTGAAACACCATTTTCTGGTGAAATCTCATAACAATTTGTAGCTGATCAAAATATATTATAACCTCACAAGTTTTTAACAGCAGTCTTGTGAACATTTATAAGAATTTGACAGATTTCATTGGATTACTGATTTATAAAGTTTGTAAGATTCTATCTAGAGAGGGATACACCTTTGACTTATGAAAATCTACGTGTTTCTACAATATTTTATGAGGAATGCTAAGAGATTTTACAAGATTTTATAAGATTTTGTTATAACAGTGATCCGATTTTGACATCAGATTTGATTGAATAATAACTTGAATTTTAACAAGATTTTATAAGGGAATTGATCAGTTTTTACTTCTTTGTACAAGACTAGGTTTAAGTTATTAAGAGTTTATAAGAGATGTATAAACAAATAACTTTAATTTTAACAAGGTCTTAAAAGATTCTATGACGGAATTGATCAGGTTTTACCTGTCTTTGCAAGAATAAAATAAAATTTAAAAGAGTTCTTAAGAGTTTCTAAGAGTTGCTTGAGCAAATAACTTGGATTTTAACAAGATTTTAAAAGATTGTATGATGGAATTGATCAGATTTTACCTGTTTTTACAGGACTAGGTTTAACTTTTTAGGAGTTTTTAAGAGATGCTTGAAGAAATAACTTGGATTTTTACAAGACTAAAGGCAAGTTTTTAAGAAACATGCTTCAGAAAATAACTTAATTTTTAAAAAGTGCCTAAAAAGAAATAAATATAGATAGAATCGAGAAGATTTTGCTTGTTTTATTGACAATTCTCGAGCCGACCCAGCACAGTTTTTTTGATTTTAACAAACTTCTTTTAATCTATACGTTTTACGTGTTATTTAAAAAAAATTGTTATACAGGGTGTCCCATCAAAAACCAAACAGAGCCGTTCTCGAGTACGTGGAGTACGATTTCGAACAACACCTCAATTTATTATTCAAGGGGACAGCTATATTTGAATTTCGTAGGACACACTCGAGGGGTGAGTTTCACCACCAGAATTTAAATAGAACAAGTGGGTCATGTGGTACCTTATATCAAAGGTAATAAACCCTCGAATAAAGCTTAACTTTTGTGTTCAAAAAATCTGAAAAAAAAATGTTCAAATGCCATATATGTCATTTTTGCCTACTTCCATGCCAACGTTGCTTAAATTTTAACAAATATTTTCGTTTGATCATAAATTTTTTTGGAAAATTGTGCTTACGTTCTGATAAAAACAAAAGTTTGTTAATTCTTTTAAAAAATATTTTACTTGTTCTCAGAGCCCCTGGCTTTTATTGTTAATAAAATATATTAAAATTTATTGCTTGTAATACTCATCAAATCTTGTAAAATATTTGCTTACCCTAACAACCCATGTATGTTTTTAGAACATTTTTAAAAACATACGCCTATATTCCAGGTCTTTTTACGGATCTTTTTCGGACTTTTTGAAAATACAAATACAAATATATATGTAGAAATACGACGAACTGAGGGAATATTTAATAAACATTGCATATGTTTAAAAAACGTTTCAAAGACGTATCGAGATGCCAATATTTTTCTAAAAATTTGTAATGTGCCAGGAAGGTTTTTAAAACGTTCAAAGAACGTTAAGACGTCCAATGAACATTTTAAAGCGTCTTAAAAATGCGTAAGAAAGGTTTTTTGCACTCAGCAGTTGCGTAAATATTTTGTATGATGGCACAATAAAACAAAAACATATGATTTTTAATTAACAAAAATTTTAAAAAACAATCCAACTATCAAAATGAACAACTAGCAACGCAACTACTACCTCTTATTTATTGACCATCCTTTAGAAAAATATGTTGATCTTCAATATTTTTTATAACTTATGATAAATAGGTAAAAAATAAATTCGCAATAAAGCGCAACAGACTAACCCTATCTATAAGTAGTTCACAAACAAGGCGCCACAGGGAAATTCTAAATATTTATTTTCGCAAAGAATTAAATTAATGAGATTTAAAACCTTAAAACAACGGTTTACTTCAAAAAAATTAAAATAGGGTCACACCTAAAGCAATACCAATAAAATATTGGGCTATCAATAAAATAAATAGTAAAATATTGGGCTATCAATCCAAACTAATATGTTTGCATGCAAAAGCAGGGTGTCTACAAAAGTATCTGAATAAAATTCCCGTTTTTTTCTCGTTTAATTTAAACAATTTCGGTGTAATAATTTATATTATTTTTCTCTATTTAATTTTTAGCCATCCATACTTAGTCACTAAAAATTAGTTATTTAAGTCAAAAAAGACCTAATTAAAAAAAATTGGGAAGGTGTCTGGGACACGATAACTCAAGAATGGCTTAACCGATTCTTATCAAATTTTGCACCAAACTTCTTTGTCACAAGACGGTGAGCAGATTAGTTTTTGACCAGAGTGGGTTTGGAAAGAGGACTGGAAGGGGCATTAAACTTTTTTAAAAAATTCTAACTCACGAACCGTATTTTTTCTTGTCTTTTCCCCAACCCCTTCCCACCCCCCCCAAAAAAAAATCTAATCAGTTTATCGCCTGGTGACGAAATATTTTTTTGCCAGAATCGGTTTAGCGGTTGTAGTGTTATCGTGTCCCAGAGAGACAGATACCATCCCAAAATTTTGTATTTAGGTCTCCACTTAGGTCTTTTTTGACCCAAATAACTCACTAACTAAATTTTTCGTAAAAATACAAAAATTTCTATAGCTTCTGTACTAGAAGTTATGAACCGTACAGCTAGCGACATGCGGTTTTCACATTAAGATGGATAATTACATTTCCAACAAAAAAAATATAAAAAAGTTTTGAATGTTTTTTTAAGTTTTTATGGATGGCTATACATGCCTGTTGACGTTATTTATTTTTTTAAGTATTAAAAAAATATGATTTTTATGTATTAACCCCTACATTCTCCTCTCCCAAAAAAAAATTCAATCCAAATTTGGAAAACTGCGTTTCGCTTTCCGCTGAGGTTTTCAAGTTGTCAATTTTTATACAGTTCAACCCCTCTTTCCACACCTTTACAAACCCTCATCAAAAAGTATTGGCATTTTATCAACGAGAACCATAGAATTGTATGCCGGTTCAGTGGCTTTTGAGTTATCATGACAGACCGACTGATAAACGGACACGCAGACAGTCAACATCACAAAATTTTGTAATTAGATCTTGTTTGACCTAAATAAAATACCTCATTTGGAGTGGAAATAGAAAATCTTTTGACGATCTCAAAATAGCCTTTCATACATGTTGGTATGAGCATTTTTCTTTTCCCGTGTTTCCCATTTTTTACGGATTGTAGACACCCTGAAAAGTTTTTTTAATATGCCATATATAGATAAAATGAAACCAATTATATTTCAAAAATAAACTTGCACATAAATATTTACTTAAAACCTTTTAATCTTGTATACTATACTGTAATATTAACAAATGACAACTCACAAAGAGCTTGCATAATGAATTTTTTAAAATAATCTTAAAAGAAGCAATTATTAAAAAAATATAACTTCTTTACATGATTACCAGTATTTATGTGGGTACTTAACATTCCAGTCCTCTGATTTAGTACCAGTCCAGTCTTGTGATAAATACCTAAACAAAAACACTTTAGCTGCATGCACCATCACAAAAATTCAACATTCTGCCGCTCTGTTTGCTGGCGCTGTAACTACAGTAATAGGAGCCTCTTTTAATCATACTTCAAAATAAAAGCAGAAAACCCAAATTTCATTATATTTAATGTATCAAGATGAGGGCTGAATATTAAGTGAAATATTCAGTAGAGTGATAATATTTGGTTTTTGGAAAAGGGTTTATTTCTTTTAATTTTTTCCCTTGTTGAAGGGGGACATTTCTTTAATATTATATGAAGATGAATAGTCCATAAAACTAAAAATGGGGTTTTTTTAATAACAGTTGAGTGCTTCTTTACGTAATATTTTAATTCAAGGGAAGTAATAAACACAAGGGTCTCAAAATTGATTATATTTTATAGTCATGCAAAAATATTTGGTTTGGTAACCTTTTATTATTACTTCATTTTAAACCATTTGTTATTACTATAAAAAACTTACTCCCTCCAATAGTCGATTCTATGGCTTTTTTATTGCAGGACAGTCCTGACTTTTCAGTTGCTTCTAAAAATTTTTAAAGTTACTAATTACTAAATTAAATTAGGTGAACCATAAGGCAAAAATGTTTAAAAAATTATACTAAAAAGAAAGAAAAATCTATCATAGGGGAATTTAAAAAAAGTGATTTAAGTTGCATATAGTTTAAAACAAAGTTATGATTGTTTTCCACAAACCAAAACTACACTTTTTTGCACTCGATGCGAGTTTCGCTAACAACGTTAGCATCATCAGGAGATGATAAACAATAAACTAAATTAACCTACGCTCTATCTTATATACAATCTTTTAGTGGGCGGAGATAAGACTAATAATTTGTGATTGATCACGATTTATAATCCTATCTCCCCTCAACTAAAAAATAAAGCGTACTAAACGGGATGGGTCCTCTATCTTTATTTAAACTATTTCTGGATTTAATGATTTCCATACTTTTATACGCATTCAAAAGTCTTTTGTTTGGTACACCTTTTAGAAGTTTTAGGTTATGATTGTTTTCAAAAGCATGCTCGGCCAAACTTGACTTTTCTGTTCTTCCGTATTTTAAGTGTGCTAAGTGTTCTTTAAAACGTGTTTGAATAGAGCGTCTCGTTTGGCCAACATATTTTTTGTCACAATCCATGCAACTAATTACGTAAATTCCACTTTTTTCTAGAACTGTAGTTTTATCCTTGGGATTTCCTATTAAGCTTCATATTGTGTTACCGGATTGATATACTAATTTAAGACTAGTGTTATTAAATACTTTTTGTAATCCTTTCGTATAATTAGGATTATAAGGAAATGATACACATTTTGAGTCGCAGGTATCTTTTTGTCTGAAAAAAGTGGAATTCCGAAAGGTCTTTTGAAAAGAATGTCTATTTATCAGCTTATTTATTAAGCCTTCGTCGTAACCGTTTTCGCCAGCCATATTCCTAATCCTATTTTTTTCTGCTTCAAATCTTTCTTTGTTTAAGGGGAAATTTACTAATCTATATGTTCAAAAGTGCAAACTTGCAAGCTTATGTTGTAAGCAATAAAAATAGTAATTTGCAATATACCTGTTTGTGGCCGTTCGTTTTCTGTATAGGTCAAAGTCCAATTTATTTTTATTTCTTATAACTAAAGTGTCTAGAAATGGCAGTGTATCGTTGTTCTCTGTTTCATAAGTAAATTTAATTGTGGGAAATTTGTTATTTATTTTTTCCATAAAATTTTCAACACTAGTTACTTTAGTGTTGAATACTGCAAACACATCGTCTACATACCTGAACTATACTCTGGGAAAATACTTAAATTCTTTACTTATATCTGATTCAAATTTGCTCATAAAGACGTTTGCGATAAAAGGTGATAAACTATTACCCATGGTGATTCCTTCTAACTGTTGGTAGTAGTTATTTTTATATTAAAATTAATTTTGATTCATGCAGAGTTTTGTTAAAGATAGGTATTCTAAAGTCTGTTTGTCTTCTAGATTGTTTTTTCTTAGTAGTTCCTCCAGGTATTGTAAGGTATTGGGGATCGACACACTAGAGAACAACGAACTAACATCAAACGAGATTAAAATTTCAGCGTCTTGGAGTGAAATATCTTTAACTTTGATAAATTCAAGGGAATTTTGAACAGGGCATTTTGAATCACACCGGTCTTAAATTAGTATATCAATCCGGTAACACAATAAGAAGTTTACTAGGAAATCCCAAGGATAAAACTACAGTTCTAGAAAAAAGTGGAATTTACGAAATTAGTGGATTGTGACAAAAAATATATTGGCCAAATGCGACGCTCTATTCAAACATGTTTTAAAGAACACTTAGCACACTTAAAATACGGAAGAACAGAAAAGTCAAGTGTGGCCGAGCGTGCTTTTGAAAACAATCATAGATTCACATTAGATAATCTAAAACTTCTAAAAAGTGTACCAAACAAAAGACTTTTGAATGCGTATGAAAGTATGGAAATCATTAAATCCAGAAATAGTTTAAATAAATATAGAGGACCCATCCCGTTTAGTACACTTTATTCTTTAGTTGAGGGGAGATAGGATTATAAATCGTGATTAATTACAAATTATTAGTCTTATCTCCGCCCACTAAAAGATTGTATACAAGATAGAGCGTAGGTTAATTTAGTTCATTGTTTATCGTCTCCTGATTATGCTAACGTTGTTAGCGAAACGCGCGTCGAGTGCAAAAAAGTGTAGTTTTGGTTCGTGGAAAACAATCATAACTTTGTTTTAGTGCAACCAAAGGTTCCAAATTCCCAACATAGATGCATATAGTTTCTTTCTTCTTTTGGGTAAAAAGGGGTTTTTTATTGATAGATTCCTGACCGTTTGGTATAATAAAGCAGTGAAAGTCGTGGGTTTCGGTCATTTGAATTATTTATTATTTCTTCAGCAAATTTTTTTAATAACATAAATTAATATTATAAACAACGAGGACATTTAAACATGAAGAAAGACAATTTTTTTTTAATGATTTTGACATTTAAACATGAAGAAAGACAAATTGAGTTTGATCTATAAGGATTATTTGTGGCGATATTTTTTTATCAAGCAATTTTTTTTAATAAAATGAGAAAACATTTTTAGCCATAGTATAATTAATTTTATTTCAAGATAGTAAGGATGAAAAGAAATTGCAATTAATTATTTTAAAATATTGCAATAAATTTTAGAAAGGTTATTAATATCAGTTCTAAAGTTAATAGAATTTTTATCTTTCTGTATATTAATAATTTCAAGTAAATTTCTCTTAAAATAGTCATTTTCCTTTTCAATTATCTGCACATTACTAAAATCAAAACAGTGATTTTTATCAATAGAGAGTTTACTTAATGCAGTGGCACCTTCGTTTCCATTTCTAACATCATATTGGTGTCTATAGATGCGTTTATGTAAATATTGTTGTGTTATGCCTATGTATGTGGAGGGACAATCCTTACACTTTATCTTGTAAACAAGGTTAGTTTGCTTTGAAATGTTAATTTTTGGTTTTAATTTAGTAAATAAGTTTTTAGTGTCATTGGTAGGTTTATGTGCTACAGAGATGTTATATTTAGAGAACACTTTTTTAATATTTTCGGAAACACTTTGTGTATAAGGTATAGAAAAAAACTTCTCAGATTTATTGTTAGCAGATCTGGCGGTACTATTGTAAAATTTAGTCACTTGATTTGTAATTATTTTATTATAAAAAGATTTTGGATAAACATTTAAATCTAAAGTGTCCCTGACTTTTTTTTAACTGTTGGGTCGGTTAATTGGATGTGATAAAATAATAGCACGATCTGCAAGTGATCTAACAACACTTTTCTTATGTTAATGGTACGAAAGAGTTATAATTAAGGTATCTTTGAGACCAAATGTCTTTGGTAAACCAGTTAGTAAATATAGTACCATTTTCGTCATAACTTATAGAAATGTCCAGAAAATTAATGGATTTATTTTGTTCTTTTTCAATAGTAAATTGCAAACGGGGGTGAAAGCTATTAAAAATATTATGTGTATAGTTAATTTGATCTATTGGGATACATAAGAGGCAGTCATCTATATAACGTTTGTAAAAAAATGGTTTGAATTTTAATTGATTTATAGCCCAAACTTCCAGTTCCTCCCTTAAGAGATTAGCTATTGTAGTTGATATTGGGGAACCCATCGCAATACCAAAAATTTGAGAATAGTAGCTATTTTCAAATTGAAAACATGTAGAGTTTAAACATAATTTAACTCCAGACAAAAATTCATTTAAAGGTAAGGGGGTTAATTGGGAAATTTCTGACCATCTTTTCTTTATTGTTTCTAAAGCAAAATCAGTCGGAATATTGGTAAATAATGAGGTAACGTCGAAAGAAAGCAAGGTATGGTTTTTGGGTATAGTTTTAGTTTTTATAAAATTATGTAAATGCCAAGAATCCTTGACATAAAAATCATTCTTACCAATAATTTGAGAAATTGTGTTGGAAAAATTTTTTGAAAGGTTGTAGGTAGGCGTTCCACAGTTGCTAACAATTGGTCTCAAAGGTAGATATAGTTTATGCAATTTAGGTAAGCCATATATATAAGGTGAGTGACCATTATAACAACAAAGATGATTTTTTAGTTTTAGATCTATGATATTCTCTTTAAACCAATTATTGATAAGGTTATTGAGTTGTGTTTGAATTTTGTCAGTTTGATCAGTTTTTACTTTTTTATAAGTTTGTTCATCATTTACTAAGTTTAGCATCTTACTGATGTATTCTTCTTTAAACATGATGAATATAAATATTTGAGTTTTCTTGTAGGAATTGTTTTGTTTTTTTATATAAAAAGTTATAATTGTGCTTTGCAATTTTTTTGGCATTTTTTATTTTATTTTGCTGATTTGTTAAAATATTGCAAATTTTAGAACGAATTTCATCTTTGTTGTTAATATCCAACATACTAAGACCTTTTTCGACACAAGTGATAATATTATTTGTTGCAAAGTTTCTGTTAGAAATAGAAAACTTTGGACCCAAACTTAAAAAGTATTTAATGTTTTCGGGAATCAAAACATTGGTAAAATTCGTTATCCAATTTGTGTTGGTAACAAGGTTATTTTCAGAAATTTTATTTTTAGTTAATTCGTCAATTTTTTTTATGTTCTTAGTTTTAATTTTTTCAAATTAATTGTCATATTGGTTTTGTTGTTGTTGAAAATAATTTGTGCAAAAATCATTAGAAAAATTATTTTGGATTTTATTTTTTAAGATTGTTACTTTGTTCTGACATTTACTAATGTTAGTGAAACAGTCTTGGATACAAAGGTTAAGTAAACCAAAGTAAAAGGTATTAAGAATATGATTAAATTTGTGTTTTAAATTATTATTGTTTAAAATGTGGTTTTTAATTTTGATAAAATTGGGAATTAATTGCAAATTAAATAAACTCAATTTGTCTTTCGTCATGTTTAAATGTCCTCGTTGTTTATAATATAATTTATGTTTTTAAAACATTTTGCTAAAGGCGGAAACTTTTTTAAATCATATAATTTTTACCTCATGATGGCATAAGCCGAAACGTATGTAGTATAAAAAAATAATAAATAATTCAAATGACCGAAACCCACGACTTTCACTGCTTTATTGGTAAATAGGGGTGGTTAAATTGAGGAAGGGTAAGGAGGTATTAAATCACCATGTTGACATACAAAAATTGAATATTATTAAATTTTAGTTTTGCACTTTCCCTGATGCAGTTTCTTTTTAATTACAGAAACAACTCACCAATTATCATCTTAAATAGAAAGATAATTGAATGGTTCTTTTCTCTTCTACCCTAACAATTAATATTTTAGGGCCACATCATCAGTTATAAGTGCAGATAATATTCGTTTTATAAACTCTTGGATATTATTACCAAGCTTTAATAAATAGGCAACCTAAAATATAAAATTATAATAGACCTTAACCATTTTTTGGTCATTCTTAGTCTTAGTTAACTCAATTAAAATCAGTAAAACTTTGGTCATACTTAGTCTTAGTTAACACAATTAAAAATCAGTAAAACTTTGAAAACAATTAATGGAATAATTAACAAAATATGTGCAGTACTCCCACAAAAGCAAAATCAGACCATGTTTGGACCTATTTATTTTTTAATTGGTTTTCCAAGAGTACTCTTCTCTTAACGTTTCAAGAATGATATTGAACAAAATTATTTCAAGTGTCAGTTAATTTGGATTAAGGCAGGTTCATGGTTAAATTCGTTTTCCTTTTTCGTAACATTTTCCAACTTAACCGTTCTTTTTTCCTTAAGTAAAAAGCTGGTTCATGCTAAACTTTAGTCATTAATGTGGGGCACTATTGATAGTCAAACTTGTGATTTTGACTTTGTTTAGAAAATTTGGGGTTACTTTTCTCCCACAAATGTGGACTAAATGCATTAATTGTCAAGAAATATTTTGCCTGCTGCACTTGCACAACACAATTTTACCAATTCTTTTTCTGTAAAGCTAAATATCGGTTAACTTTCACATCTGAAAGAGAAAAGTTACAGCAAAAGTTACAGAAAAGGAAAAGGAATTAAAGCATGAACCCGCCTTTAAAAGACTTCCTAAAATTAACTTCTGGTTAAAGTTCAGTAAAGCTGGGTTTTTACAAGAAAAAATAAAACTAAATTAAAAATAAAATTAAATTAAAAATAAGAATTTGTTTATTATTTTTAGCATTTTTTTTGTTTTCGTTTCAAATTTGTATTTATTTTGCAAAAAATTTACAAAACTGCATCAATTTTTTAGCACCTTAACTCACATGTATATTCTTTACAGCCGTGTCTTACCAGGGGTATACATCTCCCGAGACGTTTCCTTTTAAGTTAAATAAAACTAAAAAAAATCAGAAGTGAATTTTTATATAAAAAGTCAATGTCTCCTGACATGCACACATCCATTTTCATATAAAATTAAGTTAAGACCATCTTTTAATTTTAATTTTATTTTTTTAGTTTTAATTTTAGCCGTCGTTTTAGCTGTATAAACGCTTACAGGTGTTCCTATAGGTTTAACTCTTATTTTTATTTTTTCCTGTATAAACTCAGCTTTAATTGCTAGAGCTACAGCATTTTTTTGAACCTACCATAGCTTGGTATTTTTTGTGTTCTTTAGATCACTTTTGAGTTTGACTAGATCATTCTCCATTTCTAAAGGTAAAGTCATAAACTAACTATAATATCCTGGTCGTTTTCTTGTTGGGATAGACCTCCTGAACAACCACCTCTTATTAACTTTCAATTTTTCCATTAAGTTCTGGAATTGATCATCAAAATAAATTGCGGTACCAGCAGCAGACTAGTTAAGGCTGTTTCATGGTTAAATTCCTTTTCCTTTAACTTTAACCACTTTAACCTTTTCTTTTTCCTTAAGTAAAAAGTTGGTTCATGCTAAAATTCCCTTTCCTTAACTTTACCCTGACAAAAATACCGCATAAAATCTCTTGTAGAAATTTGACAAGATTTTACCAGATTTAATATGTTTTTGATGCGGTTTGTGAAACATCCCTCATAGGATCTCTTAAAATCTTGTCAATTCTTAAGAGTAAAAATTATTTCTCGTGAAAATATGGTAAAAGCTGATCAGTTTTCACAAGTTCTCAGACTCAAAAATCCGACTGGTGAAATCTCGTCAAGTTAATCAAATCTCTTAATATCTGTTGAACAAGTTTTATGATTTTTGATGCGGTTTTTTTGGCAGGGTAGTCCTTAATGTTGACACAAATGATAGGTGCACTCGCGATTTTGGCCTTTTGTTTACAAAATTTGGGGTTCTTTTTGTCCCAAAAATGTGGAAACTCTTTTGGCAAATCTATTAATTGATCAATATCCATTTGTGTAATTACTGCTGCTCGAAATAGTTACAAAACATAATCAATTTTAACAGTCCAATTACATCGTTAAACCGGCAACGCTGTTGGGACCGCTTATTAGGCAATTCTTTTTCCGCATGTTTCTCGAAATGAGACTTCCAAATGGCGTGAAATTTTGCCTAAATTGTTTATTGGACTATGTTTTTCCATCTAATCTTAGTACTTTTTTAAAATTTTCTTTATTTTTTGAAAAAAACTGTTTTAGCTTTTGTGGTGTTTCACAATTGGCGCGCCCATATTACGTCAGAAACAGTCAGAAATACCCTTTATAGAGACCTGTAAAACTAAATTGGAAATATTTGTAATTTTCCAAATAATGGGCACCTAATTTGGAAAACCCTCTAGATAGTATTATTAAGCTTTGTAATCCTCTTCCTCTAATAAAAAACAAATTGAGTATTATTTTCCTCTAAAGCTAAAACATGCGGAAATGTAAAAACATGGACTATACTGGTTACCTATCAATATTATATAGTACTTAAATGGTTATATTATAGATACCGCCACCATCAAAATTAACCACCCACGTTTTTTTTTGTAAGCTTACCCTAGGCATACTTTTTAGTGTTCTCTTTTTCTAAATGTATTCGGCTAAGAGAGATCCATCATATATACCTAGGTAACACCCCTTACCAGGAAAAAAAATTTACGCCATGCAAAGATCGAAATTGGTCGACTCAGCAACTAACCAATGTCAGTGTGTCTGCCTGACATTCTTCATAACCTTAGTTTTGTCGTTTTGTTTTGGAGTTCGTCGGCCTGGTTTTTGTGTTTTATTTAATAATTTTTCCTTTTGTGTAAAGCCACTTTTTAGAACCTTAAGTGGTCTGTGTGTATTTGAGAATATGACTTGTGCACTGAAAAATTGCAAATCGATAAGGAGGCTGACGGAGGACGTCAACATTTCTTTTCACAAGTAAGTGTAAGGGTCAGTTTATGCTCGCAACTTAGACCAAGCTAAGGTATTCTTTGCGGATTTTTTACAGGGTAATTAAACAACCTGCAAACTTTGTACTGCTTGTTGATCTAAGATACGGGGATAAATTGACCTTAAAGCTGGATTCATTGTCCCGTAAATTAAGCAGAAGAAGTAAGATTCAAAGAAAAATAAACCACATACCATAAATAAATAAATTCATAATTTTTATATCTTACTTCTTAGGTACTTTACGGAACCATGACTGGACCTTTAAGGCCCCATTACCTTAAGTTTTAATGTGTTAATCCCATTGAGTACCAAGTAGAATACCTAATTCATAAATATGTGATGTGCCTAAATACAAGGACTTTTGTGTCACCATTACAAACTCGAAGTTGCTGTTCATGGTGACAGGAACAATAACATTATTTTTAGAAATGGTGGTAAGTTGTCACGTATGAAAGAGGTAAAAATTGGTGAAGAAAATGAGTGTAAAGTTGCCTACAAGGGTAATTTGACTGGCAGGTATATATGTACATTTTGGTGCAGATTAATTTGATTTTTTTTTAAATTATTTTAAATATTTTCCTGTTTTTTCTCTTAGTTTTCATTCTAGTTTCAAATCCTTATTTTTTTCCTTTGTTTCACATTTTTGAAAAACATGCGAACTCTACAAAAAAAAGTGAAATCCCCCTCGGTTGCCTGATACAATAAGTTTTTTTTTTATTTGTGCTCTAAATGTTGTTGGTTCACTTAACCATATTTTGTGCTTAGCAAACTTATTCTTTTGGCAACAAAGTGCAACTAGGAGCAAGGACATTTCATTTACTTTTACATTAATAGTTTAGGTACACAAAAAAATGCTGAAAAATTTGAATTTTCTGGTTCAGAAAAACATACTTAAAAAAATATAATAAATACAAGAAAAAAATTTTTTTTTTGGTATATCTAGTGTCAGACTGATATTTGACAAGTAAATGTTTCCATACGGGCACTGCAAGTAATTAGAGGAAATAAATATACCTATACAAACCAAACAGTTTAAAATTGCTAAATTTTAAATAAAATATATGTGTAGGTACCTACCTAGCTAATACACAGCGAGAAACTGATACATTAAGTTGTTTTTTTTTTATCAATTTTTAGTATGTTTGAATTTATCATAAAAAATAATGTCTTTTCCATCGAAAAATG
The DNA here is from genome assembly GCA_963921995.1 of Oxystoma pomonae. Classification (NCBI taxonomy): domain Eukaryota; kingdom Metazoa; phylum Arthropoda; class Insecta; order Coleoptera; family Brentidae; genus Oxystoma; species Oxystoma pomonae. The sequence goes on from OY998166.1 coordinate 48,131,872, forward strand.
TAACATTGGTTTTGTAATTAAACAATTACAAAATATCTTGTGAATAATTCAATAACAAAAGGTTTCACATTTTTTTTAGGATTCCAAACTAAGGTCCGATATCCCAAATATGGCGTCAGGCACTTCAAGTGAATCCTGAAGAGTAGCAAAGGAATAAGAGCAAATTAGTGTGCTCCACGCATTTTAAAGTTGAAGACTTCTTATCAGATAAAAAGAGAAAGATGCCTAAATTTAATGCTGTGCCATCCTTACTTTTGGACATAGAAATTCAATGTTTAAGTCTGCATAGTACCAGCATCAGTGATATATCACAAAACTCAACTTTGATGAGTTCAGATGCAAGCATAAGTCAAGTTTCACAAAATGCACCTATAGATGTTGCATCTGCGTCTTGATCAGGAAGCATTTCTAAGGAAAAGACATTGAAAAGAATTGTAAGAAAAAGAAAGTAAGTATTTTTTTGCTCTCTGATATTTGTTATGATATAGAAAACCACATTTTTTAGACTAATTTTACTTTTAGTATTTTTACTATTTTTACCTAATTTTTATGTTACTGCTAAATTTTTAAAATTCAGTTTTTATTTATTTACTTTAGTTTTTTCCTGTTCAAAATGTTTAATTTTTCAACTGCAATATTCCGCTTTATTTTGCTTTAAACTTTCAGATTAAATCAAGAAATTCAAAGCAGCTATACATCAACCAGCAGCAGTGATACCAAGAGGACGAGGCTGGCATTCACTAAAACCATTCACAGTTACAGGGTAGTATGCTGCACTGTCATATTTATTCTGAAACTTACATTTTTGATAAAGCCAAATATGATAATGGGACAGTATTTATAAGTTACTAGAAAACCAACAAAAGTAAACCACATTATTATGTTTATTGAGATGATATTTGCATGTTTTCAAGTATATAATTTGACAGAGTAAAAAATATTTTGCAACCTATTTAAATTTTTAATCTAGTATACATAAAAATGAATGGAAATTTGTTAAGAACAAACATGTAATAAAAAAGAAAAAATTTCATCTGAATCTTGATTCTCAAAACCAAACTACAAATGCTAACCGGAACTATATTAGTAAGCAAAGGTGTATCAGGATGCTTTTGGTTGATTTTTTGTCATTTTGTTACCTTTATTTTTATTCTGTGTAGGCACCCTGAAGCAATACTTACATAAGTCATACCATTAGTTTAAAATGGTTTTGGTTTGTTTTTTGTCTTGTGGCTGTATTTAGTGTGTGTAGTTATCTTTTAAGTTAACAGCACAACAAAAAATGGATCTGCACAGAATAAACATAACTGTAACAGAGATGCAACAAAACAAAACTGCCTTTGCATCATTATTAAAGTTAATAACATGACAGGGCCTTACTACAGCAGAGCAGAATAAAGCTGAACATAACAGAGTAACCTGTTATCACTACAGATGCACCTTAATTTTATTTATTCAAAATATTATATTTTTTGTTTAATTTTTCAGATACACAAAAAGCGAGGAAGAAATAATAAAAATATCAACATAACAAGAGCGGTGAAGCTAATGGATCATCTCGTAATATTTGGATATAAAAAGGTTGGTTTCCATAATATTATAATTTGTACCAAAATTTTTAGTTTGGTAAAGTCCCTATTTTTCGTTAATAATATCATGGACATAGGTAGGTATTCTTTGCTCTTATAAATGAGTCCACTTTTATCTGACATTGCTGTAACATTCCACAAATTTTAATAACTGTCAAGAGAAACTATGTTTACACCTTGGTTTACACTTGTGCTCAAGAAAAGTAATATACATGTCATGTTAAGAATTATTATTCGAAGGTGAATGTAACTTCCATCGACATTTTTTTTACTCTATTTGTTCCGCCTTCTTATGTCTCTGCAATTGTCAGTACGTGATGACAATTGCAGATACATACATAACCTATCAAAACATAGTGAAAAAATGTAACAATGGAAGTTTAAAACTCTAGTTAATTCTTATGTCAAGAATTATCATGATTTTACTTTTTTGTCATTGTGGACCTTTTTTTTAGCACAATTGTATATGGGTGATTCCACCAAAAATGTGCATTAGTCTCTAAGGGTGAAATGCCAAAAAATAAATAAAAATACGGTTTTTAATTTAAAATTTTATTGAGAACAATGTTATTTCTTAAAGCTTTTACAAAAAGTATAAGAATTTGTTATTTTTATCCCGCAAACGTCATTCCCATGTCATGTCCCCAACGCAAAATTGTAATAGAAAATGCACCTTAGCAAAATTTAATAGTGGTGTAAAAAGTTATTTTTCAGTAAATGAATAATAATAAAATACTTTAGCTTTTTATCCTGACTAAAAAAAAATAAATTATATAAAATAATTTTGACACTGTCCCTTTTTAAATTCTGTCCCTGGGTATTTACCCGCTCAAGCTAACGCGGCGTTTATCCGTGAAAAAAAGTGATGGGAAGGTTCTTTGATAACGTTGACCACTGCAGAAGAGCTTGGCTTGAGCGTGTTTATTCGTGTCTAAACGTACCACAGACACCACCAAGCTTGCTTTATATTAACTCTAGAAACAAGAGACGAGAGATGCTTATGATTTGTTCAAATATGAACACAAAATTCACAAAAAAAACAGCAACTAATCTATATGTAGCAATATGCCAAAATTACATTGACTTAATTGAATGAGATATAAAAGTCACATTTCTAAGGGTTTGTGAAAATTCCGATAATGCAGATAGTGATATTCAACTTTTTAAACTTTATCAAACAAATTTAATTTCAAAAGGAAACAGGATTTACTATAAGTTTGACAAAAAAGCCTAAATAACCAGTATTTTTTATAATTTGAGTTATTAAAATAAATAAGTTAACAATAAGTAGTTGTTCAGTTTAGTCCATGTTCAGTCAACTTATTTTTGTGTAAATAAAACTTAAAAACCGAATTATGCATCATTATCATGTTAAAAAAATAATTCCCGTACATTCAATAGTACAAAAAAATATTTTGTCATTCCCATGTTAAGCTTCATTCCCGTGTAGGGTCGTTGCAAAAAAATCTAAAAATCTCCCTAAATATGTGATTATTTATAGGTTTTTCTAGTGCACCTTCAAATATAATGAATTTAGATTACTTTTCGGTTTTTTTATCAACTCTTCTCATAAAAACTACTCAAGGACAAAACTTAGCATAACAATGCACACTTTTGGTGGAATAACACATATACTTGTTTTTATTTAAAAAAATGGTAATGATTTAATTATTAATTTAATGTAATTAAAACTTTTGTGTACATGTCAATGAAACATTAAGTTCTCTAGTGTGAAAAGAGTGACCTTTTGACATTCAGGCAAATTCAAATTTAACTTGAACGAAATTTTAAGAAACAAAATCTTGACGCAGTTGGTTAGCAAACATGTTCAGATTATGATTAGACAAGAGGCCCATCAATCTAGCTTTGCTGCTATGAGGTATTTTATATTTGCTATTGCATGTATTTTTTTTATTTTCCTCTTAAGGAGGGGGGGTAAAGTTATAGCAAAAAAGTTGCATGGCCCTTTTTAAATATATTACCAATAGCCGAAATTCTCCCTGGGGGGCCGCCACAAATAAGTTTTGAGTAAAATATATACCTGAACTCTGACTGATATTTTTTACTGGACTTTACATATTCAAAATTACAAACATTGGCCATGAAGGCCGGTGGTTGCACATAATATAAAAAATAATCACAGAGAAACAAATTCAATAATCAAATATAAATCCAAAATTTAAAACAAAAGATATAGCCTTAGCACCTAAGTAAGTAAATTTTTCTTGAATGAGGGAGAATGGGGAGCCCGTCCTCAAAAATAAACATCTGCGAACCCTGCTATGTTGTTTGGAGTTTTATGGCCCCAATACATATCCTTTTTTAGATGAATTCCTGCAACAATTTAAAAAGCTCACGAGTAGTTGCCGTCAAAAAAAATTAATGACAACTAAAATACTGCTGGATAATCAGTCATCATAAGAGCCAACTTTTATAGGATAGCAGTGTCCTTTTTCCACAAAAGGCTGCCTCACTGGACAAAAAAGGTTCAAACAAATTCAGGAGGAAAAAAAAAGTTTTTATCTTGATTGATTTATGTAATAATTATTATTAAAGCTTATGTTGGTCTTATTATTTATTGCTGTTTTTACTTCCATGTAACTATAGTATGCTAGTAAATAATTACCAACCAGCGAAGTACCTTATCCAGGGTGTATTAATTTTCTTTTTGCTATTGAATGTGTTTTTCTATAAACATAGTCAAACAAAAAACACATTTTAGGTAAGGCTTAAACATTTTTTATTTCATAAAATAATGGAAATATAGGATAGGTAATCAAATACTATATTTATTCTTGATATTTTCTTATATTCTATGTGTTCCCGGAAGAGTCCTTACAGAAACTTGCTTTTTAAACTTTTTCCTAAAACAAAAATACAAAACTAGTAGAGTGAGGTATGGTAAATTTGTGGCATAGATAAATTAGTGATACAATTTTGACAACTTACCTAGTGATTTTGGTGGCTGATTTCTCAAGTAGTAGGTAATTGCTGGGACATACGTCACGTCCCTAGTACGCACAAGGACGTACTATGTACGCACAAGGACGTACTATGTACGTTTAGGGGACGTACATTTGTACGCTTGTATGTCTCCAGTATGTACCTTAGATGTGGTACAGTACGTACTATATACGTCCTATGTACGTACATTTCAGGTATATACAATTTAGGTCCTACGCGGGACCAAATCCGAACGTGTACGTGGGCTTGGGTCAGGCAAGGATATTTCACCGATAGTTAAAAAAAAAGTGTTGGAGATACCGGGAATTGAACCCGAGCCTCCCGGCTGAGACCCAGATACTCTACCACTAGACCAACACCTATACGTAGGAAACTGCTATAAGATTGTGACATATACTTTATAAAGGTTTTTACATCTCGCTCTTATAATATACGTGTATTTGCGTACATGTTTGTACGTACTACTTACACGTTTGTACGAACATATATAGTACGGTCGTAATTGGTCCCGGAACGTACCGATGTAAAACGTACGTCCCTGTGATGAAGTATGCTGTATGATGTGGTAATGAGGCGTCTAATTTAGGCGCTGCCTCCAGGATAAATTTATTAAAGTTATTAGAAATTTTTTGTGGATCTCCTTTGATGTGACATGATTTTTCTTTATAGGGCCCTTGCCCCTAATTTCCCCTACAATCTGCCAAATAAATTTTTTAAAAGTGAAAAAGAGACAGACCATAACTGGCACTTAGAACTTAAGTGGAAGTTGAGAAAGTGGCCATTTGACTAGTTGTCACTGCTCTCAATTCGATCACCTAGGTGATAAATAAACAATCCCCAAAAGGGTCATTGGATCCTGAGACCTGCGGTCCCAGCCGCAGGTTTTAGGATCCAGTGACTTTAATCCCCAATGATTCGCGGCGCAATCTGTGAACAGGAGAATACACTAAAGAAACCAGAGATAGATAATGAGTGGTAGAGGACGTATTGAAATCGATTGACAAGTTTATATTATCTCTGGATTGTTCTTGCGCCGTTAAGGTAAAAAAACGTCAGCAATTATTTTGCAGGCCTCACTTGGGCAACACGATTTTTCGTTTTGTTTTTCCGTAAAGTTAAATATTGGTTAACTTTCAAGGTCATTCCTTGTAAAAAAAACCCCTAGCGTTACCTCCATCTACTCACAGCATAAAAATACGATGATAAAAATTAGTGTAGTTAATAGTTAGTAGTAGTTAATAGAAACGATCACGTACGCCACAAAAAATTGACTAGAGCAAAAGGCATGCGATGAAACGAATGGTCTTGGTTGCTATAGTCCTGAAGCGCGCTTTTTCAAATTTATACTAGTAGAGAAGGGGCGGCGCGAAGCCTGGCAAGTATGCCTCCCTGGGCCCTTTTTGCCTTACTCCAAGCCTGCCCCTAATCCGCCGCCTGCACCACTGGTCTGGCAGTCTGCTCATCTGGTTTTACTGTTCTTTTTGCAAAGTCCAGTATTTTATCCCATTTGAGCATGTGCTGGTCGTCTCCTCATCCAGGGTCGTGGAACCAAATAACTGGTATTTCGTCCTCTGGTATGCCTCACAGTTCGCTATAACATGTCGAGATGTCTCTTCTGCCCGCCTGCAGGCCCGGCAGGTCGAGTCATTTTCCACCGCGATCCGGGTCATGTGCTTTCTTAGTCGGTTGTGACCTGTTATGATTGCTGTCAGCAGACCAGCGTCCCTTCGTGATCTCTCCAATAGCCATTTTTGTCTGGCTACATCCGGGCCCTTCACGAAGTCCCTAGTCTGTCTGCATCCTGTTCTTCCTCTCCAAGCTGTCGCCATGGCATCGTTGTCCCATTTATCGAGTCGACTTTGCAATTGCTTCTTGGTTATTCCTAGGAGTGCTTCCGGCCCTACATACTTGGTGCTTGCCACGATCCTGGCGAGCTCGTCGACCTTCTCGTTCCCCGGCACCCCTGGTCTTCTACGTAAACCCCCGATGTGGTTTTCTTCTCCAACAGTTTGGACCTGTCGGTGTAGCATATCACGGCGTTCTCCTCGAACTGTTCGCGGAGGTTTTCACTCTGCCATAGCTGTCTAGGATGACTACTTTGTAGCTCTTGTTGAATCTCCAGGGGTTTTTTGGTCTTTGTGTTTTTTATCGCTTCCATTGGAATTTCTTTCTCGGCGATTTGGGTAATCCTAAGATGCCCGGCAGCTGCCCCTCTTCCTCTCTATTGACCTTCGCTTCTTTTCTGATCTAGATCGGAAGCGGCGGCAGTCCCAGAATGGTTTCGAGTGCCTGTATAGGTGCCGTCCTCATAGCGCCGGTTATCCCTCTGCATATAGTTCCCTGTAGGCTCCTAAGCTTGAGGATAGTAGTGACCTTCTCCACCGCTGGCCACCAGACTATGGATCCGTACTGGATCCTTGGTCTTAGTACTGCCGTGTACATCCAGTGGAGGTTTCTGGGGCTCAAACCCCAGGTGCAGCCAACCACTCGAAGCAGTTGCCACATCGTTGCCTGCACCTTATTGGTCAATTTCGCAACGTGTGGTGTCCAGGTGTGCCCCTTTTCTAGGGTAATCCCTAGGTACTTCAGTTCTGAAACCAAAGTCAGGGGTCTCCCGTACATCTTGGGTGCTCTGAATTCCTCAATTTTCCTCTTTTTTGTGAACAGGATCATCTCTGTCTTTTCTGGATTGACAGAGAGATTTTTTTGTTGACACCAGTCTTTTATGATTCGTACCGCCCTTTGCATTCTGTTACAGACGGTGTTTAGGTGGTGACCCACCACCTCCGCGACACCGTCGTCGGCGTATGCGTGCCCGTCGAATCCTTCCTCTGTTAAGTGTGGGGATAAGCAGCTACCCTGTGGGCAGCTACTCTGTGGGCAGCCTCCTGTTGCACCTATTTGACCCTGGACTCCCTTAGATTGGCCTGGATCTTTGTCCCGAACATTGTACGGCATGCAAGCAAAGCGCTTGGTTGCTATAGTCGTGAAGCAGAGCTTTAAAGTGCGCCCACCACTGGCCCGATTCAGCAGTCTTTGGAAAAGAAGTTGGGCTCGCAAAGAATTGCCGCCAAAATTTAGAATTTTGAAAAGAAGCGGACAGTTTGTGTCCAACCAGTGGAGAAAGAAAAGGAAACACTGAAATAACTTGATGAGAATGAGAAAAAAAAAGAATAAACAACCAGTCTAGACCTGACACTAAGTACCAAGAAAAGAAAGTTTGCAAGGCGATGTTGTTTAGCCTTTACCTAGCAACTGAAGAATTTGGAAAACGAAATATGTCAAATTTCAGCGCTTAATATAATTACTCACCATTTGACCCGATACAGCAACTGCCTGAAAAAGATGTAAAGTCCAGACCAGTTACCTCCAAGAAAAAGTAAAATCATAAGAAAAAGAAAAAATCATATGAAGAACAGAGTTAGACGAGAAAGGCGGTTAGACATCATGACTACCCTCCTCTTCTTCGTCATCCATACGCACGGACTTCAGGTCCTAGACATGCCAGTTCCCAACACAAAGCTTGGCATCTAGCTCCTCGAGCTGATACGTCACAGTGTTCAGTTTTTTCCTAACTCGGTATGGACCAATATACTTAGGACAAAGTTTGGCATTCACATAATTCAACGCGTCAGACTGCACTTTATTCCTACGCCATACCAAATCGCCAGGAAAGTACGCTACAGCCCTGTGCCTCAAATTATACCGAACTCGGTTGCGACTACTTGATCTTCCCAAGTTAATCATTACAGCCTGATACAATTTTTTAAACCCGTCCACCCTCTTTTCCAGGGCCGGCTTGGAATTTTTGTCAAGGGAATACGTATACTCTCGACCGTTAGAGATGTATTCTCGGCCAAAATTAATATAGTAAGGGGTGAACCCAGTCAACGCTGGCAAGTTAACATCCCAATGACGCTGATTATCGCCAACATACATCAAAACCATAGTTTTGACGACTCGATTTGCTCTCTCACAAGGATCAGCTTCTGCCAAACTCTGGAGTTCCTTACTCTTCATCTGGGAACCGTTATCGCAAATTACATATTGAGGTGCCCCAAAGGTTAGAATAACGAGCGACCAGGAAAAACGGACACATATTTTCTAAAATAGTCACATGAGTCCAGCCGGTGCCCAGCGGTAGTTAATCGATCTAGAACAAGGTCCAGAATAAATAGATAGATGACGTCATCCAGATAAACAAAGACGTATGGTTGCAAATCGGTGCCAAGGACAGTCTCAATCAGACGTTGTCAACAAGCTGGTGCGTTGGTCAAACCAAACGGCATCCTCTTAAATTGAAAAAGGCCTCGCCCCGGCAGAGTGAAGGCTCTCGACTCGACTCACTAACACGAACTTGCCAGTACGCTGACCGGACGTCCATGGAGCTGATGAATCTGGACTCTTTCAGACGGTCCAAAATGAAGGAAATATAGGAAATAGTGTACGCGCCTTTCTTAGTTGCTTTGTTTAACTGGCGATAGTCAACACAAAAGCGAAACTTACCGTCCGACTTCGGTACCAACAGTACTGGTGAGGACCAAGCACTTTTCGACGTTTTCACCACATCCAGTTCCAACATCTTGGGGGACACCGGATAATATCTTTGTTTTATCGGCCTCGTGCCAGGTTCCAGAATTATCTCGTGTTCGTAATCCGTGTTAAACCCCAATTCATTTTTCTTCTTAGGTGGTGGCTTCATTTCCGGACTAAGTGTAGTTTTGGAATCTGTAGCGACTTCAACTTGAGCTAAACAAGTCTCAAAAAAGGTTGACCCGCTTTGGGGTTCATCCCCAAAGTTCCATTGATTTCGTTTCAGATCAGGTAAAAGGTAAAAAGTCATGAAAAAAATCTACCTCTAAAATCAAGGCGTGTGGAAAATCGGGAACTGCCTTTATAGGTAGAACCTTCACACGGCCCATCAAGCAGATTGGAACATCGACCATTCCTTCGACGATGGCAGTTTGTCCGTTGGTAACGATACATCGAGATCTACGACCTCCAACTGTAATCCAAGGGACTTAAAATTTTTCTACGTACCCGATACCAATCCATAGCATCCCCTTTTAAAAATTCCCCCATTGATTGGGTTGCTATCAGCTGTTTCTTTGGACAAGCACTTTTTCCAACGAGTGTACTTGTGGATGAACATTAAAAGAATGCAATCGTGGTACAGGCGGCTGAGATCCCGGAAACATGTAAGGTGCATGATTGGGTGCTCCAGAAGAGTGACTAGTTGGTGCATTCGGCCAGGATCCCGATGGCTGCGGGTAGTATGATGTATCCACATTAGTGACATTCCTCTTCATAAGCAGAGTTTCGATCTGAGGCCCACAAGTTGTCTTAACCGGGATGGTTGATAATGTCCATAGCGCATTGAGGAAGCTGCTGGTTGGGAAGAATGTGTAGCGGGTTGTGGCAGATCAAAATTAACTCGCCTCTGAAGTGGCACGGTGTGAGGAAATCTGTTCCTAGAGGCCATTGTTGGGACATTTGTCCAGGGACAGTTTCTAGAAGCCACATTCGGTCGAACAATGTGACCAGGTCTACCTTAGGTCTGTTGGAAGCGTCCACGGTGACCAGTTTCAGGAACATTTGCAGCTTGAAATAAGTTGACTGATGGAGATAAATCCAAAATCTCTTCCACCGGAGGTTGACAGTTCAGCGCTTGCTGGGACTGCCCAACAGGAGAATACATAGGGTCAGCTGACTCAATGTCAATAACCGTATCATTGGGTGTGGTCTGAGAGGTATGATGCTGTCTGTATGAATTTTCTGCAACATATGGGGAAGACTGTCTCAGGATATTCGAATTAACTTCGGTGGGGGTGACTGATGGGTTGTTGGCTGTAAGGTGGTCTGACCCCGCTATGAGACAGCTTGCGATTGCTGAACTTCCAGTGATGTGTAACCACACTGGGGTTCGCTAAGATTTTGCAAAATGTTTCCAAGGAAGTCTTGGGCACCTCCCGACAATCGTAATGCAGCAATATTGTAGACACACTCTAGTGCCCGCAGCAATTCAGAACACAGTTCGGTCAAGCTATTCTTTCTTGCCTCGTCCTCCATACTCTCTGGAACAATCAAAATAATTCTTCCTCTTACATGAAACAACCTGGATTGAATTCGCTGGAATATTGGTTTTGTCAAACTCCTGAATACTTTCTTTCAACTCAACCAGTTTGCCGCATCTCTGTCATCTTTAGCCGCATGACTGACAATTTCAAACTCCCGAGACTCTAATGCATAGGTGATTTCATCACTTAATAATCGGTTCACCTTCATCTTTGAATGGTATCAAAGCGCAACAATTCCCAAAAGCTCACAAAAGTGTACCGTATGAAACCTTTGTCTAAAAAAACGAAAATTAGTTATTACTGTATATGGTTTGCGTAACCAAGAGAACACGGTTTATGCGCAAAATGAGTACCAACCCACTGTGTCGTACCGCATATAAACCACAAAAAAAAAACTTAAAATATTGACCACTTTCTAAAAATATTCACTACTTGCTAAAAAACAACAGAAAACCGACAACACATATATAACTAAACAGTTTCAAATAGAAACAAAATAACAAATTGGTCTTAAAATTTCAGAGAAGACCTTTACCTACTCCAAAAGACTGGATGCTTAAAAGACAACCTGCCAGTTGCAAAAATGACAGGGGCTTACGAGCGATAAGCTAACTTTAATTAAATTGTGTAAAAAAATTAAAAAAAAAATACATTAATTTGAGTAAAAGAAATTAATCAAAAAAATTTATTCTTTAAATTTCTCACGAAGACTATTGATTAGTTCCATTCAACTTATTTTATCCAAAAAAAAATAATATTTATTTTCTTTAACATAAAAAAAGTTATAATTTATTTGAGCTATTCGAATTAAAAAAAATTGAAATTTTTTCAAGGGGAGTTATATATCCTTAGGGTTAGTCCATTTATATTGATCGAAGTTTAGAAGAAAAAGTTGTTGCTCAGGGATTTTAAAATAAATCTTCATGAACCTTACACGAGACCAGTATACTTTAAAAAAATGTAAATTCAAAACTTGGGATCAGTTACCTAATTAGTTTTCAAAATATTACTTTTTTGAAATCTGATAGTTTATTATTATCTGACATATGAAATACCTCTATGAGCAAAAGGTGAAGTTTCGCCTGCTCAGTTTTCGAGACATCAAATTAAAAAAAAAATCCTGACTGAAAAAAATAATTCATTTTCTTCTGTCTTCCTCTGTTTTTGAAAAATAAAATCTCACAAAAGAAATGTTTACCAATCAGGGATGCAATTTTTGGCACCAGCTGCTAAATCCAGAAAAATAAAAAAAAATAAAAAATTTCGTGACTGACACTGGAACCACCCCTGGTGTACTTTATAAAAAAGCTGCTATAAAATCTTGTCTTTATTATATCTACAGTGATTGGCAAAATGGATGTCCAAAAAGTTACTCTTTAAAAAAAATACCAATTTACCAAAGCCCTCTCTGTGAAAAACATGCAAAACAGCAAGTATTTTAGTCAGTTTTGATTTCCAAAATGCAAGCTGTCAACATACCACAATTTTTTTTTAATGTCGAGCACAGCAAATGGTTCGCTTGAGATGGACTGACCCTTAGGTTAAAATATTTTCTTTATTTCCTCTGAAATAAGGAATCAACATTGATATTAACTCAGGATTGTATTAGGAAAAATGGTAATTGCACGCAAAAAAAAATGACCAAAAAAAAAGAAAATTTGTAAACTACCGTGGTTCGTTCCCGTTAAGAATTTTTTTTTAAATGTCAACCTCAAAACTATTTTAATTTTGTATTAAAGAATGAAATATGATTTTTCCGGAAGGAAACTCCCCCTTACTTCCCCAAAAAAAAAGTTAAACTTTTTTCAATAAAAAAAACAATAGGAAAGCACCTACCTTACAGCCTCTTCTTCTTGCTTGATGCCAAGTACATAACTTATAACATGGTACACTATTTCGAGTACAATCCAAAATTTTATGAAAATAAAAAAAAAACTAAACAGGTGGTAAAAATTGTTGTTTCGATGTCAAAGATATTTTTTCATTACAACCCTGAAAAAACACGGTGATATGCAAAAAGAATAAAAAACAGGTGGCAAAAAATTGTTGATTTGCTGTTAAAGAAATCAAACCACCACTACCTTTTGGAAAAAAAAACTTCAATATGCTAAAAATAAAAACCAGGTAGGTGGAAAAAATTGTCGTTATGTTTTCTTAAGAAAAATAAATCATGACCTTTTGAAAAAAATAAATAATAAAGCAGGTCGCAAAAAATTGTTAATTAGTTGACAAAGAAACTCAATTATCACCACTTGAAAACATGTGAAAACACAAAAAAGAATAAAAAACAAGTGGAAAAAAATAGTTATTTTATGCAAAATTTTGACCAAAAGATTGTGTGAAATAGTGAAAAATACATAAAATTAAGTCATGCAGAAAAAAAAGAAATGTGGGTACCCTAAGTATTACCATAACTTTTCACTATGTAAAACCCATCAACAATAAAACTAAAAGTAAAGGTTAAAAGCTTTAACCACGTTGGTGTGCCAGTGTTACACTTTTCGTTTGCAGGGAGTCAGTAAACGCTTCACTGACACCACGCCAAACCAAAGTCCGTGGTTCTTGCCTCAATGAAAGTGAAGGCTCAAATAGAGGTGTTAATATGTATAGGTTTTAGGGTGATACATAGTAAAAGGACCGGGAAGAGGTAAATATAAATATATTTTATACTGTAACTATATAACTCGCATCAGAAAATAATCAGAATCAAGAAAAATTGTTGATTTTGTGTAAAAAAAATTAAAAAAATATAAGGGCTATGACAAGTTGTCCAAAAATTAGGGTACATAATTATAAACTAAAGGGGCGGTTACCTTCCTATTAACTATGTGAAATTTGCAACTTATACTGGTGACGGAAAATACCAAATAAAATATAGTAATAAGTTACAGAAAGTTTGAAAACACGGTTTGATATCTGATCTGAAAAAATTAAGTTTAAGGTTTTGTTTTAAAAAAGAGATTTAAGATGAACGCTTTAAAGTTAAAAAAAATATATTTAAATTGAAACTAGGGGTTAGCTTATCTGTTGGGTTACTCCTCCTCGTCAACCAAGTCCAAGATGATCAGGACATCCACAGGTGACCAGACAAAATCTCCTCTAAGGCAATACGTTTCCAACCCAAGAGCGGTTCCAGTGAAGAACGGTGCATAGCATTAAGCAAAGGTGGTGCATAGCACTAAACGAAGGTAGTGCTTAGCTAAATGTCCAGGGTGTTACATAGCCCCAGCCGGCGATTAATAAAAAAACACTGTAGAAGAAGGCGACCTCCACTATCTAATGTTTTTACCCAAGTTCCCTATCTAAAACTTAATAGGGACTTCCCTTTGGAAGGAACCCTACGCCAATACCAGGCATTTAAAATATATGAGATCGTTCCAAAAATAATATACCTATGGTACAGAGCCGACTCAAACAAAAAGCCTTAACACATAGATGAAAACTATAAAAAACTATAAAAACTATTTAGCAAGGGCAACAATGACTCTTATATTGCAAGGAAAAACATGGAAAAAAACAAAAAGTTACAATCGGGGTTTCAGTTAGAATTGGGGGGAAAACTTACCTCAAGTTAATGAAAGACGTCGCAGTCTTTATAATATGGCGAATAGTAGAGCAGCAGGATGATGCATGGCTGCGCGGGAGAAGAGGAAAATCAATAGTAGAAAACAAGGAAACGAGAATCCAAGCAGAGTTGCCACTATTGTTCTGACAGTAAAAATAATTACCTTAAAAGGAGTAGGCAAAAAGGCGGGCGCCTTAGCAAACCATTTTTTTTATCTGCACAAGGCAAAAATCATGCACTTCTCGTGTGTGTACGGGCCGAGATATCACTCACTTTTCCACACTTTTCTGAATACCTGAATAAAAAATTAACTTCACTGCGAATCCGGACGGCTTGTCCGACGCGTATTTTAAGTAAATTAAAAAGACATGTTTAACGCCCAGTCTCTGAACAAGGAAAAGACTCGCTCCTTCTTGACCAAAAAAATCTCCTTTCTTTTCCGGCTACGGACGCTACTTTTACGTCGGCTACGAACGCTACCCACGTGAGTGGTAGAAATTTATTCGGTGTGTTGCGGAAAACATCGACTACGCCAACTACCAGCAGTGTCTCCTAATATCTACGCGACAAGGCATGGTTGCCCAGTGTCTATGCGTAACCCAAAATTTCGGAAAATGGAATGACGTCATAGTCAGCTGTCAAAACCAGAAATTTTTATTTTTTGTTCGGAGACCCCTAGAAGGTGATTATTTCAAAGCAAGAAACCAAAGTACGACCGTGAAACAACTTTAAATACTTTCCTAGCCCGGAAAGTTACTGTAAGATCTTGGGAACTCTGACAATGCAATGCAATCGCATACTGCACCGGTCTTACCCTGAAAGTTTTCTCTAATTACCGAAGACATATGGCAACCATGTACCCGAAAGTCAAAACACAGCTGATCGACCCAACCACGTAAATTTTGGCTAATTTTTCGGATTTAGAAGGCAGAATATCGATACTACCATGTAAGTAGCCACTAAAATATAGTTGCAAATAATATAGTTCAAATAAAAGTTAATATTTTCGTCCTCACTTTCCCAAAACATGACCGTGACGTCCCCAGTGTTCGGAATTTTCTGACTCCAGTCCAGCCAGCATCCTCAATTACCAATAGAGCTGTAGGTTTATTCAGATGACCGGTGAAAAATCATGACAACAAAGGATACTCGGGGGGTTAAAAAGGCACTTTGAGGGGCCCCTTACTGGTCTCACAACAAGAAGACACATGGTACGAGAACTAGTATACAGGTTGGTACACATTTCACGCTTATTTCTGCCTGGCAAAGATAACAACAGACACCTATAGGGTGCAGTTAATAGTTCCCGGGTATTTCTTAAAACCTCTTTAATTTAAGTCAAGTCACACGTCCCCAGACGTCAAAAGGTTAAGTTGGGATAAACATACTTAGTTAATTGTATAGTAATTCTAACGGTTGGCTTATTTATTTCGTCGTGTGGATCCTTTTTAAGTTTAAGTTACTTATTGTTATTATCTATGAATATTACTTATTATAATAGTATCCAGTGAATAAGCATCTTTTTTTTAAGCTATGTTAAAGATTTAGTAGATGTCAGGGCTCTCAAGTTATACTGAAATATATTTATGATAATGAAAACAAAGGCACCGATGGTGCTAAAAGGTAAAGGTGTCTAATTTTCTTTTAATTAAAAAAAAAGAATAAAGCCAAACAAATTACGTTGATGAAAAAATGCAAATTGTATTCTTATGCAGTTCTCGAGGTTTGGGCGAAAGCGCGTTGATTTTAACAAAATGAGACAAACGCATTTCCTTTGTCGTGTTTTTCTAAAACTCCTGGTGGTCGCAACCACCTGTTCACAATAGAACACAATGAACCTTCGATTTTAAAACTTTTGGGGAGTGCGCTAGAATAATTTAGTTGGCTAGGTTTCAAGATAATAAAATGGTTGAGCACCTTTCGCGCATTTGAATATTGCCTGGCAATTTCGTAACGAACCTGTAGGATTGTTGCATCTCTCACAACAGCTATAGAGTCCTCAACTTACCTAAGTGACCCTTTAAAACCCGTTTTTTGAAGGTTCCACCAAAACTTTTTTTTATACTTACTGGAACGTCCCCGACCTATGCGAACTTAAAAAGTACGTCCCAGGGACGTCCGGTGTTGTTAGGGTATAATACTCGTCAAACCTTTTGAAAAAATCTGGCTGGTAGAACCGTCGTATAGAAACGTATAAAATTTTGTCAAATCTTTAAAAAAATTGTGCTGGTAGTGTAAGGTGCCACACACCACACCACACCACACCACAAAACCTTATACAAAACTATAGAAAAAAATAGAAAACTTAGTGTTTTAAATAATAAAAATAAGGTAGAGGGTGCAATCTGTGTATAAAAAATAGGACTTTGATTTGGAAGCATTAATAATGTTTTTATTGGCACCCTAATATTTATTATTGTACCAATAATATTTGTATATATTTTGTATATAGTTAGATTTATTTTTTATCATTTTTTATAAAAAAATATAAAAATAAATATTTCCAGCCGGCATGTCGCTGAGGAGCTGTGCTCGCGTTCAGGTTGAAAACATAACTGCGGGCCGCGGTTTTGCAGCGCTGCGCGAGCCGCGCTGTGATTGGTCGAAATGCATAAAGTAGGTGCGGCCCGCAAAAAGCTGTTAAAACCATGACGCGCACTACTTTGAGAGTCAGTCGAAAGCGAGATCTTGAGTGAGAAGTAACTCCCAAGTGTGCTAAGCTCTACTGGAAGAAAAGTAAGAAAACCATCATAGCTGGCGGAGAACCATAGGCTACACACTGGTAATACCTTTTCTTACTACTTTTGCCTAGTATTTATAACGCTAACCATTATAAACGTCTGATTGTTTCCCTCACGCTGTTGTGGGTTATAAACTGAATATTAATTAAGATCGTTTGTTTTTGGCCTTCAGCATTTTATTTTTTTTAAACTTTCTTTTTTCTTTGAGGCGATTGGTGTTGCCATTCGGGTGGTGAAGGGGACCTCCTACGTCCTGGCCAAGACGTCCTGAAAAGAACGTTTAAATTTCAATCATTATTATTGTATATAAATATTTAACACCATATCATGGAATGTTTCACTTCTTTCAAAACCATTGAGGAAACCAATAATAGAGATGGGGGTAAAAGTCATTCTACACCCAGAGGTCTCTCGGAGATTCGGGTTCGGGTAATCCCCCCTACTCCGGTGTCCTCTCCAAATTTATTGTCGGGCGACTTAACGAATGACCTCTCCAACGACGCGTTGATTTTAATAATTACCGACCCCGGGATTCGACCTCCGGCCTCATGGCATCCCTGGTGGGGAACCCGGAGGAACCGTCTCCGCTGTTTTCGCGCAGAATCGAAATCCCTTCAGGGGAACAGACGTTCCCCGAATCCTCACGTTCGCCGGGTTACTCCCGAGGTAGATCACCGGAATCACGTGACGATCGACTAAGTATGGCTTTGGAATCCATGACACGTTTAACTGAACGATTATGTACCGAAGGAAATAGGTTTAACAGATCCTTCTTCGGGATGCTACACGAAGACCCAAATAAATACCTAACCAAGTTAAATGCCCTCTGCTTAGAGCGAAGGCTCATGGCTGAGCAAAAAATGACTAAATTCGCTGAAGGCTTAAAAGGACCGGCGAATAGCTGGTTTAGCCCATACAAATCATATTCGCTCTCGTTTGAACAGATCAAACCCCGATTTTTAGAAAGATATGACTCGGAAAAAATCCGACAGGATCTCCGTACCGAGTTATACAGTACTTTTCAAACTCCGATTGAAGGAGTAGAACAATTCATTATCAAAAAATGGCATTGTTTAAGAGTATCGATTTGTTTATGACGGAACTGCAGCAAATCGAAATGATAAAAGCTCAGATTTTTTTTTCAAGGGTATCAAGGGGAAATCTTGCATAAAACGCCCGAACTACTTTCCTGCCAGAGTCATTTCTCCTTTACCAGGAGAGCCCGGGTACTGTCGAATTCCTACCTACTAAAACCCCTCGATTGTGACTCTAACCTGCCAGGTGGCAAGCCACAGTCACTGCACTGTAGCCATTACTGGCTTATTGTGCACCCTCTTAGTTCCTAGACTAACCACTCCATTAGTTTTGTCCCCTGCGCAAGTTTGTACAGGTCCTTAATGGAGTAGTCCCTAGTCAATATTGGGTCTAGTTTAACTACCCCAAATATTAGATGCCTTTTGCCATCCAGTGCCTCGCATTGGTATATTACATGTTCTACTGTTTCTGGTTCCTGATTGCATAGTCTGCAGCTCAGGTCTCCGTGATATAGGCTCATATTGTTTAGGTGAACTTTAACCGCCATATGGCCGGTCATAATTCCTATTATAGTTCTCACTTGCATTCTGCTATACTTTAGCAGGTCTTTGGTGAGCGTAGCATTTAGGCCTTTGATAAAGGCTCTGCTGTGTCTTAGCCCCTGTCTTCCTAGCCAGCGACTTTCATGTTTTTCCCTTATCGAGAATTTGACCTGGGATCTTATTGTACATTTTGGTAGCCCCAGGGCTGCCTCTGGTCCGATGTATTTTTTTGACGATCCTTGTCTTGCAAGTTCGTCAGCTTTTTCATTGCCTTGGATACCTCTATGTCCCGGCACCCATACTAAAATTATTTTATTATGTTCCGCCAGTCTCATTAGTTCATCAAGGCATTCCCACACTAGCTTTGAGGTTACCTTTGGGCACATAAGTGCTCTAAGGGCTGCCTGGCTATCCGAGTATATAGATATGGTCTGAACGAAGTAACCCATTCTATTATTCTCTCTTGCACATTCTAGGATGCCAAAGATTTCTGTTTGGAATACTGTCGGTTACGATCCCAGTGAGATATACAGGTCTCTCCTAGGTCTTTCCCCGAATATTCCTGCCCCAATGCCTTCGTCAGTTTTTGATCCGTCTGTGTACCAGATCAGTCCTTCCTGTGGCAGCGGGTTGTTTTGTCCTGACTACACTACTTCTAGAGTTGGTCCATACAGGTACTTGGATGACATCTGGTCTGATCTCATGTGTAGGATTGGTATGTCTAGAAACCTCTCCTCTCGATTATGCATTCTGGTCTGTGGGTTCATAGCTTTTTGGAGCCGATAGAGTCCGATCTTTGCCTCTCCCTGTATCACCAAGTGAAGTGGGGGAATGTCTAAGAGTACCTCCATCGAAGTTGTTGGTGTAGATCTCATTGCACCTGTAACGCTGACGCAAGCAAGTCTTTGCACCTTGCTTAGTCTAAGCATCACAGTCTGCTGAGTTACTTTTGGCCACCAAACCAGAGATGCATACGTGATAGGTGGTATTACCACTGTCTTGTACAACCAGTGTACCATGTGTGGTTTGAGTCCCCATTGGGTTCCATGTAAGCGTCTAATCTCCGGCAGGGTGATTTCTGCTTTCTTTATTATGTTCTCGATATGTCGAGTCCATGTTAGCTTAGAGTCCAGTATTACCCCTAAGTATTTAACATCTCTCGATAGCTGAACTTCCTCATTTCCCAGAGTTAGAGATCCGAGTCCCTCTAACTTCCTCCTTCTCGTAAAGGGGATTATCACTGTCTTCTGGGAGCTGAGCCCATTGTTCAACCCGTTAAAAAAAAAAGCTCAGATACGTCCGGATATAAAAACTATCGTTCTTACAAAAAATTATCTTCATTAGATGAATTCTCTCTCGAGTCCGCTAGACTTGAGAAGAGCCTGATTGAGCATCAAAGAATGTGAGTCAATCAGGTTATTCATCATATCAATACGAACCTACCAAATTCTTTATCACTTTCCGGTAACACATCCAAGCCAAATAATTCTTCCCTAAATCCTAGGCCCTCGCGAAATGCCAATCCAAGGCCTCAGGGCCAAACTCAAGGTCAAAATCGGGGAAACCGTCGTAACCCCAATGCTGAGCCACCGTTCCCTTGTAATCAGTACGGCGGCGATCATTTTAGATATTACTGCCCTAGCAATAAAGCTCCCGGTCCACGTACAAGCCCGACATCATCCGAACCAGCGGGTTCAGAAAACGAGTAGAGGGCCGACGTATTGATCGGACTAAGGTGTTCGCCAACGTCGGCCCATTACAAGTAAACCCTTTACCCGGACGGGAATGTTTACCCTGCATTTTTATAAATTTATTTCAACAAGAACATCGCGCGTTGGTGGACACCGGGGCAGGATTCAACTTCATCGATGGTCGATTGTGTCCCAACGAATTAGAGCCATGTTATGAAACATGGCATGCAGTGGCCATACAATTGCAGCCTTAGGGACCCGCACATTATCAATACAAATATTGGACGAAACGTTTCAAGTAAACTTCGTCGCGATTCAGGGACTAAATTATCCGATTATTTTAGGCGCCCCATTCCTAAAACAGGCTGAAGTAATTATAGACGGTATAAGGGGCTGTATCTACTTTCGTAACCTCGCGCGTAGGACAATTTATTGGAGAAAAAACCAGAAAAAGGTCAGACCGGCAGAAGTGGAATTACCAATTCTCCGGGGCGACATTCTGGACTCTGTTGGAATGTAACAAAGTCCTACGCAGATTTGTTTGAAGTCGGATTACAGCAACCAATTACCAGAACAACTACACATAAAATTGTATTAAAAGAAAACAAAATAATTAACGTTAGGAGTTATCCGATGAATCCATACAAAAAGAAGGTTTTATACGAGCAGATTTAAGAGATGGAGGAATGCGGAGTAATTGAGCCGTCTTCTAGCCCGTATTCCTCATCGCTTTTGTGTGGATTTCAAGGCGTTAAATCAGATCACGCGAGAACAAAGTGCTTTACTCCCGCGGATATCAGATATACTAAAGGACCTAGGGAAAGCACAAATTTTGATTTGATTTGAAGTAGGGATATACTATACCAAATACCCCTTGATCCGGATGGTAAAAAATTTACGACCTTCAGTACCCCCGACGGGGCTTCTTAGGGGGGACGTTCCAAACATTAATGACAACCGAGGTTTTAAAAGGATATTTGCAGAAGTTTGTCCTTGTTTACTTGGACGACATAATCGTTTTCTCCGAAACACCAGAGAAACACGTTAAACACATCAGTTTAATCTTTGAGAGACTCAATTGAGAAAGAAAATGTTGTGCCACAGCACAAACACATGGAACAGATAAAAAACTTCCCTGTGCCAAAGACAAAAAGACAGTTGCAGAGTTTCTTAGGAACCTGCAACTGGTTACGAGAGTATGTTTCTCACATGGCGTCTATCACCGCCACCCTCACCAACCTGTTGGTGGGCAAGGGCGCGTTTCGATGGAAACCGAAGCACGATGAAGCTTTTAATGAAATAAAGGAGACGCTGGCTCAGTCGATTGCGCTGAGTAGACCCGATTTTGATCGCCCATTTATAGTACAAACGGACGCCTCCATGACGGGCATGTCTGAAGAATTATATCAAGGGGACGATTTGGGAAATCGACGTATTATTACCCATGCTAGCGCTAAGTTTGATAAAGCCGCGCGTAAATCTCACCTCGCTGTGGTGTGGGTAACGCGTCAATTACGCGGTTTTTAGGAATACCGTAAAGTCATTTTAAAATCCGATTCTCGTGCGCAAGGTCGTCCAGGCTCAGAGGACTCTGAATCACTTTCAAACAAAAATTCAAACCAGACAAGCGCTGGAAAATGATGAGCCTGTCACCAGACGTCAACGGTGGCTGAAAAACAACTTTAAATCGGTAAAACACGCGATTAAAACGCTCCTTTGTTTTTGTTTAAATAATGCGGGTTATACAGCGAAAAAAAATTTAATTTTTTAACCAATAGTAGTTTACAAGGAGCTCTATCTAAAAATCTAATTTGTAACGTGATTGTGTAATGATAAATTGACTTACTCCACTAAATGTGAAAGTGATACATTTACTAACAAAAAACGCTAAATTTAAATATGTTGATAAATTCTTATCTTCACAAAAATATTGTTTTTTAAGTCTAAGACTAAATAAGACAATAGATATGGTACAAAAATAACAATTATGACAATGCAGTGTTGTAAATGCAATAATACATATTTCTTGAAGACAAGACCATGGGTTTTTTGGTTCAAGATGTGATTCTTGTGAAAAAGTTTTCTGTAGACTATGCTCTGAATTAGCGGTAACAGAAACAGATTGTTTGGTTCTGGGTTGAAAATGAACTTTAAAAAGTACAAAGAAGACTTCGTGCACTTGAATAAAGCGTCTATTTTAGAAGAAATTCAAGAATAATGTGACAATATGAAGGCACAAATTGGTAGTTTAAGGTATATGCTTTTAGAAAAAAAAACTATATTACTAGGCTGCAAAGAAGATCTCGAAGTTTTGAAGTTTTAGCTTGTGACGTAGAAGAGGAATTTCAGCAAAAAATGGAATATCAAGTAAAAATCATCGAGAACTTAAATAAACAAATTAAAAGTCTCAAAGAGGAAAGCATTAGTTCTAAACTGCAAGAAAAAACTTAAAACTTCTTGAAGAACAAACTGAAATGGATAGCTTGAACAAAAAACTATGTACTTGGATTACACACCTGGAAAGTGAATCAAAAGTACTTGTATCTGATTTAGAAACAACTAAATTGTATAATTCTAATTTAAAAAAAGACCTAGAAATTAAAGGAAACATAAACGTAGAACTGGAGCACAAAATATTAAAAATTGTAAATAGATTAGAAGAAAAACGCGTACAAATACATCAATACAGCAATAATTAAATGAAAATAGAGATATTCTATTAGAAAAAGGCACACAAACAGCTGTAAATAGTGACGTTGATAAATTTGACTTGAAAAATCGACAATGGGAAGAAGTAAAACAAAATATGATTGTTACCATCGAAACTCTTACAGCTAAAAATGATTTTTTAAAACAAGAGTTTCAAAAAATGGAGTAGGACCTGCATACTACTACGAGATTGACAACTAATGTTCAGGAACAGAACATCATAGTACACAAAGTTTGTACAAAAACTAACGATAAAGCTAAAAGCGTTTTAACGTATAGTCAATCTGAAACTGATTCTACAACTACAGCTAAGAAATTAAATTTCCCTCAAAATCCTCGAAGAGGATTGTCAAGGAATCAGCAAACTAGCGTTGAAAACAGGTTATTAATTGTATGCGATGAAAATGTAAGACATCTAAATAATTACCTCCAAAATCAGGCATCACTAAAAATCTATAAAACTCAAATGGTTGTTAAACCAGGTGCTCAACTTGATAACATTTTAAAGGATCTTGACAAACATACAAAGGATTGGTAAAGATGACTGGGTAATTATTTCAGGTGGATTTCATGACTTTTTGGCAAATAGGGAACCTAGTATTAGGCGTTTATTAAATAATGTCAAGGCCATTTTACACACGAATATTGTCATATTGGGGTGTGCTGCTATCGGTGAAAATAAGTTTTTAAAAGAAAAGATTTATTGTTTTAATTACAGACTTGACGCTCTTTTAAATAAGATTAATAGAGTAACAGAGAGAAACGTAGGGTTTATAAATTTAAATTTAGAGAATGGGTTTCGTTTGCGAAACTGGCAAATTGGCAGACTTGTTTTGCACCATATTCTTAATAACTTAGTAATTAGTAAACCATTAATTTTTATAAAAACACTGGATATTACTTCGATTGATGTTATTAATAGGACAGCACAAGAAATTAATTTTTAAACTTCCCATTCACATTCTCCTTTAAGCGGTGACAATGTCACTGTTAATTGCGAAGAACCAGTCCAACTTTCGAATAACTGTGTGCAAAATAAGATGAATAATAGTACTATTGAGCTGTTCAAAGATAAGGCAAATAATTTTTTAGATGAAAATCTGTCTTTCTTCAAAACATAAGATCTGTGCGTAGCAATTTATTTGAAGTTTTGGAGTGTAATGATTTTCCGGATATATTTTTAATTACGGAACACTGGCTACACCCTGATGAGTTTTTTAATATTCCAAATTATCAACTTATTTTAATATCATGTAAAGAGAACTCACTTCACGGCGGGACTTTGATTCTTTCAAAACAGTCGTACTCTTTTTTAAATTTTGATAAAATTAATTATTTGATGGAAGAAGAAAGCTTTCGATTTTCTATTTCCCACTGCAAATAGTTAAAATTGTTTGTGCTTTGTATATATCGCTCTCCGTCATCAAATGTTAAAGACTTTTTTAATAAGCTAGATTCTTTATTGCGTCAATCTCGCTGAAGACTTCAACAAGATTTCAGTGATAAAAAACAAATAAACACTTAAGACTTACTATGCATGTTGATTCACCAACTGAACAGACTCAACTGCAATAACTATTGATTATCTTTGTTCTAACTTAGTTGTAGTTTCTTGTTCGGTCATTGACACAAATTTGTCAGTTAATGAGGCAGTAAGTTGCATATTTAATTGTCAATGGTTTGTTCAAAAAGCAAAATACTGTCATAAAAGAATCTTTAGTAAAAATGCTTTTAATCAATTTTACCGTATTTACCTTAAAGTAAATTGGGATGGAATCTGTAGATCTCCACAGCCTCTTAATTAGTTTTATTCAGTTTTGTCGGATAATTTTTACCGTGCCTTTCCACTGCCCTGGATTAAATTCAAACCTAAGAAAACTGCAAAACATTGGTTAACTACAGGTCTTAAAAAATCATCTTTAAACTTGCGATCCCTAAATTCTCGACAACCTCAAGACACTGTCCCAGATGGATATTTAGAACCAAAATTTTTTAATGAAATTTTGACTCAAACAAGACAAACCACGCTTCTAATAAGAAGAATTCCGAAAGGAATCAGAAAATGTATAGCCGAAGAATTCACTTTAATTTTGAATAAGTGCTACTCTTCTAAATAACTTAATTCCTGGATACATCTATTATTTTTCGCATATGTCATTCTAAAAGTTCCGGAGAAGAATAGGCAAAACAAAAGGAAAATTTACAAACATGGGATTCCAATAAAAAACGTCCAATTAAAGATTTTGTTCAATCATTTGCTTCAAAAGGCACTTCCGCAAAAAATAAGCCAATTAAGAAGAAAGAAGAATGTAATAAATTTGTCTCGAAAAAAATAGAATCAAAAATTTCTGAAGCAGACATCAAAGGAGCTATCCGAATCCTCTTTTCTAGCGAAACTATTGCTGTTCTATGTCCTGAAACATTTAAAACTCTTCAAAAAAATCATCCTCCACATGAAAAAGATATGGACTTGCCCGCTCCACCAGAGGTTCACAAAACATCAAACCAAATCCATGTGTTAGATGTTAGGGGAGCAATTTTTTCTTTCAGGGCGGGTTCAGCTGGAGGTTTGAATGGTATGCGGCCTCAAAATGTTTAAATTCTTTACTAAATTTTGTAAATTTTGTTTTAAACGACTCTGTTCCTGCTTGCATTTCCCCAATTTCCTTTGAAGCCTCTCTTTGTGCTTTTAAAAAGAATGATGGCGGAATTCGTCCAATAGCCGTTGGCCTGACATTATGTAGACTAATAGCAAAAGTTATTTGTTTTAAAACACATGATATTTTAGGAAACCTTTTTCGACCGTTTCAACTAGGTTTCGGCACTAAAAACGGATCCAAAGTTATTTTTTCCCATGCTATCCGCAGATACACCTCTTACCCACATAGTATTGAAAAAATATTATTAAAAATAGATTACACGAACGCTTTCAATATCATTAATAGAGACATAATTCTTTCTAAAGTTAAGGAACATATCCCAGATTTTTTCAATTTTATTTCTCAATGGTATAAAACTCCTACTTTTTTATCCTTTGGAGAACAATTGGTCATGTCACAACGTGGTGTACAGCAAGGTGATCCCTTGGGGCCATCTTTGTTTTGCCTAGTAATTCAAGATATTATTCAATATTTACAATCAGGTGCAGGTGACCTTGAAATAGTTCTTCAAGATTTAAACACGATTATTAAAAAAAGCGCCGAAATCGGCCTTCAAGGTAATTTTAAAAAATGCGAAGTTATGTTTCTTACCGAAACTTCTCAAAATAAATTGGACTCAAAATACACATCTACAATAAATAAGATGTCACTTACGGAATTTAATGAACTAATTCTATTAGGGATTTCTTTTTCTAATTCAAAAATAGCTGATTTATTCAATAAAAAAATTCGTTGTTTTGAAATTTTTTCTAAAAATCTTTTACTTATAAGTTCCCACACAGCCTATTATCTTTTAAAGCATTCTTTTGCTATTTTGCTTATCACATATATTCTACGTTGCGCTTCCTGTTGGAGAGTTAGTAATAATGGACTTAAAAATTTCGATAATCTTCTGAAATCAACTTTATAGAAAATAACTAATTGTGTTTTAAACGATTTTGCCTGGAAACAATGTAAGCTATCACTAAAACTAGGGGGCTTGGGAATCCGTGACTCGTCTTCTTTATGTTTTTCTGCCTTTTTAGGTTCAGTTTCAAACTCATTCACATTTAGTATCGAGTATTCTTCCTTCTAATATCCTCAACTATCAAGATATATCGGTTTCAGAAGCTATAGCGAAATTAAAAAATTTAACTAATCTTATAGACATCAGTATTTCCGATTATAAATCACAGAGTGATTTTGACATTAAACTTTGCAAATTCAAAGCAGACCAAATGATTGCTAACGGAGATTCGAGATGCAAGGCTCGGCTTTTGGCTCTGCAGGAATATGAAAGCAATGCCTGGTTAAAAGCTCTACCTTCTTCTTCCCTGGGAAACCGTTTGGACGACTCGTCTTTCCGAATATCTGTATTACTTCGTGAGACGTTTGGTCCTTGGGGTGGTGAAGCAAAAAAACTTTTATCAGAGATCTGCGAAAAAATAAATTCTAAAAACGCAAAAAACTTCATTACTCAGAGGATCAGCCTTGCCATTCAACGCGGAAACGCCGCAAGCGTATTAAGCACTATCCCGTCTGACCCTGACCTGGAAGAGGATTTTGTTGTCTAAGTATGCCTGGGTAGTGTGATTGTTTTTATGCTTGTTTTGTGGTTGTTGGTTTTTTATAGCTGTTTATTATTTTTTATATTTTCTATTTTACTTTAATATGTAAACAAAAAGACGAAAAGTAAAAATGAGTTATTAAATAAAATAATAAAAAAAAATATTTTAAAAAGTTTTTTAAGGAAAATTGGTTTGCCACATACTTTAGTAATAATAGAAAAACTCACAAAAAGCTTATTAAACGTACTAAAATACCTATTGCATTAATAAATTGCACAATTCAAAAAGTAAGCAAAAAGAATGTTGGGATATAGTTAATCACTTCACAAGTCAAAAATCCCAATGCAACAAAAAATATTTCTTCCAATGTTGACCCACTTAGAGAGTGGAGAAGATTACATCACTGCAGAAGTGGTAATAAAGCATTATGCGTAGCAATAAATGATTCGTTTCAGGAAGGTATTTTTCCCAGTTGTTTAAAATCATCTGTTGTCCTTCATCATTTAAGGGTGGCGCTACAAATGTTGCTTCAAACTTTCGCTCAATTTCTCTTTTACCAACACTTTCCAAGGTCATTGAAAAAGTTGTTAAAAAACGTATGTGGAGTTTCCTAATTAAGTTTAAGTTAATTACACCTAAGCAATATGTATTTCAAGGGTCCAAAGGTACTCACGATGCTGTTTTTGATTTTTTGAGTAGTGTGTACACTGAAATAAACAGAGGTGATGCTGTGGCGGCAGTGTTCTATGATCTATCCAAGGCATTTGATTGTGTAGATTACAGAAGACTGCCAACAAAACTTGAAGGATATGGATTCAGAGGATCAGTTCTGTCCTGGTTTGATTCTTATCTGAAGTTTAGAAAACAAACAGTGTTCAGTGGGGGAATGCACTCATCTTCGGAAAACATTCAGTGTGGTGTGTCTCAAGGGTTTGTGTCGAGTCCTTTATTGTTTCTCATTTATATAAATTATATAGTTGACCTAAAGATATTTGGAGATTTTACATTGTTCGCGGATGACACATCTGTCTTGTGGCATCATAGGGACACAAATACGTTAGAAAATCATATAACTCAAGATCTTTTAAAAATAAAAGAATGGTGCAACGCAAATCGTTTATGCTTTAACATAAACAAAACAAATATAATAAGTTTTAGGTCTACTGTAAAGAATATAAATTTGGGCGACGATCCGCTGCAGAATAAAGAAATGACTAAATTCTCGGGAATACACATTGATCGTGAACTAAAATTCGATGATCATATTTTTAATCTTAGTAAAAAACTATCTTCGGCATGTTTTGCTATTAGGGTTACAAGATCAATATTAGGGAAGGACTCGCTTAAAATATGGAATTTCTTTTTGGGGCACAGCTGATTTTTATTTACTTAAGATTTTGTTTGTGTTACAAAAAAAGCAGTACGTTTTGTAGCAATTGTACATCAAAGAGAATCATGTAGACCTCTTTTTACCAACTTAAAAATATTAACTCTAACGTCAGTGTTCATATTGGAGACAGCCACATTCATTTTTAAAAATTATAACAATATCCGAAACTCTGCCACTCATCAGCCCAGTAACACTAGACAAAATAGTAGTTTGCCTCTGCCTATTCCAAAGAGTAGTTTTGCAAAGAAGTTAATTAATTTATGAAGCACGAAAAATTTTCAATCACCTTCCTTTGCAATTTAAAAGTGCTTAAACCGTTAGACTGTTCTCTACATGAATCTTATGAGGACCAGTTCAGATATTTTTTTTTGTTTTTTTTTTTCATGTTTTAATATAATTTTTTACATGTTCTTTTAGTTTTTTTTTTAATTTTTGTCAGTTAATCTTCATTGTTGTTTATTTTTTTTAACTTCAAATTAATATGAACATTACGTCATATCACATATATTGTGACGATATATTTATTTTTTTTATTTTTGATTTTAATTACTCAACCCTCGATTCTATCCTGACATTTGCGATTTTAGAATTAAGTAGTAGTAGTATTTTTTAATATTTTACCTTTTCCACCATAAACTTTTTTATTTATTTATTTTTTTAAAACTTTTATGCAGGTATGTATTATAGACTCTCTACTTAAGACTGTTTAGATATTAGTCTGCTTTGTAGTATAGTTTACGCGTACCATGATATGGCTGAAGCAGCTACCCAGGCTGTGACGAGACATACCGCGTTATTTTCAACAACTTAGTGTTTTAAATAATAAAAATAAGGTAGAGGGTGCAATCTGTGTATAAAAAAATAGGGCTTTGGTTTGGAAGCATTAATAATGTTTTTATTGGCACCCTAATATTTATTAGGGTACCAATAATATTTGTATATATTTTGTATATAGTTAGATTTAGTTTTTATCATTTTTTATAAAAAAAATATAAAAATAAATATTTTCAGCCGGCATGTCGCTGAGGAGCTGTGCTCGCGTTCAGGTTGAAAACATAACTGCGGGCCGTGGTTTTGCAGCGCTGCGCGAGCCGCGCTGTGATTGGTTGAGACGCGTAAAGTAGGTGCGGCCCGCAAAAAGCTGTTAAAACCATGACGCGCACTGCTTTGAGAGTCAGTCGAAAGCGAGATCTTGAGTGAGAAGTAACTCCCAAGTGTGCTAAGCTCTACTGGAAGAAAAGTAAGAAAACCATCATAGCTGGCGGAGAACCATAGGCGGTAATACCTTTTCTTACTACTTTTGCCCAGTATTTATAACGCTAACCATTATAAACGTCTGATTGTTTCCCTCATGCTGTTGTGGGTTATAAACTGAATATTAATTAAGATCGTTTGTTTTT
The DNA here is from genome assembly GCA_963921995.1 of Oxystoma pomonae. Lineage (NCBI taxonomy): Eukaryota > Metazoa > Arthropoda > Insecta > Coleoptera > Brentidae > Oxystoma > Oxystoma pomonae. The sequence goes on from OY998166.1 coordinate 48,161,782, forward strand.
GGCCTTCAGCATTTTATTTTTTTTAAAACTTTCTTTTTTCTTTGAGGCGATTGGTGTTGCCATTCTTTCCCTCACGCTGTTGTGGGTTATCAACTGAATATTAATTAAGATCGTTTGTTTTTGGCCTTCAGCATTTTATTTTTTTTTTAACTTTCTTTTTTCTTTGAGGCGATTGGTGTTGCCATTCGGGTGGTGAAGGGGACCTCCTACGTCCTGAAAAGGATGTTTAAATTTAAAGTATTATTATTGTATATAAATATTGAACATGGTGTTCATGGAATGTTTCACTTCTTTCAAAACCATTGAGGAAACCAATAATGGGGATGGGGGTAAAAGTCATTCTACACCCAGAGGTCTCTCGGAGATTAGGGTTCGGGTAATCCCCCCTACTCCGGTGTCCTCTCCAAATTTATTGTCGGGCGACTTAACGAATGACCTCTCCAACGACGCGTTGATTTTAATAATTACCGACCACGGGATTCGACCTCCGGCCTCATGGCATCCCTGGTGGGGAACCCGGAGGAACCGTCTCCGCTGTTTTCGCTCGAAATCCCTTCAGGGGAACAGACGTTCCCCGAATCCTCACGTTCGCCGGGTTACTCCCGAGGTAGATCACCGGAATCACGTGACGATCGACTAAGTATGGCTTTGGAATCCATGACGCGTTTAACTGAACGATTATGTACCGAAGGAAATAGGTTTAACAGACCCTTCTTCGGGATGCTACACGAAGACCCAAATAAATACCTAACCGAGTTAAATGCCCTCTGCTTAGATCGAAGGCTCACGGCTGAGCAAAAGATGACTAAATTCGCTGAAGGCTTAAAAGGACCGGCGAATAGCTGGTTTAGCCCATACAAATCATATTCGCTCTCGTTTGAGCAGATCAAACCCCGATTTTTAGAAAGATATGACTCGGAAAAAATCCGACAGGGTCTCCGTACCGAGTTATACAGTACTTTTCAAACTCCGATTGAAGGAGTAGAACAATTAATTATCAAAAAATGGCATTGTTTAAGAGTATCGATTTGTTTACGACGGAACTGCAGCAAATCGAAATGATAAATGGTCAGATTTTTTTTTCGAGGGTATCAAGGGGAAATCTTGCATAAGACGCCCGAACTACTTTCCTGCCAGAGTCATTTCTCCTCTACCAGGAGAGCCCGGGTAGTGTCGAATTCCTACCTACTAAAACCCCTCGATTGTGACTCCAACCTGCCAGGTGGCAAGCCACAGTCACTGCACTATAGCCATTACTGGCTTATTGTGCACCCTCCTAGTTCCTAGGCTAACCACTCCATTAGTTTTATCCCCTGCGCAAGTTTGTACGGTCTTTAATGGAGTAGTCTCCAGTCAATATTGGGTCTAGTTTAACTACCCCAAATATTAGATGCATTTTGCCATCCAGTGCCTCGCATTGGTATATTACATGTTCTACTGTTTCTGGTTCCTGATTGCATAGTCTGCAGCTCAGGTCTCCGTGATACAGGCTCATGTTGTTTAGGTGAAGTTTAACCGCCATATGGCCGGTCATAATTCCTATTATAGTTCTCACTTGCATCTTGCTATACTTTAGCAGGTCTTTGGTGACCGTAGCATTTAGGCCTTTGATAAAGGCTCTACTGTGTCTTAGCCCCTGTTTTCCTAGCCAGCGGCTTTCATATTTTTCCCTTATCCAGAATTTGACCTGGGATCTTATTGTACATTTTGGTAGCCCCAGGGCTGCCTCTGGTCCGATGTATTTTTTTGACGATCCTTGTCTTGCAAGTTCGTCAGCTTTTTCATTGCCTTGGATACCTCTATGTCCCGGCACACATACTAAAATTATTTTATTATGTTCCGCCAGGCTCATTAGTTCATCAAGGCATTCCCACACTAGCTTTGAGGTTACCTTCGGGCACATAAGTGCTCTAAGGGCTGCCTGGCTATCCGAATATATAGATATGGTCTGACCGAAGTAACCTATTCTATTATTCTCTCTTGCGCATTCTAGGATGGCAAAGATTTCTGTTTGGAATACTGTCGGTTACGATCCCAGTGAGATATACAGGTCTCTCCTAGGTCTTTCCCCGAATATTCCTGCCCCACTGCCTTTGTCAGTTTTTGATCCGTCTCTGTACCAGATCAGTCCTTCCTGTGGCAGCGGGTTGTTTTGTCCTGACTACACTACTTCTAGAGTTGGTTCATACAGGTACTTGGATGACATCTGGTCTGATCTCATGTGTAGGATTGGTATGTCTAGAAACCTCTTCTCTCGATTATGCATTCTGGTCTGTGGGTTCATAGTTTTTTGGAGCCGATAGAGTCCGATCTTTGCCTCTCCCTGTATCACCAAGTGAAGTGGGGGAATGTCTAAGAGTACCTCCATCGAAGTTGTTGGTGTAGATCTCATTGCACCTGTAACGCTGAGGCAAGCAAGTCTTTGCACCTTGCTTAGTCTAAGCATCACAGTCTGCTGAGTTACTTTTGGCCACCAAACCAGAGATGCATACGTGATAGGTGGTATTACCACTGTCTTGTACAACCAGTGTACCATGTGTGGTTTGTCGAGTCCATGTTAGCTTAGAGTCCAGTATTACCCCTAAGTATTTAACATCTCTCGATAGCTGAACTTCCTCATTTCACAGAGTTAGAGATCCGAGTCCCTCTAACTTCCTCCTTCTAGTGAAGGGGATTATCACTGTCTTCTGGGAGCTGCTGGTCAGTTTTTCTCTATTAGCCCATTGTTCAACCCATTAAAAAAAAAGCTCAGATGAATTAGATGAATTCTCTCTCGAGTCCGCTAGACTTGAGAAGAGCCTGATTGAGCATCAAAGAATGTGAGCCAATCAGGTTATTCATCATATCAATACGAACCTACCAAATTCTTTATCACTTTCCGGTAACACATCTAAGCAAAATAATTCTTCCCTAAATCCTAGGCCCTCGCGAAATGCCAATCCAAGGCCTCAGGGCCAAACTCAAGGTTAAAATCGGGGAAACCGTCGTAACCCCAATGCTGAGCCACCGTTCCCTTGTAATCAGTGCGGCGGCGATCATTTTAGATATTACTGCCCTAGCAATAAAGCTCCCGGTCCACGTACAAGCCCGACATCATCCGAACCAGCGGGTTCAGAAAACGAGTAGAGGGCCGACGTATTGATCGGACGAAGGTGTTCGCCAACGTCGGCCCAGTACAATAAACCCTTTACCCGGACATGAAGGTTTACCCTGCATTTTTATAAATTTATTTCAACAAGAACATCGCGCGTTGGTGGACACCAGGGCAGGACTCAACTTCATCGATGGTCGATTGTGTCCCAACAAATTAGAGCCATGTTATGAAACATGGCATGCAGTGGCCATACAATTGCAGCCTTAGGGACCCGCAATTATCAATACAAATATTGGACGAAACGTTTCAAGTAAACTTCGTCTCGATTCAGGGACTAAATTATCCGATTATTTTAGGCGCCCCATTCCTAAAACAGGCCGAAGTAATTATAGACGGTATAAGGGGCTGTATCTACTTTCGTAAACTCGCGCGTAGGACAATTTATTGGAGAAAAAACCAGAAAAAGGTCAGACAGGCAGAAGTGGAATTACCAATTCTCCGGAACGACATTCTGGACTCTGTTGGAATGTAATAAAGTCCTACGCCGATTTGTCTGAAGTCGGATTACAGCAACCAATTACCAGAACAACTACACATAAATAATTAACTTTAGGAGTTATCCGATGAATCCATAGAAAAAAAAGGTTTTATACGAGCAGATTCAAGAGATGGAGGAATGCGGAGTAATTGAGCCGTCTTCTAGCCCGTATTCCTCATCTCCAGTTCTCGTGGAGACAGAGGGGAAAAAGACACGCTTTTGTGTGGATTTCAAGGCGTTAAATCAGATCACGCGAGAACAAAGTGCTTTACTCCCGCGTATATCAGATATACTAAAGGACCTAGGGAAAGCACAAATTTTTTCAGTACTTGATTTGAAGTCGGGATATGGGCAAATACCCTCGATCCGGATGGTAAAAAATTTACGACTTTCAGTACCCCCGACGGGGCTTCTTAGAGGGGACGTTCCAAACATTAATGACAACCGAGGTTTTAACAGGATATTTGCAGAAGTTTGTCCTTATTTACTTGGACGACATAATCGTCTTCTCCGAAACACCAGAGAAACACGTTAAACACATCAGTTTAGTCTTTGAGAGACTCAATTGAGAAAGAAAATGTTGTGCCACAGCACAAACACATGGAACAGATAAAAAACTTCCCTGTGCCAAAGACAAAAAGACAGTTGCAGAGTTTCTTAGGAACCTGCAACTGGTTACGAGAGTATGTTTCTAACATGTCGTCTATCACCGCCCCCTCACCAACCTGTTGGCGGGCAAGGGCGCGTTTCGATGGAAACCGAAGCACGATGAAGCTTTTAATGAAATAAAGGAGACGCTGGCTCAGTCGATTGCGCTGAGTAGACCCGATTTTGACCGCCCATTTATAGTACAAACGGACGCCTCCATGACGGGCATGTCTGAAGAATTATATCAAGAGGACGATTGGGGAAATCGAAGTATTATTACCCATGCTAGCGCTAAGTTTGATAAAGCCGCGCATAAATCTCACCTCGCTGTGGTGTGGGTAACGCGTCAATTACGCGGTTTTTTGGAATACCGTAAAGTCATTTTAAAAACCGATTCTCGTGCGCAAGGTCGTCTAGGCTCAGAGAATTCTGAATCACTTTCAGACAAAAATTCAAACCAGACAAGCGCTGGAAAACGATGAGCCTGTCTCCAGACGTCAACGGTGGCTGAAAAACAAGTTTAAATCGGTAAAACAAGCGATTAAAACGCTCCTTTGTTTTTGTTTAAATAATGCGGGTTATACAGCGAAAAAAAACCAATGGTAGTTTACAAGGAGCTCTATCTAAAAATCTAATTTGTAACGTGATTGTGTAATGATAAATTGACTTACTCCACTAAATGTGAAAGTGATACATTTACCAAAAAAAAACGTTAAATTTAAATATGTTGATAAATTCTTATCTTCACAAAAATATTGTTTTTTAAGTCCAAGACTAAATAAGACAATAGATATGGTACAAAAATAACAATTATGACAATGCAGTGTTGTAAATGTAATAATACATATTTCTTGAAGAGAAGACCATGGGTTTTTTGGTTCAAGATGCGATTCTTGTGAAAAAGTTTTCTGTAGACTATGCTCTGAATTAGCGGTAACAGAAACAGATTGTTTGGTTCTGGGTTGAAATTGAACTTTAAAAAGTACAAAGAAGACTTCGTGCACTTGAATAAAGCGTCTATTTTAGAAGAAATTCAAGAAAAATGTGACAATATGAAGGCACAAATTGGCACAAAAAAAACTATATTACTAGGCTAAAAAGAAGATCTCGAAGTTTTGAAGTTTTAGCTTGTGACGTAGAAGAGGAATTTCAGCAAAAAATGGAATATCAAGTAAAAATCATCGAGAACTTAAATAAACAAATTAAAAGTCTCAAAGAGGAAAGCATTAGTTCTAAACTGCAAGAAAAAAACTTAAAACTTCTTGAAGAACAAACTGAAATGGATAGCTTGAACAAAAAACTATGTACTTGGATTACACACCTGGAAAGTGAATCAAAAGTAATTGTATCTGATTTAGAAACAACTAAATTGTGTAATTCTAATTTAAAGAAAGACCTAGAAATTAAAGGAAACAAAAACGTAGAACTGGAGCACAAAATATTAAAAATGGTAAATAGATTAGAAGAAAAAACGCGTACAAATACATCCATACAGCAAGAATTAAATGAAAATAGAGATATTCTATTAGAAAAAGGCACACAAACAGCTGTAAATAGTGACGTTAATAAATTTGACTTAAAAATCGACAATGGAAAGAAGTAAAAGAAAATATGATTGTTACCATCGAAACGCTTACAGCTGAGAATGATTTTTTAAAACAAGAGATTCAAAAAATGGAATAGGACCTGCACACTACTACGAGATTGCCACCTAATGTTCAGGAACAGAACACCATAGTACACAAAGTTTGTACAAAAACTAACGATAAAGCTAAAAGCGTTTTAACGTATAGTCAATCTGAAACTGATTCTACAACTACAGCTAAGAAATTAAATTTCCCTAAAAATCCTCGAAGAGGATTGTCAAGGAATCAGCAAACTAGCGTTGAAAACAAGTTATTAATTGTATGCGATGAACATGTAATACATCTAAATAATTACCTCCAAAATCAGGCATCACTAAAAAACTATAAAACTCAAATGGTTGTTAAACCAGGTGCTCAACTTGATAACATTTTAAAGGATCTTGACAAACATACAAAGGATTTTGGTAAAGATGACTGGGTAATTATTTCAGGTGGATTTCATGACTTTTTGGTAAATAGGGAACGTAGTATTAGGCGTTTATTAAATAATGTGAAGGCCATTTTACACACTAATATTGTCATATTGGGGTGTGCTGCTATCGGTCAAAATAAGTTTTTAAAAGAAAAGATTTATTGTTTTAATTACAGACTTGACGCTCTTTTAAATAAGATTAATAGAGTAACAGAGAGAATGGGTTTCGTTTGCGAAACTGGCAAATTGACAGACTTGTTTTGCACCATATTCTTAATAACTTAGTAATTAGTAAACCATTCATTTTTATAAAAACACTGGATATTACTTCGATTGATGTTATTAATAGGACAGCACAAGAAATTAATTTTTAAACTTCCCATTCACATTCTCCTTTAAGCGGCGACAATGTCACTGTTAATTGCGAAGGACCAGTCGAACTTTCGAATAACTGTGTGCAAAATAAGATAAATAATAGTACTATTGAGCTGTTCAAAGATAAGGCAAATAATTTTTTAGATGAAAATCTGCCTTTCTTCAAAACATAAGATCTGTGCGTAGCAATTTATTTGAGGTTTTGGAGTGTAATGATTTTCCGGATATATTTTTAATTACGGAACACTGGCTACACCCTGATGAGTTTTTAATATTCCAAATTATCAACTTATTTCAATATCATGTAAAGAGAACTCACTTCGCGGCGGGACTTTGATTCTTTCAAAACAGTCGTACTCTTTTTTAAATTTTGATAAAATTAATTATTTGATGGAAGAAGAAAGCTTTCAATTTTCTATTTCCCACTGCAAATAGTTAAAATTTTTTGTGCTTTTTATAATCGCTCTCCGTCATCAAATGTTAAAGACTTTTTTAATAAGCTAGATTCTTTATTGCGTCATCTCGCTGGAGACTTTAACAAGATTTCAGTGATAAAAAACAAATAGACACTTAAGACTTACTATGCATGTTGATTCTCCAACTGAACAGACTCAACTGCAATAACTATTGATTATCTCTGTTCTAACTTTTTGTTCGGTCATTGACACAAATTTATCAGTTAATGAGGCAGTAAGTTGCATATTTAATTGTCAATGGTTTGTTCAAAAAGCAAAATACTGTCATAAAAGAATTTTTAGTAAAAATGCTTTTAATCAATTTTACCGTATTTGCCTTAAAGTAAATTGGGATGGAATCTGTAGATCTCCACAGCCTCTTAATTCGTTTTATTCAGTTTTGTCGGATAATTTTTACCGTGCCTTTCCACTGCGCTGGATTAAATTCAAACCTAAGAAAACTGCAAAACATTGGTTAACTACAGGTCTTAAAAAATCATCTTTAAACTTGCGATCCCTAAATTCTCGACAACCTCAAGACACTGCCCCAGATGGATATTTAGAACCAAAATTTCTTAATGAAATTTTGACTCAAACGAGACAAACCACGCCCATAATAAGAAGAATTCCGAAAGGAGTCAGAAAATGTATAGCCGAAGAATTCACTTTAATTTTGAATAAGTGCTACTCTCCTAAATAACTTAATTCCTGGATACATCTATTATTTTTCACATATGCTATTCTAAAAGTTCCGGAGAAGAATAGACAAAACAAAAATAAGTATTTGACAACAATAATTAAGGAAAATTTACAAACATGGGATTCCAATAAAAAACGTCCAATTAAAGATTTAGTTCAATCATTTGCTTCAAAAGGCACTTCCGCAAAAAATAAGCCAATTAAGAAGAAAGAAGAATGTAATAAATTTATCTCGAAAAAAATAGAATCAAAAATTTCTGAAGCAGACATCAAAGGAGCTATCTGAATCCTCTCTTCTAGCGAAACTATTGCTGTTCCATGTCCTGAAACATTTAAAGCTCTTCAAAAAAATCATCCTCCACTTGAAAAAGATATGGACTTGCCCGCTTCACCAGAAGTTCACAAAACATCAAACCAAATCCATGTGTTGGATGTTAGGGGAGCAATTTTTTCTTTCAGGGCGGGTTCAGCGGGAGGTTTGAATGGTATGCGGCCTCAAAATGTTTAAATATTTCACTAAATTTTGTAAATTTTGTTTTAAACGACTCTGTTCCTGCTTGCATTTCCCCAATTTTCTTTGGAGCCTCTCTTTGTGCTTTTAAAAAGAATGATGGCGGAATTCGTCCAATAGCCGTTGGCCTGACATTATGTAGACTAATAGCAAAAGTTATTTGTTTTAAAACACATGATATTTTAGGAAACTATTTTCGACCTTTTCAACTAGGTTTCGGCACTAAAAACGGATCCAAAGTTATTTTTTCCCATGCTATCCGCAGATATACCTCTTACCCACAGAGTATTGAAAAAATATTATTAAAAATAGATTACACCAACGCTTTCAATATCATTAATAGAGACATAATTCTTTCTAAAGTTAAGGAACATATCCCAGATTTTTTCAATTTTATTTCTCAATGGTATAAAACTGCAACTTTTTTATCCTTTGGAGAACAGTTGATCATGTCACAACGTGGTGTACAGCAAGGTGATCCCTTGGGGCCATCTTTGTTTTGCCTAGTAATTCAAAATATTATTCAACATTTACAATCAGTTGCAGTGACCTTGAAATAGTTCTTCAACATTTAAACACCATTATTAAAAAAAGCGCTGAAATCGGCCTTCAAGTTAATTTTAAAAATGCGAAGTTATGTTTTTTACCAAAACTTCTCAAAATAAATTGGATTCAAAATACACATCTACAATAAATAAAATGTCACTTACGGAATTAATTGAACTAATTCTATTAGGGATTCCCTTTTCTAATTCAAAAATAGCTGATTTATTCAATAAAAAAATTCGTTGTTTTGAAATTTTTTCTAAAAATCTTTTACTTATAAGTTCCCACACAGCCTATTATCTTTTAAAGCATTCTTTTGCTATTTTGCTTATCACATATATTCTACGTTGCGCTTCCTGTTGGAGAGTTAGTAATAATAGACTTAAAAATTTCGATAATCTTCTGAAATCAACTTTAGAGAAAATAACTAATTGTGTTTTAAACGATTTTGCCTGGAAACAATGTAAGCTATCACTAAAACTAGGGGGCTTGGGAATCCGTGACTCGTCTTCTTTATGTTTTTCTGCCTTATTAGGTTCAGTTTTAAATTCATCACATTTAGTATCGAGTATTCTTCCTTCTAATATCCTCAACTATCAAGATATATCGGTTTCAGAAGCTATAGCGAAATTAAAAAAATTAACTAATCTTATAGACATCAGTATTTCCGATTATAAATCACAGAGAGATTTTGACATTAAACTTTGCAAATTCAAAGCAGACCAAATAATTGCTAACGGAGATTCGAGATGCAAGGCTCGGCTTTTGGCTCTGCAGGAATATGAAAGCAATGCCTGGTTAAAAGCTCTACCTTCTTCTTCCCTGGGAAACCTTTTAAACGACTCGTCTTTCCGAATATCTGTCTTACTTCGTGTCGGACAACCTGTGGTTGAGAAAAACGTTTGCCTCTGCAGCAAAGAAATTGACATTTATGGCTTTCACGGGCTCTGTTGCAGGAAAAGTGCGGGCAGGTTTTCTCGCCACAGCCAAATTAATCAAATTTTAAAGCGCGCTCTGGCCCTTGCAGAAATCCCTTCACAATTGGAGCCTTCCGGTATTAGTAGGAGAGATAAAAAACGGGTTGACGGGGTGTCTCTGGTTCCCTGGAAGGCCGGTGGAGCTCTTTTATGGGATGCTACCTGCAAAGATACGATGGCCGAGTCCTACATTTCGAAAAAGTCAAGGATGGCTGGGGGGGGGGGGCAGCAGATCAGGGTGAACAAGCAAAATTTTCTAAATACGGAGATTTAACTGATAGATTTATTTTTTACCTTTTTGTATTGAGACATTTGGTCCTTGGGGTGGTGAAGCAAAAAAACTTTTATCAGAGATCTTCGGAAAAATAAATTCTAAAAACGCAAAAAACTTCATTACTTAGAGGATCAGCCTTGCCATTCAACGCGGAAACGCCACAAGCGTCTGACCCTGACCTGGAAGAGGATTTTGTTGTCTAAGTATGCCTGGGTAGTGTGATTGTTTTTATGCTTGTTTTGTGGTTGTTTGTATTTTATAGCTTAAACTTTCGCTCAATTTCTCTTTTACCAACACTTTACAAAGTCATTGAAAAAGTTGTTAAAAAACGTATGTGGAGTTTCCTAATTAAGTTTAAGTTAATTACACCTAAGCAATGCTGTTTTTGATTTTTTGAGTAGTGTGTACACTGAAATAAACAGAGGTGATGCTGTGGCGACAGTGTTCTGTGATCTATCCAAGAAGGATATGGATTCAGAGGATCAGTTCTGTCCTGGTTTGAATCTTATCTGAAGTTTAGAAAACAAACAGTGTTCAGTGGGGGAATGCACTCATCTTCGGAAAATATTCAGTGTGGTGTGTCTAAAGGGTCTGTGTTGGGTCCTTTATTGTTTCTCATTTATATAAATGATGTAATTGATCTAAAGATATTTGGAGATTTTACATTGTTCGCGGTTATACATCTGTCTTGTGCCATCATAGGGACACAAATACGTTAGAAAATCATATAACTCAAGATCTTTTAAAAATAAAAGAATGGTGCAACGCAAATCGTTTATGCTTTAACATAAACAAAACAAATATAATAAGTTTTAGGTCTACTGTAAAGAATATAAATTTGGGCGACGGTCCGCTGCAGAATAAAGAAATGACTAAATTCTTGGGAGTACACATTGATCATGAACTAAAATTCGATGATCATATTTTTAATCTTAGTAAAAAACTATCTTCGGCATGTTTTGCTATTAGGGTTACAAGATCAGTATTAGGGAAGGACGTAGCCAGATCTGTTTATTTTGCATTATTTGAGTCTCGCTTAAAATATGGAATTTCTTTTTGAGGCACAGGTCATTTTTATTTACTTAAGATTTTGTTTGTGTTACAAAAAAAGCAGTACGTTTTGTAGCAATTGTACATCAAAGAGAATCATGTAGACCTCTTTTTACCAACTTAAAAATATTAACTCTAACGTCAGTGTTCATATTGGAGACAGCCACATTCATTTTTAAAAATTATAACAATATCCGAAACTCTACCACTCATCAGCCCAGTAACACTAGACAAAATAGTAGTTTTCCTCTGCTTATTCCAAAGAGTAGTTTTGCAAAGAAGTTAATTAATTTATGAAGCACGAAAAATTTTCAATCACCTTCCTTTGCAATTTAAAAGTGCTTAAACCGTTAGACTGTTCTCTACATGAATCTTATGAGGACCAGTTCAGATATTTTTTTTTTGTTTTTTTTTTATTTTTCATGTTTTAATATAATTTTTTACATGTTCTTTTAGTTATTTTTTTTATTTTTGTTAGTTTATCATCATTGTTGTTTATTTTTTTTTAACTTCAAATTAATATGAACATTGCGTCATGACATATATTGTGACGATATATTTATTTTTTTTATTTTTGATTTTAATTACTCAACCCTCGATTCTATTCTGACATTTGCGATTTTAGAATTAAGTAGTAGTAGTATTTTTTAATATTTTACCATTTTCACCATAAACTTTTTTATTTATTTATTTTTTTAAAACTTTTATGCAGGTATGTAAAATAGACTCTCTACTTAAGACTGTTTAGATATTAGTCTTCTTTGTAGTATAGTTTACGCGTACCATGATATTGCTGAAGCAGCTCACCCAGGCTGTGACGAGACATACCGCGTTATTTTCAACAAGTACTATTGGCCCCGAATGGCGCAGACTATTCAGCAGTATGTACATAGATGCGTTATTTGCTCCATAGCAAAAACGCAACAGCGCCAAACCAAAGCACCTATACGTGCCCATACACCCATGCGATCTTTTCAAATGATTTTGATAGACGTGTTAGGTCCTTACCCCGAAACGCGAAATAAAAACAAATACATTCTAGCGGTCGAAGACGTTTTCTCAAAATGGGCGGAAGAAAGGTCTTCCCCGAAATAAAAGCGGTAGACGTAGTAAAGTTTTTACAGGAAGAAATAGTGGCAAGGTATGGGTCAGTGGAAACAATAATATCAGACAACGCGGGTGTTAATAAATCAAATACAGTTGAACGCTTTTGCGAACGAAATGGTATTCGGCAGGTATTTTCGGACGTGTACCATCAACAAGCTAACCCGGTAAAGCGGCGCCTGCAAAAAATAAAAAAAGTAATGAGAGTGTTGCTACACAATAAAAGTGAAACTATGGGATGACGTATTGCCCCAGGCGTTACAGGTGTTACGCTCGCGAGTAAATAGAGCTACCGGTCTTTCCCCGGCCAAATTAATTTTAGGTCAGGAATTGCCAAGGCCAGGAGAGTGGGATACTCACGCCAAGCCCCGACATCCTACGTCGCAAAAAGAGCGACGGAAAAATAGAAGAGAGGCGTTTAGAAGGCATTTGAATTCCAACAAAAATATGATCAGGCAGAAAAACGTCTGCCAGTCACGTTCAGTAGAGGAGATTTGGTCAACATAAGAGCTCAACCCACCTCAGCGTTTGAATTCCTATGGTCAGGTCCATGGACCGTGGAGGCAAGGACCAGTCCGACCACCTACGATGTACTCGTCAATGGAAAAATATCCAATTTACACGTAGGCCGATTAGACCAGGGGATAATATCCTTTTTGACTCCGATATTAAGAACGACTCCGAATCTGGGGATAACGATTTCGACTTTCTCGGGATCCAGAGTGAGACGTCCGAATCCAGTGCTAGTAATCGAGAAAATCAAAACGCGAGTGAAACAGAGGAAGAACTCGACATAATTCGCTCCCAGGTTTTTACGAATCAAAATTATAATCCTGATATTCATATCCCGTTATGATATCTTCCCCAGGGAATACAGAGGCGAGCCGTAGCAAGGTGCAGGATACCACAAAACCCTATAAAAAATTATAGGAAACAATAGAGAACTTAGTGTTTTAAATAATAAAAATAAGGTAGAGGGTGCAATCTGTATATAAAAAAATAGGGCTTTGGTTTGGAAGCAATAATAATGTTTTTATTGGCACCCTAAAGTTTATTAGGACCAATAATATTTTTATATATTGTATATAGTTAGATTTAGTTTATATCATTTATTATTTAAAAAATAAATATTGCCATTCGGCATGTCGCTGAGGAGCTGTGCTCGCGTCCAGGTTGAAAACATAACTGCGGACCGAGGTTTTGCAGCGCTGTGCGAGCCGCGTTGTGATTGGTCGAAACGCGTAAAGTAGGTGCGGCCCGCGAAAAGCTGTTAAGACCAGGACGCGTACAGCTTCGAGAGTCAGTCGAAAGCCAGATCTTAAGTGAGAAGTAACTCCCAAATGTGCTAAGTTCTACTGGAAGAAAAGTGAGAAAACCGTCGTAGTTGGTAGAGAACCATAGGCTACAGACTGGTAATACCTTTTCTTACTACTTTTGCTCTAGTGTTTATAACGCTAACCATTATAAACGTTACGTTTATACGAAGTTTTTAAGAGTGTTTTTTAACGCTGATAATTAAAAAAACTTTAAGTGTTACTTAAACACTGACCCAAATGACTCATTAAACTTTTCTGAACTTTTTAGTTTGGTATCTTTGCGTGTGCGGGGTGCAATTAAAATAATAACTAAAAGAATTCGTTAGAAACTCTAAGAGATCTGATTGTTTCCCTCACGCTGTTGTGGGTTATATAAATAATAACCTTCTCTCTAGGCGAACTGACCAGGAGATGCGTGAATAAAAAATCTTTTCAAATCAATTTTTTTTTTTAAAACAAACAACATCGTTTGTTTTTGGCCTTCAGCATTTTATTTTTTTTAACTTTCTTTTTTCGTTAAGGCGATTGGTGTTGCCAGTCGGGTGGTGAAGGGGATCTCCTCCGTCCTGGCCAGGACGTCCTCCAATTGACTGCTAAATTTCAGTTATTATTATTGTATATAAATATTGAACACCATATCATGGAAGGTTTTACTTCTTTCAAAACCAATGATGGGGAGGGGGGTAAAAGTCATTCTGCACCTACCCAGAGGTCCCTCGGAGATTAGGGTTCGGATAATCCCCTCTACTCCGGTGTCCTCTCCAAATTTATTGTCGGGCGACTTAACGAATGACCATCATGGATCGTTATTCACTCTCCAACGACGCGTTGATTTTAATAATTACCGGCCCCGGGATTCGACCTCCTGCCTCAGTAGAACCGTATAAATTAATTCTATACTTTTGTTCTTTCCTGCTTGGTAATGCTTATAAAACCTTGTAGAATATTAAATTTGCCTATAATATGGGTCAAATCTTTTAACAAATTGTGCTAGGAGAACCGTATAAACTATTTTTTTGTTCTTCCTGCTTATTAACGCTTATAAAATCTTGTAAAATAGTGGATGTAGTACTCGTCATATCTTTTAAAAAATTGTACTTGTAGAAACGTGTAAATTATACTTTAATTCCTTCCTGCTTATTAATGTCGATAAAACCTTGTCAAATATTTGCTTGTTATACTCGGCAAATCTTTGAAAAAATTGTAGTGGCAGAACCGTATAAACTCTATACTTTTGTAAACAATTTTTGCAACCGGGGCATAAATATACTAGATTACATATAATTCGAGGGCGAGGATTCCAAGAAATTCACTTTCAAGGTCCGACCCTAAATGACCTTGAAAAACAAGATTTCTGCCATTTTCTCTCTTAATATCTTAATAATTATATATCTTAATATCTTAATAATTCGACGGTTTACAACTTTAAATGTTACCTTTTAGGCATGCGGTTTGAAGCTTCATGACTTTGAAAAATATCTCAGCAATATAGCGGCTTATATATCAAAATAGCGACCTATAACCACATATTATTTTATTCAATTTCGTAGAAAAGTAAAAATGACAAGGTGAT
Organism: Oxystoma pomonae; assembly: GCA_963921995.1. Classification (NCBI taxonomy): domain Eukaryota; kingdom Metazoa; phylum Arthropoda; class Insecta; order Coleoptera; family Brentidae; genus Oxystoma; species Oxystoma pomonae. The sequence continues at coordinate 48,177,000 of OY998166.1, forward strand.
CATCAATTCTTGTTGACTTATCTCCGCTTACTATGAAAAAAAAAGTTTAGTTGACTGACCTTGAAAATACCATGTAACATTGAAAAACCAGCTTTTTTTAGTGTTTTTCCCAGATGTTTATGCTATATCCCAGTAAAAATGACCTATATGCCTGTTGTTTTTATTAAGTTTCGGGACTGTCAATTTTATGTTCTATTCACTTGTGTAGCCAACAAAGCCATTGTTATTAGCATTCATAATAAAATTCAAGGATGAGGATTTAACATCTATTTAGTTGCACATTTACGTGCCACAAGGTGTTTTGTTCGCATCCGTGTAAAAGAGGTTGATATGACGTCATCTTTCAAGATGGCGGTCAAAAATCATAAGAACGTAACCAGGACACAATTATACTTGATTCCATATAATTTGAAAACAATGATTCAAAAAAATTCCCTTTCACGGTCATCCATTTTTAAATGACCTTAAAAATCGCAAAAAACAAGATTTTTCCATTTTCTCTTCAAAAAATCTTAATAAATCCTCGTTTTGTCAGACCAACTTCAAATGTAACTCAAACTATTAGGCATGTATGCCAAATTTGATCCTTGGAGTTTGATGCAGTTTGAAGCTTCATGACCTTGAAAAATACCCCGGTAAAATTAACAAATTGCAAAAATAACATACTAAAGTATTAAAGCGAAGAGAACCAAATTTGGTAAACAAGATAAGAAGGTCAAGTCCAACAATTTTGTAAAAAAAAAATTGATTCAGCTATGGAGCGTTTCAACATGGCGGCTGATATATCAAAATGGCGACCTATAACAACATTTTATTTAAACCAATTTCGTAAAAAAGCAAATATAGCAAGATGGCCATCAATTCTTGCAGCTTACTATCAAAAAGAAGTTAAGTTAATGCGCGACCTTGATTGAACTTAAAAATTGTCATGTAAATATTAAAAACCAGTTTTTTGTAGTTTTTTTTGTTTTTAAGTGCCGGAAATAAAATTAATGTGTTAGCCATAAATTAACACTTAATTTTAAACCTACTTACCATTTTTTTTGATCTGGCGTCCTAGATGTTTATGCTATACTTCGGTCAAAATGATCTATATGCCTCTGGTTCTTATTAAGTTTCGGAACTGTGAATTTTATGTTCTACTTACTTGTCTAGCCAACAAAGTCATTCCAGTTACCTATAAGAGAGTTAGCAGAAGTTAACTATACATGACCGTATTCTGGACCAGGTGTTTTAGATGCCATTTTCCAAAATGGCTGTAACGAAGTTACATAATTTTTGTTTCTTAATTCTTGGGAATTGATGCATAACTATGCGTGCTACCCAAAATCCCTGTAAACTCCGACTAAAACTCCGTTCTTTTTTTAACATACCGTCAAACTTCACACTCCGCTTTAGATAAATACTTACATATTTATATAAAATTTTCTAGGAGTTCCCTATTTTTCTAAACATAGCTATACCAGATACACACACACACACGCATATCCACACGTACACGCAACCCTACCATAAGAAGCAGTAAAACCCTACTACCGTATTTTCTAAATTTGAAACACCGAGACAGCTTGGCGCTTGGCGAATCGAGAGAAATTAACTACCGTACCGACCGCTCTTCTCTTTAGCTTGAACAGCTGACTGGCAACCGTACCTCACCGAAGAAACTAATATTTCCACCGGTAAAGATGTAGTTAGAAATTTATAGACAGCGTGCTGCTGCCTTTTCTGTGGGTTGTGCGAAGTGAAAAGTTTGTATTTTCGTAGCCTCTAATAACCGGGTTCACCATGTAATTAATTATATTATCTTTCCTTTGGGAATTAATTACGTAACCCACAGAAAAGACTAATTACCACCCGCAAAATTTTAGGTTTTCAAAAAGGTTCTATAAATTTACCACCGATCTACCTTATATAATACCGACTACGCTATATGCCAACCTTCCCTTTTTCAATACCGATTACCGAACCAACCATAATAATAAAATTATAGGTAGACAGACACGCATAATTATTTCTATTTACCCGATTCTATTTTCCACTCTCTCTTGGGGAAAATGGTGACGGTATTTATTTTCATTTTTTCTACTCTGTATTGTGATTGTCTTTTTGATTTATAGAATAAAAAATCAATTGTGGGAAAAATTAATTTAATTTATTTTATTATAGTATTCCGTGTGTAAAATTGTTTTGTCCATTATCGTACTGAAAGAACCGATTTTTAGTGATAAATAAGAAAAACCATAATTTATAAAAGAAATCCAGTAAATACACGAACTTGGACACACCTGTCTCCACTTAGCTATCCGGAGGCATTTTGTAGGGCTTATACCACACTAATACATAAGCTGGCGCCTGTATCCCGTTGGAACCCAAAACCGAATTTTCCTTATAAAAAAATAAAAGCGCCATTACAAATTGGCACCCAAGAGCAGGGACCCTGAGCTGTCATATTTGACGTCTTTAATATCGCAACCCTACCTTTATCCACAATAGATATAACGGACCGTTTCGTGAATTTTTCGTTACTTTTTCTTATTGTTGGTACTGAAATATAAAAAATAACACCTGCCGGTTACATCGTCCTAGTACCGTTACAATGCTATACACAGAACCGACCAAACCAATATTTTTTATTTTTCCTTTTATTTTTTTAACAGCCCTTGTAGAGATATGGCCAAAGCGTCCGCGTTAATTAAAGACCCGTTGCAAACGGCGAGTTCAAATCCAGCTACCGGAAAATTCTATTTTGGTATATTAACATCACCACTTTACAACTCCAAGATAAAGAAATTATAAACCGATCAAAAATCTTTATTTTTGCATTAGACTGAAGATGCAAATTGGTTTTACTATGAAATTTATTTTTTTTAAATACCTGTACCTATACTTACACTAATATAATATGGTAGAACTACCATTTTATTTTTAAGATTTTAGTTTTTTTATATTTATTGTTATTTTCTGCCAACTCTCAACCAAACAGTGGAACTCTAATTGTTAAACCGTATTTTACCTTTTTATTGTATATTTTTTTTACAATACCGAACCGAAATAAACAAGATATAGAAACTAAGTATAGCATTCCCCATGCATAGTGTTACCGTTATCTTTTTAATTGTTTTTCAGTTGATTTTTATAAATAATACCCAATCGACTTAAACAATAAGGCTAAAAACAAACACAAATAAACTAAATAGGTAATGAATATCTTTTTTAAAATAGATAAGGGCGTTACAAACAATAATGGAACTCCTACTGGTCTAGTGGACTAAGGCGCTGAAACAGATCGCCCTGACTACTATAAGCGTCTGTGTACCCTGTTCGGACAAAATATTTTTTTTTTGCAAAATGTTGTTTTTTTGTATTCTTAACAGACTACTACTACTTTTTCTTTCACTACATTTACAATAATTTGGAATAATTATTATTATATTATTTATAGTAAGGACCTAGGTAACCTAATATCTGTAAGTGTATTACATTTTAACGCGTAGAAGTCAAGAAGATTATTAACAACAAAACAACTGATTATTCCTTCTTTTTTTCAAGTTTACAAACCACTGAATGTACCTACCTAAACCTAAAATAATTTTTTGAAGTCCGCGGAAAGTCTCTCTCCGCGCTAAATACCTACTCAGACCATAAAATTTCTCCACCCAATCCTCGAATGTAGGAGGGGGAAAGGCTAATGGAGCTACCGAAAAATACGTGGGACCTAGAACAAAAGGGAAATCATCGAATTACCGCCTTCGAGAACACTTTTCACCGAAAAGTACTGCTCACAGAGTTCTGTGAATGACAATAAAGTACAGAAAAAATGAATGAGCTAGTTAGTTTTGTGATCTTAGCTACTAGTGAAATAAAATACTACAACTTCCGATATTGTCCAAGAGAAGCAAACTCAATTAATTTTTTTTTTGAAAGTTTGTGTTTCTGTTTGGGACTTTATCGAAATAACCCGGGAGGTGATACCTATTAAAGATAACTACCAGTCTATACCTATGCTTTATAATTATTATTAGCCTATACCGTCTTTATAAATACTAGTTAACCGATACACCGATTATTATAAACTTGTTCTTAATTAATTTTTTAATTTTTCCCTTTGCCAAAGAAAAATAATAACCCAAATATTTTTTATATTTTTTTTTGGGTCACCCACTTTTTTTTAATTTTTTTTTCTCTTTACTATTTATCCAGTAATCCTTGTATTAGCTTACCGAGTCACTCCGCCAAATTTTTTCGGCATTTTTTTTATTTGTTTCCCCCTACTATTTAGTAATTAAAACTTTTACTACCCTACCGAACCCCACCGATCACCCAAAAAAAAAAGTTTTTTTTTGTTATACTCTTTTCCTGCTATTTATTCACGGACCTTTTAGTATTGTTGGCCCCCACTTAGAATAAAATGACTAAATCCCAACCACAATCCACTACAACCCCTGCTACCACCGCGACCACTACCGACCCCACAAATGTTAGCAGTGCTAATATACCGCAAACTACCGTTGCCAGCCAAGGTAACCCACCAGCAGGTGGTAAAAAAAATACATATACCGGATTCCAATGCACAGGATACCAGAGTGAGATGGTTATACCTTCTAAAAAAGGATGATCAAATTATCGAACTGAATAAATTCGGGCTAGATAACAACGACACTCTTGAGGTTTTAAGGAAAAGGTTGACTACCTTCATCAAAGATGGTAAAGCTACCTCTAACCCCACTATGCATCAATTTTATTAGCCTCCTCCCACGATACCTTTAACGATTACACAAACCACCACATCGTCAGCTACGCCCACGAATACCATCCCTTCAACTACCGCCTACGTTCAGGTCATACCACCCCCTTCTATAAAAACCCCTGCGGTACAACCAAGCATTGGTAACCCTTCCGTTATCAATACCTCGGAAGTTTCCTTACCGTTGTTCGTATCAAACACCACAATTCAGCCCGGTTTACATAATACTGTGTCCACCGCTAGTATGAGTTTACCGTTGCAACTGCCCCATATACATTCCTCGCTACCGCAGAGCGCTACCCCTGCTGCAACCATAGGTCAACCGACAACCTCACAACTGATGTACCACTACATACCGCATATTTTAGTAAACTCACCACTATCTTTACCGACGTCCCAAAATTTTTTCTTTTGATGGCCTTAATGGGGACCCAGTAACCTTTATCGAGCGCCTACAAGAAATATGTTTATCGCAAGGGATTTCCATTAATAACATGTTACCGGAACTTTTACGGGGACAAGCAGCTTGTTGGTATCTCAATAACTACTGACATTGGTCAACCTGGGATCAATTTATTGCAGATTTCAGATTATTTGATTACCCCCTAAATTATGCCGAAGACTTAGAGGCCGAAATAAGTCGCCGACTACAAAGACCCGACGAGGAAACGAACCGCTACATTAACTATTTACAAACACTAATTCGCCGACATGGGGGAGTGATATCAGAACAAGAACTACAGTGGTTATACCGAAATTTACTCCCGCAATACCGCCAAAACATCCGTTAATCCGATTTCAACGACGTAGTAACCGCAGCCCGTCTCATTCGGGAAACTGATCTTCTACTGAGGGAACTTAATTACCGAAATACACCCTCCCCCTTCCGTACTGCGCATTTTTCAACCACCATTCTAATAATAACACCTATTATCAGCCGCGTCACAGTAGACCGACATATTTTACCCCCACCGAAAGAAATGCCAGCTTAAATACTAGGGAGAACATTCCTAGAACTCCCAGGGAAAATACCACCGCTCAATACCACGTCAAAGCATATGCTTCCGTTGCGGCCTACACGGTCCCATGCATCCACTAACGCCGTTTTTTCTGCTCCCGATGCGGTAAAAATAATGTAATGTCTCGAGACTGCCCGTGCAACCAGTCGGAAAACTAACACGGCGCTGCATCGTGCCGATGTCCGTACAGCACTTTTGAAAAAAAAAATATCCGCTGGAAGTGGACAACAACCGAACAAGACACCTTCGACAAGTTAAAAACTTGCCTGACCAAATCACCTGTTCTTGCTTGTCCCGATCTTACCAAATCGTTTACCCTTCAAACCGATACTAGTAATTCCGGCATAGGCTGTGCCCTCATACAAAAAGATTCACAAGGTCACATGATTGTTTATACCAGTCGTTCGTTAAGCACTCCCGAACAAAACTTTAGCGTGACTGAAAAAGAATGTCTGGCCATTGTCTGGGGTATAGAAAAGATGAGGCCTTACTTGGAAGGCCAAAAATTTACCGTTCAAACCGATTATTCCAGTCTCTGTTGGCTGTCTTCACTAAAAATTAGCTCTTAAACAAAATAGAAGACGCTCTCAGCAGAGATCCTGTCTCTACCGAACCGGACAATACCGAATCTGATATAATCTTTTCCCTTACCGAACTAGAGCCCTGTCCCTAGTACACTAATAAAAAAAAACCGACGTTGAAGCTAGCCCCGAATTTTTCCCTGACTATAAAATAAAAGATTACCGTCTCTACCGACACTTCTCGGATTTATCCGACATAACCGATACCGAATTATTCCATCCCTGGAAGCTCTGTGTTCCCAAACCCGACCGCGACAATGTCCTTAAGAAAAATCATGATTTTTCCACCGCTGGACATCTAGGTAAAGCAAAGACCACAGCCCGCATCGCCAGAAAGTATTATTGTTGTTGAATGTTTAGGGACGTTGCAAAGTATGTCCGTAGTTGTCCTGCATGCCAGAAGTATAAATCGTCTCAAAAGAAAATTCCTGGACACCACCGATCTTATTGGACCGCTTCCCACTTCTACCAGAGAAAACAACTGGCTAGTAGTATTCCAAGACTGCTTTACAAAATGTAAGCCCATCCGGAAGGCAACTTCACAAGCCGTGTCAGAAGCTTTCTACGAAAAGATAGTTACTATTGGCTGTCACCGAATTGTCCTTAGTGATAACGGGACTCAATATACCGCCGCATTAAACAGGTCCTTAAGGAGATAGGAATAAACCACCGATTTGCACCCGTATACACTCCGCATGATAACCCCACCGAGAGAACTAATAAAACCGTGAAAACCTCTATTTCACAATACTATGAGGATCGCCACCGAAAATGAGACGCCCATTTAAGCGATATCGTGTTTAGTATAAATAGCTTCAGACACGACTCTACCGGATTCTTCCCTGCATTCTTAAACTTCGGCCAAGAATTAGACCCCCCGAACCCGTTATACCGTCATAACCTACCCACAGATGATGGAAACGAAACCCCGATAGAACCCGAAGACATACCACCTGAAAACCTAGACAACCACACCAAAACGACTGCAAAGATTACAGGAAACATAAGAGCTTGTAAGAATTAACTTAGGACGAGCGTTTACCACCCAAAGTCGCCATTATAATTTAAGAAGACGGGAATGGAGATGTCATCTGGGTAATAAGGTGATGCGAAGGAAAAATCCTCTTTCTTCAGCAGCTAAGGGTTTTGCGGCTAAGCTTGCACCAAAGTACTCTGGTCCTTACACCGTCACGAAAGTACACTTGCCTGTAGTGTATGACCTCAAACATGACTCCGGAAAGAGACACCGTATACACATAAAAGATCTTAAACCGGCTTATTGAGAAGCAACCGAATATTTAAATACTGATACCGAATACCGCTCAACTGTCAGTAAAGAATAAAAAAAATAACACCCTGAAAAGATTGAACCAAAGATTTTGTTATACATATTTTTGTCCTCTAAACCTGGTGGTTACCCCGCATACCGAATTACACTTATTCCTACCTACCCGAGAGAATTTTACCGAATGCCGTTTATTTCATCTCAGCGAATTAACGAGCAATTATATCTATTCATCGAAGGTTTCTGTCCACTGTTCTCTCTTCCCCATTTTTTTTCTGTGTGGCCACACAATGAAAGTAGATATGAATGAACATAGAAATGATGATTGAATAAGTGAAACAAATAAAACCAACAATCAAGCATGCATGCAACAACAAATATTTTTTTAAAAAGAATGAATGACTGAGTGAGTAAGTGAGTGAATGACAAAGAGCGTACGAATACTTAAATGAAGGAAAGACAGCGAAAAAACCCTCAACTCCAATTGTATTTTTTTTGCTAAAGATATAAACTGACTTATCGCCGGATGCTGACATTTCTTTCACACCGACCTTTTCACGAACCTATTTAAACCCGTAGAAAACAAAACTTCGAATATACTTAAAACGATGTAGACCGTTTCCGTGTTGCAGATGCCCCTATGGGTCCCAGGAAGTGTAAAAGGATCCCCATAGTTAGTTTTAATTCCTTCCACTCCGTCCGTGTACTTCTGAAAATACACTAACAACAGTTTTTCGTTCCTAATCCAAACACTACCGAAGTTATCAAACATCTGAAAGGGAAAATACCGTTAATAATTAAGAGAAGTTGTTTACCGTGTTTCCATGGGATCAACGTCATCCCATCCGCACGTCTTCCATCATTGCGACAAACCCCGAGAGGCTCCAATAAGGCAGGGCAACCCGCTGAAATCAGAGCCCTTCTGAGGATGTCATTAATCTGCATGTGTCTAGATACACGTCCTGCGCTTTTCCTGCAGCTTAGCCCGTGAGAGCCATAAATATCTGCTGTTTTTCCGCAAACGCAGCTGTGCACTCCAGACACAGGCAGACCTAATCTTAATGCAGTTGAAATACGAAATGTATTGTTGTCTAAAATATTTCCTAAATTTGCGGATGGAAGGGCATTGAGCCATGCACCGCTCTCTGGGGCTTGGAGAGCAAGAAGACGTGCTTTTTCTTGGCAGGTTTCAGCTAAAGATATTAAAAGGTTTTTACGTATTTCCGTAATTTGATGATCGAAGTATTTTTGAGATTTTTGAATTTCTTCAGACAAGCAAATATCCGTTTTTGAAAACAGTCATTCAAGTCTAAGTCAATTGAAACGGAGACGTAAGGTGGTAAAATAGTGTTAAGAAGGTCAGAAACATCATACACTAACCCTAAAAAGGTAGATATTGAAAAAGTAACAGTATCTCGGATTCCAAGACCTCCCATTTTTATAGGCAATGTGCCTTGTAACCAAGAATTTGAAGAGATTTGGCAATTAGAGATTTCTTGGACTAGATTTTAAGCAACGTTATCAAACTTAGAAAGGGTTTCAGTGATTTTGCAACAAGGTGATTTTGCAACAAGGTGAACATCTAAATAAATAAATAAATAAATAAATAAATAAATAAATAAATAAATAAATAAATAAATAAATAAATAAATAAATAAATAAATAAATAAATAAATAAATAAATAAATAAATAAATAAATAAATAAATAAATAAATAAATAAATAAATAAATAAATAAATAAATAAATAAATAAATAAATAAATAAATAAATAAATAAATAAATAAATAAATAAATAAATAAATAAATAAATAAATAAATAAATAAATAAATAAATAAATAAATAAATAAATAAATAAATAAATAAATAAATAAATAAATAAATAAATAAATAAATAAATAAATAAATAAATAAATAAATAAATAAATAAATAAATAAATAAATAAATAAATAAATAAATAAATAAATAAATAAATAAATAAATAAATAAATAAATAAATAAATAAATAAATAAATAAATAAATAAATAAATAAATAAATAAATAAATAAATAAATAAATAAATAAATAAATAAATAAATAAATAAATAAATAAATAAATAAATAAATAAATAAATAAATAAATAAATAAATAAATAAATAAATAAATAAATAAATAAATAAATAAATAAATAAATAAATAAATAAATAAATAAATAAATAAATAAATAAATAAATAAATAAATAAATAAATAAATAAATAAATAAATAAATAAATAAATAAATAAATAAATAAATAAATAAATAAATAAATAAATAAATAAATAAATAAATAAATAAATAAATAAATAAATAAATAAATAAATAAATAAATAAATAAATAAATAAATAAATAAATAAATAAATAAATAAATAAATAAATAAATAAATAAATAAATAAATAAATAAATAAATAAATAAATAAATAAATAAATAAATAAATAAATAAATAAATAAATAAATAAATAAATAAATAAATAAATAAATAAATAAATAAATAAATAAATAAATAAATAAATAAATAAATAAATAAATAAATAAATAAATAAATAAATAAATAAATAAATAAATAAATAAATAAATAAATAAATAAATAAATAAATAATGCTTAGCCGAGGTCGGCGGCATTTTTTACATTTTGAACCTTTAAATAGATTAGTATCAAGCCCTGACACATTTGAAAATAAATCGACTTAGCAGATGACAGTTGATCATAAAAAAATTATAAGTTTCAACCAGTTTAGACAGTATTGTTGAATTAGTAAATTTAAAAATAGTTTTTTAATTATTATATTTGTTGGTTTATTTTTAGTTCTTTCTAGATTTCCAAAAATTTGAAAAGAAACAGACTCAAATTTCTATTTTCTTCAAATTTGCATGGCCTTTTGGTGTAAGGTCCCTGCATGCATGTATGTTTATTTACAACCATTTGGTTTTTTCGCAAAAATAATAAATCCTGGCAATACTAGCAAGCCTACTTTATTTATTTTCTATAAAATTATTTCATGGAAAAACATCTTAAAGGAAGGAACATTTTAATATGAAAAAACAACAAAATTTTATATTTTTGGTATTTTTGTGACCCAAAAATTACTTTTTCTAGTAGAAACAGTTTCAGCCTCTGGAGACAAATTATAAATTATGGAAGTGGTCACAGAGACTAGGTTAATACGTAAATTCGAATTTTAGTATATTGGTCACTGTAGACTTTTACCTAGAATGGATGACGGTCACTCTGTTACATATTTTGTTCAAACATTTTTACATTTGCTTTTTAAAGAAATCTAATTGTAGATTTCCAGGCAATACTGAAAAAAGAAATATTTGTTGTGACTTGCTTGGTTTGACAAATAATGATTTAGCTAAGTACTCTGTTGTCTGCTCCAATCATTTCCGCACCGATGCCTTTATATCAAACTGAATGAGATTCAGTGCCTCAAGTCTGATACTAATCCAGGCTTCATTAAATTTTGGTCTTGAAATGCAAATTTCATCACACCTATTATTATTACTACTGTAATCACATTAAACTCAGTCGTTTAGAGCTAAGCAAGATTCCGGCTTTAGCCTTAATCCAAGAGTTACTTCAATTTTTTAGCCACCCAGTATTTTGTGGGCTCAACTTTCATTTACATGAAATGTGATATTGAAAAAAAAATTATTGGGAGTTTTCTATAGGACCTCCTGAGTTTGAATATAAAAGCAAAGATATGCGGAAACGTACCGTTTTCGAGAAAATAAAAAATCAAGACTGTTTTAGATGCAAATAAGAAAAAAAAGGAGAAAAAGATAACTTTTTGTAGAAATGTGATATGAAAAAAATTGAAAGGGCTCTAGAGTTTCTTTCGTTTACATGAAATGTGATATTGTACACACTAACAGTTTTGGCTATGGCTTGACGTAGTAAAACCTTTTGTAGATGCTGCCGTTTATGAGATATATTTATTTTATTTTAATGGGCGAAATATATACGCCAAAGGTACTATGTGGTATATTTTTCTTATTTACCAGGGGGCCTACACACTTTAATGCTTGGTGTATAGAACACAGCTCAAGCTATCATCTGACGGGTTTAAACATTTTGTTGCTGTTGCCGTTCACGAGATATTTTTATTTCATTGTAATGGGCAAAATATATAGGCCAAATGTACTATACGACATATTTTTCTTATTTACTAAGGGGCCCAAACGCTTTGATAGTTGGTGTATAGAGCACAGCTTTAGCTATCATCTGACCGTCATCCATTCTAGTTAAAAGTCTACAATGACCAATATACTAAAATTCGAATTTACGTATTAACCTAGTCTCTGTAACCACATATTTTATAATTTGTCTCCAGAGGCTGAAACTGTTTCTACTAGAAAAAGTCATTTTTGGGTCACAATCAATCACAAAAAATAAATAAATAAATAAATAAATAAATAAATAAATAAATAAATAAATAAATAAATAAATAAATAAATAAATAAATAAATAAATAAATAAATAAATAAATAAATAAATAAATAAATAAATAAATAAATAAATAAATAAATAAATAAATAAATAAATAAATAAATAAATAAATAAATAAATAAATAAATAAATAAATAAATAAATAAATAAATAAATAAATAAATAAATAAATAAATAAATAAATAAATAAATAAATAAATAAATAAATAAATAAATAAATAAATAAATAAATAAATAAATAAATAAATAAATAAATAAATAAATAAATAAATAAATAAATAAATAAATAAATAAATAAATAAATAAATAAATAAATAAATAAATAAATAAATAAATAAATAAATAAATAAATAAATAAATAAATAAATAAATAAATAAATAAATAAATAAATAAATAAATAAATAAATAAATAAATAAATAAATAAATAAATAAATAAATAAATAAATAAATAAATAAATAAATAAATAAATAAATAAATAAATAAATAAATAAATAAATAAATAAATAAATAAATAAATAAATAAATAAATAAATAAATAAATAAATAAATAAATAAATAAATAAATAAATAAATAAATAAATAAATAAATAAATAAATAAATAAATAAATAAATAAATAAATAAATAAATAAATAAATAAATAAATAAATAAATAAATAAATAAATAAATAAATAAATAAATAAATAAATAAATAAATAAATAAATAAATAAATAAATAAATAAATAAATAAATAAATAAATAAATAAATAAATAAATAAATAAATAAATAAATAAATAAATAAATAAATAAATAAATAAATAAATAAATAAATAAATAAATAAATAAATAAATAAATAAATAAATAAATAAATAAATAAATAAATAAATAAATAAATAAATAAATAAATAAATAAATAAATAAATAAATAAATAAATAAATAAATAAATAAATAAATAAATAAATAAATAAATAAATAAATAAATAAATAAATAAATAAATAAATAAATAAATAAATAAATAAATAAATAAATAAATAAATAAATAAATAAATAAATAAATAAATAAATAAATAAATAAATAAATAAATAAATAAATAAATAAATAAATAAATAAATAAATAAATAAATAAATAAATAAATAAATAAATAAATAAATAAATAAATAAATAAATAAATAAATAAATAAATAAATAAATAAATAAATAAATAAATAAATAAATAAATAAATAAATAAATAAATAAATAAATAAATAAATAAATAAATAAATAAATAAATAAATAAATAAATAAATAAATAAATAAATAAATAAATAAATAAATAAATAAATAAATAAATAAATAAATAAATAAATAAATAAATAAATAAATAAATAAATAAATAAATAAATAAATAAATAAATAAATAAATAAATAAATAAATAAATAAATAAATAAATAAATAAATAAATAAATAAATAAATAAATAAATAAATAAATAAATAAATAAATAAATAAATAAATAAATAAATAAATAAATAAATAAATAAATAAATAAATAAATAAATAAATAAATAAATAAATAAATAAATAAATAAATAAATAAATAAATAAATAAATAAATAAATAAATAAATAAATAAGTAAATAAATAAATAAATAATTCAAAAAAACATAAACAAACACATTAAAATAATATCACTACGGCGAGTACTTCGTTGGTATTTCGCCGTAGTAATATTATTTTAATGTGTTTGTTTATGTTTTTTTTTTAAGTTTTAACAAAAATTTTACGGTAATTCTACAAAAATAATGCCTCTTTACCTAAGGATGACGTCTATTGGCAATAAAATCGACACATGGAACGGCCGTCTTGAATAGCCCTGAAGAAGCAAAAAAATTTTGCGAAACGTTGGCATTTCAAAAAAAGGGAGTTTCATTAACAAGATCCCTCAACCCATAAACCTAGACCTTCAACAAAAATTGAAAATAGGATCGTTAAACCATTCTACAAGTTTTTTTATTTATATTTGATTCAATTGCAGAGGGTGAATAACTGCAACCAAGTAAATTAAACTCATTTAAAGGTGTTTCTAATAGATTTGGAGCAAAATTTAAAAATTTAGAAGTTATTGTCGAGGAATGAGTTTGGGACATTACAGATAACTCGCATTTGTCAAAATTTAAATGTAGGCCAAGTTCTTTGCTAAAAGATACTAATTTTTTAAAGTTATCTAAAACATTATCGGGATCACCTGCAAGAGTTCCATAATCTAGATACCATAGGTTAAGTTCAGGGAGAGAAATAAGAGGTTCAATGACCAAACAAAAAAGGGGCGGTCCAAGAGGATCACCTTGTTGAACGCCTCTTTGGGAGACAATGTTCTGTTCGCCGTAACATAAAAGTGAATTTTTGCCATAGCACTGTGAAACAAAATTATAAAAATTTGGTAAATAATCTTTGACTCTTTCGAGAATCACATTTCTATGTGCCATATTGAACGCGTTTTGGTAGTTGATTTTTAAAATGGCTTTATCAGAAGTATGAGGGTATTGCAAGTAGTGTCTCATTGCGTGGGCGGCCGCTTCCGCTCCACACTTTGTTTCGAATCCGAGTTAGCGTGGTCTGAAAAGATTTCCTAACTTTTCGTAGTACTTCGAGTCGGCGAAAGCAAAGACCCACTGCAATTGGACGGATTCCCCCATTTTTTTTATTAAAGGCACAAAGGTTTGCACCATAAAAAATGGATGTGATTTCCTTTGGAACTAGACCTTGAAAAAGGTGAATAATAAAAGACTTTAAGGAAGAAATGAGTTTAGAGGACAAGAAACGTACCCCATCGCCTATAAGATCTTTAAGATGCCGCGGCCTCATCGAATTCACACCACCCGAGGACCCAGGGTTAAAGGAAAAAATTGCGTTTTTGATTTCTTTTTCTGAAATGTTAAGTTCAACATCAAAATTCCCAGAACGAACATTTAAACATGTTTGATTTTCTTCGGAAGCGGGATGTTTTCCTTGTAATTTTCTTAAACTGTCTTCATTTTTCAGGGCTATGGTGTCATCGGGTGTGAGTATTCTTATAGCGTTTTTAATATCACCTTCTGCAATTTTTAATTGAACTTTTCTTGCTAATATTGAGTTAGTTTCTGTTATAGTATTCGATGTTTTATAAGTTGTTTCGGTTTTTTTTGTAAATTTCTAATAATTCATTTTTATGGAGGGCTTTGTGTTTTAAAAAAGAGAAGATCAAAAGATCTTGGGAGGAAAGAACGAAAATTCAAAATTGGATGAGTGTCCCACTTTGTCTTTTATCTTGCTCCTTTTGGTATAATTTTGATAATCGAGGTTGTTGACTTTAACTTGGAAAAATATTTAGCGTAGGGAGAAACGCTTTCTTGTGTAAGTTGGAATGAAGAAGCGGTAGGTTGCAAAGTTGCCTTAAATTTTCTTGAATTTTCGTGAATCTCGGATTTGCACTTTGAGTGAACTTTTGCTTGATGAATTTTTAATCCGTTTTATTTTTTAATCTTTTGCAACAATCTCCATCACTTAAAGTTTCTTTTAAATTTAGTAGATAAAATGTCCCGAATTTGGGTTTCCGGAGAAAAGAAGTTGAATTGTATTCTTATAGTTCAGATTTGAAAGAACAGTTGGGCATCAGAGAACTTTTGTGAGTTCTCAAAAAATTTCAAGGTAAAAAATCTCAAATCTTAATTCACATGCATCTTAGAGGGCAAAGCATTCAACTGAAGTACCATATTTTTTTTATTTGGTTTTGGTTTTTTGTTTCAATTTTTCCATATTGTTTTTTAGCATCTGCTTACAGTATTCATTTTTATTTAAAATATTTTCAGGGCGAAAATTTTCTACTTCATTCCAGTGATTTTCTACGTATTTTACTGCTTTTCTTCGAAGTAAGAATGTTTGTCTTGACTTAAAAAAAGAAATTGGCTTACAGATTTTAACAAGCAATTACTATCAGGACCCATTTCTATAACTTTAAATTTTGATCGTGGGAAGGCATTCGGAGATATTTGGGAACTGTTTGGAGAAGTGACTTTGAAGTGATGTTTTTACTGGACTTGATTTTCTTCTAGAAAATCTTTATCGGGGGATTGCGTACGAATCAGAATAATAATTGTAGAACGTGGTAAAATATAGAAATTATAAATTTAGTTTTCAAATTTATGAAAGATGTGTTGACAATATTTGACATCAATCAAGTTTCTTAATTCTTGTGAATTGATGCATTATAGAAATTATAAATTTAGTTTTAAAATTTATGAAAGATGTGTTGACAATATTTGACATCAATCAAGTTTCTTAATTCTTGGGAATTGATGCATAACTATACATGCCACCTAAAATCCCTGTAAACTTCGACTAAAACTCCGTTCTATTTTTAACACTCCGCTTTAGATAAACACTTACATATTCATATAAAACAACTAAAAAACCAATTTCTAGGAGTTACCTATTTTTCTAAACATAGCTATAACAGATACACACACACACACATGCACATCCACACATATACGCAACCCTACCATAGGAAGCAGTAAAACCCCACTACCGTATTTTCTAAATTTGAAACACCGAGACAGCTTGGCGCTTGGAAAATCGAAAGAAATTCACTACCGTACCGACCGCTCTTCTCTTTAGCTTGAACAGCTGACCGGTAACCGTACCTCACTGAGGAAACTAATATTTCTACCGGTAAAGATGTAGTTACAAATTTATAGACAGCGTGCTGCTGCCTTTTCTGTGGGTTGTGCGAAGTGAAAAATCTGTATTTTCCTAGCCTCTAATAACCGGGTTTACTAGGTAATTAATTATTTTATCTTTCCTTTGGGAATTAATTACGCAATCCACAGAAAAGACTAATTACCAAACGTAGAATTTTAGGTTTTCAAAAAGGTTCCATAAATTTTCCACCGATCTACCGTATATAATACCGACTACGCTATATGCCAACCTCGCACCAAACATACTCTCTTTTTCACTTTTACCGATTACCGAACCAACCATATTAATAAAATTATAGGTAGACAGACACGCATAATTATTTCTATTTACCCGATTCTATTTTCCACTCTCTCTTGGGGAAAATGGTGAAGATATTTATTTTCATTTTTTAAAGTTTAATTTAGGTATTTTCTTACGGGTCTACTTTGTATTGTGATTGTCTTTTTGATTTATAGAATATAAAATCAATTGTGGAAAAAATTAGTTTAATTTATTTTATTCAGTATTCTGTGTCTAAAATTGTTTTGTTCATTATAAATAAGAAAAACCATCATTTATAAAAGAAATCCAGTAAATACACGAACCTGGACACACCTGTCTCCACTTAGCTACCCGAAGGCATTTTGTGAGGTTATACCATACTAATCCATAAGCTGGCGCCCGTATCCCATTGGAATATTTACTTGTCCTTGTTGATAAAATAATGACAAACCCAAAACCGAATTTTCCTCATAAAAAAATGAAAATCATAAAAAATTATAATTAAGCATAGTAGGGCATGACTATATTTTTTTTGTTAACATTCATAATACAATTCAAGGATTAGGATTTAGCAGATATTTAGTCACAGATTCACGTGTCACCAGTTGTTTTATTTGCATCAGTGTTGAAGGGGTTGATATGACGTCATATTTCAAGATGGCGGCCAAAAATAATAAAAATACAACTTTCGGAACCAAGGCACGATTATACCTGATTCCATATAACTCCAGTACGGGCATCCAAATCACTTCCAAGGTCATCCGACCTCAAATGACAGTATAAATCGGAAAAAAGACGATTTTTGCAATTTTATTTTTAAAAAGATCTCCATAAATTAACGTTTAACTTCGAATATATCTGAAAATATTAATCAAAAATATCAAAATTGGCCTTTGGAACTTATTGCAGTTTAGAACTTAATAACCTTGAAAATACTCCAAGAAAATTGACATATTTTTAAAGCAACACACTAAAGGGTGTTATTTAACAACTATTAAATCGAAGGGGATCAAATTTGGTTGTTGAAAAAATGTTGGTTCAGCTATGATGCGTTTCAATTTGGTGGCTGATATATTGAAATGGCGACACATCCGCTACGTTTTATTTTATTCAATTTTAATTTAGAAAAATGCATTGCTTTTTGTGTGACCTTGATTGACCTTGAAAATACCATATAAAATAAAAAACTTCTTTTTATAAAACTTTCAACTTCAGAAATAAAATCTAACTTTTAAGGATAAACTTGGAATTATACCCTTGTAAAAATGACTTGGATTTTAGTTCTAGGCTTTTTTACACAGTTTATTTATTTATTAAATAAGAGGCTACGAAAAAAGGGCGGGACGTTTATTTCTAACCAAACTTAACTTATAATCTAACCACGTCAAACATAAATTAAAAAATATTGCAACGTGAAATGAAAAATCTAGTGTATTCTAAATTGAATTAGCTGTTGGTACAGAAGTAGAAGGGTAATGATGAATTTGTTTATTTAGTACCTAACTAGATATTTTTCATGTCAGCGCTTATAATATACCAAAATAGTTTGCAATGATTTGACTACTTGTTAAATTGGCGTTCTTCGATGGCCTTTTTATTTCCATGGCTATCCATGGTTAAGAATATCAAATACTAATAAAAACGTCTAAGCCTGTAAAGTTTGTACGTTGACACTGGAGTAGCCAAGGGCGAGGCTTTTGAATTCCAAACATTCTTGTTGGATTTGACCTTCTTATGCTACTTACCAAATTTGGTCCTCTTTACTTTAATAGTTGTTAAATAGCAACCTTTAATATGTTTTTCCAATTAGCAATATGTCAATTTTAATGGGGTATTTTTCAAGATCAGTAAGCTCTAAACTGCAATAATTACTAAAGACCGATTTTGACATTTATGGTAAATATTTTTAGATTTATTTGAAGTTGGTGTAACAAGACGTTAAATTATGGAAATTTTTTAAAGAGAAAATTGTGTTTTTGACAATTTTCACTGTCATTTGGGGTCGGATGATCTTAAGAGTTAATTTTTTGGAATACTCGTCCTCAAGTTATTTGGAATCAAGTATAATCATGCCCTGGTTGCAAAAATTGTATTTTTTATGATTTTTAACCGCCATCTTGAAATACGTAAACAAAATACCCAGTGACACGTGAATGCGTGACTAAATAGCAGGTAAATCATCATCCTTAAATTTTATTATGAATGCTAATGTGTTTATTTATGGCTAACATATTAATTTTATCTCCGGCACTTAAAGTTTTTGCGTAGTAGTGAATTGGAAAAACCATTACAAAAAGCTGGTTTTTAACTTGAACATGGCATTTTCAAGATCAGTCAAGGTCATGCATCAACTTTTTTTTCATAGTAAGCTGCGATAAGTCAACAATAATTGATGACCACCTTGTCATATTTGCTTTTCTACGAAATTAGATGAAATAAAATTTGGTTATAGATTGCCATTTTGATATATCAGCCGCCATATTAAAACGCTTCATAGCTGAAAATTTTTGTGCTTAAGTTTCTTATCTTTGTTACCAAATTTGGTCCTCTTCGCTTTAATAGTTGATGAATAGCGCCCTTTAGTATGTTATTTTTGCAATTTGTTAATTTTACTGGGGTATTTCTCAAGGTCATGAAGCTTTAAACTGCATCACACTCTAAGGATTGAATTTTGCATGTATGTTTAATAGTTTGAGGTACACTTGAAGTTGGTCTGATAAAACTTCGAATTATTAAGTTTTATGGAAGAGAAAATGGCAAAAATCTTATTTTATGCAATTTTCAAGGTCATTTAAGGTCGTGTGCCTTTAAAAGTAAATTTTTTGGGATCCTCGTTCTTAAATTATATGGAATCGAGTATAACCGTACCCCGGTTGCGTTGTTATGATTTTTGGCAGCCATCTTGAAATATGACGTCCTCTTCTACACGGATGCGAACAAAACACCCGGTGGTACATGAATGTGTGGCTAAATAGCTGTTAAATCTTAAAAATCCCACGGAATTACACATGCCCCTTCCCTACTTGTAAAATATTTGCTTGTAATACTCGTCAAATCTTTTAAAAAATTGTGCTGGGAGAACCTTATAACCTATTCTTTTGTTCTTCCTGCTTGTTAATGCTTATAAAATTTTGTAAAATATTTGCATATAATACTCGTAAAATCTTTTAAAAAATTATGCTCGTAGAAACGTGTAAACTATACTTTTCTTCCTGCTTATTAATGTTGGTAGAATAACCGTATAAACTCTATACTTTTGTTCATTCCTGCTTGTTAATGCTTATAGAATCTTGTAAAATATTTGCTTGTAATACTCATCAAATCTTTTAAAAAATTGGTAGAACCGTATAAACTCTATGCTTTTTTTCCTTCCTGTTTGTTTTAATCCTTATAAAAATATTTGCATATAATATTCGTCAAACGTTTTAAAAAATTGTGCTCTTAGAAACGTAAAAATTCCCCATATTTTTCTTCCTCTCTGCTTACTAATGTTGATAAAACCCTGTAAAATATTTACTTGCATTACTGGTTAACTCTTTTAAAAAATTATGCCATTTTGCTACAATGGAAACTTATAAAATCTTGTAAAATAGTAATTTGTAATACTCGTGAAATCTTTTAAAAAATTGTACTGGTAGAACCGTATAAACTTTATACTTTTGTTCCTTTCTGCTTGCTAAAACCTTATAAAACCTTGTCAAGGATTTTCTCCCAGAAGCGCGTAAAGTCTCCATACTTTTGTTCCTTCCTTCATAAAACCTTTTAAAATATTTGCTTAAAATACTGCTCAAATCTTTTTAAAAAATTATGCTAGATCGCTGCAATTAAAACTTATAAACTCTTGTAAAACACTAAATTATAATGCTCGTCAAATATTTTAAAAAAATGTGCTGGTAGAACCGCAATATAAATTTATAAAGCCTCCATACTTTTCTTTCTTATTAAATCTCGTAAAACTCGTGCTTATTAAACTTTGTCAAAACTTGTAGAAATAAGAACATTATTTGCGTATAAAATATAATCTTCAACACCCAAAAATTTAAATTTTTATTCTTAAAAAATCTTTTACACTCTTGCCCATTTTGAGAAGTCAAAAAATTATTCTACATTGATCCTCATAAAACATCGTCAGCTTTTCCAAGTCACGATATTTGTCACATAGAATCTTTTAAACCTTATAACATCTCATAAAATCTATTGAAAATTTTATCAGCTTTGACAAGTTTTTATGCGTTTTTTTTAGCAGGGTGGACACCCCCAAAACTGGGCCTATCAATTAACTATAAGCTCGCGTTTGATCAGCTGCGGACGAAATTTTTAGAGCGCTATGACTTGACTGCTACACAAGCAAGCATCCGTGCGAATTTATATGGCACTCGCCAAAACCTGACCGAAGGTGTAGAAATTTTTATCTTGCAAGTATGCTACGGAAGATATGTAAATTCAGATCATTAAAGGCCGATTTGCAATGCCATATCTTACTCAAAAACTATTGTACAGTGGATGAACTGGCGCTGGCCTGCACCCGACTGGAAATAATCATGGGTGAGCACCAGCGCTTGTGGGCCACTCAAACAATAAACAAAATGCATGAAACTGACAGCGCTCGACCGGCCGCGGTTGTTCCGACTCAAGCGCATACCGCCGCCCCTTGTAATTCACCAACGCCGCCAGTCCCGCGCGCAAAACCGATCCCTCATTTCCATGCAAATTTTGCCAAGGGGATCACTACCATAATCAATGTCTCACCGGCTATCCAAACCATTCAAGCCGCTCCCGTTCCCGACACCGAGTCCTCCGCTTCGGCACTGGAGACTGGGTCGGAGAACTAGAGGCGGGCTGCCGTCATAATCCTACGGTATTACCCGACGACGGTCCGCTATCCCTAGGTAAAATAAACACCGAAAGCCCTTACCTTGCATTCAAGTTTGTAGTATTTTTATTTTCCACTTAGAAATATCCTAGAAAATGCTACAGTTCTTTTTTGTATCGTCTCCTAGCGTCCCTCAGGAAAAATTAAAACTTCAATCTTTAAAAACTTCTACCGAACCGCGTTTGAATATATCTTTTAAAAATATTGAGTTAACCAGCTCTTTCACCAAAAAATTAAAGATTTCGAATTAAATCTAAATAAAATTGGAATTATTAAATTTTAATTTAAATTTAATTTAAAAATTTAAATTTTAATTTATTAAGCTTCCAAAATATTATTATTAATTTTGGAAAAATTTTTAAGTAATTTTTTTTTGACCTTTGTAAATAATATTGCACCAAGCAGAAAAATAAAAAGAAAGAAATATTTAAAACCAACAAGTTATAACTAGAAAATGACTATTCTCCTGGAATCAGGAGAACAGCACAACATAATTATGAAAAAATTATTGTAGTTCTTGCAGGAGTGTGTGGTTGTTATTGGCTTTTTTTCCATCATGGATATCCATTTTCCATCTGTGGCGAATTTTCGTTCCTATTTGAATTTCTAAGATTATGGCGCGCTTCGCAATCGTGAAGTTTCCGTTTGCTTCGCTACGCATCGATGGCTCGGGCTCAAAAACTCAAGTGAGGAGGCGATCGGTCGAAAAGTTTCTAGGGGCCTCTGTTTCCATCTTTGTCTACCAAGATCCTTCATTTTGGAACCATTTCTGTGCCTTCCTTTTAAATTAATGCTGTGAAGATTTTGGTCAAATTATCTCCACTTTAGTGCCTTTCTGGATGATGACGCAATGTAAGTTACACGTGTGTTATTGGTAAGAGTTCCCATTTTCTAATGGTTATTTCTGTTTTTACAGATTTGATTTTGGTCATATTATGGTTGCAGTTTTTGCCAATATTTTTCGCCCCTGCCGTCGGATCAATTTTCTTGCGACTGCAGTCGATTAGAGGTAATTTTTGCTTTTATCGTATAAATATTTCCACCAGTTTTTTGTTAAACTTTTTAATAACCTTTCAAGAATCCGTTATCACCCTTTCTCCCCAACATTTTGAAGCCGCTTTTGAGGACCAACGTATTGCCGATATGGTGCCGCTTTGTATAATAAACACCGAAAGCCCTTACCTTGCATTCAAGTTTGTAGTATTTTTATTTTCCACTTAGAAATATCCTAGAAAATGCTACAGTTCTTTTTTGTATCGTCTCCTAGCGTCCCTCAGGAAAAATTAAAACTTCAATCTTTAAAAACTTCTACCGAACCGCGTTTGAATATATCTTTTAAAAATATTGAGTTAACCAGCTCTTTCACCAAAAAATTAAAGATTTCGAATTAAATCTAAATAAAATTGAAATTATTAAATTTTAATTTAAATATTTATTAAGCTTCCAAAATATTATTATTAATTTTGGAAAATTTTTTGAGTAATTTTTTTTTTGACCTTTGTAAATAATATTGCACCAAGCAGAAAAATAAAAAGAAAGAAATATTTAAAACCAACAAGTTATAACTAGAAAATGACTATTCTCCTGGAATCAGGAGAACAGCACAACATAATTATGAAAAAATTATTGTAGTTCTTGCAGGAGTGTGTGGTTGTTATTGGCTTTCTTTCCATCATGGATATCCATTTTCCATCTGTGGCGAATTTTCGTTCTTATTTGAATTTCTAAGATTATGGCGCGCTTCGCAATCGTGAAGTTTCCGTTTGCTTCGCTGCGCATCGCTGGCTCGGGCTCAAAAACTCAAGTGAGGAGGCGATCGGTCGAAAAGTTTCTAGGGGCCTCTGTTTCCACTTTGTCTACCAAGATCCTTCATTTTGGAACCATTTCTGTGCCTTCCTTTTAAATTAATGCTGTGAAGATTTTGGTCAAATTATCTCCACTTTAGTGCCTTTCTGGATGATGACGCAATGTAAGTTACACATGTGTTATTGGTAAGAATTCCAATTTTGATTTTGGTCATATTATGGTTGCTGTTTTTGCCAATATTTTTCGCCCCTGCCGTCGGATCAATTTTCTTGCGATTGCAGTCGATTAGGGGTAATTTTTGTTTTTATCGTATAAATATTTCCACCAGTTTTTTGCTAAACTTTTTAATAACCTTTCAAGAATCCGTTATCACCCTTTTTCCCCAACATATTGAAGCCGCTTTTGAGGCCCAACGTATTGCCGATATGGTGCCGCTTTGGGGCTCCGATTTTCCTGCTTGTGACGTCACTGTCATAGGCTGCCGTTCCTGACCCTCGACGAGACAGGTTTGGTTAGAAATAAGAAATCCCCCGATATAAATATGTTTACAGCTCATCTTTCACCCTAGTTTTTATGTGATAAAAAAAAACTTAAATTTTTTAAAAATATATAAAAATTTATTTTAATTTTTCCAATCTTAAGATTATTCATTTTTTGTAAATAGCCACATTTGGTTGCATAATAATACTATTAATATTTTTTAATATGTTGAATTAAGGTCACCATAGTTTCTGGCCTCTAAAAACCCCCTCGAAAATTCTAGAATTTTCCCCAGGTTTTTTTTCTTTCAGGGTTTGTTATAATTCACGTTATTTTTTTATACACCAAATAGCGCTATGAATTTTGAGGTTACTAGTAGATTGATACTATTCTTCTTTAATTTTGCTTTCTACTTATTTAATGAAGATTTTAGTAAATTGTGATAAAAGTAATATTTGCTCTTTTTAAAATTTCTCAGAATTGTTTCCAAGCAGAGGACGCAAAACGGCGGCATTTTTTTTGTTAGATCGCTTGATATTGAAACCTTTTTTATCCACCTACCAAGGTGCGTAAACAACTTTTTATAGATAAAAGTCGAATTTTGTCTCCCCGTGATTTCTTTTTAAAAACGTTCGATTTGAGTTTTATTATTCTAAATAATGAAAATTTGCCATTATTATAATCATAATATTTAAATAAGTAGTTTTCAAGTTCTATTTTTTTTTAAAGCAATTCAATAGCGGAAAGTTTCGTTTTTTATTTTTTTTTTCAAACGACCGGAAAATAGCCACTTTCCGTACGATTTTTTTAATGGAAAGTTCTACATTACAAGGCATGTTCTTTCGAAATATTTCCACACTCCAGAAAGGACCTTTTTGTTCAATTTTCCGGTCCCGTGATCCTTTTCCGGTCCCATTTTTGGCCAAGTTGGCTATGACTTCTTGTTGACAGCTTTTAGCTTGTTTTTTTGGGCAGTTTTGTCACTTCTAAAAAAGCTGTTTTAAATTTGTTTCAAAAGTTTTGTTTACAAAAATGGACTCAGATCTAGAATCTGGAGGAAATAATAAAAGCTGCTTCAAGAGTCACATACACCGAAAAATCGACCACACATTTTTAATTCTCAAAGTAAGAGTATACTATAAATATAGGTAAATAAAGAACAAACCTAGAAATCTGCCTTTTATGAGCTCTTTTATCATTATTTGAGGAGCGTCCAAGCAAAAGCCAACAAATGCTTTAAATAAGAAACTGTGCTATAACGTAAAATATAATTATGTGGTTTTTATGAAGTTTTAACTCTTCTAATGAATAATGAACCATTATTGAACATGATAAAAGTAAACAGTTTCAATCAGAATTAATTTTTAAAAGAGTTGTTCACACTTTAATTTTGTATATGTTTGGTTTTGATTGAACTCTACTTTATATGTTTGTTTTTGATCAGACCACATAACGACATATTGTTTTTTGCTTGAACTATCTTTTTCGGTGTTAATTTGTAGGGATTGCTAATTTAAGGTAGTTATTAAGCGTTTACATAAACTTTTATTTAAAACAGTACAAAACAAAAAAAAGTCAGTATTTTCAAGTAAAAATCAAATATTTCTAAAGCAAACAAATTAAATATGGACCCCGTGGTCATCTTCGAGACAGTCACATTCAACGGGTCCTTCTTTTGAGTTGTCTGGATCTTCTGGTAGTGCGACTCTCTCATCGAGAATATTCAAATACCCGTTTCTAGAAGTAAAATTTTCGTCTTCTCTCCATGTTTCACCATAAAGTTGGACAAGAAGGGAATCTACATCTTTCTTTTTTGGTCCTGCTATTGGCTGTTCTAAGGGAATATGATTCACGACATAAGAACAAGCTTTCTGCGACGAAACGCCTCGCTTTAACAATGTATTTGGCGATGCATCTTCATGAAATCTGTGGTACATGTTAATACATATTAAAACAGAAAAAAGGTTTCCTTTCTTTTCTTTCATTATCTTGATTCGCTTTAAGTTGCTAATATTGTCCAAGTTCCGGCAAATTGCAGAAAGTGACTTTGTGCCTTTCAATATCCAGTCCTGTCCCAGAACACGAACAGTTCCAAACATTTTGTACACATCAAAGTACTCATCTTTAGAAACGATAGTGGTCAATTTCTTCAATTTTTTCTCAACTCTTCCAAACACTCTATCTGCGGGCAGAAAACTGTGGCCTCGGACTGGGAAATACAAGGTAATATTCTGCACACAGCTATTTTTGGCCATCCAGTCCATCAAAGCATGAACTACAATATTATTTTTGTTCTGCCCTGTGTACCCGTCGCAAAAAAGTCTGACGTTTTTCTTACCACAAGTTCTCAAATTTTTGTCAAAAAAGTCTAATAGAGCTGAAGATATTTCAGTAGAACCCCTGCCAGCCTGATCTTCCGTCCATGTATAAAAAAATGGTTCCTTTGACGATTGATCAACAACACAGAAGCAGTAAAAACTAATCTGCCGACTATAAAATTCTTGTTGGATTGGTATCTTAGGTAGAGGTTGTACTTGTTGTAAGTCAAAACAATAGGTAATTGTCTCCTCGTTATCCGCTTGACGAAGTAGTGAATAAAAGGCAGCTGCCCTTAACTTATGAACTCTTTTGTCCAACAGTAACTTATTTTTCTTTGCAACGTCTTTTTCACTTTTTATTTGTAGTGAAAGTCTGGTACAGTAGGTGCAAACATCTCAAGCCGGCGATTTAAAACCAATGTTAAATTCTGAAAAAATTCGGTGAAACATCGTTTTCGACACGTGAAATTCAGGACCAACTGAAGCATTGTAGATGGAACGGAGCTTTTTTTGTGTTAAGTTACTGTTTAAGTAAATTCGTACAGATTTTTTTCTGTTGTAATGTGATTTACTGCATTTTAAATTTCCAATGAGTTCCCGAACTTTCTCTTTTTTTTTCGCTGATTTTTGGCCAACCCGATCTCCTCCTCTTCTTTCCCTTATGCACTCACCGCATTTTATTAGATTGCAGATGTTGTTTAGCCTATTACTTTTAAAACAAGTTAAATGCATAAAAAACTTCTTACATACATTAACAGTTTTTCCAGCTTCTGTTGGCACACTGTACTTCACTGAAAATGAATGAGGTCTAGCTCGTCCATCTTTTAAATATGGTTTTCGGTGTTTCTTCTTAACATCTGTAACACTCATCCAATTTGCAAGTTTGATATCTTGAGCAACTTTATTCTCACAAGATTTTAATTTTTCACGAATCAGCAATGCATCACAAGGATGGATTTTACAGCATGAAAAACGTGCTGAATTATGTTGACATCCCACAAAAACTTTGGAGCCTAAAAGTCTACGTTGTCTTTGTTTTTTTGCTTGTTCCTGAATGCTCTCTCTTTTTTGCTTCTTTCTACTACCCTTTGCCATTTCTTTCACTGTCAATGAAGCCTCGTCGACTCCTCCATTGTAAATATAAACGTTAACACATTAAGTTAATAATTATTTACAAATGGACCGTACCCATAAACTAGTTTGAACAATAACGGAGTTAAAACGCATTGTGTAAATCAACAGCGACGCAGACAGTCACCTGACCAATACTCGGCCGTGATTGGCTACTCAGATATGTTTGCTTTTAAACGAGTCTCTCCGCAGGTTTACAGGACTCGCCTGCGGCTTGCCCTGTAAATTTCCTGCGTCGACCTGTAAAGACCAATTTTCCGGTCTAGTGACGTAAATACCTATTTCCAGCTCTAACAATAATGTTTTTTATTCGTTACTTGGCCAAAATTTTAAATCTTTTTCGACTTGTAAAATTTTTTTGATTTTCCTTTTTGGACTTTGCCGAATATTTAAGATTTTTAGACTTGTAAAAATTTTTGGTAAATATTTCGAAATTTTTTTTCGCTTGATTTTTTTTGGATTATTATGACAGTGGATACAGAGGTGCATAATAAAAAGGATTTATTTCTGAAAATATCTTGTGCGCTTTAAACTAAATTTAATTAAGAGAAACGTTTAAATATTTTTATACATGGTGTTACTATATCAGGTGAAAAAAACAGGAAATTTATAGAGGATTTAAAATGATGCGATTTTTTTTGGAACTGGACCCTCTGATAGATTGTTGTACTGACAATATACAGGGCGAATATTTTTTCTTTGATATTTAGCGGCGACTTTTTGTGTTATTGGTATTAAGTTACTGTACTACGAGGTAGTTAACACGAATATTTTTCGATTGGATACGGAAAGGCTCTCCAAGATTTTTTGGTGATTATTTTGGAAATTTTTGGGTTATGTTTTTTGGGTATTATATTTTTATGGTAAGTAGGCCTTATGTAAGACTTTGCGTTTTTTGCCAAGGGTACTAAGTTAATATTTTAGCATCTCGACATTTTTAAATATTTTTGATAATTTAATTAATATGTCAATTAATTGAATAAAATGGAGCCGCTTGGAACCTTTGGAGCTAGTTATTTACTAGATGGTGAGTTGGGAATTAGGAATTGTTTAGTCAAAAAGACAGTGAAAGAAAAGAGGATAATACTTTCTCGGTTGTTGGCTAAGGAGAGGGAGAACAAAAAGTCATACATAGTTGAAGGTGCTTACAAATTTAGTTTTCATACGGAGAAGGCTGTGGAGATTCAATTTTTGGAAGAATAAAGTGGCGTTTATACCATGTGTCAGGTCGTGTTTTACTTTTGCCTGCGCAGGATTATCCAGCAGAAGGATCTCAACCAGAAGTCAAGACTAATGCTGTCCAAGAATATGTAAGAGAAACCTACGCGACTTGCCTTGAGTTGGAGGCCGAAAAGTCTGAGACACCTAGATGCTCTTCACCGTCATCTCAAAATCTTCAACCTCCATTCAGTGTTAATGTTGTTGCTCCTCCTTCCTCCTGTTCCTCTCATACCGTCCCAATCTCCGAATAGGGGGTCAAATTCAATGGAGACTCTCGTAATTTGTATTCTTTTCTGGAACGTCTCTGCTTGTTAGCTCAATCTCGTCAAGTAAATGACAATGACCTATTTAAGTCAGCTGTGGAATTTTTTATTGGGGACGCTTTCGCTTGGTTCAAAAGAGTAAAAATTCTGGATCAGTTAATAGTTGGTCTTCTTTAGTTGACAGACTTAAAAAGGACTTTTTACCACAGGATCAGGATGAAGATATTTGGAGTCAAATTAAAACGAGAAAACAAATGCGAAACGAATCAATCCATATTTATGTCTTGCACTTAGATACTTTGATTAATCGATTATCTCGACCTCCTGCAGAGGTATCTAAGATTACGCACCTTAGACAAAATTTACTTTCTGAGTACTCTGATCATTTACCATTATGTGATATTAATAACGTGGAAGAATTAATTAATTTGTGTCGTAAGATTGAGGAAAATTTAAATTTAAAAAATAGACCTTCCACTAGTCAAGTTTCTAGTATGTATTCGTCAAATAATGACCAGTCAGGTAATTCTAAAAATAAATCAAATCAAAATAATTATTTCAGACATGATAAAAATAAAAGATTTTGTAATAATCGTAATCAAACATCGTTCTTGACCTTTGGTCGTCATATACCTTTGTCTGATCAGTATTATGCTGGAGAACCCTTAGATGGGGATGTAGAAATTAAACCAGGCGATAGGGGCTCTTATGCGGCTAACCTTTCAGGTTTAAAGGAAATTTTTAATATATTTAACGATGTTCGTAAGAAATTGCACTCAGCGTATGTACGTAATTCCAGGTCTTATAATCTTCGTAGGAGAGATATCGAATTTTTTGTTGGGGACCGTTTTTGGCAGCAAAATAAAGTTTTCTCGAATGCATCAAATAATTTTAGCGCAAAATTAGCCCCCAAATATATACTTTCTGTCGTTAAAAAGAAACATTCTATGTTAGCTTACGATTTGTGCAACGAAGACGGCACGAGGATCGGCCGTTGGCATGTTAAGTTTCTTAAGCCTTTTTACGATTACCCTGATAGTGACGCTAATTCTTCGGAGGCGCTGAAGGTTAGATTTTGAATTTTTCAAATTTCATATACTTTTTGTATTATTTAAAATTTTATTTTGTAAAAATTACTTTGATCGATCAACATTTGTAGATATTTTTGGCCATTTAGTTTTGACACTGCTTGGTAGATCTTACCGATTTTTGACTTCCCCGATTTTGACCTACCGATTTTAACCCCATTTGGGCGTGTGATACACGTTAGTTATCAAAGCCATAGCATAATTTTGTCAAACTTTGATTAGTAAAGTAATAAAAATTCTGTTCAGATTTTTTTTTTCTTTTAGGGGAGGTGCTTTGTAGCATTTTTATTTTCCACTTAGAAATATCCTAGAAAATGCTACAGTTCTTTTTTGTATCATCTCCTAGCGTCCCTCAGTTTTAATTTTTCAAATTAAAACTTCAATCTTTAAAAACTTCTACCGAACCGCGTTTGAATATATTTTTTTTAAATATTGAGTTAACTTTCACCAAAAAATTAAAGATTTCGAATTAAATCTAAATAAAATTGGAATTATCAAATTTTAATTTAAATATTTATTAAGTTTCCAAAATATTATTATTAATTTTGGAACATTTTTTAAGTAATTTTTTTTTGACCTTTGTAAATAATATTGCACCAAGCAGAAAAATAAAAAGAAAGAAATATTTAAAATCAACAAGTTATAACTAGAAAATGACTATTCTCCTAGAATCAGGAGAACAGCACAACATAATTATGAAAAACTTAATGCAGTTCTTGCAGGAGTTGTCATCTCATTAAGTGTGTGGTTGTTATTGGCTTTCTTTCCATCATGGATATCCATTTTTCATCTGTGGCGAATTTTCGTTCCTGTTTGAATTTCTAAGATTATGGCGCGCTTCGCGATCGTGAAGTTTCCGTTTGCTTCGCCACGCATCGCTGGCTTGGTCGGCTGACCATTTCCGTCTTGCCGGATTTTTCTCACTCGGACTCAAAAACTCAAGTGAGGAGGCGATCGGTCGAAAAGTTTCTAGGGGCCTCTGTTACCATCTTGGGTCTACCAAGGTCCCCCATTTTTGAACCATTTCTGTTAAGCCTTCCTTTTAAATGAATGCTGTGAAGATTTTGGTCAAATTATCTCCACTTTAGTGCCTTTCTGGATGATGACGCAATGTAAGTTACACGTGTGTTATTTCTGTTTTTACAGATCTGATTTTGGTCATATTATGGTTGCTGTTTTTGCCAATATTTTTTGCTCCTGCCGCCGGATCAATTTTCTCGCGATTGCAGTCGATTAGGCGTAAGTTTTGTTTTTATGGTATAAATATTTCCACCGGTTTTTTGTTAAACTTTTTAATAAACTTTCAAGAATCCGTTAGGCCCCTGCTTGAATAATGTTTCTTTCTTAGAGTCCATAATCACCCTTTTTCCCCAACATTTTGAAGTCGCTTTTGAGGCCCGACGTGTTGCTGATATGGTGCCGCTTTGGGGCTCCGATTTTCCTGCTTGTGACGTCACTGTCGTAGGCTGCCGTTCCTAACCCTCGACGAGACAGTTTTGGTTAGAAATAAGAAATCCCCTGATATAGATATGTTTATACTTGATCATGCATCCTAGTTTTTTTGTGATAAAAAATAAACTTTAATTTTTTATTTTTTAACAATATATAAAAATTTATTTTAATCTTTCCAATCTTAAGATTATTCATTTTTTGTAAATAGCCACATTTGGTTGCATAATAATACTATTAATATTTTTTAATATGTTGAATTAAGGACACCATAGTTTCTGGCCTCTAAAAACCCCCTCGAAAATTGTAGAATTTTCCCCAGGTTTTTTTTCTTTTAGGATTTGTTATAATTTACGTTATTTACGTACAAATAGCGCTATGAATTTTGAGGTTACTAGTAGATTTATACTATTCCGTGTTTCCGTCTGCTTTGGTTATTGTCTTTCGTGATGAAAACTAAATAAATACATCTTTCAGTTTTTGGGAAATTTCGCATTTTTATTTACTAAAATCTTCAGAAAATTTTAATGAGTAAAATTAATAATTAAAAAATTATATGAAATAAATGACACCGAATACTTAGCTAGTTTTTGATTCTCTAAAATTAACTCACCCAATTATTTTGCGAATGCAGTTCATTCGCGATTTAGAGGTCATAATTGACATTATTCGGGTATGTATTTATTTGGAAAAATCTGGCCGAAAAACCATGTATTGGCAACATTCCCCGAAAACCTCTTCCAAAAATATTGAACTCTTTAAAATCGAACCCAGCGCTCCAACGGAGCTGTTTACATTAGAAAGCTATTCTGATTTATTTAAAACTGGGTTACCACAGCCCACCATTCGAACGACGCTAAACCAAATCGAGTTAACTTTCAAACAAGTAATTAATCAGCGGTGTTATCCTGTTAACCCCGCCAAAAAACGTATCATGTTTAAGCAAATTACCCAAATTTTGGAAGTGGGAGTCATCGAACCCTTCAACAGCGCGTATTTATCACCCCCTGTCCTGGTAGAACGCCCGGGAAAAAACCGCGTTTTTGCGTAGATTTTCGTAAGGTGAACGCCATTACAAAAGACCAAAGCGCATTGCTCCCGAGTATCCAGTTTTTGTCCGTTTTAGATCTGAAAGCTGGATACTGGCAAATTCCCATGCATCCCGTCAGCAAAAAATATATTGTCTTCAGCACCCCAGAGGCGCCCTAGATACCTTCCAAACTCTAATGACTACGGAGGTACTTACAGGATTTTTACATAAATTCGTTTACCTTGACGATATAATCGTTTACTCCTCCTTCTGGCAGGAACATTTCCCTTGTCATGGAGCGCTTGCGTATCCACAATCTAAAAATCTCGGCAGAAAAGTGCCAATTAGGAGTCCAATCTCTGAACTATTTGGCTCACCGTATTGAGGGTTCCGCTACCGTGCCCCAACAAAAACATTTTGACCAAAGAAAAAATTTCCTCAAACCAAAAAGCAAACGTCAACTTCAAAGCTTTT
Source organism: Oxystoma pomonae (assembly GCA_963921995.1). NCBI lineage: Eukaryota > Metazoa > Arthropoda > Insecta > Coleoptera > Brentidae > Oxystoma > Oxystoma pomonae. The sequence continues at coordinate 48,210,205 of OY998166.1, forward strand.
TGGGAACGTGCAACTAGCTGCGTGAGAAAATTTCTGATTTTTCCGCTCTTACAGCACCCCTCACAACTCTGTTCCAGAAAATATTAGCGTTCACTTGGCGCGAGGCTTTTCAAAAAATCAAAGAAACTCTGGCAAAGCCCATCCCACTGACTCGTTCGGATTTCTCTAAGAAATTTATTTTACAAACTGAAGCGGGCGGGACTGGCATGGCCGCGGATCTTTTTCAAGAGGGAGAAAACAGGGAAAATATATTATCTCCCATACAAGCGCCAGATTTTTTAAGACCACTTAAAGACTGCACAATAACGAGCAGGAATGCTTCGCTGTTATTTGGGCCTTAAATAATTTACGCGGCTACTTGGAGTATAAACCATTTAACTACGTACTGATAGCCGATCACTGACCTGGTTCAGTAAATTTAAAGACAGCAAATCCAAATTAACACGGTGAGCTCTCCTATTACAGGAGTTTGCCTTTAACATCGAACATGTTTCCCGTAAAGAAAATCATCTCCTCGATTTTCTGAGGGAACCGCGTCCGACGACACTGATCTCGACCGGCTACTCCCCCCCGAGAAAATTGACGCGAAAAAAGAAAATACGGACGGTTCGCTTTCCGTCAACCTACTCACCATCTCTGATATTCATAAAAAATTGATACGAGCCCATTGCAGGCTCAATCATTTTCAAACAAAAATTCGCCCGTGGCGTGCGCTACAGGAACGAGAGCCTACGTCGGCCGCCCAGCGAGATCTGAAAAATAAATTTATTGCCACCGGCGATCTACTCTAGCGTCGCAATCCCCACGGCAATCCATTGGTGGTCCACCGAACCATGGCCGATCAGGTCATCTATGCATTCCACGATCTGGTTGAAGCCGCTCATTCCGCGAGCGATGAAACGCAGCGGTTGATATTCGAACTATATCATTGGCCCCGTATGAACGCCGGTATAATTTGTTCTATTGCAAAAACGCTACAAAAACAAGCGCGAGCCCACTTCACGCGCCAACCTCAAGAAAATCTTGGGAAATTGTGTCGAATGATGTGCTAGGGTCCTATCTCGAGTCGACCCGTATTAAAAATCGATACATTTTATGCGTAACCGATGTTTTCTCAAAATGGATCAAAAGCATATAAGGAAATCCATACAGAGGATATCGTGATATTCTTGCACGACGATATATCGGACGCTACGGTGCCATAAAGAACGCATAAATCAATTTTATTCGGCTGTGTAACATCAACAAGCCAACCCCGTTGAACGTTGAATTAAGGAATTAAAGAAAACCCTCCGCATCTTTTTACATCGCCGCAATACGAAATAATGGGATGAATACTTAGGCTGTGCCCTGCAAGTGCTTCGTGCACGAGCAAGCAGAGTCACCGGCATGTCTTCCGCAAAAATTATTTTAGGCCGCGAATTAGTACGCTCCGGTGAGTGGAATACTCACGTCCCGGTTCCGCCGCCAGGCAACCGTTGGAAACTAATTCAAACCACCCTATCACGTACTCTACAACTTCAACAATCTTACGCACGACCGGAGCAGCCGCCGCCGGTGCGCTTTAACGTCGGCGATCGCGTCAATGATCGCCATCAAAACGCATCCGCTTTTGAATTTCGCTGGACCGGTTTTGGTACTATCGAGGAAGTCACCGGTAACAGCACGTACACCGTGTTGTTAAACGGGAAATGGTGGAACTTTTATGTGAACGACGAAGTCGGATTCGGAATCAGACAATAGTGATTTTGAGTTTTCGATCGATTCTGAGACCGAGTCGGAGTCCGAAGGTGAGGCTGACGTTCCCGTCAAACCGGATCCCGAACACGCGCAGGTTTCAGAACCCGAGGGTGAATCTAACCACGACCTTGAATCGGACGCTCCCGTATCTGGGGATGTCATAGTCACTCAAACTTTTACTAATTTGCGGTACGTTCCTCAGATATTTCATCTTTAAACTCATCGAGTAAATGACTGATTAAAGGGAGGGGGGGTCTTAGGATCTCCTTCTTAGCAATTTCGTATGCTATTTGGTGTTAACAGATTTTTTACGAATTCATAATGTTCCAATTTTTGCACTAAAACGCGAATAGCTCCGGGACTATTGGAGGCGGCACAGTTTGGCGTACGTCAGAATAGGCGTCTCGTTGGCGTGTTGGTCTGATACTTGGTAACGGAGTTATCGCCTAAATAGTTTTTTGATTCCGACGGATTAAAATTTTCAAAACTTTTAATAAAAAATTCGTTATCGTGCAAACCAAACACTTTTGAAAAAATCTATTATAGCCAAAAGTTGCGGCTCCTCCGGGACACCACTTTGGATAGAAAAATAACCGAACGTCGCCTATGCAAATGGTTTTGGATTTCAAAATGGAAATAAATAAACTTTTTTATTACTGAACCGAAGTTGTTCAAATTGGGTATAGAGAATGTTTGGGTGTGTGTTATGTAGGAGCAGATCCTAAACTGAAACATTTTTGTGCGCGTCCGTGTTTTTCATGATGTGAACACTTCCGTGATTTTGCTTCAACTGAGCTGAGCTGAGCGAAAAACGCGTTGGAGTATATTTATAACCTCGGGTCGCACGCTAGTTGGCCCGTGGCTCGTGCCGGTGTAGACGAATCACAGCGCAGCGTGCAGAACGCTGGATTATAAATACCAGTTCCCCGCATCGATCATGAATAGTTGAGATCTTGCAGTCATAGTAGACTTACTGGAACTTTGAGACAAACCTAGCAGCCAACTGGAGCAGAGCCCATAGCTGAGACACCCCGGTCCTATCCTAGACGTCACATCAGCTGACATCCTGCACATCCAACCACGCTGATAACTTAACGCCGTCGATCCCTTGCAGCTAGCAGGGAACACCAGCCTGGTATTCATCTGGAGCAGCAACCACAGCTGAGACATCCCGGTACTATCCCAGACGTCACATCAGCTGTCCTCCTGCGCATCCAGCAGCGCTAGTCCTTCGATGCTATCAACCTGACGATGCAGCCACCATCCATCCCTTGCAGCTGGCAGGGAACCACATCGATCACCGTTCAGCCTGGACTCTCCTAGTGTAAAGGTGTTAATTATTCCTAGTGCCATAATTTACTTTTTACTCAGTTGTGAGATTACGTATCAAATTAAAACATTTGAAAAATAATTTGACACACTAATCCATTTAACTTTTTTTCCCATATACTTTAGTACACCCATACAAACTCGTTAAAATTATTCGCGATTGTATTATTTCACACGAAGTAATCACGTACTCCAGAGGATTATTCTCCTCGTCCCTCGCAAACATCAAGTGCCGTAGTTTTATAAACTAACCCGTTTTGTCTGGTGGCAACTTTTCGCTATTATTAGCACAGGACTAATGTCCTTAGCAGTAGAGTTCTAGTTTTAGAAGTCGCGTGTTGTAATTTTTAAGGTGCCCTAAGTACAAACACCTTGACCAAATTTCATTGAAAAATCCAAATTTAAACTCAGTCAGGCAGAAGCCACTTGCTCGTGCGTCACGTGCGCATTTTTAGTTTTTATTTTATTAAGGCTCGTCGAACAGGAGTTCGGCGGGAAGATGGATAACGTTTTGGGACCTCTATGCCTTTGGCCATGGTGTTACCAAACCGATATGTCCTCCCAGGGAGTAGAAACTAGAAGCATGGCCGCTCACTGGCTATTTGCCGCTGAACTTTTATTGAATACATCTAATAATCATTGACCATCATCCAACGACATTCCCCTCTCTTCAACTCCATTGTTGGAACCACCATAAGGATCGGGGCATCCCGATTTTGATGGCAGGAAGAAGGGAGTTGATGACAGACCCTTTTTTATTTGATTTTTTAAAATTAGCTTAAAAGTTCCCTTAAAATGATGTATCACACTTTGTGTTTTATTTTTTGTATTTTTTATATATTTTTATTTTTTTTTACTAATTTATTTTTTTACTACTATCTTATTTAATATTTTTCCTCGACTTTTTTAATATTAGAAAACAAAAAATTCAAAATAAAAATAAAATATTAAAAGTAGCTAACAAAGAAATAAAAAAATATTTTATATGGAATTTAAAGCTGATTTTAAAAATCCAATCAAAAATGGGTCTGGAAGTTTGAGACAATGATCTATTTGAAATTAACTCTGTGTTTCGGAATTTCATTGTCTATATTTTATTTATACACGACGTTTCGATCAGAGATTGTACTTATCGAAACGTCGTGTATAAATAAAATATAGACAAAGGAAGTCCGAAACACAGAGTTAATTTTAAAAAATGGGTCATTTCATCAGAAAAATACCAACTTTGTCTTTTATCTGAAAAACTAGAAGTGATAGAGAAAATCCAGTTGGACTGCTATATTCTGCATTACAAAATCTACAAAAAAGCCATTTTCGGAAAGCCCCCGCTGACATATCAGAATACGGTTTTAACTTAAAAATTAAGCCTCGCAAGTGGGGGTCATTTTTTTTATCTCCTCTAGAAATACCTTAAACCCCCCAAAAAATTATTACTTTGATAGGTTTAGATATGATAATATTGTAACAAATTTTGAAGATGATAATTTTTCAAATAACTTAGATATAAGTAGCAGCACTACAATCACTAGTATGGGCAGTGAGAATATCTCTCAACACTCTAAACATCTTTTAGCTCGCAAAATAGATCACCTAGTAGTTCTCCTATGAGAGAGATGCTGAGACATCCTCCTTTTCAAATAAGATCGGGTAGAAATGTTCGAGCTCTGGTTAGGTTAAGTTTGTAACGTAGTTAGTTAGTGTTAGTCATGTAAATGTAATTTTGGTAGTTCTTGTATTTTAGAGACTGTGTTAAGTTTATTGGTTGTTAGGGACTATTAAGAAAAATTGTTAACTAGTTTTCTGTTATGTGCCAAAAATTTTTTATAGTGCATATTTTAATGTTATTTTGAAAAAAGAGGACGTGATGTTTGCATTTTATACTGTTTTGAATCCAACTTGTAAACTTAGTGAACCTTCTTTCTCAGTTTTTGATTTTATGTACTACGCATGTTCTGTAAACTGTGTTGATAAATGATGAAATTAAAATCTCCCTCTTTCTGATTTGGCTTCCTTTTAACACAAAGAAAATAACCTACATTTTCTTTGTGCTTTTAAACGTGTGTTTTATTTTTCTAAATCCTTTTTGAGTTTTTAGTAATAATATCGTTATTTTAAAATCATAATTAGAAATGATAAATAAAATACTTTAGTAGTTCAACAATCATTTTATTAAATAATAAGCATATAAATAAAATATTACACATCCAGGTAAAGATATCTTTTAGATTAGTGTCTTGTTCAGTTTAAAATCAATTTTTCGAACCCCACGTTTTTGGGATTGAATTAGATCGAAACGTAGACCAAAGATCTTACTAAATACCGCTACGCTGTAAATTTTGTGTGAGTGTGAGCAAACCAGCAAAGCAATGCTTAAAGAAGGACCAATTGATAACTGCCCACACATCTCAAAAAAAGCGCGCTTGATACCATTTCAAGCCAGAAAATCTATACAGATACTTCCTACCAGTGGCATAACTAAGCAAACAGTGTCGGAGCTAATTTTTTTTTTCATAAAATTATGTTGTAAGCTAATAAGTTTTAGGTTGCCAGCTCCCCAGGAAAATAACCATGGAATCTGGATAAGATTTTCGGAAAAGGCCTTTTAACTCTTTAGGTGGGAAGGTAAGGGAGAAGCCGAAGCGTTACAAAATTAACGTTACGTAGGGGGAAGAGGGGGTTTGCTACAGCGTTACATAACAATTTTTACCAATACATACTTTCCGGTCATTAAGCATGTATGGGGCCGGTGCACTATCCGGACAGCAGATTTTTAGAAAAAATACTTTGACCCTAAAATAGACCCTCTAAATAGTGTATTTTCGGAAAAAAATTACGGATTATCCAGTATTTTTCGAGAAAATAAGTAAAAAATAACTTAAAAATCAGCATTCTAACCTCACTTTTCTTCTTTTTATCTGTCAAAACATTACAACGTTGCCTGGTTTCTAAAAAATTAATGAAAAAAAAAACTCAACATACCCAATCCCATCTCCAAACCTCTCTATGCAACCCAACCTTAAAACTAAATTTATTGAACGTTACCTAGTAAAATACAAATAAAGACTTACAGGCGAGTTGGCAACCTTGCAATTGTTTAGATCGTCAAGGGACCGACTTTATTGGAGTGGCAGCAAACAGTGGCGGAGCTAGAATATTTTTTACAAAAGTTAAAATGTATGTTTTCGGTTGCCAGCCATCCTGGAATATAATCGTTCATACAATCTCAATAAGAATTTTAGGAAAGGTTATATTTATTTGTCAAATTGAAGTGGCAGTAAACAGTGGCGGAGCTAGATTTTTTTTATTAGAAAAATGTATACGTTTCAGGTTGCCAGTTCTTCTGGAAAATAACCATACATACAATCTCGATAAGATTTTGGGATAAGGTGTTTTAACCCTTTGGCTGTTAAATTGGAGTGGCGGCAAACAGTGGCGGAGCTAGAATTTTTTTACAACATTAGGTAAATTTATAGGTTTCAGGTTGCTTGGAATCCTGGAAAATAACCGAGCACAAAATCTCGATTTTTGGGAAAGGTGTTTAAACTCAAATTGGAGTGGCAGTAAACAGTGAAGGAGCTACATTTTTTTACAAAATTAGGTAAATTTATAGGTTGTGGGTTCCCAGCTAACCTGAAAAAAAATCGTTCATACAATGTTGATAAAACTTTTTGAAAAATATGTAACGACCGTTTAGATCATTACAAGGTTTTGGCATCAAATAGTTTTGCAAGTGAATGTAAGTCCGGCGTAGAATAGATCCACCGAATTCAACCACACTGTACCTACGTGCACTGGAACGGCGGCTTGGCGATGGCTTTGCGAACACACTCTGTAGCAGCCTGTTTTTCCTTCTTTTTCGCTTATCCGTTTATTTTCGTAATAACGTCAGCTTTACAGATGTTATTTTTGTTGTCATATCGAAAAAATCGATACAATTTTCCAAATAACGCACCAATTTCCTAATTTTTCAGTTGTTTTCCTGTCGGAAAAGGGGTTGGGAAGGTGCAAATTTAAATCGCGCGCCGTTGGAAGTGATATCATAGCTGTGTCAGTTTCAGTGCCATGTTTCCGGCAAAATTCCTCCATCCACTTTAAGCTGTAAAGGGGGGATAACTGGACAATAAAACTCAAAATCTTTAGTAAAACGGCTCTTTCCATTTCTGTATCGCACAACGAAGAGCATACAAGAATAAGCGCGTCTTTACATTTTAAGTTGCCTATGAATTAAAGTTTTCTTTTAATTTTGTGCCAGATGGCCGATTAAGTAACAAAGTAACTTAAAGAAAACAGTTACTATCTTAATGGAGCAACGCAGCGAGCCCAGGTACTGAGCAAAAGGGCCGAACACCAGGTATTTTTTAATCTCTTGCAATCTTGCAATCTTACACTGGATTGATTGTGTTTGCTTTCCAGGCCTTCTACCTTCTGCCTTATACCTACTACCTTTATTAAACGCCTGTCGAGAATTCCAATGCGACAAAAAGAAACCACCAGACACATGGCCAAGTGCTAACAGGGTTCCCACCAAATTCTGATTTCCAAATTTCCTGACTTTTCCAGGTCTTCCCTGACCATTTAAAAAAAATCCAGGTATTTTTTGGATATAAATTGCTTGTCTACGTGGATACCAAGTAAATGTAGACTTTTACCATGACAATTTTTGAAAGCTCAAATTTAACAGGTATTTATATTATCCAGATAAAAAGCTAAAAAGCAGATATTTAAACCGAATTCATTAAATCCTAAAAACCAATCCGGTTTTTTTGGTTCATCTAGCAAGTTATAAAAATAAATTACACAAAGTGTTGATATATAAGCACATGTGCACATGCACACGAGAAAGAAGACTAGCATAAGTTGGAATACGGGAAAACTCAAGACAGAAAAAACACAGGAAATATACCAGAAACCAATTACTTAAGAAATAAAAGAACCGCAATGTGGTCACAATGTAAACAATCTCTGGAAGAACATCCAAGAAAATAGTAACTAGGGTGACTAGTCAAGGGCTCGACAAGAAGAGAAAACAAAAAAGGAAGCAGTTTGATGACGACTGTAGTAGAGTGACGGAAAAATGAAACATGACCAGACAAAAAATGGTTGAACACCCAACAGCATCTAATATAGAAGAGTATAAACAACAAAGATCTGAAACACGCAGAATTATATAAAGGAATAAGAGAGACCACCATCTATAATAAGATATATAATATATAATAAGAGAAATGGAGGAAAACAGAGAAGACAACAGAATAAAAGAATACTTTACTCAGAACCGAAAACCTTCTTTCAAGAAACAATGGACAACTGATATCCAAAGAAAGAGAGATCCTAACCACATGGAAGAACTACTTTTGCGAACTACTCAACAAAGAGATAATTACCGTTAGACAAATAATTGAAAAATGCTGGGCGTTTCACAGAGAACTTCACCAGACATTTATTGATTTCAAACAGGCATTTGACAGATTATGTAGAGCAAAGTTGTGGGAAGTAATGCAGGAACTGGGCTTTTGAAAGCTGATATCCCTGATAAGATAAGGATGGAACAGAGCTACTCTGATTTCTTTGGTATCAACAATGGGCTTAAGCAGGGTCGTGACTCTCTCTTTCACCCCAACTCTTCAACATAGCATTAGAATATGCAATTTGGAAAGCCAAAATTGAGACATCAACGGCTATATTCCACCAGGAAGAACCCAACCTACTACCGGCCTTCGCAGATGATGTGGACATAATTGACAACAGCAGGATTAATCTTAAAGACTCCTTGCACCACAATATTTCTGCATCCATAACTGATTGCTTAATAAGAAAAGTTTACAAAAAAGAAGTAGAACTCTTTTTGGCAGTGGAAGCAGTTGCTGTGGAGGTTCCTTCACTTCCAGTAGTAGTGTAAATGTAGGTCCAGTGCCTTTTTGGCCAAGACTGATAGTGTATCAGTTTTCAAATTAATTTCAATTTCCTTGAATTTTTTTCAGCCTCCACGTACTTTACATGACCCCTGCTTCTAAAATGGCTCAAAATGTCCTGACGCCCTCTAAACTCAATTCAATATTTTTTAAACAAAGCTTACAATATGCTTGATTAGGTCTTTACAGCCTGTAGACACTGCCACTCTGGTGGACTTATGGAAGGACTTATACAGTCTAAATTACAAACTGTTTTTTTCGACATTTTGGATTCTTGCTCTTAAAAAAAATTGAAAATGCTCGAAATCTCGCATCGCAGTTGCATCTCACATCATTTAAAGGTTAGGAATAAATACATTATACATGAAAAATATTTTCGGATTAGTTGGTTTAAAAAATAGGTTGAGAAAGAGAAATTCCAAGTTTTGTTTGCCAATTCCCTGACTTTTCAGGATTTTTTGATAATTTTTGACTTTTCCAGATAGCTCTCAAAATTCCCTGACTTTTCCAGATTTTCCAGGTTTTCCAGGTCAGTGTGAACCCTGGCTAAGTTCCTAGCTGTGCGGTTGGAGACCTCGCATTTCAGTACTTTTACCACCTTGCTTACAGCTTCCTGTCTTTTCTTGGATGTTGGAGAATGACCTGTTTATGGTTTGGTGATTCGCCGAGGTTCCTGACATTCCAGCAGCAGTTCAAGCTTAGCTGTTGAAGCTGATTTTGTCTGAATGCCGTGTTTCAAAAGCTAAGTACAGTCGTGTGTGTTGCTATTTTTTGGAGATTTTGCCACACAATATTTTTTTTTTTTGGGAAATGGGGGGGGGGGGGAGATTAAATGTCAGGGGGAGGTGGTTTTTTTTTGTTTGTGGCTTTTAACTTTCTAAATCCCGATAGTGTCAAGTAGGCTTATTGCTGAACTTCAGAACTACGGTCAATTTATTTATAGACTCATAAATTTACTCAGAGTATTTGGTGTGCGTACACAATAGTGTTGCTGATGCTATGTATATTTATTTTTCTTTTACCTAAGAAATTTAATTTTTTTGCCTTGCGGCGTTGGAGGTGTCCCTAAGACACTGTCCTATTTTCTTGCTGCGGCGTTGGAGGTCTCCCTAAGACATTGTCCTATTTGTTTTTTACCTTGCGGCGTTGGAGGTGTCCCAAAGACACTATCCTATTTTTTTGCCTTGCGGCATAAATAAATAAATTTAACGTAATATCCTACTTTTTCCTTGCCTTTTAGACCGAGATCTTTATTTTTATTCACGTTAGCCGAGTGGCATAGTTTTAGCAAAATTATAATACTTTTTCCTAGTGAAAATAGGTTAGGTTAGATTAGGGGTTAAACGGTAACTTATTTTCCCTGCCAAATACAACGGTTTCAATTTAAAAAATGTATACATAACACAGCAAAAAATATGTTACTAGAGGTAATTATATTAATGTTTTTGTTTGTGTACAAACTTGTGATTTTTTTAAAGTAACTATTTTATTATATTTAGAATCTCTAAGTGATCATAGCAAAATTTTTACCGTGCATTTGCCCTCCCACTTAATGTATATTTTGTAGTTTCGATCCTCAATATTTAAATATATTATATATTTACAGTATCTAAAATTCTATTATTTATTTAGCTGCCCATGAGCAATATTTGAATATTTTATACACTATGTTATAAAAAAAATATAAGCAACTATTTTGAACTTTTCTTTTTTTTTGTAGAGTCATTTACTTAAATTGAACCTCAAAGTTGGATTGAAGACTTATTTAAACTCTTTGGTTGTTTTTTTAGAAATTTAGATCCAAATTTTAGACTTTCTTCGCTTGTCAGTTTGACAGGATGGTGCCTATTATTTTTGAATATAAAATTTAACATTATCGAACTCACACCCTATGCTCTTCCGAAAATAAAACAAACCACTGGGTTATCTAACATTTATAAGTGAAAAACTAACAACTTTAAATTTCAACCCAAAACAAAAAAATTGAAATAATTTTAAAATATTCTATTTAAAAAAAATATAAAAGAAAGCGTTTTTCATTGTAAATCTCTGGCTGTCCATAACGTGGAACTCGAATTTTTTTGAGTGTTTTGTATATTTTCATTTTTTAACTTTTTTGCACGGGAAAATTCAAAATTAGAATTAAAATAAAGAAGAAAGTCTAAAGGTTTTTCGCTTCAACTTTCTTTTTGGATTTTTTTTTATTTTAAGAGTACAATGGTTTTCAATGTGAATCTTTTGCTGGTGGATAAGATTGATTGGTAGCTGCGCATCAGGGGATTTAGCACTCAGGACCTTGGAACTGTCGAGAAAAAAAGGTCAATTCTTAGAGGAACACTTAACGTGGAAACCCATAGTATAGCATACCCTGAAATCCCCATAAGTTTTGATGAGGAAGTTAAAATCATTACGAGTAAGATTAATACATTTACCTCACTCATACGTAATTTTAATTCAGACAAACGTCACCCTGATTTTAGAAAATTTAAAGCTAGACTCTTGCACTTGACTATCCATACAGATTATTTGAAACCTACTGAGGAACCTAGTAATCAGTGTAAGGCTAGGTTGATTGCTTTAAATATGCTTTTATTAGAATCGCTTGAACAAAAAGGTAGTTTATCTGCATAGCTTGTAGAGCCTGCTATAGAAACAAATAATTGTGAAAACTTTCCTCAAACTTCCTCTCGAAGGGTGTCTTTTGCAGAGATACTAGCACAATCTAACTCAAATGCAAGCGAGAACCCACCACAACAGTTTATTTTAAGCGATCAGTTCTTAGAAAATTTAGGGAATTCGAGTTTGATTGATATGAATATACCTGTAACTGTATCTGAGAATAATATAGTGGCTGATGGCGATTTGTCAAATGAAGATAATTGCTTGCAAAATTGTGTGCGGAGAATTCACCTACTGTGTCACTAAATCAACAACAATCAAACCAAAATTCACAAAATCTGGACAACCTTCACTTGCAACTTAACAATGGTAATGTCACTCAATTATCAACTTTCCAACCTACTTGTAGTCAAAACATAAACCCATGCTTATCTAAAAATTTGGTCAACTTGAGTCACGGGAATATTCCTACACGGCCAAACTTGACAAATTTTAATAGTCAAAACCCTAACCAAGTTTCTTTTAATTTAGGTGCTTTAGCAGGACAGTCAAATTTAAGTCAAAACTCGACTCAGAATGTCAATCTTAAAAATTTTCCTATTTCAAAGTCAAAAACTTGATAGGTCATACTTTAAATGCTACTCCACAGTACCAAAATTTGTAAGCACAAAATTTAATAAGTCAAAACTTAAACTATATTCTACAAAACCAAAACATGCAAAGTATATTACAAAACCAAAATTTGCAAGGTCAAAACTTGAATAATATCTTTAACCCGCAATTAAGTCAAAATAGACAGGCCTAGAATTGTACACCTCAAAATTTGGGGAGTCAAAATGTTCTTGGTTGGCTACAAAACCGTTTAAACCAGAACTTTAATTTACAAAATGCTTTGAGTCAAAATTTTAATAATCCAAATTATTTGGGAATTGGCAATGTCAATAACAATATTTTAAACAATCCAAACCATTTACGTCAAATTTTCTTAGCCAAAACATGGGCAATCCAAATTTTAGCAACTTTAACAATCAAACTTTACAAGGTCAAAATTTTGGAATTGCAGGGCAAGCCAAATTATGGACAATTTATAACTTTAAATCAAAATATATTGGTAAAGAGCATAGCTTATTTAATTTTTTGGAAACCCTTGATGAATGTTGTTGCATTAATAGAATCCCCAAAAATGACTTATTATTGTGTCCGAGACAGATTTTTGATAAGGATGCCTTGGAATGGTTTACAGCCAACTCACAAAGATTTAGTTCTTGGGATGATGTAGTTTTACAATCAAAACAAGACTTTTTGGAGGACAATTATCAGATTAAATTATGGGACGAGGTCAGAGCGCATACCCAAGGGGAAACTGAAAGCTCTTTAATTTATATTGCCCGCATGGAAAACTTATTCAAAAGATTTTTAATGCCAGTTGATGAGATGACCAAACTTGCTTTAATTAAGATAAACCTTCAACCATATTATCAAACAAAACTGGTTCTTTACAATCCCTCAACACTATTTGAGCTTACACGTTCATTAAGGAGTCCTCTGTTTGCAGTTCAACCACTCTAGAACCTGGACTTGCTTATCAAAGCTCTCAAACTTTCCAGAATAAACAAAACAATTTAAAAATTTTTAACCCAAGTCAAAATAGAAGTCACTTTAACCGACCAAATGTAAGTGCCATTCAATGTCAAAACTCCAATACAAACGTATATGTATGTGTCACCTTAATCCTACTGCTAATATGTCCAATTTAAACTTAAATACAGGTCAAATATCAAATCAAGTTTTAAATCCTAATGTTGATTTCCTACAAATGTCACAACTTCACTTAAATTCGAACCAAGTTTCATCTTTTCAGCCAAACGTCAAACAACAATTCCGCAACTTTCTTGTCAAAATAATATCAATTATTATCAAAATAATCTCAACTCGTGTCAAAATAATGCCAATTCTTTGCAAAACAATGCTAATTATTTTCAAAACAATGCCAATTCTTTTAAAAATAATTTCAATCCTTGTCAAAATAACGTTAATTCTTGTCAAACTACTGTAACAGCCTTACAAAATAATGCCAAACAAAACATAAGTCAAATCCCAGTATCGTCCTCAAACATAATAATTTTAACCCTCCAACTGCTAACTTTCTAAATACTGAAGTTAATGCCCTTAAACGGGAAATTAAATGCTGTAACTGCGACTTATTTGGACACTCTTATCAATCTTGCAATATAAGGAGACGTGAATTTTGTTATGGTTGTCGTGCAAAAAATATCAGAAAAACCAACTGTCAATTTTGCTTATCAAAAAACGTACAAGGCGCAGTTTTAGAATCGGGAAGGGCTGCGACCGATCAACAATAAAACCCGAGGGTTTTATCTCTAATTTAGATTGGTCTGAATGTTTGAATGTAGTTCACAACTTTTTTAAGACTAATGAAATTTCTTTATTGTTTTTACAAAAAAATTGTGACAATCGATCTTATTTGGATATTTCGGTTAAAAATAGAAACTTTACATGTCTTTTAGATACTGGGGCTCAACAGTCGGTTTTGGGAAAACGGGGTCTTGAGAAAATTTTGGGCTTGGGGTTGGAAATATCTAATAAAAATATTCCTAACTTTGTCATTACTGCCGATGGCAAGCAACAATCAGTTTTTGGGTCAGTTCAATTACCGATCAGTATAGAAAACTAGACGGTCACGGTCTGCACATTAATTGTTTTGAGTGTCAGACAAAATCTAATTTTAGGCGCAGATTTCTGTAGAGTTGCTAATATCACGATTGATTTTTTTTGAAACTCTTGTAACTTGGAAGCAACACCTCATTTAAATGAAATTATTGTCAAATAAGTAGAGCCAGTTAAAATTGAGACTGAAATGACATTAACTCCAGAGCAACAGGCAAAACTAGATAAAGTAATTGAAAAATTTGAAGAAATTGCGTCTAAAACTAATATTCTTGGTTTTACCAACGTTCTTGAATATAAAATTGAAGTGAACCATTAAATACCATTTAAAAAACGACTTTTTGCTTTATCTCCTTATATGCAAGCTCACTTAAATAAAGAAATAGAACGTATGCTTACCTTAGGCGTTATCAGACATTCAGATAGTACGTATTCGGCAAACGTTTTACTGGTTAAAAAGGCAGATAACGATTTTAGGGCTTGTTATGATGAAAGCCCGTTAAATGAAATCACAGTAAAAACATCGTACCCTTCTCCTCATATGACTAGAATATTGGATAAGTTACATAATGCTAAGTACTTTTCATCTATAGATCTTTTTGGCAGATTAAATTAACGGAAGATAGTTGTAAATATACCGCTTTCTCTGTAGTTGGCTCAGGGCACTATGAATTTGTAAGAATGCCATTTAGAATTTCAAATGCTAGTAAAACTCAGCAAAAATTAATGGACCGCATATTTCCTCCCTCAATAGAGGATAATATCTACATATATTGCGATGATCTAATGGATGTAGATGATGATTTTGATTCTCATATGAATACTTTAATCAGAATATATGAGTCCTTGAAAATTGCAGGTTTGACTATAAATCATAAAAAATATAAGTTTTGTGTTCCTAGAATTCCATTTCTGCATTTTGTTTGCGACAAAAGTGGCGTACACATCAGTGAAAATAAAGATTGATGCTATTATTAATTATAAAAAAACCACAGACTGTAACTCAGGTAAAGAGGTTTATTGGTATGCTTAATTGTTTTTCCCGTTTTATTTGTAATTACTCTGATTTGATTGCTCCTGTAAGTAACATGATAAAGGGACGTCAGAAACGTCATTCTGTTGTTTGGACATCGGAGGCCGAAACTGCTTTCGAGAAACTTAAAACTTGTCTCACAACTCCACCTGTTTCTCCGCAGTCCTGATTTCAGTCAGCCTTTCACAATCCAAACTGATGCGAAATTTTGCAGTGGGTGCAGTAATTACGCAAGGAGATCCGCAGAACGAGCATGTTATCGCCTACACTTCCAGAACGTTTAATAAAGCTGAGAAAAACACGATTGTACACAGAAGGAGTGTCTCGCTATTGTTCACGCTGTGCAAAAATTTCGCTGCCACGTCGAATGCGGTCCCAAATTTAAAATCATCACAGATCATCACTCTGTGGCTGTCAAATCTGAAGAATCCTAGTGGTAGGTTGTGCAGGTAGGCTGTCTTCTTGAGTTAGATTGACTACGAAATTGTTTTTCGCCCTGGTAAGGACAATGTCATTGCAGACGCACTAAGTACTTAATCAATATTGGTGGCCATCCATGCGTTCTGATGTAAAAAATATGTAGGTCGCTGTAGAGTTTGCAATTAACAAAAAGTATCACAACTAGGCAGAATAGGTCTTATAGGATCTTGTAAAAATATCCATACCATTTTAACTTCTATCCATAGATATTCAGGGTCCATACCCAAAATCAAAATCAGGATTTTGCTATATTTTAGTTGTTGTTGACTGGTTCACTAAATACACTTTTGTTCATCGCATGAGAAGGGCTTTAGCTACTGAGATATGTTCCTGTTGAGACAGCTGGGTGTTCCCTTATTTTGGAGTTCCATCTATTATAGTCTGTGACAGTGGAAACCAGTTTAAGTCGAAGGATTTCCATGCATTATTAAAGGAATATAACATAATTAATGTATGGTATAACGATAGATATCATCCTTAAGTAAATAATGTAGAACGTTCAAATCGTACGGTAGGTACTGCTATAAGATCATATATTAAAGATCAGAAGGATCAGCCTACTTGGGATAGCTCCATTTATAAAACTGTCAATGCCATTAGCACGGTAACTCACGATTCTACTGGTTTTTCGCCAGGTTTTCTTGTCTTTGGTCGCAACATACCAATTTCTGGTGATTATTATAAAGTCTTAACTGAAAAAAAATCTTTCTCCGTATAAGTTTGATGATAGAAATAATTTGGTTCGAGAAATGTCTAAATTATCTGAGGTTTACCAGTCTGGAGATAAAAACATTATACTCTCTCATGAAAGAAATAAGAAACATTATGATCTACGCAAGCGCAATGTTGAATTTCATGTGAGCGACACAGTCTTTAAACGTACTTTTTTCCTATCTGATACACGCAGTTATTTTTCGCGTAAAGTTGCAAAAAAATAAGGTTTTCAAAAAATGCTCCCTGAATTACTAGATGAGTCAGGTAAATATATCGGGTGTTTCCACGTTAAGGATTTAAAAACTGATCCCAGTGCTGGTTCTGAAGAGGAAGATGTTTCTTACATCATCTCTTCGCGGTGCAAGGATGTACATACTATGTCTTTATCTATAAATTGTTTTGGGAACATTGTACCTTAGTTTTAAGTTGAGGAACGCACCCCAAATGCTTTAATTTTTGCTTGAAGAGTAGCTTTAACACATTTATTTTGGGAGAAGGGGTATTTGTAACGACCGTTTTGCAAAAAAAGTAGTTTTGCAAGTGAATGTAAGTCCGGCGTAGAATAGATCCACCGAATTCAACCACACTGTACCTACGTGCACCGGAACGGCGGCTTCGCGATGGCTTTGTGAATACAGTCTGTAGCAGCCTGTTTTTGTCTTCGCTTATCCGTTTATTTTTGTAATTCTAACCTCAGCTTTACAGATGTTATTTTTGATGGTCATCTCGAAAAAATCGATAGAATTTTCCAAATAACGCACCTATTTCCTAATTTTTCAGTTGTTTTTCTGCCGGAAAAGGGGGGGATAACTGGACAATAAAACTCAAAATCTTTAGTAAAACGGCTCTTTCCATTTCTGTAACGCACACCGAAGAGCATACAAGAATAAGCGCGTCTTTACCTTTTAAGTTGCCTATGAATTAAAGTTTTCCTTTAATTTTGTACCAGATGGCCGATTAAGTAACAAAGTAACAGTAAGCAGTGAGCCCAGGTACTGAGCGAAAAGGCCGAACACCAGGTATCTTTTTATCTCTTGCATTCATTCTATCTTACACTGGATTGTGTTTGCTTTCCAGGCCTTCTACCTTCTGCCTTATACCTACTACCTTTCTTAAACGCCTGTCGAGAATTCCAATGCGACAAAAAGAAACCACCAGACACATGGCCAAGTGCTAAGTTCCTAGCTGTGCGGTTGGAGACCTTGTATTTCAGTACTTTTATCACCTTACTTACCGCTTCCTGTCTTTTCTTGGATGTTGGGGAATGACCTTATGGTTTAGTGATTCGCCGAGGTTCCTGACATTCCAGCAACAGTTCAAGCCTAGCTGTTGAAGCTGATTTTATCTGAATGCCGTGTTTCAAAAGCTAAGTACAGCTCTGTGTGTTGCTATTTTTTTGGGATTTTGACACACAATATATATATTTTTTTTTGGGAAATGTCGCTATCGAGATTAAATGTCAGGGGAAGGTGGTTTTTTTTTTGTTTGTGGCTTTTAACTTTCTAAATCCCGATAGTGTCAAGTAGGCTTATTCCTGAAGTTCAGGACTACGGTCAATTTCTTTATAGACTCATTAAATTTACTCAGAGTATTTGGTGTGTGTACACAATAATTTTGCTGATGCTATATATATTTATTTTCCTTTTACCTTAGAAATGTAATTGTTTTGTCTGGCGGCGTTGAAGGTGTCCCTAAGACACTGTCCTATTTGTTTTTGCCTTGCGGCGTTGGAGGTGTCCCAATGACACTATCCTATTTTTTTGCCTTGCAAAATTGTAATACTTTTTCCTAGTGAAAATAGGTTAGGTTAGGTTAGGGGTTAAACGGTAACTTATTTTCCCTGCCAAATACAACGGTCTTAATTTAAAAATTTTATACATAGCACATCAAACAATATGTTACTGGAGGTAATTATATTATGTTTTTGTTTGTGCAAAAACTTGTGATTTTTATAAAGTAACTATTTTATTATATTTAGAATCTCTAAATTTTGCCCAAGCTTTGCCTCTAGTTAATGTTATATTCTAAGTGAGCATAGCAAAATTTTTACCGTGCATTTGCCCTCCCACTTAATGTATATTTTGGAGTGTCGATCCCCAATATTTAAATATTTTATACATTTATAGTATCTAAGATCCTATTATTTATTTAGGTGCCCATGAGCAATATTTGAATATTTTATACACTATGTTATAAAAAAAATATAAGCAACTATTTTGAAAATTCCTTTGCTTTATTCGTAATCAAAATAAAGAAAAGGGACTGAGTTTTTTTGTAGGCATTTATTTAAATTGAACCTCAAAGTTGGATTGAAGACTTATTTAAATTCTTTTGTTTGTTTTTTTTTTAAATTTAGATCAAAATTTTAGATTTTCTTTGCTTGTCAATTTGACATTATATTTTGAATCTAACATCATCGAACTCAAAATCTCTCCCGAAAATAGAACAAGCCACTGGGTTATCTAACATTTATAAGTGAGAAACTAACAATTTCAAATTTCAACCCAAAACACAAAAATTTAAATAATTTTAAAATATTCTATTTAAAAAAATATATAAAAGAAAGCGTTTTTCATTATAAGTATTTTAATTATTATTTAGCTATTGTAGCGAGAATTTATTGTTTGCAGGTTGCCAGCTCTCCTAGAAAATTACCATGCATACAGTCTGGTTAAGATTTTTGGAAAAGGTGTTTTAACTGCTTGGCTATTATATTTATTTGTCAAAATGAAGTAGCAGTAAACAGTGGCGGAGCTAGATTTTTTTTAAATTAGGAATATAACCAAGAATACAATCTCGATAAGGTTTTTGAGAAAGGTGTTTTAACTGCTTGGCTATGATATTTATTTGTCAATTTGGAGTGGTAGTAAACAGTGGCGGAGCTAGAATTTTTTTTTACAAATTTTTGTAAGTTGTGTAGGTTGCAGGTCGCAAGCTATCTTGGAAAAAAAAACCATGCATACAATCTCGATAAGATTTTTGGAAGTTATTTTAACCCTTTGGATACTATATTTATTTTTCAAATTTGAGTGTCAGCAGATAGTGGTGGAGCTAGATTTTTTTTTACAAAATTAGGTAAATTTATAGGTTTCAGGTTGCTAGCTATCCTGTAAAATAACCGAGCATACAATCTCGATAAGATTTTTGGGAATGGTGTTCTCACCTTTTGGCTATTATATTTGTTTATTAAATTGGAGTGGCAGCAAACAGTGGGGGAGCTAGAATTTTTTTTTTTTAATTAGGAAAATTTATAGGGTTTTAGATTGCTAGGTATCCTTGAAAATAACCAAGCATCCAATCTCGATAAGGTTTTTGGGAAAGGTGTTTTAACCCTTTAGCTATTATATTTATTTGTTAAATTGCCGTGGCAGTAAACAGTGGCGGATAAATTTTTTTTACAAAATTAGGTAAATTTATAGGTTGCAGGTTACCAGCTATCCTGGAAAATAACCGAGCATACAATCTCGATAAGATATTTGGGAATGGTGTTCTAACCCTTTGGCTATTATATTTATTTGTTAAATGGCAGTGGTAGTAAACAGTGGCAGAGTTGATTTTTTTTTTAATTAAAAAAATTTATAAGTTTCAGGTTGCCAGCTCTCCTGGAAAATAGACCCAGAAAAAGTCTGAAGAGCTGGAAACGTGCAACCTACAAATTTACATAATTTTGTAAAAAAAATTCTAGTTCCGCCACTGTTTGCTGACACTCGAATATGACAAAGGACTATAAAAGCTAAAGGATTAAAATAACCTTTTACAAAAATTTTATCGACATTATATGCACGATTATTTTTCAAGAGAGCTGGCAACCTGAATCCTATACATTTCTATAATTAAAAAAAAAAAATTTTAGCTTCGGCACTATTGGCTGCCACTCGAATCTGACAACTGACTATAAAAGATAAAAGGTTAAAATATTTTTCACAAAAATTTTATCGACATTGTAGGTATGGTTCTTTTCCACGAGAGCCGGCAACCTGCAACCTATTCATTTTCCTAATTTTTTAAAAAAAATTCTAGCTCCGCCACTGTTGGCTGCCACTTGAATATGACAACGGACTGTAAAAGCTAAAGGGTTAAAATTAAAATAACTTTTACAAATATTTTATCGAAATTGTATGCACGCTTATTTTGCAGGAGAGCTGGCAACCTATAAATTTATATAATTTTGTAAAAAAAATTTAGTTCCGCCACTGTTGGCTCCCACTCGAACATTACAACTGACTATAAAAGCTAAAGGTTTAGTATTCCTTTCACGAAAATTTTATCGACATTGTATGCACGGTCATTTTGCAGGAGAGCTGGCAATTTGCAACCTTTTCATTTTCCTATTTTTTTTTTAAATTCTAGTTCCGTCACTGTTAGCTGCCACTTGAATATGATAACTGACTGTAAAAGCTAAAGGGTTAAAATACCTTTTACAAAAATTTTATTGACATTGTATGCACGGTTATTTTCCAGGAGAGCTGACAACCTGCAACCTATAAATTTACATAATTTTGTAAAAAAAATTCTAGTTTCACCACTGTTTGCTGCCACTCGAATATTGTATGTACGGTGTATGTATGGTTATTTTCCACGGCAGCTGCTACTTATAAATTTATATAATTTTGTAAACAAAATTCTAGTTTCGCCACTGTTTGCTGCCACTCGAATATGGCAACTCCGCCACTATTCGCTGCAACTCAAATTTGACAAATTCTTGTCTATTGGCGAGACACGAGATGCATCTCTTGCGCAACTTCCTTCTTTTATAAGTACTTGTCAATAGGGACACTTAAACCGGCAATCGTACTTGGTCAGTTAATAAATTTATAAATAAATTTTTAACTTTACCCACATAACAATTAAACATTCCTCTAATGTAATAGTCATATACTTAGAGAACAAAGAATGTGATATAAATGTTACATTTTACCACTGGGAATATTACTAACACGTGCCGGCAATAAGTTACGTTCTAGCACATACAGGTAATATAAATGTGATAGAAACGTGACGTGAAACATGACTATAATACGAACAGAACGTTTTTTTTAAAGAATTATAGTAATGTGCCTTGACACTGACTATAATATCCCACATAGCAAATATATATCCCTATATTGCATGGATATGATTTTGTGACCCAAAACATATCCAGATGGGCAAGAGATGGATATCCTAAGATATGCAGTGGATATATATTCACATTAATATCCACCAAATATGCATTAGTCTCCACGAAAGTGCAAAGTGCAGGCTTTTTTTACAGAGTGTAAAAATTAAATACGAATGAAGTACTCGCCGTAGTAATATTATTTGAATGTGTTTGTTTATGTTTTTTTTTAAAGTTTTAACCAAATTTTACGGTACTTCTGCCAAAATAATGCCTCTTTACCCAAGGATGATGTCTATTGCCAATAAAATCGACAAATGAAACGGCCGTCTTGAATAGCCCTGATGAAGCAAATAAATTTGGCAAAACGTTGGCATTTCAAAAAAAGGACGTTTCATTAACAAGATCCCTCAACCCATAAACCTAGACCTTCAAAAAAAATGAAAAATAGGATCGTTAAACCATTCTACAAGTATTAAACTAGATTGTAATTATAAATCAAGTAAATCGCGTTCTTTTCACAAGATAGTAATATTTTTTGCAAATATGCCATACTTCTTAGTGCCAAAGAAATATAACTATCGCAGACTGTTAAAGAATATTTAACAAAAAATAGGTCTGGAACGTTCCTGTCATATTCGCAATAAAATATTCCAAAAATCACTTTGAGGGAATATTCCTACAACATGAATATTTCTCCAATGTTGTGTGTGACGTTTTTTGGTGATAGAAGTTGCTAACATAAATTTTTGGATTAGAAACTCGGGCAATTGTCAATTGGTCACCAATTAAATTTTACGAGGTTGCTGGACCTCAGGTTGCTAAGTTCACACCAGTCATAATGAACGTAAAATTTTAACTAAAACTAAAATTTTATTTAGGCTTTTAATTTTTTAATACGTTTTATGCACATAACGAAATCTAAACTAAAGATTTTTATGTACCTACCTAAAAGATGGTAAACACAAATATATTTTTTGTATGTACACAAACATCGAAATGCAATTTGATGACATCGTAATTTTGTCGAATGCTAAATGAACAAAAATACAACATATGGTTGAAGACAGATTCGGATTCGAAAACAGCTCTGCTGTGCGAAATTACAGTCGACCAGATAAATAGTTGCGCCCAACACTATTTTAAGAGCTTTTACAAAAATAACGTGATTTCATTATATATTGTTACCAATATTTTATACTTGACATCCATAGAAAGGCCTAAGATTACCATATCGTATTTTTAATTAGATGATAAAAAGATGGTAAAATTCTCCCAAACTTTAAAAATAATAAAAATAGGAGAAACTCCCATTGAATGCGATTTTGCATGAAACTCTATAAGACAAAAAAATATTTCAGTTTATAAGGCTATATTTATCAAATATTATGGGATCGAAATAACCACCCTTAACAAAAAAATACCGAATCTGGATATAAGCCGTTTTTGTGCGTCAATCAGACTATACCCAAAGTTTGCCTTTTAAACAGATTTTGTGCATCAATTAGACTATATGCAATATTTTCCTTTTAAATACCACTTTAAAAAACAAAAATAAATTTTTTATATGTTAGAGTTTCTGGGGTTGAATTAACGAATCTGAACATAATGCGTTTTTGTGCATCAATCAGACTATACGCAAATTTTTTCTTTTAAATAGCTCTTTAAAAAACAAAAATAAATTTTGTATGTATTAGAGTTTCTGGGGTTGAAAAAACGGCCTTGAAGAAAATATTACCGAATCTGGACATAAGCCGTTTTTGTGCATCAATCAGACTATACGAAAAAGTTGCCTTTTAAATAGCTCTTTACAAAACAAAAATAACTTTTTGATATATTTGAGTTTATGGTGTTAAAAAAAGACCCTTAAGAAAATAGTTACCGAATCTGGATATAAGCAATTTTGTGCATCAATTACACTATACGGAAAATGTGCCCTTTAAAGAACTCTTATATTCAGATTCGGTACTTCTTTTCTTAAGGTCTTTTTTTCAACCTCAAAAACTCTCATATATAAAAACTTTATTTTTGGTTTTTAAAAAGTTATTTAAAAGGTACATTTTGCATATTGTCTGATTGATGCACAAAAACGGCTTATGTCCAGATTCGGTACTTCTTTTCTTAAAGGTATTTTTTCAACCCCAAAAACTCTCATATATAAAAAAATTATTTTTGTTTCGTAAAGAACTATTCAAAAGGCACATTTTGCGTATAGTCTGATTGATGCACAAATACGGCATATGTCCAGATTTGGTACTTTTTTTAACCCCATAAAGTGCTATTTAAATGGCACATTTTGTATATATTCTAATTGATGCACAAATACGGCTTATGCCCAGATTCGGCATTTGTTTTCTTAATATAATTTTATATTTTTATTAATATTTATGTATTATCATTTTTGTTTTTTAAAGACCTATTTAAGTGGCACATTTTGTGTATAGTCTGATTGATGCCCATAAACGGCTTATGCCAGATTCGGCACTTCTTTTCTTAAGTCTTTTTTTCAACCTTAAAAACTATCATATATAAAAAATTTATCTTTATGTTTTTAAGAGCTTTTCGGAAGGTACATTTTGCGTATGCTTTAAATAATGCACAAGAATGACAAAGGGCCATATTCGTTGGTTTTGTGTTAAGGCTGGCTATTTTGACCTTATAATCTTTGATATATATTTTGTTTTAGGTTTTAACAAAAGAAATATTTTTTGTTTTATAGAGTTTCATGCAAAATTACATTTAATAGGCGTTTTTTCTATTTTTATTATTTTTAAAGTTTGGGAGTATTGTACCCTCTTAGAATAATTAAAAATACGATTATCTTAGGCCTTTCTACGGATGTCAAATATAAAATATTGGCAATAATATATAATAAAATCACATTATTTTTGTCAAAAACTCTTAAAATAGTGTTGGGCACAACTATTTATCTGGTCGACTGTGATTTCGCGCGACCGGAGCTGTTTTCGAATCTAAATCCGAATCTGTCTTCAGTGACGTAATAAAACAAACAAAAACAACTTGAACAAATCATAAAAAGATCAAAACCTAACATGATCGAAGCGTAACTTGATCGAAGTGTAAAGTGACCGAACCTCAATTTGTTCGAATAAGGCAGGTCTCCTAGAAAGCGAGGCTGCAGCGTTGCCAAATCGTACAAAAAATCCTTTCCTAGTTGCTTTTCTAAGTGTCGTTAATTAAGGAACATTTTAACGTAGATCTGTAAAACTAACCCAACCAACCTAACACGTAAGTCAAACCCATTTGGAACGCGAATAACCTTGGTAATATTGTCCTTCGCAGTCCGGCGCAAGCGCATGATAAATTTGACTTGTGTACGATTGGTAAAAATTAAGGTTCGGTGAAGTTACGGTTCATTCAAATTCGATCCGATTACATTTCGATGAAATACCTTGCGTTTATTTTATTTTCGTTCATTTTACGTTTGGGCACTTTTACGGATCAAAGAAACTACATATGATTTTTATGATTTGTTTCATTTTACAATTTGATGAAATTGTAATTCAATTAATTTCCTTTTGAACAAATTACGGTTCGACTTTTGTACAATATTTGATTTTATTTCTTTAGCACCTGACCTAAATCCGACACCAGATTTTTTTGGCATTAATCACATTTTAGGTTGCTAATTTTGTTTTAGGTATTTGACAGGGTACATATACAGCAACTAGGAAACCAAAATGTGTCAGTATATAAGTCACTCCCTCCGCCGTCCAATGCTATTAGCCTTTTTTGTACGTATTTTTGTTCACATTTTGAGGAGTAACCTTGAGGCAGCCCGCATAGGTTGTTGCAAGTCGTATCACTAAAACAAATTAAAAAGATATTATATATTTTCTGTTTTATTCAAAAATAATAACGTTTTGTTGAGCCTATTAAAAATTTTTTAAATAGGGAGTATTTACGATACGTAAGGTAAAATTTATTTTGACATTGGTCGCGATTCTTTAGGCATAACAGAATATGTCACCCGTCAGAATTCTGACAAGTGCCGATTTCTTGCCTCATTTACAGTAAAAACTCAGTGTCCTTAATATTTATGTTAAGGTTGTAAGATAAACTGCGTCATTTTTCTAATAACATTTTGTAAATTTTATATTTTAAAGATATTCTGCCGAACTAGCTTCACAACGAAGCTCAATTGCTACTATGCATACCAATAGAGGTCAAAAAGTGTCGAAAATTCTCACCATGTAAAAGGAAAGACAGAATTTCTGTGACTTTTCTGAACAGTAACAGCGACATATTGCATGGCTATCTATGTTTTTGTATGTTAAAAGTTTTGAAGGTTTGTTTACACACACAAATAAGCTTACTAAATTATATTTTTAAATAAAAAAGGCGTTTCTCATAAAAACTGTCTGGAAAAATTAAAATTGACATATTTGACTAAATTTTGACTAAATTTTAAGGAATGCCAAGAAATAAGTCCGGATAAAAAAGCAGTTAGTGTAAACTTATGTTTAGAAATCGTCAGATAGATAAAACATCTAGAAATAACAGCTAATGGACCATAGTCTTGATGAGCAGATTCAAGAATCAAATTACAAACTAGTTAACCTATGGTCCTTAAGTAGCAGTATTGGACGTTTGGCATCAGCATTGCACAGCCTACCGCCCACCATGGCAATTTTATCGGAATCAAAGAAAGGAGCAAGTTTTTGAAATGGTTTGTAGTATAATTTTCCAAACTGCGGGGCCGTAATCTTTTCAGAGAAACACTCAAATTGAACAATTTTAATCATTACACAAGTGGCCTTATACAACTCATTAGGAAAAGCGCGAGGCAGTCTGTCTTGAGTCGGCGTCTTAAATGGAATAAAAAGTTTGTCTAGATGTAAATGTCGTTGTCCGGAAGGTTAGGCTTTAGCGGATATAGTTAGGTTAGAATCGTTATGTAACAAGTCTTTTATTATCGATCAATATACACGCAACGCCTAAATAAATCGCCTTTTAATTAATTTCGACCCGGCTACCTACGAAGGCAATCGCAAGTGCAAAAGAAACGACTGTAAGTACTTTAAATTGTGTCGTTATTTCCGATAGTTTTTTTTCCAAAACTTTTTATTAAATATTTCAAAATGTCGAGTTTAAAATTTGAAGAATATCGACCAGAAATTTACGGTCAATGCCATTACTGAGGAAAGCGTGAAAATTGCTACTCTTTTGTCATCAATTGGGGCGGAAATCTACACTTTCTTAAGAGACCTTTGTTTCCCTACGTATCCTGATAAAAAGAATTATGTAGATTTTATCAAAATTTTAAAGACTCAATTTGGAGAACCGGCGAATATTTGGCGAAAAAGACAATTTTTTTTAAATATTAAACAAAATCAAGGGGAAAAAGTAACTGATTTTTACGCTAGAATTTGAAAAAGTGCGGTTCATTGTCAATGGAGCAACGACCTCACCAAATTTTTGCTAAATATTTTTATGACAGGCTTATCTAACACCAAGATTTTCGATAAACTGTGCGAAGAAGATTATTCCACCGCCACCATTGAAAAGATGGTCGAAGCAGCAAACAAAATGGAGAAAATAAAAAACACCCATGGAAATGGACAACACATGGTGGCCGCTATTTTAAAATTCCCACCAAACCAGCAACAGGAAACACGTTTCTTGACACTTCATCCAACTACGTCATCACAGCGCCATTGATTTTAAAATTCCCGCCACCGAAGCAGGAGCCGCAACCGTTTTGGCAATGAAGGTCAATACCATCCCAACCGAACTTCAAGCAGGTCCAACAGTCAAAACCGGCAACGTCGTAATCCAAGTGAAGCTAGCCAATCCAGCCGATATCGCGAACGCACCCGATCTCCATACCAGAACCGGCAACATAGCAAGGTAACGTCAACGTCAAATCAAAAACGTCAACGAGTCAAGTGTCAAAAATGTAAAAAATGGCATGAAAAAAATAAAAATTGTAATTTTTCTTTTTTTATGATAATTCTATTAATTTTAATTAATTAAACAACGACGACGACATGTTCTACTGCGATAAGACAGACTCAAAATCAGTCAGCATTTACCCGATTGTTGGTGAGGGGGCGTCGAACCCTTTTCTGGTAAAGGTGGAAATCTTGGAAAAGATCCACCAGATGATCATCGACAGCGGGGCAGGGTTATCTTGCATGAGAAAAAACAAATATTTTTCTGATTTTAGGCTTTCAAAAGACGATTTGGTGCTACGGGGATATGATGGCAGCACTTTTCAACCTGAAGGTTATTTCATTGTAAATGTAAATTACAATGGCTGCTCTAAACCGTAAAGTTTTACATTGTCAACAATGCGTCGGCCTCAATTCTTGGTAGAGATTGGATCAGTTTGTTTAATGTAAATATTGAATTAGTAAATCAGGTAACAAGTTGTAAAAAATAAATCATTCAACTGACGGAAAAATATAATAACGTTTTTTCTAATAAATTAGGTAAATATAAATATAAACACATATCTTTAAATATAAAAAGGAACTCGATTCCGATTTTTTGCAAGCACAGGACAATTCCTTTAGCGTATAGAAAGAAAGTAGAAGACGAATTGGATAATTTAGAAAAATTAGGGGTAATAAAACCAATAAAATCTAGTGATTGGGCTACTCCAATCGTCCCAGTTTTAAAATCTAACGGTAAATTAAGATTATACGCTGATTATAAAGTAACGGTGAACTTAGCTTTAGAAAAGCAGGTGTACCCCCTCCCTAGAATCGATGAAATCTGGGACAAATTAAACAATTGTAGGTATTTCCCCAAAATAGATTTGCACCAGGCTTATATGCAGTATCCAGTCACCGCTGAGACGAGTAGGTTGCTAACATGGAACACACACCGAGGTTTATATGCGGTAGAACGCTTGGCTTTTGGTGTTACATGAGCAAACAGCATATTTCAGCGAGAGATGGAAAACTTATTCCGAGGCATGGAAGGTGTTCAACCGTTCCTGGACGACATTGTAGTGGCTTCACTTGATTTAGAGTCCCACACCCAAAAACTTGAACAAAACTGGCAGAGGCTGAATTAACAGGAAACCCAGAAAAGTGTGAATTTTATAAAACCAAGGGAAATACTTAGGGTTTCACATCTCATTTGAGAGACTAAGGAAGACAGAGGACAAAATGGTGTCAATCATAAAAGCAAAAGGAACAAATACATTAACAGAAGTCAGAGCTTTTACCGGTTCGGTAAATTATTATCACCGTTTTATACTTTTTATTAAAAAAAGATAAACCTTTTCTTTGGACAAAACAATGTGATATTGCATTTTGTAAAATAAAAGATATAATTATTTCTGACACGTGCTTGACCCATTTCGATCCGAATCTTCCCATCATAATACGCGTTCGATAAGGGAATTAGGGGAGTGTTAAGTTTAATAAAAGACGGGGTAGAAAGAACAGTTGCGTGCGTGTCGCGTACACTTATGCCAGCGGAATTAAAATTTACTTCTTTAGAAAAAGAGGCAATGGAAATATATTTCGCTGTCCATAAATTTTTTTATTATATTTGTAATAACAAATTCACACTTAGGACCGATTGTAGGGCACTAATTGCTTTATTCGGGGAACACAGGGGAATCCCAAAAATATCAGCCAACCGCATGCAAAAATGGGCTGTTTTTCTGTCATCATTTAACTACAAAATCGAACACTTCAAAGGAAAAATCGATCCAGTAGCAGACTATGTGTTAAGACACCCCTTGGAAACCACGACAACATCAGAAGAAGCAGCCGGCAGAGCCACCTACAACTTTACAGAGTCTATAGAACATTGGCCAATTAACAACAAAGAAATCCGCGAACAACAAGCGAGAGACCCAGAATTACTACAAATCATTGAATTCATTAAGAAGGACAAATGGCCTAAAAAAGTAGGAAAAACTCTAAGCCTGTACCTGCAAAAACGCAAGGAACTACATTTAGATCAAGATATTTTAATGTTCGGTCACAGAGTGATCATACCAAAATCTTTGCGGGATAGAATTTTGAAAAGAAATCCATTCAGGACATTTCGGCATCCAATGTTTCAAGAATGTAGCAAGAAGCATAGCTTACTGGCCCGGAGTTGATTCTGACATAGAGAAAATGGTAAGAAGCTACCGCCCATGTCAACTCCACCGTGATGACCCATCCCAAATCACAGAGACATGGCAAGAGACATCTAGAAGGTTTGAGAGAGTACACATAGATTTCTTGGAAATAAACAAAACAATCTGCCTTATTTTGGTGGACTCGTACACAAAGTGGGTAGAAGTTATTCCGATGAAAACAACCACCACAACAGAAACAGAAAAACGGTTAAGACAGATTTTTTCAACTTGCGGACTGCCTGAGACATTGGTAAGCGACAATGGCCCTCAGCTAGTCGAAAAAGGCCTAGAGAATTTCTTCAAATTTAACGGAATAAAACACATTACAAGCCCACCATACCATCTGCGAAGCAATGGGGCAGCAGAACGGTAAGTTAGAACATTTAAACATAAGATAAAAACGTCTTTAGAAGATCCGAGAAACCAGGGAGTACGTCTTTCAACCTTAATTTCAAGATATTTACTAACATACAGAAATACCAAATCAGATATCACCAAGAAATCACCCGCAGAATTGGTATTTGGCCATACTTTAAGAACCAGATGGACTCAGATAAAAGATAAAAGTACAGAACAACCCTCAGATCAACTTCCAACGTCAAGAAAATCCAGAGTATTTCAGACCGGATATACTGTAATGGTAAGAAAAACATTGGGTAGAGGCTGTAGTGGAGCACAGAATTGGAAGAAACCTATCATATCATCTGACAGCGAAGTTTTATTACCTTTAGTATCTCCCAATGTCATCTTCACCCATTAAAAAATCAAAAACTGTCAATATCGAGCATTCATGCACTAAAATTACAGGTACCTCGACGTTCTCGCAACCACAACCTTCAGTGACCAAAGAAAGCTCTGCCAAAAGTAGCTCAATCAACACTGCCAACCAAAATTCCACCCACCAGTTGCAACAAAACTTCAACAAGCAAACAACCACAAAAGTCACCACCAGAAAGACCTAAACGAATCTCTAAGGTCCCAGAAGCATTAAAGGATTATGTAACTGATGAAAAAAATGGTAAAAAGGTAGTGTTTATTGTTTGTTTATTTTAAAAACAATACTTTAAATAATTTTTTTTTATTTTTATTAATCTGAAAGTAAATAATATCAAAATAAAACAATATCAATTTATTACATCACAGCTAGATCTCATTTTTTTTTTAATGTTAAATGTATGACTAAACGCTAAATGTAAAACTATATGTTAAATGTATGACTAAATCCTAAATGTAAAACTATATGTTGAATGTATGACAAAATGTAAATAATGTAAAAATAATATTTTTTTTACAAGTTTATCTGTGATAAATAATGCACCATTCAATTTAAATTAAACAATATTTTGTTTGTTTTTTCAATTGACAACATAAAAAGGCATAAAATTTAGAATAGATTTGAAAAATAATTAGAATCACTTAGCTTTCAGAGTTAGGTTAGCTTTTTAAGGGCAACGACATAAGACAGGATTTTTTTTTTCTCGATAAAATAAAATTCAAAAACATTTTTTTTTTGAATAATTACAAAGTTTTTTTTTTCTTTGTTCTTTAAAACTTTTTGCGAAGCAATATTTAATTAATTAGGTTATACATATAACCTACCTAAATATTCACAAACAAAAGTTTTTATTTGTAATCCAAAATTTATTAACGAAACAAATGTTATAACAAGTCAAAATTTAAAGTTCCTAATTAAATATTAATCAATAATATTAGCTTAGAAAATCAAAGATGAGTAGAGCTTCCGGCCAGTTCCTAAAAATAAATAAAAGAAAAATTAAAAATGAAATAATAGCCATAATATAAACGAACACATACAATATATATACATATATATATATATATATATTTTTTTTTTTTTCTTGCTTAATTTATTTTAAAAGGAGTCAAACAATAACATGGCAGAGAAGCACTATTTTTCTTGTAATATTAGAATGAGATTAAGAGTAACCAACTATAACTTAAAATAATTTTTTCTTGTCAAAGGGAAGTTTTTATTCAGGGAGAGGTGTATTGGGTTTCGTTCGTGAACAAACCCACAAATTGGATAAACACCAGAAGATTTATAGTTGGCATGACTGATTGGCGCACAGGCGCAGTAATGACTTCCGTAGAGAACAGGGAAGGATGAAAAAGGAAAATTGCGAGGCAGTCTGTCTTGAGTCCGCGTCTTAAATGGAATAAAAAGTTTGTCTATATGTAAATGTTGTTGTCCAGACGGTTAGGGTTTAGTGGATGTAGTTAGGTTAGAATCGTTATGTAACAAGTCTTTTATTGTCGATCAATATACGGTGCAACGCCTGAATAAATCGCCTTTTAATTAATTTCGCCACAGACAATCGGCAGGATTATCTGTTCCACTTATATGAAACCAACGAGAGAAATAAATTTTTCCTGGATTTGCTGTATGAAATTGGCGACAAACGGTCTCAATTGGGAAGGGTAACTTTCGATTCAATGTAATGCGACACGAGAATCGGACCAGGCATATATTTCGTCAAAATTAATTGGAGAATTGGATAAAACAAAATACATTAAATTGGAAAGTACAGACACAATCTCTAAACAGCACATTTGCTTTTAGCACACAATGAGGTAACAAAAACTCCACCCTTGGACGTCACTTGTCTCAAATAAAAACTTTTCACTGTAATTCTATCAAAATATCATCTGGTATTGTTACACAACGTGAAACGGAAACAAAGGATAACAAGGAAAGTTGGGTAACATACGATTTCCACGGATTTATAATGTCCTGAGGCAGAATGCCAACCTACACTTTGGAACCACAAACACTGGATCAAAAATTTTGCAATCAATAACAGAGGTGCCAAAAAACCCAAGGGATCGCAGATTTTAGCTATTTCTGATAAAATAACTCTTTTCGTACATTTCCGAGCAATCGGTTTGAAACAATAGGAAAATTCGTTATTAAATAAAACTAATATTTTTAAAACAGAGTTGTCCTTATCGGAAAAGAAAATTGAAAAAATAGTCCATTTTCCCTCAGTGGAGCTTCTTATAAATTAGGGAAAGAAGTAAAACACAGTCTTCTACACACAATAATTTATGTAAATAAATCCTACTTATGAGTACATGTTTTGAGTTTGGTGCGTAGGTATGGGGTCACTTGAGCCAGAAAGTGACGTCATAGTGTTTCCTGGTACGGCCAAGAGATGGCGCGCTAGTGCGCTGCGTAAAAACGGTAATCCTGTAATTTTGATAAATTAGAAATTTAAATTGGAAAAATTTGCAAATTGAATATTTTAAAATGTAAAAAGTTTAAAGTTAAAGTCTTTTTGGCCATGGTGCAAGGCATTTTTAAATTAAAAATTACAAAATTTGATAGCTAAGCAGTAAATTTTTGAAAATTGGTCATGTGAAAATTAACATTTATCGTTGAGTTTTTAAAATTTGGGAATTTAAATTGGGTATTACAGGTGTAGCGATGCAAAAAAATAAAATGGTCAACGTACGATGCAAAAATTGAAATTGTAGCATCAAAATACTGTTTGTGTAGCGTCATAATTTTAAATGTATTATAGATAATTATCTATGACAGTTTAAACAAAAGAACACATTTAATTTTAATAATAAGATATTTAAAACTACATCTGTATAACAAGCTTAATCTATATCATATCAAATTGCATAGACGCTATCTTTTCATAACTGGAGGTATCCACGAGTCCTTTGTAGAATAAAGTGTAGTGGTTATTTTCAAACTGTTCCAAGTATTTTTCTACTTTAGCAGCTATGCAATTTGTTAAATAAATATGAACAACGCAATTACTCAAAAGTATTAGTAGAGTATGCGAAATTTCACACTTGAAAAAACCAAAATCTATTGTATTTTTACCTTTTTGGAATGAAAAGGTTCTGAGGTTCAAGAAAATTTAAACATTTGGGTTAAAGTTATATCAGTATTGTTGTTTAAACAGTAAATAAAACAAAATTATATAAAAAGTAAGCTTTTATTAAATTAAAACAAATTAAAAGATCTTAAATTAGTTACTACAGTTTTCATTAAAACCACGAATTGTGCGATTTGTCAATTCCGAGCTACTTGACATAAACTTTATCCCCTTTTCTTTTTTAAATTTTCTCAATGAGATAGATGTCGGGGTATTTGGTTATTTGTAGTTCTTCTCTGTACAAGCCTTTTATTTCATAATTTTGCTCATCCTCAAGCAAGTACGTGGTACGGCTAGTATTCTGTAATTTTCTTATGCGGAAAACCTCATTAAACTAATTGGGTGTATAACCTTTTCCAAAAGCATGCCTCTCTTTACTGACACGAACATAATCTCCAACTTTAAATTTATTCTTGTTCTCATTCTCTCATTCTCTCATTTTCTGCATTTACCTTGCTCGGTGCTATACCAATTGCTGAGTACACAGTGTTGTTATACTTTTGGACAATTTCAATCACAGTATCAATCCATTTATAATTTTTTTGTACGCTAAATTTTTTTAAGATTACGATTAACCAACTCCACAATTGAAGCTTTAACCTTGGAAAATGTGTGATAATGATTAATATTGTATTCGTTAACAAGTTTTTGAAAATCTTTGTTAAAAAATTCTTTATACCTTGATCGGTGTGTAAATTCCTTGGAGGACTCGCTTCAAGCAAAATAGATTTCACAGCTTTGGAAAGGTCAGTGGCGTTATTAGATTTTAAGGGTCTCGCCCACACAAATTTAAAAAATGCTTTTAAAACTAATTAAAAAAAAATTTTTCCTTTGTTAATTCCTTTATATGGAATCATAGAAATGAAATCACAAAAACCGTTGAAGCTTTTAATTTTAACACTTTGATGGGGGTATGATTTTCGTGCTGGTTTATGAAATTCATTTATGACAATGTCAGAACTGTTTAAAGTTAATTGGTTACGGAATATTTAAACGAGATGGTTGCAGAAAACTTTTTGGTATTACGAAACAATCTTTCAAAGAAAATTGTATCACCCTTAATTAGTTTTTGTTAGGTTGTATAATATCATTTCCTCTTTTCCATTTTTGACCGATATCACATCCGCAAATTCAATGTTTATTGATATAATTACAACTTCGTCCAAAAGGCATTTGTAAGTTGTTTAACCCACCTGAGTAATGTAGATCGAATTTTTATTATCAAAATATGATCCAAAAAACGATAACGGCAAATACCCATAGAACCGTTGCGGTATTTCCAAAACTTTGATGTTCTGTTCCAGTGTTTTTATTTTACCTGTATGGTTTTTAATTTTTGTTTCAGTGGTACGTTGTGATTGTTGTAGAGATGATAAATTAGTTTTTCAGATCTTTTTTAATTTTGTCCTCACATGTAATTATTCTCTGCGTTACCTGTAGTTCTTTTTGCGCTACACTATTTCGAAGATCTTAAATTAGATTAGATTAGATTTCTCTATATTTTCCTTTTTTGACAATTTCACAATTGCATGGAACACGTCATAATAAAAATAACTACAAATTACAGGAATACATAGCCACTTTGCTATTTAGTCAAATCTGTTAATAGCTTATAGTTAATTCAATCCTTAAACATCTAGTACCTATACTATAACATGTAAAAAACCCTTAAAATGAACAAAGCAACAATAAACATTTAAAATTAGTTAAAATATTCTTTTAGAGAATAAAAGACCTTGCAATGTAGGGAGTTTCAGAAATACCTTAACACTAAATGTATTTGGGAGATTCATAGCTATTCTATTTTTAAAAGGAATAACATATTCATTTTGATTTCTTGTGTTTCTGTGGTGTACTTTAAAGTGCGTTTTATATTTATTTTTATTTTTATAAAAATATGTTTACATTTCATATAATATTAAGTCATAGAGTGTAAATAATTTTAAAGATTTAAAAATTTCCTTACAAGAATGTGTCTGTGGTACACCAATCATACTTCTTATTACTCTTTTTTGAGCAACAAATACCTCTTTTGCCTCAGAAGAAGTTCCTCAGAAGCACAAGCCATATCTTAAAATACTTTCAACCTTTCCATAGTAAACTGAAATCAGTTGTTTTAAAGAAAGAACTAGCCTTAAATTTCTAAACAAATAGCTCGTCATATGTAAATTTGAAACAACCTTTAAACACTGATTTTTCCAGTTCAGGTTTTTATCGATGATTATTCCTAAAAAATTAACAGAATCGGCTGCCCTTAAATTATTATTGTTTACCTTTATATCCACTAAAAAGTTATTATTATTATGGGGATTTTGAAATCTGATATAGTTGGTTTTTTCAACATTAAGAAACAATGAATTATTTGAAAACCAATTTGACAAGTTTGACATAATATTATTGCATTGATTTTCCAGGAATATCGACTCAGAGTTTGTAACAAGTTTACTGTCACTTGTCGTCTGCAAATTCGCCTAAGATACACTTATCTGCTCATTTATTAATATTGTTATTAATTGAGTCAAGAGAAACAATAAAAAATATTGGCGCTAACACAGTCTCCTGAGGAACACCTAAATCTACAGTTACATACTCTGAGTTAGTACTATCTATACATACATACTGTTTTCTCTCTTCCTGGTAAGTTTTAATGTTTTCATTTTGATGCAAAATAAGAGTATCTTGAGCTGATAATTTAGTTTTTATCTTTTGCCCATTTTGCTTCAGGGTTGAAATTCTATGACTTTTATTTGAGATATTTGTTTTTAATAATTTTGTTTGCGTTTCAACACTTTAGTAGGTTAAGGAAATTAAATCTGGTACTGTTTTTAAAATCTTAAAATTTTTCTCCATTTTACTCGTTTAGTTTTAAATAAGTTTGCTCTACCGCTTCAAGTTTTTTAATATACTCGTGAAATTATTTTTTAATTCCTTAATAATGTTTGTATTAGATTTCATAAGGTCTTCTATAAAATTATTGCATAAAAGTGCTGTCAAACTTTTTAAAATTTTGTCAATAGATTTAAGATTTATTTTTAAATCTTCTAGTTGTTTCTCAAAGTTTTGTGTTTCACTTGCAATAACTTGAAAATAATCGGTGATTGTTTCTTAAATTCTGTAACGTCTTTGCCACTGTTTTTAATTTGATCTTGAATAAGAGACTTATCTCCT
Source organism: Oxystoma pomonae (assembly GCA_963921995.1). Classification (NCBI taxonomy): domain Eukaryota; kingdom Metazoa; phylum Arthropoda; class Insecta; order Coleoptera; family Brentidae; genus Oxystoma; species Oxystoma pomonae. The sequence goes on from OY998166.1 coordinate 48,247,010, forward strand.
TAAATCATTTTTGCAACTTTTTCAATCGATTTTTGATTTTAGTTCTTCTAGAACTCGTTTATCCAATTCAACCCCAGTACTTTTTTTGTTTCAAAGTATTCAGTTTTTTGGTTTATTTTTAACTCTGTTGGGGTCTCGTTATTATTTTTAATGTAATCTGGTAATAAACTTTTTTGGGCGACAAAAGTCTTTAGAATATTATAAGTCGACTCAACTTTTAATTTTAAGTTTGCAAAATCCTGTTTGGCGTCAAACTGTGTTTGAATATAATTTGAAATTTCAGATTTTACCATTTCTAAATCGACATTTACCAATATACTTAATTTTTGACTTAAGTCCTGTGATTTCTAAGTGTAAATTTGTTAAAGTTTCTTGAAATATCTTAAAATTGTTTCTACATCTATACCACGAATTTGATTAACTTTTCCTTCAAGTTATATTGTTTTAAATCAAAACTAATTTTTAGACATTTTAGACAAGGTATGGGTAATGTTCCATGTTCTGCAGAGGATAGCCATTTATGGAAATGTGTGGAGCTTGGGGATTCATACCTGGTTCTGGTTGGTGAAGAATTTGCGTTTTGGCAAGATTGACCAATGATTTTGTAGGCTTGGTTAAATGCGTTGATTACCAGCTGTAGACCTTCCTCTGCATCGGCCATAACGACGTTGTCATTCACGTACTGCAGTGATTACCGAGGTCGTCGAGACCTTAGTTTTTGCTCGCAGTCTGCCTAGGTTAAGTAGACCACCGTCGAATCTATATAGAATTTCCACTCCCAGCGGTAGATGTTCCTCAACAAGGTGAAGCATGGCACCTAAAAATATAGAGAATAGGGTGGGCGCAATAACACACCCTTGTTTAACGCCTGTCGTAATCTGGAATGACTCTCCTGGTCTATCGTTACTCAGGACTGTTGCATTCATATTGTCGTGTAGCAGTCTAAGAATTTGAATATATTTTTGAGGGCATCCAGCTTTTGCCAGTATTTGCCAAAGAGCTTCTATGTTGACCGAGTCAAATGCTTTGACTAGGTCTATGAAGGCCATGAAGAGGGGGCGATTTTGTTCTCTAGATTTCTCTTGCATTTGTCTGGGACTGAAGATCATGTCATACTGTATCTCTGGCAGATTTTGATCAGTAATCGGAATTAATCGGTTTGATAGTATCCCTGCAAGTATCTTTCCAGCAACAGAAAGCAGAGATATACCTCTGTAGTTTCCACATTGGGCCTTGTCGCCTTTTTTGAAAATGGTAACTATAGAGGCGTCTCTGAGTTCGGCAGGAATGGTCTCAGTGGTTCATATTTTAGTAGAGTTCAGCAGCGATACCATCTGTGCCTGCTGACTTGTTATTCTTTAGCTGTGTGATTGCCTTTTCGACCTCCTCGAATCTCGGAATCTCGCTTAGGTGTTATTATGTAGTTTTCCCTGTCGAAGATGTCATTATCGACATCAGACTCTCTGTTGAGTAGTTTTTGAAAGTGTTCTTTCCATCGTGAATTGATAGAGGATCTGTCTTTAAGCAGCCTTGTTCTATCTTTGGATCGTTGGGGATTGATACCTTGTGTAGTGGAACCATATATCACCTTAGTAGCTTGAAAGAAGGCTCTGATATTGTTGGACTCAGCTAGATGTTGCATTTCATGTAATTTTATTGTCCATCATTGGTTTTTTAGCCTACGTGTTTGCCTTTGTATTTCTGCTTTGGATTCTTGATATTGCCTTTTCTTTTCGTTAGAGTTAGGGTGGCTTTTCCAAGCATTATGGGCTTTTCTCTTCCTCTCAATAAGGTCTTGAATTTCTTTGTCGTGCTTATCAAACCAATCTTGATGTTTTCTTTGTGTATAGCCGGCCATTTCTTCGGACGCAGATGTTATAGCTGTCTTCAACATTCTCCAGTGATCGTCAATATTCTCCGGGTATTCTAAAGTACCCAGATTTTGATTCAGAGAAACTTGGAATTTTGTTCTGATTTGATCATCCTTAAGGCATTCTACATTGAATCTTCTTCTGATTTGCTTTTTTGACGGCTACTTCTTGGTGGAATGTGCAAGTTCATTTTTGGCTCGTATCAGGCGATGGTCTCAGGAGATACAATAAGCTAAGAAGGGATTTCAAGACCTAAACTTGCTGTTGAGGCGATGGTTTCTTTTTGTCCGAAAATTGTATTTGAGATTATGAGGTCATATTCCGAACATAAGGTTAATAGGCGCACTGCACTGCGAGTTCATGTTTCCAATACCTTCCTTGCCAATGACGCCCTTCTATAGGTTTGAATTCGTACCAACTCGAGCATGGAAATCAACTAGGATGATAAGTTTATCAGATTTAAGTACAGATGTTATCGCTTCACTAAGTTGAGAATAAAATTAATTTTTTTGGGTTTCATCAGCTGCAAGAGTTGGAGCGTAGGCCCTTATGATAGTAGTGTGTTGGTGGTTGTTAAGATTTAGCTTATTCCGAATGGAATGGAAGGTGATCCACAATCTCATTTTTCAAAGCCAAACCCACTCCGTGAATACGTGGTTCATCTTCTTCTTTTCCTTTCCAAAAAAATGTGTAGCCTCCTCCGTGTTCTTTAAGTTGGCTTTCGCCTACTCTTCTAGTTTCACTGAGAGCAGCGATATCGATATTATATCTCCTTAGTTCACCTGCCACTATTGCAGTTCTTCTTTGTGGTCTTGTGGTTTTGTCTGTATCCATAAGTGTACGGATATTCCATGTGGCAAGGTTCATTGGATTTATTTTTCTTTTGTTTTGACCGCATGTGATATACCCACTGGATGCGGTTGTCCAGTCGGGCAGTTGTTGGCTGGCTATGTTTAGGGCACCTTTTATAGCCCCTTCCCTTTCAGGGTAAGCAGAGTGGGTCCTAAATAGGGCTGCTTAGTCACGGATTCAGCACACGACTTGCTCTACAGCCAATCCTTCAGCAAAACGGTGATCACGCTTCCGCCGCTTTCATGTCGGTTTGCCACTAAGAGCTTCCAGACTACACTGTGCTGCTCCCGTCGCAACTTGCCGATCGCTGAAAGACTTTGGTGTGCTTGGACTTAATGGTCTTATGTGTACTAGAAAGTATAGGATCAGAGAAGAGAATGCCGCTTTCATGCCGGTTTGTCACTAAGAGCTTCCAGACTACACTGATTTGCTCCCATCGCAACTTCGATCGTCGAAAGATTTTGGTGTGCTTGGATTCAACTGTGCGAGACTTTTATTAACGTGGATATGCTGATGCACAATCAGCAAGCCCACGGTCCCTAATAACGAGTGACGACTCAATGGCGTAAGGAATACGACGATTGGGTCCCTCCAGATTAGGCCAGCTGATTGCACGATCGAGCACTAGACTCGAATCGTGGGCGGGAGGTCGCTACATCCCACCGCCTAGAGGCTACAGGTAGTAGATTCATGCCACAGTTGCCTGATGTGTCCTTCCTGACACATATTGGACCATTAAAATCACGGCTCTGTCTATTAACATTTCTGAAGAAAATTAATATTTTTTTAAAGATTTTTTGTTATTAATGTTGCCAATTCATTCCTAAGAGTGGTATTTAAAATATCTTTCTTAATAGACTGATCTAAAGCAGACTTGTTTAAAATTTCATGGACATTGTTCAACTTTACATCATTTCATTATTTTTTTTTCTTGATTTCAGATATTTGAAAATCAGTGGAAGTTACCTTTCTTTTTAAATTTTCAAGTTCTGAGCTTTGTGAAAAAAATGTTTTCTAGGTCGTTGACATTTTTTTTTGGATTTTCTGAGACGTGTGTCCAAAACTTATCCACCGTCATCTTTGATATTGTTACAAGTAAATTATTTTCTTGTACGATTGTACTTTTATACAAAATTTTGCCTTCTTCTAGCTCTTCCAATATTGACTTTATTTCATTACCGTGTCCATTATTGGGATGATATTAAAAATTTAAGCCTCTCGACAATTTCATTTGGTTCATCATAGTACACATAATCTATTTTGTTATTGGATAAAAACATTGACCCTCCTTTTTTCTTACTTCTTAAAAACCGATTAGATGGTGGTGGTGATCGTGACCATCAGATCGAATAGTTTTTTCTTGCCTAAATAAGGTTTAATTATATTACATTTTGAATGCTTTGTACCTTGAATTTGTTGACTAGAATTATAATTTCTACGGTAGGCATTGGATCTTGATAAAATATCCATATATTTCTTTAAATTCTGTTTTTTTGTAACCAATCGGTTCCTTTTTAAGTAGCAGTTCATATAAACCAACAGTACCCGCATAAGTCAACGCATTGATCTTAATCAAATGAAAGTCAACAGCAGAATTACCTATAGACATTTTTTTCGCCTCTATATCATGAAAAATGCCATAGGTGTGATAATGTGTATTTTCAGTATCCTTCATTTGTTCATCTATGTATTTTCTGGGTAAAGGATCAAAGTTTTCCAAATATTCTTCATAACCAATCGATTTGGTATTTAATCTTTCTGACTTAATTTCGTTAATAGTTTTATTTATTTCATTATCGCCAATACTATCATCTATAACGATATCGTCATTTTCAGCAATAAAGCAATCTTCCAGAAAACTTACACCCGTGGTTTGATAATAAAGGTTTAAACTGATACAGACTACTTCGTCTGGTAATAGAATTTAAATCGACGGGGCGATACTCAAAATCACTGAAGTCTTGTAGTGGTTTGCTAAGTAGTTTCAGTTCTTTGTCCCGTCTAAATGCCGATTTAATCAAGTCGGATTTTAAAGCTTGCAGCTTCTTTTTTATTGATTTGCTAGTCTTGACGAGTCTCAGAACTTTTTTCTTGTCCATGTTTTGTTTTGTACTAACAGTGGGTGTGTGTTCTTCGACTCTAAGGTAAATAAACTTGTTAAAACTCTGTCGGTACCTACCGTTCTCAATACTGCTATCTACAACTAAAAAGCTATACTTTTGTTTCCAGCATAAAGAACAAGGTTCTTGTATTTTTTTAAATGACATGTTCACGTTAATGTGGTCATCATAAATATATTTTAAGTTTGTTACGTCTTATGGCTGAATAAGTATGGCTCAAGTAAAAACAATGTGTTTTTGTGTCTAGAAAAACAAAAATAATCGGGAATAGTACTTTGACAGCCGCAAACCATGTCGTCGAAAATAACCACCGAATTATCTTTAATTTCATTTGGGAGAATAATTTTCTCTGCGTTATCATTTTCAAAAAATCCAATTTCTTTATAAGGTTTCAATAGTGTTCTCAAATACTCGTACTTGAGTTGATTTAAGAATTTTGACTTTAAATAAACATTTTCAAAGCTCCAACCATTTAAATCTGCGAGTAAACTAATCAGCACGATTTTGTTTCTCCGCCACTTGAAGCGACTATTGCACTACGTTTACAAGATCCATGAAAAGTTTACCATGCTTCCGAAAAGCCTATTTTCTGCTATCGTGGTTTTTAATCGGAAGCGTAAAATTTTGTTTTTTAATACGCATTCTTAACGATGTTTTACCATTGATTTCCAAAAACTAACTGATAATATTACAGAGTTCTCGTATAAAAACTGTAGCACAAGTTGACCGCAATTGTACGAATTGGTAAATTGATGTTGCTTATGATTATAATAGATTTTATTTAGACTACCATCACTTTGAAACTTGTAGAGGAGTTCTTAAATTACCAAAATAGTCAAAATACTGAATAATGTTTTTATTTTTAAAATACCCACACCAGTGGGTACCTTTATTCAAGTAATCAATCCTTTTCCAACTGCATGTTCCTCTAAGACTTTTTTTCGTCTTCCAATTTTGCCTTTGCTGCTTTGGTATCATTGACAGCTTTGGCTATTCCTGCAGCTCCTCCACCCAATATCCCAAGGGTCGATAGCCGATGTATTTCGGAAAAGCAACTTTACCTTTAATGTTCCCTCTTACGGAAATAATTTGAGTCCGGAAAATTACCTATTACATCACTAGTCTGGTAAAATAACATTAACGGACTCAAACTAAATTTCTGAATTTTTATAAGCAAAATGGTATATTTTTGAAGAAATCTTTATTATTAATGAATAACAAATATTTTATACAATAAACTACTAAAAATTACTTATAAATATTCACGTTAATTGTGGAATTGGAATTATTTGAAATTATGAGCAGCAGCTGAGCAATCTTTTTCGGGGTTACCTTTTTGCGAAGAAGAGTAACTTTGGGTTTGGTATTGTTGGTGTAGAACTTGAACAAAGTTTTCTCCTCCCTGGATCATTCTAGCTACTTTTGTTTTTGTCTCTAAAGACTCCTCGACATATTTTTCGGCCACAGAGGTGTTCTTCCAGCCACCGTGACGTTTTAGCACATTAACATCTGCCCCCACGTTTGCTAATAGCGTGGCAGACGTTCTGCGGAAGTAGTGTCTTATGTACCTTCCGGGATTGGACAAATTAAATTTTTCGAGCCGCTCCTCCAATTGTGTGGATGCCCACTCTTTGGCTAATACATTTTCCTTTTCTGTAGCCGACAAAAAATGCTTTTTCGGGAATGTTTGTGGGTCGCAGATGGCGATAACTACAATAACTGTAAACACTCTTTTGATGTAAGTTTTTGTTTGGTTTATGCTTACAATCAACTGTGTCCCTGTATCTTGAATATCATCGTTATTTAGGTTGTAAAGCTCCTCCCTTCGGCACCCTCTGGAAATACCTAGTAGCGCCACAACCTCAAACAATACAAAAAATATTAATTTAAAAAAGACAGAAAAGTATAAATACTAAATCCCCCTGTGTAAATTGCCTATTGCGTGAATTCAGTTAAAAAAATATATTTTTATTTAATGGAAACCAAAAAACTTACCTTAACTAACAAAAATTTCTCGGTCGGAGCTGTTTTCATGAATGACTCCACTTCCTCTCTGGTCAAAATTTTTGATTGGGTCGGTTGGTGGCCTACAGATTCTTAGGAAATCTGGATATATCCACGTTCTCATTTACTACCAACATAGATTTCACCATCGAATATTTTGGTCATAGCATTGAACTGCGGGATTTTTGTGACTGAAAAAGTACGGAAATTAATACTTACGAAAATACGACGTATTTTTACAAAGTAGGTATTTAACACATTTTTTTAAAATAAAACTAGTTTAACACTTACCACTGCCTTGACGATATTTTCCACATTAAAAGTCTTTCTCCATTCGCAGAATATTTCATTTTTTTTTATATCTTACTGAAAATTTGGCTGGAATCAGTTTATGTGTTGCGGCTGAACTTTTTTTCACTGCTCTACGTGACACAAACAAATAAACTTTATTTTGTTTCTGTTAGAAAGCAATTCAAAGGTGACTTCAAAATTTTGACAATAATTTGATGGAAAATTGTAAAGTAATTGTTGAAACAAATATAGATGACATGACATTTTTTTGGTATATTGATTGTCGCTGTCTTTTCAAAAAAAAGTATTTTTATTTTAAATTAAACAAAACAGTATGAAATAAAACGTTGTACGATACACGGCCGTGAAATGTCATCAAAGTACTCGTCTAGATATTTCACACTAGCCTTGTACTTTAATAGACCATTTCCTGGCCTTGTAACGTAAATTACTATTAGCTGCTGTTTGCACATTTTTAGATGGTTTTTCAAGAATACCCTTTCGAGCCTGTTTTAGAGCGTTGCTCAGAGAGATTCCACTTTCTTGGTTTTTGCGCCTGCTGTTGCCAATCTTTTATCTACACTTGCGTCAGGCGCAGTGATTCTTTCAGCTGCTTTTAAAGCCAGAATCTTGTCTGTCTTGTGTCTGCTCGGTATATCTAAATTCGGAGAGTAGGCAATACCGTGTTTTTTACACGTCTCGTCCAGACGATTAATACCTTTATCACCCCATGCCAGTCTTCATTTGAGTTTAGTTCCTGCGCCACACAATCTGTAAAATGGGATATGCGTTTCAAAAGGTAGCTGGTTTATTAATGTATTAACTACACCAAGACCCTTCTTTCGTGACCTCTTCTTTCTGACTACACGTTTCTTGTTGATTGAAACCATTATTTATATGCTCCTTATGTTTATACTAACGCAAAAGACAAATCTACCATATAAAGCTTAATTTATACAACTACCCGTTATCTTATTCTTTCGCAAATTGAGTTAATTTTTTATAATTTTTGTCAGACGCCATCCACAAACATAAACTAATTAGGTACTTACATTTCCATTCTGTTTATCAATGGCGAATAGAAAATATAAAAAAAGGCACAAAAAATCCCAAAAAAAAAACTTCTAAGACAAAATTATTATAACTAACCCAAACCCCACCCAACTTAAGCTGGATCAACTCAACTCAAGCTAAAACCAATCCAAAATAATATTTCTTCATATTTACATATTTTAACATAGCATTTTTGCCTAAAGATAAGTTTACCCAATTCATAAACATAAATTTGGTGCTAATTCTGTATGTCTGTCTCTTTTCTTCCATTACAAAATAAGACACAGACATACAGAATTAACAGTAAATTTATGCTTATCGTTTGGTTAACTTTACCTTAAGTTATGGTCTAAGGTATAATAAACGCGCTTAAAAGCGGCGACGAGACGATCGAAGAATCACCAAACTATTATGGGCACGCGCAGAGCTGCCTTGAACAACGATTTTTGAGCGAATCCATTTTCTTGATTAGACCCAGTAGTTGGGACTTGTAGGAAAGCTCGTGTGAAAAACGTCACTCGGGTAATTTCAGAGTACGCTATTGGACGAAACAATCACGTGACCCATCGATATTTTACTCGCAAATGCGCATGCTATGCGCATTGGTGAGTAAAATATCGCTATGTAAGGTGTCGCACAGTAGATCGAGGTTTAGAGAATTTTGGACATTTACCTTAACTTAACTTAAAATTTGGCATGACGGATCATGTCAAAACTGAATTATGCGGCGCTGATGGATTCTGAATTAATGCATAAGTTACCTGTTTAATTTAGAAATTATTTTGTCTCATATAAGTTTTTCACATTTGTGTGTTGTTGTGTGTTATCGGGACATTAAATTATTAAAATCATTATTTGTAACTCGCTAGATTCAATTAGAATTTTTAACCACAGGGGAGAGCACATAGACTTGCTTTTGGCCGTTTTTCTCAAAATATCGCAAAAAATCGTAAGTCAAGTAAAATGTTTTATTGGTTTCAATTGATTTTTAAAATGTTTGAAATTTTGATGTAGGCATAAAAAAATTGAAAAACAAACTATTGTAAAAAATATAAAAAAACAAAATAAGTAGGGTTTTAAGAAACGCTGTAAAAAAATTCGAAAAAAGGTAAGTCAAATGGCTACTAAGTGTTTAAAGGGTCCGCTCTTATAAAACAATGTTCACAAATATATAAAATGATCTGTAAAAACACGTCACAGCTAAAAGTACAAAGATTAAATAATTCATTGCTTAATTAAACCGTGGTATATTATCAACAAACTAAGTACAAAATAGTAACAAAAAAGTTAGTTTAAATTTTTTTGTTAATGTCCATAAAAAAGCATTGCATCTATCCACTATGCGTCGTTCGACTGACTTTCGTGCGATGGGCCGATCCCAGGATACGGAATTTTGGATTGTAATAGAAGTGGTCACTTCTCAGGGTATGATCGATCTATTACGCCTAGAATCGACCTCAGGAGCAATGGTAAAATAATGAAAAAAATTAAATATCTTTCTATTTTTCTTCAACAGTTACAATTTTCTGGGAATATATATGGGATCATATAATATTATGTTTAGAACCAAAGTACTATAGGTTAAAATTTAAAAAGTATAGAAATATGTGAAAATGTAACGAAAATCAAAAACAATAAAATACCTGACCCTGATGGTAGGTAGAAGAGGAAGAGGTGTGAGAATACATGCGAGAGTATAAATTTAATTGCCCTGAACCTATAAGACTTTATAAGTAAAATGGCAAACAACTGGTACCTTTTTGCTCTTTGTTTGATTATAACATGATTTCTAAGAGTTTCAGACCATAAGATGTAGTGTAAAACAAATGATAAAAATAATTCTTTTTACCTGTGCAATATCAAAATAATGAATTTTAAAAAGCGACATTCTTAACGGAAAAATTTTTTCGGAGAAAACCCCTGAAAAAATTCATTATTACATATTCAAAAATACGTGAAAATCAAAACATATTATTTTGGAGTGTGTCCACCTTGAGTTGGGTTCGGTTTGGGTTAGAAATTTGTCAAAAAATTTATGTAGATCAAATGAAGTGGGACGCATTTTGGGACACTCTGTATTTGTAGATCAAATTCTTGTCTTGTTAATTTTATTTTACAGTTCAGATTTAGCCTCTGATTTCACGTCAGGAAGTATTTTTCACTTTAGAAAAGATTGGAAACCCAATTTTCAGGGATTACTTGGGGCCAAATTTATAGTCGTCTTTCAAGGCACCCTTGTTCTTTCTTTGACGGTCTTTGGAGCTGGAACATTGAGAATTCTCTCTACTTTATCTACGTCGCAACGAAGACCACGAGCGTTGACAGCATACCCAAGGAACTTAAGGGAAGGACGACAGAACTAACATTTTTTTGGGCTAACTGTAAGTCCAGCGGCCGTAATCGGTCCAGTACAAGTCCCAGAATACGAAGGTGTTCAGAGAAATCTTTACAGACTATAATAAAGTCTTCCAAATAGACAAGGACTTCATCAATAAGACGTTGCCAACAGACTGGACGTTGGTTAAACCAAAAGGCATCCTTCGAAACTGAAAAAGACCTCGTCCAGGCACAGTAAAAGCTGTTAATTCAGGACATGTTTCCTTGACACTTACTTGCCAATATGTTGATCGAATGTCCACAGAACTAATATATTTGGCTTCCTTGAGCCTATCCAAAATCGACGCCTAGAATTAGTGTATGGGGAAAATCGGGAACAATCATCACAGGTAAAACCTTCACGTGATATATGATGTTTAACCATTGGCAACGACACATCTCGAACGACGACCTCCATCCATTTTCAAGCCAAGCTGCTGAAACATTTTCCATCCCAGGCTTCCGGCTATTATAGAGCTAGCTTCAGAATCTAACAGTGCTAAGATCGGGTAGTCCAAGACAGTGATATTCAACGAAGGGCGAACATTGCCAACAGCGTGGGCTAAAGCATATGACAAGAAGGTTTTCTCTGCTAATTGCGGGTTTTGAGTAGGTGTTGGGGTCACTAGAGGGTCACCTAGTACCCCCGGTCAGCTTTTTCTAAACAGGTGCAAGTACGAACAGTAACATTCTCCTTTCCACACCGGAAACATTTTAACACTCCACGGTTAGGGCATTCAGATCGATAGAGTCCGCTTTTTTTATATCGCCAACACACAACGGTAGATTCACGTGGGTTTCCTCTAGAAGAGTTCTCCGGTGTTGATCCAGGTGCAGTTACAGCGTGAATTCCAGTTCGCTGGTTCTCCCGCCTATACACAAGATTTGGTTCCATAAGGTTTGTCGAAGTTGGTAGGGGTACGAATTTTCCAGTACGCCATAAAGTTTTTTTAATTGCACTGCCCAACTCTAAGTTCGTCGACAGTCTGAATATCCCGCAAAACTAACGCCTTCTGCAAGGGTGGCAGCAATTTTCGCCTTATAAGCGCAATCTGCTCACTCTGAGGTGATGGTGGCCTCAGTTGTCGGAATAGACTCTGCATATGAGTTATGTACAAGCCAAACCGCTCGTCTGCTCCTTGTGTCCTTTTTGTCCTTTTTGGACGACGTAAATTACCCTCATGTGCATGTGGTAGGAATGTTTTACGCAGCGTGGACTCGAAATCAGCCCAATTTTGAAATACATCTCTGCGGGCTCGATACCAATCCATGGTATCACCACGTAAATCAGCTATTCTTTAGAAATTCCCATAGACAAGCACTTATCCTCCAGGTTATCCAAGAAAGCCGTTAGGTCCATCATAACATAAGTTCCATTTTTAAAAACGCAGAATACACTGGTGCTACCGGCTGTGAAGGCGCAGGTGGTCTATAAGACATCTGATTTGCAACAGCAGGGTAATTAAAGAGGGTATACGTCGTTGTTCCAGGATACTGAGACATGGATTGCCTATAGGGTAACTGATTGACTGGAATGGTTTGTACTGGAGGCTGTTGATACATCGATGAACCCATATGAGTGGCAGGTCGCTCGGTAGGCATGGTCTCGATTACTGGTCCACTCCATGTTTCAGTCAATTGTACTCCTTGTATCGAAGAAAATTTAGAAATATGAGGTGGTTGAGGGTATCCGTACCTCACAGAAGCAGCCGAGGGTCCGCCATGTCCTGAGTAAGTAGGAGGCAGGTCAAAATTAACTTGCCCTCGCGCCTGCGAACCCTCCAGCGGTACTGGGTTATTTGTTTGACGGCAGTTTTCCGCACCCAGTTGAGTTGGTCGAACAGAGTGGCGTAGAGAGAGATTTTCAGCAAAACCTTGAACGGGTACCATTAAGTTGTTCATCATATCTTTGGCTGGATTGAGAGGGCATGATAGGAGAATATGATGGTGCAGTAGGTTCTATGTCAATAACTGTTTCATCAAGATTGATTCCAGAAGCAGGATGTTGACCAGAGATATTTAAGGCAGCATGTGGGGACGAAAGGGTTTGAACATGCGAGCGCATGCTAGAAGTAGAGTGCTGACTGTTCAAGGTAGGTGCCGTCGCTTGACTTTTTTGCGACAGCAAGGGTGGTTGAGTTTGCGAGATGTTCGTAGGACTTCGCAAATCATTTCTTTGAACGTGTAGGGAACCTCTAGGTAAGCCTATTGTAGCAAAGTTGTAAGCTTCTTCCAGTACCTACAACAAACCAACAAAAATCACATTCAGGTTTCTCCGTCGGTCTTCTTCTTCCAAAGTCCTTGGTACGATGCTGGCAACTCTTCCTCGGACTTGATTGTATTCGTTGAAATTCATTCTCTCTATTTGCTTCATCGAATTCCAAAATGTCTTTCTCAGCTCATCCAGCTTTGCTCCACACACTTCTAGTTCTCGAAAGGGGTCAAAACGTAACGTCACAATTTGTCTCGCACCAGAACGCTGAATGCTAGCACATTTCTCAGCTGAATTCGCCGTTCACCAATCGTCTGACTCACAATCGACACTCCACGGGACTCTAATTCATAATTAAGTTCATCACCCAATAACCGGTTCATCTCCATGGTAGCTGTATACCGTTACTGCAATCAAAAAGGTAAATAAGTTCTAACCTGTTACAGGGACTACTTAAAAAAAATATATAAAAAAATTTCCGCTTGTTAATAAAACACAACACAAGTCGCAAAAAAATCTCACAAAACACAACTCGTAAAAAAAATCGTAAAAAACAACCTGTTTCAGAAGACGAAACACTATTTTAAAGAACAAAACACTACGCCATATGACGACAAAGGTAACGGGACTAACAAAATAGGCAACTAACAAAAAACACAACTCGTAAAAAAAATCGTAAAAAACAACCTGTTTCAGAAGACGAAACACTATTTTAAAGAACAAAACACTACGCCATATGACGACAAAGGTCACGGGACTAACAAAATAGGCAACTTTTGATTCAGAAAAGTTAAAATTAAGTTTGACTTAAACAGAAATAGGAAGCTCTTAAAGAAGGAATTGTTTAACTTTGTAAAATTAAGTTTGGCCTTTAGATGGTTGCATGGTTTTATTTACTTTAAAAACGTTAAAAACTTGAACTTGTCTTTAGCAAAATCCATTATAAAACTTGAAGTTATGTTTCATGCATCGATACGCAGAAAAAATAAAATACTTGACTTTTAAAAAAAATTTAAGAAAAATTCCGGGGTTATAGTGTATCTTGGTTACACAATAAAATCAAATCGGTCTAAAAGATGCTTTGTGTACGGTTAGGAAAAGAGAAAGTTATAAAAGAATTTAACGGATTTTAACAAAAGTCAAAATAAAAAAAATAAAAATTGGTACTGGCCTTGTTTGGTGTATGGACGTGCCAAGATAAACAACAAGAAAAATTTGAAAGTAATTTAAAAAAAAATAAAATTAAAAAAAAATGCGTTACAATACTTTGTATACTGGTAAGAAATATAAGTTAGGCCAATCTCAAAAAAAGTCAAAATAAAAAACAAAAAAAATTGGGGATACCTTGTTTTGTATGGAAAAAAAAATTAAACCAATTTAAAACAATCACAAGAAAATTAAAATATTTAAAAAAATCAAAATGGGAATAATTGAAACGACAATATTTTAGGTATGGATATGAAAAAAAATTTTTTTTTGGGGTTACCTTGTTTTGTCTATGGATACTCAAAAAAAAAATTCAAAAATTTAAATTGACTTAAAAAAAATCAAAGAAATGTGTTTTTGTTCTGATTTGGCACTACATTTTTTTTCCCAGAAACGGAAACCGGTTAAAAAAAATAAATTCCTAAAAAAATAAAAATATTATATAAATATTTTTAAAAAAAATCGCCAAACAGAAAAGGCACTTTCCAAGTTTTGTTTATTTGACTGGGGGTAAAACATCGGGTAAAACGTCCAGCATAGGATAGCATCTGTAATTGTTGAAAAAAGGATAGATAAACAAATATTTCAGTGTATTTCTTAAACAATTTAAGTTAGGAATACCATAATTCTCATTGAAAAGAAAAAGAATCATAAAATTTTGACGCTGTGTAATCAAAATAATTAAAAAAAATGATGTAACATCGAAAAGAAAAAGAATCGTAAAATGTTGACACGGTGTGTAAACAAAATAAAAAAAAATATGTGAAATTTGAAAAAAAAATTATTTCTTCAACAATTTAAGTCAGGGATACCAAATCATTATTGAAAAGAAAAAGAATCGAAAAGCTTATGAAAAAAATTGATTTGAACTTTGAAGAAAAACTTACTTCTTAAACTATTTAAGTCACGGATACCAAATTATTTTAGCTATGACTGATGATAATGATAAATATTGATACTGTATTTGTTATTAAGTACAAAATTATTCAAGCCGTCCTACCAGACAAATTTTATCTCTTCTATAATTTATAAGCATTAAACTGTTTTAACTTATTGGGTGAAAAATATTGTTTTTAAAGTTCTAGAATTAATATTATCTAGAAGGTAAATAAAAAAAAATGTATTTTAATCAGGAATTCGACCTCGTACAGAAAATTTTTGTATGGGTATTATTATACCTGCATGCATCAAGAAAAAATAGAAAATTTCACCTCTCACACGCCCTTCAGCGATGATTTTATTAATGTAATAAGAAAAACAGTTAGCAAATAGATTAGGATTTGATGGTAAATTCTTTGTTTAAAAAATCGTGTCCACCTTTTTGTTCCCTCAATAAAATTGTGACTTTCTCAAAACGTAAGAAAAATTGCTAACCCAGGGTCTAAAAAAAAATCTGCAAGAGAACCCCCCCTTTCCTTTCTCAAAAAACAAAAACGGCCAACCATCTGGCCCCAGAAAAAAATATAAAAAAAATTTACTTCGCAATGACATCCTAACTATTTTTTTTTGTAAAAAAAATCAAAAGACAAAACCAACCACCTGAGCTCCGAAAAAACGTAGAGGAATTATTTCCCTTTCTTCTAAAAAAAAAGATAAGAAAAAAATTACCAACCACCTAGTAAAAAACAAATAGGAAGTACCTACCTTTACAACCATATCTCATCCACTAGGTAGTGCTTCTTGCTTGATGCCAAAATAGCAGTCAAAGTATGCTTTTACCATTTTAAAAACATCAATAGTATTCCACCACACAAATCAATCCTCCTTACAGTCAAAAGGAAAAAATGTCAAAAACCTTTGACAGTTGACTATTGACATAACCTAAAAATCAAAAGTAAAGCTTGAAAGCTTTAACCATGTTGTGCGCCAATGTTACGGTTTGTAAACAACCCCATAGGAAAATCAGAAATCAAAATAGACCTTCCACGTTGGTGCGCCAGTGACACGAGCTCAACTCACAGGGTGCGGCCTCGTTGAAAATCAAATATTTAATTTGATATTAACTAAAGTAAGGCACTGTTTTCGTTTTGGGTTTGAGTCACCATTTTGGTAAGGACGGATGGATTGTGCAGTGAAACACTAAAGTTCATAAAAATTATACCAAAAATATATTGTTCATGTAAAAAAAACATAAAAAAACAGCTACTTTGGTAAAGGGGTTAGTACCTTAAAGCTAAAAAAATGTATATTTTAAAATATTAAAAAAACAGTGGAACCCAAGAATGGTTAATTACTCTGCATATCACACTAAAATTTATCATAGGTAGGGTAGGGAACTTTCTACTAAAGATAACCTTCCTATTGTCGGTTATCTTTAAAAAATTGAGCATCAATGGCAAGTATTATGTATTTATGTATTGTGCTCAGGGGCCCTGGCACATCATATGGCCATTGATAACAGCTGAACAGGAATAATAAATTGAATTAATTTATATTTATATCATACAAAAACTACGGAAAGTGACTTAAATTGTTGGTGGTTGTTTTGGTTGAAAATATTTAAAGTTTGAGGTTATAAAAAAAGTAATACTGAGCATAGAAACAAAATAAGACCCAAAATAGATATTATGTTGCTTATCTGTCAGTATAGGACCATATCTGCCATCAACCATTTCGTGGGAGGCTCCATGGATGAAACAACCTAGCCCGAACGCCTCAGCTTATGTCCTAGCCATCGAGGGTGAAGTAGGTGGTGTAGGGTGATATGGGTGGCCCAAGGTGATGTGCAACCAACCAACCAACAAAAAAAAAAAAAAAACCCACTATAGCGAACTCCTACCCTAATTACCATCATTCAAAGATTAATTTAACCTATCATATCTTAGAAACTAAACAAGTGCATAACACTTAGAACTTGTAGCCAAAATACTCAAGGGTAATTATCATCCTTCAAAAATAAATTTAAACTATCATATCTTAATAACTAAACAAGTGCATAACACTTAAGACTTGCAACAAAACTACACAAAGGGCAATTATTTAAAGTAAAAAAATGAGTCACAACTTGGGAAAATTATAAATCTTAACTCAATTAAAATAGTAAATAGTACAATTGTCCAGGGACAAAAGAGCTACATCTCAAAAAGAAGACTAAAATAGGTATAATTGCTATCAAAATAGTTACCTTCAACGGTTTCATTGCTGCGTGAAGCACTCAGGGCATTTTGATCGGATTTATATCCATCATAAAAAAAAAAAATTAAACTCTGCCCTGCGATCTGGCTATCCCTACAGCAATAAACCAATAATAATTTTTTTCTACTTTTCTTTTTCTTAAAAAAAATCGGCCACACAAGTCAACAAAACTGAAGAAAATTGGCCCTTGCAGGCGTCACCGGTACAAGTGTCCCTTGTCCGACCTGAACCGCTGAAGCCTCGGACTGTAAAAAAACGACCAATCAGGGAGCGCGATGCAAAAGATTACCTTATTTGGTCACGCTTAGTATCGAGAAATACCCCTCTCCAGGAAGGTATGAGTTTTCGAGAGTAAATGGAGATTTATTGTCGCTAACGTTATGGCTAATTTGGGCTAGCTAAACGAAGTCGTAACAGGAATAGAAGTAGTCATTCTGTTTCCTTCCTTCTAGCTCGACAAGAATCATTACAGAAAAAATAAATAAAAACTGGTCTTACCCACTACGCAGGCACGAGAGCAACTAGAAAAAGCGGCAGGCATAACGGAATATAAAAAACAACTCTCTTATCTAAGTAAGAAAGACACACCAGTAAAAATTGTGATGTCAGAAAATGATGGTCTTTCCCGACAGGATGGCGATATATGACCCAAGCGCAAAGCGAGAGCAGCTGAGCGACGTCACATGTAACTAATGAAAACAAGTGAAAATTCTGGGTGGTGAAAAACCAAGGCACCGTGCACAGGTAACAAATAGAATGAACTCAAGTAATATGCCCTTGTGTGTTGTTATTCAAAACAGTGGCGTCTTATGCCCTTTTATTTATCCAACTACTCAGGCCTGTTTTAACCTAAGATTTATTTTTTTACAGGGGCGAACCTTGCATAAAATGAAAGAAAACAGGCTTACTTACTTACTACTCACAATAAATCTCGGCAAGATTGAGTTTGTTACAATAACTCAAATGACAGGCAAGGCCCAAAGATTTGACCCTTAGTAAATCCAGGGGTTCGATTTATCCACATTTACAACTTTTTTTTATAAGTTTTTAAATCTAGTAGGCTTTGCGTTTTAAAGCTTTTTTGACGTTTAGTACGTACCGGCTTTAAAGAATTTACAAAAAAAGTGGCAACACATCATGAATCTGTTCTTTCCACGCCTGCCCTTGCTAGAGGCGGTTTTCAACGATTTAAATTTAACGCCGGGTTTAGTAAAGGCGAAATTAAGCAAGCAAGCAAATTTCATATGGAACTATGTCAAGCGAAGTGACATATGACATTTGCGAGCGTAAACGATTGTGTACATTCCCATATGATGAACTTTTGCTTATAAACCTGCATATATCCGCCTTAAAGCTTGCGTGACAAGAAGGCTTATGGAAGTCCAGCGTTACAAAAGGTACGTTTATGCGAGCTGAATATAGTTACTATTGTTCTCCTTTTCTAAATGCATTTGTCTGAGAGAGATCCAGCATACCGGGGAAATACCCGTCTGTACACCCTTCGACCCCGCAATCTAAATATCTTCTTGAGATAGTTACCTCTGACAATTATGCGGGGTTGCATGCTTTAAATGCGCTGCAGTTGAAAATTTGAGTCATGTAATTTTTAAGACGTTCTGAGTGCTGCTGAAATAAACTACTGTCAATTAACGTTACATGCAAAACAATAGGGCTGTCTAACAAATTGTCAAAGTCAGCCATTAATCATGTGATGACCCTTTAGAAATGGTGGCTGTAGGGTAAACAAAGCGATTTTCCATAAGGCAGACAAATGAAAATTTTGGGAAAGTGGAAAAAGAATCAGAATAAAAAAAGTGAATATTTTATAGAGTAATCCTTTCTGAATCGGGGAGAAGCAAGCATTTTGGCGAAATGTTATAAATAAACTCAACATTCGCAGTTAAAAGAGACAATGTCATGTACTATTTTCTCTCTTGCACTTGCACAGTGTAGATAGGCATTCAGAAAGGATTACTTTATAAAAAAATCACTTTGCTTTACGTCTTATGGAAAAACGGTTTGTTTACCCTACAGCGGCCATATTGGATCGGCCATATTATTTTTGTTAGACTGCTCTATTGAACATCGGGTCAATCAACCAAAAGTCTAACTAAAAGTTTTACAACACATTTGACATCTGAAAATACTTTGACATTTTCATTTTGAATGTTCAGATATCAAAATGTGCGGTCATAACAAACCTTAGACTTTTGGTTGGTTACCTCAAAAAAAACTTTCGCTGTACCACGTGACTCTTTGCGTCAAGGAGGCCATGGGATTGAGACTGAGAAATATTAAAGCAGACCGAACAAATACTGATAAAAAAAATCGATTTGCTTCAAATTTGGTACATGGGAGTTTTTGGGGCCAAGTATTACGAATTTTCAATCAGATTTTCATAAAGTAGACAGTTCGCCGCAGGGGGGGGCACCATCTAAATGTATCCGAATTCGGTCAAAACTGGTATACAGGGATTTTTGGGGTCGAGGATTACGAATTTTCGATCAGATTTTCATAAAGTTGACAGTTTGCCGCAGGGGGGGGGTTGCATGTAAATCTATCCGATTTCGGCCAAAATTGGCATACAGGGGTTTCTGGGGTCGAGTTTTACGAATATTTGACTATCATAAATTTGACAGCTCGACGCAGGGGGGGTAACATCTAAATGTATCCGATTTCGATCAAAATTGATATAGAGGTATTTTTGGAGATGATGTCTCTTCGAGCGGGGGGAGGGGGGGTGGTAACGACTCATTATCTACTATTTCTTTCAAAATGGTACAAAGCGGTTTTTGGGGAAATAGTGTAGGAATATTAGATCTTTTGTGCGAAATAATTCGCACAGAAAATGGCAAATAGTGTATATATCTAATTCCTAGAGAGTATAAGCTACTTCGAAACCGAAGAGATCACACTCTCCCCTTCTGCAGAAACGACGCTCTTGATTTGGAGTATTATTCAATATTTTTAAATTTCTTGCTTATTTTCTATATCCTACAATAAAAATTTAACACGTCGTTTTGCAGGGAATTTATTTCTTTCTGCCCTAAGTGGTTATTGAGTTAGAATAAAATTTGTTTGAAAAAATTTCAATTAATTATTTTTTTTTTGTTTCGTTGGCGGTTTCGGTATTTTTCTGATGTCTAGTAAAAAATTAAATTCTATACATTTTAGTGCAACTAGGTTTTTTGTGCAACAAACCATTATGACTGAAATAAGCAGGCGCGGAAAATTTTAGGGGGATGATTTAAAGAAGTGTTGGTTTTGAATAGGATTTATAACTACATTGAGCAAACTATTAAAACACTTGTCGCGAATCTCCATGCCACCACCGGCAGCTGCAGTGCAGTCGCTTATTTGTATCAATTTTGAACGAAATAGCAGAAAATACGATGTTACTCCCCCCCCTGTGGTGGGCTGTTAACTTTATGGAAATCTGATCTAAACTCGTAATCCTCGAGGTCAAAAGTCAAAAACCTCTCTATACCAATTTTGACCAAAATCGTATACATTTAGATGGTATCCCCCCTCTGCGGTGACCTGTCAATTTTTTTAAAATCTTATCGAAAATTCGTAATCTTCGACCCCAAAAACCCCTGTACACCAATTTTGACAGATATCGGATAAATTTAGATGGTACCCCCCCTGCGGCCACTGTCAACTTTATGAAAATCTGATCGAAAATTCGTAATCCTTGGGCCCAAAAACCCTAGCGCCTGAATTAGCTTTAGGGTACAAATATAAAGGTATAACGTTTTTGGGTACAAATAACCTCTAAATGATCCATCGTTATAGTATGGTTTAAATCTTCAAAATCTTTAATAAACTCCAAAAATCCCTATTTGCCAATTGCACTGCAATGTGAAACCTACTTTAAATTTAACCGATGTTTAGAATGCGCTTCCACATAGAATTTAAAATATCAAGGCCTGGTTTTCTAACTATGAGTTAAATTTAAATCAAGTTTAACATTATAAGGAACAATTGGCAATATCACTTTTAACTTTAAAAATCTTTCACCACAAGTTCGAACGGCGCGAAAACAAAACATACCTACTAGATTAAAATTTTTCCTCAGTATTTATATTTGTCCGGCAACTCCGCTTTTTCATGCAAGGTGGAATGAGTTACCCCAAAAATCACCGAATCGGCGGCTGCCGGCGGCCATCTTTATGTAGTATTTTGCAAAATTCATTCTAGTGGCTTTTTATTCAAAATTGTAATTAAAACAAATTTAATTAAACAAAAAAAAAGTGTAATTGTAATTTAGTGATTGTTTTTCATGACGATGATGACTGTGGGGCAAGCCAAACATTCATTTTTAATGGGATAAAGACAGTGCTGTGTGACCGTACGAGGTAACAGATTTTCTGAATTTATATTTATTTATCATTCTTAAAATATTTATATTTAAAATATCAAATAAATCGCTTTACACTATTAGATAAAGACAAATGCTTTTATTTCGCTTTGAATATGACCCAAACGTCGCCTTAAAAAGAAATATGAAACCAAAAAAACAAACAGCATTTCGAAGTGCCATCGAAGTGTAAGTGTAAAATCGTCAACAAAAAGTTAGTTATTAAATATCTGGTTTACAAAAAGTAAAATAAAATGCATTTTTAAAGAAAAATTTTGTAAATCCTTCTTATCATACGTTTTTATCGGCAAGTAGCCGATTTTACCCGATTGATTTAAAGAAATTTAATTTTTTTCAAAAAAGTTTTAAAAAATATGAGGAAAAAAGTTGTAAATGTGGATAAATCGGACCCTAGGAGACATGAGTTTATAGGCATCATAGGTGGAGTCTTAAATAGGGAGACACCGTATATAACACAGGTTAGGACCCACTTTACCTCTATGATTTTATGTAAATATAAGTAAGGGAGCTATCAGGGTGATTAAGTACAGTTGTCGTTATTACCACAGCACCTTACAAAAGTGCCATTCTTAAAAATAAATACTCAGTGAGCTACCGTTAAGCTAATGTTTTTGTCCTTTTTTTCAGGAGCGACCAAACTATTCGCCGTGGCTACTGAGAGTTCAATTCACACATAGAACGATACAGGCATTATCAACAGCAATCAGTAAAAAGCACTTTAATTTGATTGTAAATTACAAAAAAAATAATTAAAATAGATTAGAAAAACTGTGGTTAGCGTTTTAATAAAAAACCGTTTTATGAGTAAAAGGTTACAATGAATTTATCTAAAAAATCTTGGAAGCAAAATTGACTGCTTTATTTAATATTTAAAACAAATCTTGAAAGCGAATTGAAAGTTTTACTTTATTATTTAAAAAAAAATTTATCTTAAGAAAAAGTTAACAAACCAAATAAAAAATTATTCAAGCATTCTTTCCTAAAAATCCTGGGCGAATTAATACAGTTCGTTTGGGGTTATATAGATTTCGCAAGAAGTTAGTCGACTACATTAAAATATTAATAAAATAGCACTCTTAAGGACACTAAAGATTTAATTTTGGGTAATACTTCTAGTAAATTTTGAGATCGTTACACTTTAACACAAAAACAGTATTGCTTGGTTTATTCATCAAATAAACACAAATTTAAGAGTAATTATATATGGCGGTCTCTTTCTTTTCTGAACGAAAAAAAAGGGTAGACCTATAGAATTACGCTTAAATTTGTGGTTCACAGGAGATTTGAAAATGTTAAAGGTAAAATAGAAAAAAATATTATTAATCTATCTTTTTATTCCTTCTAACTAATCTTACTTACCCCACAAAATTCGACTATTTTTTGGCAAATGCATGATCTCTTTCCATTTTTCTTGCGTTTCTTTTTCCATTGAAAAATGAAATAATACAAGGTCGTAGGCGCTATATTAATTAATTAAAAAATGTGACATAGACACAATTATTTATTTCCAGTGGTTGCCAACACACAAAAAATTATCAAAATTTCCCTAACAACTGCCAAATCGAGTTGCTTACCTCTGGTAAGACAATAACTGTAAAAAATTGTCTGCAGTGCCTCTAGGCGAGTCTATATTTATATCTGTAAGTAGGTTAGAATATGAAGTGGTAACCAAGTCAAGCATAGATGAGTTTTGATTTTTAATAATTTAAATTTAAGAGACACCTTATTTTTGAGAGATTAAAGTTTCCAAATATAATCAAGTTTTCTTTTGGTTTTATGTTTGCGACCCGTTTCTTGCTAGATTTGAAATTAGAGTAGACAATAAGTTATTGAAGTTTGTGTCCCTATATCCCGGTCTGTATGAACACATAATAGTAAATGTAAATTTTTTAAAGTGTATGTAGGCCCCTGTATTAATGATGTTTAGTTTCTGAATTTTGAATTTGTCGGTTAAAGTGTTCGATACATATAAACTACTATCTAATCGGTTGGAGCTCCGCGGTTACAATTTATAGTAATCGCGGAGGTTGGCAGTACTGTCCGGAGTTGCTTGGTTCAACCAGATCTCTTGCAGACAATTAATAGTTAGTGTACATTACAAATATTTCAGTGATGCTTAGTTTTCTGACTGCGTATTAGCGTCGATGATGAGTTGATTCACCGGAACTTTTTCTATCCCCTAATTCTTTTCTAGAATCTTCCAAAAAAATTTTTTGGGCTGGGGTCTGATCATCAGTGGCCTTTCAGTTTATATAGTTTGTAGTGAGGAGTTCATTTTGGTTTTTAAAACAGTTTTTATTAAGAGAATTATTTAGTGAGACTAGGTTGAACTCCCAGTCTGGCTACCGATAAGTTTTCAACAGTGTACGGTACTATGTCCTTGACTCTTCTAACA
Source organism: Oxystoma pomonae (assembly GCA_963921995.1). Lineage (NCBI taxonomy): Eukaryota > Metazoa > Arthropoda > Insecta > Coleoptera > Brentidae > Oxystoma > Oxystoma pomonae. The sequence continues at coordinate 48,270,906 of OY998166.1, forward strand.
TTATCATCGGTATGTGAATTATTTAGTGAGACTTTAACGAGTCTAGTTTTATTTTAAATTTGGAGAAAATATTCTACTTTTAAGTTTATGATAAATTTGTAGTGTGGGTGTACTTTAAAAAAGAGACTTCTCACGCACAAGCCTTTCAGTGAGTTTTAATTTTTTTATCTTGTATATCTATATTGGAAATAAACGAACGAACGAATTATCTCCATTACTAGGTTGAACTCCCATTCTTGCTACCGATAAGTTTTCAACAGTATACAGTACTATGTCCTTGACTCTTCTAACATCATCCTCGGTAGTGTTTTCTGGAAGTTTTCAGATTATTAAGTTAGTGGCTCTCTGCAAACAGTCAGTAATTTTGGTCTTCAAGTCTTTCTTATCATGAGGAGCTCTAGAGCTAAAAGCTTGACCAAAATATGAGGTAAGAGAATCAACTTTTTTCTCAAGTGTTTGAAACTGCTTTTCACGGACGTCTGATTTTTAATCTAGTTCGTCTATCCTAGATTTACGCTCGTTACATCGATTGCAGTAAAGTTTAATATTTTTCAATTTTCCTCTAGTGACAGTATTTACAGATTCTATTGTTAAGCCATGCACGCATGACATAAGAAAACTGGAGTAGCAACTGTTACTGACGGAAATCATTTAGTGAACCGCTGACAAGCATTAGTTAATTTGCCAACAAAGTGGTTTCGCCCATACTAATTCGATGTGGAATCGACGAATACTGGAACTACTCACTGAATAACTTTAGGTGGTATGCCAACACAGTTATTTTGCCAATACTAATTCGATGTGGGATCGACGAAGAATCTTCATCTTAAATATAACGGACTTTTTTGTTGAGACATGAAGAAAAAACTGCATCTCTTCGATACTGAAACATGCATTAGTGGCTCACTGAATAACTTCAATTGGTGTGCCAACACAGTTGTTTTGCCAACAGTAATACGATGTTGAATCGACCAAGAAGGATCTTCATCTTAAATGCACCGGACTTTTTGTCGAGACATACCGGACCATACATTAGTGGCTGACTGACTATCTTCAGTTGGTGTACCAATACAGTTGTTTCGCCAACTCTAATATGATGTTGAACGGACGAAGTACGATCTTCATCTTAAATACACCGGGCTTTGTTGTTGGGCCATTGAAGAAAAAACTATGTCTCTCTGATATTCGTTCACTTTGTTGGGCCATTGAAGAAAAAACTACGTCTTTCCGATATTGGTTCACTAACTATCTTCAGTCAAAGCGTTAATACACCAAAGAAATGGAAATTTTTCTATAGCCGCAATGGTTCAGTGGTTATAGCATTGGCTTGGTAATCTGGAGGTTAACGGTTCGAATCCCGTCATCGTCCCACTTTTTTTTAAATTTTTTTGTTGAGTTTTTTTAGGATGTATTGATATGTCATGGTTTTTGGAGCACAAAAATATATTTTTGATATTATTTAAGGCCATATTTTAGGATTTTAGAAACTAGTTACCGTCTTTATCTAAAAGTTGCTCGTTAGATGAAGACTACCTACATTGGACCAATGACTATGCGAAAAAAATCCTTCATTATACCAATATTTTTTTGTTACTGATGCAGCAACGGTTTACCATTGGATAAATGATGTGTTATATCGGTTCAGTGACTGATGGGTCAGTATTCCCAAGTTAGACAAAAAATGTCAGGCTAGAAATCTGCTGCAGTCAAAAACTGTTTATATGGCTAATTCTATATTTTCATCAATATCGTCAAAAACTAGCTTTTTTTTTTCGAGCGAACAGCAGCGTTTTTTGAAGTAGCGGCTTTGCGATCGGCGTTATTTATGACCTAAACATTTTTTCTTCGCCGTTTTTGGTTATTTTCATTTCTATTTAATTTTTTTTATTAATGTTAACTCTTCATGTTTTCAGAAACAATTAACACAAAAAATATAATTTTAACAACTGTTTAAAATGTTACAAATTTTTGACTTTTTTTAGAAATATTAATTAATTCAGCCTTGATCACTGCTGTTATTTTAAGTAATATTTTTTTAAATCTCAAAATAAGGACGGGCTGTATCCGATTTTAAAACTTCCACAAATAAAGTCAGGCCATAACACTATTACGGCTGATGTTAAATCTGGCTGCTACGCATGCGTATCTGTCAACAGTGTTAATATACTGCCCGGCCATAAGAGTGCCTGGCTAAAAAAAATCTACAATAAGTCCCTATTAAGAAAAATAGACGGGTAACAAAGGTGAAAAAACTTTTTCTTCCTTGTTTTTCAGAAACTTACATGCATGTTTCACTTTTGACTTGCTGCGTGTATTTGTTGTCCAATTCGGGCATGTTGACAACATATATCCAATTTCCTTTGCTATTAAGAGCTGCTCTTGGCGTTACGAAATTTGTTCGGCTTCTGCAGAGCGTTTGACCCTAAAAACCCAATACGTTTAGTTCAAAAAACGCCCCTGAACTTATTTTTTATTTAATTGATTACATTGTAACGGTTGCAGTGTTATTAGTTCAGAACTGGGTAGTATCAAAAGTTTCAATAATTGTATTACGGAAAATAATAAAAAAAGGGTTTTAGTAAAGGGCATTTCCCAACTTAAACTTAACTAAAAAAAATAAAAATCGACCAATCATGACCCAATAACCATATCAAAAATTTTTGGCCGCCGTTTTGAAAAAATGGCAATAAGTATAGCGAGTCCTAATGAACTTTTTCTTTGGTCTACCTGGATCAAATCTTCTATAGCGTGTTTCTTAAAAATCGTACTAAATTTCATGCTTGTAGAACAATTTGGCGCTTTTTTCTGTATGAAATGGACTTTTTCTGTTGCAAAAACATTCGTGGCAGTTACTTTAGATTATTTCGTTTCATAAATTCTTGAAACATCATTGAGAGCTAAACGAGGGAGTAAAACTATACTTCTAATAGTAAATTTTGAACAATTTGGATTTGAAGCTAAAAAGTGACGCAATATAATTTATTTTTAAAGATCTTTTAGCAGCACTAATAAAAACTGGTTTTATAGTACGAGATCCGGCTGAAAATTTTTTAATCGATCGCGTAACCACTCAAGATATTTAAAAAGGTGAGGATTAGTACCATTCCCAGAAAGCTTATGGTGCCAGTCGGCATTTGGCCGGAAATGTAAAAAAAAATTGTTTTTGACCCATTTCTTTACATTTTTTTTTTGGGCGTAACCAAAAAATACTTCTATTGGGACTTGGATTAGACTTAGGCGATGCCAAAAATGATAGGTTTTTTTAAGCAAAATCGACCTATAAGGTAACCACTTGATTGAGGTGTCAAATTAAAAGTATTGATCTCCTCGATACTCCAAACCTGGCCAGAAGTGCCCGGCGGCAATGATTTTATACTCAAAACTCGCGGGCCGTTTGCTATAGAGATAAGATAGTTATAGATATATGTCTTCGAGAAAAACATTAGTAGTATGCAATTTTTTTAAAGATGTTAGAAACACCAACTTTAATGAAATTAAAACTCGTGGCATATCGGACAAAGCGTTTTTGTTTCTCACTTCATTACGACCAGGCCTCCAATGTCTAATGGAGAATCCAGACACCTACAGACCTGTTTCATCCTTATTAGGAATCATCAGGGAGTCATAGGATTATACGTGGTAGTTGAAGCTACACAGTGACCATGCACACCTCTAGAATTTAAAACAAAAAGTTTGTAATCCTTGGGGACGTAGTAACTGTGTGCGCCACCTATCGAATAAACCGAGAAACAAAAACATAAAAATTGAAAAGTGCAAGACACCGTAAATACAGAATCCTGCACCGTTCATCAGGTTATAAAGTAGAAACCTGTAAAAGTATAAGGTCACTGTAACATGACTCTTAAAAAGAGGCAACGTTCGCAGCAGCACCGCCCCCAATTGGAGCTTTATACTACGGTGCCCTAATTTTAAGGCATCAGCAAGCAATCGCCCCGGAGGAGGCTTGTTGCGCAGAACTAAAAAGCCAAAATATTTAAAAAACAACAAAATGAATCCCGTGTCCGCAAATAAAAATGAAATTAAAACTCGTGGCATATCGGACAAAGCGTTTTTGTTTCTCACTTCATTACGACCAGGCCTCCAATGTCTAATGGAGAATCCAGACACCTACAGACCTGTTTCATCCTTATTAGGAATCATCAGGGAGTCATTATACCTGGCAGTTGAAGCTACACAGTGACCATGCACACCTCTAGAATTTAAAACAAAAAGTTTGTAATCCTTAGGGACGTAGTACTTGTGTGCGCAACCTGTCGAATAAACCGAGAAACAAAAACAGTTACTGCGTCCCCAAGGACTACAAACTTTTTGTTTTAAATTCTAGAGGTGTGCATGGTCACTGTGTAGCTTCAACTGCCAGGTATAATGACTCCCTGATGATTTCTAATAAGGATGAAACAGGTCTGTAGGTGTCTGGATTCTCCATTAGACATTGGAGGCCTGGTCGTAATGAAGTGAGAAACAAAAACGCTTTGTCCGATATGCCACGAGTTTTAATTTGATTTTTATTTGCGGACCCGAGATTCATTTTGTTGTTTTTTACCAACTTTAATATTCCCTAATAAGTCCTCACAAATTCGACTGGTACCAACACCGCCATATTGAAAAAGTGGCGGAAATAGGTAATCTTTTGGGTTTTTCCCGAGCTTTTTACTAATTATCCTCGAAAACTGTTCGGTCCACAAAAAAACTTATGCTGTCAAACTCAAAGCTTATAAAATTGTCTCTCAAAGTGTGTGGTAAAATATTTTTTCTTTAAATATGTGTTTCTGCTTTTTCTCACAATATCTCTTAATAATAATAAATAACTACTTTTTTGCTGCCTCTAAAATACATGTTAATATATAAAAAGCAGTGCCGCACTTAAAGTTTCTTAAAATCATTTTCTAAACAACAATTTTCGTTTTTCAAAAAAAACATAATGTTCTTAATATGAATTTTTAATTTTATATTTTATGTTTAGTGATTAACATGTTGCCTCTGATTGCCCTAAGTTATCCACAATTCTAGGAGGTGGAGCTACGACAGCTTAAACATAAACGGTCTCACCTACTTACCAAATTTTATCGAACTCGATGAGCCTGTGAATTTTGCTATTTTGTTTTCATTGCTACTATTTTAGTGTTTAGTAATCGAAAGAATTAATAAAAAAAATCCCGATTACCAAATCCACTAGTAGAGGTTTTGTACAAAAATATAAAACGTACCTATACAGTGGCATATCATATGGTCGCGTCGTACTTACTAATAGGGGGTTCATAAAATGATCAAAAATATAATAACTTTTAATGTTGATATTTAATTTTGCCGAAAGGAAATTGATCGAAAAATATATCAAGCTCAAAAATAATTTTGTCAAACCCTAAAAAAAATCTTTTATGTAAAATAACCGAAAATATAAAATCAAAAAGAACTTGATTAAACCAAAAAAAAAAATAAAAATGAATTAAAAAAGGAATGAGAATATTTTTCTGGAACCGTAAAAAATTAAACAAAGTCATCACGAAAGAGATCTAAAATAATTTGAAGGCACTGTAATTTGATCGGAACGCAGAAAAGTCGCATAAGGCGGAGCCTACAAGAAACCGAGGTTGCAGCATTGCCAAACTGTAAGACAAATACTTAGTTGAGCTCGGATTTGTACCCTGTGACCCTACCCTAACCTCAGAAGAGTCAAACCAGAAGCGACAAAGCGCTCGCTTCCAAAATCGAGTAGTGGGGATGGTATACTTAACACACTGAGAGAAAATGCGTTTCATTATCCGTCGCGATAGTATTACACTGAGAAATAGCATGAATCTATTGAAGTAGTATACTTTTTTTTTATTGTTATTTGACATTAAAATGGTAAATGTAGACGTGCAAAAGATGTTTAGGATGGAGTGGAAAAATAATATTGATGAACTAAATTAACTTTGCTTATAAACAAAATCATTCCAGTATATGAAGTTGTACTCCTTATAGACAGTACCTATTAAGTGTCTATGAAAATGTTTTTTTCACAAAACACTGTTTAAAAGAAAACCTTATACTACACTGTTACCAATCATTCTTTTTACGGAGCGGAAAGGCCGTGCATGAGATTAAGTAGTTTATTAAATGTTCTTACCGATTATTTATTGTCAGAAACATGATATATTAGAAATAACAAAAATTTACGGAAGGAGCATGTATTGTGGGACAGTTGCCAGAAAAAGCTTTAATTATACGTATACCTGACGTTTTCGCCATTGATCATTTTTATTGGCCACACGATTGCTTCGAACCAATAAAAACGCTTTATTTTGCAAACCGTTCCTGTCACCCTCTAGCGTTTCGGGATTCAGCTATATTGATTAAAGTTTGAGTTTCCAGTTTCAGTTTATTTAGTACTTGCAAAAATGCAGCCATCCAATGATGGATGTACACGTCAACACTAATTAATATAAAAATAAAAAAACAAATATATTAACATAAAAATAATTTTATCATCTACCATTAAATCATTACGTCAATTACAATAGAGCAAGAGTTCAAGGTATAAATTATGATGGATAGGTAACCCTCGCCATTTTTTGATAATATGTGCATTTTCTCGTCCTGAATACGAAATGGAACATCCTTTACCTTAAAATTGTGCATAGGGTCTCGGCACACCAATCCAAAGGTGGGCAATTTTAGAGGGAGTAGGGTAACTCCCACCATTTTCACATATATGATGTAGTAGTACCACCAGACCAAAAATCACCTGGTATGCCGGACCTCATTCATGGATAAGGGTTCTGCACGCCACTCTAAAAATACTAAAAATGCCCAGTTTACATCATATATGTGAAAATGGTGGAGGTTACCCTATCCATCACGTGACCTCTAAAATTGCCCACCTTTGGATTGGTGTGCCGAGCCCTTATTCACAATTTTGAGGTACAGGATTTTCCATTTCGTATTCAGGACGAGAAAATGCACATATTATCAAAAAATGGCGAGGGTTACCTATCCATCATAATTTTTACTGCGAACGCTTGTACTATAAATATACTGTATTAATTACACAAGTCTATACAAAAAAGAAGTTAAAATCGCGACAGTGTGATACAAACCTACAAAATTAGAATATTGTCTATTAATTCCACATTATATTAGAAATTATAAGTTTGTCATAGATTACGTCAAACTCAAGTGTTATTATTTCGGTAAGAATTAAAGCTTGATCAGGTGGTTTGCGATGGTATGTGGATCTTTGCCATACTTCGCAACAGTTTATATAATTTGTCACATCAGTTTTTAAAGACTTCCAATAATAATTGGCTGTTAAAGATTTAAGATTTTCTTCGATGCCGCGATGGTTAGTTATACCTTCGTGTTTATATATTATTAATAGAGACTTATCGGTACATAAAGTCGGTATAGCCTGACTTGGCACTATTTCTGACAGTTCCGCAAGATGGTTGAAAGGTTTCTGACATTTTTGTCATATAAACATGTCATCTAAACATGCTCATATTGTGCCATTCTTAAAGTTGACAAATTAGAGTTAATGCCGTCCTTTATTAAAGGCAGGCACAAATAATATGAAAGTCGACATTATTTTGATAACAAAGATGATATATTTAGACAAAAACAATGTCAGAATCCTTTTAAACTTCGTGAGGAATTGTCAAAAATATTGCCGTCTTTATTAAAGCAACACCGTTCTCAACTAAAAAGCCAGTTAACTCTTATCTCTTCGGTGCCCTTAAGCCAAAGATTGCCGCCATTTTTATAACCAAATTGACAGGTAAAACATAGATTTTCTATCAGTTGGGTGTCAATATGATCGCTAGAGTAGGCTAAAGGATACTAAATCGAAAAAGAGTTAACTGGCTTTTTAGTTAAGCAGGTGTCGATTTAAGTAAGGCTATGCCGACTTTGTGTACCGATAAGTCCCTAGTATGGCTCTCTCCTCTTCTTTAACGGTATTTATTAATTTAGTGCATTCCATTAATTTGCAATTTTGGAAGTGATTAGCCATAGCCTGTTGAAGATTTTTGGGCTGAAAATATATATACATTGTTGATTTTGATAAATATTCTTTCAAAAATCTTACAATATGCTAGACGCTTGCTGGTAAGGTGGCTTTTATAATTTTATTGCCGTCGAAATCTTCTTTATCGATTTTAACGTACGTTTCGTATTGTGATTGATTAACGATAATTTTATTGATTTTATTATTGATTATTTCATCAAGCAATATCATTAAAACATAATTTTGATCGGCGTCGTAGTGTGGACAGGGCTACAGTTTTGATTTTGATTTATGTTTTGTAGATTTTGATCTTGTAAAAAAAATTATGTTTATTTTTGGTTTTCCGTTATTTATGGTTTGCAGGTAATCAGAGACTAGTTTCGAAGAAAGTGAGTGCGTTTGGATCAAATTCTTGGCTTAAAAGTTTGGAAATATCATAACCAATATCTCCCGGATATGATAACCGACTCCGATTCTAATGTGTTTAACTGGATGCGCGACAGCGCGTCGGCATTGGCATTTTGTTTGCCTTTTTTATGCATAATTTCGAAATCATATTCCTCTAATTTTAACCTCCAACATACCAGTTTACTGTTGGGTTCTTTAAGGTTACACAGCCAAACTAAAGGACGATGGTCTGTATAGATTGTAACTTTGTGGCCATAAAGATATGGCCTAAAATATTTATAAGCCCCAACGATTCCCAATAATTCTTTTTCAATCGTGCTATACCTTTGTTCGATTAGCGTTCGCGATGCGTAGGCGATCAGTTGGTCATTTGGGCGATTACCTTGTAATAACACGGCACCAACAGCGATATTTGATGCATCTCCCGTAAGTACGAATGGTTTATCAAAATCTGGGTATTTTAAAATAGGTGCCTTTATCAGTAGATTTTTTTAAATGATTAAAAAAAAGCGTGTGTTCGACTTTTGCACTTTTCTTAAGACATATTGTAAGAGGTTTAGTAATTTTTGCGAAATTTTTGATAAACCGCCTGGTCTTAAAAATTCTTTAATTTATTTTTGGGTTTTCAGTAAAGGGTAGTTTTTTACAGCTATAATTTTATCAGCGTTCGGCTTTACTCTCTCGTTAGTAATCGTTTGGCCTAAATATGCTACTTCTTTATGTAGAAATTCGCTTTTGTCGAGTTGGATTTTAAAGTTGGCTTGCGTTAGCTCTTCAAATGTGGATTTTAAACGTTCAATGTGTTATTGAAGAGAGGTTATATCAACAAGGTACACCAGGCAAATTTCATTTTGAAAACCACGTAATACGTTATTGATAACGCGCTGAAAGGTCGAAGGCGCATTATGTATCCATTGAAAAGGCTGTTTGCTGTAGATCGTTTGGGTCCACTTAAATTTGATGGTACCCACTGGCCAAATCGAGCGTAGTGAAGTAATAGGATTTGGCCAATTTATCTAAAATGTCTGAAATATTGGGTAATGGGAATTTTTTGTCAATATTTTTATCGTTAAGGCGTCGATAATTCATCACGATGCGCTATTTGCGTTTACCAGATCCGTCCATTTTTTTTGGGACTATCTATATAGGACTACTCCAAGGTGATGTTGATTCTTGTATAATTTGAATTTAAAACTGTTAAAATTTCAGAATTTACTTCAGCTTTATATACGTGTGGGTATCGATAGGTTTTGGTAAAAATAGATGTTTTATCTGTTAAATTTATTTTATATCTTATTTGATTAGTGAATGTCAGTGGTGTAATTTCGCAGTAGAAGATGTTCCGGTACTCGTAACATAGATTTAAAATATCTTTATATTCTTCCGTATTACAGTGGTCTAGGTGAAGATTTTTTAAATTTTGTGGTTGCAAATTATCAATATTTTTCTTTCTTCCAGAATTTCAACATCTATGGGTTAGGGTAATTTGATTTTTATAGGATTTTCGCGTGAGTTAGTAAATACGTGTAAATGATGTAACGGTTCAACATTTCCCTAACAATATCCCTTAGAATTAAAAAAATAAGTCTTTTAATTCCTGGTAAAATCTGATTTTGAACAAGGTGTTTATTCTATGCTCTTATAGTTAAGACTGAATGCGCTCCGAAAACAGACACTTAAAGTAAATATTTTAATGCATCGGTATCGGTGCACGTAACACGTTCAAAACAAAGTCAAAATACACCACATTTTTGACTTTTTTATGCGATGTTTCGAACGATACATGCTTTCTTGAAGGTTGCGATGACAGAACTGCTGATTGAAATCGTTGCGTATGTTCGTGGGTCCGTAACGATACGTACATTCTTCCGTACGCAACGAGATTCGATAATTCATCACGATGCGCTATTTGCGTTTACCAGATGCGTCCATTTTTTTTGGGACTATCTATATAGGACTACTCTAAGGTGATGTTGATTCTTGTATAATTTGAATTTAAAATTGTTAAAATTTCGGAATTTACTTCATTTTTATGTACGTGTGGGTATCGATAGGATTTGGTAAAAATAGATGTTTTATCTGTTAAATTTATTTTATATCTTATTTGATTAGTAAATGTCAGTGGTGTAATTTCGCAGTAGAAGATGTTCCGGTACTCGTAACATAGATTTAAAATAGCTTTATATTCTTCCGTATTACAGTGGTCTAGGTGAAGATTTTTTAAATTTTGTGTTTGCAAATTATCAATATTTTGATCATATTCGTTATCTCCTTCCATTTCTTCAATAAAGTGAATTTCAGTTTCTTCCACAATTTCAACATCTATAGGTTAGGGTAATTTGATTTTTATAGGATTTTCGCTTGAGTTAGTAAATACGTGTAAATGTTGTAACGGTTCAACATTTCTCTAACAATATCCCTTAGAATTAAAAAAATAAGTCTTTAAATTCCTGGTAAAATCTGATTTTTAACAAGGTGTTTATTCTATGCTCTTATAGTTAATACTGAATGTGCTCCGAAAACAGACACTTAAAGTAAATATTTCAATGCATCGGTATCGGTACACGTAACGCGTTCAAAACAAAGTCAAAATACACCACATTTTTTACTTTTTTATGCGATGTTTCGAACGATGTATGCTTTCTTGAAGGTTGCGATGACAGAACTGCTGATTGAAATCGTTGCGTATGTTCGTGGGTCCGTAACGATACGTACATTCTTCCGTACGCAACGAGATTCTGTCAAAGAAGCAGGCATCGTTCGAAACATGGCATGAACAAGTCAAAAATGTAGTGTATTTTGACTTTGTTTCGAACGCGTTACGTATACCGATACCGATGCGTTGAAATATTTACTTTAAGTGTCTAATACCTACTGATGGATGGGGATTCACTTACACTAACATTATGATTATTTTAAATTGAGGAATTTTACTCTAGTATTTTTTTTAAACAAAAACAAACTTCAATAGTTTAAACAACACACCATTGAACCCTTCCTAATAAACCACTACATTTAATTACTATATCAAATCATGTGTTTTCTAACAATAACAATAAAAAGTCAAACTTTTTCTTCTAATAATTAAGCCTATGCAGTCTACAGTTCAGTGTATTTTTGTTGTATAATTTAAGTCCAAAAAGATTGCTCTGGGCTTTGCAGTAACCTGAAATAAGGAAAAATAACATAATTTAACACCCAAACGGTCCCTCTAGCGTATGGTTTAGACCCCCAACTTACTCAATTAATCAATCGATTCTTTTATTGCCATGAAACCATTGTTTACTGGGTTAGTGTCGTAAAGTCCTTGTTTTATTATATATATATCAAATTTTCATCCCGACAACTAATTAGAATCCAAAAATAAGGTGGATAATAAGAGTTATTTTATAACCCGTGGCCAAAATAGAGAGACTTAGCTGTCTGGTACTCACTAGAAACTAGTTTCGGTCCATTTGTTGAGGTGTCTATTCTTGTCATCAGTGTTGTGTTGTAGTTCGGCAGTTTCTATGAATGATCTGTTTCAGAGTTGCAAATGTTAGGTTTGAGGGCTCCGAATAAGTCCTAAAAATAATAGGACCAAGGTTGTCAACAATCATATAGTATTTATAATACAAAATCACTCTACCTTTGTCGTCAGTCAGTTCAGTTTTATTTTGATGTCAACTAGGCTTGACTTCCTCAAAGGGCCTTGCCCCATCTCTTACATCTGGGCCATATCAATTGTGAACCGTCTTGCCTATCTCTGTGTGCAGACTTCAACAGGTTAAATTTCGTTAGATTTTAACTTTATTTATTCGAGGCGATCATCTATCCTCGTACAAGTCGAGACTGACCTAAAAGTAAAAGAAATACGAAATAAAAGAGGTTTATATTCGTTTTAAAGAGGAACGCAAACTTTAAATTTGAGAGAAGTATTTGTCAGGGATCCATATTTTACCTACTCAGACGGAAGCTGTGACTCACCTGGATTATTTAGGAAGGCTTTGAGAGCCGGAAAGTGGTCTTTTTCTTGGCGAAAATCTCTCGAATCTGCTCGTATAAATTGTCTGTATTTTGTCGTTTTAGGTAATTTTTAATTTTATCGTCCGTGGTACCCACTACACAATAGAGTATGGGGTTTTATGTCCTCTTTATGCTTTTTTGGCGTATGCGCGTTGTGATTACCATCATGGCTTTACCATTAAAATCATTTAATAGGGATTTAACTAAATTATTTTAAGGGTCCATTTGATAGGTGCTAATGAGGTTTTTAATTCCTTTATTATTTGTGTGTATTTTAATAATTTTTAGACAAATTTCTTGATTTCCAAATTGTACTAGGAAAGAGAAAATGTTCAATTCAATTTTATTTTTTTTTTTCAAAAGATAGTAAAAAAAAACATGAGCGCATCTGAAGACATTGTGATTCTATTTCTATGTATGGATCCCATACGTCAGAGGGATTTTTTTCCTGACCATGGCTTGAGTTACAACAGTCACAGGTCAGTCCCCTTTTTAACACAGGCAGTCGTGACTGTAGCAAAAATGCTAAAATTACGACAGCTGGTCGCAAAAAAAAACCGTTTTTTATATTTTCACAAGAAAACCAAACCAATCCAACATAACACAACCCAAGGTCCATGGTGATCCAGTAGACTTGATAGGTTTGTCTATGCTGTCAAAAACAACTAATGCTTGTTTTAAATTTGGAACGAGCTACTTACTCAAAATATTTTTGTTAATTTAAAAATCGCCCTGTCTTTTTGGGAATTTTTTGGTTTATTTTAAGGGATTGTTCATAAATTATGTGCCTATAACAACATTTTTGCCAAATTCTGACGCCCTACCCCCCTACTAACACTTTTGCAACCCCCCTCCCTAAAATTAAGTAACATTTATACCTAATTTGAAAACCCCTCCCCCTCAATTCATAAAAAATACATATATCTTAATTTTTGCGATAAAAGTGTTACATACCACATGTTCACCTACACCCCCTTGGTATGCTAGGTAATTTATTGACAGTCCCTAAATAAAATATTAAAAAGCATATTTTTTTAAAATATTTATGGTTTAAAAACAAATAATCTGTTCAAGAATCAAAAGATAAATTTAAAATGTGAAAAATAGATGAGAAGTCAAACACATCTTTTATTAAATTGTCATCACTGTATCTCAAATACGTTTAATTTATACCTATTTCAAACAGTTAAAAAATGCAGGTTTGATTTTACCAAAAAATATTTTCAGTAGGACCTCCCAAATTCCTGAGCAAATTAGAAACAGGCATTAATTTTTTTTTGTCAGCATATACAAACTGACCTATCAAATCTTCAGGAACATGCTGGTCATAACAATAAACAGAGCTTTTTTTTTGGCTGACAAGCAAATTTTGTATTTTGATATAAAAGGTGGTTGGAAAAGTAAAAGAAAAGAACAAGAAAAGTAAAATAATTTTTTTGTGTGTCATTTTATAAAGAAGAGCATGTAAAGTTTTAATTTAGCCTGTTTTTTTAAGCTTTTCACAGTTTTAGAATGAGATATTGTTAATAATGCTAAAAAATTGAAACAAAAAAAAAGATATATTTATGGCCTCTAAACAATTTTATTTTTCACCCATTAAGAACCAATATTCGAATTTGTTATTTACTTATTTAGACTTGTTCTTGTATTACCTACTGTGAATTACCTAGCTATCATTTGTTTTTTTTTCAATGGGATTCATAGTCGGAATTATACCCATTTGTAATGACTTTATTTACTTATTGGTTTCTGTGGAAACACCTTGTATAAGGCTACCTTAGAAGGAGCTATGCTTATGACAGTCTGTCACTAAACATTTTCCATCTTAGCAACGGAATAAGAAAAATGTAGATAAATGACTAATTTTCATCAGATCAAAATTTTAGAAGTCATGAAGTTTTTTTTTTGCTAAAACAATTAGTTTTAGAGATATTGGTATGAAATAACCCTAACAATTATTTTTGAATGTTATATTTTTTGAGTTAAATTTTTTCTTCATTTATCAGGGAATAGTCCCTGGAATCTATAAAAAAACCTGAAAAAAAACTGGAAACCATTCCACACTATTTACAAGCAACAAACAATTTAGAACAACTGCCTATATTTTTAAGAAAATCTGTTGTAGTTAAATAAAATTAGTTTCAAATTTGACTTTAATATATGTTTCTTTTTGTAGGAATTCGCTGTTCCAATTACGAGCTAGGACAGCATAGCATTTTTCAATGGAAAAATCCTGTGTTCTGATCACTTTGAAGACAGATTTATAGTTGGTACCGGACTCGCAAAAACGGCTGTACTAGTCAACCATTTGTATTCAATACCAGAAGAAAGGCAAGTTTAGATCTACTGCTTTGTTTACTAGTAGAGCCAGTGGAGTATATATCTTGACACTGACAAGGCATCAGCAATGTACTAACTGTGAAAGTTCTTCTGAAAGCCTAGTTTCTTCTATTGGATTTAATAACTGTAAGACAGAGCCAACCCTCATGTTTGGGTGGTATTTTACAAACGATCCAAGGTATTAAAATTATATTAAATAAGGTAGAACAAGAAAAAATTGCCCCACCTAACAACAAGGCGATTAAATTAAGATCCATTGGAAAATCAATTTTCTAAATATCGCCAACAAGGGGGTTATAATTGTAACCCAACAGCAAGGACACTAAAGACCAGCTTTAAGTTGGTTACTGCTACAAACTTGTTGGAACCCCCAAAATAAAATTGTGAAGATGAAGGGGAACATAATGAAGGTGAAGTTAACAAAAATAATGAGTGATGCTGAAAATATGGACGAATTTTCTTTACAAAATTCAAATGTGCTACATTTTCCAGGGCATTTACTTTGAAGAAATTGAAAAAAGTTTAATTGTGATCTGTGTTGAGAATTTTTAGGTGGAAATCTTGATATTTAAATTGACAAAAGTGATTCTTTAATATTTTTTTCAAATTATATAACATTATTGATAGATGCTATCTAAAAGTTTCTTCACTCACACTAAAGTCATTTACGAGTTCTTCTGAGTTTTTCAATGCAATATTTTTCATAATATACAAAATTGTATTGGGGCAAACAGAAATTGGGCAAAATGTTGGAATTTTAAGTTCTAAAGAAGCTAGGTTCTGAAATGCCTGGATTGGTTCATGCAGTATTAGTGTGGTGAGCATAGAAATTTTATGATTAAGCTGCTTGTTAGGACATTAATATTTAAAAAAACATCAACGTTGTCAATTTTAAGAAATCAGGTATAGATTTCATATTATGGAGTTTGAATCTGAGCAGCTTTAAAACAATATAACTTTGGTCGAGGGGGTAATCACTAGATTGATGATATAGATAAATGTGACATGATTGCCAATTTTGTTGAATGGTCAGTGATTGCCAGGGACTGCCAAGGGATTTCCAAAGACTCCCAGGGTCTCTTAGGGTCTGCCAGTCAGGGTATGGTAAGGTTTAGGCAGTCATAGGAACTGCGAATGGGTAAGGTTTGTGACATGATTGCCAACAGTGGTTATAGCCCCTCGAATTTTGTGTAATTCTACCAAAACCACTTTGATAAAAATTATTAAAAATGGTTTCATACCATTATTTCAGTTTTTTTTGGAGACTTTTAATTAAAATCTTTTTTATGAACTGTTACATATATTTTTTGAAAAGTACATATTTAAGAAAAAGAATACACCGAGGAATACACCAAGCTGCATACACACATTTTCTCAAAACAAAAATATATGTTTTTAATTAAAAATTAAATTAAAAAATTATTTAAAGGGGCAAGGGAAAAAGTTTAAATCGAAAATTTTATTTTAAGTTTATATTTCTCATCGAATTTTCTTTTTAAAATTGTTGGCTTTATTAGTTTTCAAGATAACAGACTTTTCCACAGTTTTTATTAAATACACTTAACTTTGCTTGAAAGCTTGTGTATCCAAATCTTGTAGATATTGTATATATGAAACGTATTTTGTAAAGAAAATTTTATGTGGAAATAAAAAATTATTTATTTAAATGTGGATCTACTTATAAATATGAATAATTCAAAAATATATATCTAGATTAAATTTTATGTATAATTGTCTTCTATTTGCGCTTTAGTTACAGGTTAATAGTGCACACAATTAGTTAATTATTTGAGTTTCTAAAATGTCTTGTTTTTATTTAGCGTAAAATTCATACCTACACATTCCAAACATTTTTACTAAAAATACGAGTTGTATTTATTTTGTAGTAGAAATGTTCCTAAGAAGGTGTATGATAGATTCAAAAAAGAAAAACTGATGGTTGTGTGATGATGAAATAGTGACCTGATTTCATTTTCAAATTAAAAATTTTGGTTATTTATTTTATAAAGTTATATCAAAAAATCAATTACCTTCACTGAAAGTTTTGGAATCATTTCTACTGTAAAACAAACTTGTATTTTTGCTGGAGACCACCTTTAAGTAGGTAATTATTTACATGCATTTTTGGCTTCTTATAACAAAAAAAATTTAAAATATAAAAATAAAGTAGCTAATTACAGACTTATTTTTCCCTTATAACCGATAGCCTTTTGTGGAAAAACATAGTGAACTGCGACTTTCAAATATAAAAATTATGATTTTTTAATCCCGAAATTAAAGATTAATCAACGATCTTAAATCAGTGATAAATATCTCATAATAATTAATCAGAGGGTACTTACAGTTCGTCTTCAGATTTCTAACCTAGGAGGACTCCTATTTATGCAAAATTCCAGTTTGTCTATAACCATTCCACTACAACCTAGTTCTAATGTTTTAAATACACTTACATTAATCAAAGTTTGTTTTTACGCAATTATTTAGTCCATAATAACGACAGGTTTTAAATTTCGAGAACACCGAAAACCGATAAAGCAAAGGTATAATAACGTTCCTTATCACTGGTCAAATTGGGTCTGGTTTTGCATTTTTAATATAATTTGTTTTTCGCATAAACTCGCGATTTTTAGCCCTTTGATGGCGGAAGAGAATATTATCACTGATAATAATAAGCAACTAAATTATTTGCAAATAAGTCCAATTCAAATACACATATTAAATATAATTATTTAACCCCAAAACCTATGATTTAAGTAAAAAGAAAAATAATTCTAAGGCAAGAAATTTTTACTTGACTATTAAAAAAAAAATAAAAAATAAAAATGAATTTCTAAAGGCGCGAACACGCAACATATTTCCCCCCAAAATGCCTAGTCAGTTTCCGACTCTACAGGCAAAGGGCATAATTTAGATAAGGGTCTTTTAAAATTTTTTGAAATGGTTTTTACAGCGGCAACGCTGTTGATTCCATCCCTGCCAGTATGGTATTCTAAAATACGATCAAGGCGCCATTGTAAAGGAGGTAAAGAATCTTCCTTAATCAAAACTAAAGTTCCCTCAGGGATCATTATTTTTAGACCACTTGCTTCTCTGTTAAAGAGTATGCAAGTATTCTCGGTGCCAGCGACCCCAGAAATCTTTGTGTAGTCTCTGGAGAAGCTGCCACCGAGTAAGTCTGTTAAGTTTGAAGTTGCAAGATTTTCGTCAGGCGGTGAATTTAGAGACTCTTGAGTGAGGAAATGGCCGGGTGTAAGAACGGACATGTTATTAGGATCTAAGCTGATCGGAACTAACGGTCTAAAATTGATTATTGCTTCGATTTGACAAAGTATTGTGTAAAATTCTTCCGATTGCCCTAGTCAAATGAGTCTTGACCAATTTAATTTCCGATTTCCACAATCCCCCAAAGTTAGGACTGCTGGGCGGAATAAAATGCCACTCGACAGGCATAGTTTGATCATACGATTTCAATTCTTTATTCGCCTTAACAAAACGTGTGCCATTATCACTGTAGAAATGACTTATGCGTCCCCTACGTGCAACAAACCTACGAAAAGCCGCCAAAAATGCATCAGATGTCAAATTACTCACCAACTCTAGTGGCTAAGCAAACAAACAGGCAAATATAGGATTTTACAGTCTTAGCGCCTCTGGTTTTCTCTAAAGTAATTAAATAGGGTCCACCATAATCTACACCGTTATGAGAAAATGGTCTGTGTTGACTTATTCTAGATAGGGGTAACTCGAAAACAACGTACACACTTAGATAACGCATGTGTAATAGTACATTTTGCTGTCAAAATCCAATTTTTGCCATAACAAAAATTGCACAGTTTATATGCCAGCATAAAAATATTTTATGTGTAAATATTCTATTATTAAGAAAGTTAACCTATGCAAGTGTGGCAATAAAATGGGGTGTTTCTTTTCATAGGAACATAATACCTTCTCCACATAGGCCAATCAACTCCCACCGTTTTAGTGTCCTTTTCTCGATCTTCGCCGCCATATTGACAGAAAATTAATGGATTTTCTGTCACTTTTGAGTGAAAATGGCGGCGAAGGTGGATTAAAGAACACTAAATCGGTAGGAGTTGATCGGCCTGTATGGAGAAGGTACTGAGGAACATAAAGAATAGTGAAGTCTACGTCCTACACGCAATACTCCATTATCGTCAAGAAAAATATATATTAAGTTTTTGCAGAGCTTTAGAAAGTGGCTGTTTCTCGAATTTCATCAGAAAAAAATTGCGATTGCACATATTTTACCAAAATAAGCAATGAATTATGTAGTTCAAGATAGATAAAATTTTTATTTTAAGTGTTTATTTTTGGAATAATATTTAGTGATTTTTTGCATGTTAATGGAATGTATTTAAATATAAACGATAATAGATAATTTAACGTCTCAAGCGATGAAACTTTACTAAATAACTGCTCAAAAAAAAGATTCATTATCTTGAGAACTATTAGATACAACAAGAGTAGTAGATTTTTCTTCGTGTATAATCTTAGATGGTAGTGGAAGATTGGGATACTTGGGACAAAAGCTTTTAAAAAATCTGGGCCATTATAAAACAAAAAATGATTTATTAATTCTGATGGAAATACATCCCTTGACGCAACCTCTGCGGGATTGTTTAATGTATTAATATAATGCCAATCCATTGGTGGAACCTTTTCTTGGACAAAACTGACCCGATTCGCCACAAAGGTTCTCCAACGCGATGGATGACTTTTAATCCATGCTAATACGATGGTAGAGTCACACCACGCATAAATTTTAATTATTTTTATAATTTTAGATAGATAGAAGAAGTTTCATAAAGGAAATCGATAAGTTTGCTTAATAAAACCGTACCGCATAGCTCAAGCCTAGCTATAGACAAAACATTTCGAGTAGGTGCAACTCGGGTTTTCGATGCTAAAAAGTACATATAAAATTTATTTTTATAGCACACCCGCAAATAGCATACAGCACTGTACCCCTTAGTCCTAGCATCAGAGAACCCATGCAACTCATAATAGCATTTTCCATCGAAAATATTTATGTGCCTCGGTAATTAAAAGTTTTTTAGCAAGGGAAATTTTGAATTATAACGATTCCATAAGCAGGATATTTCACTAGGGGATTCACTATCCCAATCCTATCCTTTTAACCATAATTGTTGAACCAAATACTTTATAAAAAATGTAATAGGTGATAAAAAACCTAATGCATCGTATATTTTAGCAAGTTTTGATAAAATATGGCTTTGTGTACATGTCTGATTAATTGGATCAACTTTAAAGGAAAAGTAATCTGATGTAGGTTTGTGAAGAACGGCTCCTAGGTCCTTATCCAGAGTTCAAGCGGAAAACTCTGAGGTCTGTAGGAGACGCCTCAACTTTTAAATAGATTGGGCATGAGTGTTCTAGTGTGCCTAATCTAAGGTTTCGGGCGGGTGGTAACTTGGAATTAAGCAACTTGATTTCATATTAATGTCCCATTATATTTAAACAATCAATGGCTAAACACTAGTACAGTATCTAATATTTACGGTTTAGCACTACAGAAAATCATAATACCTGTCCAACAGTGTCAAGACCTCGAAATCATACGATAATACGTTTAAAAACAAAATACGTTGTCATTGTTCAACTGTATATCAAAGTTCCTAAGAGTTTCAGTTTTTTAAACACTTACATGCTAGACAGTTTGGGATTTCACTAGTCCGAGAGCCACCAACATTTTTCGCTACTAACTAACTTATTCACTAAAAGTACAATTATTATCCTTAAAACGAGACACTTTCTTTTTGAGTCATTTTGGCACTATTAACACGACTTAGTTCTTACTAAACTTGTAACAACTACTTTTGAAACACTAGGCTGAACCTTTTAACTAATTTGCTGGTTGTTTTTAGACTGCCTTTCTCTGGTTCCAATTTGCTGTTTTATATCAAATTTTTACTGACGTCAGGCTTGATTTTCGTAAGCATTTTGGAATTTCTTTAAAATCACGGGGTTTTGTTTTTCTGGGTCAAACGGTCACCAATTTGGGATACAGACCCCTTTCTATAGAAGGAATGTTGGTGTATCAGACGTTTTAATAAGAAAAGGCAAGAATCTCGTGACCTACTTTGAGCTGGTGACCTGCTTTGGTATTTAATTCAGCGAAATATAATTTTTTGCCCTAATTTAAAGACATTGGAATGCGAGATGACGCAGATTGTTCCTAACGTGGGGACTCATTTGTACAGAATAATTTTTGTGAGCGTTTATTTAGTTCTAAATCGCAAGATGAACAGGTCGTCGGTTCGGTACATCAATAGTGGTGGCTTAAAGTATGCCCGTGATTATACTTATCTTGGTTTATTAGTGCTGGTTATTAAATGAAGTTTAGTAGCCAGGGTTGTAAGTACTTAGTTACTTTTATCATTTTTTTTATTGTAGTGTTAAAATCTCGCGCTCTAGTTTTTGTTTTGTAAAATTAATTTAAATAAATTTAGCCCATGAGCTATTTTTCGTAATAAAGTATAGGTTTAAATTTTATCGTGATTTTTTTTATTGGAGGCTTTCGCGATTTTTAATAATTTGCAATGAACTGGAATCATTTTATGAAAATAAAATGGTACATATCTTTTAATTTTTAATGGGAAACGCGTGTTCTTTACATTCCTCCCTATTTCGGTTCAAATAAAGTTCTCGGAAGATCTTTATTTGGTCCTAAATTTTGAAATCTAATACCCTCTTGGGTTAGACACACTTGTAGGTTTTTTTTACAAGGTGCAGTCAGCTGTGAAATTTCGTTTTTTAACGTGAATATAATAACAGAGGTTTTCGTCTAAATCTACTACTTTTAAAATTCAATTGTTGTGGTTTATAAATGAATGACTTCTGTTTGATATCTCACAAGCGGGGTTTTTAAAATTTGATGACCATTTGCTTTTTAACGGACAGACTACTACTACTAAAGGCAATTATACGATCATTTGGACGATTGTGGTTTATTTCTTAGTTTTAAATATACTTATTAAGAGCGTAGTTCTAAAAATAATTATATAATTTTAAGGATATTTTTAATTTTGGTTTCTTTAGGGTAGGTTTGGTGCGTGTTCAACTATTTTATTGAGGGTTGTGTTTCAATAAAAAAAAAATTTAAATAAATACTTTAATAATCAAAATACCTGACAGTTTTAATGTTAAAAAAAACGTACATTTACAGTATTCTTTTTCTTTTATATATAGGTGGATTTTTGTTCTTTTAAATGATATTTATGCCTCGTGGTAGGTCATTTTGAAATAATTAATGGAATGCCGTAAGGCTATTCTCAACAATATCTTTCGAGGATCTTTGTTTTAATATTAAAGCCCATTAAATTTGCCAGTCGCCACTATTTTATTCGTTAGGGCCTAGTGCATTATTTTTATGACTCAAAAGGTAAGGATTGCTTACTGCTAAAACAGAAAACTTAAATTGAATAACATTTTGTATATAATAAAATAAGTAAATGGATATAGTATGGTTAAAAATATATAGGTATAAATATGGTATAAGTAAATATATAAAAAAAATAATATAAAAAAAATTGTTAATAATGAAAATCGTTCATAATAAGAACCTATCTAAAAAAAACTTGTATAAGTATAATGTATAAAAAAGAACGTATCAAATCTGGTGGTAAAAACTACTTGTATAAGTATAATGTATAAAAAAGAACGTATCAAATCTGGTGGTAAAAACTGAAAGATAATTACTATAAGAATATTTCAATTACTCCTCTCTTTCTGGTTCGGGGATTCTTGGTTGGTCCACGCCTGTCCGGTGATTCTGGGCGGCGTCTGCGAATTCGAAATCTCAAGGCATTGCCAGGTTCCTGGGCAATGACGTATTGGTTTCGATCCAATGGGTTGTTGGACCGAATTAATAGGTTACGTAATACTGGCCGTACTGCTGGTTTCTGTGAAGCATCGGAACAAGGGGTGGCAAATGGTGTCGTGGTGGCGGTGGGTTTCCTTGCGGTGGAACTGGGGCTGGTCTTGAGAGAACTAGTGCTGCTGGCTGAAGCAGTGCCTGAGGTCGTGCGTGCTGTAGTTGCATGTGCTCGCAAGGCATGGTAAATATGCATATAGGACAAGCACAAGTAAAAAATTTTATTAAATGTGCCCAGGTGGCCCAATAGTGTCTTGGGGTGAAAAGATTCACCTGGGGTGGTACGCACAGCGCGCACTGGCATGGAGGAAGCTGGACCTGTGGCCCTCCATGTAGCTGGTAGCGCAACATTGTGTATTCTAGGTGAATGACCATTCTCCATGTGGCCAAAATCGCTAGGGTGGCCTCGTACTGGGGCACCCGGTACTCTGGATTGGCATAGTTTATGGTCAGTTCCCACAAATGGTAAAGGGCCAAACGATATACCAGCTCCTTCACTTGTAGTTCTTGGATACACCGCACATAATATAGAAACGTAGTTATCCAAATCATCTTTATTGTTCGTTTTTTTTTATTTTAAAATTACACTAGTTAGTTTTTGTTTTGTTTTGTTTTTTTTCTTTACCAGCACTCACAGTATAGTTTTAAAAATATTTTTGGTTCAACTATGTAACTTGGTTTGGATTTTGTTTTTTAAAAAAAATCGTCTTTAAAAACTAGCCCCCACTGATTAAGGATCAGAAATGATGCTAGTTTTTATTAAATGACCAGAAGTTGTTGATCGTATACCCTACTCCTTGCTCTATTTTTAAATGTCTCTTAACTACTCTAAGTGAATTGGGTTCTCATTTCGTCTCTTTTACTCTTTTCTAATAATTGTCACGTCATATAGTCCTACTAAATCTGGGTTTTCAATAAGGTTCTATTGACTACGACTATTAGCTCGAGTTTTTTTAAATGTAAACAAATTCTAGATATTGGGCCTCTTTAAAATAACAATTCAGCACTTTTCTTCCCGTTTTAGGTCACAATTGGTCATGCTCCTATGCTTTAGATTTCTTTAAAGAAAATTTATTAGTCTAGGTATCGGGTTATAGGTATTTAATTGCAATCATAGATATTATTTTATTTGTATTTTGGCTGGTACCCCTACTTAAGCGGGCCAGCTGTAAGTTAGCGCGCTGCGTATGGCAATCGATGTCTTTGGATAGGTGTGTTCGTTGCGGCCTGTAAATATGTCAAGTAAAATTTAGGTGGCGCTAACAGTATAACGCACGTTATAAAATTATTTCTTGGGTGCGGTAGGCAATTCATGTTTCTCATATAGGCTCCTATATAGGCTAGAGAATTTCTTTTAATTCCTGTTGAAAAGTTACATATGACGAAGTAGATGATTTATTGACAGCGTGTTTCAGAATTCCTTGAGATTTCGGCGGCGTGTCACTTTCTATTCTAAATTCACTGCATAAAGTTTCTGAGTTTGGCCGGTGGGTCTTTTTTGAAGACGAGTTTTGCGATTGTTGCTGGTTGCGGTGTAAAATGAATAATGTCAACGTGTCCTAAACGATGCCAATAAGTGGAAATTACAACCGCCCATTTTGTGCAATGCTACAGCATTTAAAAATGATTCCAGTATAAATTCACTTACGCCATAGATAACATAGACGCCTAGCATACTGGACGTAAATTTTCCTAACATTTCGAAAATTCCATATAATTTTCTGATGGTAGAATCTGCTAACTTTTCCATTTCCTCTGCATCAAATAACGATAATGTAGTAAAGCCCTGGGAATTTACGGGTTGGCCGCTAATTTTTCGTAACAGGATATTGTTTAATGCTGGTCGTTCTATTTGAAAAATCATTGCAGTTTGAGCTTTTTCAATTTTTTCGTTGGTATAAATACCGCCTGATCCTAGACTCTTTATAGGGCTAAAAGTAAATGGTTTCTCTGTATCTGGTCTGAGCTGATGAGGGGTTCGTCCTAGCACCGGAAATGGATCAAAACTTATCCATTTATTGTCTAGATAATAAGATGGTGGTATTATGGAATTACAGTCTACTTGTTCTCTATGCTCGGTTAAAATTTTGAATTAATAGGTGAAACGAAATAACTTCGGTTGTATACTGTGACTGGTAGTTCTACATAACAGTTACTTACTCTGCGTAAGTCGACCACAATCGGAAAACATTTCATGATATACAATGTCTCACTCATCATTCTAGCTGCCCACCCAAGAGTGTCTTTTAGTAACGTAGCTACTGTGCAACATGCACCTGCGATGAACTGTTTCAGCGAACATGTTGTTTAAACTTCTCTTAAAAGACTGCTCAACATATAGAAACTTGGTATTTACATACGTTATTAAATCGGCGTCTCTGTGGTAACCCCCTTTTATTGACCATGGTGTAAGTTGCTTTGAGTCGGTTTTCTCTATAATTTGTAATCTAGGGTGCTCGCTTTCCCATAAGACTATACCGCAAACTACAGTTTTCTTTTGTAGCTGTATGGCAAATATCTTTGCTCTGTCTTCAATGACTACATATTTATGAGTCATTATAGCTTTTTCTTGAATCAGTGAGGAGGGCCCTCGTACAGAATACTATAATGATCGCAATCCTGGGCTTGAATTTCTCCCAAGTGCTTTCTCCTATGGTGTAGTCTAAACAATAGCCTAAATTATAAATAGCTTTTCCTATGTAGTCTTGCAGTATTATTTTTACTTCCGCAGTAACTACTACTTACTTCCATTTCTTGCTGTTTTCAATGTATTCAGTACCTTAACAATTACCTTTATCGTCTATAGAGCAAGCCAACGTTATGGATATTGTAGTGGTTGAGTTTGGTTTCAGATTTGAGAAAACTTTACCGAATTCTCGATATTCTTTGTAGCTGTGGATTTTTTGACATTCTTCCGCACCTACTTGATGTAAAAATGTGCCATAACCGTCTTCTACAGTAGATGCATGCAAAAATGCACCACAATGTGATATTAATCTGGTTACTTGTAGAAAACACGATTTAACGTGTAAGTACTGATATCGGTTCTTGTCAATTACCTGCACATAGATGGATCTTTCTATGTATCCGTCATCGGGATCTGGACAAACTCTAACGTCTCTCAATGAGATAGACGTTATATTGGTTGAAGGATTTCTGCAATCATATGCAATTAAGGTTAGGCTTCCTTTTAACACTACTTGAATAATGACTAGATGCACCCATAATTCCGTTATATATATCTACAACAATAACATAACTTTAATTCTAAATTTTATTCTAACTTTCTGGTGGCTCCCTGGTTTAATTTACATTTGATAGTCGCGAAATCACGCAGGCAACCTGATATCACTAGTTCTAGTTCGTCTAGGTGGTTCAGGCTCGTCGTCTTTACTCTCGTTGTCAGTTTCGCTTGAAAGTGCGGAATACAAGCTTTCCTCGCTAGAAGTATGGTTCTCATTATCCTCCATTTCTTCATTTATTACTATAGGGTTGCGATTTCTATGCTCTACGTATTCATCTATTCGATCTTGTACTCCATCATCATCTTCCGCATTATTTTCTAATTTATCGGGTTCTTCTGGTCGAGATCCGTGAGATGGTTAGTCCACCGGTATCTCGTTAGAACTGTAGAGCTTCAGTCGTTCTGCATGTACCAATCTCTCTTTTCCACCACTAAGCTTCTTTATCGTAAAATTAACTGGACTGCTTTGTTTTATAATACGGTATGGTCCTGACCATTTACTATGAAATTTTGTAGCTAAACGTTTTCGCGTTCCTGGAATAGCTGGCGTATACAGGTAAACTAAGTCTCCAACTTTTAACTCCTTTCTGGTTTTTCGCCGATTGAGCCGATTACATCGGTAGTCAACACTTTCTTCAATACTCTTTTTAGCTTTATCGTGGGCAATTTTTAACCTAGCAATCATCTCGCTTGCATAATTCTCATCTAGGTCGTAGCGTACCCGGTTATCTTTGGTTGTTAGGTGTATTGGTAGTTCCATATCTCTGCCAAACATTAAGAAAAACGGAATGTCTTGAGTGGCGGTATTAACTTGGTTTCTATAGGCCATTAAGTCATAAGGAAGTATTTCATCCCAACTATTCATGAAATCGTTGATAAAATGGTTTATCATAGTTTTTAATGTTTTATGAATCCTTTCCAATAACCCATTTGTAGCTGGGTGGTACGACGTTGTTCTCAATCTTTCTACTCCTAAGATTTTACTGACTTCACTAAACAATTTTCCTACAAACTGGGAGCCCATGTCTGCTAGAATTTGACGCGGGATGCCAAATCTTGTTATAATGTTTTCTACAAAAGCTTTTGCTACAGTTTCCGCCTTAATGTCGGGAATAGGTATGCATTCCGGATATCTAGTTAAATGATCAATACAGGTGAGTAAATATTTATTGTTCTCTTGAGTTTGATTTAAGGGTCCTACTAAATCCAATGATATCCTGCCCCAAACTTTTGCTGGCACCGGCATCTTTTGTAATTTTACTGGTAGTTGAGGATGTGTTTTATGCAGATTGCATGAATGACATTTTTCGACAAATTGTTTAAAGTCCTTTTGCATAGTTCGCCTATAAAAATCCTGACGTAAACTTTCCAGCGTTCTTTTTTGGCCTGGATGAGCAGAATAGATGGTAGAATTATACATTCGTACTAGTTCTGGTTGTATAACTTTAGGCGCAACAATCTAGTCATTGCGTTCGTTGTTTCGTCTTTTCTTATGCAAAATTTCGTCCTGATCTAGGTAGAACTGGTCATCATTGTAATCAAGCGTTTCTCGCTGAGCTGCAATTTCTATTTTTTTAAGTTGAAATCTTTTAAAATCAGCTTTACTTCAAAAAGCAGTAGGCATAGGCAATACTTTTAGTTGTTCCTCGGCAGCAATTAATTTTCCTTCTGACGTATTGTTTTCCAGTTTAGAACTTTCTCGTAGTTTTGTTAAACTGTCTACGTTTTGATTCATGCGGCCTTCTCGGTATTCAATAGTAAAGGAATATTCCATCAATTGCATGGCCCATCGACTTAACCGACTGGAGGGATCTTTGATATTTAAAAGATATTTCAGAGGATGGTGGTCGGTAAGGATAACAAAATGTTGGCCTGTAAGATACACTTTATACTTTTTCACTGCTTCTACTATAGCAAGCATTTCCCGTTCAATGGTACTATATCGTCTCTCGGCTGAATTTAGAGTTCGGCTTGAGTAATATACTGGTTGTTCAATTCCTTCATGTTTTTGGGTGAAAATTGAAGCAATAGCTGTGCCATCTGGCAATAAATTGTTTGGTAAAATCGGGATACATTTTAGCTGGATGAGGAGGAAACTCGCCTTCTCGAACTAAATGTCCCAAATACTCTATTTCTTTTCGTAAAAAAATGACATTTTGTAGGCTTAAACTTTAAGTTACTTTCTCGTATCTTTTGGAAGACTTGCCGAAGTCGTGAAATATGGATATTAACGTCATTCGTACTATATACAATCAAATCGTCAAGGTAAATAATCTTGGAAAAGATATGATTCATCATGCGACTGTAAGTAGCTGGAGCATTCTTTAGTCCCATTCTCATTCTACTAAATTGGTAATGATTATCTGGAGTGCCTGCATTCTTTAGTCCCATGCTCATTCTAGTAAATTGGTAATGATTATCTGGAGTGGAAAAAGCAGTTTTCTCTTGGCTTTTCGCTTCTAATGGTACTTGAAAATATCCCGAGTCTAAGTCCATGGTGGAAAATAAACTGGCACCAGCTAACTTGTCAATGGTAAATAGGATTAAAGGTAATGGAAAGTAGTCAGTACGAGTCACTTCATTCAGTTTTCGATAGTCTATGCACAAGCGGTACTGAACATCTTCTCCAGGATGTCTCTTCTTTTCCACAAGCACTGCTGGAAAACTCCACGGACTTTCACTCTCTACGATGATTCCATCATCCAACAGTTTCTGTATTTCCTTTCTCATTATGTCCTGTCTAGCATAAGGAACTCTGTAAGGTCATTGGAAAATTGGTGGTACTTCTTCTGTTATAATTTTATGGGTCACTTCACTTGTACAGGTTAGTTTCTGATTTGGGGCTCGGAATATATCTATACATTCTAAGACCAAATCCCGTACTTTCTTTTCGTCCGTATTCTGAATGTCGTTAAGTTTTAACTGGATTAAAATCTCTTTTATATCTTCAGTTTGAACTTGTCTTATTATTTGGTCATCTGCAGGAAGTTCCATAGATTCCTGTTCTGCTTCAAAAGCTTTTGCTATTATCATCTTCCTGGGAACTATTAACTCAGTTACTGTAATGTTTGTTAACTGTACCGGTACCCTGTCTGTATTCCTACATAGTACTCTGGCCACAAGTAGACCCCTTGGGGTATTCCAAACTGGTTCTAAAACTGGTTGCTCGACCGAGGCTTTTGAATTTCTACTTACAGTGGCTAAACAGAGTGCATGACTATGAGGTGGAATACCAGATCTTCCTTTAAGTACACTGAAAATCCCTTTTCCTCATATACTTTCCCCCTACTCTCTTTCTTATTGCTAGCTTCTGGGAGGTCAGTCACTTCTATACAACTCTCCGATGTCTTAACTGTCTTCTGAGTGGAGCAAATTTTCTTGGAAGCTGTACTTTCTTCTGTCGTCGGAGTTCCGCGTTCAATCATCTGGGTGGTAAGGTGTGTAGGACAGCAGCCAACTATCCTAACACTAGAGTCTTCAGTTATTGGCTGTAACTGAATTCTCGAACTAAAAACCTCATCTTTTGACAGCGAAATCTTCTCCAACTCATTTTTAATTTTCATCCACTGTTGTCTCGCTTCTTCCTTGATCTCAAGTATCTGTAGTTTTACATCTTCTTGGATATCAAGTAACTGTCGCTTTACTACCTCTAACTACTTTGTATTACTTATGCAGCAAGCATCATCTTGACTACTTCCTTTTTCATTAAACAAAGGTATTTCCTTTTCAAACGCGTACATCACGCCATCGCCCCAATCAATCTTTATCCCACGTTTGTGTAGGAAGTCTAATCCTAACAGCAAATCAGCTCCAAAGCTATTCGAGTCTATTAACATAAACTTATGGGATACCTCGACATCCTTTTTAAATATTACTGAACACAATACCTATCCTCGCGTAGGTATCGTGTTGCCTTGAATATCCACTTATATTCGTTGCACATTAAATTTTTTTCTGAACCCCTCCGCAATATGTGTTTTCATGAGGGAAATCACAGCACCCGAGTCAACTAATACACGACATTTTTATCTATCAACTTCTACATTTACTATAATAAAGGGGGTTCCCCTCGGCGTGCATGCGTAGATCCCTACCCTTTCTTCCTCTACTCCCAATTTGCTTCGTTGACAGCTGGACCCCGGGGTTACTGAGTAGCTGTACGGTAGTTTAACGAGTTTCTGTTAGCAGAAGACGTCTATGTCTGGTTGCATTGACTCATGATGTGGCCTGGTTGGTGACAATGGAAACATATGACGCTTCTCTTCTGCGTACAGTCCCGTTTCATGTGCCCTTTCTGCTGGCATCGAAAACACACAATGTCTCGTTGGTTGCTGGACGGTTGATAGCTTCTTTTGTTAGATTCACTTGTCATAGCACAAACCTCTCTTGTAGCTGGTGGTAGCAAATTTTCAATCGATAAAATTTTTCATTGGCAAACCTCTTACATGTTGTTTGACAAACTGTTGACGTAAGGCCTTCTTTAAATCATTCCATGAGGTTGTGCTTCCTTTTAAGGATGGCTCGGAATCTATACACTCTTTTGCTTTGAACCTGAGCTTTAGTCTTGTGACATTAACCTTTTGTTGCTCTGACCAATTTCGAAGCGTTGCTGTCTCTTCTATGATTGCCAAAAAGTCCTCTATACTGCCTTGTCCGTCGTAGGTGGGTATAGCTTCAATTCAAATTACTGCCTGCTGAGGTACATGGATGATGGTCTGTATTACGGTCTCGTCCGCCATTTTCTCCTGGGATTATGCCCTGTCTGAGGAGACCTAGAACTTCTCGGAAAAAAAATTCCTACCAACCGAAAACCAAAATCCCACTTCTGACACCAATGTGAAGAACGTCTCCTACAGACCTCAGCTTTCCACTCGAACTCTGGATAAGGCACTAGGAGCCGTTCTTCACAGGTTGCCAATGTAAGCTAAGAATTTTTGTTAATTCGTCACTATCAAGTGACAAAGAAATTGGGTTAATTTGCTCTTCACTAAGATCCTCCAAAACTTGAGGTTGGTTACTGGCCCATTAATGTAGTAGCTGATGAATAGAAATGGCTTCCTCTATAGACGAAGCTCCCGTCAAAATATCATCTACGAAAATTTGAGTACATAAAATTTTTGAGGCGCGAGGAAAATTATTTTTTTCTGTGTCAGCTAAATACTGAATGGCTCGTAAAACAAGATATGGACTGGGTCCAAGGCCAAAAGTAACCCTTGTTATTTTATAATGAGAAATTGGATCGTTAGCACTAAACCTCCACAAAATGCGTTGGTAGTCTTGATGGTCAGGGGAAACTATTATTTGTCGGTACATTTTAGTGACATCACCAGTCAAAACTACACTGCGCAGTGTAAAACGCGTTAAAAGTTGACAAATGTCTTTTTGAAGTTTTGGGCCCGTAAATAGGGTTTTATTTAAAGATAGAGACTTCCCATGTTTGGCAGATCCGTTAAAAACAATTCTTAGTTTTGTTGACAAACTTTTTAACTTTTCTAGACAATGATGTGGAATATAAAAGCATTTTTCTGTAATTATTGGATTTTCTATGAATTCCAATTAGAATAAGCTTGGTAAAGTTGAGGACTTTTTATTAAACGCCTTTCCAAACTCATGAAATGGTCAAGCGCCACATTATAAGAGTGTGGAAAAATCCTTCGTTATTTCTAGACACGGTTTTTGTAAAATGGTGTTTGCATAGATCGGCTTCAGGTAACAAAAACATTTTTTCTGGGACATCATGTAACTCCCAGAACTTTTACATTTTATCATTTAAACTATTTCTAGCTAGATTGGAAGAAAATGATTGAACACCTTAAAGATTTAAGTTTTGAGGTGCATTTCCCAAAAGTATATGCCCAAAAATAGTATTAAAAGCAATGGGTTGCATGGGTTGACTTGAAACTCTACCATCCTTAAGAATTTTTGAAAAAAAAATCCGCACCAACCAGTAAATGTATAGGTCCAGACTTAAACCACGCAGGGTCAGCTAATTTTAAAGTTTTTAAATAATTGTAATCATTTTTGATATTTATATCTTCCAACGGTACCGAAGAACAAATTTTTGGTAACACCACCGCAGAGAATTTTGCCCCACCCCACCAAATATTTTTTATATTCAGGAATTTGAGTAGAATTGGCATGAAATACTTCGAATCGTGTTATAATATTTGAGTGTAATTTTTTTAAAATCATTTGTCCCAAAATAAAACCTGATACCAAACTGTAAGTTTTGTAAGCCCTTTAAGTTTTTCGAAAAAGCATCAAGCAGGTTTCGAAGGGATTTTGCATCATCAGTAACTTTGCGCTAATAACCGCTTATTATAATAGCGTTTAATTAGATTATCGTAAGCAATTGGATAATTAGTCCCTACATAAAAGTAGTGACGTCACTAACTCTAATGGTTGCCCGTCTAAATGAGACACCAAGAATCTCAATTTTTCCATGTTAGAGTAATCTGGATTTCTGTGAACGATTGAATTAAAAAGTTGATTAAATGCCGGAAACGTTCACATATCCCCGCTAAATTTAATAAGACCCAACTGGTTAAGGAGATTGGCGCGATCAGTACGAACTTGATTATTAATGCTACTATTTCCACTTCTGTGTGATACTTTAAAAATCGAATTATGTATTGACCGTATTTCAGCCATCATCTTATCAAATTTTAGCATCAACCCCGTAGCAGTCTCTAACTCCTCCTCCTCCTCATTAATTAAATTAAATAAAATGCCATGTTGAGATATAAATTCACCTCTGATTGCCTCCATCTCAGACACCCTAACGTCAAAAATTCCTTTTTTATTTTAATTACACTGAGTTGTAAGAGACGTTGCATATTGAAATTTTTATGTATTCAATATCACGCAAAATTTTTGACTTTTTAATTTGAGCCTATCTTGTAGCTATTTTGATTCAAATATTAACCTTTGGAATGTATAAAACAAAATACTCAAAGAAAGCAAGCCTTTAATAAAAACCCAACAGGTACGGTTTTTTTTGAAAGATTCTTTCTATTTCCATTTCCATTTTAGTGAATATAAATTGAAGGTAAC
Organism: Oxystoma pomonae; assembly: GCA_963921995.1. NCBI lineage: Eukaryota > Metazoa > Arthropoda > Insecta > Coleoptera > Brentidae > Oxystoma > Oxystoma pomonae. The sequence goes on from OY998166.1 coordinate 48,303,876, forward strand.
CCAAGTAACTTATTTATAAAGCGAACCAAATCAGGTATTTTTATTTTGATTTAAAATTATTTGCAAATATTTTCCAAAAAGAGGACCAAACAATCAAAATACTAAAGCATTCGGTGAGAAGGGCCAAAAATGTTTCCTTATAACCGATAGCCTTTTGTGGAAAAACTTTGTGAACTGCTAGTTTCAAATATAAAAATTATGATTTTTTAATCCCGAAATTAAAGATTAATTAACGATAATGAATTATTACTTAAATCAGTGATAAATATCTCATAATAATTAATCAGAGGGTACTTACAGTTCGTCTTCAGATGTTTTACCTAGGAGGCCTCCTATTCATGTAAAATTCCAGTTCTATTATCCATAACCATTCCACCACAACCTAATTCTAATATTTTAAATACATTTACATTGATCAAAGTTTGTTTTTACGCAATTATTTAGTCCATAATAATTTTATATAATAATTTTGAGAACACCGCAAACCGATAAAGAAAAGGTATAATAAAGTTCCTTTTCACTGGTCAAATTGGGTCTGGTTTTGCATTTTTAATATGATTTGTTTTTCGGATAAACTAGCAATTTTTAGCCCTCTGATGGCGGAAGGGAATATTATCACTGATATATACAAGTTGTATCAAAACGACCATTAATAATAAGCAACTAAATTATTTGCAAATAAGGACAATTCAAATACATATTTTAAATATAATTATTAAACACCAAAACCTATGATTTAAGTAAAAAGAAAAATAATTCTAAGGCACGAAATTTTTACTTGACTATTAAAAAAAAAATAAAAAATAAAATTTAATATTTCTAAAGGCACGAACACGCAACACTTATCTCTAATAAAAACCAAAACATCTTATCACAGCTGTCACGAGGTATGGCATAGACCAACATAAATATATTTTTAATTTAATTCTTAAGTTCTCTACAATTTAATTTAACTCTACAATCAATTTACTAACTCCAGTAAAATGATAAGTTCTACAATTCAATTTAACGTAGCATTCATAGTTTTAAGATATTTGCACTTAATAATTTTAACTTATTTCTGTTAAAACAAACCTACTTACCTACCTATTATTCCAATGCCACCTTTGAATTTTCATCATATGAGTATTTTGTTTTATATTATACACCCTAGGGACAGCTGTCAAAAAAATTGTCAAATAAAAAAAGTATTTCAGTATTTCATTGTTTCATCTTTCTATGATGAAACTGTATAAAAGTTGTGGCTAGGTACATTTATAAAAAGATCTGTACCTATATATACAAACTTAGACCCTAAAAAAGCTTTAAATCTAAACAAAAAATTGGAAATTACTAATTATAGCAAGCTGATCAAACAACGGTAAGTAGGTACCTAATTAAATAGCAAATAAAAATCACAGATTTCTTTTAATAAAAGGTTCTCACTAAAAAAAAATAGAAAAAAAGGAATTACTTTTCTTAAAAGATCCATTTTTCTTCTGTTCTGAGTTCTAGTTGTCACCCTGAGCGCCCTGGGGTTGCCTCTGTCTCTCTCTTACTAACGTAAAGAAATGCAGAGGTTGATTTTTAGGGCGCCCGGGGTGTCCAACTCGAACTCACTAAATCCCGCTTGACATGGAGCACTAAAATGATATTTGCATGCAAGTTGTCTATTCTTGTCTTGCTTTAGTAGTACCAGTGGAGTGAAATTGAAATAGAAGACTTGTATGCAATTCTTATTTTATTGCTCCATGTAACTCAGGCTTTAAGCCTGTTTGATATGGTGGAATAAATTGTGAATTGCATGGAATTATTTTCTTCTCATCCTGGTAACTAAATCAAGATGAGAAAAGACTTTGCATGCAATTCTTGTTTCATTGCTACATGTCAACCAGGTAGTAAGGGTGGTATTATGAATGAAATTGGCACAGTTGCACAGTTTTAAAATCAATATCCGACCAACCACTGCAAAAAAGATGACTTCCACTTTTATATATTTCCAAGTTCTTTTGCTGCCAAAAAGTAGGACCTCGCCCATTTTTTTTTGCGTTACATTATGAAGATACTCAAAAATTAACCTCACTTTCCATTTCCAAATTTGGTTTATTTCTTTTAAAGATAGCGGCAAGAAGTAAAACAGTGGATCCAGCATTAGGGAACTCTGAATCCAGCTTAAGTCTTTGCATTATCGACGAAGCATAAATGTATTCAAACAAAATCACAATAACATTTTTGTTTTTTCACTTTAGTCACTTTTATGTTTTTCGCGGCAGTTAGCAGCTCATAAAACCATATTTTAATAACTAAGTAGATTAGCTGTAAAATAAATCAATCGAAAGTACTTTTTTTTATTTATTTTTTTAACTATTGTTACTGATTATTTACATTTTTGGTGCAAACGTCAACAAAACAGCTGATTCTCACGGTTCTTTAGAAGGCGATGTTGCTAATATTATTTGGCAAATAGAGAGACATAGATGGTTCTCTCTCTAGCTCATGGAGTTGATCTACTATAAGTTGTTCATACAACGATAATACGTTAGGGTGTTCTCTTTTGTTCTAGAAGGTTGTTTTTATATCTGTCGAGGGTGCTTGGTTCCGGTGCAGCAGTGGGTTGATCTTATGCAGACTGTCACCGAGTTTAAATTTCGATCCAGAATGCTGCTTTGCCCTGGCCTACGCTGCATCGTCCAGTCATGATTTTGTGTTCCTGGTCCTGGGATGTTTAGCCCTATCACCAGTTAGCTATGTGGAAACAGATAAGAAATACTTGCCCTTCAAAACTTTTTTTCTTTTCATAAAAACCCATAAAAAAATTTCATGAAAACTTATTAATATTAGAACCGAATAATATTTTTTGTTCATTTACAAATTAAGACAACCGTTCTTTTCACAATTTAAATCAATAAATTTAAAACAATGGGAAAGGCTCCTAAAGTGTTAATTTTTAAAACTCTATTTTACTTGTTAAAATTTATATATCTATGGTTTTTATAATATGTTGCATACCACTTAAAAGACGAGTCTCCGTAAAACCGTTTTAAAAAATTATAATTTTCTTGTTTCAAATTATACAAGTGATTTCTATCAAATCTAATTCTAGACTAAAACTAAAAGTAACTTAAAAATGGTAAAACACATGTTAATAAAAATATAAAGATTCGAAGAAATATTCCATAGGATTGCAGACTCAGCAGCTTTGTAACGTCTTCACTAGTTTGTCAGTATAAGGTGGTCATATAACTCCTCCACCCTTAGAAGGAAGCCTCCCCTGGGAGGATAACTCTAACATGTTCCCTTTCGGAAGATTCCAAAGTCGAAGTTTGCTTATTTTTTCCTCGTTTTTTGTAGTAGCAAAAGTACGTAAAGGCTGTAACCAATATGACATAAAGACAGATTGTCCAACCACTAGGCACGTACAAGTCGGATAGTGTATTTTCCTTATATAAGGGAACCAAAGGGTTGATGATTGGTTTATCAAATTCCAATTTTTTCAAATCAATACTGAATTTAGGTAATTCTTGATGACTGATTTCCAATATGGGTGAATTGATTATTAAGGGACTGCCAATTGTTTTTTCTTGAAAATGCAGTTGTTTTCCTTTAAATAACAGTTTGCATGTGTTTCCGGTGATCAGAAAAATGCCTCTTAGCTCCTTGACTTCAGTTTGCTTTTGGCAAGTAATTTGAAGATTTTCCGCAAAAGGAAAAACTGCCAAATATTTATTTAGTTCCGGAATGATTTCCATATGATTTTCTTCAATTTTCAGTTTCGTCAGTGGGCAGGTGTCGGCGGTTCCCTGCATAATAATACTTCTTTCACAGAGTGCTTGGCTATTGCTTAATAAATAGCTAGGGCAGTGAAATGATTTACCTTGGGTAATACATTTGCCGTTTAGAGGTTTAATTTGATTATTTATTCGCGATTTTAAGAGGTATTGATTATTTGGTAAAACTGTTACAAAATCCGATCTGATTTTTGAGGGAATTGATATTAAGTGAAACAAGTCAAATTGTTCTTCGATATCGATTGGAATTGATAGGAAGTACATAATTTTATTATTATCTATATGACAATTGATTTTTATCATAGACTCAATATAGAAAATATCCTCTGTTTTAATTTCGAAAGGAAATTGATTTTTATAAAATTCGGATATTCTTTTTAATTCTAAAATTAAATTTTTCGAGCTTATAATACTCGGATGCATCACATTTAATTTACAAAAGTTCACACACGCTACTATAAAACAAGATTAGTTCATTGTACAATGTTTTGATAAAAATTGCATCATCTGAGGTAGCACCGTTTTTGATTATAGAATGCATATGCAAAATTTTTGACCTTAACATAAGTTCATTATGCTGAATATTTTGGACAGTTTTGATTTATTTAATATTGCAATGATAATTGATTTTGAATGCTCTTCTCATTACGCTGCATGTGATCTATTATGCTGTACATTTTATTCCCGTCGTTTGAGTCTAGATTTCCTGTTACTCCCTTAATAGCCGAACCTAAACTATCAATAAGGCCTCGTTTAATTCGTTTTGATTGGTGAATATTTATGTTTTCGAGTTTTTCGAAAATTGATTGGTTATAGAAATGGGCTATTTTGTTAAAATTATATGGTTCTCTTTCTAACACGGTGAGATTCGCATAAGTCCGTCTCAGTAATAGGTGCTGCAATTTTATGTTTTCGTATTCTTTTTGATTAGATTGATTGGCAGAACTCCTAGGTTTTGCGTAATGTTCGTTATTCCTGACCCTCCTGCGTGGGTGGCGAGGAATCTAAAATAGGTTTACTTTTAATTTTCTTTTTGGGTCTTTTTATATTAGAAATGTGTATTTTGTCTGATGTGTAGTTTGTATTCTGGCTGTTTTTAGATTAGGATCCAAACTAGATATTTTTTCTTTTTTGTATTTATTTTTTGTCTTTTGCTGTTTTTGTTTATTTTTAACATACACGTTTTTGGGCATTTCTGGTAATTTTTCGCGCGATTCGTTTTCCATGTAAATGACTTCTTGTTTTTTATTTTGTTTATCTTGATTAATTTTTTCGTAAAGTGTTTTTATTTTCTCGCGGTGGTTTTCAATATAGTTATTGATAAGTTGTTTATTTATGTCCAGATTAAACGGTGACTCGTTGCCAAAATGGCCAGTAATTATCTCGTACGGTTTTAGATTTGTGACCGAATGAATTGTGTTGTTATAAGCTAAAATACTATAGGTTACTTTATTTTCTACAGGGTCATTTTAAAACTGTTCTTGATTCTTAAAAAGTCTAATATGTTCTATTAATATCGAATGAAACCGTTCCACTATCCCATTGGAGTCTGGGTGCTGGGAACAAATAAAATGAATTTTTATTTTATGTAGTTCAAGAAGTTCACGTATAACGGAGTTCTTAAATTCGCCGCCATTATCAAAAATTATTTGTTCTAGGATGCAATGATGAGAGAAATAAGTTAATAATTTATTTGCTATTTCGATGCCTTGCGCAGAATCGATTTTATAGGCCTGCGCGTATTTTGAGAAAGGATCGACAATGGTTAAAAACTTGCTGTTTTCCAAACTGATAGTATCTGAGTGCAAAATCTGAAAAGGTTTGATCGAGGTGGGCGTAACATTGTATTCTACGCGTATTGGCTTTCGATCGTATTTTGTAAGTTGACAGACTTCACACTCGTTTATATAATTTTGGATTGTTCTAGATTGATTCGGCCAGTAATAATGCGCTTTTATGCGTTTTTCAGTTTCTTCGATTCCCCTGTGATTAGTTTTCTCTTCATGATTATTTTGTATCATTTCCTGTATTTCGTTTGCAGATAAAACGTCGATTAATTTTTTAGAGCATTTGATCATTTGAATTTCGGAGTTTTTAAAATAAGTTTGTAAGACAGTACTGAATTTTTCGTAAATTGGGTCTTCGAAATAAACATAGTACTTTATTTTTGGAACCACGTACTCTTTAATAAACTGGACTACATCTTTTTCGAAATTATTTTGAGAGAGTTGAACGTGAAATCTTTGTTTTGTTAGGAATAATCTGGTGATGGAAGTTTTGGCAGGGGCAAAATTTACTTCCGAAATAAATATTTGATTTTTTTCCAAAATTTACAGGGCAATCAACTATTGGTATTCCGATTATTATTATTATTCCGGTTTTCGTGACTAGAGTGTACCGTTTGGTCGCTAACGTTGTCCTCGACCGCGTTATTATGATCGTCCAAGTCTCCTGTTTCAACGACGATCGATTGATTTTCTTGATCGTTTTTATTTGTCAAATTTTCGTTTATTTTTTCGACGTATTCGCGCAACCGATCTAAGCGAGCCTGTGGATTTTGGGGGTCTACGTTTTTTGTCTCGTTAGTGTTTATTTCCACGCGCGAAAGAGCGTCTGCATTTTGATTTAAGCAACCTTTTTTGTATTTGGTTTCAAAATCATATTCCGCAAGCTTTAAGCTCCATCGTACTAACCTAGAATTCGGTTCTTTTAATGACATTATCCATTCGAGTGGTTTATGGTTAGTTATAATGTTAAATTTTTGGCCAAACAAATAGGGTCTAAAGTATTTAACCGCTAACACTATAACCAATAATTCTTTTTCGGTTGTAGAGTAACTTATTTCCGACTGATTAAGTGTCCTTGAACCGTACGCGATTGGAAGATCTGACCCAATTTTTCCTTGCGAAAGTACGCAGCCAATTGCGAAATTACTAGCGTCCGTAGTAAGGTTAAACGGTTCCTCAAAATTTGGGTATTGTAGTATGGGTTCGTTAATTAATATGTTTTTGCACGTCTCGAAGGCTTTTATATACGCGAGATTTTTCGGGTCAAGTATGGCATCTTTTTTTAGATAAACAGTCATAGGTTTGGTATTTTCGCAAAATCCGCGATAAATTTACGGTAGTAACCCACGAGACCCAAGAATTGTTTTATCTGTTTTTGGGTTGGGTTTCACGCCGTGAGGTGTAACAATGTGTCCTAAGTAGGCCACTTCTTTTCTGAGAAATTCCGACTTATCTAATTGCACTTTAAAATTTGCTTGTCGTAATCGATCAAATATTTCCCTTAAACGATTTATGTGTTCTTGCAAACTTCGTTCGTTTTGGATACCTCTAAGGATGTTATCCATCACCCTTTGAAAGGTGGCAGGCGCATTTTTTAGGCCAAAAGGCATTCTTAAAAACTCGTAATGCCCATTTTCGGTATTAAATGCCGTTTTAGGAATGTCCCAGATTGGGAACGACCAGGGAGAATAGCTGAGTCTTATAATATTTTGTTCGAGCATTTCTTGGACCTGCCTTTTAACCTAATTTCTGTGAATTTCGGGGTACCTATACGATTTAGTGTAAATTGGCACTTCGTCCGATGTTTTTATTGGATGTTTTATTTGGCTGGTAAAAGTTAACTGATTTCCGTCGATATGAAAAATATCCGAATACTCTTTTAATAATTCGATTGTCAATTTACATTCTTCGCTGTTCATGTGCTCGGTTCTAATTTTCGAAACCTCAAATTTAAATTTATTTACGTTAACGTTATTAAGGTTTGGTGTAGGTTTTTCTTGAAGTTCATACTCGTTAAAATCAATGACTTCTAAAGAGTCAAAAAGTTCAACTTTTAAATTTTTTTCGGTTGGGTTTAAGATCGTGCAAATGGCCTCATAGTTTTTTACCGTCGTAAGGCATTGCGGGATTTCTAAATTTGAAATTTTTGTGGCATTATTACGTCACCATTTTCGATATTTTTTATGTTCATTTTAATTACTTGTTCTGACCTTGGTTGCAAGAATAAAATATTGGTGTTTTTTGACGAATTATGAAATTTTAATTTTATTTGAGAATTGGGATTAATTAAGTTGTTTTTCTCAAGGTCAATATTTGCTTTTAATAAGGATAGATTGTCTATCTCCAACAAACAGTCAAAATAGTTGTGAAAATCAAAAATATAAAATTTTAATTGTTTTGTATCCACATTAAATATTTTTGAACAGGGAATAAGCGTGCTAAAATGTTCTATGGAGGTACCGTGAGTAGTTGAGATTGGAAATGGGTCATTTTTTATCGATTTTTGGAAATATTTTTTTGCGATTTCTGGTTTTACAAAAGATCTAGTACTACCCGTGTCTATCAGAATTTTTAGATTATTTTCTGGAAAAATAATATAAGGTAGTTTATTTTCGCTATTAGTGAGGTTCATTAATTCGTATTCGGGGGTTTCGTTCCGAGGCTGGTTCCTGAAAAAACTCGTTTAACTCTTGATCGTTTTGAGAATATTCGGTGTAATCTTGTAATGTAAAGATACTGATTTTTTTCCTCCGGATATTCGATTGTAGGGTCGTCCGCCGATTGGTCATCGATATTATTTATTTCTTCAATTACGAAATTTGAACGGGGTTTTGATTGATTATTTTGAGCGTAATTTTGCATTGGTCGATAAGGAAAGTTTTTGTTTTGTTGGGGTCTAAAGGTTTGGTTTGATATGCCGCTCATGGGCGTTGGTTTCGATAATTTTGACATAGGTATTTGATTAGACCTAAATACGTTTGTTTGGTTTGGATTTCTTGCAAATTAATTTTTATTTTGTTCGGTTTTGTATATTAATTATGGTTGTCTGTAATTCGAAGTGGAAGCAAGCTGGTTATGAGGATAATTTGTTAACTGTAAAGGTTGGTTGGGTCGTGGTCTGTTTAAAGTGTGATCGAATTTTGAAATTTTTGGGCACTTTCGATTTGAAAATCGTTTGTAAGCATTTTAAACGCATCATTCATATCTATTGGATTTTTAGTTCGCATTAAGGACCCAACAGGCTCTTTTAAACCGCGTAATAAAACTCTTAAAGATAACCCTCTACAAAACACACCCATGATTTTTCTTTCATCAGCCGAGCCGTGAGTGGAAAGACAAGAAGTTTGGTGATTTAACTGGTGTTGTAATCTGTTGTAAAAATCGAACGGCGATTCATTTCCTTGTTTCATTTCTGTAGTTTTGATAACAAGCGTAAAAAGATCGCGTTTATCCCCATACTTATTAAGAAGAGCTTCTTTTAAATCCACAAAACTAGAAATGGTGTTTGAGGCAATATTTATTGCCGCTTCACCTTTAATTTTACCCAAAATACACGACATCAAATATTCATTTTGAAAATCGCTAGTATCAGCGGTGTTGTAAAATTTCGTGATTAATTTTTCACATATTTCTATAAATCTGGCTAACAGTTCTGGTTCCCCATGAAATTCGGGGATCATGTTTAAATACTGAGATTTTATTTGTGGTGTAGCCATTTTTGTTAAATTTGCTTGCAGATTTGTAGAGATATTAGAATTTGGTCCTAAATCTAGCCCTAAGTTAACTTTTCCTATCAATTCCGATAAAAATATATCAATTTTCGGGTCTGAACTTTGACTTACACAAGTTTGTTCTTCGTCTTTTATTGAGTCAGAATCAGAATTTGAAATATCAGAATTTTCGAAAACGGAACCTCTAAATGACATTAAAAGTATTACTTACAGTGAAACTATTAAGATCTGTCCAAGCATTTGTCCTCTGATATCCATTCAAAGGGCACTGATGCAAATACTTCCGGTATTGATGTACTTTCAATAATCCTTCGGTAAATCTTCTCGTTGAGCTACTCAGTTCACTCAATTGGAACTTCCTCTTGATCCAAACAATTCGAATTCGCGAACCGCCCGGCACCTTTTTGTTATTTATTTGTTCGTAGAATCCCAATAAATTGTTAAGACGAACCGTCAATAATGTTCATTTATCGCGATTGGGAATCCTACCGACTGCGCCACTTAAAAGACTAGTCTCCGTAAAACCGTTTTTAAAAAATTATAATTTTCTTGTACAAGTGATTTCTATCAATTCTAATTCTAGACTAAAACTAAAAGTAACTTAAAAATGGTAAAACACATGTTAATAAAATATAAAGATTCGAAGAAATATTCCATAGAATTGCAGACGCAGCAGCTTTGTAACGTGTTCACTAGTTTGTCAGTATAAGGTGATCATATAACTTGCCTTTAATAACCAACTTTTGGTACTAATACGAAGCAAAAAAATATTTATTTACGCAATATATTATGCAATTGTATAACCTGGTATTTCATTGCTAAGTGCCCACAATCGTTTGCTTACTCAAGTTGGCAAGAATGCAAAGCGCGATAGGACCCAAAATATAGCGCTTGGGTTGGGTTGAGCAAGCAAGTCTTTTTAAAAATAAAGTCAATTTTTTTTGGGAGAGATTTCATACTTCTCTTTATGCTGAGTGAGGTAGCTATAAAAAAAAATTCTAACCGAACAAAATAAATTCAAAAATTAAAAAAAATGAAAAAAGTGAGGTAAATTTAAAATTTTTTTCCTACCAAGCACAATAAATTCAAAGACTTTTTTTCTTACCGAGTGAAGTAAATTTAAATTTTTTTTTCTGACCGAGTAAAGTAAATTCAAAAATGATTTTTTTACCGAGTAAAGTAAATTTACTTTTTTTTCAAAGCATAGTCAATCCAATTTTTTTTTCTTCTCTAAAAACATGCTAAATTGATTTTTTTGAGAAAGAGAAAAGTGTTTCTTAAAAACCAAATTTTTTATTTTCAAACCGTAGCAAATTTAAATTTTTCTAAAAAGTATTTTTTTTTTAAAGGAAAGTAAAAAAAGGTTTTTCTTTCTCAAAGCATAATGAACCAAAATATTTTTTTTTCAAATAAAAGAAAATCCCAAACTTTTGTTTTTTTCAATGGATAGTAAAATTAAATATTTTTTAAAGCATCGTAAATGAGAAATATTTTTGAAAAAATCAGAAATATATTTTTTCTTTTTTTTAAAAGCATGGTAAATCCTAAGAAATTCTTAATAGTAAATCAAAAATATTTTTTTAATTTTTATTCCTTGCTTGTGCGCAATAATTTTCCTCTAATATAAAGTGTTGATGTGTCAAAGTCTTCGAACTCTAGGTCGGCTAGATATATATCCGGAAAAGAATTTGTAAACGTATTAGTATTTGAGTATATGATTGGTTAAGTTATTTGTTTGTCATTTTTTGCAATCGGCAATTACTATTAGCGATTACCCTGAAACTAGTTTTTAGTAGTTTTTTTGCTGTCATAGTAAACAGCGACTAAATTTAGTCCAATTACCAGGTAGGTGAGCACAAAAAAATGGGCTAACACTTTGACATTTTTATATAACGTGGAGCATTACAATATGGCAACACTGTAAACATCAAAAATTTAAATAGCTTTATTTCAAAATCTGTAGTTCCTATTAAGAAATTTTTTTCTTGGTATCTAAGCTAAATCTAGCCTCTTTAAACGAAAAATAACAAAATTGTCATGTGTCACCTAGAAACAATTGAAATATGTCATAAAAAAAACTCGAAAGACCATTTTTTTGTTATTTTTAGAACGACTTCCATGGAACAACGATTGCAATAGAGTTTATTTTTATTCTTTACGTTATTTAAGCAACTATTATAACAAACTATAAACAAAAAATGGCGTAAAAACGTAAAACAGACTTTTTATGTAGAAAGAAAATACCAGCTAGCGTTTATAGTATAGGAGATAGTGGCCTTTATGTCAAAGTAAACTTTGACAAGTAATTGACGGCCATTTTAAACTCCCCTTGTTAAAATATCATAAAGGCCACCATCTCCTATACTATAAACGCTAGCGTTTATAGTATAGGAGATAGTGGCCTTTATGTCAAAGTGAACTTTCACAAGTAATTGAAGGCCATTTTAAACTCGCCTTGTAAAAACATCATTCATCACATCAGTTGGTATTTTCTTTCTACATAAAAAATCTGTATAACGTTTAGTTTAAAAAATTACGTTTGGGCACTGAAATATATAAAAAACACATTTTTTGTATGTAAAAAGTAAAACAAATGACTTTTTTTTAAAACTAATTGGTATAAGAAAAAAACATGAAAAAATTAACAGGTACAAAGTGATTTAAAAATAAGTTTAATTCTACTGGACATTTTAGTTTCCCTCTATCTTTGAAATGTACAAATTTCCGTGGATTATGGGAAAGGCACTGAAAAGACCATAATCAAATCTTTAGATTTGATTGTGGTCTTTTTGCTCAATTGTGGTCTTTTCGTTACCTTTCCCATAACCCACGAAAATTTTAAATTTGATTGTGGTCTTTTCATTGCCTTTCCCATAACTTATGAAAATTTGTACATTTCAGTAAGTTTAATTGTTTTTGATATCACAAGGTTTCCAAGATATGACCTAAAAATTATCAAATAGGCAGAAAGGATTCATCATATAAGTGCTAGAAAATTGAGCTCTATAATTTGTGCTGCGTCTGCGATATTTTTAGCACAAGTGTTATAGGTAATTTTAAAAATGTCAAAAATACAGTGGCTTGCGCAGAAATTTTCTACGGAGTGGGGGGGTCTTGAGTAAATACATAGTCTCAGATAACCATTTTATTTTAATTTTTTTAGGAAAGTTAATTCTTTAGGAGTACCTACATATTCATTGGTTATGCGGGGGGGGGGGGGCGGATTCAGCTCCGTTTTACCTACGCCACTGAAAAAGACAACGCTTATAAAATATAAATTATGTAATGCATTGCAAAACGGCATTTGTAACTTCAACAATTACCAGAAATACCTAAAATAAGAAGAAAAATATAAATATATCTAACGCATAAATTATAGTAGTTATTACTTGCTTTACGAGTAGAATTAAAGCCGTAGTAAAAACATCATCTTTGTTGGTTCGATAAGAGAATGTGTTGCCTTAACAGGACGGGGCACCACCACATCAGGAATGTCGTAAATCAGATCTCGTAATGCGTTTTCCATGTTAGCGCAAAATGGGTTGTTAGAAAATTGAGAAGATTCAACATGGCCAACATTTCTGATGTGGTGGGGCCTAGTAATTCCCCCGTTCCGTTAAGGCAACTGACTGAGGTGAATCATTTACTTAGTGATGAGATCACGTATGAGCGGGAAAGCCTAGGAGTGAAAATCACCAATTTTGCAGCTCGGGACAAAAGGGCACAGCTGAGGGCTGTTTTTGCTGAAGAAAGGTTTGGCAACACCAGAGCTCGTATTTGTTTTGATCTTATTCGAGAGTTGGCTATTTGTCGAGCAAAGTTGGATGAGCTTGGTGAGAATATACAGGAATTTGACAAAAACAACAGAGATAATGAATTTAAGAAAATTCACACAAGATTATTTCATGTTCGGGGAAGGATAAATTTAATTCACTCAGATACCGAAGAGGAAGCAAGACGAAAAGATAGTTTGAGGGAATTGTGTTTTGGATTGTTGAGAGAGCATTGGAAGGAGTTTACAATATAGCAACCTTAGGCCTAGCTGGTAGTGTACAAGATTTTCTGGGTGACCTGCCTGAAAATCCCTCGGAGGGACTTTCAGGGATACCAACTGTAGAGCACATTTCACATTCTGAAGTTATCAGTCATCCGGCTACTACAGCTTGTTTGGAACCAATGATAGATCTTGGGGTTGGTTTACAGACTGAAGCGCAGGTACAGTTAGCTTACAACTCAGGTTTGCATCCAAACAACCCAAATACCGTTTTGTCACCCGCAGCTACTACGTAACTCAGCTATACCACCAAGCAACCCACATAATGGTTCTTCCGACTCAGCTACAGCCACCAACAACTCAGCTACACAACATAGCTAAATTTCGATAGATTTTAATTTTATTTATTCGAATGAGGCGATAATCTATGCTCGTACGACTCGAGACTGACCTAAAAGTAAAAGAAATACGAAATAAAGGAGGTTTATATTCGTTTTAAAGAGGCAAACAAACTTTAAAGTTGAGAGAGGTATTTGTCGGGAATCCATATTTTACCTACACAGATGGAAGCTGTGACTCACCTGGATTATTTAGGAAGGCTTTGAGGGCCGGAAAGTGGTCTTCTTCTTGGCGAAAATCTCTCGAATCTGCGTGTGTAAATTGTTTATTTTTGCCCTTGTAAGAAATTAGACTGTATTTTGTTGTTTTAGGTAATTTTTAGTTTTAATGTCCGTGGTACCCACTACACAATAGAGTGTAAGCTTTTATGTCCTCTTTATGCTTTTTTGGCGTATGTACGTTGTGTGTTGTTCCTCACGCAACAGTACAAACAGTAAACAGTAGTTTTTTTTATCTTACTGTTTTACTTTTTATTTTTCCCTGGGTAACTTACATGTCAGTTATTATGAATTAGGTTTACATAATAAGTTAGGGTTAGGGGTTCTTTTGTTCTAGAAGGTTGTTTTTATATCTGTCTATTCATGTAGTAAGAAAATACCAATCGAAAAAAAAAAGATTTATTGTTCTAGTTTATAATATATATATATATATATATATAGTGGCGTTTATGATGTTTTTTTTACAAGGCGAGATTAAAATGGCCGTCAATTATTTGTCAAAGTGAACTCAGGCAGCACCTCCATTTGTTTCTTTATAATAATTGCTTAAATAATTTCAAAAATAAAAATAATATATATTGCAACCGTTTTTCTCTAGGGGTGTTCTGAAAATCACGAAAAAATGGTCCTTCGACTTTTTTGGATGACATATTCCGATTGTTTTTAGGTGACATATGACAATTTTGTTAGTTCTCGTTTAAAGGAGCGAAATTTAGCTTAATCACAAAAAAAAATATTTTTCAAATAGGACTTACAGTTTTTGAAATAAAGCCATTTAAAGTTTTAATATTTACAGTGATGCCATTTTGTCACGCTCCACGTTATAAGTGACAATTTTGTATTCTTGGTATTCCTAAACATACCTCTACTTATAATGAAAATCTCAAAGTGTTAGCCCATTTTTTTGTGATGTCCCATAATTAATTGAGTCGCCTTTTCTCTTTATTTTTTAATTTTAAATTATTTTTGCGCCTCTTACAAAAAAAAGTGTTTTTGGTAAATAGTTTTTTGTCACTTTTTCCCTGAACCGAACCGTTACACTTCATAGCCTGACCTTTTTGAGGTTGAACAACAGGATATTTGTTTGATTTGGTGTTTTGTGTTAGTGCTTTTGTGCTTTGGGAAAATATGGAGGTGAATCTTTTACTTAGTGATGAGATCACATATGAGCTGGACAGCCGAGTAGTGGAAGTAAAGCCATTTAAAGTTTTAATATTTACAGTGTTGCCATATTGTCATGCTCCACGTTATAAGTGACAATTTTGTATTTTTGGTATTCCTAAACATACCTCTACTTATAATGAAAATCTCAAAGTGTTAGCCCATTTTTTTGTGATGTCCCATATTTTTAAGTCTGGCACTTTGATTAATTGAGTCGCCCTTTCTCTTTATTTTTTAATTTTAAATTATTTTTGCGCCTCTTACAAAAAAAAGTGTTTTTGGTAAATAGTTTTTTGTCACTTTTTGCCTGAACCGAACTGTTACACTTCATAGCCGGACCTTTTTGAGGTTGAACGACAGGATATTTGTTTGATTTGGTGTTTTGTGTTAGTGCTTTTGTGCTTTGGGAAAATATGGAGGTGAATCGTTTACTTAGTGATGACATCACATATGAGCTGGACAGGCGAGTAGTGGAAATCACCAATGTTGCAGCTCGGGACAAAAGGGCACAGCTAAGGGCTGTTTTTGCTGAAGAAAGGTTTGGCAACACCACAGCTCGTGTTGGTTTTATTTCTATTCGAGAGTTGGCTATTTGTTGAGCAAATTTAGATGAGCTTGGTGAGAATATACAGTAATTTGCCAAAAACAAAAGAGATAATGAATTTAAGAGAATTCACACAAGATTATTTCATGTTCGGGGAAGGATAAATTTAATTCACCCAGATACCGAAGTGGAAGCAAGACGAAAAGATAGTTTGAGGGACTTTTGTTCTGTGTGTTGAGAGCATTGGAAGGGGTTTACAACATAGCAACCTTAGGCCTAGCTGGTAGTGCACAAGATTTTCTGGGTGACCTGCTTGAAAATCTTTCGGAGGGACCTTCAGCGATACCAACTGAAGAGCACACTTCACATTCTGAAGTTGTCAGTCATCCGGCTACTAAAGCTTCTGAGGAACCAATCTTGGGGTTGGTTTGCAAACTGAAGCATAGCTACAGTTAGCTTACGGCAACTTATCTTCGCATCCAAACAATCAAAATACCGGTTTGTTACCCTCAGCTACTACTAGTAACTCAGCTATACCACCAAGCAACCCACATATTGGTTCTGCCCACTCAGCTAAATCTACCAACAACTTAGCTACACAACAAAATCAGCGAATTATTGATTTTACACACCCATATACTCTACAGAGATACTCAGCTACATTTACCAACAACTCAGCTACACAACAAAATCAGCGAAATAATAGTTCTTCACGCCCATATATTCAACACATCTACTTAACTACAGCTACAAACAACTCAGCTACATCGACCAATAACTCAGCTAAAATATCAGCTACTAACCCACAAGCTTTGCAGAGATCATCTTTACCCGCGATCTCGTAACAACACCAACCCTTTCATTTGTGATTCTCATGACCCCAGAATGTTAATGAAGTTTTACCCCCAGCACAGAACAGGAATATTGAATTTGTAATTTTAATGAGCAACTCAGGATTATTCTACAGATCTCAAAGCCTCTTTAAGGTTTTAGTTATTCTCAAAAGCTTCAATTTCAAGATCCTTTTCGAGTAGTGGAAATTCCTCGTGATCACTTAGACCCCTTCGACCAAATCTATCTGTAGGGCGTTAGATAGTTTTCAGTATCCTCCTGATTATAATGTTGGCAGTGCATCTGATTATAGATTTTATCCTGCTGGCCATGCTGTTTCTTCAATGAGATCTGAGTGTTTTTCTCAACCCCATGTTTCGGAATTTTCACCCATCAGTCATCATTCAGTTTTGGAATCTCGTGGTCCATTGATCGAAACTCTATCCACTGATCGAGCTAGTTTCAGTACAGAAACGTATCGTTATTCCCACTCTTTAACATAGAGGAATGCAGAGGAGATACATTACTGAAGGGAATACCAGCCTGTCCCTGATTCTTTGCAACACCGACGAAGGACAGAGCCACCTCAAGTTCCTTTGGCTACTTCTAACTTGTCCCATGTTTTGGTGAACCCAACTTTCTCTCAACTTAACAGTTTTGAGGAGTGGAACCATTGCTATGGTGGACATTCAAGCCTAAACTCATTTTTTGATAGTCTGGAAGATAAATGCCCTTCCAGAAATGTTTCCAAGGAGCAACTGATAGCTTCAACAGCTATGGGAGAATATAGGGTCCGAAGAGACACTTTTCGTGACCGGAATGATTTTAAAGGTCAATTGAGAAAAACATTTCTTCCTCACGATCATGAGGCAGTATTGCGAAACCAAATCCCTAAACGTACTCAAGGTTCAGATGAACGCAGCGCTTTGGTCTGTATGTAACCCGCATGCAAAGTTTGTTTCGTTAACTTAGACTACCGTTACCTATGAGTGAGCAAGTGCCCTGATCAGAAAGAACATGTTACCCCTTTACAACGAGTACTGGTTTTGCAAAATATTGAGAGAATTGACCACCTGATGAAGTTAGCAAGCGAAGTTGAGGAGACCATGTCCCGAACAGAAAAATTTGCTTTACCACGTATCTCCACGATTTTTCCCGAACCTAACTTAGCTTATAAGCGCACCGCCCAAAGAAGTACTGTGCACGCCTTTGACACGCCGTCATGTAACCAATCGAAGGAAATGGTTTGTTGGCATTGCAGAGCTAAAGGTCATACCAAAGTGAACTGTTCTGAGAAAAAACTGAAATGTTATTGATGTTTAAAGGAACAGGGTCATAAGGTAGTCGTCTAGTGATCCAATCTCAAACTCCCACGGCGCAACAGAGTTTTCTTTCTTATGCGCTGTCGCATGCTGCTAGAGACAGGCGGCCGTCCTTGAAGGTTGACCTTTTTCGTCGCTCTATTTTGGCTCTTTTGGATTCTAGAGCGAGTTACATGATTGCTGGAGAGTCTGAATGGAGACCTTAGGATCGATAGGAATCGTCAGTCCAAATGTGTTGTAGCCAATGGACAGACAGCCGAATATTGAGGGACTGTTTCGTGTTTTACCTGTGATGGTGGTCCTTAATTTCCATGTAGAGAACTTACAGCTATCACAGTGCCCGGCAGAAGCCTGTGTCAATTTAAGAGGATGCCATTTGTTCTGAAGATCTCCAGCCTTACGTGTTCCAATATCTGGATAACGTCATAATCAGCGCTCCATCTTTTTCGACACATCTTTTTATTGTAGGGCTTGTACTGGATCAGTTGCTGGCGGCCGGACTTACTGTGAGTCCAGAAAAGTGCAAACTTTTCCGCCCCAGTCTTAAATTCCTTGATTTTACTGTTACTTATAAAGGCCTTTAATGCAATGTTGACAAGGTCCAACAACAATAAAATGTGTCAGGCGTTTTCTAGGCATGGCGTGCTGGTATCGGCGATTCGTTCCTCAGTTCAGAAACGTGGCTTTTTGTTGGACTCCAGAGTGTGAATCCGCTTTTTGAAAGCTTAAGTCTGCTTTAGTCTCAGGACCCATTCTTATGTGTCCTGACTTCACAAAACCATTTACTTTACAAACGGATGCATCTGCATATGGTATAGGAGCTGTATTAACTCAGCAGTTCGACGAAGGCAAAAAGGTGATTTGTTACTGTTACGGTAAAACTCACGTTTTACGTAACTACTTTAATACCACTAAAATTTGAAAAAAAAAACTTAAAATCTAATAACTTTAATTTTATAAAATACGCACAAATACAAATATTACATTATAATTCTATTTTAATCCCTCTACAGCCATCTCGGGGAAAATCAGTAAATTTTTACAAAGCAAATGTAAAGATTTTTGTATTCTCTTTAAACATCACTAGAACTAGATTTCTTATTTTAACGAAAATGTAGAGCGTGAGCTATCAGGAACTTTAAAATCCATATAAAACAGCTTAATAATTATAAGAGACTCATTAAATAATGGTATAAAATATAACTTCTTGTTTTATATTTAAATAAACAATCTTGATTCAAAATACTCCAATATAAACTTTTACAAATATACATTGTGGAGCATTTAAATTTACTAAGGCTTTACATTTGGTTAAGAAAGAATTCATCTGGGATAACTTCATTGAAAATTGGGTAATTTTCTGTTAGTGTATTGGAAGAAGATAGCTAGTAATTTGGTTGTAAACATAGATTCTTAACCTAGAAGAATATGCAGCTAAGAATGTCAAACTAAGTATTAAAAATATTACTGTGTATTTGTCTAAATGAATTGAGTAAAAATTTTGTGAAATATTTAACAACCAAGGCAGAAAGTGGATATTTTAAAAATTATAGAATTACCCAGTGTCAGTGCTTTTCCTTAAAACGAACTAACCTTCTACGTCGTGGAGACTCACAGATCCTCAAAAAATGGGATAAATTGTTTTTCTCTTAAATCTTGACTGCTATTGGTCCAAAAATTTTAGGTAGTAAACATCCATCAATTTCTAACTTGAAAGGTCCTCTTTTTAGTGCAGCACTTAAAAAGGCAAATCATTTTATATTATATTTTAAAAATTTCTACATTTTACCATTTTTGGGTAAATTTTTTTCTTTAATTCCTTTGGGAATTAATCATCACAATGTGAAAAGAAACCATTTTAATTTTATTTCATTTTAATTTTATCTAGTTTTGCTAGAGGACATTTTTATGGTAACCAATTTTTTTTATTAACATGCCTTTGATGCGTTTTTTTTTGGTCTTTTAGTCACATTAATTTTTTTATAAATAAATGTAAATAATTTATTTATTTACCTGAAAGGGCTTTAATGCTTTGCACCCTTTCCTTTGGACTGGTTAGTTGAAAAACCGTTTCCGTTGTGTTTTGTTTTAAATTTTCAGCATGTTATTTGGGAACCGTTACTCATAGAGTTTTGCCTTGTGCAGTCTTTGGGTTCATCACTTACCAAAATGCTACTTAATCTGAAATTCATGGTAAGAAAGTTAGATAAACAACCAGCCATATTACCTACTTCTCTTTTGTCTCCCGAAGGGCTAATTTTTACCTACCTTTTGTTGGGCTTAATTTTTCTTTATGTGACTAATCGATCACACAAAGTTGATGTTCTTGGCACGAAGTTCGACCACTGTTCCCCAAACATTTATTTTGATATTTATATCAATGTGCGCTATGCTTTGTGTAAATTTTGGCTAGCCAGTACAGAGTGTTTTGACGAACCTTGCTGAGTACATTGATTTTTGCTTTCTATTGCCATACAAAAATCCTCATGCCTTGCTTTATCTAACTTGTACCTTTTTAGATTTGGGTCATCAATACCTAACAAAGAAATATTTTCTTACATTTTTTTTTAATAAAAATATCTTTATTTTTTTTATCTACTTACGGATTTCAGTGTAAACACTAGAGCATTTATTGATTGTCTTTCTTTCTCTAGGAGAAATCTAAAATCTAATAACTTTAATTTTATAAAATACGCACAAATACAAATATTACATTATAATTCTATTTTAATCCCTCTACAGCCATCTCGGGGAAAATCAGTAAATTTTTACAAAGCAAATGTAAAGATTTTTGTATTCTCTTTAAACATCACTAGAACTAGATTTCTTATTTTAACGAAAATGTAGAGCGTGAGCTATCAGGAACTTTAAAATCCATATAAAACAGCTTAATAATTATAAGAGACTCATTAAATAATGGTATAAAATATAACTTCTTGTTTTATATTTAAATAAACAATCTTGATTCAAAATACTCCAATATAAACTTTTACAAATATACATTGTGGAGCATTTAAATTTACTAAGGCTTTACATTTGGTTAAGAAAGAATTCATCTGGGATAACTTCATTGAAAATTGGGCAATTTTCTGTTAGTGTATTGGAAGAAGATAGCTAGTAATTTGGTTGTAAACATAGATTCTTAACCTAGAAGAAAATGCAGCTAAGAATGTCAAACTAAGTATTAAAAATATTACTGTGTATTTGTCTAAATGAATTGAGTAAAAATTTTGTGAAATATTTAACAACCAAGGCAGAAAGTGGATATTTTAAAAATTATAGAATTACCCAATGTCAGTGCTTTTCCTTAAAACGAACTAACCTTCTACGTCGTGGAGACTCACAGATCCTCAAAAAATGGGATAAATTGTTTTTCTCTTAAATCTTGACTGCTATTGGTCCAAAAATTTTAGGTAGTAAACATCCATCAATTTCTAACTTGAAAGGTCCTCTTTTTAGTGCAGCACTTAAAAAGGCAAATCATTTTATATTATATTTTAAAAATTTCTACATTTTACCATTTTTGGGTAAATTTTTTTCTTTAATTCCTTTGGGAATTAATCATCACAATGTGGAAAGAAACCATTTTAATTTTATTTCATTTTAATTTTATCTAGTTTTGCTAGAGGACATTTTTATGGTAACCAATTTTTTTTATTAACATGCCTTTGATGCGTTTTTTTTTTGGTCTTTTAGTCACATTAATTTTTTTATAAATAATTCCTTTGGACTGGTTAGTTGAAAAACTGTTTCCGCTGTGTTTTGTTTTAAATTTTCAGCATGTTATTTGGGAACCGTTACTCATAGAGTTTTGCCTTGTGCAGTCTTTGGGTTCATCACTTACCAAAATGCTACTTAATCTGAAATTCATGGTAAGAAAGTTAGATAAACAACCAGCCATATTACCTACTTCTCTTTTGTCTCCCGAAGGGCTAATTTTTACCTACCTTTTGTTGGGCTTAATTTTTCTTTATGTGACTAATCGATCACACAAAGTTGATGTTCTTGACACGAAGTTCGACCACTGTTCCCCAAACATTTATTTTGATATTTATATCAATGTGCGCTATGCTTTGTGTAAATTTTGGCTAGCCAGTACAGAGTGTTTTGACGAACCTTGCTGAGTACATTGATTTTTGCTTTCTATTGCCATACAAAAATCCTCATGCCTTGCTTTATCTAACTTGTACCTTTTTAGATTTGGGTCATCAATACCTAACAAAGAAATATTTTCTTACATTTTTTTTTAATAAAAATATCTTTATTTTTTTTATCTACTTACGGATTTCAGTGTAAACACTAGAGCATTTATTGATTGTCTTTCTTTCTCTAGGAGAAATCTAATTGTTTCTATTTTCTTCAGAAAGTTGTATATTAGTTTTTCCTATAATTGCCTAGAAATTGTAGAAAATTCAAGAAATAATTTGAATAACCCCCGGATGTGACATTTTCCCAAATGTTGACTCCGTATATATTCAATCCTTGGCTTATAAAGCTTTAAAAATTTCTTTAATAGAAGAATTTAAAAAAATCTTTTTTTGTTTTGTCATTAGCTAGTCATCCAAATTAGGTTTCTATTGAAAACGTAAAAAGAATACAATTTTTTTTTGGTAAAATTGTAAACAGTTTTTTTTTATGTAAAATCCCTTTTAGATTTTCTGGATACTCAAAAACTGTATATTCTTTTTGACTTGATTTATTATAAAGTGTAAACTGCTAATTTTGTATTGAGAATGTGATACGATAATACATTGTTTATTTGTTTTCCAACCAAAATTTTTTATTTTGCATCACCAAATTTATTTTAAACACCATATACAGGGTTCCCACCAAATTCTGATTTCCAAATTCCAGGTTTTCCATTTTTAAAATATTCCAGGTATTTTTGGATATAAATTGCTTGTCTATATGGATACCAAGTAAACGTAGACTTTTAACATGACGATTTTTGAAAGCTTAAGTTTATCGAGATAAAAACGTAAAACGCAGATAAACACGACAGGAAACTTTGTTCGAAACTTTATTTGAAAACAAAAATCACAGGAACCGAATTTGTTAAATCCTAAAAACAAATCAGGTACTTAACAGTATTAAAAATAAAAGACTAATTTGCCTAGTTCTACGAACGTTTCTTTGGTTCATCTAGCAAGTTATAAAACTAAACTGCACGAAGCGTTAATATATATGCAACTGTGCATATGCACACGAAAAAGAAGACCAGCATAAGCTGGAATACCGAAAAACTCAAGACAGAACAAACACAGGAAATATACCAGAAACCAATTAGTGAAGAAAAGAACGAGCTCTGGACAGTAACTAGGGTGGCTAGTCAAGTGCTCAACAAAAAGAGAAAACAAAGACGGAAGTAGTTTAATGACGACTGTAGTAGAGCGACGGAAAGGCGAAATTTGACCAGGAAAAAACTGCTTGAACACCTAACAACATCTAATATAGAAGAGTATAAACAACAAAGATCTGAAGCATGCCGAATTAGATAAAGGAAAAAGAGAGACCACCATGTATATATAGTAAGAGAAATGGAGGAAAACAGACAAAACAACAGAATAAAAGAATACTTTCAGGGAATAACAAAGCACAAAACATAATACCAACCCAGAACCGAAAACTTTCTCTTAACAAACAACGGATAATTAAGAAAAAAATATATTTCACTCAAAGTCAATATCATTAAAAATATTTACATTTGCATTTAAGATTTTCTACAATTATATACAAAAAGTAAATACTACCATAAAACGAAAACGAAGCCTAGAAATTTAATTTTCAGGAAATTAATCAGTAACCCGAAGAATAACCAGAAGTGCAAAAAAAAGAAAAATTTTTAAAATCAAAATTAAATGACAAATTTCAATGACAGATACGACACAAAATGTTTTCAAAATTATTTTTGCTCATAGAGATGGAAATTGCCTTTTTTGATCTGTGAGTTGTTTTTTAGAAGCCAGGATTCTCATGAAAAAGTAAGAAAGGAGGCTGTACAGTATGTTTTACAAAATTGGAGCGATTTTAAAAATTTTCAAGAGAATGCTATAACTAAAGAAGAATATGGAACTCATTTTGAATTAACGTATACGTATCTAGTCAAAATCTTAAAGCCAAAATGTTTGTACCGAAAGAAAGTCCAATATGTATTAGCAAACATCAATCAAGTTTTTCAGGAAACCCTGACTCTGGTCACTATAATTTACTTTTACCAATGGAAAAAATTTTTTGTTTGAAATGTGACAAATATTTTAAAAATAAAAATAGGCCTAATATTCATAACAGAAGAAGCCACTCAGAAACTCTCTCTCAAGATGAAACATCTAATTTCAAAATTGGTAATAATTCTTCCATCGATCAATATTTTTATTTACAAGATGAAGAAGAACAGAAACTACCTTTGTCCTTAAATACAGAAGAATCCAGTAAATTAAAATGTACTTTATGTAAACATTGCTTTAAAGGAAAAAGAGGTTTAAGCAGACATAAGAAAATTAAACATAAACTGGAGTCAAATTATAACACCGATAATTTGGACTCTGAGAATCTAACCCAGTTACTAATCAATTTCAAACATTGCACGCCAATCTTAAAAAGAGTTCCAAGTAATTTAAATTGCGTTGTTCAAGAAAATGATCTGGAAACTTGGATGCATCTTTTTTGTTTTAGTTTTCTTTTACTAAAACTACCACAAAAAAATAAACACAAGAAAAATAAACACCTTACCTCACTGGTAAAAGAAAATTTAAAACTTTGGTCGGAAAAGAAAAACTTATAACCTAAAGAATTTATCTAATTTTTCAATACTACCGAGCAAAGAGGGAAAGAAAAAAGAAATCGAAAGAGGAAAAAAACCTGAATAGTCTACAATAAAACCCAGAGAGGAAAACAAAACTAAAAAATTAAATGAAAAATGCTTTAGAATTCCATCCACCACACGAACAAGGAATTCGCTTTCCGTCAAGCCCGGAAATTGCTTCAAATTTAAACATTCTGGATCTAGATATTAAAAAATCAATTTTATCCTTCTCCAACACATAAAGGACCTAGTCTTCTTTCCGCAATCTCTTCTTTTATAAGCCATGTTTACAATGCTTTTATACCAATGTGTGTTTCTCCAATCTTTTTTAGTGCAGAGGTGATTTGTCAAGCAGTCAGACGATATGTTACACACCCATATGATTTGGAAAAGGTTCTCATTAAAATTTATTTTTATAATGCTTTTAACATGATCAACAGAAACACAATTCTTGAAAGAGTAAAAGAATATATTCCGGAGTTTTATAATTTTATAAGCCAATGTTATAAAAACGATTCATTTTTATCATTTGGAAATAATTTAATACCTTCTAAACGTGGCGTACAGCATGGCGATCCTTTCGGTCCTCCGCTTTTTTGCTTAGTTTTTACCCAAATATTTCAAAACTTAAGTCAGAGATTATTATTTGGTATTTAGATGATGGAAAAATTGCCGGTCCCCAGAAATTGTTTTTAAAGATTTTGAGATAATTGCAAAATAATGCTCAGAAATAGGTTTAGACGTTAATTACAAATTTATTATTTTATCAAACAATCCCATGATCCAATCAAAAATTTTATCCAAATATAAATCCATGACAAGTCAATTTTCAACTATTAATTTGGAAAATCTTAATTTGCTTGGTTGTCCTTTTTCAAATTTTGAAATAGAAAAAAATATTAATAAGAAAGGTATTATTTTAAAAACTTTTTCAAAAAATCTTTCATTATGTAATTCACAAGTAACCTTTTTTCTCCTAAAGCATTCATTTGCAATACCACACATCACCTACTTTTTGCTTTGTCCTTCATATTGGAGAGTGCCACAATGTTTAGAAAATTTTGATTTTTGTCTAAAATCTTGTTTAAAAAACATTGTTAACTGTACTTTTAATGACGTTTCATGGCAACAATCTATCCTGCCAGTGAACATGGTTGGTTTGGCTTTTAGAGAATCAAAAACTTTATGTTCTTCAGCTTTTTTGATTTCAATTAAAAACACCTCTACTCTTCTTTCTTGTATAATTCCTAACAATATTACCCTCGTTCAAGATTTAACCACTTTGGAGACAGAACAGAATTTTCAAAATTTGTCAAATATCGTAATTTTTTCATGCTTTAATAATAGGGGAATGTGCCAGGTTTTCCTTAACAGAATGATATTACAAACAACTGAAGAACGACAGAAAGCGCGCCTTTTGGCCCTCTAGGAACCGGAAAGCAATTATTGGCTAAAGGCATTGCCTTCAGCTTCTTTGGGGAATGTTCTTGATGACCCGTCTTTCCTTATTTCCATTGGTTTAAGACTTGGTATGTCTGTTGTTGAGGCGCACACCTGCGCTGGTTGCAGCAAAAAAGTAGATAGTTATGGTCTTCACGAACTATGCTGCAATAAAAGCGTAGGTAGGCTATCTCGACACAGTCATATCAACGATATTATCTTGCGCTCTTTAAGATTGGTAAACATTCCGTCTATATTGGAATCGAATGGCGTTTGCAGAGCTGACGAAATCGGGTGGATCGGATAACCCTAGCCCCATGAAGGACTGAAAGGCCGATATTATGGGATGCAATTTGTCGTGATATCATGGCGGAGTCCTATATTTGTAGGACTTCCACTTCCAGCGGGTTCAGCCAGAACTGGCCGAACAAAAAAATACGAGTAACTTTCGAACCAGTATATTTTTGTCACATTTAGTATTGAGACGTTTAGACTGGGGTAGCGCGGCTAAAAATCTTATTAGGAAAATAGCAAAAATAAAGAATAAAAAGGCCCAGAGCTATTTAATGCAAAAGATTGGCCTTGCTATCCAGAGGGGAAATTCGGCCTCCGTCCTCGGTACTTTAACTGTAGGAACTGACCTGGAGAAACTCTTTTATTTATAATTATAATTATTATTTTCATTAAATTTAACTTAATTTAATTTATATGTTACCTTTTTAGCATTATTGGCAACACCAACATTTTTTGATATAATTTACTTATTTTAAGTATTATTTAAAGGAAATGCCTGATTATAGTATTATAATTATGAATATTTAGCTTAAACACGAAAGAGAGATGCTAACCACATGGAAAAACTACTTTTGCAAACTGCTCAACGAAGAGGTAAATACCGATACTACCATAAGCATATAGACCAGATTTTCACCGTTAGACAAATAATGGAAAAATGCTGGGAATTTGACAGAGAACTTCATCATATGTTTATTGATTTCAAACTGGCATTTGACTGAAAAACATTACAAAAAAGGAGTAGAACCCTTGGCAGTGGAAGCACTTGCTGTGGAGGTTCCTTCACTTCCAGTGGTTGGTGTAGATGTAGATCAATTGTCATTTTGGGCCAATGGTGTATCAATTTTCTTGATTAATAAAGTCAATTTCCTTAAATTTTTTTCAGCTCTTAAAATGGCTCAAGATGACCTGACGCCCCATATTACTCAATTCAATATTTTTTACAGCTTACAATGTGCTTGACATTTATTGGTTTTCACAGCCTGTAAATAACGCCACTCTGGTGGACTATGCTTATGGAAGGTATGGAATGTTTTTTTTCGAAATTTTGGATTCTTGCTCTTTAAAAAAATCAAAATTCTCAAAATCTCGAATTGCATTTGCACCCCACATACATGACAAATATTATCAGATTAGAAAAAACGCGCTAGAGTACACTTGAAAGTTGTAACAGAACAGAACGATGTTTGCTTAGAATAAGGAGAAATAATACCAGGTGATATATAAATATGTTCAATAAACTCAATGTGCCACCCTGGGTAATGATGCAGTTCTTGACCCGCACATTTTAAAAAGCTTTCCTCTTTCTTTTCTCTTCCTGCTGGATTTTGGGTGGACTAGAACTAATTGAGTGCGAAACAGATGTTGAGCTATACGAGGTGAGCAGAGAAGAACACATATAATATATTTTACAAAGTTGGTTTAAAGAACATGTTGAGAAAGAGAAATTCCAGGTTTTGTGTGCCAATTCCCTAATTTTTGAAGATTTTTTGATCATTCCCTTACTTTTCCAGATTTTCCAGGTCAGTGGGAACCCTGCTATAGCTTTTAAGTCATGTTGTTCCAATTTTAAAACAACGAAATAGTGTGTTTTGATAAAAAGTGAACGACAGTGACAAAGAAAACGTCAAAATAGGTAAGCAAAGAAAATTTTCCTCAATTATAAAGAATCTACGACCCATTTAGCCGTTGTAAAGATTTTTTTAAATATCACCCAACTTTTTGGTCCATTAGTAACTTTAATGTAACAAATTGGGCTGGTAACAAATATGTTTTAACAAATTGACGACCAAATTATATTTTAACAAATTGGCGCTTTTTCCACCGTGTGTTTTTGATAGTAGTATCAAAAAAAATTAAGGAGACTTTCTTTGCGTTCGTTGTTCTTGGACTTTTGTCTTTTTTTAGGTGCAAAATAAAAAAAAACACCCTTTTGCATTTTTAAAAACATTTATCTGAAATTTTTTTCTGGTAATTTTTGTACTTTATCTCTTGATTTGTTTTAAATATCTTTCTAAGAAAAACGTGTTTACTTTTAAGTGCTTTGCATGTTAATGAGGTGGAATACGAGTTAAAAATTAGGGAGGTAGAACCTGCATAAAATGCAGATCAAAAAAGATTGATTTTGCAGGGACTTTTGGTTTGTGGAAAACAATCATAACTTTGTATTAATCCTTTATTTATAAAAAAAAAACAATTTAATGACAGACCATATCTTGAAATAAATATCTATTATTTTACATTTTTATCTTTAGTTGATAGTGTTGATAAACTTATCCTTATCTACAGACTTTTATTTTCACGTTACTACAGCAGATGGCCAGCAGCAAAATGTCTTAGGTTTTGTCTGGGTACTCTAATTAAACTTTTGGTTATACCGTCGCTTAAGCACACATTAATTCTAAATGTTGACTTTTTAAAAACGTTTAGCTTGGAGGTCAATTTTCAACGTTTGTCTTATACTGCAAATCCATCTCTCTGTGCAGTTAATACATTGCAAAGTGCAATAGAGCAATAAAAAACAAGATAAGGTCAGCAAAACAAGACTGGATAACACAGAAATGTCAAGAAATAGAAGATCTAGATGCTAAACATGACACTTTCAATTTACACAAACACATAAAGGAAGCGGCCGGATTATTTAATAAAAGACAAGCTGGAATCCCTGTGGACAATCAAGCCAAAATCTTTGCATAGAACATTTCTTAACCGATAACCGATCCGAACAGCCAGAAGAATTCTCAAACCAAGGCATAGATATAACACCAGAGGAAGTAAAACACGCAATATCTTCAGCTAAAAACAGAAAAGCGGTAGGGCAAGACGAAGTATATATTGAGGTTGTAAATCTAATAAGAAACGAAAATTCGCTAAATACGCTGGTCAAACTTTTTAACTTGATTTATTGTAGCGGTAAAATCTTTGCTGACTGGCTAAAGTCAACCTTTGTTACGCTGCTTCAAAACAAACATTCAGAAAAGAAGTGTAGTAATTATCGCCTAATCAGCCTAATGAGCCATATGTTAAAAATATTTCTAAAGATTATCCACAAAAGAATTTATGGGAAATGCGAATCTTTTATGGGTGACACGCAGTTTGGATTTCGTGGTGGGTTCGGGACAAGAGAGGCCTTGTTTCAAGTCTTAGTTCAGCGCCGACGACACTGTCATAATAGCAGACACGCTGGAAGGCCTACAAGAGTTGTTGAATCAAATTGCTACCAAAAGTTCGCAATTCGGGCTTAATTTAAATGTTGGAAGGAAAAGAGCATGTTAGAAGTAAATGGGCAGCAAATCGAACGCGTGGATTCATACAAATACTTAGGTTGTCTCCTTAATGAGAACTGGGACAACATGCAAGAAGTTCGTGCAAGAATTGAACAGGCCAGATCATCTTTTATCAAAATGAAACCAGTTCGTGTGCTGCGGTGTTATGTTTTTAGCATCTTATATTATGACATGGAAGCATGGACACTGACTGAGGCTATGTGCAAAAAGTTGGAGGCATTCGAGATGTGGTGTAATCGTAGATTATTAAGGATATCTTGGATGGACCGAGTAACTAATGTGGATGTTCTGCTTAGAATAAATAAAGAGCTTGAAGTTTTATTTACCATCAAAAAACGAAAACTTGAAAAATTTTGGCCATATTTTGAGAAATGACAAATATAAACTCTTAAAATTGGTAATAGAAGGCAAAATTGAAGGCAGAAGAGGTCCGGGTCGTAGACGGATATCATAACTTAAAAATCTTAGAAAATGGTATCGTGTTAGTACTACGACACTTTTCCGAAAAGCAGTGGACAGGGTGCAGATTGCGCTGATGATAGCCAACGTTCGAAGAGAGCATGGAACTTGAAGAAGAAAGTGCCGAAAAATTATCTGAAGGAGAATATAAAGAACTTATGTATTTATTTAAATCTATTGCACCTAAAGATAAATTAGGTCAAACTCACTTAATGATATATAAAATTGACAGAAGCACAGCTGAGCCTGTCAAACAAAGACAATATCCATTATCTTACCATCCATCTTAGTTTTAAATGAAGAAGTTGACAAAATTTTAGCTTTGGTTATCATAGAACCCTCAAATTCTGCCTGGTGCTCACCAGTATGGCTTGTAAAAAAGTCAGATGGTTCAAATAGGGTGGTTTTTTGCTAGCTCTGGCTATTCTAAACCCTTTATTTTGATGTGTGATACTTCTAATACCGGGGTTGGTTGTTGCGTTCATCAGGAAGAAGTTGGTTTAGAACATCCTATAACCAGTGCTAGTAAAACTTTTTATAAGTGCCAAAGATCCTATACCACTACAAAAAAAAAAACTTTTAGCAATTATTTTTGGAGTTGAGAAATTCCAGGGATATATATAGGTTCGCATTTTAGTGTCCATGCAGATCATAGTTCTTTACTTTGGCTTTTTAATATGAAAAATCCTAGCCTTCGTATAGCTAGGTGGATCGTCACATTATCTCAACATTCTTTTAATATAGTTCATAGAAAAGGTTCGTGTAATACTGTACCTGATGCTTTATCTAGAAGTTTGGAAGATGTAGCTGTTTTAAATTTAACTTATCTTACATTAGACCAGTACTGCATTAGACAATTGGTATAAAGAGATTATCAAAAATGTACAGTCAGATTCTGATAAACTTCCTTCTTTTAAAGTTGAAAATAATGTTTTATGTAAGCATATTCTCTTCAGATATAATCTCGATGGAAATGTTTCAGATTGGAAGGTTGTAGTCCCTAAAGCAACCAGAAAAAGTATCATTGAAAAATTCCATAATGAACCAACATCTCGTCATTTCAAAGCCCTTGAGCTTAATTATTGGCTTATATGCGCCAGAGTGTTTATAAATAAAAAACAAAAATACATTAGAAAGTGTACTTCTTGTACTGCGTGTAAACCCAGTAGTTTACCACAAGCTGGTCTTATGGGTGAGTACAGGAACATCAATTTTCCTTTTCAAATGATTTTCGCAGATTTACTTGGCCCTTATCCCCGCAGCAAGGGGGATTATCAGTATCTTCTTCTCGTAGTAGATTGGTTTACAAAATATACAGTTGTTCATCCTCTGGCTAAAGCTACATTTCAAGCTATCATTAAGTTTATTTAAAATCAAGTTTTTCTTATTTTTTGCGTTCCCCAAATATTTAGCTGTGATAACGGAAGTGTCTTTACATGTAATTTATTTAAACAATGTATCCAGAAATATAATTTTCTAAAGATATTTTATAATGCTCTCTATCATCCCCAAATTAATCATCATGAGAGGGTGAATAGAAGTATTGTAACTGCAATATACATAAAAAATTATAAAACATGGTGTGAAAAAATTCATCAAATTGGACAGGCAATTCGTTTTGAAAAACATGATATTACAGAGTTTCCTCCATCATTTTTAATTTTGCTCGTAACATTCCTATTGATGGAGGTTTTTACAGTTTAATTTCGACAAGTGCAACTAACAAATTTGAAATTTCGTGTAAGGTACACAATCCAGAAAGTGTGCACAAACTTCCACAGATTTACGTAAAAAAACTGTATAAGGCCTACAAAAAGATCAAACAACGTTATGACTTGCGTAAAGGAGATGTAGAATACTTCATAGGTGATTATGTGTGGAAGAAAAACTACATCATTTCTAATGCTGGGAATAATTTGTTGCTAAATTGTCACCTAAATATGTACCTGTTGTTTCTGTTAGAAAGTTGTTGAAATTGGTCTATGGCTTAAAAGATAGGAATGGTAGAGAATTGGGTAATTATCACGTATGTGACATTAAACCTGATGTCACGCAAGAGCTAGATTATCATGATTTGTTAGAACCTAACCTGAAAGTTATATTTCTGATTAATTTCTTACCTTTTTCTTGTCTCTTATTTCTTTAACTTTTTTCTCTCTGGTCATCAAACATTTTTTTTGGTGGTAGCTGTTCTGAACTTAAAACACATTTCAGACAGTTACTAATTGGGTCAGTGGTGGGTAAAAATTAAGATTAGTGGAATTCTGTGTCTAAATAAGAGTGAACAACTAGTCTTACAAGCGTCTTTTTATATATAAATATAAATATAATATATATGTATAAAACAAAAAGAAGTTAAAAAACCTCCGAATCAGTTACTTTAACTGAAAATAATGTAAAAGCAAAAGATCAAAAGATCTTGGGTGGAAAAACGAAAATTCAAACTTGGATGAGTATCCCACAAGGAACACACAAAAACTCAAAGCCAAAAGAGAAATAATCAAATGATGTTTTGCCCTGGGCAACCAGCATGGGCTGATCAGTGGTTTCACTGGTCACCCTCCCCAAACATCATTCAACACCCTCATACCCTTTTATTTCTAACTTTAAATCACTCACAAATAGGCATCGTTCCGCACTGGCACTTATCTAAGTCACCTGATACGGTTTCGTTCTGGCGTGTTAATCTTTCCAATAGAGTTATGCTCCTAAGGCGATTAAAACAAAAAGAAATTAAAAAACCTCCGAATCAGTTACTTGAACGGAAAAGCATCTAAAAAACAAAAGATCTTGGGTGGAAAAAATGAAAATTCGAACTTGAATGAGTATTCCACCAAGAACGCACAAAAGACCAAAGCGAAAAGAGAAATAATCAAATGATGTTTCGCCCTGGGTAACCTGCATGGGCTCATCAGTGGTTTCACTAGTCACCCTCCCCAAATATCAACAAAACTTTGATTTCCAACTTTGAATCGCTCACAAATAGGCATCGTTCCGCACTGGCATTTATCTAAGCCACCTAATTAATTAATTAATCTTTCGAATAGGGTTATGCTCCTAAGGCGATAAAAACAAAACGAAGTTAAAAAATCTCCGAATCAGTTACTTCAACCAAAGAGATTCTTAAAAACAAAAGGTCAAAAGATCTTGGGGTGGAAAAAAAGAAAATTCAAACTTGCATGAGCATCCCACAAAGAAATAATCAAATGATGTTTTGCCCTCGGCAACCAGTATGGCCTCATCAGTGGTTTCACTGGTCACTCTCCCCAAACATCATTCAACATCATCATACACTTTGATTTCCAACTTTGCATCACTCACAAATAGACATCGTTCCGCATTGGCATTTATCTAAGTCACCTGATAAGGGTTCGTCCTGGCATGTTAATCTTACGGTGCTAAGGCGCTTAAAACAAAAAGAAGTTAAAAAACCTCCGAGACAGTTACTTCAACCGAAAAGAATCTAAGAAACAAAAGATCAAAAGATCTTGGGTGGAATAAACAAAAATTCAAACTTATATGAATATCCCACAAGGAACACACAAAAGACCAAAGGGAAAAGAGATATAATCAAATGATGTTTCGCCCTGGGCAACAACCAAGGGCTCATCAGTGGTTTCACTGGTCACCCTCCCCAAACATCATTCTACACCATCATACACTTGTAACGTTTTCATTTTCCCTTGATTTATTTATATAGATTTTGTCGGTTACGCGCACAACATTCCCTTAAATCTTTTACTATGAGTCTCACTCTTTCTTAGCTTGTGTATATTTAATAATATCTTTGGTCGATACCCAAAGAAGGCCTAAGTTAGGTTCATACATTTTCCTTGTACCATTGGTGTGACGACACTAATAGTACCATTAATTAGTCCTATATCACTGGCAAAGTTATCCGGTCTTTTGTTTAGTGATGTTTATAAATTAAAATTGGTTTATTTATATTTCGCGAATATGAAAAATCAACGAAACGTTTGTTTACAAAAACAGCTGATGAGCTGAGTATCAACGTATTTTGGTTGAATATAGCTCGGTGTTCTAAATATATCCGCATGCTTTTCTCCTATTTTTTGGTCGGACAAAATAAGGTCTGTTTGTACCTATACTTTATTAACCTTGGATTGAAATATGATTTCGCTAATTGGTTTATTTTATTATGCATTTACCATGTTCCACTTTGATGTATTTTGAGATAATTGCAGAAGACAGACTAGTCCAATGTTTAGAGCATGAGACTCGGTAATCTCAGGGTCGTCGGTTCAAACTTTGTTTTTCTTGAATGCGGAGTAACCCTTTAAAATCTCTAGCCTTGGTTTACTCGATAAGTACCTTTACTAGTGGATTGGAATTTTTCTCAGACACAGGTGAAACCTGTCAGAAATTCTACGGAGGACTTCCCCTTTCTTCAAGCAACATGAGATGAAGAGCATGAAAAAAAATTTTTTAATAAATTTTTTTAAAGGCAGACCCCTATGGCGGCCTAGTTAGTTCATTAGTTAAATTTATTGATTGATTAATTATTTCATAACTTAAAATATTTATATTAAATAAATAGTAATCGCATATTAATAAAATAAATGTTATTATTTTTAGTTAATACTGAAGGTTTAAATACTATTGAAGATCTTTGTGTTAGTTCTGAAATTTTTGCATCTTCACACTTTCCACTTTGTGCTGAAATAAATATTTTTTAAATATTTCTAATATTAAAAACATAAGCTCAAGCGTGCAAGCCTTCCGTACCCTGAAATGGAACGACGAGGCGCGAAACTTATCGCCAGCATTTGCAGTACTCGAATGCAGTCGCCGTTCCTATTAGCAATAACAACGAGTCGTTTAATACTTTCAGCACAGCAGCACAGAAATTTGGTTGTGACAGGGTCCAAGTTTACGAGTATTCGAATTAAAAACAAACCTTGATTTGATAAAGAGTGTTCCAATACGAAAAAAGCAGTTAAAAAGTCTTTAAAATTAGCAAAAAAAAATAACTTTGAGCAAGTTTACAAACTGGAATAATAAAAAATATATAGAAGGCTTATTTATGGTAAAAAACAGGAGTATAACAGATTGTTATTAGAGTCTCTTTCAAACACTAATAATCCTAAAACTTTTTGGGAGAACATTAAAAAACTTAAAGTTCTAATTTGGGAAGAAATGTATGGGAAACCTTTTTTGATGGCATTTATAGTCAAGGGTTGAAAGAGTGTTTGATGTTTTTCGGTGTATCTGATCCGTTACTGGACAGGTCTGTGAAACTAAATGAGTTGCAGGTAGTTTTAAAAAACTGCAAGAATAATAAAGCGGTCGGTTTTGATAAGATTCCCTACGAATTCATAAAAAATCTTCCTCAGAACTGGCTATTGTATTTATGTTGCTTGTTTTCGAATATCATTAAAACTCATACAATACCTGAACCCTAGACTAGAGTTATTTTTTCTATGCTTTAAAAAAGGAAAAAAGTGGACTCAAATAATTATAGGTTAATAGCCCTAGTTAGTTGTACTTTAAAAGTGTTTACACAAATTTTATTAAATAGACTCTTGGTGTGGCTTGACACTTATAATACAATACCAGAAATACAATCGGGCTTTCGAAAAGGTAGAGGCTGTACAGACAACGTTTTTATACTTCATACAACGATACAAAATCACTTACGACTTAAAAAAAGAAAAGTTTTTGCAGCCTTTATAAATTTTCGTAGAGCATTTGATTCAATATTGCATAACTTACTTTGGCAGAAACTTTACTAGATCGGAATAAGTGTCAATTTTATAATGGTTATTAAGGAGTTGTACGAAAAAGCCACTGTTCAAATAAGGTCAACAGAAGGCCTAACGAAATATTTTTCCTTTAGGTTATGAGTGTTGCAGGGCGAAACCGTGAGTCCGACCCTGTTTAATTGTTTTCTATACGACATAGAGCAGTTCTTTACGGAAAGGGGATCGCATGGTTTGGACGTTGATGCCTATAACAGTTTGATTTTGCTGCTATACTGTGACGACTTAATCTTACTGGGCGATGCAGAAATCGATTTACAAAAAAAACTAGACATTCTTACTCAATACGCAAATCAGAATCAGATCGTCATAAACGCATCAAAGTCCAAAGTTATGTACTTTAACAAACCTAGGTTATCCTATACGGGCGGATTTAGATTTTCAGTCAATGATAGCGATTTTCAGATGGTTAAAGATTTCACTTACCTGGGAGTTATTTTCAGCCCATCAAACTGTTTCATAAAAATGTCTGAATCTACTGTTCTGCGGGCATCACAAGCTGCTGATGCTCTAATGAATTTAACTTCTCAAATAAAATATAACTCATTTTCGACCAACAAAAAGCTTTTCTCAAGTACTATAATGAACTCATTCACCAACTGCTTACCAGAGTGGGGGCCACGTTACACCGATGTTCTGGAGAGGGTTCAGTCATCCTTTTACAAATCCTTATTTAGACTACCGCAAAGTACTGAACATGCTCTAATTAGACTCGAAACTGGTTCGTTGCCGGTGTCTTACTTTATTTTTAAAATCTGTTTAAACTATTTTATAAAAGTTTTGTCAATGCAAAACTATAAACTACCAAAAATTTGTTTAAAATCCAACTGGAAAGTACAACTGCGCCTTTTATTTTTACGAGTGGTTCCAGAAATTTGAGTTGGGTGACTTGTGGTCACTGAACCCAGCAGTATTAAATAAACGAAGGTCAAAAATTTTAGGTCGCTTTCGTGACAAATGCTTACAATTTGACTTAGAATTTACAAATAGGGCAAACTATACTCTTTTTTACAATAACTTTACCAACAATTGCATAACTCCAAAAAACTTGAATTTTAACTATGCTTTTTATATGGTTAGGGTAGTTGCACAAATTAGATTAAGTTCTTTGTATAATTGTAAAATTGTTTTTAATGGGATATCATACCAAATCAACCAAAATGAACTCTGCTCTGTTTGCAATATGCAGGAACCAGAATCACTGCATCACATTTTTTTTGTTTGTCCGTTATACAGGCACATTAGGCCAATAAATTGGCAAGACCTAAATAATTTAGCTTTAATTTTAGATAATCTTACACCTGCTGATGTCAGGAATATTTTTCATTGGGTAACAAACGTTCTAAAACTTAGGGCATTTCTAAGGAATGATTAGTTATTTTTTTCTATAGATACATTGTTTTTCTTGTTGAAAACATATTTTTGTCTTTAGTTTTACTGAGACCTAAGAAAATTTTTCTTTGGCAGAACGTGAAGATTGTAAGGATGTGTTTCTTTTGTAAACCAATAAACGAATTTAATTGAATTGAATTAAAAATAAATATTAGTGATCTTATTAATAGAATAAAATTAATAATTTTATAGCTAAGTTTGAATTTTTCATTTGATGCTACACTGTTTATACAAATAAATAAGATTAATATTCCACCAATTATAATTATGAATAAGATATATGAATATCAGAAGTAATAGTTTAGTATACCAGTTAGTAAAGAAGAAAAGATAGTTTGAATTAGAAGAATACATCCAAATAATAAAGGGTGATTTAAGGTTATAAAATTAATTCAAATTATTAAAAGTATAATTATAATATCAAAGAATAGTTTAAATAAAATATTAATTTTGGAGATTAATGATAAGAGTTTTCTTTTCTTTGATGTTTTAAAAGATTAAATCTTATTTTTGATTTACAAGAGCAATATTTTAATTAAATTATTAAAACTAATGTTAATTTATTATTTTATTCCAATATTTACGTTTACTTCTGGAGTGATTACTTTTTCTTTTAAACGTAAACATATATTATTAATATTATTAAGTTTAGAATTTATTGTTGTTTCTTTATTTTTAATTGTAATTATTATGTTAATAACTTATGAATATATTTTTTCTATGGTTTGAGCATTAGAATTATCTATATTAGTTTTAATTAATAATTCGTACTTACGGTAATGATTATATTTTAACATTTTCTTTATTATGATAAAAAAAAAATTAAATTATTTATGATTCCTTTAGTTTAAATTATGATTATAATTTTTTTATATTTATAATATTTATTTTATTAAAGGTTATTAAGTATATTTGTTTCTTTAAATTTATTTTTATTTTATTTGTTCTTGGAAATTAAATTAATTCCAACTTTATTTTTAATTATTGGTTGAGGCTATCAATCTGACCTAATTGAGGCTGGAATATATTTATTGTTTTATACTATAGTGGCTTCTTTACCTATATTAATTCAAATTTTTATTGCTATAAAAGATTTATAAGTTTAGAATTTTATTTTATAAATGAATGGTCTAGAATTATAATTTATATAGCAGTAATTATAGTATTTTTAATTAAAATAGCAATATTTATAGTTCATTTGTGATTACCTAATGCTCATGTGGAAGCCCCAATTTCAGAATCTATAGTTTTAATATTAGGGGATTATGGGTTAATACGAGTAATAAAAATATTTATTTATTTGAATTATAAAATAAATATTTTTTTAATTAGAATTTCTTTAATTAGTGGAGTATTGGTATCATTTATTTGTATTCGTCAAAAAGATTTAAAGTCTTTGATTGATTATAACATAACATCAACTTTCATGGTATATGAGGAGCTTTAGTTTTAATGCTTGGACATGGATTATGTTCTTCAGGTTTATTTTGTTTAGCAAATATTTGCTATGAACGAATTGGAAGGCGTTTATATATAAGTAGGGGTATAATAAATATTATACCAAGATTAGCATTATGATGATTTTTATTATGTGCATCTAATATAGCTGCTCCTCCTTCTTTAAATTTATATGGAGAAATTTTATTAATTAATAGATTAGTAAGATTTACAAATTTTAGTATATTAATACTAATATTAATTTTTTTTAGTGCAGTTTATTCATTATATTTATATTCTTTTTCACAATATGGTTGTTTAGTTTTCAGTTTTTTTAATATTTGTTTTCTTTTTCAATAAATTTTGCCTTTTACCTTTTTTATATAATTCAAAAGTGACACAGGGCCTCTTAAAATTCGCGTCTATGATTTGTTACCTATATTCAGAATTTTATTGGTCAACTGGAATCCTTTAGACAAGATAACCTCACTTTTGGGAGTCAACAGTTGACATTTCTGCCATATTTTGGCATTCGAACGAAAACCGTCGTTTCGGTCGGGTAAAAGCAGCCCCAAGATTCCAACCCCTCATTTGTCACGTGATGGTGCCGGCACCCTGATGAAGAAGACAACAGAACAAGGTAGGATTTTAGGAATCTTGTTAAATTCTGACGTACTTTTTTCTGTTTTTTTTTTGTGCTACTTTTGAGGCAAGTTGGGATAATTGGGCAAATTCACGTAAGAATGTTCTATCGATTACGAGCATTTTTTGTTTCTTACGGACTTTTTTTTCAATTTAATTTTTTTGTTGGAATTAAAATATTTTTATATAATTTATTGCAAAATTAAAAGGAGTTTCTCCAATTCGTTTTATTTTGCGGGGAAAATTCTGAAATATCGTCTTTGTTGCCATAGAAAAGCCCATGTTCAGTGTTTTTCTACACTTTTTTTTTCATTTGAAGGTCACAGGTGTTCTTGGAAACACTGACTGATACACTGACAAGAAAATTCTTTCAACAGACTTTTTATGCATGCATGAGCATTTTTAAAGAGGTTTAATTTTGATTTTATATTTTATTTGAAATATAAAGTAAATGAAGGTTTTGATTTTTAAACATAGAAAATATGTTTTTTAACATTACCAGTTGCAATTTTTATTGACTATTGAAGGTAGTTTATTATTTTTTGTTCTTTCAATTGATTAATTTAAATCTTTTAAAATAAATATTTTTTGTTAATCATTATGGGTGATAAAAGTTTAACACAATTAAAAGCCACAAGCGGTTTTTTCATAAACCGTTTAAAGGAGGTTTATACATGCTCTCAAAGCGCTCCTTGTGACAGCACTGAAAAAACAGTTTTTAAGGTTCGTTATGAAGGGATTGAGGGGTTGCAATTTGAAAATAATCATACCTATGCCTGATGATGATCGTTTATGTGAGAAATCATTACAGGGAATAAGATGTCAATTCCGCTTGGTTTGTAAAACAATGGATCAGACAGTTTCAAATTTAATAAATAGTCCCAGTTTTTGCCTTTAATTGATGTAACTGGCATATCAACACATATAGACGGTAATATAAAAGAATAGACTGCAATAAAAGGGTTACTAGAACCATTTAAACTTAATTTCAATGTGGTATAGCCCTTGGATCTAGCAATTGAGGTGTCTCCTAACCCTTGTATATCAATGCCTTCTCCATAACGCCTCAAACCAAGCTTTTGAAAACATTTTTTAGTAATAACATTTACTTGACTAGCGCTGTCGAGTAAGGCTCGACACATCTGTAAATTACCATAGCGATCAGAAACTTGTACGAGAGCAGTAGCTAACAAAGCTAATTTCTGAGTTTCCTGAGTAGAGGAAAAACTAAACGAAGCTAAAGTTGTGGTTTGAGAAGACCCTCCTGACACAGGTAGATTATTTTAACCACGTTAGGTGACTTATTACCAGTCAGTGGAGTTGTAATTGAACTCTAGTGAAGAAGAGCATTGTGACGGGAATTACAATATGAGCAATTAATATTACTTGTTGCACTTTTTTGTTGTATGAGACCCACATAAACATAAAATGCATAAATGATTCTGTTTCGACATGACATAACGTTCTGAGGTGTTTTAGCAAGAAAAGTAGGGCATTTGGGAATAAAATGTTTATCCTGGCAGCCCAACGTACACTTTTCAGGGTTATTTTGCGATAAAAAACTTCTTGCATTTAGAGGCTTTGACTTTGATTTGTCATTTTGACTTTTGACCGATTTTGATTTTGACAAATCATAGTATTCTGGGTTGGAATATGCAAAGGAAGAAAGAGCTTTGCAGTTTTTTTTCCAAAAATTTTATTAAATCCTCAAATGAAGGAATTTCCAAATGACTGTGTGCAATCTCGAAAGATCTTAATGAATGGGAATCAATTTTTGATAAAAGTAGATTTAATAGTATAAAATTCCACTCAGCTGTGGGAAAACCCAAAATCTATAATGCCGCAATATTTTCTGAAAAGGTATCTAATAGCTTGCGCAACATTGCATGGTCATCAGGGTTTAATTTGGAAGCATGATAAATATTATTCCAATATTCAGTTGCAAGCAACCTTTTGTTCTGATATCGATTTTTTAAAGAGTTGTATGCTAACATATAATTCATTTTAGTCATTCTAACTGTTTTAAGCAAATTTAAAGGGTCACCTATGC
This sequence comes from Oxystoma pomonae, assembly GCA_963921995.1. Taxonomy (NCBI): domain Eukaryota; kingdom Metazoa; phylum Arthropoda; class Insecta; order Coleoptera; family Brentidae; genus Oxystoma; species Oxystoma pomonae. Next base: position 48,345,213 of record OY998166.1, read on the forward strand.
AATGTTTGATCAAAAATCCAAACTTTTACAAGATAGTATCAAGCTATCATACAAGTCTATGAATGTAGGCCAATCTTTATATACACCACTGAAGGTCGGTATATCCACCTCATATACCTTCTGATTAGTGGTGTTGAGAAAAGTTTGATTAAAAGGAATGGGATTTTGTACATTGACTGGAAATAAATCCACAAAAACAGATTTAATAGTGAAATACTGTTCATCAAAATCTTCACGAATTTTATCCTCAGCCTCTAAGGCTGTTTCAGTCATGTTGGAAGAGTTAATAATCAAGTGATGATTATTTTCAAATTGCATTTTTAACTCCTCAATTCCTTCATAACGAACCTTCAAAACTGTTCTTTTAGTGATGTCACAAGGAGCGCTTTGAGAGCATGTATAAACCTCCTTTAAACGGTTTATGAAAAAAACGCTTGTGGCTTTTATTTGTGTTAAACTTTTATCACCCATAATGATTAACAAAAAATATTTATTTTTAAAGATTTAAATTAATCAATGAAAGAACAATAAATAATAAACTACCTTCAATAGTCAATAAAAATTGCAACTGGTAATGTTAAAAAACATATTTTCTATGTTTAAAAATCAAAACCTTCATTTACTTTATATTTCAAATAAAATATAAAATCAAAATTAAACCTCTTTAAAAATGCTCATGCATGCATAAAAAGTGTTTTTTTATCAGTGTATCAGTCAGTGTTTCCAAGAACACCTGTGACCTTCAAATAAAAAAAAAGGTGTAGAAAAACACTGAACATGGGCTTTTCTATGGCAACAAAGACGATATTTCAGAATTTTCCACGCAAAATAAAACGAATTGGAGAAAATCCTTTTAATTTTGCAATTAAAATTAATTTGAAAAAAAAGTCCAAAAATTTGGCTCGTCGGGACCAAAAAATGTTCGTAATCGATAGAACGTTCTAACGTGAATTTGCCCAATTATCCCAACTTGCCTCTGGTGTATTAGACCCGCAAATGGCCAAAAGTAGCATAAAAAAAAAACCTGATTTAGATGACCAGAAAAAAGTACGTCAGAATTTAACAAGATTCCTAAAATCCTACCTTGTTCTGTTGTCTTCTTCATCAGGGTGCCTGCACCATCACGTGACAAATGAGGGGTTGGAATCTTGGGGCTGCTTTGACCCGACCGAAACGACGGTTTTCGTTCGAATGCCAAAATATGGCAGAAATGTCAACTGTTGACTCCCAAAAGTGAGGTTATCTTGTCTAAAGGAAACCATAGACGCGAATTTTAAGAGGCACTGTGTCACTTTTGAATTATATAAAAAAGGTAAAAGGCAAAATTTATTGAAAAAGAAAACAAACATTAAAATAACTGAAAACTAAACAACCATGTTGTGAAAAAGAATATAAATATAATGAATAAACTGCACTAAAAAAAAATTAATATTAGTATTAATATAATAAGATTTGTAAATCTTACTAATCTAATAATTAATAAAATTTCTCCATATAAATTTAAAGAAGGAGGAGCAGCTATATTAGATGCACATAATAAAAATCATCATAATGCTTATCTTGGTATAATATTTATTATACCCTTATTTATATATAAACTTCGCCTTCCAATTCGTTCATAACAAATATTTGCTAAACCTAATAAACCTGAAGAACATAATCCATGTCCAAGCATTAAAACTAAAGCTCCTCATATACCATGAAAGTTGATGTTATGTTATAATCAATCAAAGACTTTAAATCTTTTTGACGAATACAAATAAATGATACTAATACTCCACTAATTAAAGAAATTCTAATTACAAAAATATTTATTCTATAATTCAAATAAATAAATATTTTTATTACTCGTATTAACCCATAATCCCCTAATATTAAAGTTATAGATCCTGAAATTGGGGTCTTACAAAAATATTTATTCTATAATTCAAATAAATAAATATTTTTATTACTCGTATTAACCCATAATCCCCTAATATTAAAATTATAGATCCTGAAATTGGGGCCTTCACATGAGCATTGGGTAATCACAAATGAACTATAAATATTGCTATTTTAATTAAAAATACTATAATTATTGCTATATAAATTATAATTCAAGACCATTCATTTATAAAATAAAATTATAAACTTATAAATCTTTTATAGCAATAAAAAATTTTAATTAATATAGGTAAAGAAGCCACTATAGTATAAAACAATAAATATATTCCAGCCTCAATTAGCTCAGGTTGATAGCCTCAACCAATAATTAAAAATAAAGTTGGAATTAATTTAATTTCCAAAAACAAATGAAATAAAAATAAATTTAAAGAAACAAATATAGTTAATTACCTTAACAATAAAATAACTATTATAAATATAAAAAAATTATAATAATAATGTAAACTAAAGGAATCATAAATAATTTAATTTTTTTTTTATCATAATAAAGAAAATGTTAAAATATAATCATGACCGTAAGTACGAATTATTAAAACTAATATAGATAATCCTAATGCTCAAACCATAGAAAAAAATATTTATAAGTTCTTAACATAATAATTACAATTAAAAATAAAGAAAAAACAATAAATTCTAAACTTAATAATATTAATAATATATGTTTACGTTTAAAAGAAAAAGTAATCACTCCAGAATAATCGTAAATATTGGAATAAAATAATAAATTAACATTAGTTTTAATAATTTAATTAAAATATTGCTCTTGTAAATCAAAAATAAGATATAACCTTAAATCACCCTTTATTATTTGGATGTATTCTTCTAATTTAAACTATCTTTTCTTCTTTACTAACTGGTATACTAAACTATTACTTCTGATTTTCATATATCTTATTCATAATTGTAATTGGTGGAATATTAATCTTATTTATTTATATAAACAGTGTAGCATCAAATGAAAAATTTAAACTTAGCTATAAAATTATTAATTTTATTCTATTAATAAGACTACTAATATTTATTTTCAATTCAATTCAATTAAATTCGTTTATTGGTTTACAAAAGGAATACATCCTTATAACCTTCACGTTCTGCCAAAGACAAATTTTCTTAGGTCTAAGTAAAAACTAAAGACAAAAATATGTTTTCAACAAGAAAAACAATGTATCTATATAAAAAAATAAGTAATCATTCCTTAGAAATGCCCTAAGTTTTAGAACGTTTGTTACCCAATGAAAAATATTCCTGACATCAGCAGGTGTAAGATTATCTAAAATTACTAGAGCTAAATTATTTAGGACTTGCCAATTTATTGGCCTAATGTGCCTGTATAACGGACAAACAAAAATAATGTGAAGCAGTGATTCCGGTTCCTGCATATTGCAAACAGAGCAGAGTTTATTTTGGTTGATTTGGTATGATATCCCATTTAAAACAATTTTACAATTATACAAAGAACTTAATCTAATTTGTGCAACTACCCTAACCATATAAAAAGCACAGTTAAAATTCAAGTATTTTGGAGTTATGCAATTGTTGGTAAAGTTATTGTAAAAAAGAGTATAGTTTGTCCTATTTGTAAATTCTAAGTCAAATTGTAAGCATTTGTCACGGAAGCGACCTAAAATTTTTGACCTTCGTTTATTTAATACTGCTAGGTTCAGTGACCACAAGTCACCCAACTCAAATTTCTGAAACCACTCGTAAAAATAAAAGGCTCAGTTGTACTTTCCAGTTGGATTTGCATTAAACAAGCTTAATTGTCGTTTTAAACAAATTTTTGGTAGTTTATGGTTTTCCATTGACAAAACTTTTATAAAATAGTTTAAACAGATTTTAAAAATAAAGTAAGACACCGGCAACGAACCAGTTTCGAGTCTAATCAGAGCATGTGCAGTACTTTGCGGTAGTCTAAATAAGGATTTGTAAAAGGACGACTGAACCCTCTCCAGAACATCGGTGTAACGTGGCCCCCACACTGAGAAAAGCTTTTTGTTGGTCGAAAATGAGTTATATTTTATTTGAGAAGTTAAATTCATTAGAGCACCAGCAGCTTGTGATGCCCGCAGAACAGTAGATTCAGACATTTTTATGAAACAGTTTGATGGGCTGAAAATAACTCCCAGGTAAGTGAAATCTTTAACCATCTGCAAATCGCTACCATTGACTGAAAATCTAAATCCGCCCGTATAGGGTAACCCAGGTTTGTTAAAGTACATAACTTTGGACTTTGATGCGTTTATGACGATCTGATTCTGATTTACGTATCGAGTAAGAATGTCTAGTTTTTTTGTAAATCGATTTCTGCATCGCCCAGTAAGATTAAGTCGTCACAGTATAGCAGCAAAATCAAACTGTTATAGGCATCAACGTCCAAACCACGCACCCCCCTTTCCGTAAAGAACTGCTCTATGTCGTATAGAAAACAATTAAACAGGGTCGGACTCAGGGTTTTGCCCTGCAACACTCATGAACTAATGGAAAAATATTTTGTTAGGCCTTCTGTTGACCTTATTTGAACAGTGGCTTTGTCGTACAACTCCTTAATAACCATTATAAAATTGGCACTTATTCCGATCTGGTAAAGTTTCTGCCAGAGTAAGTTATGCAATATTGAATCAAATGCTCTACGAAAATTTATAAAGGCTGCAAAAACTTTTCTTTTTTTAAGTCGTAAGTGATTTTGTTGTCTGTACAGCCTCTACATTTTCGAAAGTCCGATTGTATTTCTGGTATTGTATTATAAGTGTCAAGCCATACCAAGAGTCTATTTAATAAAATTTGTGTAAACACTTTTAAAGTACAACTAACTAAGGCTATAATTATTTGGGTCCGCTTTTTTCCTTTTTTAAAAAGCATAGAAAAAATAACTCTAGTCCAGGGTTCAGGTATTGTATGAGTTTTAATGATATTCGAAAACAAGCAACATAAATACAATAGCCAGTTCTGAGGAAGATTTTTTATGAATTCGTAGGGAATCTGATCAAAACCGGCCGCTTTATTAGTCTTGCCGTTTTTTAAAACTACCTGCAACTCATTTAGTTCCACAGACCTGTCCAGTAACGGATCAGATACACCGAAAAAACATCAAACTGTCTTTCAACCCTTGACTATAAATGCCATCAAAAAAGGTTTCCCATACATCTCTTCCCAAATTAGAACTTAATGACAGGCCCTTAAGTTTTTTTTCTGTTTCCCCAAAAAGTTTTAGGATTATTAGTGTTTGAAAGAAACTCTAATAACAATCTATTATACTCCTGTTTTTTAACACAAATAAGCCTTCTATATATTTTTTATTATTCAGATATTCTAGTTTGTAAACTTGCTCAAAGTTAATTTCTTTTGCTAATTTTAAAGATTTTTTAACAGCTTTTTTCGTATTGGAACACTCTTTATCAAACCAACGTTTTATTTTAATTTGAACACTCGTAAACTTGGACCCTGTCACAACCAAATTTTTCTGAGCTCGATCTTCGGGTTTAAATGAAACTGGCTGATTAGAGTGGTTTAAGGTTAGCAAGGCTGGCACAATTAACTCGATCTTCCGGTTTTACTGAAACTTGCTGATTAGAGTGGTTTGAAGTTAGCCAGCCTGACTCAAATAGCTCGATTTTTTGGTTTTAATGAAACTGGCTGATTAGAGTGGTTTGAGGTCAGCGAGGCTAGCTCAAATAGCCCGATCTTCTGGTTTCAATGAAACTGGCTGATTAGAGTAGTTTGAGGTTAGCAAGGCTAGCTCAAATAGCTTGATCTTCCGGTTTCAACGAAACTGGCTGATTAGAGTGGTTTGAGTTTAGCGAAGCTGGCTCAAATAACTCGATCTTCTGGTTTCAATGAAACTGGCTGATTAAAGTAGTTTGAGTTTAGCGAGGCTGTCCCAAATAGGTCTATCTTCCGGTTTCAATGAAACTGGCTGATTAGAGTGGTTTAAGTTTAGCGAGGCTAGCTCAAATAACTTAATCTTCCGGTTTCAATGAAACTGGCTGATTAGAGGGATTTGAGATTAGCAAGGATGGCTCAAATAACTTAATCTTCCGGTTTCAATGAAACTGGCTGATTAAAGGGGTTTGAGATTAGCAAAGCTAGCTCAAATAGCTCGGTCTTCCGGTTTCAATAAAACTGGCTGATTAGAATAGTTTGAGGTTAGCAAGGCTAGCTCAAATAGCTCGATCTTCCGGTTTCAATAAAACTGGCTGATTAGAGTGGTTTGAGATTAGCAAAGCTAGCTCAAATAACTCGATCTTCTGGTTTCAATGAAACTGGCTGATTAAAGTAGTTTGAGTTTAGCGAGGCTGTCACAAATAGCTCTATCTTCCGGTTTCAATGAAACTGGCTGATTAGAGGGGTTTGAGATTAGCAAGGCTAGCTCAAATAGCTCGATTTTCCGGTTTCAATGAAACTGGCCGATTAGAGTGGTTTGGGGTTAGGAAGGCTGGCTCAAATATCTCCATCTTCTGGTTTCAATGAAACTCGCTGATTAGAGTGGTTTGAAGTTAGCCAGCCTGGCTCAAATAGCTCGATTTTTTGGTTTTAATGAAACTGGCTGATTAGAGTGGTTTGAGGTTAGCGAGGCTGGCTCAAATAGCACGATCTTCTGGTTTCAATGAAATTGGCTTATTAGAGTGGTTTGAGGTTAGCGAGGCTGGCAAAAATAGCTCGATCTTCTGGTTTCAAGGAAACTGGCTGATTAGAATGGTTTGAAGTCAGCAAGTCTGGCTCAAATAGCTCGATTTTTTGGTTTCAATGAAACTGGCTGATTAGAGTAGTTTGAGTTTATCGAGGCTGGCTCAAATAGCTCGATCTTCTGGTTTTAATGAAACTGGCTGATTAAAGTGGTTTGAGGTTAGCGAAGCTGGCTCAAAAAGCTCGATTTTCATGTTTCAATAAAACTGGCTGATTAGAATGGTTTGAGGTCAGAAAGGCTGGCGCAAATAGCTCGATCTTCTGATTTTAATGAAACTGGCTGATTAGAGTGGTTTGGGGTTAGCAAGGCTGGCTCAAATATGTCGATCTTCTGGTTTCAATGACACTCGCTAATTAGAAATGTTTAATGTTAGCAAGGCTAGCTCAGATAGCTCGATCTTCCGGTATTAATGAAACTGGCTAAATACGGTGGTTTGAAGTTAGCCAGCCTGGCTCAAATAGCTCGATTTTTTGGTTTTAATGAAACTGGCTGATTAGAGTAGTTTGAGGTTATCGAGGCTAGCTCATATAGCTCGATCTTCCAGTTTTAATGAAACTGGCTGATTAAAGTGGTTTAAGTTCAGCAAGGTTGGCTCAAGTAGCTCGATCTTCCGGTTTTAATGAAACTGGCTAATTAAAATGGTTTGAGGTCAGAAAGTCTGGCGCAAATAGCTCGATCTTCTGATTTCAATGAAACTGGCTGATTAGAGTGGTTTGGGGTTAGCAAGGCTGTCTCAAATATGTCGATTTTCTGGTTTCAATGACACTCGCTAATTAGAGTCGTTTAATGTTAGCAAGGCTAGCTCAGATAGCTCGATCTTCCGGTATTAATGAAACTGACTGATTAGAGGGGTTTGAGATTAGCAAGGCTGGCTCAAATAACTGGATCTTCCGGTTTCAATAAAACTGGCTGATTAGAGTGGTTTGGGTTTAGGAAGGCTGGCTCAAATATCTCCATCTTCTGGTTTTAATAAAACTCGCTGATTAGAGTGGTTTGAAGTTAGCCAGCCTGGCTCAAATAGCTCGATTTTTTGGTTTTAATGAAACTGGCTGATTAGAGTGGTTTGAGTTTAGCGAGGCTGGCTTAAATAACTTATTCTTCCGGTTTCAATGAAACTGGCTGATTAGAGGGGTTTGAGATTAGCAAGGCTAGCTCAAATAGCTCGATCTTCCGGTTTCAATGAAAATGGCTGATTAGAGTGGTTTGGGGTTAGGAAGGCTGGCTCAAATATCTCCATCTTCTGGTTTCAATGAAACTCGCTGATTAGAGTGGTTTAAAGTTAGCCAGCCTGGCTCAAATAGCTCGATTTTTTGGTTTTAATGAAACTGGCTGATTAGAGTGGTTTGAGATTAGCGAGGCTGGATCAAATAGCACGATCTTCTGGTTTCAATAAAATTGGCTTATTAGAGTGGTTTGAGGTTAGCGAGGCTGGCTCAAATAGCTCGATCTTCTGGTTTCAAGGAAACTGGCTGATTAGAATGGTTTGAGGTCAGCAAGTCTGGCTCAAATAGCTCGATTTTTTGGTTTTAATGAAACTGGCTGATTAGAGTAGTTTGAGTTTATCGAGGCTGGCTCAAATAGCTCGATCTTCTGGTTTTAATAAAACTGGATGATTAAAATGGTTTGAGGTCAGAAAGGCTGGCGCAAATAGCTCGATCTTCTGATTTCAATGAAACTGGCTGATTAGAGTGGTTTGGGGTTAGCAAGGCTGGCTCAAATATGTCGATCTTCTGGTTTCAATGACACTCGCTAATTAGAGTCGTTTAATTTTAGCAAGGATAGCTCTGATAGCTCGATCTTCCGGTATTAATAAAACTGGCTGATTAGGGTGGTTTGAAGTTAGCCAGCCTGACTCAAATAGCTCGATTTTTTGGTTTTAATGAAACTGGCTGATTAGAGTAGTTTGAGGTTATCGAGGCTAGCTCGTATAGCTCGATCTTCCGGTTTTAATGAAACTGACTGATTAAAGTGGTTTAAGTTCAGCAAAGTTGGCTCAAGTAGCTCGATCCTCCGGTTTTAATGAAACTGGCTGATTAGAGTTGTTTGCGGTTAGCGATGCTGGCTAAAATAGCTCGATCTTCCGGGTTTAATGAAAATGACTGATTAGAGTGGTTTGTGGTTAGCGAGGCTGGCTTAAATAGGTTGATCTTCTTTTTTCAATGAAACTGGCTGATTAGAGTGGTTTGAGTTTAGCGAGGCTGGCTCAAAAAGGTTGATCTTCTTTTTTCAACGAAACTGGCTGATTAGAGTGGTTTGAGTTTAGCGAGGCTGGCTCAAATAACTGGATCTTCTGGTTTCAATGAAACTGGCTGATTAGAATGGTTTGAGGTCAGCAAGTTTGGCTCAAATAGCTCGATTGTTTGGTTTCAATGAAACTGGCTGATTAAAATGGTTTGAGGTCAGAAAGGCTGGCGCAAATAGCTCGATCTTCTGATTTCAATGAAACTGGCTGATTAGAGTGGTTTGGGGTTAGCAAGGCTGGCTCAAATATGTCGATCATCTGGTTTCAATGACACTCGCTAATTAGAGTTGTTTAATGTTAGCAAGGCTAGCTCAGATAGCTCGATCTTCCGGTATTAATGAAACTGGCTGATTAGGGTGGTTTGAAGTTAGCCAGCCTGACTCAAATAGCTCGATTTTTTGGTTTTAATGAAACTGGCTGATTAGAGTAGTTTGAGGTTATCGAGGCTAGCTCGTATAGCTCGATCTTCCGGTTTTAATGAAACTGGCTGATTAAAGTGGTTTAAGTTCAGCAAGGTTGGCTCAAGTAGCTCGATCTTCCGGTATTAATGAAACTGGCTGATTAGGGTGGTTTGAAGTTAGCCAGCCTGACTCAAATAGCTCGATTTTTTGGTTTTAATGAAACTGGATGATTAGAGTAGTTTGAGGTTATCGAGGCTAGCTCATATAGTTCGATCTTCCGGTTTTAATGAAACTGGCTGATTAAAGTGGTTTAAGTTCAGCAAGGTTGGCTCAAGTAGCTCGATCTTCCGGTTTTAATGAAACTGGCTGATTAAAATGGTTTGAGGTCAGAAAGGCTGGCGCAAATAGCTCGATCTTCTGATTTTAATGAAACTGGCTGATTAGAGTGGTTTGGGGTTAGCAAGGCTGGCTCAAATATGTCGATCTTCTGGTATCAATGACACTCGCTAATTAGAGTCGTTTAATGTTAGCAAGGCTAGCTCAGATAGCTGGATCTTCCGGTATTAATGAAACTAGCTGATTAGGGTGGTTTGAAGTTAGCCAGCCTGGCTCAAATAGCTCAATTTTTTGGTTTTAATGAAACTGGCTGATTAGAGTAGTTTGAGATTATCGACGCTAGCTAGTATAGCTCGATCTTTCGGTTTTAATGAAACTGGCTGATTAAAGTGGTTTAAGTTCAGCAAGGTTGGCTCAAGTAGCTCGATCGTCCGGTTTTAATGAAACTGGCTGATTAGAGTTGTTTGCGGTTAGCGATGCTGGCTAAAATAGCTCGATCTTCCGGGTTTAATAAAAATGACTGATTAGAGAGGTTTGTGGTTAGCGAGGCTGGCTTAAATAGGTTGATCTTTTTTTTTCAATGAAACTGGCTGATAAGAGTGGTTCGAGTTTAGCAAGGCTGGCTCAAATAGGTTGATCTTCTTTTTTCAATGAAACTGGCTGATTAGAGTGGTTTGAGTTTATCAAGGCTGGCTCAAATAACTGGATCTTCTGGTTTCAATGAAACTGGATGATTAGAGTGGTTTGAGGTCAGCGAGGCTGGCTCAAATAGCTCGATCTTCTGGTTTCAATGAAACTGGCTGATTAGGGTGGTTTGAGGTCAGCGAGGCTGGCTCCAATAGCTCGATCTTCTGGTTTCCATGAAACTGGCTGATTAGAGTGGTTTGAGTTTAGCGAGGCTGGCTCAAATAACTCGATCTTCCGGTTTTAATGAAACTGGCTGTTTAGAGTGATTTGAGGTCAGCGAGGCTGGCTCAAATAGCTCGATCTTCTGGTTTTAATGAACCTGGCTGACTAAAGTAGTTTGAGATTAGCGAGGCTGACCCAAATAGCTTGATCTTCCGGTTTCAATGAAAAAGATTGGTTTGAGTTTAGCGAAGCTGCCTCAAATAATTCGATCTTCTGGTTTTAATGAAACTGGCTGTTTAGAGTGATTTGATGTCAGCGAGGCTGGCTCAAATAACTTGATCTTCTGGTTTTATTGAAACTGGCTATATAGTATGGTTTGAGGTCGGCAAGGCTCGCTCAAATATCTCGATCTAATGGTTTCAATGAAACTGGCTGATTAAAGTATTTTGAGTTTAGCGAGGCTGGCCCAAATAGCTCGATTTTCCGGTCTCAATGAAACTGGCTGATTAGAGTGGTTTGAGTTTAGCAAAGCTGGCTAAAATAACTCGATCTTCTGGTTTCAATGAAACTGGCTGGTTAAAGTAGTTTGAGTTTAGCGAGGCTGTCCCAAATAGCTTAATCTTCCGTTCTCAATGAAACTGGCTGATTAGAGTGATTTGAGTTTAGCAAGGCTGGCTTAAATAGCTCGATCTTTAGGTTTTAATGAAACTGGCCGATTAGAGTGGTTTGAGGTTAGCGAAGCTGGCTCAAATAGCTCGATCCTCTGGTTTTAATGAAACTGGCTGATTAAAATGGTTTGAGGTAAGCGAGGCTAGCTCAAATACCTCGATCTTCCGGTTTCAATGAAACTGGCTGATTAGAGTGGTTTGAGTTTAGCGAAGCTGGCTCCAATAACTCGATTTTCTGGTTTCAATGAAACTGGCTGATTAAAGTAGTTTGAGTTTAGCGAGGCTGTCCCAAATAGATCGATCTTCCGGTTTTAATGAAACTGGCTGCTTAAAGTGGTTTCAGGTCAGCGATGTTGGCTAAAATAACTCGATCTTCTGGTTTCAATTAAACTGGCTGATTAGAGTGGTTTGAGGTTAGCGAAGCTGGCTGAAATAGCTCGATCTTCTGGTTTCAATGAAACTGGCTGATTAAAATGGTTTGAGTTCAGCAAGGCTGGCTCAAATAGCTTGATCTTCTGATGTCAATAAAACTAGCTGATTAAAGTCGCTTGAGGTTAACAAAACTGGCTCAAATAGCTCGATCTTCTGATTTCAATGAATTTGGCTGATTAGGGTGGTTTGAAATTAGCGAGGCTAACTCAAATAGCTTGATCTTCCGGTTTCAGTGAAACTGGCTGATTAGAGTGGTTTGAATTTAGCGAAGCTGGCTCAAATATCTCGATCTTCTGGTTTCAAAGAAACTGGCTGACTAAGGTAGTTTGAGTTTAGCGAGGCTATCCCAAATAGCTTGATCTTCCGGTTTCAATGAGACTGGCTAATTAGAGTAGTTTGAGGTTAGCGAGGCTGGCTCAAATAGCTCGATCTTTCGGTTTTAATGAAACTGGCCGATTGTTTGAGGTCAGCAAGGTTGGCTCAAATAGCTCGATGTTCTGGTTTCAATGAAACTGGCTGATTAGGGTGGTTTGAGTTTAGCGAAGCTGACTCAAAAAGCTCGATCTTCATGTTTCAATGAATCTGGCTGATTAAAATATTTTGAGGTCAGAAAGGCTGTCGCAAATAGCTCGATCTTCTGATTTCAATGACACTCGCTAATTAGAGTCGTTTAATGTTAGCAAGGCTAGCTTAGATAGCTCGATCATTCGATTATAATTAAACTGGCCGATTGTTTGAAGTCAGCAAGGTTGGCTCAAATAGTTCGATCTTCCGGTTTCAATGAAACTGGCTGATTAGTGTGGTTTAGGGTGAGCGAAGATAGCTCAAATATCTTGAACTTCCGGTTTCAATGAAACTGACTGATTAGAGTGGTTTGTGTTTAGCGAGGCTGGCACAAATAGGTTGATCTTCTTTTTTCAATGAAACTCGATGATTAAAGTGGTTTGGGGTTAGCGAGGGTAGCTCAAATAGCTTGATTTTTCGGTTTTAATTAGACTGGCTGATTAAAGTAGTTTGAGGTTAGCGAGTCTGGCTCAAATAGCTCGATCTTCCGGTTTATTGAAACTGGCTGATTAGAGTAGTTTGAGGTTATCGAGGATGGTTCAAATAGCTCGATCTTCCGGGTTTAATGAAACTGGCTGACTAGAGTGATTTGAGGTTAGCAAGGCTAGCTCAAATAACTTGATCTTCCGGTTTCAATGAAACTGGCTGATTAGTGTGGTTTGGAGTTAGCGAGGCTGGCTTAAATAGGTTGATCTTCTTTTTTTAATGAAACTGGCTGACTAGAGTGTTTTGGGTTTAACGATGCTGGCTCAAATAACTCAATCTTCCGGTTTTCATGAAACTGGCTGTTAAGAGTGATTTCAGGTCAGCGAGGATGGCTCAAATAGCTCAATTTTCTGGTTTCAATAAAACTGGCTGATTAGAATGGTTTGAGGTCAGCAAGTCTGGCTCAAATAGCTCGATTTTTTGGTTTTAATGAAGCTGGCTGATTAGACTAGTTTGAGGTTATCGAGGCTGGCTCAAATAGCTTGATCTTCTGGTTTCATTGAAACTGACTGATTAGAGGTGTTTGAGGGTAGCGATGGCTAAAATAGCTCGATCTTCCAATTTGATGAAACTGGCTGATTAGGGTGGTTTAATATTAGCAAGGCTGGCTCAAATAGCTCGATCTTCTAGTTTTAATGAAACTGGCCGATTAGAGTGGTTTAAGGTCAGCAAAGTTATCTCAAATAGCTCGATCTTCTAGTTTCAATAAAACTGGTTGATTAGAGTGGTTTGAGGTTAGTGAGGCTGGCTCAAATAGCTCGATTTTCCAAATTTAATGAAACTGACTGATCAGAGTGATTTGTGTTTAGCAAGGCTGGCTCAAATAGCTCGATCTTCCGGTTTCCATGAAACTGGCTGATTAGAGTGGTTTGAGATTAGCAAAGATAGCTCAAATTGCTTGATCTTCCGGTTTCAATGAGACTGGCTAATTAGAGTGTTTTATGCTTAGCGAGGCTGGCTCAAATAGCTCGATGTTCTGGTTTCAATGAAACTGGCTGATTAAGAGTGGTTTGAGGTTTGCAAGGCTAGCTCAAATAGCTCGATCTTTTGGTTTCAATGAAACTGACTGATTAGAGTAGTTTGTGCTTAGCGGGGCTGGCTCAAATAGCTCGATCCTCCGGTTTCGATAAAACTGGCTGATTAGAGTGGTTTAAGTTGAGCGAGGATAGCTCAAATAGCTTGATCTTCCGGTTTCAATGAGACTGGCTAATTAGAGTAGTTTGAGGTTAGCGAGGCTGGCTCAACTAGCTCGATCTTTCGGTTTAAATGAAACTGACTGAATAGAGTGGTTTGTGCTTAGCGAGGCTGGCTCAAATAGCTCGTTGTTCTGGTTTCAATGAAACTGGCTGATTAGTGTGGTTTGAGGTTAGCGGGGCTGGCTTAAATAGCCCGATCTTCTGGTTTCAATGTAAATGGCTTATTAGAGTGCTTTGTGGTCAGCAAAGCTGGCTCAAATAGCTCGATCTTCTGGTTTCAATGAAATTGGCTGATTAGAAACTTTTGAGTTCAGCAAAGCTGGCTCAAATAGCTCGATCTTTTAGTTTCAATGAAACTGACAGATTAGAGTGGTTTGTGCTTAGCGAGGCTGGCTCAAATAGCTCGATGTTCTGGTTTCAATGAAACTGGCTGATTAGTGTGATTTGAGGTTAGTGAGGCTGGCTCAAATAGCTCGATCTTCCGGTTTTAATGAAACTGACTGATTAGAGTGATTTGTGTTTAGCGAGGCTGGCTCAAATAGGTTGATTTTCTTTTTTCAATGAAAATGGCTGATTATAGTGGTTTATGGTTAGCGAGGATAGCTCAAATAGCTTGATCCTTCGGTTTTAATTAAACTAGTTGATTAGAGTAATTTGAGGTTAGCGAGGCTGGCTCAAATAGCTCGATATTCCGGTTTATTGAAGCTGGCTGATTAGAGAGGTTTGGGTTTAGGGAGGAGGCTCAAATAACTCAATCTTCCGATTTTAATGAAACTGGCTGTTTAGAGTGATTTGAGATCAGCGAGGATGGCTCAAATAGCTCAATTTTCTGGTTTCAATAAAACTGGCTGATTAGAATGGTTTGAGGTCAGCAAGTCTGGCTCAAATAGCTCGATTTTTTGGTTTTAATGAAACTGGCCGATTAGACTAGTTTGAGGTTATCGAGGCTGGCTCAAATAGCTTGATCTTCTGGTTTCATTGAAACTGGCTGATTAGAGTTGTTTAAATTTGCGAGGCTTGCTAAAATAGCTCGATCTTCAGGTTTAAATGAAACTGGCCGATTAGAGTGGTTTGAGGTCAGCAAGGTTGGCTCAAATAGCTCGATCTTCCTGTTTCCATGAAACTGGCTGATTAGAATGGTTTGAGGTTAGCGACGATAGCTCAAATAACTTGATCTTCCGGTTTCAGTGAGACTAGCTGATTAGAGTAGTTTGAGGTTAGCGAGGCAGGCTCAAATAGCTCGATCTTCCGGTTTTAATAAAACTGGCTTATAAGAGTGGTTTGAGTTTAGCGGGGCTGGCTCAAATAGCCCGATCTTCTGGTTTCAATGAAACTGGCTGATTAGAGTGGTTTAAGTTTTACGAAGATGGCTCAAATATCTCAATCTTCTGGTTTCAATGAAACTGGCTGACTAAAGTAGTTTGAGTTTAGCGAGGCTGTCCCAAATAGCCCTATCTTCCAGTTTCAATGAAACTGGCTGATTAGAGTGGTTTGAGTTTTAGCAAGGCTGGCTCAAATAGCTCGATAATTCGGTTTTAATGAAACTGGCCGATTACAGTGGTTTGAGGTCAGCAAGTTTGGCTCAAATAGCTCGATCTTCCGGTTTTGATGAAACTGGCTGATTAGAGTGGTTTAAGTTGAGCGAGGATAGCTTAAATAGCTTGATCTTCCGGTTTCAATGAAACTGGCTAATTACAGTAGTTTGAGGTTAGCGATTCTGGCTCATATATCTCGATCTTTCGGTTTTATTGAAACTGACTGATTAGAGTGGTTTGTGCTTAGCGAGGCTGGCTCAAATATTTCGTTGTTCTGGTTTCAATGAAACTGGCTGATAAGTGTGGTTTGAGGTTAGTGAGGCTGGCTCAAATAGCTCGATCTTCCGGTTTTAATGAAACTGACTGATTAGAGTGGTTTGTACTTAGCGAGGCTGCCTCAAATAGGTTGATCTTCTTCTTTTAATGAAACTGGCTCATTAGAGTGATTTGGGGTTAGCGAGGTTAGCTCAAATAGCTTGATTCTTCGGTTTTAATTAGACTGGCTGGTTAGAGTAGTTTGAGTTTAGCGAGTCTGGGTCAAATATATCGATCTTCCGATTTATTAAAACTGGCTGCTTAGAGTGGTTTAAGTTTAGCAAGGTTGGCTCAAATAGCTCGATCTTCTGGTTTCCATAAAACTGGCTGATTAGAGTGGTTTGAGGTTAGCGAAGATAGCTCAAATAGCTTGATCTTCCGGTTTCAATTAGAATGGATGATTAGAGTAGTTTGAGGTTAGCGGGGCTGGCTTAAATAGCCCGATCTTCTGATTTTAATGATACTTGCTGATTAGAGTGGTTTGAGGTTAGCGAGGCTTGCTTAAATAGCTCGATCTTCTGGTTTCAATGAAATTGGCTGATTAGAAACGTTTGAGGTCAGCAAGGCTGGCTCAAATAGCTTGATTTTTTGGTTTTAATGAAACTGACTGATTAGAGCGGTTTCTGTTTAGGAAAGCTGGCTCAAATAGCTCGATGTTCTGGTCTCAATAAAACTGGCTGATTAGTGTGGTTTGAGGTTAGTGAGGCTGGCTCAAATAGCTCGATCTTCCGGTTTTAATGAAACTGACTGATTAGAGTGGTTTGTGTTTAGCGAGGCTGGCTCAAATAGGTTGATTTTCTTTTTTCAATGAAAATGGCTGATTAGAGTGGTTTGGGGTTAGCGAGGATAGCTCAAATAGCTTGATCCTTCGGTTTTAATTAAACTGGTTGATTAGAGTAATTTGAGGTTAGCGAGGCTGGCTCAAATAGCTCGATCTTCCGGTTTATTGAAACTGGCTGATTAGAGAGGTTTGGGTTTAGCGAGGAGGCTCAAATAACTCAATCTTCCGGTTTTAATGAAACTGGCTGTTTAGAGTGATTTGAGATCGGCGAGGAAAGCTCAAATAGCTCAATTTTCTGGTTTCAATAAAACTGGCTGATTAGAATGGTTTGAGGTCAGCAAGGTTGGCTTAAATAGCTCGATATTTTCGTTTCCATGAAACTGGCTGATTAGAGTGGTTTGAGGTTAGCGAAGATAGCTCAAATAACTTGATATTCCGGTTTCAATGAGACTAGCTAATTAGAGTAGTTTGAGGTTAGCGAGGCAGGCTCAAATAGCTCGATCTTCCGGTTTGAATAAAACTGGCTAATAAGAGTGGTTTGAGGTTAGCAAGCTGGCTCAAATAGCTTGATCTTTTGGTTTCAATTAAACTGACTGACTGAGCGGTTTGTGCGAAGCTGGCTCAAATAGCTCGATGTTCTGGTCTCAATAAAACTGGCTGATTAGTGTGGTTTGAGGTTAGTGAGGCTGGCTCAAATAGCTCGATCTTCCGGTTTTAATGAAACTGACTGATTAGAATGGTTTGTACTTAGCGAGGCTGGCTCAAATAGGTTGATCTTCTTCTTTTAATGAAACTGGTTCATTAGAGTGATTTGGGGTTAGCGAGGTAAGCTCAAATAGCTTGATTCTTCGGTTTTAATTAGACTGGCTGGTTAGAGTAGTTTGAGGTTAGCGAGTCTGGGTCAAATATATCGATCTTCCGATTTATTGAAACTGGCTGCTTAGAGTGGTTTAAGTTTAGAAGGGTTGGCTCAAATAGCTCGATCTTCCGGTTTCCATAAAACTGGCTGATTAGAGTTGTTTGAGGTTAGCGAAGATAGCTCAAATAGCTTGATTTTCCGGTTTTAATTAGACTGGATGATTAGAGTAGTTTGAGGTTAGCGGGGCTGGCTTAAATAGCCCGATCTTCTGATTTTAATGAAACTGGCTGATTAAAGTAGTTTGAGGTTAGCGAGGCTGGCTCAAATAGCTCGATCTTCCGGTTTTAATGAAACTGACTGATTAGAGTGGTTTTGCGAGGCTGGCTCAAATAGGTTGATTTTCTTTTTTCAATGAAAATGGCTGATTAGAGTGGTTTGGGGTTAGCGAGGATAGCTCAAATAGCTTGATCCTTCGGTTTTAATTAAACTGGTTGATTAGAGTAATTTGAGGTTAGCGAGGCAGGCTCAAATAGCTCGATCTTCCGGTTTTAATAAAACTGGCTGATAAGAGTGGTTTGAGGTTAGCAAGCTGGCTCAAATAGCTTGATCTTTTGGTTTCAATGAAACTGACTGATTAGAGCGGTTTGTGCTTAGCGAAACTGGCTCAAATAGCTCGATGTTCTGGTCTCAACAAAACTGGCTGATTAGTGTGGTTTGTGGTTAGTGAGG
Organism: Oxystoma pomonae; assembly: GCA_963921995.1. NCBI lineage: Eukaryota > Metazoa > Arthropoda > Insecta > Coleoptera > Brentidae > Oxystoma > Oxystoma pomonae. The sequence goes on from OY998166.1 coordinate 48,363,234, forward strand.
CTGGCTCAAATAGCTCGATCTTCCGGTTTTAATGAAACTGACTGATTAGAGTGGTTTGTGTTTAGCGAGGCTGGCTCAAATAGGTTGATATTCTTTTTTCAATGAAACTGACTGATTAGATTGGTTTGGGGTTGGCGAGTATAGCTCAAATAGCTTGATCCTTCGGTTTTAATTAGACTGGCATATTAGAGTAGTTTAAGAATAGCGAGGCTGGCTCAAATAGCTCGATCGTCCGGTTTATTGAAACTGGCTGATTAGAGTGGTTTAAGGTTAGCAAGGCTGGCTCAAATAGCTCGATCTTCCGGTTTCCATGAAACTGGCTGATTAGAGTGATTTGAGGTTAGCGAAGATAGCTCAAATAGCTCGATCTTCCGGTTTTAATAAAACTGATTGATAAGAATGTTTTGAGTTTAGCCAGCCTGACTCAAATAGCTCGATTTTCTGTTTTTAATGAAACTGACTGATTAGAGTGGTTTGTGCTTAGCGAGGCTGGCTCAAATAGCTCCATGTTCTGGTCTCAATGAAACTGGCTGATTAGTTTGGTTTGAGGTTAGTGAGGCTGGCTCAAATAGCTCGATCTTCCGGTTTTAATGAAACTGACTGATTAGAGTGGTTTGTGTTTAGCGAGGCTGGCTCAAATAGGTTGATCTTCTTTTTTCAATGAAACTGGCTGATTAGCTTGGTTTGGAGTTAGCGAGGATAGCTCAAATAGCTTGGTCCTTCGGTTTTAATTAGACTGGTTGATTAGAGTAGTTTGAGGATAGCGAGGCTGGCTCAAATAGCTCGATCTTCCGGTTTTAATGAAACTGGCCAATTAGAGTGATTTGAGGTCAGCAAGGTTGGCTCAAATAGCTCGATCTTCCGGTTTCCATGAAACTGGGTGATTAGAGTGGTTTGAGGTTAGCGAGGATAGCTCAAATAGCTTGATCTTCCGGTTTCATTGAGACTGGCTAATTAGAGTAGTTTGAGGTTAGCGAGGCAGGCTCAAATAGATCGATCTTCCGGTTTTAATAAAACTGGCTGATAAGGGTGTTTTGAGGTTAGCGAGGCTGGCTCAAATAGCCCGATCTTCTGGTTTCAATGAAACTGGCTGATTAGAAAGATTTGAGGTCAGCAAGGGTGGCTCAAATAGCTCGATCTTCTGGTTTCAATGAAATTGGCTGATTAAAAACGTTTGAGTTCAGCAAGGCTGGCTCAAATAGCTCGATCTTTTGGTTTCAATGAAACTGACTGATTAGAGTGGTTTGTGCTTAGCGAGGCTGGCTCAAATAGGTTGATCTTCTTTTTTCAATGAAACTGGCTGATTAGCTTGGTTTGGTGTTAGCAAGGATAGCTTAAATAGCTTGATCCTTCGGTTTTAATTAGACTGGCTGTTTAGAGTAATTTGAGGATAGCGAGGTTGGCTCAAATAGCTCGATCTTCCGGTTTATTGAAACTGGCCGATTAGAGTGGTTTGAGGTCAGCAAGGTTGGCTCAAATAGCTCGATCTTCCGGTTTACATGAAACTGGCTGATTAGCTCAAATAGCTTGATCTTCCGGTTCCAATGAGACTGGCTGATTACAGTAGTTTGAGGTTAGCGAGGCAGGCTCAAATAGCTTGATCTTCCGGTTTTAATAAAACTGGCTGATAAGAGTGGTTTGAGGTTAGCGGGGCTGGCTCAAATAGCCCGATCTTCTGGTTTCAATGAAACTGGCTGATTAGAGTGGTTTGAGGTTAGCGAGGCTGGCTCAAATAGCTCGATCTTCTGGTTTCAATGAAACTGGCTGATTAGAAAGGTTTGAGTTCAGCAAGGGTGCTCAAATAGCTCGATCTTTCGGTTTTAATGAAACTGTGGTTTGAGTTCAGCAAGTTTGGCTCAAATAGCTCGATATTCCGGTTTCGATGAAACTGGCTGATTAGAGTGGTTTAAGTTGAGCGAGGATAGCTCAAATAGCTTGATCTTCCGGTTTCAATGAGACTGGCTAATTAGAGTATTTTGAGGTTAGCGAGGCTAGCTCAAATAGCTCGATCTTTCGGTTTTAATGAAACTGACTGATTAGAGTGGTTTGTGCTTAGCGAGGCTGGCTCAAATAGGTTGATCTTCTTCTTTCAATGAAACTGGCTCATAAGAGTGGTTTGGGGTTAGCGAGAATAGCTCAAATAACTTCATATTTCGGTTTAAATTAGACTGGCTGTTTAGAGTAGCTCGATCTTCTGGTTTCAATGAAATTGGCTGATTAGAATCGTTTGAGGTCAGCAAGGCTGGCTCAAATAGCTTGATTTTTTGGTTTCAATGAAACTGACTGATTAGAGCGGTTTCTGTTTAGGAAAGCTGGCTCAAATAGCTCGATGTTCTGGTCTCAATAAAACTGGCTGATTAGTGTGGTTTGAGGTTAGTGAGGCTGGCTCAAATAGCTCGATCTTCCGGTTTTAATGAAACTGACTGATTAGAGTGGTTTGTGTTTAGCGAGGCTGGCTCAAATAGGTTGATTTTCTTTTTTCAATGAAAATGGCTGATTAGAGTGGTTTGGGGTTAGTGAGGATAGCTCAAATAGCTTGATCCTTCGGTTTTAATTAAACTGGTTAATTAGAGTAATTTGAGGTTAGCGAGGCTGGCTCAAATAGCTCGATCTTCCGGTTTATTGAAACTGGCTGGTTAGAGAGGTTTGGGTTTAGCGAGGAGGCTCAAATAACTCAATCTTCCGGTTTTAATGAAACTGGCTGTTTAGAGTGATTTGAGATCGGCGAGGAAAGCTCAAATAGCTCAATTTTCTGGTTTCAATAAAACTGGCTGATTAGAATGGTTTGAGGTCAGCAAGGTTGGCTTAAATAGCTCGATATTTTCGTTTCCATGAAACTGGCTGATTAGATTGGTTTGAGGTTAGCGAAGATAGCTCAAATAACTTGATATTCCGGTTTCAATCAGACTAGCTAATTAGAGTAGTTTGAGGTTAGCGAGGCAGGCTCAAATAGCTCGATCTTCCGGTTTGAATAAAACTGGCTAATAAGAGTGGTTTGAGGTTAGCAAGCTGGCTCAAATAGCTTGATCTTTTGTTTTTAATTAAACTGACTGACTGAGCGGTTTGTGCTTAGCGAAGCTGGCTCAAATAGCTCGATGTTCTGGTCTCAATAAAACTGGCTGATTAGTGTGGTTTGAGGTTAGTGAGGCTGGCTCAAATAGCTCGATCTTCCGGTTTTAATGAAACTGACTGATTAGAGTGGTTTGTACTTAGCGAGGCTGGCTCAAATAGGTTGATCTTCTTCTTTTAATGAAACTGGTTCATTAGAGTGATTTGGGGTTAGCGAGGTTAGCTCAAATAGCTTGATTCTTCGGTTTTAATTAGACTGGCTGGTTAGAGTAGTTTGAGGTTAGCGAGTCTGGGTCAAATATATCGATCTTCCGATTTATTGAAACTGGCTGCTTAGAGTGGTTTAAGTTTAGAAGGGTTGGCTCAAATAGCTCGATCTTCCGGTTTCCATAAAACTGGCTGATTAGAGTTGTTTGAGGTTAGCGAAGATAGCTCAAATAGCTTGATTTTCCGGTTTTAATTAGACTGGATGATTAGAGTAGTTTGAGGTTAGCGGGGCTGGCTTAAATAGCCCGATCTTCTGATTTTAATGAAACTGGCTGATTAAAGTAGTTTGAGGTTAGCGAGGCTGGCTTAAATAGCTCGATCTTCTGGTTTCAATGAAATTGGTTGATTAGAGCGGTTTGTGCTTAGGGAAGCTGGCTCAAATAGCTCGATGTTCTGGTCTCAATAAAACTGGCTGATTAGTGTGGTTTGAGGTTAGCGAGGCTGGCTCAAATAGCTCGATCTTCCGGTTTTAATGAAACTGACTGATTAGAGTGGTTTTGCGAGGCTGGCTCAAATAGGTTGATTTTCTTTTTTCAATGAAAATGGCTGATTAGAGTGGTTTGGGGTTAGCGAGGATAGCTCAAATAGCTTGATCCTTCGGTTTTAATTAAACTGGTTGATTAGAGTAATTTGAGGTTAGCGAGGCAGGCTCAAATAGCTCGATCTTCCGGTTTTAATAAAACTGGCTGATAGGAGTGGTTTGAGGTTAGCAAGCTGGCTCAAATAGCTTGATCTTTTGGTTTCAATGAAACTGACTGATTAGAGCGGTTTGTGCTTAGCGAAACTGGCTCAAATAGCTCGATGTTCTGGTCTCAATAAAACTGGCTGATTAGTGTGGTTTGTGGTTAGTGAGGCTGGCTCAAATAGCTCGATCTTCCGGTTTTAATGAAACTGACTGATTAGAGTGGTTTGTGTTTAGCGAGGCTGGCTCAAATAGGTTGATATTCTTTTTTTAATGAAACTGACTGATTAGATTGGTTTGGGGTTGGCGAGTATAGCTCAAATAGCTTGATCCTTCGGTTTTAATTAGACTGGCATATTAGAGTAGTTTAAGGATAGCGAGGCTGGCTCAAATAGCTCGATCGTCCGGTTTATTGAAACTGGCTGATTAGAGTGGTTTAAGGTTAGCAAGGCTGGCTCAAATAGCTCGATCTTCCGGTTTCCATGAAACTGGCTGATTAGAGTGATTTGAGGTTAGCGAAGATAGCTCAAATAGCTCGATCTTCCGGTTTTAATAAAACTGATTGATAAGAATGTTTTGAGTTTAGCCAGCCTGACTCAAATAGCTCGATTTTCTGTTTTTAATGAAACTGACTGATTAGAGTGGTTTGTGCTTAGCGAGGCTGGCTCAAATAGCTCCATGTTCTGGTCTCAATGAAACTGGCTGATTAGTTTGGTTTGAGGTTAGTGAGGCTGGCTCAAATAGCTCGATCTTCCGGTTTTAATGAAACTGACTGATTAGAGTGGTTTGTGTTTAGCGAGGCTGGCTCAAATAGGTTGATCTTCTTTTTTCAATGAAACTGGCTGATTAGCTTGGTTTGGGGTTAGCGAGGATAGCTCAAATAGCTTGGTCCTTCGGTTTTAATTAGACTGGTTGATTAGAGTAGTTTGAGGATAGCGAGGCTGGCTCAAATAGCTCGATCTTCCGGTTTATTGAAACTGGCTGATTAGAGTGGTTTAAGGTTAGCAAGGCTGGCTCAAATAGCTCGATCTTCCGGTTTTAATGAAACTGGCCAATTAGAGTGGTTTGAGGTCAGCAAGGTTGGCTCAAATAGCTCGATCTTCCGGTTTCCATGAAACTGGGTGATTAGAGTGGTTTGAGTTTAGCGAGGATAGCTCAAATAGCTTGATCTTCCGGTTTCAATGAGACTGGCTAATTAGAGTAGTTTGAGGTTAGCGAGGCAGGCTCAAATAGCTCGATCTTCCGGTTTTAATAAAACTGGCTGATAAGGGTGGTTTGAGGTTAGCGAGGCTGGCTCAAATAGCCCGATCTTCTGGTTTCAATGAAACTGGCTGATTAGAAAGATTTGAGGTCAGCAAGGGTGGCTCAAATAGCTCGATCTTCTGGTTTCAATGAAATTGGCTGATTAAAAACGTTTGAGTTCAGCAAGGCTGGCTCAAATAGCTCGATCTTTTGGTTTCAATGAAACTGACTGATTAGAGTGGTTTGTGCTTAGCGAGGCTGGCTCAAATAGGTTGATCTTCTTTTTTCAATGAAACTGGCTGATTAGCTTGGTTTGGTGTTAGCAAGGATAGCTTAAATAGCTTGATCCTTCGGTTTTAATTAGACTGGCTGTTTAGAGTAATTTGAGGATAGCGAGGTTGGCTCAAATAGCTCGATCTTCCGGTTTATTGAAACTGGCTGATTAGAGTGGTTTAAGGTTAGCAAGGCTGGCTCAAATAGCTCGATCTTCCGGTTTTAATGAAACTGGCCAATTAGAGTGGTTTGAGGTCAGCAAGGTTGGCTCAAATAGCTCGATCTTCCGGTTTCCATGAAACTGGGTGATTAGAGTGGTTTGAGGTTAGCGAGGATAGCTCAAATAGCTTGATCTTCCGGTTTCAATGAGACTGGCTAATTAGAGTAGTTTGAGGTTAGCGAGGCAGGCTCAAATAGCTCGATCTTCCGGTTTTAATAAAACTGGCTGATAAGGGTGGTTTGAGGTTAGCGAGGCTGGCTCAAATAGCCCGATCTTCTGGTTTCAATGAAACTGGCTGATTAGAAAGATTTGAGGTCAGCAAGGGTGGCTCAAATAGCTCGATCTTCTGGTTTCAATGAAATTGGCTGATTAAAAACGTTTGAGTTCAGCAAGGCTGGCTCAAATAGCTCGATCTTTTGGTTTCAATGAAACTGACTGATTAGAGTGGTTTGTGCTTAGCGAGGCTGGCTCAAATAGGTTGATCTTCTTTTTTCAATGAAACTGGCTGATTAGCTTGGTTTGGTGTTAGCAAGGATAGCTTAAATAGCTTGATCCTTCGGTTTTAATTAGACTGGCTGTTTAGAGTAATTTGAGGATAGCGAGGCTGGCTCAACTAGCTCGATCTTTCGGTTTAAATGAAACTGACTGATTAGAGTGGTTTGTGCTTAGCGAGGCTGGCTCAAATAGCTCGTTGTTCTGGTTTCAATGAAACTGGCTGATTAGTGTGGTTTGAGGTTAGCGGGGCTGGCTTAAATAGCCCGATCTTCTGGTTTCAATGTAAATGGCTTATTAGAGTGCTTTGTGGTCAGCAAAGCTGGCTCAAATAGCTCGATCTTCTGGTTTCAATGAAATTGGCTGATTAGAAACTTTTGAGGTCAGCAAAGCTGGCTCAAATAGCTCGATCTTTTAGTTTCAATGAAACTGACAGATTAGAGTGGTTTGTGCTTAGCGAGGCTGGCTCAAATAGCTCGATGTTCTGGTTTCAATGAAACTGGCTGATTAGTGTGATTTGAGGTTAGTGAGGCTGGCTCAAATAGCTCGATCTTCCGGTTTTAATGAAACTGACTGATTAGAGTGATTTGTGTTTAGCGAGGCTGGCTCAAATAGGTTGATTTTCTTTTTTCAATGAAAATGGCTGATTATAGTGGTTTATATTTAGCGAGGATAGCTCAAATAGCTTGATCCTTCGGTTTTAATTAAACTAGTTGATTAGAGTAATTTGAGGTTAGCGAGGCTGGCTCAAATAGCTCGATATTCCGGTTTATTGAAGCTGGCTGATTAGAGAGGTTTGGGTTTAGGGAGGAGGCTCAAATAACTCAATCTTCCGGTTTTAATGAAACTGGCTGTTTAGAGTGATTTGAGATCAGCGAGGATGGCTCAAATAGCTCAATTTTCTGGTTTCAATAAAACTGGCTGATTAGAATGGTTTGAGGTCAGCAAGTCTGGCTCAAATAGCTCGATTTTTTGGTTTTAATGAAACTGGCCGATTAGACTAGTTTGAGGTTATCGAGGCTGGCTCAAATAGCTTGATCTTCTGGTTTCATTGAAACTGGCTGATTAGAGTTGTTTAAATTTGCGAGGCTTGCTAAAATAGCTCGACCTTCAGGTTTAAATGAAACTGGCCGATTAGAGTGGTTTGAGGTCAGCAAGGTTGGCTCAAATAGCTCGATCTTCCTGTTTCCATGAAACTGGCTGATTAGAATGGTTTGAGGTTAGCGACGATAGCTCAAATAACTTGATCTTCCGGTTTCAGTGAGACTAGCTGATTAGAGTAGTTTGAGGTTAGCGAGGCAGGCTCAAATAGCTCGATCTTCCGGTTTTAAAAAAAACTGGCTTATAAGAGTGGTTTGAGTTTAGCGGGGCTGGCTCAAATAGCCCGATCTTCTGGTTTCAATGAAACTGGCTAATTAGAAAGGTTTGTGGTCAGCAAAACTGACTCAAATAGCTCGATCTTTTGGTATCAATGAAACTGACTGATTAGAGTACTTTGAGGTTAGCGAAGCTGGCTCAAATAGTTCGATCTTCTGGTTTCAATGAAACTGGCTGATTAGAGTGGTTTGAGTTTTACGAAGATGGCTCAAATAACTCAATCTTCTGGTTTCAATGAAACTGGCTGACTAAAGTAGTTTGAGTTTAGCGAGGCTGTCCCAAATAGCCCTATCTTCCAGTTTCAATGAAACTGGCTGATTAGAGTGGTTTGAGTTTTAGCAAGGCTGGCTCAAATAGCTCGATAATTCGGTTTTAATGAAACTGGCCGATTACAGTGGTTTGAGGTCAGCAAGTTTGGCTCAAATAGCTCGATCTTCCGGTTTTAATAAAACTGGCTGATAAGGGTGGTTTGAGGTTAACGAGGCTGGCTCAAATAGCCCGATCTTCTGGTTTCAATGAAACTGGCTGATTAGAAAGATTTGAGGTCAGCAAGGGTGGCTCAAATAGCTCGATCTTCTGGTTTCAATGAAATTGGCTGATTAAAAACGTTTGAGTTCAGCAAGGCTGGCTCAAATAGCTCGATCTTTTGGTTTCAATGAAACTGACTGATTAGAGTGGTTTGTGCTTAGCGAGGCTGGCTCAAATAGGTTGATCTTCTTTTTTCAATGAAACTGGCTGATTAGCTTGGTTTGGTGTTAGCAAGGATAGCTTAAATAGCTTGATCCTTCGGTTTTAATTAGACTGGCTGTTTAGAGTAATTTGAGGATAGCGAGGTTGGCTCAAATAGCTCGATCTTCCGGTTTATTGAAACTGGCCGATTAGAGTGGTTTGAGGTCAGCAAGGTTGGCTCAAATAGCTCGATCTTCCGGTTTACATGAAACTGGCTGATTAGCTCAAATAGCTTGATCTTCCGGTTCCAATGAGACTGGCTGATTAGAGTAGTTTGAGGTTAGCGAGGCAGGCTCAAATAGCTTGATCTTCCGGTTTTAATAAAACTGGCTGATAAGAGTGGTTTGAGGTTAGCGGGGCTGGCTCAAATAGCCCGATCTTCTGGTTTCAATGAAACTGGCTGATTAGAGTGGTTTGAGGTTAGCGAGGCTGGCTCAAATAGCTCGATCTTCTGGTTTCAATGAAACTGGCTGATTAGAAAGGTTTGAGTTCAGCAAGGGTGCTCAAATAGCTCGATCTTTCGGTTTTAATGAAACTGTGGTTTGAGTTCAGCAAGTTTGGCTCAAATAGCTCGATATTCCGGTTTCGATGAAACTGGCTGATTAGAGTGGTTTAAGTTGAGCGAGGATAGCTCAAATAGCTTGATCTTCCGGTTTTAATGAAACTGGCTGTTTAGAGTGATTTGAGATCGGCGAGGAAAGCTCAAATAGCTCAATTTTCTGGTTTCAATAAAACTGGCTGATTAGAATGGTTTGAGGTCAGCAAGGTTGGCTTAAATAGCTCGATATTTTCGTTTCCATGAAACTGGCTGATTAGAGTGGTTTGAGGTTAGCGAAGATAGCTCAAATAACTTGATATTCCGGTTTCAATGAGACTAGCTAATTAGAGTAGTTTGAGGTTAGCGAGGCAGGCTCAAATAGCTCGATCTTCCGGTTTGAATAAAACTGGCTAATAAGAGTGGTTTGAGGTTAGCAAGCTGGCTCAAATAGCTTGATCTTTTGGTTTCAATGAAACTGACTGATTAGAGTGGTTTGTGCTTAGCGAGGCTGGCTCAAATAGGTTGATCTTCTTTTTTCAATGAAACTGGCTGATTAGCTTGGTTTGGTGTTAGCAAGGATAGCTTAAATAGCTTGATCCTTCGGTTTTAATTAGACTGGCTGTTTAGAGTAATTTGAGGATAGCGAGGTTGGCTCAAATAGCTCGATCTTCCGGTTTATTGAAACTGGCCGATTAGAGTGGTTTGAGGTCAGCAAGGTTGGCTCAAATAGCTCGATCTTCCGGTTTACATGAAACTGGCTGATTAGCTCAAATAGCTTGATCTTCCGGTTCCAATGAGACTGGCTGATTAGAGTAGTTTGAGGTTAGCGAGGCAGGCTCAAATAGCTTGATCTTCCGGTTTTAATAAAACTGGCTGATAAGAGTGGTTTGAGGTTAGCGGGGCTGGCTCAAATAGCCCGATCTTCTGGTTTCAATGAAACTGGCTGATTAGAGTGGTTTGAGGTTAGCGAGGCTGGCTCAAATAGCTCGATCTTCTGGTTTCAATGAAACTGGCTGATTAGAAAGGTTTGAGTTCAGCAAGGGTGCTCAAATAGCTCGATCTTTCGGTTTTAATGAAACTGTGGTTTGAGTTCAGCAAGTTTGGCTCAAATAGCTCGATATTCCGGTTTCGATGAAACTGGCTGATTAGAGTGGTTTAAGTTGAGCGAGGATAGCTCAAATAGCTTGGTCTTCCGGTTTCAATGAGACTGGCTAATTAGAGTATTTTGAGGTTAGCGAGGCTAGCTCAAATAGCTCGATCTTTCGGTTTTAATGAAACTGACTGATTAGAGTGGTTTGTGCTTAGCGAGGCTGGCTCAAATAGGTTGATCTTCTTCTTTCAATGAAACTGGCTCATAAGAGTGGTTTAGGGTTAGCGAGAATAGCTCAAATAACTTGATATTTCGGTTTAAATTAGACTGGCTGTTTAGAGTAGTTTGAGGTTAGCGAGTCTGTGTCAAATAGCTCGATCTTCCGATTTATTGAAACTGGCTGATTAGAGTGGTTTAAAGTTAGCGAAGGTAGCTCAAATAGCTTGATTTTCTGGTTTCAATGAGACTGGCTGATTAGAGTAGTTTGAGGTTAGCGAGGCAGGCTCAAATAGCTCGACCTTCCGGTTTCGATGAAACTGGCTGATTAGAGTGGTTTAAGTTGAGCGAGGATAGCTCAAATAGCTTGATCTTCCGGTTTCAATAAGACTGGCTAATTAGAGTAGTTTGAGGTTAGCGAGGCTGGCTCAAATAGCTCGATTTTTCGGTTTTAATGAAACTGACTGATTAGAGTGGTTTGTGCTTAGCGAGGCTGGCTCAAATAGGTTGATATTTCGGTTTAAATTAGACTGGCTGGTTAGAGTAGTTTGAGGTTAGCGAGTCTGTGTCAAATAGCTCGATCTTCCGATTTATTGAAACTGGCTGATAAGAGTGGTTTGAGGTTAGCGGGGCTGGCTCAAATAGCCCGATCTTCTGGTTTCAATGAAACTGGCTGATTAGAGTGGTTTGAGGTTAGCGGAGCTGGCTTAAATAGCTCGATTTTCTGGTTTCAATAAAACTGTCTTATTAGAGTGGTTTGAGTTCAGCAAGTTTGGCTCAAATAGCTCGATCTTCCGGTTTCGATGAAACTAGCTGATTAGAGTGGTTTAAGTTGAGCGAGGATAGCTCAAATAGCTTGATATTCCGGTTTCAATGAGACTGGCTAATTAGAGTGGTTTGAGGTTAGCGAGGCTGGCTCAAATAGCTCGAACTTTCGGTTTAAATGAAACTGACTGATTAGAGTGGTTTGCGGTTAGCGAGGCTGGCTCAAATAGATTTATCTTCTTTTTTCAATGAAACTGGTTGAATATAATGGTTTGGGGATAGCGAGGATAGCTCAAATAGATCGATCTTCCGGTTTTAATAAAACTGATTGATAAGAATGGTTTGAAATTAGCCAGCCTGACTTAAATAGCTCGATTTTTTGGTTTCAATGAAACTGGCTGATTAGAGTGGTTTTAGGTTAGCGAGGCTGGCTCAAATAGCTCGATCTTCTGGTTTCAATGAAATTGGCTGATTAGAAACATTTGAGGTCAGCAAGGCTGCCTCAAATAGCTCGATCTTTTGGTTTCAATGAAACTGACTGATTAGAGTGGTTTGTGCTTAGCGAGGCTGGCTGAAATGGCTCGATGTTCTGGTCTCAATGAAACTGGCTGATTAGTGTGGTTTGAAGTTAGTGAGGCTAGCTCAAATAGTCTGATCTTCCGGTTTTAATGAAACTGACTGATTAGAGTGGTTTGTGTTTAGCGAGGCTGGCTCAAATAGGTTGATTTTCTTTTTTCAATGAAACTGGCTGATTAGATTGGTTTGGGGTTAGCGAGGATAGCTCAAATAGCTTCATCCTTCGGTTTTAATTAGACTGGCTGATTAGAGTAGTTTGAGGATAGCGAGGCTGGTTCAAATAGGTCGATCTTCTGGTTTATTGAAACTGGCTGATTAGAGTGGTTTAAGGTTAGCAAGGCTGGCTCAAATAGCTCGATCTTCCGGTTTATTGAAACTGGCTGATTAGAGTGGTTTAAGGTTAGCAAGGCTAGCTCAAATAGCTCGATCTTCCGGTTTTAATGAAACTGGCCGATTAGAGTGGCTTGAGGTCAGCAAGGTTGGCTCAAATAGCTCGATCTTCCGGTTTCCATGAAACTGGCTGATTAGAGTGGTTTGAGCTTAGCGAGGCTCAAATAGCTGGATCTTCCGGTTTTAATAAAACTGGCTGATAAGAGTGTTTTGAGGTTATCCAACCTGTCTGAAAGAGCTTGATTTTTTTGGTTTTAATAAAACTGGCTGATTAGAGTGGTTTGAGGTTAGCGAGGATAGCTCAAATAGCTTTATCCTTCGGTTTTAATTAGACTGGCTGATTAGAGTAGTTTGAGGATAGCGAGGCTGGGTCAGATAGCTCGATCTTCCGGTTTATTGAAACTGGCTTATTAGAGTGGTTTAAGGTTAGCAAGGCTGGCTCAAATAGCTCGATCTTTCGGTTTTAATGAAACTGGCCGATTAGAGTGGTTTGAGGTCAGCAAGGTTGGCTCAAATAGCTCGATCTTCCGGTTTCCATGAAACTGGCTGATAAGAGTGGTTTGAGGTAAGCCAGCCTGATTGAAATAGCTTGATTTTTTGGTTTTAATAAAACTGGCTGATTAGCGTGATTTGAGGTTAGCGGAGCTGGCTCAAATAGCCCGATCTTCTGGTTTCAATAAAACTGGCTGATTAGAGTGGTTTGATTGCTTTCAATGAAACTGTCTAATTAGAGTGGTTTGTGCTTAGCAAGGCTGGCTTAAATAGCTCGATGTTCTGATCTCAATGAAACTGGCTGATTAGTGTGGTTTGAGGTTAGTGAGGCTGGCTCAAATAGCTCGATCTTCCGGTTTTAATGAAACTGACTGATTAGAGTGGTTTGTGTTTAGCGAGGCTGCCTCAAATAGGTTGATCTTCTTTTTTCAATGACACTGGCTGATTAGCTTAGTTTGGGGTTAGAGAGAATAGCTCAAATAACTTGATCCTTCAGTTTTAATTAGACTGGCTGATTAGAGTAGTTTGAGGATGGCGAGGCTGGCTCAATTAGCTCGATCTTCTGGTTTCAATAAAATTGGCTGATTAGAAACGTTTGAGGTCAGCAAGGCTGGCTTAAATAGCTCGATCTTTTGGTTTCAATGAAACTGACTGATTAGAGTGGTTTGTGCTTAGCGAGTCTGGCTGAAATAGCTCGATGTTCTGGTCTCAATGAAACTGGCTGATTAGTGTGGTTTGAAGTTATTGAAACTGGCTGATTAGTGTGGTTTGAGGTTAGTGAGGCTGGCTTAAATAGCTAGATCTTCCGGTTTTAATGAAACTGACTGATTAGAGTGGTTTGTGTTTAGCGAGGCTGACTCAAATAGGTTGATCTTTTTTTTTTCAATTAAACTGGCTGATTAGCTTGGCTTGGGGTTAAAGAGGATAGCTCAAATAGCTTGATCCTTCGGTTTTAATTAGACTGGCTGATTAGACTAGTTTGAGGATAGCGAGGCTGACTCAAATAGCTCGATCTTTCGGTTTATTGAAACTGGCTGATTAGAGTGGTTTGAGGTCTGCAAGTTTGGCTCAAATAGCTCGATCTTCCGGTTTCCATGAAACTGGCTGGTTAGAGTTGTTTGAGGTTAGCGAGGATAGCTCAAATAGCTTGATCTTCCGGTTTCAATGAGACTGGCTGATTAGAGTAGTTTGAAGTTAGCGTAGTTTGAGGTTAGCTGGGCTGGCTCAAATAGCCCGATTTTCTGGTTTCAATGAAACTGGCTGATTAGAGTGGTTTGAGTTTAGCGAGGCTGGCTCAAATAGCTCGATCGTCTGGTTTCAATGAAACTGGCTGATTAGAAAGGTTTGATCTCAGCAAGTGTGGCTCAAATAGCTCGATCTTCTGGATTCAATGAAATTGGATGGTTAGAAACGTTTGAGGTCAGCAAGGCGGACTCAAATAGCTTGATCTTTTGGTTTTAATGAAACTGACTGATTAGGGTGGTTTGAGGTTAGCGAGCCTGACTGAAATAGCTTGATTTTTTGATTTTAATAAAACTGGCTGATTAGAGTGGTTTGAAGTTAGCGGGGCTGGCTCAAATAGCCCGATCTTCAGGTTTCAATGAAACTGGCTGATAAGAGTGGTTTGAGTTTAGCGAGGCTGGCTCAAATAGCTCGATCTTCTGGTTTCAATGAAACTGGCTGATTAGAAAGGTTTGAGTTCAGCAAGGGTGGCTCAAATATCTCGATCTTCCGGTTTTAATGAAACTGACCGATTAGATTGGTTTGAGGTCAGCATGGTTGGCTCAAATAGCTCGATCTTCCGGTTTCAATGAAACTGGCTAATTAGAGTGGTTTGAGGTTAGCGAAGATAGCTCAAATAGCTTGATCTTCCGGTTTCAATGAGACTGGCTGATTAGAGTAGTTTGAGGATAGTGAAGTTGGCTCAAATAGCTCGATCTTCTGGTTTCAATGAAATTGGCTGACTAGAAACATTTAAAGTCAGCAAGGCTGGCTCAAATAGCTCGATCTTTTGGTTTCAATGAAACTGACTGATTAGAGTGGTTTGTGCTTAGCGAGGCTGGCTGAAATGGCTTGATGTTCTGGTCTCAATGAAACTGGCTGATTAGTGTGGTTTGAAGTTAGTGAGGCTGGCTCAAATAGCTCGATCTTCCGGTTTTAATGAAACTGACTTATTAGAGTGGTTTGTGTTTAGCGAGGCTGGCTCAAATAGGTTGATCTTTTTTTTCAATGAAACTGGCTGATTAGATTGGTTTGGGGTTAGCGAGGATAGCTCAAATAGCTTGATCCTTCGGTTTTAGTTAGACTAGCTGATTAGAGTAGTTTGATGATAGCGAGGCTGGTTCAAATAGCTCGATCTTCTGGTTTATTGAAACTGGCTGATTAGAGTGGTTTAAGGTTAGCAAGGCTGGCTCAAATAGCTCGATCTTCCGGTTTTAATGAAACTGGCCAATTAGAGTGGTTTGAGGTCAGCATGGTTGGCTTAAATAGCTAGATCTTCCGGTTTCAATGAAACTGGCTAATTAGAGTGGTTTGAGGTTAGCGAAGATAGCTCAAATAGCTTGATCTTCCGGTTTCAATGAGACTGGCTAATTAGAGTAGTTTGAGGTTAGCGAGGCTGGCTCAAATAACTCGATCTTCCGGTTTTAATGAAACTGACTGATTAGGGTGGTTTGAGGTTAGCGAGCCTGACTGAAATAGCTTGATTTTTTGATTTTAATAAAACTGGCTGATTAGAGTGGTTTGAAGTTAGCGGGGCTGGCTCAAATAGCCCGATCTTCTGGTTTCAATGAAACTGGCTGATTAGAGTGGTTTGAGTTTAGCGAGGCTGGCTCAAATAGCTCGATCTTCTGGTTTCAATGAAACTGGTTAATTAGAAAGGTTTTAGTTCAGCAAGGGTGGCTCAAATAGCTCGATCTTTCGTTTTTAATGAAACTGGCCAATTAGATTGGTTTGAGGTCAGCATGGTTGGCTCAAATAGCTCGATCTTCCGGTTTCAATAAAACTGGCTAATTAGACTGGTTTGAGGTTAGCGAAGATAGCTCAAATAGCTTGATCTTTCGGTTTCAATGAAACTGGCTGATTAGAGTAGTTTGAGGTTAGCGAAGCTGGCTCAAATAGCTCGATCTTCTGGTTTCAATGAAATTGGCTGACTAGAAACATTTAAAGTCAGCAAGGCTGGCTCAAATAGCTTGATCTTTTGGTTTCAATGAAACTGACTGATTAGAGCGGTTTGTGCTTAGCGACGCTGGCTGAAATGGCTCGATGTTCTGGTCTCAATGAAACTGGCTGATTAGTGTGGTTTGAAGTTAGTGAGGCTGGCTCAAATAGCTCGATCTTCCGGTTTTAATAAAACTGACTTATTAGAGTGGTTTGTGTTTAGCGAGGCTGGCTCAAATCGGTTGATCTTTTTTTTTCAATGAAACTGGCTGATTAGATTGGTTTGGGGTTAGCGAGGATAGCTCAAATAGCTTGATCCTTCGGTTTTAATTAGACTGGCTGATTAGAGTAGTTTGATGATAGCGAGGCTGGTTCAAATAGCTCGATCTTCTGGTTTATTGAAACTGGCTGATTAGAGTGGTTTAAAGTTAGCAAGGCTGGCTCAAGTAGCTCGATCTTCCGGTTTATTGAAACTGGCTGATTAGAGTGGTTTAAGGTTAGCAAGGCTAGCTCAAATAGCTCGATCTTCCGGTTTTAATGAAAATGGCCGATTAGAGTGGTTTGAGGTCAGCAAGGTTGGCTCAAATAGCTTGATCTTCCGGTTTCCATGAAACTGGCTGATTAGAGTGGTTTGAGGTTAGCGAGGATGGCTCAAATAGCTTGATCTTCCGGTTTCAATGAGACTGGCTGATTAGTGTAGTTTGAGTTTAGCGAGGCAGGCTCAAATAGCTCGATCTTCCGGTTTTAATAAAACTGGCTGATAAGAGTGTTTTGAGGTTATCCAACCTGTCTGAAATAGCTTGATTTTTTGGTTTTAATAAACTGGCTGATTAGAGTGGTTTGAGGTTAGCGAGGGTAGCTCAAATAGCTTGATCCTTCGGTTTTAATTAGACTGGCTGATTAGAGTAGTTTGAGGATAGCGAGGCTGGCTCAAATAGCTCATTCTTCCGGTTTATTGAAACTGGCTGATTAGAGTAGTTTAAGATTAGCAAGGCTGGCTCAAATATCTCGATTTTCCGGCTTTAATGAAACTGGCCGATTAGAGTGGTTTGAGGTCAGCAAGGTTGGCTCAAATAGCTTGATCTTCCGGTTTCCATGAAACTGGCTGATAAGAGTGGTTTGAGGTTAGCCAGCCTGACTGAAATAGCTTGATTATTTGGTTTTAATAAAACTGGCTGATTAGAGTGGTTTGAGGTTAGCGGGGCTGGCTCAAATAGCCCGATCTTCTGGTTTCAATGAAACTGGCTGATTAGAGTGGTTTGATGTTAGCGAGGCTGGCTCAAATAGCTCGATCTTCTGGTTTCAATGAAATTGGCTGATTAGAAACGTTTGAGGTCAGCAAGGCTGGCTCAAATAGCTCGATCTTTTGCTTTCAATGAAACTGACTAATTAGAGTGGTTTGTGCTTAGCGAGGCTGGCTCAAATAGCTCGATGTTCTGATCTTAATGAAACTGGCTGATTAGTGTGGTTTCAGGTTAGTGAGGCTGACTCAAGTAGCTCGATCTTCCGGTTTTAATGAAACTGACTGATTAGAGTGGTTTGTGTTTAGCGAGGCTGCCTCAAATAGGTTGATCTTCTTTTTTCAATGACACTGGCTAATTAGCTTGGTTTGGGGTTAGAGAGGATAGCTCAAATAGCTTGATCCTTCGGTTTTAATTAGACCGGCTGATTAGAGTAGTTTGAGGATGGCGAGGCTGGCTCAAATAACTCGATCTTTCGGTTTATTGAAACTGGCTGATTAGAGTGGTTTAAGGTTAGCAAGGCTGGCTCAAATATTTCAATCTTCCGGTTTTAATGAAACTGGCCGATTAGAGTGGTTTGTGTTTAGCGAGGCTGGCTGAAATAGCTCGATGTTCTGGTCTCAATGAAACTGGCTGATTAGTGTGGTTTGACGTTATTGAAACTGGCTGATTAGTGTGGTTTGAGGTTAGTGAGGCTGGCTTAAATAGCTAGATCTTCCGGTTTTAATGAAACTGACTGATTAAAGTGGTTTGTGTTTAGCGAGGCTGACTCAAATAGGTTGATCTTCTTTTTTCAATGAAACTGGCTAATTAGCTTGGTTTGGGGTTAGAGAGGATAGCTCAAATAGCTTGATCCTTCGGTTTTAATTAGACTGGCTGATTAGAGTAGTTTGAGGATAGCGAGGCTGACTCAAATAGCTCGATCTTCCGGTTTATTGAAACTGGTTGATTAGAGTGGTTTAAGGTTAGCAAGGCTGGCTCAAATAGCTTGATCTTCCGGTTTTAATGAAACTGGCCGATTAGAGTGGTTTGAGGTCTGCAAGGTTGGCTCAAATAGCTCGATCTTCTGGTTTCCATGAAACTGGCTGATTAGAGTTGTTTGAGGTTAGCGAGGATAGCTCAAATAGCTTGATCCTCCGGTTTCAATGAGACTGGCAGATTAGAGTAGTTTGAAGTTAGCGAGGCAGGCTCAAATAGCTCGATCTTCCCGTTTTAATAAAACTCGCTGATAAGAGTGGTTTGAGGTTAGCGGGGCTGGCTCAAATAGCCCGATCTTCTAGTTTCAATGAAACTGGCTGATTTGAGTGGTTTGAGTTTAGCGAGGCTGGCTCAAATAGCTCGATCTTCTGGTTTCAATGAAACTGGCTGATTAGAAAGGTTTGATCTCAGCAAGGGTGGCTCAAATAGCTCGATCTTCTGGTTTCAATGAAATTGGATGATTAGAAACGTTTGAGGTCAGCAAGACTGACTCAAATAGCTTGATCTTTTGGTTTTAATAAAACTGACTGATTAGAGTGGTTTGTGCTTACCGAGGCTGGCTCGATCTTCCGGTTTTAATAAAACTGGCTGATAAGAGTGGTTTGAGGTTAGCGGGGCTGGCTCAAATAGCCCGATCTTCTGGTTTCAATGAAACTGGCTGATTAGAGTGCTTTGAGTTTAGCGAGGCTGGCTCAAATAGCTCGATCTTCTGGTTTCAATGAAACTGGCTGATTAGAAAGGTTTGAGTTCAGCAAGAATGGCTCAAATATCTCGATCTTCCAGTTTTAATAAAACTGACCGATTAGATTGGTTTGAGGTCAGCATGGTTGGCTCAAATAGCTCGATCTTCCGGTTTCAATGAAACTGGCTAATTAGAGTTGTTTGAAGTTATCGAAGATAGCTCAAATAGCTTGATCTTTCGGTTTCAATGAGACTGGCTGATTAGAGTAGTTTGAGGTTAGCGAGGCTGGCTCAAATAGCTCGATCTTCCGGTTTTAATGAAACTCACTGATTAGAGTGGTTTGAGGTTAGCGAGCCTGACTGAAATAGCTTGATTTTTTGGTTTTAATAAAACTGGCTGATTAGAGTGGTTTGAGGTTAGCGGGGCTGGCTCAATTAGCCCGATCTTTTGGTTTCAATGAAACTGGCTGATTAGAGTGGTTTGAGTTTAACGAGGCTGGCTCAAATAGCTCGATCTTCTGGTTTCTATGAAACTGACTGATTAGAAAGGTTTGAGTTCAGCAAGGGTGGCTCAAATAGCTCGATCTTCCGTTTTTAATGAAACTGGCCGATTAGATTGGTTTGAGGTCAGCAAGGCTGGCTCCAATAGCTTGATCTTCTGGTTTCAACGAAACTGGCTGATTAGAGTAGTTTGAGGTTAGCGAGTCTGGCCCAAATATCTCGATCTTCCGGTTTCAATGAAACTGGCTGATTAGAATGCTTTGAGGTCTGCAAGGCTGGCTCAAATAGCTCGATCTTCTGGTTTCAATGAAACTGGCTAGAGTGGTTTGAGATTAGCGAAGATAGCTTAAATAGCTTGATCTTCCGGTTTCAATGAGACTGGCTGATTAGTGTAGTTTGATGTTAGCGAGGCTGGCTCAAATAGCCCGATCTTCTGGTTTCAATGAAACTGGCTGATTAGAGTGGTTTGAGTTTAGCGAAGTTGGCTCAAATAGCTCGATTTTCTGGTTTCAATGAAACTGGCTGATTAGAATGCTTTGAGGTCTGCAAGGCTGGCTCAAATAACTCGATCTTCTGGTTTCAATGAGACTGGCTGATTAGAGTAGTTTGAGGTTAGCGAGTCTGGCCCAAATATCTCGATCTTCTGGTTTCAATGAAACTGGCTGATTAGAATGCTTTGAGGTCTGCAAGGCTGGCTCAAATAGCTCGATCTTCTGGTTTCAATGAAACTGGCTAATTAGAGTGGTTTGAGATTAGCGAATATAGCTCAAATAGCTTGATTTTCCGGTTTCAATGAGACTGGCTGATTAGAGTAGTTTGAGTTTTGCGGGGCTGGATCAAATAGCCCGATCTTCTGGTTTCAATGAAACCGGCTGATTAGAGTGGTTTGATTTTAACGAGGCTGGCTCAAATAGCTCGATTTTCTGGTTTCAATGAAACTGGCTGATTAGAATGCTTTGAGGTCTGCAAGGCTGGCTCAAATAGCTCGATCTTCTGGTTTCAATGAGACTGGCTGATTAGAGTAGTTTGAGGTTAGCGAGTCTGGCCCAAATATCTCGATCTTCCGGTTTCAATGAAACTGGCTGATTAGAATGCTTTGAGGTCTGCAAGGCTGGCTCAAATAGCTCGATCTTCTGGTTTCAATGAAACTGGCTAATTAGAGTGGTTTGAGATTAGCGAAGATAGCTCAAATAGCTTGATCTTCCGATTTCAATGAGACTGGCTGATTAGAGTAGTTTGAGGTTAGCGAGGCTGGCTCAAATAGCCCGATCTTCTGGTTTCAATGAAACTGGCTGATTAGAGTGGTTTGAGTCTAGCGAAGCTGGCTCAAATAGCTCGATTTTCTGGTTTCAATGAAACTGGCTGATTAGAATGCTTTGAGTTCTGCAAGGCTGGCTCAAAGCATTCTAATTCAAATTAGCGAGTCTGGCTCAAATATCTCGATCTTCCGGTTTCAATGAAACTGGCTGATTAGAATGCTTTGAGGTCTGCAAGGCTGGCTCAAATAGCTCGATCTTCTGGTTTCAATGAGACTGGCTGATTAGAGTAGTTTGAGGTTAGCGAGTCTGGCCCAAATATCTCGATCTTCCCGTTTCAATGAAACTGGCTGATTAGAATGCTTTGAGGTCTGCAAGGCAGGCTCAAATAGCTCGATCTTCTGGTTTCAATGAAACTGGCTAATTAGAGTGGTTTGAGATTAGCGAAGATAGCTCAAATAGCTTGATCTTCCGGTTTAAATGAGACTGGCTGATTAGAGTAGTTTGAGGTTAGCGGGGCTGGCTCAAATAGCCCGATCTTCTGGTTTCAATGAAACTGGCTGATTAGAGTGGTTTGAGTTTAGCGAGGCTGGCTCAAATAGCTCGATCTTCTGGTTTCAATCAAACTGGCTGATTAGAAAGGTTTGAGTTCAGCAAGGGTGGCTCAAATAGCTCGATCTTCCGTTTTTAATGAAACTGGCCGATTAGATTGGTTTGAGTTCAGCATGGTTGGCTCAAATACCTCGATCTTCCGGTTTCAATAAAACTGGCTAATTAGAGTGGTTTGAGGTTAGCGAAGATAGCTCAAATAGCTTGATCTTTCGGTTTCAATGAGACTGGCTGATTAGAGTAGTTTGAGGTTAGCGAGGCTGGCTCAAATAGCTCGATCTTCCGGTTTTAATGAAACTGACTGATTAGAGTGGTTTGAGGTTAGCGAGCCTGACTGAAATAGCTTGATTTTTTGGTTTTAATAAAACTGGCTGATTAGAGTGGTTTGAGGTTAGCGGGGCTGGCTCAATTAGCCCGATCTTTTGGTTTCAATGAAACTGGCTGATTAGAGTGGTTTGAGTTTAACGAGGCTGGCTCAAATAGCTCGATCTTCTGGTTTCTATGAAACTGACTGATTAGAAAGGTTTGAGTTCAGCAAGGGTGGCTCAAATAGCTCGATCTTCCGTTTTTAATGAAACTGGCCGATTAGATTGGTTTGAGGTCAGCAAGGCTGGCTCCAATAGCTTGATCTTCTGGTTTCAACGAAACTGGCTGATTAGAGTAGTTTGAGGTTAGCGAGTCTGGCCCAAATATCTCGATCTTCCGGTTTCAATGAAACTGGCTGATTAGAATGCTTTGAGGTCTGCAAGGCTGGCTCAAATAGCTCGATCTTCTGGTTTCAATGAAACTGGCTAGAGTGGTTTGAGATTAGCGAAGATAGCTTAAATAGCTTGATCTTCCGGTTTCAATGAGACTGGCTGATTAGTGTAGTTTGATGTTAGCGAGGCTGGCTCAAATAGCCCGATCTTCTGGTTTCAATGAAACTGGCTGATTAGAGTGGTTTGAGTTTAGCGAAGTTGGCTCAAATAGCTCGATTTTCTGGTTTCAATGAAACTGGCTGATTAGAATGCTTTGAGGTCTGCAAGGCTGGCTCAAATAACTCGATCTTCTGGTTTCAATGAGACTGGCTGATTAGAGTAGTTTGAGGTTAGCGAGTCTGGCCCAAATATCTCGATCTTCTGGTTTCAATGAAACTGGCTGATTAGAATGCTTTGAGGTCTGCAAGGCTGGCTCAAATAGCTCGATCTTCTGGTTTCAATGAAACTGGCTAATTAGAGTGGTTTGAGATTAGCGAATATAGCTCAAATAGCTTGATTTTCCGGTTTCAATGAGACTGGCTGATTAGAGTAGTTTGAGTTTTGCGGGGCTGGATCAAATAGCCCGATCTTCTGGTTTCAATGAAACCGGCTGATTAGAGTGGTTTGATTTTAACGAGGCTGGCTCAAATAGCTCGATTTTCTGGTTTCAATGAAACTGGCTGATTAGAATGCTTTGAGGTCTGCAAGGCTGGCTCAAATAGCTCGATCTTCTGGTTTCAATGAGACTGGCTGATTAGAGTAGTTTGAGGTTAGCGAGTCTGGCCCAAATATCTCGATCTTCCGGTTTCAATGAAACTGGCTGATTAGAATGCTTTGAGGTCTGCAAGGCTGGCTCAAATAGCTCGATCTTCTGGTTTCAATGAAACTGGCTAATTAGAGTGGTTTGAGATTAGCGAAGATAGCTCAAATAGCTTGATCTTCCGATTTCAATGAGACTGGCTGATTAGAGTAGTTTGAGGTTAGCGAGGCTGGCTCAAATAGCCCGATCTTCTGGTTTCAATGAAACTGGCTGATTAGAGTGGTTTGAGTCTAGCGAAGCTGGCTCAAATAGCTCGATTTTCTGGTTTCAATGAAACTGGCTGATTAGAATGCTTTGAGTTCTGCAAGGCTGGCTCAAAGCATTCTAATTCAAATTAGCGAGTCTGGCTCAAATATCTCGATCTTCCGGTTTCAATGAAACTGGCTGATTAGAATGCTTTGAGGTCTGCAAGGCTGGCTCAAATAGCTCGATCTTCTGGTTTCAATGAGACTGGCTGATTAGAGTAGTTTGAGGTTAGCGAGTCTGGCCCAAATATCTCGATCTTCCCGTTTCAATGAAACTGGCTGATTAGAATGCTTTGAGGTCTGCAAGGCAGGCTCAAATAGCTCGATCTTCTGGTTTCAATGAAACTGGCTAATTAGAGTGGTTTGAGATTAGCGAAGATAGCTCAAATAGCTTGATCTTCCGGTTTAAATGAGACTGGCTGATTAGAGTAGTTTGAGGTTAGCGGGGCTGGCTCAAATAGCCCGATCTTCTGGTTTCAATGAAACTGGCTGATTAGAGTGGTTTGAGTTTAGCGAGGCTGGCTCAAATAGCTCGATCTTCTGGTTTCAATCAAACTGGCTGATTAGAAAGGTTTGAGTTCAGCAAGGGTGGCTCAAATAGCTCGATCTTCCGTTTTTAATGAAACTGGCCGATTAGATTGGTTTGAGTTCAGCATGGTTGGCTCAAATACCTCGATCTTCCGGTTTCAATAAAACTGGCTAATTAGAGTGGTTTGAGGTTAGCGAAGATAGCTCAAATAGCTTGATCTTTCGGTTTCAATGAGACTGGCTGATTAGAGTAGTTTGAGGTTAGCGAGGCTGGCTCAAATAGCTCGATCTTCCGGTTTTAATGAAACTGACTGATTAGAGTGGTTTGTGTTTAGCGAGGCTGGCTCAAATAGCTCGATCTTCCGGTTTTAATGAAACTGACTGATTAGAGTGTTTTGTGTTTAGCGAGGCTGGCTCAAGTAGGTTGATCTTCTTTTTTCAATGAAACTGGCTGATTAGATTGGTTTGAGTTCAGCAATGTTGGCTTTGGTTTCCGGTTTCAATGAAACTGGCTGTTTAGAGTGGTTTGAGGTTAGCAAGGCTGGCTCAAATAGCTCGATTTTCTGGTTTCAATGAAACTGAACTTAATTTAGCTAAAATTCTACTAAGTCCATAAAATTACTCAAATCTTTATTTTAAAGCTTAGATCCCAGTTAATTTAACCCAAAAAATAAAATTAAGCCTTTCTTTTTCAAATAAATTACTAAAAATTTATCTTTTTAAAACAAAATTAAATTTATTTCTTAAAATCAAATTAAAATTAACTCAACTATTCGACCATTAATTTTTATTTTACTTAGTTAACTAAATTTAGTACAAACTAGGTTTATTTAAAAAATTAATATATATATATACACATATATACATATACAATACTAAACCTGCAAATTTTAAAACATTTCCAAGCAAATTATCCCAAATTTTTTCTAAATAATTTGAAATTTAAAATTTTTGTCAATAATCTTTTTTAAAATTAATAATCTTAAGATCTTTAAATAATTTTTTTTTTTTAAAAAGACTACTCCTTATAGAATTTTTGAGGTAAATCTATGTCTGTTTTAAACGAATGTCTTTTTCTACCATTTTAGAGATATATATCTTATACCTATTTATGCATGAATGATGATGAATTCTGACTTTAACCAATACGCCGCTGGGTACAAGTTTTTGACAAAGTTCAGTTCGGTTCATCCTTTCAACTATTCACGCTGGTTTTCGATAGCTGCAGTATGGAGAATTGAATCTTAAAATAACTTGTTTACTCTCTAACAAAAGGAATCTATTGACTACTGACTTTTCTTATTCTTTACATTTTATTTACAAATTTTCCTACCTGTACTGCGTTTTGTCGAGTTCTTCTAAGTACATAAGTATAATTAGTATCATATGTGACGTTTGGGAAATCTGAATATCTTTCCCGTAACTGAGTAGCTCTTCTTCTGCGAATTGTTTTATTGTAACGTTCGCTCCTAAAAAAATAAATCAATAACAAAATGTAAAATACCTCGGAAATGTTTATGAATAATTACAAACTTTTACCGTCTAGCCACTTTTGGTAAATTCATTTTTTAAATATTGTCTTTTAAAACTATGCCATCTAAATGTTTGAAAATTGTAAATTGTCATTATTACACATAAAAACTTGAGACTTTGTAAATCTCAAAATAATTTTTAAATTTATTTTAAATATATCTTTGTTACATTTTAAGTTTACTTTTTTAAATTGGATATATTAGTAGATAAGCAGAGGGGGTTCTCGCTCACTTTCCCCATGTAAATCCCCATAAAACAAAAACGTGGTATTTTTTTTTGACCTACATAGAAATTTGCATATAACTCTTATATTTTATATTTATTATATATATTTAGAGATAGGTGTATATTTAAAATTATCTAGATAAGACTCTTAGATCTATTGATCACAAGTATTATTTTAAGAATATTTATTAACTTTGTGTTTGGAAGGTATTATAAATATACAATTAGTTTGTTTTTAATTTCATATATTTTATAATATATTCTTTGTTACTCTTACATAATATAAATACAGTTCGTATTAAACCTTATACATTATACTATTATACATTATACTACTTAGAATCTAAACGAGGCACTACAATCTAAAGTTTATCTTAAATTTACATATTATTACATTTATATACGATTTTGCACTAATAAATCTATACTTATATATGTTCTTATGGCTAGGTACACATATCTCATGATATAGGCGTAATACTATAATATCCCCAAGGTAAAGTTTTAGGCGAATTATTTGATATACGTCGTTTGTCATCATGGGGGCTTAGTCCTATTTTAGTTTGCTTGACGGAATATAGTTTATGTTTGTTTGATTGAATCGACCTTTGTATAATAATTTTTTCATTAAATGTACTAAGACATTCTACATAATCCTCAAAAGTTATATGAGTTTTAACCACGGATTTCTTTACACTTTTTGCCTTTTTTGTTATTTTTGTATTAAGGGTTCTATGAAAGACGTCACATACGAGATTTTCTTGCTGCTCAGTATTAAGAACCTTTATAGCGTACATTTTTGATCGAAGTCCAACGAAGTGAGTCATGATTTTTCCATTGTTCTCATCCTTCATCATTCCCAATACTTTTTTATTTACCCTCGGTATCCCATAAATGTTATTTTCAGGATAATCGGAACTATCAAAATATTTGTAGCAGTCCTTTTTCATCACCTTATACACATCATTTTTTATTTCATAAATACACGAGTCAGTATCAGTATATGCTAAATCACTGTTTGGGAAACTTTTTTTTATATAATTATAATGAAAATCATATATCGTTGTCTTTGCAAAGTCCAAAATACACATTCCTACGTATATTGGTTTGTTAAAGTAAACCTCTGTTTTTTGAAGCTCAACTGCTACTAAATTTTTGTTAAAAATACAAACACTTTAAAACTCAGGCCTTGATATTAACATTTCAGCTCCATAACGTCCATCCCATTTATTAATCAATTTAACAACACTATGGTTACGAATATTCTCCATAGTTTTACCAAATACAGCATTATTCATCAACTTAAATAAGTTTTTCTCGAATTCGTTCTTTGCTTTCTGCCTCAATTGCTTGTTCAAGTCAATGTAAGGCTTAAGCCATGCAGACTGCCGAAAACTTAGAATTCTATGAATTTTTTCTAGTTTAACA
Organism: Oxystoma pomonae; assembly: GCA_963921995.1. Classification (NCBI taxonomy): domain Eukaryota; kingdom Metazoa; phylum Arthropoda; class Insecta; order Coleoptera; family Brentidae; genus Oxystoma; species Oxystoma pomonae. Next base: position 48,389,593 of record OY998166.1, read on the forward strand.
CCAAGTTGCAACGCCTGCTTTAAATTCCGATAGTGAATAATATATTCTTTTTTGTCATATAATGTAGCTAATAGCTATTTATTTTTGGCGCTTTTATCATCAAGTGGATTTCGATGTTCAGGACATAGGGGTAAGTCGGAAAAATAATCATGCAACTCTACAGGAATGCTTAAATTTACTTCTAGTATGTATCCTTCAGAGGAATCATCTGAAATTTCTTCCACTTTGAAATTTTTTATTTCAGTTTCTTCCAACCATTTAAATTCTCCATACGGTAGATAGTACTTATTACTCATACTAAAGTCATATTGATTTTTTATATCAAAATATGCCAAAAACGTTGTTTCTTTGCTTGAATCATAATTAGGCATATGTGTGTTGTTGGTCTCAATATATCTTTTTGAGCACTGGCTAAGACCCCCTCGAATTACACGTTCAATAAAGGTCACCATATTATAATCTGTCAGAAGCTCAAGTTTTTGTTGCGTTAAATATAACATACAATCCCAAGTATATCCTGGAAGCGTAGAGTAATTTGCTGGATCCAAGTCATATGTTCTATGAGTGCTTTGTCTAAATTGTTCGAAAATTTCCACCAGCAACATTATATCAACTTTCATGTAAAATTCCAAATAACTTTGCAGATTCTTACAGTTAAAACTATTGGACAAATATTGAAAAACATTGACTGGCTAGGCAAACATGTTTCTTGTAAAGTATCCTAACTACTCATATAATCATAACAAAATACTCCCTTTCTATGAAATTAATTGTATTGTGCTTCAGTTAGATTGGGAAATTCCTTTTTTAATATTGGATATTCTTGTAGGTAAGAAGCTAACTCCTTCAGACTGCTAGCCATGAACCGGTAGGAATCAATAAATCGAAATTCAATTAGGTTCTCTTGAATTATTTTAGTAAAGGAAATGTACTTTTCTTTATTAATGGGAAGTACGTTTATAGAACCGTCCAATTTGGCAATGCTTCCTATTATTAGATTTCCATCGTAGGAACTTAAATTATGGAAACTACTGGTACCGTGTGACTGTCTTGAAAATTTAAGTTACAGTTTTCATGTGCTGCTCCTCTAAACTCAGATGTTAAGTGATTGTGGTCACGCATTTTCTTTTCCCCATTTAGAAAAGGTTTTTCACAAATATGACAATTTTTGGCATCATAAAAATTATTTTTTTTGTTTTTTACTTAAGGGTTCCATAGGTAAATCACATAGAAACACAGTCTCCAAGTTTTCAGCGAAATCCAGTAGTTCTTTAGCAAACCAGTCCATACAATCAGTTCCAGTATATGAACGATAAAAAGATAAGGATTCGTCATAAGAACATTTAACGTAGTATCCTATAGAACAAGGAATATGTCTTTGATAATTTTGTGTGGGTTTTCCATTGTTTTCATTAATCGGAAGTAACAAACATTCAATGTCGGAGTAAGTTTTTGAATTCAACTATTTTTTTTTATCCTCACTAGGTAATTTTGGAACTACTGTACTATCAATTATCTTACAATCTTTAGCATGTTGATTAAGTACATGTTCAGAGTAAAAATAGTGTAAACATCTATCACATATCCACTTTGCCATTTTCCTGTTACTCAGTTGATAACTGACCAGTCTCGACAGGTTTTTTATCCACACAAAGTGGAAAGTAGGGTGAGATAAATCGTTAATCTCCTCATTTTCAGAATAGTATTTATCTTGAAGCAATAATAAGTTTATATGCTTGGAACATTTGTCTTCTGTAATGTATGAAGGTAACACTTTAAAATTACCATTACACATTTTTTGAAGTCTGTAGACGTTGGAGAAAACATTGTTTTGTTTTTCAAACTTCGAAATTTGCTTTAAGTTCATTGGAAACTTAATGCCACTTAAGCTAAGCACTTGTTGAGGATGAGGATACGATGATATACGATCCGAATTACAACTTGCAGGATACAATGCTGACACAACAGCCCAAGCGAAACACATGCTATCTTTGTTTTTTACATTAATATAAGCTCCTTTATTTAAAATGACTTTTGGTATTTCTAGATGACACCCAATCTTCATAGGATTATATTTATTTATGCCAAACATAATGTTGCTTATTTTGTCAATAGACCAGTCGGATTGATTTTCCTGAAATTCTTCCAAATCAGTTAAGAGTGGAACTTTTATGTTTCTACTGAACCACTGAGATAAATTTGTATTTCGGTAAATAGGAGCATTAGAGGTATTAAAATGTTTTGTTTCAGTCACTAACTCACCTCGTTTTAAAACTTGGAAATCTCCACTTAAAACAGCATTTACTTTTATTGTTTCTTCTTTCTTTAAAATATTTTTTATTCTTCGTTTGAATAAACTAAAGCAGTCATGCAAAAATGGTTTCGGATCAGTATGTTTTAAGTTCGTTATAACTCCACTTCTTAGTCTGTTCTCAAAAGCTGAGTTTACATCCTCCCACTGCACCCTATGCTTCGCCGTTTCTTTGAGAGTCCCATGACCAGCTCCTTGTTCAATTCTGATGTTTTTCAAATTATGCTTACACTCCTTAACTTGTCCAAGGCACGCTGTTAGATGAGCTTTCTCTGTTACGGTACTAGATTTTTTAAGTGCAATACTTATTTTTCGACCAGCTAGTGCACATTCTTTTAGCGTTTTTAAAATAAACTTTTCATCCATTTTTTCACAGCTCCGATTCAGCTGATATTTAATTTTATAAATTAATTCCGTTGCAAAACTCATTTTGATCAATTGGAAATATAAAATATTTAGGTCACAAAACACTTCTTATTTTTAAAATTGACGTGTGCTCACTAATTTTCTCAAAATTTTACAGGTAGAGTTGAAATGTGAACCTTATTGGGAGGTACACGATCATTCAAGTATTTAGGCCTAATTTTCTCAAAATTTAAGGCTGCGTCGCATTTATAACATTAAAAACGTGTCATAAATGGCATGTTTAGTACAGATTTCTCAAAACTACAAGCATGTTTTAACCAAAAACTTTAAGATATAAATTTGTCCCTTGCTTTTGTGTGGAAATTTGTTAACTTATTTATTTTATTTATAAAGTGAGCCACGGTTAAGTTTTTAGTTAGCTCGCCTCTGCTGCAGGTGTTCCGATTATGCTAATGGTTTTCACGTTGTGACTTGTTGCCTTTTTTCTTACACGTATTCGTTGCTTTTTCTTTCTGGTTGGATCTTGTAGTTTTAAGTCACCCTCTTCTAATTTATGCAAAGAAATAGTGGATATGATAGAGTTGGGTTTGATGATCTGATCTTTAACGCAAATATTGATATGTAGTAATAAATAAATATTTTATCACCTTTAACGTTTTGTATATTAGTTTAAAGAGAATGTATAAAACACCGCACGAATGCAGATGTAAATGTGTATTCATGCATAATTCTGAGTAACAGAACCAACTAACTTAGAAGAATTAGCTTGTCATATCTTACGTGTGTTAAAAAAGGAATCAAAGTTATCAAATAAAAATACCTATTTATGCTACCACTAAACATTTCTCTTTTTTTTTATTTTCGCATAAACAAAAATCCTCTTAAAAGTTATTGTTTTCCAATTTAGTAGTTTAAACAGTAAAGCAATGCACATTGCAATAGTTTATTTTTGATTAGTTTTCTTATTCTCGATATCTCGTTATAAACGCATAAAATTCGACAAAAAAAATACCTCACTGACAGTAATAATTGCTAATCCAATTTGTCGCTGAAGTTTTCTCTTTCTTAAACTGCGTTATTTGATTATAATTTTATATTACCGTGAACAAATATAGATTTGCTATACAAAGACATATTTAAAACAAGCGTAGTAGATATTTTAAATTTTAAAGAAAAATTTATTTCCACATTTAGATATAATGTAATGTAAGTTTTTTTAATATTTATAAAAAATTTTGCTGAAAATTTTGGCTTGCGACTATTTTGACTTGAGAAACGTAATTAAATTACATTGTAATATATCCAAAGTGGCGCTTAGTACTCATTCAGGAGGCAAACCTGCACTATTGTATGTTCCAAGTCATTCAAGATAACATTGAAAACTATGTAGCTCCTGAAATTTCAAACGACAGACGTTCCTTTAAGCTTCATATGGCTTGTTTATTTATTTTCTTTCTGCCAACCACAAATTATTTAAATTTTTGATCATCATTTAAAACTCTATGCCAGCAGCATCCATTGTGTTGTGTGTTTTTTGGTACGCTGGCAAGTTTTTATTTTTTGTATTGCTTTTCTTCATTTTACGCACCGATTTCGCCACCTATTAGCTACATTTTATATTAACGCCCTAAGTCGAGTCGATATAACTATCTATTTAATGCGGGTCCTATAGAGAGTCAAACTTTTATTGATTTGGGTGCAACCGCTCTGCTTTAATTCCGTTTCCGAGCACTGTTCATCTGCGTCAATAAAGAGCAGAGGCATGCAAAGGTGATCAAGATAATTTCGAACAAGCGAGCCGCGCTTAACGATACATGCAAACGCACACCGCAGCGTCACGGCTCAGACCGATACGACGCGACTGCAGCAAGCGCTGGGGTAGTACTGTTAGGTGGTATGTGAAAGTAGTTTATACGGCCCTTATAGAGCACCCCCTCGCTTCTTATTGGTCAGCCATTATGAGGCAAGCTAGTCTCTCATTGGATGGCCGCCATATTAGCTCCTCCTCCACGTGAGCAAGCTCTCTTCTGATTGGTCGACCGCCATGTTGACGCCTACCGCAAGGTGGGGGGAGCTTTCTTCTCATTGGTCGGCCGCCATCTTAACGCCTACCGCAAGGTGGAGGGAGCTTGCTTCTCATTGGTCGGCCGCCATCTTGGAGGCGTGGTCACGCATCCTGGGGGGGGGTTGAGGGGGAAGTGGGAGGAGCCTAGGGTGGAAGGGTGGGGGTGTTCTATAATAGCCGTATAAACTACTTTCACATACCACCTAACAGTACTACCCCAGCGCTTGCTGCCGTCGCGTCGTCTCGGTCTGAGCCGTGACGCTGCGGTGTGCGTTTGCATGTATCGTTAAGCGCGGCTCGCTTGTTCGAAATTATCTTGATCACCTTTGCATGCCTCTGCTCTTTATTGACGCAGATGAACAGCGCTCGGAAACGGAATTAAAGCAGAGCGGTTGCACCCAAATCAATAGAAGTTTGACTCTCTATAGAACCCGCATTGAATAGATAGTTATATCGACTCGACTTAAGGCGTTATTATAAAATGTAGCTAATAGGTGGCGAAGTCGCTGCGTAAAATGAAGAAAAGCAATACAAAAAATAAAAACTTGCCAGCGTACCAAAAAACACACAACACAATGGATGCTGCTGGCATAGAGTTTTAAATAATGATCAAAAATTTAAATAATTTGTGGTTGGCAGAAAGAAAATAAATAAACAAGCCATATGAAGCTTAAAGTAACGTTTGTCGTTTGAAATTTCAGGAGCTACATAGTTTTCAATGTTATCTTGAATGACTTGGAATATAGTTAATTCGGTACAATAGTGTTAATTACGTTTCTCAAGTCAAAATAGTCGCAAGCCAAAATTTTCAGCAAATTTTTTTATAATTATTAAAAAAACTTACATTACATTATACCTAAATTTGGAAATAAATTTTTCTTTAAAATTTAAAAAATCTAGTACGCTTGTTTTAAATATGTCTTTGTATAGCTAATCTATATTTGTTTACGGTAATATAAAATTATAATCAAATAACGCAGTTTAAGAAATAGAAAACTTCAGAAACAAATTGGATTAGCAATTATTACTGTCAATGAGGTAATTTTTTTTTGTCGAATTTTATGCGTTTATAACGAGATATCGAGAATAAGAAAACTAATCAAAAATAAACTATTGCAATGTGCATTGCTTTACTGTTTAAGCTACTAAATATTTTTTTCATTGGTAAACAATAATTTTTAAGACGATTTTTGTTTATGCGAAAATAAAAAAAAAGAGAAATGTTTAGTGGTAGCATAAATAGGTATTTTTATTTGATAACTTTGATTCCTTTTTTAACACACGTAAGATATGACAAGCTAATTCTTCTAAGTTAGTTGGTTCTGTTACTCAGAATTATGCATGAATACACATTTACATCTGCATTCGTGCGGTGTTTTAAACATTCTCTTTAAACTAATATACAAAACGTTAAAAGTGATAAAATATTTATTTATTACTACATATCAATATTTGAGTTAAAGATCAGATCATCAAACCCAACTCTATCATATCCACTATTTCTTTGCATAAATTAGAAGAGGGTGACGTAAAACTACAAGATCCAACTAGAAAAAAAAAGCAACGAATACGTGTAAGAAAAAAGGCAACAAGTCACAACGTGAAAACCATTAGCATAATCGGAACACCTGCAGCAGAGGCGAGCTAACTAAAAACTTAACCGTGGCTCACTTTATAAATAAAATAAATAAGTTAACAAATTTCCACACAAAAACAAGGGACAAATTTATATCTTAAAGTTTTTGGTTAAAACATGCTTTTATGACACGTTTTTAATGTTATAATGTTATAAATCCGACGCAAACTTAAATTTTGAGAAAATTAGGCCTAAATGCTATTTTTAACACATCTTGAATGATCGTGTACCTCCCAATAAGGTTCACATTTCAACTCTACCTGTAAAATTTTGAGAAAATTAAGCCTTTATTATAACACATCTTAAAATTAAAATCATACAAATCAACGGTGTAATAGCGCCGCAAGCAAAAATATTTACAATTTAAGCAGCAAGTTCTTTAAATCTTTTGAATTCTAAATGCTTTAAGGAGGGTAATTTACATCAAAAATAAATTGGTTTATATTTTAGGGCACCCTCCAAACCATTACAAAATTAAAATAATGTTATTTATATTTACATAAGAAGAGTTTTAAAGGGCATGAGCAATCTGAAAGAAGAGCAGAGCAGTTTTCGGAGGAGTAAATCAAAGGCAAAACGCAATGAATAATTAAAATTTGGCGGCGGCGGCGTACCGGTTTGGTGCACGCACCAGTTTGGCTGGCCTTGGGGCGGCCCTGATTAATGAATATTAAATATATTGGTTAGACTTCCATATTTAACAAGTAATTTTTTTTTGACAATTCGTAAAAAGCTTTGGACTTTTGAATTCCAAGTGTCAATATGTATACACACATACAATAACATAAAAAATATCATAAAAGAAAACTAAAACACGCAATGCATAACAATTTTGTAATATTTATTAATTTTTCATTTACTAACCGTCTCAACGTTACCTAAACTTGATAAAATTGTTTTAAACAAATTATACTTAAGCAATAGTGTCAGCTTCATTCTATATTTTTGTGCGTGTTATTAGTATTCAGCAGATATGGGGTAATATTCAAAAAATGCGAAAAAAAAAAAATAAATATTGACTACTTTCTTCTTTAAGAAAAGTAAAATAAAAAATGCATCAGAAAATCAATTAGGTATAATACGACTTAATATTAAAATATATATAGGTATATAAATTAGTGGTAGTGAAAAGTGATGCTAAATACTATAACCTAATATGAAAATATATATAGGTATATAAAACAGTAGTAGTCAAAGTGATACTAAAGAGGTACGTATCAAATATTTAGTTAAAATAAACATATTTAGCTTTAACAATTGAACCAAGAATATCAACATGATCCGTGAGACGTGCGAGTAAGAGAAATAGAGAGTTCTCCTAGTGCGAGTGAGAGAGAAATACAGAAAGAGATAGAGCAAAAATACATAAGATAGAAAGAGAAAGTATAGACTGACACGCCACCGGAGGGGTAAAGTGGGTAACGGATGTCCTACTTGTCCGCCACCGAGGTGGAGAAAGTTGGTAGCCGGTCCTGCATTGATCAACCACCGAAGGGGGGAAAGTTGGTGGCTTCTCCTACTTGTCCGCCACCGAACGGGGAAAGTTGGTAGCGAATCTCCTACTTCTATGCCACCGAAGGAGGGAAAGATGGTAGCGGATCTTTTACTTATCCGCCACCGAAGGGGGGAAATTTAGTAGCCGGTCGTCCAGTTGTTCGCCACCGAAGGGGGGAAAGTTGGTAGCCGAGCTCCTATTGCTCCACCACCGAAGGAAGGATCTATGACTTTTCAACCTTTTAAATCCCTTCGGGGTTACAAAAATTCTTTAACCAAATATGTAGTTTAATTTTTATAAAATGTTTAGCTCTAGGAACTAAAAGTCTAAATATTTGCTAATCAAGTTATCAAATTTTTAAATGATTTTTAAAAAATCAAATGTGATGCATTACCAGAAAGAATTTCAAAGAAACGTAAAAAATAGCAAATAAAAATCTACAGGCGCGATATTTTAGAAAGCCCAATTTATATTAATAATATTAGTAATAATAATAAAGTGCCTTTATTTTTTGTTTGCAAGATTGTATAAATCTATATAATACATGGGTGGCGACATTCAAATTAAATTTGCTGTTCCTTGCAACCACTCTTTATAAGAAAAGCTAAATTAACATAATAACTTAATATTCTATACTACATAAATAAATTCTGTCTTGAAATAATAGCATATCACACTAATAAATAATTATTTACTTAAAGGTTATTTATTAAGTATTTTAAAAAAAGAAAAAAGACTGTTAAGAACGAAGATCAAAAAACAGAAAATGTTTTATGTAAATCATTTCACATACGATCACCGGCTTTCCTTGGTTTCTTAAAACTAGATATGGTTTTTAAAGAATTGATATAAGCAGGTAGTTTATTAAAAAGTTTTACTGCCATATAAGAAAAACTCTTTTGAAACTGGGAAGCTCACAAAATCTTAATAAACGCTAAATCTAAACAGAGATACACTTAGTTTTTCCATCACATCGATACATCTTAATCTTAAAATTAATAGGATTAAGGCATCTGACGTAGTCCACAGTAGAGGATGAAGACCTGCGCTATCTAAGATGGGCCTACATACTGAGCTTCGTAAAGAAGCCAGCGAGTCTCGGGGAGAGGGCGGTAGGACGTGTAGCGGGAGGAAGCAAGACGAGGTACGGCAGAGATGCTTAATTACCTAAGCACAACCAATATCTTACGTGTAAAGTAAAGATGGCATTACACATATTTTCAAACATTTAAAAGCGGTCAAAGCTAATATAAAAGAGTAGGTTAAGTAGTACCCGGCTATATTAATCCTGAACTTGTTACAAACCAGTTAGTAGTACTTTAGCCTTCGCGGTGAGCACACGTCAATTTTAAAAATAAGAAGTGTTTTCTGACCTAAATATTTTATATTTCCAATTGATCAAAATGAGTTTTGCAACGGAGTTAATTTATAAAATTAAATGTCAGCTGAATCGGAGCTGTGAAAAAATGGATGATAAGTTTATTTTAAAAACGCTAAAAGAATGTGCACTAGGTAGTCGAAAAATAAGTATTACACTAGTACCGTAACAGAGATAGCTCATATAACAGCTTGCCTTGGACAAGTTAAGGAGTGTAAGCATAATTTGAAAAACATCAGAATTAAACAAGGAGCTGGTCATGGGACTCTCAAAGAAACGGCGAAGCATAGGGTGCAGTGGGAGGATGTAAACTCAGCTTTTGAGAACAGACTAAGCAGTGGAGTTATTACGAACTTAAAACATACTGATCCGAAACCATTTTTGAATGACTGTTTTAGTTTATTTAAACGAAGAATAGAAAATATTTTAAAGAAAGAAGAAACAATAAAAGTAAATGCTGTTTTAAGTGGAGATTTCCAAGTTTTAAAACGAGGTGAGTTAATGACTGAAACAAAACATTTTAATACCTCTAATGCTCCTATTTATCGAAATACAAATTTATCTTAGTGTTTCAGTAGAAACATAAAAGTCCCACTCTTAACTGATTTGGAAGAATTTCAGGAAAATCAATCCGACTGGTCTCATTACTTCACAACATTATGTTTGGCATAAATAAATATAATCCTATGAAGATTGGGTGTCATCTAGAATTACCAAAAGTCATTTTAAATAAAGGAGCTTGTATTAATGTAAAAAACAAGGATAGCATGTGTTTCGCTTGGGCTGTTGTATCAGCATTGTATCCTGCAAGTTGTAATTCGGATCGTATATCATCGTATCCCCATCCTCAACAAGTGCTTAACTTAAGTGGCATTAAGTTTCCAATGAACTTAAAGCAAATTTCGAAGTTTGAAAAACAAAACAATGTTTCCGTCAACGTCTACAGACTTCAAAAAATGTGTAATGGTAACTTTAAAGTGTTACCTTCATACATTACAGAAGACAAATGTTCCAAGCATATAAACTTATTATTGCTTCAAGATAAATAATATTCTGAAAATGAGGAGATTTTCGATTTATCTCACCCTACTTTCACTTTGTGTGGGTAAAAAACCTGTCGAGACTGGTCAGTTATCAACTGAGTAACAGGAAAATGGCAAAGTGGATATGTGATAGATGTTTACACTATTTTTACTCTGAACATGTACTTAATCAACATGCTAAAGATTGTAAGATAATTGATAGTACAGTAGTTCCAAAATTACCTAGTGAGGATAAAAAAATAGTTGAATTTAAAATCTTTAAAAATAAGCAGATAGCTCCATTTATTATTTACTCCGACATTGAATGTTTGTTACTTCCGATTAATGAAAACAATGGAAAACCCACACAAAATTATTAAAGACATATTCCTTGTTCTATAGGATACTACGTTAAATGTTCTTATGACGAATCCTTATCTTTTTATCGTTCATATACTGGACCTGATTGTATGGACTGGTTTGCTAAAGAACTACTGGATTTCGCTGAAAACTTGGAGACTGTGTTTTTATGTGATTTACCTATGGAACCCTTAAGTAAAAAACAAAAAAATAATTTTTATGATGCCAAAAATTGTCATATTTGTGAAAAACCTTTTCTAAATGGGGAAAAGAAAATTCGTAACCACAATCACTTAACATCTGAGTTTAGAGGAGCAGCACATGAAAACTGTAACTTAAATTTTCAAGACAGTCACACGGTACCAGCAGTTTTCCATAATTTAAGTTCCTACGATGGAAATCTAATAATAGGAAGCATTGCCAAATTGGACGGTTCTATAAACGTACTTCCCATTAATAAAGAAAAGTACATGTCCTTTACTAAAAAAATTCAAGAGAACCTAATTGAATTTCGATTTATTGATTCGTACCGGTTCATGGCTAGCAGTCTGCTGGAGTTAGCTTCTTACCTACAAGAATATCCAATATTAAAAAAGGAATTTCCCAATCTAACTGAAGCACAATACAATTAATTTCATAGAAAGGGAGTATTTTGTTACGATTATATGAGTAGTTGGGATACTTTACAAGAAACATGTTTGCCTAGCCAGTCAATGTTTTTCAATATTTTGTCCAATAGCCACAGAAGCAAGGATGACTATGCACATGCTTAAAATGTATGGTCAAGTTTTAACTGTAAGAATCTGCAAAGTTATTTGGAATTTTACATGAAAGTTGATATAATGTTGCTGGTGGAAATTTTCGAACAATTTAGACAAAGCACTCATAGAACATATGACTTGGATCCAGCAAATTACTATACGCTTCCAGGATATACTTGGGATTGTATGTTATATATAACGCAACAAAAACTTGAGCTTCTGACAGATTATAATATGGTGACCTTTATTGAACGTGAAATTCGAGGGGGTCTTAGCCAGTGCTCAAAGAGATATATTGAGGACAACAACACATATATGCCTAATTATGATTCAAGCAAAGAAACAACGTTTTTGGCATATTTTGATATAAACATATATAATAATATATCAATATGGCTTTAGTATGAGTCAATATCTACCGTATGGAGAATTTAAATGGTTGGAAGAAACTGAAATAAAAAATTTCAAAGTGGAAGAAATTTCAGATGATTCCTCTGAAGGATACATACTAGAAGTAAATTTAAGCATTCCTGTAGAGTTGCATGATTATTTTTCCGACTTACCCCCATGTCCTGAACATCGAAATCCACTTGATAATAAAAGCGCCAAAAATAAAAAGCTATTAGCTACATTATATGACAAAAAAGAATATATTATCCACTATCGGAATTTAAAGCAGGCGTTGCAACTTGGTGTTAAACTAGAAAAAATTCATAGAATTCTAAGTTTTCGGCAGTCTGCATGGCTTAAGCCTTATATTGACTTGAACACGCAATTGAGGCAGAAAGCAAAGAACGAATTCGAGAAAAACTTATTTAAGTTGATGAATAATGCTGTATTTGGTAAAACTATGGAGAATATTCGTAACCATAGTGTTGCTAAATTGGTTAATAAATGGGATGGACGTTATGGAGCTGAAATGTTAATATCAAGACCTGAGTTTAAAAGTGTTTGTATTTTTAACAAAAATTTTGTGGCAGTTGAACTTCAAAAAACAGAGGTTTACTTTAACAAAACAATATACGTAGGGATGTGCATTTTGGACATTGCAAAGACAACGATATATGATTTTCATTATAATTATATAACAGTGAGTTAGCATATACTGATACTGACCCGTGTATTTATAAAATAAAAAATGATGTGTGTAAGGTGATGAAAAAGGACTGCTACAAATATTTTGATACTTCCGATTATCCTGAAAATAACATTTATGGGATATATATATATATTAAGAGTTAATTTTTTATTATGAAACCAGTTTTTTAATTTTTCAAAATCTTCCTCAATTTGTTTTTTAACGTCTTGTCAAGTTTTCGCCCTGCATAGCAGTACTGTGTCATATGCAAAGCTAACTATTGTACCTTTTAGCCCGAGTTTTAGCATATCATTTATATAAACTATAAAAAGAGAGCAGCCAGGACTGTTCCTTGAGGTACTCCAAACTTTACAGTTTTTTCTGTACTATAAGTTCCATCAGTATTCACTCGTTATATTCTCTCCGTTAAATAACTTTTTAGCAGATTGAATATTTTTCCACGTAGTCCATATCCTTTTCATTTTGTTAAGAGAGTCTCATGGCAGAAAGTGTCGAAAGCTTTAGATAAATCCACAAATAGGCAGATGCATGCGTCACTTTTGTCTAGTCTACTCGCGCTATGCTCAAATATATCTAAAGAAAAAAAAAGACGCTATGAGTCGTATCTACACCAGACTCTATAGCTCAGTTTCTGGGGCTTTTCACAAAGGATATACGAATAAAAAACCTAAAACAGTAGTCGGACGCCGGCGCCGTAAAAGAAAAGAATGACATGACTAATAATATAAGTAATAGGTAAGTATAGGTCATTCTTATACTTGAGTATAAGAAAAAAGATGTCGTTTATATTTATAAATTAAAATCACCATCCACAGGTAGGTTTTTGCAACGCTTTTTAGACTTGAAAATATCAATTAAAAAAAAAAGGATCATGAAATACCGGGATGTAACAGTTATATCTTGTACTGTTCGTCTTACTCCTAGGTGGTGCATAGGAATAAATAATAATTTTGTATCAAGTGCAGAAAATCATTATTTTCTTCAAAATGACGTTGTAAAAAAACCTGGATTCCTCTGTATCTGGCAAACTTAATTGTTGATTTAAAATGTTGTTATATATGCATGCATGTAAATAAATTGTTCACTTTGTATCACGTAAGTTAGGTATTGATAAGTAATACCTATATAAACTTGTCATAATGTAGTTGTGAATAATATTATGTCAAATAGTTGGATATTGTCTAAATAACTTGATGTTAATTTTTATAATATCATCTACGTGCATAATAAATAAATTGTATAAAAACTCTTACTTTTCTTAAGTTTACTTCGTTTAATAATGAATAATTAGTTTTTTCTTTCCTACTCAAAAACGGTCACTCCCTTAAACGGTCCATGTACTGTAATGAAATTTTTAGTGGCCGCTATTGAGAAGTTTTACTGTACGATAATCTAATGATTTCAGAATGTTAGGTCGAAAATCTCTTGATAAAATAGCGTATTGGTTACAAGAAAACCAATAAACAAGACATCTTTATGTTAAGGGTAAAAACAATACACAAGATTTATCTAGAATTCTAGGTACTTTTCAAAATCTTTATGACTGATTCTGAATCTTTAACACCATCCTTCTTGCTTAATTTCTTAAAGAAGGCGTCTTTCTCTCGTCTACATATTTATATTAATTTCGACGTAGAGAGGGACACTCTTACCGCTATCCTGTTCGAAAAATTCCAACACCCTTTTTTTGACAGGATTTCGCTCAGCTGGACGTACAGCTCCTTCACGTCTGTGCTCTTACCAAGACCACTTGCTTATTTCTTATACCTCGTCTTTTGTGCTTGTTTTACTACGATCATCTTATGATTCCAAAATCTTAGGTCGAGAATCTTTAATTAATTAAAATTAATTAAAAACTATCTTGCCTTGAATTAAAATCTATTTCACATTAAGTAATGTACTTCATCTGATTATTTTAGTATACATTTTTTATTCTAGTTAAAAAAATAATTGCCATTTTTAAGTGTTTGGTTAAGTTTAGTAAAATTAGGTATGTTAATAATAAATAGTGCATATAGTATATAAATTTTAATTCTTTGTGTGCTAACTGAATTGAGGAAGAGAGTGATGCTGCGTGCTGACAATGTATTGAGTAGTATTCACTCATGCTTTTTTCGGGTTCTAGTAGATGCCATAATGTAAAGATTTTGTTAAAATACTTGATGTATTCTACTACTATAGGTACTATTTTACTTTCAATTTCCAAAAATTTTGAAAACTGCACATTTTCTTTAAGTGATGAAGTCCTGTTAGGAATTTACCTGAGTCCTGGCACCTCTTTGTCGATCGCAGGGGTTTCTAGACTGCGTAGCAAATATGCATAGTGGATCGCTAGCTTTACACCCCCCCCCCCCTCCTCCGAACAGCCATCATCTGCTATTTAACATTGCTTCCGTCCCAGCATCCATAAGACGATACAAATTAAAAATTAAGAATAAAACATTGGAAAGGAAACCCAATATCTCGTATATATTAAAGCTCGAGCAAAGTAAAATTGTCTTTCTTTTCGACACTCTTTCACAACATTCACTAATTTTGATTTACTACTCTGCATTGCCATACTTCTTTAGATGATTCTTCCGATTGAGTTCAAAATTAATTGAAAAAATAATCATTTAAAAACGTATTACCAGTGAATTAAACTACACGCCATAGTGAAAAGAGTGTTAATAAGTGGAAAATATATTGTTTAACAATTAATTAAAATTTAACCTATTGAACGCAATATTTAATTGCTATAACTTTACTTTACAAAAAAATATTTTTATTTGTGTGTCCCTAAAAGTTCAATTTTTGCCAACTACCATTATTATGTAATAATATTATTAGGAGTAGTAGTATATAGTACTAGCCTATAACCATGTAGTTTTCACATTTTTAATAATGAGCCCTCATGGACCACCACACTGAGAGAACAAAAATTAACCATTATATAAATTTTATATGCCACCAATACAAAAATTGCATACTATTGGTGACAACTAATCTGTTTGCTTGGAATACAGCACTAGTGGGAAAACTTGGATGCAAATATCTTAATTTTTTTAAAAAATATTATTATTTTCTTACGTTTTGTCTTCCGATATGATTAAACATCGTAGTTCATGATTTTCCCTCTCCATCGATACGTTTTAAAGTCAAAAAAGCTATATCAGCAATATTATTCTGGGCCACGCAGATCATTATAATAAGACGTCATCTAATTTTTTAAATAAATAAACTATTTTAGAAGAATTAAAAAGACTTCGATTTATATAAAATATATACACGTATATGTTAACAAAAATAATAAAAAGACCAAGGGTCTCTTCTACTGTTGAATATATAATATTCGAGAAATTGACCGAGGGTCAATAAGTATTAATATGTTAATGGCCAAGGGCCAGATTAAACTGACCTAGGGTCAATAAGTCACAATTTTGGTGGCTAACTTACTGTTGCATACATAATATGCGAGAAATTGACCGAGGGTCAATAAGTATTAATATGTTAATGGCCAAGGGCCAGATTAAACTGACTTAGGGTCAATAAGTCACAATTTTGGTGGCTAAGAGCCGATATACGTTATAGGTGTTGTATGCATCAAAAGTATGCAAGTAAGGCCAAGGGCTAATGTTATTATATATCAAGGAGGCTAAAAGTAAATTAAAATTTTAAATTCGACCCAGGGTCGGTCCATATACATGCTTCGGTTTTATATTATCTAACCGTGGATATATAGTTTTAACCAACACTTTATCGAAATTGTTAACTAAAAGCCAGGTTATAAATGATGTTTTTCCTGGCACGACCAATATATGATAAATTTAAAGCGGACCATATTTATACATGTAGCAAATCAGCAGATTTAAAGAGTTAAAACAAATAACGTAATAAATTGTCGCCTTATTCTTTATGTATTCGATTTCAACAGACTTTTTTGTTTGTAATTATAGGCGACTCCGAAGATAAAGAATTGGAATTTGTAGACGTAAAAGGGGATCCGCTTTTTCTCCCAAATGAGAAATGCGAATTTGAGGGCGAAAATGAAAACTTAGATCAGGATCAGTTTTCCTTTTTGGGGGCAAAATCTCTAGAAGATGGTCTAGAAGGACCTGATTTACACCCTGAAATTGTAGTCAGATGGTTGCTTTATCTTCTAAAAGGTGTATCGAAAGAAGAGAGGGAGAAAATAATTGGAAAATACCCTCTTTCTAAGAATTGTAAAGCCCTTTCACCAGCGGAAATAAATGCTGAAGTTTCGGAGTGTGTTCCTCAATCCACAACAAAAAGCGATCGACTTTTAAAATCGCTTCAATATCAGTTGGGTCCATGGGTAAATAAAAAAGTATTGGGAATGATGAAGGATGAGAACAATGGAAAAATCATGACTCACTTCGTTGGACTTTGATCAAAAATGTACGCTATAAAGGTTCTTAATACTGAGGAGCAAGAGAATCTCGTATGTGACGTCTTTCAGAGAACCCTTAATACAAAAATAACAAAAAAGGCAAAAGGTGTAAAGAAATCCGTGGTTAAAACTCATATAACTATTGAGGATTATGTAGAATGTCTTAGTACATTTAATGAAAAAATTATTACACAAAGGTCGATTCAATCAAACAAACATGAACTATATTGCGTCAAGCAAACCAAAATAGGACTAAGCCCCCATGATGACAAACGACGTATATCAATTAATTCGCCCAAAACTTTACCTTGGGGATATTATAGTATTACGCCTATATCATGAGATATGTGTACCTAGCCATAAGAACATATATAAGTATAGATTTATTAGTGCAAAATCGTATATAAATATAATAATATGTAAATTTAAGATAAACTTTAGATTGTAGTACCTCGTTTAGATTCTAAGTAGTATAATGTATAATAGTATAATGTATAAGTTTTAATACGAACTGTATTTATATTATGTAAGAATAACAAAGAATATATTATAAAATATATGAAATTAAAAACAAACAACAAACTAATTGTATATTTATAATACCTTCCAAACGCAAAGTTAATAAATATTCTTAAAATAATACTTGTGATCAATAGATCTAAGAGTCTTATCTAGATAATTTTAAATATACACCTATCTCTAAATATATATAATAAATATAAAATATAAGAGCTATATGCAAATTTCTATGTAGGTCAATAAAAATACCACGTTTTCGTCCTATTGGGATTTACATGGGGAAAGTGAGCGGGAACACCCTCTGCTTATCTACTTATATTGTCCTTAGTTATTAAAAGTTATTTTTACCGAAATGGCGCAAAATGAGAAAATGCGTCTGTAAAATGAAGATAACATGTGATGCCTCATTGTAACACCGATTTTGAAATAATAAAAAAAAATGTTATTATGCTCCAACATACATCCGACATTTTGATGTTATACGGTGTGCACGTGGTTTTGGTGACACTGTTGAGGCGTCATACGATATAACTAAACTCTATCGTTTATTCAAGAAAATAGTAATTACCTAATTTATGTGTACCCTCGGTTACCTTAAATTTATGTTTGTAAGTGATTTATAATGTTATTAAAACTAATTTTTGACTAATAAATGGATTTATAAATAAAAATTTATTAGGATAATTTTTGCGGTATCATTTTGTAATTCTCAAAATAATTTTTAAATTTATTTTAAATATACATATACATATACATATACATATACATATACATATACATATACATATACATATACATATACATATACATATACATATACATATACATATACATATACATATACATATACATATACATATACATACACATATACATATACATATTCATATACATATACATATACATATACATATACATATACATATACATATACATATACATATACATATACATATACATATACATATACATATACATATACATATACATATACATATACATATACATATACATATACATATACATATACATATACATATACATATACATATACATATACATATACATATACATATACATATACATATACATATACATATACATATACATATACATATACATATACATATACATATACATATACATATACATATACATATTGTTACATTTTACGTTTAAATTGAATTGTTCTTAGTTATTAAAAGGTGTTTTTATCTACTTGGCGCAAATTGAGAAAATGCGTCTTTAAAATGTAGACAAAATGTGATGCTTCATTGTAAAACACCGTTTTTAAAATAATTAAAAAAAATGTCATTATACTCCAACATTTTAGTGACATTGTTGAGGCGTCATACGATATAACTAAATATGTCCTTCATTCAGGTCAACAGTAATTACCTGATTAATTGTACCCTCGGTTACCTTAAATTTATGATTTATGAAATTGATTTATAAATAAAAATTTAATAGGATAATTTTTTCTTTATCAATATGCTATTATCCTGTTTTAATTAATTCTTTGAGCGTTTTCCTTTTAATCATGCACTGTTGCGCGCTAAATGTATCTCTCTCCTTTTTTAGCTTGTATAAATATAAAGGAACAAAATATAATCAGTGCGCACTTTCACGTTTTACTCTCGACATTCGCGAAGGCCGCTGGGGGCACTGTAGTCGGACGCTTTCATTTCGAGTCGACGTGTGTGCTCTTTGTCATTTTTTCTCGTTAATCAGAAAATCACCGTGAAGAGTAACTAGTTTTTTGTGACAGTGTGCAAAAGTTTTACATGATTTTATGTTATTTTTGATGAATTTTTTGCGCAGGCACCATCTAGGTATACCCTTGCGAAGAGTACCTTTTCCGCACTTGCTGGGTGATTATTCAAAATTTGTCTTTTGTAGCAAAAGGCTTAAGAAAATGTATTTTGGGTTGTTTGCAAAATATGAGTAGGGTACGTTTCGCCGCGGTCATTTCGCTGCAGTCCGTTTCGACGCAGCAATAAAAAACTACTCCTGCAAAAGTATAGCCGGAATTATACTCATTTGTAATAAAATAGTTTTTGTTTATCTTTATTAATATACGGGGTGGAGATTTTAAATAAAATATTGGCCGTAGCGCGTTAAAAAATAGTTTTTTCATACAATCCAAAAACGTCAACTAAGATTTTTAGCAGCTAAAATTTTCCGCTAAATTTTTTTGTGAATGGACCCTCAGAAAAGGGTTTATACACATACAACTTTTTTTTTCAAATAAGAAGACCCCGCTTGTGGCACCTTGTTGGAAAGATTATGGAAAAAGAAAAACGATCGTGTAATTTATTTTAACATTTGTCAATCCATGTGTCAAAATCCTCAAAAAATTATTGTTTCGGACTTCAAATGTAACATTGCCCCGAGTGGGTTGGAAATTTGTTTTGTAGAAAAATTCAAAAACAAAATTTTCGGCATAAAATTTTTTCGTTTGGGGCAATGTACCATTTAAAGCCTTAAGAAATTATTTTTTGAGGATTGTTGACGCATGGATTAACAAATGTCAAAAAAATACACGGGCGTTTTTCTTTTTTGATAAGCTTTCCAAAAAGGTGCCACAAGCGGTGTCTTCTCATTTGAAACAAAAAGTTCTATTTGAGGGTCCGTTTACAAAAGTTTTATGCCGAAAATGTTGACTCCTAAAAATATTAGTGTTTTGGGATTTTCCTAAAAAACGAATTTCCAACCAATACCGTTCTCAACTAAAAAGCCTGTTAACTCCTACTCCCTCAGTGCCCTTTAGCCTATCGTGGCTGACATTTTTATAACCAAATTGATAAGTAAAACATGGACTTTCTGTCAGTTTGGTGTCAATACAGCACCGATCATAGGCCAAAGGATACTAAAACGAAAATGAGTTAACTGGCTTTTTAGTTGAGAACGGTGTTGTTCCAACTCGCTAGGGGCAATGTTCAATTTGAAGCCCAACACAACGATTTCTTGAGGATTTTGACACATATATTGATAAATGTAAAAAAAAATACACGAGCATTTTTGTTTTTCGATAAGCTTTCCAACAAAGTGCTACAAGCAGGGTCTTCTCATTTGAAAAAATAAGTTGTATGTTTCTGAGGATCCGTTAACAAACATTTTTTGCTAAAAATTTTAGCTGCTTAAAAGTGTTAGTTGACGAGTTTTTGGATTTTTGTAAAAAACTATTTTTTAACCCGCTACGTCCAATATTCTGTTTAAAGTCTCCACCCTGTATAGGGTGGGCCAAAAAATTTGTCACTTTTTGAACAAGCTATAACTTTGGACCCAATCGGTCGATTTTTGAAATTTTTACAGAAGAAATTTGAGACTTTACTACCGCGACTCAAAATTTGATATATGTCTGAAATCCAAAATGGCGAGAGCTTTAAAAAATAGGTAAATTTCACCTTCCCTGCGAAAAATTTGTGTGCAGCCCTGGACTTGATTTTTGTCAAGAAGGCAAAAGCCCCATACTTTCTTCGCTTATCGAGGATCACTTATCTAAATTGGTTATAAGATAAAAAAGTTATACAAATTTTAAATCAGAGTATTTAAATCAAAAATTGTAATGTCTGTAGGAAGGTGCACTGTTTAGGGCTAGAATAACTTGTGCCTTAGTCGTTCGATTTTAAAAATTTTAGGCTTTCTGATAAGAAAAGACATGAGTTCTTGCTAATCTGGCTAAAAGTATGACATATGTCGAAAATACAAGATGGCGGAGAGCTTTAAAAAATGGGTAAATTTCACCCCCTGCCAAAAATCTGTGACCCTGGACTTGATTTTTTGTCAATGAGTAAAAAAATCGATGCCTCCTAACGAGGTATTAATTATCTAAATTGGTTATGAGATAATAAAGTTAAAAATATTTTAAATCAGTAAATTGTAATGTCTGTAGGAAGGTACAATGTTTAAGGCTAGCATAACTTGCGACATACTCGTTTGATTTTTAGAATTTTAAGCTCGTTGGTAAAAAAGACATGAATATTCACTAATTCTGTTCAAAATTTGACAAATATCAAAAATTGGGCGATTGGGTCAAAAGTTTTTGTGAAAATAATAGAATTTCTCATAACCAATTTAGATAAGGGATACCTCAGTAGGCGAAGAAGGTATGGGGCTTCTGGCTCATTGACAAAAATCAAATCCAGGGACGCACACAAATGTTTCGCAGGGGAGTGAAATTTACCCATTTTTTAAAGCTCTCAGCCATCTCGGATTTTTGACATATGTCATGTTTTGAGCCAGATTAGCAATACCTTATGATTTGCCCTACTGGATATTCCCAATGATCGTCTGAAAAGATCCATCTCGGTGGCTTTGAGTTTTCTTCTGTTGTTTTCTGTAATTCTCCATATTTCCGATCCGTATAATAGAGAACTTTAATCAGGGTTTCATATATATTATATTTTAGTTTTTTTCCTATTTTGCCAATCCAAAAGTTACTGGTTCTTTAATCTCTCTTTCATTTGTTCCTGTAGTGTCAAATTCGACTCCGAGGTATGTATAGTTATTGCACGCTGCTATTTTCTCTTTGTCCAGTTGAATATTTGACAATTCTGTCCCGATAGAGATATATTTTTTCTTCTCTGTATTAAGTTCCAGCCCCCACTGCTTAAACTGTTCCTGCAGCTTTCGTGCTATATATTCTAAGTCGTTGTTTTCGTTAGCGAGGATAACTTGATTGACAGCAAATTGTAAAGTGTATACACAGGTCTCTCCCAAGTCGATACTCATTCCTGTACATTTTATTTTCCATTTGTTTAGCGCTTTTACTACATATATTTTAAACAGCGTGGGTGACACACAGCAGCCTTGACAAAATCCCTTGTTGACAGAAAATGGTTGTAATAGTTTGTTATCAATTTTTGTTCTTCATGTATAGCCATTATACAAATTTTGGAGAGCTTTTGTGAGTGTATTACTAATGTTTGATTTCTATAGTATCTTCCAGAGGTTTTTAACAGGAACTGTATCGTAGGCTTTTTGGAAATCCACAAACATAAGATGAGTTTCTTGATTGATGCCAGACCTTTTTTCTACTAGTTGTTTTAGTCCGAATATATTATCGGTACAAGTTCTTCCAGCTCTGAAGCCTGATTGTTCCTCTTCCTCTTGATCTCTGAAGTCTAGTTCTATCAGATCTCTAATGATTCTTCCATATAGTCGACTTAACGTACTTGTCACCTCTATAATTTGCACAATCCAGTTTATTTCCTTTTGTGTGAATAGATTAAATATATGCGATCTTCCACTCTTCTGGTACTGGGGCTCCATTTAGGAAATTATTTATGCACCATGTCAGGTTTTTGAACAGTTTTTTTGTGCCATATTTAATTAATTCTGCTGCGATTTTTTTTGGACCTGGTGCCCTTCCATTTTTTAACCTGCTTACTGCTCTTTTCAGAGTGTTAATCTCGACGGTAATTTCTTCTCTTTCTATGCTTACTTCTGTTAGTGACATGGTCTTGTATTTTTCCCGGTCTTCTGTCAATAGTTGTCCGTAGTAGTTTATCCATTTTTTTGTTGGTATGATTTATATATTTCTAAGGATTTTTTCCACTAGATTTGACTTTTTAAATAAATTTCCATGACTCTGAGCATTTTGTTTCCCCTTAATATGTATTGATTTCGTTTCATTTCTTATCCCACATTTGTTTTTTTGTTGCTGAGATTGCGCGCCTTGTTGTTCTTTTTGATTTTAAGTAATTGTCTCTATTTTTCTTAACCATTGTTACTACCTATTACTTAGCCATTGTTAGTAACTTTGTTTTTTTGGATCTATTAGTGCCTCAATGTCTATTCCACCAAATTTTGTTACTTTTACTTCTGTTTTTGAAGTCAAGCGCTTCTTTTGCTGCCTTGTGGATGCTACTCATTATGTCTTTGTATACTTCGTTAATAGGCTTGTCATATCTGTTGTTGTATAGGACTCAAGTGCCGTCGCGCATTAGGCTATCTATATTGAAATGTTTAATTGTTATTTGTTCCATTTCTTCTGGTTTTTGATAGGTTTCCAGTCTATGGTGTTATAAGGAAATGTCACCTTTGCTTTAACTAAGTAATAATCTGACTCTTACGTTACTCTTCTATGTGCTGGAACATTATTTATCCATATTGTCGCGATCTATTTGGGTATTAAATAATCAATAATAGATTTTAGATTCCTTGTGTGTTGGATCCACGTATATTTATGAATATCCTTATGTTTGTAAAAGTCATTCAAAACTTTAAGTTGATAGCTCTGACATATTTCTATTAGTCGTTCTCCGTTATCATTGACTATTGCTTCTCCACATGAACCTACTACCTTCCAATTTATTCTTTGTCCAACTTTGCTCTTTAAGTCGCCAAGAATTATAACTTCTCTTGTTCTTCCTATTTTGTTTATTTCATCGTTAATTTTTTCAAAAAACTTATCCTTATTGCTGCATATTTTATCCTCGGATATTGCATATAGACCCAGGATGGTGACTGGCGCTTGGTATATATTAATATTAATTCGTATAATTTTTTCATCTATAATTTCAAAGTATGTTATTTTGATTTTATATATTTTGTGGATTAACACAGAGACTCTTTTTCTTGCTCTTTGATGTCTTGCGACACCGCTGAAGAATTGTATATATTTTTCCAGTATTTCCGAGCCCATTCACTTTTTCTTGTTTTTCGTCAGTACTTTAATGTATTTATTTCCCATGTAATTTTCATCACCTTTTCCTTTATTCCCTGGA
The DNA here is from genome assembly GCA_963921995.1 of Oxystoma pomonae. Classification (NCBI taxonomy): domain Eukaryota; kingdom Metazoa; phylum Arthropoda; class Insecta; order Coleoptera; family Brentidae; genus Oxystoma; species Oxystoma pomonae. The sequence continues at coordinate 48,413,726 of OY998166.1, forward strand.
CATTTCAAGCGCCAATATTCATAGTCCTTCTTTGTAGCTTAGGTGGTTTTCTATGTAGTCCGTCTGAAATACCGAGGCGATCACTAGGTTTTTTAGTATTATGAGTTTTTATGAATGACAGGGAACTAACCTGACATCTCAACCCCCAGCCTGGAGGGCCAGAAATTTGTCTTTCGGGTTTTCTTCCCCTAGCCTTTGATGATCCAACATCCGTCCTACAAGGCAGTAAGTTCGCCGTACTCTGACAGAAACCCTGAAAGGGTGCTAACATCCGGGCCAGATGAACCCTGTTTTTTTTACGAGGTTCATTCTCCTCCCCTTCACCCTTTTTCAACATGGCTTAGGACAGGGTTTGGCGGGTTCTTTTGTTCTAAATACTCCTGATTTAAAATTTGTATAACTTTTTTTTCAATCTTGTAACCAATTTAGATAAGTGATACCTTGGTAGATGAAGAAAGTATAGAGCTTTTGCCCCATTGACAAAAATCAAGTCCAGGGTTGCACACAAATTTTTTGCTGGCGCTTGGTATATATTAATATATTTTTCATTACCCACAAAATTTTTGCAGGGGAGATGATATTTACCCAATTTTTATAGCTCTCCGCCATCTTGGAATTTTGACATATGTCAAATTTTTTTTGAGTCGCGTCAGTAAAGTTATCTTTTGTCTATAAAAACGGTCAAAAATTTCAAAGATCGGCCGATTGGGTACAAAGTTATTTCAAACAGTGACATCAACAAATTTTTAGAAAAAATTGGTCTGATCATTGTTAACTTTTTTTTCTGTCAGTGTCAATCTTATTGATTGATAAATTTTTAAGTTTCGTCTCCAAATAAATATTAGAGAACATGCGTTTTTCGCCCTCAGTATGACATCATTACAAATAGGTATAATTTCAACTATAGTTACCTTTTTTTTGCGGCGAAATAGCCTGTGACGAAATGTATACTGTGCCTTGTAATAGCAATATTGTCAGTCAAGGTAAAGTTAATAATAGGACAGTTTTAAATTTCTAATATGTTTTTGCTAAAATACATCCAAACTTTTGAGTAAATTGTTGTTTTACTAACTATAGTAATAAGCAAAAAACTTCCCGGAAGGTCAGAAAGAATCATGTGCAAGCTATTCGAGTAAAAAATCTGCATATTGCCATATCGCAGAGTACAAAAAAAATAACTTAAGAAAACATTAGGATATCTAAATTGTTTTATTATTTGGAGGTAAATATGAAAGTAAATTTTTTTCATTACCCACATAACAAGCCACGAATATGGATATCCCCTGGATATTTATTTGAAATCAATGAACGTATATATTTTTTGTAATATCCAAACTACATGCACTGTATATCACCCTATGGATATTAATTATATGTATGTTATTTTTATATTCACTGCATATTCATATATGTTCAACTAATATGGCCCAAGATTTTGATTGTCCATGAAATTTGCAAAATATATACATAGACGAATGTATATATTATATCCAATCAGGAATATGCAACCCAGGTCTTAAATTTGAGTATCCACTGGATATGTAAATAATATCCATCCAATAAATATACATTGTTACGGTAAAACTTACGTTTCACGTAGCTACTCTATTACCACTAAAATTTGTAAAAAAAAATTTAAAATCTAATAACTTTAATTTTATAAAATCCGCACAAATACGAATATTATATTATAATTTTATTCCAGTACCTCTACAGCCATCTAGGGGAAAATCAGTAAACTTTCAAAAAGCCCATGTAAAGATTTTTGAGTTCTCTTTAAACATCACTTGAACTAGATTCCTTATTTTAACGAAAATGTAGAGCGTGAGCCATCAGGAATTTTAAAATTCATATAAAACAGCTTAATAATAATAAAAGACTCAATAAATAATGGAATAAAATATAACTACTTATTCCATATTTAAATAAATAATCTTGATTGAATATATTCCAATATAAACAAATTTTACAAATATACATTGTGGAGCATTTAAATTTATGAAGGCTTTACATTTGGTTTTGAAAGAACTCATCTGTGATAACTTCATTGAAAAGTGAGTAATTTTCTATTAGTGTATTGGGAAAAGATAGCTAGAAATTTGGTTGTAACTTAGAAAAAATGCAGCTGGGAATGTCAAGCTAGGTATAAAGAATATTATTGTGTATTTTTGTAAATGCCTGGTGTAAAAATTTTGTGAAATATTTAATAACCAAAGCAGAAAGTGGATATTTTAAAAATTGTAGAATTACCCAGTGTCAGTGCTTTTCCTTAAAACGAATTAACCTTCTACGTCGTGGAGATTCACAAACCCTCAAAAAAATGGGATAAAAAACTGGTTTATATGATGTTCGAAAAATTTCTAAATGTGACCACTTTTGGTTAATATTTTTTTCTTTAATTCCTTTGGGGATTAATCACAACAATGTGGAAAATATTTTGATCTAGTTTTTTTATTCATTTTTTATTTTATCTAGCTTTGCTAGAGGACATTTTATTGGCAACCAATTTTTTTTTGTTAACATTTCTTTGATGGTTTTTGTTTTGTCTTTTAGTCACATTAATTTTTTTTTATGAATAAATTATATTTACCTAAAACGGCTGAAAAACTGTACTACTACTATGTTTTCTTTGAAATTTTCAGCATGGTATTTGGGAACCTTTACTCATAGAGTTTTGCCTTGTGCAGTCTTTGGGTTCATCATTTACAAAAACGCTACTTAATCTGGAATTCATGGTTAGAAAGTTAGATAAACAACCAGCCATAGTACCTACCTATCTTTTGTCTGTCGAAGGGCTTATTTTTACGTACCTTTTGTGTTCCTAAGGGCTTAATTTTTTAATTTTTCTTTATGTGACTAATTGACCACACAAAGTTGATGTTCTTGGCACCAAGTTCTACTACTGTTGAAGAGACTCTTATACAGGTATGTTAAACATTTATGTTGATATTTATATCAATGTGCGCTATGCATATCTTTGTGTAAATTTTGGCTAGCCAGTAGAGAGTGTTTTGACGAACCCTGCTGAGTACATTGATTTTTACCTTTTATTGCCATGAAAAATCTTGCATTGCTTTATCTATCTTGTACCTCTTACTTTTTTTCTTTGATAAATGAGACCTAGATTCGACTTATCAATATACCTAACAAAAAAATATTTTCCTACTTTTTTTTTAAATAAAAATATATATTTTTTTTGACCACTTGCCGATTTTAGTGTGAACACTATGAGAGCATTTATTGATTGTCTTTCCTCCTAGCTTAGTCAGGTATTTTGGTATTATTGTTTAACGACTACTCCAGAGGAAAGCAATTTTTTTCTTTCGAAAAGTTTTATATTAATTTTCTGTTATAAGGTTTACAGCATATTTCATTATATTAAATGCTAGAGAATGTAAAGGGATACATCTTAAAATTATGACAATTTTTTTTTATAAAAAAAATATAATTTAGATTTTCTGGCTATAAAAAACATTGTTGAAGTTGAACAAAATGTTGAAGCATTATTTGTTTTCCAACCAAAACCTTTTATTTTGCAGCACCAAATTTATTTTAAACACTTTTAAGTCATATGCTGTTTCAATTTTTAAACAACAAAATAGTGTATTTGATAGGTAAGGAAATAGGTAAGAAGTTAAAATTTTCCTTAATTGTAAAGAATCTACGACCCATTTAGCCGTGACAAAGGTTTTTTAAAAGATCATCCAACTTTTTGGTCCATAAACAACTTTATTTTAAAAAATTGACGACCAACTAAATAATGTAACAAATTGAATTTTTAATATAACAAATAAATTCTTTTTAACAACATATACGTATTTTCACTGCATATCCAGCAAAAAATATGAAAAAAGACTTTAATGTTGAATATACAGTGGATGTATAAATGTATTCACCCAATTAATACCCAGAGCCAAATGTCCATTGCATATCCAGCAAGGTATGTGCAAATCTATTTCCTATACCATGCTAATGGTACACTTATGGATATGCTATCAATACGTGGATATACGCTGCATATTCGTAAATATTCACTGTACATCCATATATTGATTTATTTAGAATTACATAGTCATATCCATAATCGTACTTTAGTGGATGATTTTGGTATCGAATGAGAATATCGAAATTAGTATCATTTGATATATTTTTTTTAAATGAAAAGAAAAAAACGAAAATAATGACACCACCATCGTCTAGATAAACTTTTGTTTGTGTAGCATATTTATTTTGAGAATGTTTATCTCTAGTAATCCTAGCTTCCTAGCATGTTGCGATATTCTCTTTTAAGGATCGATACATTAAATATGTCAGTACGTTGGTATCGATAAAATATCGATATTTTTTAACCGATATATCGATAATTTCATAGTATCGAGTAATGATACCACAACCCTAGATTAATGCATATTTGGTGGATATGCAGTGCATATTGTAGCCATCTGGATATGTTTTGAAGCACAAATTCATATCCATACCACATCCATAAATGATATCCACTAAATATTCATATGTTATTCAGTAATCATACTTTAGTGGATGAATAATTTATATTCTGTGGATATATAGTGCATATGTTGATGTGGATATTTTACAGATGTCTATTTCGTGGTCATAAAAGATATCCACTAAATATCGATATGTTATTCTATAGTTATACTTTAGAGGATGACTAATTAATATTCCGTGGATATGCAGTACATATGTTGATGGATTATTCCATAATTTATTTATTTATTTATTTATTAATCACAAATATATAGCTATAAAATTGTAAAAATTGGTTTAAAACTAAAAAAAGAAATGAAAATTAAAATTAATCATAAAAAAAACTATAAATAAAAAACTTCTTCCAATCCTTGTTCTTTGGGTAAGGTCCCCAGCACTGAGGCCGCATTCCCCCTTTGAATGGCGATACTGATCTGCTGGGTGATGAAACTTCTAGCATTTTTTGTTTCAATTTTTTTGCTATTTCAGAAACTAATTTTTTAGCTTCATCACCCCATGGACCTAAGTTTTCCACTGCAAAAGTGTAAAACAAAACTGCTCTGTCTTCTAGCTCTTTATATTTTGTCCTTTTTTGCATTTCTCCTATCTTAGCCACTTCTCCCGATTTATGAGAAGTTTTACCAATATAGGAGCTGCAAAGCGTGTCCCTGCAGGTGGCATCCCAAACTAAAGTTTTTTCCCCCTTCCAAGGAATCAAAGTGATCCCGTCTGCGTTCTAGTTTCGCTGGAAATCCTGCTGAAACCGGAGACCGCTTTATAATGTCGTTGATCAAACTGTGACGAGTCCATCGACCTGCACTTTTTTTGCAGCTAAGGCCATGCAGACCAAATTTACTCACTATTTTGCCACAAGTGGAGGTGTGAGACTCGCAAACAGGAAGCCAAGACGAAGAGCGATAGAAATACGAAAAGACGAGTCATCCAATAAATTTCCTAAAGAAGAGGAGGGCAAAGCATTAAGCCACGCATTACTTTTGTGCTCATTAAGACGTGCTTGATCAAGTTGAGATTTTGAAGATAAAAAAATTTGCTTAAAGAATACATCACCCATTGCAGTATCGAAATCTCTTTGAGATTTTAAATTAGAAGTATCCGAAATTCCTGTTAAATTTTGATATTTATTTGATGCTTCGATCAAAGCAAAGTCTGGATGCAAAATAACTTTCTCAGGAAGAATTTGTGGAAAAAGATATGATGAATCATTCAAAGAACGAAGAAAAGCTGAGTAACAAAGAGATGAGTTATTTCTGATTCCTAAACCACCCAATTTAATTGGAAGAATGCACAGTGGCCAAGCATTCGAATCAATTTTACAGTTTATAATATTTTCTAAACTAAATTTCAGTAGATCCTCAAATTTTTCTAAACATTCCAGCATCCTCCAACATGGCGCTGTATGAAGTAAATAAGTGATTCTTGGAATCGAAAATGAATTTTTTAATAAATAGTATGCAGTATGAGAATTTAGAGATAAAAGTTTGTCGGAAAATTTAGTAAAAACATCAATCTTTGAGGAAAAATGTTTGCCAATTTCCGGTTCAAAGAAAGGTACTCCTTAAAGGGTAAGATTTTCAAGATCAACTTTTGATAAACTATCAATATTTGAGTCATAGTCTGTAATATTTAAATTGTGTTCTTCACTCAGATCTGAAAATTCACACTTTGCTAAATTAATTTTTAAGCCAATACTCAAACATTCTTTCCTCAAAAATTCAAAATCTTTGAGTACGCTACAAGGATCCTCAGCTAAAGTTCCGTCATCAAGATACCATAAATTGATATCAGATTTTAAGTTTGAAATTATAGAATGTAGAGATAAGCAGAATAGTGGTGGATCTAAAGGATCACCTGTAGTTCTCTTTGTGATAGAATGTTTTTTTCTCCAAATGATAAAAATGAAGGATTTATATAACACTGTAAAATGAAACTGAAAAATTGTGGTATGTGCTTATTAACTTGTGATAATACAATTTCTCGATTGATCATATTAAAGGCGTTTTAAAAGTCTATTTTCAAAATAATTTTTTCTGTAACATGAGGAAAAGACAATAATCGCCGGACCGGGTGGCTAATTATTTCGCATCCGCTTTTGGTACCAAAACCTAACTGAGTTGGACGAAGCAAATTGCCTAAAATTTCATAAATTGGAAAACAAACTAATTTTGCTGCTAATCTACGAAAGTATAAACCGACTACAATGGGACGTATTCCTCCATCTTTTTTATTTAAAGCGCAGAGTGAAGCTCCGTAAAAAATGGGTCAAATACTTTCGGGCACGAGGCCATTTAGAATATGTATAAGAAATAGCGACAATGAATTTTGAACATTTGAAGAAAATGTACCTAGTTCGTCATTAAAAAGATCTTTTAAATGTTGCGAACTCAGTGTGTCCAGACCAGCCGCAGAACCAGGTTTAAAACAAAAAAACTGATTTTTTAATATTTGAATGAATGAAATCATTACTGTACATGTACTCATTCGGGATATATTCGGGAAAAATTTGCATATCTTCATGGCGTGTGTGTTTTTCTAAAACTTTGTTGTATATTTCATCATTTTTCAAAGCCAAGGTATCCTCAGAACATGACATCTCCCTCAGAAACTTTTGCCTCAACTTTCTTTGTGAAGTAATTTGTTTTTAAAAGGTTTTGTTTCTTCTGAACTTGATTCGTTTTAAGGTAATCCATAAATGGTTGTAATGGTAAATGTTTCTTTTCTTTCCAAATATTTAAATTGTCCTTTATCAATGTTCTTGATGCATTTTGTTTGGATTTTTTCGGTAATCTGAGAACGGCATATGCAAATTTAAAGAGATGAAACCGTGCTGCAAAGTTGTTTTTTGAAACACAATCTTTTAGGAGTGAAGTGAGTTCTTCCGCAACTAATGGGCGGGCACCTTTTGGAATTCGTTTTATTACTGGTACTGATGATTTTAGAGAACTTAAAAAAACATTTGCTGTATTCGAATCAGACGATATATCCTGGGAAAAATCATGATCTTCTTGTAAATTATTTTTCTTGTGCTTTGATTTAATGTGTTGATTGAGGCTGCTTTTGCTTGTATAATATTTGTCAAATTGACTGCACTTACTTTTTAATAAATTCTGAAAATTTTCTAAAGATATATCGATGCAAGAAACCACGTCGGAGATGCACTGAGAATTTTGAGAACAATTCTCGGTATGAATTCTACGGTTGTGAATATTTAATCCAGTCTTGTTTTTGAAAATTTTATCGCATGATAAACAAAAGTTTTCTTGTAATGATACAATTAAATTATAATGTCCAGAGTCTGGATTGCCAAAAAAATTTACAAAAATTGATGAGTCAAACATACACGTAGAAGTTAATTTTTTATATTTCTGAAATCACCAAACATTCAAAATCAGTGCCAAAAGTACCTAATTTAGACATCCTGGATCCATATTCCTCTTTGCTAGTAACATTTACTTAAAAATTTTAAAAATCTTGGCAATTTTCTAAAATGTACTGAACAGCTTGCTTTCTTACTTTTAGATGATCATCCTGGCTTCCAAAAACAAACTCGTTTACAGAACGAAACAGGCAGTTTCCATCTCCTTGAATCGAAATAATTTTAAAAACACTGTGACTGACTGCCATTACCATTTAAATTTTGACATCTTCTAAAATGTCCACGTTCTTCCAAAATTCCAAATGCTGTGCTATCTAATGATTGTTTTTCTTGTAGCTCTGACCCTCAGCTTCGAAATGCCTATTGAGTTTTAATTTATTTAGTGTAGAAAAAGGTATAAAATAGTAAATGTAAAAGGTAGATACTCTTGAAAATACTGACTTTGACGTTGACTTTGATTTGTATATATTTATTATTTATTTATTTATTAAACATTTTTTAACAATCAACTCAAGACCATTCTTACTACACCATAAACTAACATTAGTAAGGTCATTCTGAAGAAGCTGGGTATCAAAAAATGATTCAATTGTTTTGTAAAATTTAAAAATATTTTTTAACATTCAACTCAAGACCATTCTTACTACACCATAAACTAACATTAGTAAGGTCATTCTGAAGAAGCTGGGTATCAAAAAATGATTTAATTGTTTTGTAAAATTTAAAATCATCTGCAAAAGCAAGATGTTTCGAATATAAAATCACATCACTAAGATCTCTTGATGAGCAGGTTTCTTACAGTGGATTTACCTTGAGAAAACCCATGCTGGTTGTCACACATCACTTTTTTATAATGCCAGGAAAAATGTTCACAGAATAACTTATCAAAAAGTTTGGGAATTACAGATTGTATACTTATACCTCTATAGTTAACAACATTGCTTCTGTCACCACTCTTATGAATTGGAGTTAAATAATTTATTTTCCAGGAATCAGGAAAAATACCAGATGATAGAGAAGCATTCAAAATTTGGTGCAGGGGTCTGCTCAAAGTACATACACATTTTTCCGCACTCCAATGCAGATATCCTAGGATATGTTATAGATGTCCATCTCATGGGCATCTGAATCGGTTTCAAATCACAAAATCATATCCATACTAAATTTAAAAAGGATATCCATAGGTAATTCCATAATCGCACTTTAGTGGATGACTCATATTATATTCGGTGGATATGCAGTGCTTATGTTCATGTGGAATTGCAGTGGATATACGAAAATATACCACGAATGCTCATCTTGTGGCCATCTGGATGTGTTTCTAATCACAAAATCATATTCATACAATATCTATGAGGGATATCCATATCCATAAAAGTATATACATAGTAGATACAGTGCAGTGTATACTTAAGGGGTTCCCCAGCAAAAATACAAGTTATAATCAACTGTTTATCATTTTTAAATTTATCACAAACTTAGTTTTTGAAGATTAAGTGTCATATAAGCATGACAATTACATACTGCATTTCAAAGAAAACACATATTGTATTTGCTAACTTATGCCAGTATTGCAGCATAATATACATTTTATTCAGGATTATATTACTCAGAAATAGGCCCCGCTTTATTTTTAATTATTTAAAGTAATATAAAAAAATCAAAAGAAAAACAGGATCGTTGTCATATGAGAATTCATTCTCACACTTTGAAGATGCTTTAGAAGAACACGTGCATTTCCGCAGGCTTGCTGTTCTCACAACCAGTCTCCACGTGCATTTATGCAATCTTGCAAATCTCAGGAAACTTATCAGTAATCGAAGATAAGAATCCATGGGAAACCCAATTCAGCACCTTTTTAGCCTATAAGTAAACTTGCTTTGTTAGAAGTAAGTTAGTATTAAGCCATTATATTAAAAAGTTATTATGTTATCTAAGTATTTTTGAAAGCTTAAGCTTTCATTTTTGTATTTTACGAAATAAAATAGTTTTTTAAGCAGTTAAACTTATACTCTTAAGCAGTGGTTCCCAAAGTGTGCGCCGCGAGAAGAAACCAGGGGCACTGCCAGGCGCACCTGATAAGGTAGAATTTGAGTTACGCTTGGCAACGCCGGCGTCGCATCCGCTATTAATCGAACCTCGAGCCCCAGAGAGCAGAGCAAGTTTCTAGAATTTCCAGAAGCCCGTATTTGACCTGCGCGTCGCTCGACGAGAATTTTCGCGAGCGCTCTTTGACAGTATTTATGTCCCCGTAGTCCGCTTTGATAGGCTATTTTACCGCAAGAGGAATTGTAAGCGGTTGAACTGTTATTATAAATAGAAGTAGTTTTAGTAGTGATACAAAGTATTGTGATTTACGAACTCAGGACACATAAACGTTACATTATCGGATCGGTTGCTTCGTTTTTTCGTAAAAAGTTAGGCACAAGATGTGAAGATTTTTATTAAATAAGGAAATTGATAGATCGAGACAGAGTGATCAAGCATCAAGTACAAGTGACGGAGGAGTAAAAAGAAGAAAACATCGCAAATACGATGATAGATATTTAAACTTTGGTTTTACTTCAGCTGAAGTAAATCATGAGGAAATATCGTAGTGTGTGCTCTGTTTGAAAATTCTAGCGGTTGAAAATATGCTCCCAAGTAAGCTAAAACGACATCTCGAAACCATTCATCCTACGATGGTTGCAAAGTCACGCGAATTTTTCACAAGAAAGTTGCAGAATGTACAAAAAGAAAAGAACGTGTTTACTCAAAAAACTTCAGTACCTAGCAACGCACTGCTGTCCTCTTCTCCTCATTTTACCGGCTGCTGTCGACATGGTTAACATTATGATAAGAGAATCGGCAGAAAAACTAATTTTAAAGGTACCTTTATCTAACAACACTATTAGTCGAAGAATCCATCATATAGCTGAGAATTTTAATGTTCAATTGATAGAAAAAATGAAAGGCAAGGAATTTGGTCTGCAACTTGATGAGGCTACTGACAGTAATAGATGTACACCTTATTTGTTACGTACGCTTCCTGGATCATAATAATATTGTTAAAGACCTTCTTTTCTGCAAAAGTATCAATGAAAGTGGAAAGACTCAAGACTTGTTTCAAAATCTTGACAAGTTTATAACAGAGAATAAGTTATATTGGAGTTTGTACTGATTGCGCTCGATCAATGTCTGGCCGTTATGGTGGATTGCAAGCACTTATTCGCAGTAAAGCACCGTATGCCATGTGGGTCCACATCATTCATAGGGAAGCACTTGCATCGAAGTCGTTGGGCTGTGAATTGAATTTGTTTATGGAACGTATCATAGGCATAGTTAACAACATAAAAACTAGGCCGCTAAAAACCTGACTATTCAAAATTCTTTGTATGGACATGGGAGCTGAACAAACTACGCTGCTATATTACGCAAGTGCACGATGGCTTTCATGTGGAAACGTCTTATCCCGTACATTCGAGCTGCATCAAGAAATTCACTTTTTGCTGGAAGAGAAAGGTCATGCAAGCTCCAGATACTTTAAGCATCCCGACCTTTTGCTAAAACTGGCATATTTGTACGATATATTTGACAAACTGAATGCCTTAAATCTGTCTCTCCCAGGCAATAACATGCATATCTTGAAACTATCAGAGAAAATTGCAGCATTTAGGAAAAAACTGCAGTTGTGGGTAAGACAAATTAATGAAGGTGGTGGTCAAGATTGTTTTCCAGAATTGCATAAATTCTTAGCCTCTAATGAGCTCGTTATCTCTCAAAACTTGCTGTCCTTTTTCACCAAACACCTTGCGAAACTCTCGGAATGGTTTGCAAAATACTTTACAGAAGAAAATGTCGAAAAATTTGCATAGATTCAAGATCCTTTCCATGCACAATCTCCACCAGAATTCACTTCACTAAAAGAAGAGAGTCTTATTGAACTCTCTTGCGACAACAGCCTAAAATCAAAATTCGCTTCTTCTGATTTGGTGGAGTTTTGGGTATCCGTCAAAAATGAATATCCGGCTCTAAGTTTAAAAGCTTTGAGGGTTCTAATCCCCTTTGCAACATCCTATTTATGCAAAGCTGGATTTTCAGCTGTAGCTGTGAAAAGAGCAAATATCGTTCAAAGATCAACGTGGAGCAAGAAATGAGGGTGGCAGTGTTAAGCCTTATTCCCCGCTTTGAAAAAATGTGTGCAGATCACCAAGCTCACCCATCACACTGATTTTTTTTCCTTTAATAATAATGTATTCTTGCGTGTTAGTGTTTTGTAACTAGTGCCAATATATTTACAATGGTGTTAAATAAAGTGTTGTACAACGCTTGCGCTTTGGTACTATATAGTAGGCAAGTTGCACATATTTTATACATTATATATATGCAACACTTTGTTGGACACAACTATATATGCGTAATGCGAGTAGGCTCGCCCTGACAAAATGGTAACCCTGTAAGTGCGCCGCAAACTGAAAAAGTTTGGGAACCACTGCTCTAAAGTATAACATTGGCTCAGTCGCTGACGGATTTAGCAGCGAAAACAAGGACGGCCTAATTCGCCAGTGCATTGTTAAACAAAGAAGATAGCTCCTAAGCCGCCAAGCGTATTCACTTTGCAATAAGGGTACGGAAGGAACACCTGGTGAAGTCCCTGGTACTTAATAAGCGAAGAACACGACCAATAGCACCAAAAGTCTACATGTAAGTAGTTAAACTGTGAATCATACATTTTACCACTTTTTGTTATTTTTTCAAAAACTTTTTGTTTATGTAAAACATGAAATTTTTTCGATTTATCTAGTAAATAAAAATGACAACCACACCAGCAACAACTATTGCAATGGCAAACACCAGTGCAAATATACAACATCCAGAAATGCTTGTAAATACGCCAGATCTGGTTTTAGAACTATATCGATTATCCAAAATATTTTCAATAAAATCCCCGAATTTGAGGGTAATTATTTATTTTTAAGGACGTTCATATACGTATGTGATTGTGCTTACAAAAATAAATTAAGGTCGGATACCGCGCAATTATTTAGTTCTAGAAAACTTTCTTCGTGGATAGAAATTAAACAACTATCAAATTTGCATTTCGGAGATAGCAGGGATCTTTTTTCATTGTCCATACATCTAACATAAGCTAAGCTCAAAGACCATCAAAATTTTCAAAGTCCTTTATATCAAAAACAATTAAACCCATCTCATTATCAACAACCAGGTCCATCTAATTCGCAATACAGACCTTACTTTTCTCAAAATAATCAAAGCCAATATCGTCCCTCAGTAATTCAAAGAAACCCTAATTTACAACTACAAAGAGAGAACACGAATTATTATGATGACTTTTTAAAATTTTATGGCACAGACAGTGAAGAAATATGTTATACTGATAACAGTTTCGAAAATTGGAACTACTAACTTGGAAACAACTATGATCATTTTTCTGAATACAACTTTGATAACGACTACGCTGGCAATCAAATCGAATGTAAAACCTAACCCACCAATGGATTATTATTAATTTTAAAATCAATTTGATAATCTTTCGATCTCTTGCTAATCAATAACAATCTTTAGCTCAAACAGAAATAAAATTAGTACAGACCCACAAACTCCCATGTTTGACGAATCCCGAAGAGCAGTTTCTTTAGCAATTTGCATACAGTGAGCTTTAAAAAACTTTATTATATTTACGACGCAACAAAAAACTACAAATGACTTATAGATACCGGTGCAGGAATATATGTTATTAAAGATTACGTTGCTCAAGATTTTAAAACACGTTTTGCTGAAAATATAATTGTACAAGGTATAACTGACCAAAAAGTTTTTATCCAAGAATCAAACCTTGTTCCTGTTTGTACTAACAACCCTTGTAAAGCTTATATTGAGTCTAGATTTTCTAGAGCATTATAATTGTATTATTGATTTGGAATTCAAAGTGCTTAAAACGAATTTTAAAGATATTTGAACCCCATCCCCAATTGACCCCAAATTGAAATAACAAAACAAAATTGAAATCAAAATTCACCATGATTATACCCAAACTAACAAGTAAAGGAAAAATTAAAAATCAAGTAACCATAGAACCACGAGAAGAAAAAGTCTACAAACTAAAATGTGATCTAAATAACATCGACATGATTTTAACAAGAGAAGAAGGAAGAGTTAGACTGAAATCGCAAAAATTTGTCAAAATATTGTAACTACCCCTGATGAAGACCAAATATCTTTATATTTAGATAAATACCACCTCGTTAAAAGCAATCTACACTGCGGTATAAACTAAACCTATAGGCGCATAAGACAAAAATATAATTGATTATGAATAAAACACATTACATATAAAATACATTAAAGGTTAAAATATTTTCCTACTTATATTAAGCGTACCTTGTGTCCGGTTTGAAATTATCTTTTGCGATTTTGATTTTTGCAATTCATGTTTTTTGTTTTTGAGGTTAGAGCGAAAAAATTCTCGTTTCGAAAAATCAATCGATTTTACTGAAGTTTGTTTTGAACCCTTAAGTGATTTTGAATCAATTAATATTTTAAAAACCGCAATATCAGTGGAGAAATGACATTACGAATGCGAATGCCCTTAGGTTTAAAAAATGCTCCGTCCACTTTCCAACGTGTAATGGACAATGTCCTTATGGGTCTTTTAAACGAAAGATGCTTAGTCTACGTTGATGATATTTTATGCTATAGTGTTAGTATCTTCGATCATACAATTTGACTAAAATAAATATTTAATCGATCAAGAAAATCAAATCTTAAAATACAGTCTGACTTACGCAAAGAAGTAGCAAAAAATGTGTTAAACTAACCCCCGCGAAAATCAATGCATTCAAAATTTTCCTGAACCAAAAAATCTTTTCTTGGTTTAGCTGATTACTACCGCCGTTTCATTTCTAATTTTACTAAAATCTCAAAACCGCTAACAAAACTTAAAAAAAAAGATACTCTTTTTATTCTGGGTAAAGGGTGTCAAGATGCTTTTCACGTAATAAAAATTGCATTATTTCCGGATCGTATTTTACAATACCCTAATTACGAAAAAGAATTAGGTCTTACTACAGACGCAATTGCCTTTGCTATCGGAGAAGTGTTATCACAAGTTCCGATAGGTAAAGACCTACCGATCGCTTACGCATCGAGAACACTTACTCAACTATTGAACGAAAATTACTGGCCATTGTATGGTCAGTTAAACATTTTCGCCCTTATCTATTCGATAGAAAATTGACCCTTGTTACTGACCATCGTCCATTATTATGGTTGTGGTCTATACAAGATCCCAGAAGTAGATTACCGCGATGGCGTCTTAAGCTCGAAGAATATAACTATAAAATCGAATATAAACGCGACAAATACAACAAAAATGCAGACGCACTCTCTCGAATTAAAATAAATCATTGTAAACAATCCATACGTTTTAGAAGAAGAGGAGAATCTAACGAAGATCTTCTTAAGGAAGAAGATGATAAAAAATTAACAGAACAATTTAGTCCATTAATGGAAAATTACAAAACTAGATCAAAAATTAAAAATAGTTACATTTTTCGACAAAATAAAATGGAAGATTTACATTACAAAACAATTGACGAAATTTTAGAAGAAGAAATAAGTTTTTCATAACTTAAAATTAATATTGTTAGCAGTAAATCTGTCAAAAATCGAAAATACCTAATCATTCTACTACCTTTTGATAATGAGGAATGCTTGCCGCATTTATTTTTTCCGTTGTACAGACATCAAGAAGTTTTAGAACCAAATGAAATTTACTGCATTGAAAATAATCTCGAAATTTGTCAAAATATTGTAACTACCCTAACTATATTTAGAAAAATACCACCTCGGTAAAAGCAATCTACACTGCGGTATAAATTAAACCTATAGGCGCATAAGACAAAAATATAATTGATTATGAATAAAACACATGTTAGTGTTTTATTTCGTATTAGTGCAACTTTTTTTATTATTTTTAATTGATAAGCAGCATCATCAGAACACTCAGTTTTGGGATAATATATTTATATATTTTTTGATTTTCGATTTCGAGGATGAGTCTGCGCAAAGGTGTGTAGTTTTTTTTATAAATTTACTTGAGAATTGAGGCAATTTTTGTTTTTTTTTTTTATTTCTAGGTTTATTTCGATATCCTCTGTAAAATCTAGTCTGGTGTAGTTCTTTTTCGTTATGTTGTGTAATAGTTTGGAGCTAAGCGCAGGTTCAAATTTGTGTTGTGTGTAAAAAATATGATGTCCGAAGGCTGACTTGTCTGCTTTTTGTATATGTTCTTTTATTCTCGTTTCGACGTTTCTGCACGTTCGGCCTCTATACGTTGATTCACATTTGCCGCATTGTAGTTTGTAGATGCCACTTTTCTTTATTTGTTCTGTTTTATCTTTTAAGTTTGAAAGTATGGTATCCAGGATGTTTTTCGTTTTTTGTTTGATTTGAAGTTTTTTTTTTGGTTTTTGAGAATGTTTGTAATTTTTTGATTTATGCTGTTATTCAGGAATGGTAGGCTGCAATATTTAGTTTATGCTTCTTTATTTGTTGTTTGAATATTGTTTTCTTTTTTAAGTATTTTGAGTTTATACTTGTTGATCATTCTGTTTATGAGCTCCAGGTTGTAACCATTGTTGAATACTAATTGTTTTAGAATATTTACTTCGTTGTCATAGTTTTCTATTTTCATTGGTCCAATCTATGTATGTATGAGTTAAAGGCGGCCATTTTTATGCTGTATGTGTGGTTAGATGAATTATAAATGATGTGGTCGGTTTGGGTGGGTTTCCTGTAGATTTTATAAGAGAATTGGTTGTTATGTTTTTGTATGGTTAGATCTAGGAAATTAATTTCGTTGTTGTTTTCATGTTCGATGGTAAATTTGATATTAATGTGTGTTTGGCTTATTTTTGCTAGTAATGTGGTTGCTTTTTTTTCATTTCCGTTGATGATAATGAAGCAATCATCTACATATCTTGTCCACAGTGTGATTTTAGGGTTGTTTGGGATGATGAATGTTGTTTCTAAATAGTTCAAAAAGAGGTGGGCTAACCATCCTGATAAGCAAAGTCCCATTGCGAGTTCATCGGGCTGTTTGTATACTTTGTTATTGAAGGTAAAGAAGTCTTGGTTTAGAAAATGATTGAGTAGTGTGAGGGTATGGACAGTATTTTGTTCAGTGACGTTGTTCTTCTGGAGCATGTCCTTTAGGATTAAAATGGTTTCTTTTCTAGGCACTGAGGTGTATAAGTTTGAGACATCGAATGAAATCATGTGCTGTGTGTCTTGTAGATTAAAATTTTGTAATTTATTCACTAGTTCTCCTGTGTGTTTTGGTGTGAATTGGGTGAGTTCTTTGATGGCATTCAGGGTGAATTTGGCTAAAAAATAATTGGTGTGTTGGTAAAACTAACAATTGGTCGGATTGTTATGGCGATTTTGTGTATTTTTGGGAGACCGTATAATTTGGGCATGGAACGATTGTTTAGGTTTAACCGGTCGGTATTTTCGTTGAATTGTTTTATAAATTCTTCATGAATGTTAATTATAATTTTTGTTTTGTTAGTAAAGCTGCTGAGAGGGTTGTTGTTTATTTGTTTGAAGTTGTTTTTATTTAGGAAATCTTCAACTTTTTTTATGTATGTGTTGTATTCGAGGATGACAAGACAGTTGCCTTTGTCTGCCTTAGTTACAACTAAATTATTGTCTTTTATTTTTTGGGTTATATTTTTAAGAGTTTTTTGGAGTTTGTTTTTGTTGTTTTGTGTTTGTGTTTATGGTTCTTTTTTAGGTCAAATAAGGTCGCAAAAATTTAATTTCTTGTGCTATTTTTGATTTTTCTTTCTTTGAAGGAGTTTTCAATTATAATATCAATTTCTATACCTAGGAGAGCTAGGTTTTTGTCTGAAATTTTTGGTTTAAGGGCAAATTTCAGGCCTAAACTTAGGAGGTTTAGTTTTGATTCTGTGAATGAGGCCGAAAGATGCTTATCAATTAAAAATGATAAAAAAAGTTGCACTAATACAAAACAAAACACTAACACTTGCGTTTTATTCATAATCATTCGTAATTAGTTCAACTTTTTCAAATTAAAAAAAAATGTATAATTAGTCAAAAAGTCAAAAGTTTAAGTAGGTCCTGTGTTATCGCGGAAATACCACGTTTTGAATAGCTCACCCAAAATTATGCTTTAATAATTTGAGACGAGTTAAACAAATTTATTTAGGCATACTCTCTACCTGATACAAAGCAAGCACGGTTGTTACGATACTTGAACAAAAGAAAGCGACCCCTTCACAACTCAATTCTTTTTATTTCTGAATCCACCTATTTCCTACCGGTTTCGGTTAATAACCATTTTCAAAGACTGCGATAAACCTATCAATAAAACATGATTTTTTAACATATTAAAATAAATATCGGTTGGTTTTCTTTTTTTTTTCTCCCGAGACCCAATGGATGGACCACATCAACCCAAAAAAAAAGAACAAAAATCACACTTAAATATGGAAAATCTATTTGTTTTTTGAAAGTTGTAAGATTCATGAATAGCGAATTAGACCTTAAGTAATTATGTGATGTGTACCAAAGATGCTCCATCCATTGTGTTCCCGAGCCAAACCCCCTTACAAACACTAAAATAATAAATAAATAAACAGGACTTACAAGTAAAGCCGCTCATCTAGTTCGTCCGGTTGCTCTTAAAACTAATTAAATGGTCAGAAGATATTATATTTTACACAAATTTGAAAAAAGGAGACAAGTACTATTTTTTTTATTTTTTATTTTGGAGTTTAATTTTGTGTGGTTAATTTATATTTTAAGTTTAAATAATTAACTTTTTCATTTATATTTTAATTTGGTTGGTTGTGATAGCAAACGGTAAAGAAAGAACTGAAATCAAGGATTAAGGAGAATTCCATTGAACTATTTTCGTGCTTTCAACGGGGGGTTTTCTTTTCATGTTACCTTTTGGTAAGGTGTTTCTCTTGAGAATTAGTATTTAGGGTGCCGGGGTCATTAATGTATAGTAAACACGGTGGGGGAGGGGAAAGGAGGAGGAGTGGGATGGGTGTTGCTTTGAAAGATTTTGTGTTAGGTGTTGGTGAATGTCAAGGTGTGGGGAGTTGCAGTTTTTACGTAAAGACTGTTATACTCAAAGTACCCAAAGTTGCGAAGTTCTTCTTATTTGAGTCCAGAACATCCTTGTGCGTTGGGGTTGTCTGTCTGGTGTGTTTGTACTTGAATGAAAAAAGGGGAGAAAGGTGTGGAAAATGGCTTTCTTAAGAAAAAGTAGTATATAGATACAGTTTAGAGAAGGGGGGGGGGTTGGTTGTGTAAAAGGTGGGGAGTTATAGTTATGGATAGATAAAATAAAACTGCTATGCCCAAGGTTGCGAAATTCTTCTTATAAGATTCTAGAACATCCTCGTGTCTTGGGATTGTCCTTGTGTGGTGTGTTAAAGTGGGTTGTTGATGAGAAGTATGGATAGAAATAGGGTTTAGAAAAGGGGGAGGGGAAGATGTTGGTTGTATGTTGTAAAAAGAGAATTGAAATTGAATTGAAAAGATTGGTATAGGCAGAGAGGGAGGCGGTGCTTTGATTTGTGTGTGTGTATTGATACAAAAGAGAAGTTAGTTCTTTTTCAAAAGTTTAATGATAGTTGCTGCTTCTTTAAAGTGATTGGCTATTGGCATATTGACAACTTCAGTATCTGGGCAATTTTTAGGTATTTTAATGCACCTAGTTTTTTCCCTTTGTTTGCTGTGTCCAAAATCTAAAAGTTTTCAAGTCAAAATTGTGTAAATTCTCTTTTATTTGTATTCCAATTTTTGACCGGTTGTCTATGGGTAATTTTTGGGTAAATTGGGTTCCTTTAGGCGTTGTATGGTCAACATATTTGGCATGGCAATCGCCACAGGAGATTTTGTAAACTCCTGATTTTTGTAGGGGGTCTTTTTTGTCTTTATTTCGACAGAAGATAGTTGATAGTGTTTGAGGGGGTTTGAATATAATTGTAATTTTTTCTTGTAGATTTTTGAAAATATTATCTATTTTGATGGAAATGGAGCCAAAAAAAAGTTAGGGAAATGTATCTGTTGGGTTGATTTGGTATTTTTTCAGATATAGCTAGGGAGTTGATTATTCTTCTGTATTTTTTGGAGAATTGCATGAAAAGAGGATAATTTTTGTGAAGTGTGATGGTTTAAATCATTCGGGATGACTTGATCCGTTTGAGTGGGTTTCCTAAAAATGGAGCACTTAAGTTGGTTTCCATTTCTTTCTATGGACAGATCTAAAAAGTTTAAAGTTCTATTTTCCTCGACTTCCATGGTGAATTTTATATTTGAATGTAAAGAGTTAATAAAGGAAGGAAAACTATAAGTTCTTCTTTTGTACCTGTCCACATTATAAAAAATTCGTCAACGTATCTGCCCCAAAAAATTATTTTGGTGATTAAAGGATTTTGGTTAGCAAACAGCAACTTATTTTCGAAATCATAAATATTCATAAATATTTCATCCAACAAAGGGGAGAGGCTGCTGCCCATTGGAAGGCCTTCCTTAATTTTAAAAAAATTATTAATAAATTGTAAAAAGTCCAAATTTAGACATTTTTGTAAAAGAGTGAAAACGCATATATTTTCTTTTTCTGAGAAAAGTTGGGAAAGAACTAGAATGTCCTCTATGATGGCAGAAACCTCATTCCTCGTTATGCTTGGGAACAAGTTTACTATGTCAAAAGAATCAAGAAGGTAGTGCCAATTTGCTTATGTCATGGGTTAGTTGTAAATTATTTTTTATTGAAAACAGGTTTTTAATTTTAAGCCTTTCCTTTAAGAATCTGTTAAGTCACTTGACGAGGTGGTATGCTGATGCTTGTATAAAGCTTACCACCGATGTAATTGGTAATGAGTTTTTGTGGATTTTCACCATCCCATAAAGCAGGGGCATTGGGGGTTCATAGATACAGTGGGTAGGTTTTCTTTTAAAGTTACAAAGGTGTCTTTGTTATGGTTTAGGATCTTCTTTAAATCTTTTGTATAAACTGTGTTTGGATTTCTTTTAAGTTCAATTATAGAATCATTAGAGTTTATGAAAAAATTAATTTTTTCATTCTAGTCCGACCTTTTTATTATTACCAAGCAATGTCCCTTGTCAGCCTTACCCAATACCAAGTCATTATCTCTAATTTTTTTCTCATTTTTTTTGATGATTTTTTTTGTGTTTTCAGTTTGTTTTTTTTCCGCTTTTCCCAAGTGTCCCTCTTATCGAATCTATTGTGTCCATCTCTCTTTGTCTGCAAGGGCTTCTTCTATATCAGTGACGAGAGTTGATGCTGCTGTTTCATTGAAAGGTATATTTTGACTGAATTTTAATTCTTTTTCCAAAAATCTAGTTTCTTCCTTGCTAAATTTAATCTGTGTTAGATTTAGTATTCTCGGGTAAAATTTTGATCCGAATAAGTGGGGGTCTTATTGTCTTTAAATTTTTTCTTGTTTCAATCTTCGTTTTTTTCTGTATGTTGTGTTCCTTGTACCATAATGAAAGTATTGTCTTTCTTGTCGTTTAAACTCATTTTTAATATAGTTAGGGGTGATTTTGTGTATCTTACATTGTCGGTTGAACTAGATGTGGCCTTCTGTCTTGTCTATCGATAGGTATCTCACTTTTTGGGAAAGTTTCTTAAGACTTGTTTGATAAAGATAAGTAAGGTTTCCAGGTAGTGACATTGTAAATGATACTTGAAAAAAATAAAGCGACCCCTTTGCCACTCAATTCTATTTATATTTGTAATATCTTAAAAAATCTATAAAAATAAAGACAAAAAAGACCTCCTACAAAATCAGGAGTTTACAAAATCTCCTGTGGCGACTGCCATGCCAAATATGTTGGCCAAACAGGAAGGAGTTTTTAACAACGCCTAAAAGAACATAGATATACCCAAAAATCACCCATAGACAACCGGTCAAAAATAGGAGTACATTTAAAAGAGAATCTACACAATTTTGACTGTGAAAAAAACGTTCTGATTTTGCACACAGCCAACAAAGGCAAAAAACTAGATGCATTAGAATACCTAGAAATTGCCAAGATGGAACTGGAGTCAAATACTGAAGTTGTCAATAGGCCAATAGTCAATCACTTTAAAGAAGCAGCAACTATTATTAACTTTTTGAAAAACAACTAACTTCTTTTTTATATTAATACACACACTGTAACGAAGTTACTAATTTTATTTATTTATTTTAGCTTTTCTTTTCTTTTTAGGTACTTCATGTCTCATAATTTCTGTAATTTCAATGACGTTTTATTATTTTCTATTCTTAGACTCTAGACATCGCTTTGACTCGCCACGTTTCCCTTTCCTGCTATGCTGCACGGTCAGCGAGCTATACCCCACCGCTTTGCGCGCACAGCCTGCTCGACGGGAGTATGGTAGATGGGGATACGCGAGGCTATTTAAAGCGATGTCGAACGCGTTTCATGGCATTCATTCTGCCGACCGCCCGCTATAAACATCACCTTCCAGAACCCGATAGGTAAGCACCTGACCAGTATAGCGGGGTTTTCTATACATACCGTAAAATGTAGTTGTCCGTATGGTAAGTAGAGGTGAGATGGGTTACCGCTGGCTCGCAATACGGGTAACACATCTCTCTCTCTCTAGCACCAGGCAAAGCTATTAAAGGGTTGGTCTTGCTCTGTTTGACCGGTTAGTGAGTGAGAGGGAGACAGTGCTATCGCTGGATCGGAGTACCTTTAGGACTGTCTTCTCCTCTCTGTATCTCTCTCTAATTCATTGAGAAGTAGCGCCACCGGATCGTTTTATTTAAGCATGTGACGACAAAGGCACTGTAATTGGAGGTTAGGTGTATTACCGCTGGTTCGGAATACGGGTAATACATCTCTCTTTCTAACACATGGCTAAACTACCTAAGTAGGTCGATCCTGTGTTGTTTGACCGGTTAGTGAGTGAGAGTGAGACAGTGCTATCGCTGGATCGGATTACTTCTAGGACTGTCTTTTCCTCTTTGCATCTCTCTCTAACACAACGTGGAACAGCATATGGAGTGATTTATGGAGTAGTGGTGCTATAAAGGTATCTTTGTCTGACACCCTAATTTCTTATTTCTCTAAACCTGCTATGAATTCTATATATGTAAATTCCGCTATGTTGGGGTGCCGTATTAAGGAGCTTTCTACCGTTAACATTAAATATCAAATACCGGGGTTTACCGTAAACGTTATGAGACATGCAAGTTACCGATTATTTCTAATATTTTCCGTCCTTTTCTTTTGTATACCATTAAATGCTAAATAAAGAGAACTGTTAACTTAGAAGGAGTTATAATAAATCCGCCATGTTGGAAAATTGGTTGTTTTACTCGTGTTACTTAGGTTAAGAATCGAGACAGCTAGACCCTGGTTTAACTGTCTTCACTGTTTAAAAGCTACCCGACGCTGTGGGCCCTCTACCACATAAATCCAGAGGGTGGCGCCCGAGATACTTGTTGGATTATCTCTCAGAGGAGTAGTTAATCCCACAGAAACCGATGCCTACCGCTTGAAAACGTAAACAACGTTACAACACACACACACACAAATCAAAGCACCCCCTCTCTCTCTCTGCCTATACCAATCTTCTCAATTCAATTTCCATTCTCTTTTTACAACACACAACCAACCCCTCCCCCTCCTTCTCTAAACCCTATCTCTATCCATATTTCTCATGAACAACCCACTTAAACACACAACACAAGGACAATCTCAAGACGCTAGGATGTTCTAGACTTTTATAAGAAGAATTTCGCAATCTTGGGCATAGCAGTTTTTTTATCTATCCATAACTACAACTCCTCACATTTTACACCACCCCCCCCCCCCCTTCTCTAAACTCTATCTATATACTACTTTTTCTTTAAAAAAACCTACTTTCCACACCTTCCCCCCCCCTTTTTCATAATTACAAACACACCACACATAGACAACCCCAATGCACGAGGATGTTCTGGACTCAAATAAGAAGAACTTCGTAACTTTGAGTAGTTTGAGTACAACAGTGTTTATATAAAAACTGCAACTCTCCACACCTTGACATTCAAACATCCAACACAAAAACTTACAAAACAACACCTCTTTCACCCTTCCCCCTCCCCCCCCCCCCCCCCCGTGTTTACTAAACATTAATGACCCCGGCACCTTAAATACTAATTTACAAGAGAAACACCTTACCAAAAGCTAACGTGAAAAGAAAACGACCCTGATTTTCAGTTCCCTTTTTACAGTTTGCTACCACAAGCACACAAAACTAAACTCCAAAATGAAAAAAAAAAATGTTGTACTTCTCTCGTTTTTTTAAATTTGTGTAAAATATAATGTCGCCTGACCATTTAATTACTTTTAAGAACAACCGGACGAACTAGATGATCGCCTTTGCTTGTAAGTCCTGCTTATTTATTTATCACTTTAGTGTTTGTAAGGGGGTTTGGCTCGGGAACACAATGGATGGAGCATCTTTGGTAGATATCACATAATTACTTAAGGCCTAATTCGCTATTCATGAATCTTACAACTTGCAAAAACAAATAGGTTTTCCATATTTAAGTGTGGTTTTTGTTATTTTTTTTGAGTTGATGTGGTCCATCCATTGGGTTTCGGGAGAAAAAAAAGAAAAATCAACCGATATTTATTTTAAGATGTTACAAAGTCATGTTTTATTGATAGGTTTATCGCAGTACTTGATAATGGCTATTAACCGAAATCGGTAAAAATAGAACTGAGTGGTAAAGGGGTCGCTTTCTTTTGTTCAAGTATCATTTGCACTGCAACTCCCTGGAAACCTTATTTACTTTTACGGTTGTTACGAACCTTTTGCTATTTTTTCAACACCACGGTACACCTCTAAGAATTCATTACGATTCTAGTAAAGAATTTGACAAAAATTTGCTAAAGGGTCTTCTTTTCGAAATCAACGTAAATTTTTCAAGTGTCAGTTATCCTCAATCAAACAGGTCCTTAGAAAGATTTCATGTTACCTTAGGTGAAATTATAAGGATCAATAAAGCCGAAAATCCCAACGAACACCCGTTTTACCTTTTAGCGTTATTTGCTATAATAATAAGAAAAATAAAACACTTGGTTTTGCACCAAACAAACTTGTTTTCAGACACAAGTCTAGCAGACCTCCAAAAAGACTTTATAATGAAGAAAAACTAATTTCTAAACATATGCGATCTAAATAATAGAATGTCTTATTGTTATAAAAAGGCTTGCAAAAAAAAAGAACAAGCAAAACAAAAATCAAAAATTAGATTTGACGAATCTATCACTGAAAACCTTCCCCAATTTAAAATAAGTGATAATGTCTATAGAAAAGAATCTCAAATAAAAAGTAAATCTGAAAAC
This sequence comes from Oxystoma pomonae, assembly GCA_963921995.1. Classification (NCBI taxonomy): domain Eukaryota; kingdom Metazoa; phylum Arthropoda; class Insecta; order Coleoptera; family Brentidae; genus Oxystoma; species Oxystoma pomonae. The sequence goes on from OY998166.1 coordinate 48,439,023, forward strand.
AAATTTAACGGTCCTTTTAAAATAATCACCGCTACCTTACTAAATCTAGAAACAAACCAAAAAACAAAATTAAATTTTAACAAAATGAAACCATATTTTGAATAAGGTTTTATTTCTTCTTACAGATTATTGGGATTGATCGCAATCGCCAGCAATGAAAACCGAATTGATCCAATAAATATTATGACAGGAATGTTCTTTCAACAGGAATTTAACATAAAAAATATCTCATGATAAGTGGACACTTTTGGTTTGTAGAGACACTCACTTCCCTTTAGAAAGGCCATCGAACATAATGATAAAATTTTGGAGACTCTATCAGCAAGTTTATTATTATTGCAGTCAATCTAGCAAAAAAATTTAAAAAAATAACACATCTTTGATTTTTGGAATACAGCTTTAGAATACCTTCACAAACAACATACCGAAAGTCCCCTAAAATCCCCTGAATCCGAGGTCCATAGACAGATTTTTGACGTATATTTTTTTAATATCGTTGTTTATCGTTGTTACTAGCTAAAATTTGGTATGTGGTACTCACTTGGGCCTAACATAAAAATCCAAAATGACGTCCTGTTAATGTCAAAAATAAATTTGCCATATCCGAAAATACCTTCTCTCATTATCATTAATCTAACTTCCTAATCCATTTAGACATAATCGTTAAATTCGGTACACAGGCTAACCATAAATGTTTTAATTTAAAAATTGGGGTACAGTTGTCATCTGTCAAAAATAGAAACATAACCATATTTGTTGGGATATGTTTCTAGTAAAGCCCTTAACAACATACTAAAAACACAGCTTTCTAGGTGCTAAGGAACCGGAGCCATTTTTAAAAAACTGTCAGTTTTTCATATTGCAAACAAATTTCGTTAACCGCTTCAGTAATGAAAAGTTTTCATTTAACAAGATAATAACTTCGAATCGATTAATAACATTTAACAAAGACATCATTGAAGTACAGAAATTATTAGGTACGCTTCAAAACACTTGATTTATGCAAGCCACCAATGGACAGCTATACTTATATCAAAGATACGTTTAACGATGCTTTAAATGCAATTACTTTTGCACGTCTAAAAACCTTACACCGGTCAATAACTAAACCATTAGATTTGGTAGATTCTTTTTCTCAATCATTACAAAAGAATAATTTAACGTTACCTATATCAACTTCAACAATCGCTCAATATATCGATTTAATTGAATTGGAAGTTTATCAAACGGACCCAAAAACAGTAATCATTTTAAAAATCCCACTTACCGATCTTTTAATTTATATTGTTCTCAATACTAGATAATCGAACAGATCTTTTTCATACCATTTCAACTTCAAATAAATACATAGCAAGTGACGATGATTCATAGTTTTTCGCCACATTTAAAGACTTAGGCAGCTGCAAGAAGATCAATAACAAAATAAAGATAGGTTTCGATATACGCATCGATAGCGAATCAATATTTGAAGCCCAATTACTTAGGCGAGACCTGCAGAACTTCAATCTTGTATGCTGATGGCTACCATGTCCAACCAATCCAACGCAATTCCTGGCTAGTTACAACCTCTAGTCCACTTCCAATCACAATCGAATGTGGAAATCAAGATATCCTTACGAAAATTATTAAAAGCAATAGTATTATTAATCTATTGCTTACCTACAATGCCTTGGTAGGTAGCACCCGAATACAAGCAAAAACTAGGTTAGATGGTTCTATAAAAGACAGTTCTTTTAGAACCAATTAGTCACCGATTCTGATTCCATACACATGCTGCGAATATCTACCAGAAAAATCCGATATTCCGAAATTGAAATCGCTACGCATTAACGAATTAAATGTCGAAGATTTCAATATTGCTCAATACAGCCCTAATCAATACTGTGATCAACTTGACAAATTCATTAATCAACCATTTATTGAAAAACATATTGACTGGTTTACGATACTTATAATTGTATTGGTTATCATGCTGATAATTCTTTACATATCTTGCAAATGCCGCCCAAGATGCAGTACAACAAAAACTGGTATTGTCACAACCAATAACAGCGATAATGACGCCTATCCGCAATATCTGAATCCAAAAATCGTTACGCTACAAACACGATTTTCCAATATGCTCCCAAGAAGACACCCCACTATCAACTTGGACGAAGCCGACGAAGAATCATTTGAACTGAATTCCAATAAAAGCACCGCTTGAAAAGTGGCTGTTCTGTTAAAATCCAACTTTTTACTTAAAGGGGCAGTTGTTATATGATAATTCTTTCCCACACTTTGCAAATCCCAGGAAACTTATCAGTACTTGATTACAGAAAGAAGATAAGAACCCATAAGAAACCCAATTCAGCACCTTTTTAGCCTATAAGTAAACAGGCTTTATTAGAAATAAGTTAGTCTTAAGTCATTACTCGTTGCATTAAAACTTTATTATTTTATCTGAGTATTTTTAAAAGCTTAAGTTCTCATTTTTATATTTTACGAAATAAAATAGTTTTTTAAAAAGACAAACTTATACTCTAAATTATAACATATACTACTACAAAATAAACACAAATTGTCGCAATCTTAGTCGCCTATTGTTTCTGACTCTTTATTTATACGGTTCTTAGATAATTTCCTTTTTTTAGCGTTTAAAATGAATTTTGGTAAAAAATGTTTAGTTACTAGTTCTGGAAAACTGCGTAGGCACTGATAGGAAAAAAATATTCCGTACTCTTGGTGAAAGTACTTTTTTTTGAACTTGTTAAGTAAATAACTATGTACATTTTGTACTGTATGGCAGAAGGTGTCGCCTTATTGTTCCTTCTTCGTCGGTCGTTCGATTTAAATTTTGATGAAAATTAGTGCTACCATTAGCGCTTACTTCGTTTACAAAATGCAAGAGAGGAATCGAATTGCGACAAGTTAATGCAACTATCGTTTTGTAAAGCCATTTTTATTAAACACTTTTAAAAATACAATTTTAAAAAACAAAGTAGCCAACCGGCCTAAAAGTTCTCGCGCCTACCACCCGTTTGGTGTTTCACCCGTACCAAACTCAGTAAAAAAATAAATTAAAAAATATGTAGGGTGGCTACTAATCTTTATTTAATAAGATAAAACAGTACTAAACACAAGCAATTAAAATGTACGTTATTAAAATACGTATAAAATCATATGTACAGACGGTGAAAATTATTTGGTCAGCACTTGTGTATGAAGTGTGAATTGTACTTAGGTCAGTCTACACTAATTCTCGACCTAGTATTAAAAAATACCTTATAGGTCTACTGATTTTTATGAGTGTGAGTGGTGCAGTGTGCTGACGAAATAACAATCACATAAAATATATACCTAAATGAAAGAATAAAAAACCATAAATCAAAAATGCAATAAAATACAAGATTATCAATGTCAAAAAATAAATACAAATTCTAATGTAAAATATATGCACAAAGACAACAACAATAAACAAAACTAGTCAAAGAGTCAATAAAGAGTCAGTGCACTATTTTTACTCAAAGAGTATTCTGGAATAAGGGACGTGTCCCTTATCCGCCTCCTTCGGCACAGCTCACGGTCAGGGAGGTCGTGGGGCATGGCAGCAGGCTGGCGGCAAACTAGCACGGCAGGCTGGCGACAGTCTGGCGCGGTGGGCTGGCAGTAGAGTAGTTGCAGGCTGGACGCTTCTACATCGGGACCTCGGAATCAGCAGCAGGGTCGTCAATACTAGCGCACTTGAGAACCATGTCTCAATTTTCAAACTTTTCTTTCTTCTTTTCAGCCCTGACTCGGGTCCACTACTGATTGCCTTGGGAAACACGCATTTCTGGTGCGTTCCGATTGGTCCATTCTAGAAAACGCTTACCACGTCCACTTCTCGTTCTCAAAAATTCGCAGTCTTTCTGGATTTTTCGAGATCACCACTGATTTTTTTAAACAGTTGCTGACTCAGTTTTCAGTTTTGCTTAGCTTCACTCAGTTTATTACTTTTATGCACTTCTTACAGCTAATATATACATATATCCATAAATTACTTATAATTATATATACCTATTTACAAAAATCCTCTTTTCATCCCGGTTTATCCCAGTTTCGCAACAATCTATCTTATGAATGGGATACAGTATCCATCATCCAGCTTTCTGAGATGAGATTCTATAGGAAACAATAAGTCCTAATCGGTATTTTATCGTGCTTTTCACGAATTATGCTTTTTGGCTTAATTACTCAAAAATGAGTAAAATGAAGTGACATTTTGGTATTTCATATTTTATTGTAACCCAACGGGTTACCAAGATATCGTCAAAATAAGAATGATATTTTTAAGAGAAAATTCGAAAACTACTAAGTTTGAGCTACGGGAAATGGCACTTGCAGGGGTTAATATTTTTGTAAATAACTCTGCAATGCAATGACCGATTTGAATAGTTCATACGGCATTATATTTGTATTTCCTTAGCACCACTAAGCGTATAACCTTTAATCCTGTAGCTATGACAACTACTCAACTATAAAGCGACAAAGTTAGACATTGCAATCTTCTGCGCGTTACACTTTTCCGACATCAGTTTTTTAACTGATAAAACATTGTAGCGGAACATAGGGTGTTTGTTTTAATATTTTAATAATTACAGTGGACTAGATTCGCCATCTATCAAAAAACCTTTGCAAATTCAAATTTTCTCAATTACTCTTATATTAAAAGAGATTTATTTCTTATTTTTATAATTTACTCGCTTACCTGGTCAGGGGCGCTCGTATCGCAAGCCGTTCCCGCTTCGAGCAAGCGTGGTCGTTTGACTTCCACCACAATCTGCTGAACGCTTAAACTAAACGCTTAGCGTACTTGAAATAACGATATTTAGCAACTAATAGTGGTTATCTTGCATGAACCTCTTGGTTTCTCGCCTTTTTAACCCCTAGAGGATATTGCAAGGCTCACCTGGTCTGTTTAGGTAGGTTTTTTATATTTTCTATCTAATTTACTTAGTATAAAACATTTATAAAGTTGTGACATACATAATAGTTTCGTTTGCCAGTAGCCCGCTAAATTTCGGCCATGTTATATTTTCTAAGGCATTTTAGCATTAAAAATAAACGTTTTGTGGCTTTCTCTAATGTTCAACTTTTCTGAAGCTGAATCAGCTACTCAGCTATTATTGTTTAATCGGAAAAATCAACAATACGACAAAGGATTTAGAAAGGGAATTTTGGGCTGTTTATAAAACTTGGGTAACTTGGGTGGGATTTACGAGTTCTACTATTAATCGAACGTAAATATTTTTCATTTAACAAAATGTTTGCAAATAAACCAATAATTATTATCCTATTAAGTATATAAGTATATTAAGGTATAAGTGATGAGATCCTTGTTTTTACTCAAATAAAATCATAATTATCATCATTATCATCAGTCTCCTCTTTCAAACAAAATACAAAAATTAAATTTGATGGAGAATATGGGGTATGGGCTGCGTTGTAGAGGTAGTCGACACTTAAAGTAAATATTTCAACGCATCCGTATCGGTATACGTCACGCGTTCGAAAGTCAAAATACGCTAAATTTTTGACTTGCTCATGCCATGTTTCGAACGATGCCTGCTTCTTTGACGGGTGTGATATCTCTTGTTTAAGACGGTTGCATCGAGAGTCATAGACTGGAGGTGGTTTTAAACAATTAGTCCTCACAGGGCGGTCAGCTCTCACATATGGCTCCACGTACCACACCCCGGTAACTGCATCAACCTGCAGGCCAAACTATGTGAAGGTAGCCAAATTTGGCGAGAAAATTAGTGTTGGGAAGCAGTAACACTAAAAGTAATTGTTCGGCGTACTTCTAGATATAGAAACAGAAACGGCAACAAATTGCATAGCTAAAGGCGTGACAAGGATTGTTTTAACAGTTTTAATGCTGCGATGAGGAAGACAACGGGAAACCTCATTACCGTCCGCAGGAAATATCATCATCATGACTGGAAAACTAAAAGCCCAGGAACTCAGTCCCGGCAGGTCTTAAGTGACCAGAGGGTGTTAAGAATCTCCAGACCAGTCATGAAGAAGATTGCTACATGGAACGTACAAAGTATGTTTTAGGCTGGAAAAGTCCACAATGTCACCAGAGAAATGGAACGATTAGACATAGAGATCTTAGGAGTTAGCGTTAGTTTATATTTGTCATTTCTCAAGATATGGCCAAAATATTCAAGATCGCGACTAGACAACACTGATTCATTTTGATAAAAGATGATCTGGCCTGTTCAATTCTTGCACGAACTTCTTTCATGTTGTCCCAGTTATCATTGAATTAAATTCAAACCAGGTTTAACATTGCGGTGAAATATGCAATAAATTTTTGTAAAAATCACATACTTTTAATCCACATGGCACATCTTTTTTACGTTTTTATTTTGATTCAACCATTTTTTTTTAATTTAAATTATTGCGGCATAGTTATGTGTAAGTGTACTAGTGAAATCTTGGAGTGGAGGATGGATTTTAGATCCCAACCTCAGTTTCAAAAACACACGGATACTTGAGTACTAACAAAACAGGTAGTTAAGCTCCATTTAGAGGTTAGAAAGACTCTTGCTAGTCGTTGACGCACCCGTTTAAAGTAGAATATGATTACTTCGTGTAGCTGATTTTTAAATCTGCATGCTTTTAAGTTAACCTGTTGTCCTTAAACCAGTGGTATCAGTTAGCGGGAGTGTTTCCAATTCAATTATAAATGCACTTGTAAATGCAACCTTACACATGACTCTCAGTTACTTTAATACGTAGTTGGGCAGCTTTTTTTAGCAGATAATTCTGCAATAAATGCTTTTTTTTTAATTTTAGTATTTTACTTGGTTTTTTATGAAAAAAATCTTGTATGTAGGGCCTTATGGTAAAGCCATGATGACCCTTATAATAATTTTCTTATGGTCAAGCCATGATGGTAATTTAAGGCTTAAAATATTTTAGCATAATTTTAGGGGTACCGTTTTTTATTAAGCAATTTTTACTATGTTCTTCACATTTTTATGCCATGACTTTGCCCACATTTTAAAGCTTTCTTTCTAAACTTTTGACTTTTAGAATAAAACACTCAAATTTTTCAAGGTTTCACTATTTTTTTAGGGTTCAAAAAAAGTACTGCCAAAAAACATTTTTACTGTTAAAATGAAAAATATTTAGGAGAGAGGGCAGAATTTTAGAGGTAGATGAAGAAGTAATTTAGTGACGTGCAAAAATATTTAAGGTTGTTGAAGAGAAACAGCAGTCTATAAAAAAGTATTTTAGAGAAAGATGAAAATAATGGCAATTGTTTAATAAAAATTTATGATATAAAACAGCAAAAATTGTTAAAATTATTACATACATTTGATTTTTTTGTTATTTTTATTTTCTAATTAAAAAAATTTACCAAAATGCTGCTATCTACCACTAGTAAAAAATACTATCAGTATGTTTTCAAATCGTATTCATACGAATTGAAAAGATTGTCTTCTTTTTCTTTCAGAGCATGTTCTCTGATCTGAAAGCGTGATATATGATAGAACAAGATGCTTGGCTTTCAATACGCATTGAGTACAATATACAAGGTTTCCTAAAAATCCGAGTCCATCCTAATATCTCCAGAACCAAAAGAGACAGAGAAGTAAAATTTGACATAATTATCTTTTTGAATTTTAGTTGTGCCGCCATTCATTAAGGGGGCGGAGCTACGGTGAAGACGATACTTTTTTTAAATAAAACATCCTATATATTTTCTAAAATATGAATGAGGTTTTTTATTCTGTTTCCAAAAATATCAACATTACCTTTTGAATTTTAAATAAAAAGAAAAATGCTTTTAAATAAGAGCAATGATTTAGACAAAAAGTCACCGAATATCTGTTTTTTTGTTTAGCTCGTTGGTCTTATGCTGTTAGAGAAAAGGGTAACATATTAGGTATTTTTAGAAATAGAATGAAAAGCTCTACTCAAATTTTAGAAAATATACGTGGTACCTCATTTAAAAAAAGTATCGTCGCCGCCCTAGCTCCGCCTCCTTAATGATGGGCGCGATGATTAGCATCTAAAACGATACTTTTTTCTAAACCATCTAATTCTGGGAAATTTTACTTATCTGCCTCTTTTGGTTTTGGAGATATTAGGATAAACTCGAAATTTTGGGACACCCTGTGTATTAAAACATAATAAATATTTGTGCAACGGTCATGAGGTCCCCCTGAGAAAAAGACACCCTAATATTGCCAAAAAACTTCTGGCTACCTCTTATTTTGAACAGAATTTTTCTACAAAATTGTTATATATATATAATATCTATAGAAAATATATTTTATGAAAAACAATAAATATTAATTAACCATTTAGGCTTGTTTTCCCTAATAATTTACTGAAAATCATTGCTAATTTTGGTTACGATTATTGTATATATCAAAAGGTCTTTCGGAAAAAAAGATAGTGGATTTGGCTATTACAATACTATATTAAAATTTTATCCACATTCAAAAATGTGAACAAAATTTAACAAAAATAAAATTTTGGAAAATTCAATTTTATTAAGTAATTACACTTATTCAAAGTAAGCAATAACTTGGTGTGTTACACGTACTTAATTATAATCAAAGTCAAATTTTATTATGGCAAAGTTCTTTTTATTTTTCATCTTGACATATTATTCAGTACATTTAGAAAAATAATCTTTATAAGATTAGTATAATGCATACAGTACGAGTTCTACAAATCCAAAATAATCTACTCAGCCTTGAGTAAGTAAATAATTTAACCTATTTACCTAAATGTTGTTTTTCCGTTGTAGTCCACTGAAATGAGCTAAAAAACAGGCCTTACCTGAAACAAATTGCAACACAAGCAGTTTTAACGGTTTTTATTGAAAAAAGTGTACTTTTTAACATATCCAAAATCGGACAAAATCGCACTTGCGGAACATCGTTTTTTTGACGTTTTTTCAAGGTGATCACTAAAAAATTCAAAAAAGCTTGCATTTATATATTAACATATAAACCAATAACCATTTGGTCAACGCAACGGTGTTTTTGGACCAATTTTTAACGCTGATTCCAAATATTTTATCATTTTTTAGAGAAGGACAACTATAGCCGTGAATGTAGTTTTCTCTCTCTTCCCTAAAAAAAAGGCTCTTGAAATACGTTACAAATCATAAGCCGTGTTTTGAAAAAAAGCAACACGATCTGTTTTAATCTGTTTTAACTTTAAACTATCTTCTTTTTAACATATCCAAAAGCAGAAAAACTTGCATTTATATATTGACATATAAAACCCGAGATAAAAGCATAACCACTTAACAAATATCACTTCTGTTTTTAGACTAATTTATACCGCTGATGTCAAATATTTTATCAGTTTTCAGAAAAAAACAGAACTATGGCCCTGAACCATGTTTTTTCTCTCTATCCTATAAAAAAAGTTCCCAAACACATAACACATGCTATTATTATGCACACATCAGTTTTTCGGTAAAAATAACTTTTAACGTTGATCATGAAACTCATAAAAAAGATTGAAAAGATACTGCTAATGTTGTCGTCTCTCTCACTCTTACATTGGAATTGGACACATTTCATAAAAGAACAATTTTATGAAACAAATTGCCTCCTATTGGTTACTTATAAAAAAATTATAAAATTAAATCATTATCTTATTCCTACTTTTTGGTAGCTTGGTAGGTAGGTAGGTACCTACTCAATTATTTTTTAAAAATGATAAAGTAAGTTATAGGAAATTTCCGTTAATTTCCTAAAACTAAATTGATATCACACAATATGGACGGAATACCTACCCACTACCTACCTATTAAATGATAACATAATAAATAATAAATATATATATATATATAATAATAAATAAATAAAATAATGTGGAATAGATGGCCAATGGCGCACCCAGGGATTGACTTCGGGAGGAGGGGCTATGACAGTAAGGCCCATCACATACAAACGCTGCACTGCGTGCACTGCGGTTGCTTGGGAATTTTGGCCCTATGTAATAAAGAGAGAAAGCAAAATGACCGTATCTGTATCTTTTTTTGATTTTTTTTTCAGGTTCAAGATCAGCATTGAAATTAAACCCAAAAACTACTACATCTCGCCCTTTATGCTTGTCATGTTCATAATATATTTCTTCAGAATAGAGGGAGAAACCCTCACCAGCGAGCTTATTTCTATCTTTTTCCAATTTTTTTCAGATTCAAAACCAGCGCTGAAAACTACTCTAAAAATATGTCTTAGTTAATGAAAATGTTTTTTTGAAATTTTTTTGGCCTCAATTTTGAAAAAAATTAAAAATGACAATGTTCCGCATGTCCGATTTTGGGTATGTTAAAAAGTAGGGAAATCTAAGCTGAATAACGTTAAAACCGCTCGTGTTGCAATTTGTTCAAGGTTAAATGCTAATTTCAGTGGACTATTGACATAAAAAATTACAATATTTTATAAGTATTTGAATAATATTTTTTTTATAATTTTCCTGCGTTATGTAAATTGTTTTGAAAATATTTTCCTGGCTTGCGGTCTTAAATGAATGATTAATTTATTTTGAGTAAATAGTTACGTCACGGTTTATTACAACCATCATCAGACTACATCTATAAAAATAAATACAATACAAAAAACATATAGAACAAACAAAATTATGTTACTTTTTTAACATTTTTTTTTAGATTTTATGAACAATAAATATTTTGTTTATGTAAAATAAATCTTGCGAAAAAGAAAGAAAATATAAACAGTGGCCTACATATTTTAATATACAAATTACAAAAAAACCCAAAAGCAGTAAACTTTAGATCCGACAGTGACAATCTAAGTAACATTTACATTACAAATAAAAAACACTGTATATACAACAAAAATTATCCTGCGAAAGCAACAAAAGAATTAACATCGAAATAACGAAAAGCATATGTATATACATTTTAAAATAATATTAATATAAGATAAGCCACTGTTGATATTTTCTTTGTTTTTTTTGTAAGATTTATTTTATATAAACAAAAAATTTACTGTTCGTGACATCCAAAAAAAAATTTTTAAGTTTTATTTAACATAAGATATTTTTTTTTATGTTTTTAATATGTATCTATGTAAAAAATTCTTTCTTATTTTTTTTAAACCGCCACTTTTTATATTTTGTAGAACTTTTATTAAAAAATATGATTTTGATGAGAAAAATATTTTGTATTAAAAAAAAAACAATAATATGAATAGGCTTGAAAATAATAGCACAAACACAAAAAGTCCTCACAAAATTGTTCTTTTTGATCATTAGGTTCAAATATTACAGCTTTATGACATCATCAAAGCTGTCCTTTTGTTAGCCATATTTTAGGCTTTTAATCTTTCTTTGTGAAACCATAAAGTAATATACCTACGAAACAGAGACGCAAAGTCTGCCGAAATGGATCACAGACTTGTGAAATCAAAACTCGTCCAGGAAACAGAATCCTTCTAGGAAAAACTTTGACATCTCTAGAGTCGACGATTTTGGAAAACTGAAACCGAGGTTGACACATCGGAGTCTGTAAAAAAATGGCCTAATTTAATTTTTTTAAAATCTATTTGATTTTCTTTCACATTGTAAACTTCCTTGGTAAAATCAAAACTAAGTTTAATCAACAAAAATCTTTCTGGAAATAACTTTGATACTAGGTATCAATTTTTCGCACATGGAAATAGGTCAGTGATCTGAGGATAGACAAGTCTGAAAAAATTAAATGACAAAACTTTTTTTTCTAATTTTAAAAATCTTTTTAACTTTTAGAAAACGTGGTATAAATATCTATTATACGCCACATACGTAACTTTCTTTGTAAAAACCAAACGTTAGAACATTACTGGTGGAAAGATCGATGTTTTAACCCTATTTTTAAATTTACCTGGACAAATTTTAGCTGGTCCAGTCAGTGCTTAAAGAACCGATCATAGGATAGATAAATCTGAAAAAAGGGAATGGCCCAAGTTTTTTTTTTTTTAAATCTATTTGGCGTTAAAAAACTTGGTAGCTACCTCACATATCACTGGTCAACAAACTTAACCATCGACGAATCCATATTGGGTGACTTGGTACATGTGCAGGACTGTGCCTAATGGTATACTCATCCAATTTTGGAGAAACATTACTGTTGTGAGGATGGGCAAGTCTGAAAAAAATTAATGGCCCAACTTTATTTTTATTTTTTTGAAATGTATTTCGATATCTAACAAACCTACTACTTTTATACGCCCCACTTTCTTTGAAAATCCCAACAAGAGCAGTTAACAAAATCTTGCAACAATAAATCTCACTTATATCTGATCATTACTGATCAGAGGATAGATAAATCGGAAAAAAAGAATTGGCCCAAGTTTATTTTTTTTAATCTATATCGCAACAAAAAAAAACAAAATTATGATTGTTTTCCACAAAACCAAAACTACACTTTTCTGCACTCGACGCGCGTTTCGCTAACAACGTTAGCATCATCAGGAGACGATAAACAATATTGTTTTGAAACGCGCGTCGAGTGCAAAAAAGTGTAGTTTTGGTTTTGTGGAAAACAATCATAATTTTGTTTTAGTGCAACCAAAGGTTCCAAATTCCCAACATAATCTATATTGCGTTAAAAAACTTGGTAGCTACCTCACATATCACTTGGTCAACAAATCTAGCCATCGACGAAGCCGTATTGGGTGACTTCGGTACAAGTGCAGAACCATGCCTATTGGTATACTCATCCCATTTTGAATTTTAGTCATTATTTACTAATCTAATCTACTTACTGCACCGTGGCTCCTAGACAACCGGTTCTTATAAGACATCGGCATTGTCGCAGGGTATAAGTTCACAAATTTTTGGGAGGACGCGCTGTGATTTTGAAGATGCTTTGTAAATAGGATTTTATTTTCGGTCGGTGATGGGCTGTACACAATAAAAAATTTAACACCTGTCATCTTCTGTCAAGTCAAAATAACTAACCTAAAGCCAAATTTTTGACCCAGTGTTAAAAAATCTCTGGTGTCCCACTGTGGATAAACATAAATAAAGTCTCCGTGTCGCCATGGAAAACAAATTTAATGATGTAAAATTTTGCAAAAAAATCAGGTCGACATAGTTAAATTGTTGTTCCGTACATTGTTGCTAAAAATAATTCCCCAGATTGTAACTACCACCTTAAGATAAAGAACGAACAACAAATATTATTGAATCCTTATTTTGGTGAGGATGCATTAGGTATGTATACAATGTGTTCCAACGTAAGCAAAACAGACCCGTTTTCGAAAAAGTCGATTTTTTATTTGAAATTTTTGTAGAATGCTCCTTCCTTAAGGACTACACTTTCCCGGGAAACGAAAAAAAAACGGAAAGAAGTCCCGGAAGAAAACACCCGAAAAAAAAACCCGAAAAATCTTAAAACATTAAAATTAAAAATGTAATTCGTACAATTTTTTTTAAAGTTTAATCAACCTTCTACCCTCTTGGCACCCCCCCCCCCCAATCAAAAAGTAATCAACTTTGCGTCTGGTGACAAAGGATTTAAGTGCCAAATTTGATAAAAAATCGGGTAAGCGGTTTCTGAGTAATCCTGTTACATTCAGACAGACAGACAGACAGACAAATACCCAGACCCAAATAACTTATTTTTAGTGGAAATAAAAAAACTTTTTTTTTGACGATCCCAATAGCGTCCAATTTATTTATAGATGGCTAAAAATACGTGAAAATTAAACATACTCTTTTTAATTTAATTGGGCGGGTCTAGCTTGAGTTGGGTTGGGTTAGTTATAATACGTAATTTTTTGTTTTGGTTTTTTTCTGAGACTTTTTTTCCGTGGATTATTACCGGGGTTTTTTTCTGGGGTTTTCTTCCGGGTTTTTTCCCGTTTTTTTCCCAGATTCCCAAAAAATACCCGTGCCTTTTAACAAGGTTAATGCGGGGTAAAGGGAATTATGGAAAATTAATAATAAAACATTTTAAATTGTAAAACTTAATCACTTGGTCTAAATCGTGGGGGATCTTGATAGAGCGCGCTAGCTATAAAGCATTAGGGGTAAGTGCATGGTTTCGGAGTTCTGAGCACCAGAAGCTTTTGTCCAGGAAAGCTTCAAATCTGCCAAATATTTTTGGCCGCTTATTTAATCCCAGTTTAATTGATATAAAATTAAAAATGTTCGTTAATAATCTAGTAAACGGTGCACAAAGAAAAATAAATTAATTTACTCCATTAAAAATCGAATAGTCCAATAGTTAGCTAGAGGGGAAAAAATAGTCTTACCTTATTATATACAATTCAATCAAATGGTGATCACCTTTTGCTTGTTTGTGACTTAATGCTAAGCTTTTTCAAATCATAGGGAGGGTTTCGCAACTCAGTGACTACTGAACCAATTTAAATAAATAACGAACGCAATATTATTATTTTAAGAGTATATTCTTCGCTAAGAAAACGATCCGATGCAGAGGTACTTTTTGCCAAAATTTTTTCTATCGTTAGCCTAGCCTTCCATTAACAGATTTTCCACGTGGATATTAAGTTAAGGTAAAGGTGTCAATCGTTCTGTCACTGTTTTACTCACTGACATACGAGGTCCAGTTTGGTCTCATTTCAAAGAATAAATTTAGGGTTTTTTCGTTCAGGTAGTTTTTCGTTGCTTTTTGTTATTTTTGTGCAATATTGCTGTAAATATGACACATTTTGCACATTTTCAGCACTGTACACATCGCACCTATCATCAAATAAAACAAAAAAAAAATAAAAAAATATTGTTACCTTCCAAGCAAAATTTACGGATTTCAATTCTAGAACGAAACTGGCAGGCAGACTCTGTAGAAGAAACAACCTATAGGCCAGTCACGAGATGATGTACCTACATGTAAAAAAATAATCGCATGCTGTAAAATATTCCTGTTTTATTTGGATTTTTTGAATCTATTTTATGTGCACACAAACTTTATATACAGAGTTTTTATTAAATTAATAAATAGTAAATTATACAAATTATTTATTAATTCTGAATAAACTTTAAACTAAATAGGTACATTTTTAATGGGATTATTTCTAAAATTTTTTTAGAAAGACTTATAGGTTGGTAATAATATGGTCAGAATGCCACTAAAATAATAATAATTTTATTTTTATAATGTGTTTTTAAAAGTATGTTTGGGTCAAATCTTGCAAGTCAATGTTTAGTATCTTTTACGTACCCGATCAACTTTAGACACGGTGTGCGTTTATAGTTCCGGTGTGAAGACCTTAAAAAAACTACGTTGGTCGGGAGTGACTGAGAAGGCAAGAGGGGGTTAACATATTTGAAAATTCATAACTATTGGGCGAAAGCTGCTATAGGAATATGCAGTTTTGTTGATGTATTTGAAAATTTAATTTTTTCGTTTTATGAAAAAGTAGGGAGGGTACCATTTAACTTTCTCCGATTTTAATTAAACATAGGTCTAGGGGATTTTGGGGTCGAAATACAAGTTCTGACTCACATTGTAGTGGTAAACCATGTCCGATTTCGTTAAAATAACAAAAAAAAGTGCTTTTGCGGTTAACAAGTGGGAGTTTTTAATTGGATTTTTAAAATTATAAATTTGACAACTCCTTCATTTGAAGAGGGAAAAACAACATTCGTTTAAATTTGGTGTTAGGGGTTTTGGGGGTTGGCAAACTGTAAGCGATAAGGCCTTACTAGGTCGGTGGTATTGCTGAAAAGGTTTTTTTATACCTTCGCCAAAAACATGATTTTAATGCCTGTCTGCATATATCTAAAGCATGGCTTTTTTGGTTACCGATGCAAAAAAACTTCTTTTTTGATCACGGGTGCTAAAAGGATTTCCGTTTTTTATCCAAAATTAAAGAGAAATAGCGGAAAATATTAATATTGAAAAAATCTAATTATTCTTGCCTAAAAATTAAGCCATTTCCGCCAGTTTTCACCAAGTATTTACGAAAAAATCATTTAAAAACATCGTCAAAATAAATAAAAAGGCACATCGCTATGAAAACGATTGTTATTTCATTTACCAGCCGCCTTGATTTGTAGCGTAAAGATGGGGTGTTGCGAGAAGTGCTCTTCGTCCAAAATTTTTAATAGTAGTTTTAACAACTAGTGGCTAAAATATTGCTTTTTTTTACAAGCGTTGGTTTAAATAACGAGCGCAGAGAGGTACTTAAAAACGCGAGTAAAAAGAAGCACAGTTTAGCCACTAGTTGTTAAAACTACTATTAACAATTTTGGATGAAGAGCACTTCTCGCAATACACCATCTTTGCACTATAAATCAAGGTGGCTGGTAAATGAAATAACTATCGTTTCCATAACGATGTGACTTTTTACTAGGTGACGTTCATTGTTGCGACATTTTGATCTTTAACAGTTTGATATTTTGACGATGTTTTTAAATGATTTTTTTGGTAAAGACTTGGTGAAAACTGGCGGAAATTACTTCATTTTTAGGCAAGAATAATTATATTTTTTCAGTGTTACTATATTCCGCTATTTCTCTTTAATTTTGGGTAAAAAACAGACAGAAATCTTTTTTTGCACCCGAGATAAAAAAAAGGTTTTTTTTGCATCGATAAAAAAAAAAGCCATGCTTTAGTTATCTGCAGACAGTTACTAAAATCATGTTTTTGATGAGGGTGTAAAAAAAAGTATTTTTCTGTTTTTCTTGGATTTCTTGATAAAGGTATTAAAAAAATTACTTTTAAAAACTCGCGGCTAAACTGTGCTTTTTTTACTCGCGTTTTTAAATACCTCGCTGCGCTTGTTATTTAAACCAACGCTTGTAAAAAAAGTACTATTTTAGCCACTAGTTGTTAAAACTACTATTATTTTTCTGAGCCTCCAATATGTGTATACAGGATTGTTAATTGCCATATTTCTGATGTGGCGGGGATCCAAAAGGTACAAATTTTTATTTTAAGCTGTGCTGCGGGCAAAAATTTCGAGAGAATTGGCATTTTTAACAGGTTTTAATGTTGTTCCATGATAAAAATTGCTTAAAATAACTAAAATTGTAATAATTATTAGTGACATTAGACCGCAGGAAAATTTGTTTGTAGTTTTAAGAGGAAAATTATTCAAAACTGTTAATCGTTTTTACGTTTTCTATGAAATGTAAAAAAAATTGGTTGTAAATGCGTTGCAACCCAAAATTTAAAAAAAATATACCAAAAATGCCGTTTTAAATATTGTTGATAAATTATTTTAAATTTTAATCTTAATAGGTATTCGCGTTGTTACTCAGGCTAAAGGGGCGGAGGCAGATCCTTTTGAGGTCTCCCTGGATAGATCTGGTGTGCTGTATAAACTTTATTAAATAACTAATTTTAGTTTTTTTCAATAATTTTGGTTGGGAGTACATATATAACTATGAAATACTATAACGGCTCTGCTCTTGCATTTTCCGAAAAAAAGCCGTAGCGATAATAACTTTCCTAAACAAGTTGAACTGGAGAAAAATGCAGAACCAAAAATTTTTCTGGGGGAGAGCAGTCAAACCTGATTTTTACATTATTTTCATTGTTTTTCAAACGTATTATTGTTAAATAATTTTTTGTGGATAAAAAGTAGTTTTTTAGTTTTGGGGTTATTTTTAAAGAGGTTTAGGGGAAGTTTTAGGAGTAACAAAACATTATTGGTATAATCACATGTGTTCTTGTTTCTTACACTCCTCTTTATACCAATTTTTTTAACCAAAAAATAAAATCAGTGGACTCGAAATTCATTTTCATAATGTTTCTTTTAAAATTTTTGTGCCCCACAGTAATCTCCATCTTAAATATTTTGAATTTGACAGGGGTGCCAAAGCGGATTTATAAATTAGTTATTTTGTAAAATTTATACCATAAATATCATGGGTATTTTCTAAAATGTTTACTTTTAAACTTACCCCTAGGACCTTATTGGATTCTTTAACAATTTTTTCAGTTACAAAAAAGGATTCAGAGATGTTACGGTAAAACTCACGTTTTACGTAACTACTGTATTACCACTAAAATTTGTAAAAAAAAACTTAAAATCTAATAACTTTAATTTTATAAAATACGCACAAATACGAATATTATATTATAATTCTATTCCAATACCTCTACAGCCATCTAGGGGAAAATTAGTAAACTTTCAAACAGCAAATGTAAAGATTTTTGTGTTCTCTTTAAACATCACTAGAACTAGATGCCTTATTTTAACGAAAATTTAGAGCGTGAGCCATCAGGAGCTTTAAAATTCATATAAAACAGCTTAATAATAATAAATGTCTTATTAAATAATGAAATAAAATATAACTACTTGTTTCATATTTAAATAAACAATCTTGATTGAAAATATTCCAATATAAACAAATTTTACAAATACACATTGTGGAGCATTTAAATTTATTAATGCTTTACATTTGCTTTTGAAAGAACTCATCTGGAATAACTTCATTGAAAAGTGGGTAATTTTCTGTTAGAGTATTGGAAAAAGATAGCTAGAAATTTTCTTGTAAACATAGATTCCTAACGTAGAAAAAATGCAGCTAGGAATGTCAAGCTAGGTATAAAGAATATTATTGTGTATTTGTGTAAATAGATTGAGTAAAAATTTAGTGAAATATTTAACAACCAAAGCAGAAAGTGGATATTTTAAAAATTGTAGAATTACCCAGTGTCAGTGCTTTTCCTTAAAACGAATTAACCTTCTACGTTGTGGAGACCCACAAACCCTCAAAAAAATGGGATAAAAAACTGTTTTTCTCTTAAATCTCGACTGCTATTGGTTTCGATTTCTAACTTGAAACGTTCTCTTTTTGGTGCAGCACTTAAAAAGGTCAGTTTAAATTATGTTTTGAAATTTCTAAATTTGACCATTTTTGGTTAATTTTTTACTTTGGTTCCATCGGAAATTAATCACCACAATGTGGAAAATATTTTGATGTAGTTTTTTTATTCATTTTAATTTTATCTAGTTATGGTAGAGGACATTTTTATGGCAACCAATTTTTTTGTTAACATGCATTTTCTTGTCTTTTAGTCACATTAGTTTTTATTATAAATAAGTTTAAATAATTTATTTATTTACCTGAAAGGGCTCTAATGCTTTGCACCCTTTCTTTTGGACTGGTTAGTTGAAAAACTGTTTCTACTATGTTTTCATTGAAGTTTTTAGCATGGTATTTGGGAACCGTTACTCACAGAGTTTTGCCTTGTGCATTCTTTGGGTTCATCACTTACCAAAACGCTACTTAATCTGGAATTCATGATTAGAATGTTAGATAAACAACCATCCATATTACCTACCATCTTTTGTCCCCCGAAGGACTAATTTTTACCTACCTTTTGCCTTCCTAAGGGCTTAATTTTTTTTATGTGACTAATTGAGCACACAAAGTTGACGTTCTTTGCACGAAGTTCGACCACTGTTGAAGACACCCTGATACGGGTACGCCAAACATTTATTTTGATAGTTATATCAATGTGCGCTATGCATATCTTTGTGTAAATTTTGGCTACCCTGTACAGAGTGTTTTTTGACCAACCTTGCCGCTTACATTGATTTTTGCTTTCTGTTGCCATACCTTTTTTTTTTACCTTTTATTTTTTTTTATCTTTGATAAATGAAGCCTAGATTTGGCTCAACAATACCTATCTAACAAAAATATTTTCCTACATTTTCTTTTTATAAAATATCTTTATTTTTTTATTTAAATCTAATCTAAGCATTTAAAGCTAATCTATAGCATTTATTGATTGTCTTTCTTTCTGGTTTAGTCGTGAATTTTAATATTCTTGTTTAATGACTACTCTAGGAGAAAGCGAACAATATATATTTTTTTTCCATTTTCTTCAGAAAATTGTATATATTAGTTTTTTCCTATGATTGCTTATAAATTATAAAATTTTGAAAATATTATTTATTTCTCTAATAAGAAATAAATGAATATTTTATTTATTCAAAGAGTAATTTGAATAAATCCCGAATGTGACTTTTTCCCAAATTTTGACTTTTGTATATTTTGAATCCTTGGCTTATAAAGTTTTAAAAATTTCTTTAATAGAAAAATTTTAAGAATCTTATTTTGTTTCGTCATAAGCTAGTTATTCAAATTAGGTTCCTATTGAATACTAGAGAATGTAAAAAAAGAGATTTTTTTCCGAGTTTTTTTTTGATTGATTATAAAAAAAAATCACTTTTTTAGATTTTCTGGATAAATAAAAACTGTATTGCTTTCTTTTTTTATTGGAGTAATTATAATGTGTAAAACTGAGAATGTGGTAATTAATACATTGTTGATTTGTTTTGAAACCAAAATCTTTTATTTTGCATCACCAAATTTATTTTAAACACCCTATAGTTTTTTAAGTCATATTTTGTTTCAATTTTGAAACAACAAAATGGTGTGTTTTGATAAAAAGTAAACGACAGTGAGAAAGAAAACATCGAAATAGGTAAGCAAAGAAGATTTTCCTCAATTGCAAAGAATCTACAACTCATTTAGCCGTGGCAAAGGTTTTTTTAAAAGACTTTTTGGTCCATAAACAACTTCATTAAAAAAACAACAACAATAACAAATTGGCACCCAACGCTATTTTTTTTTGCAACAAATTGACGCTTTTTCCAACGTGTGCTTTTGATAGTAACATAAAAAAAAATTGAGGAGAATTTCTTTGTTTTTGGTGTTTTTGGACTTTTGTCTTTCTTGTGGTGCAAGATGAAAGATAAAAACCCTTTTTCATTTGTAAAGGACATTTATCTAAAATATTTTTTGTGGTAATTTTTGTAATTTATCTATTTTTTTTTAACATCTTTTTAAAGAAAAATGTGTCTACCTTTAAGTGCTTTGCATGATAATAATGAAATTTAATTTACACTTTTGTGATTTTGTATTTTTTAAATGTTTTTTCTCTATTCATAAAACATTTTTTTTTGGTGGTAGCTGTTCTGGACTTAAAACCAATTTTGGACAGTTACTAATTGGGTCAGTGGTGGGTACAAATTATTTAAAAGATCTGGGATTAGTAAAATTCTGTACCTAAATTAACCACTAGCTAAATAAGACTGAACAGCTAGTCTTATGAACGTCTTTCTTTGTTTATTTTCAAATAATTTTTTTAAATATTTGCAGTTTTTTCTAATTAATTTATATATCTTCAAAATTTAAAAGTCAACATTTTACCTAAAATTTTTTCGAAAAACTGTGAATTTAAACTAGGCTTTAAGAACATTCTACTAAGCGACGAGAATTTTGGGTTGCAGATTTTTGAAAAATTAGAAATATCTTGGTGTAGACATTAGGAGTGCACACTTTAACTGTGATCTACACAAAATATTTCATCTTTTTGGCAATTTTTTAAAATTCTTTATTTTATCTTGGTATAAGCTTTGGAGTGCATATTCTTAGAATGTGACTTATAGAAAGTAAAAATGAGGTAATTTGAATTTTATATTTTTCTGCAAAGAAAGATGGTTTGTCATATTTTCATTTTTTTTTCTAACTTTATATTTTTCTTTCTAATAAACAGCACTATTTCTGAAAAATTGGGTATACACAATATGAGACACAATAGTTGCCTATCTTTTTTTTATGTGTATATTTACCTATACATATTGTGTAGAAAAGGGTTGTGTTGCAGATGGAAAAATATCTAGTATCTTATAATTTTCGATACCTTTTTCTATTTCTAAGTATTTTTTTTCAGCATCGTTTCTATTTCCGTGTATATTTTTCTATTTCCGTGTATCTTGCTCTATTTTCCTGTATCTTTATCTATTTCCATATATCTTTTCTTTTTTCAATACCTTTTTCAATATCTTTTTAATTTTTTTCTATTTCTCTATTTCCTAGTATCTTTACCTACCTACATTTTTATTTTTTTTTTAGATATTTTTTCTTACGTTCACGGATCTTTAACTACCTTTACATACCTTGTTAATTCCTTTATTTATATACTTTTTTCTAAATTTTAGTATGCAGGGTTGACAACCTGATTACAGTTTTTGGGGTTTTGTGTTTCACAGTCTTGGATTGCAGTTTTGGGTTTATTATGAGGATTATTAAACGAGACTTGTTAGCTTAATTTAGTAACTTGTGCAATTTTAATCTTTCTGAAACAAATTAATATCAAAGTTGAATAATTTTATATCTTTTCTATGTTAATATTTTTCAATTATTTTTACAAAAATTTAGTATAACAAGGTTTCAGAAACACCATAATAAGCTGGAGACTGTATTTTCTTGCTGTGGAGCACTTGCACACTGACTGTTTTCGGGGGTCAAATCTGTATATTGGAGGGGGGGGGGGAAATTTAACTGTTTTTTATTATTTCATTTTGGAAATTTTTTACGGCTTTCTGCTACTGCTTTCTTTAATATTTTCTTTGATTAGAGTTTTTTTTTTTTTTTTAAGAAATGAGGCCCAAGAGATTGCGCTTTCTGCTGGAAGGTTTAGGCTTCTCGTTGGCAAGCCGAGACGAAGCAACACCATAGAGGTCTAGGCTACTGGTACGGGAGTAGGTCGCTCTTGTGGTGTGGCAGTTAAAGAATTGTAACAGTGCTTTACTAGGGATTAACCTGTCTAAATTGTTCTTAGTTTATTTTTGATTAGTGGTGAATTTAAATTAAATTTCCACTAGGTGATATTTATGTAGGAGGTAGCACAATGACCTCACATAAATATTGCTGTTTTACTAGTGTTTAAGACATGTATAATTTAACGTGTGTAAATAAATTTTTGCGCATTTTTTTTCAAAATATGCTGGCGCCCAAAAATGTATTTTAGATTGTATATTTTTTAGAAGTTAGTTTTCAGGCAGTGATTGGTGGATGGTGCCTACTTATATGTTTTTTTTAATAATGAGTTTTCTTATTCTTTTAAGGGAGAGCTGACACTAAAAAAAATTGAATAATTTTTTTTTACCCAACTATAGGGGGTGGTAAAACTCACGTTTTACGTAACTACTGTATTACCACTAAAATTTGTAAAAAAAACTTAAAATCTAATAACTTTAGTTTTATAAAACACGCACAAATACGAATATTATATTATAATTCTATTCCAATACCTCTACAGCTATCTAGGGGAAAATCAGTAAACTTTCAAAAAGCAAACGTAAAGATTTTTGTGTTCTCTTTAAACATCACTAGAACTAGATTCCTTATTTTAACGATAATGTAGAGCGTGAGCCATCAGGAGCTTTAAAATTCATATAAAACAGCTTAATAATAATAAAAGACTCATTAAATAATGGAATAAAATATAACTACTTGTTTCATATTTAAATAAACAATCTTGATTGAAAATATTCCAATATAAACAAATTTTACAAATACACATTGTGGAGCATTTAAATTTATTAATGCTTTACATTTGCTTTTGAAAGAACTCATCTGGGATAACTTCATTGAAAAGTGGGTAATTTTCTGTTAGTGTATTGGAAAAAGATAGCTAGAAATTTTCTTGTAAACATAGATTCCTAACGTAGAAAAAATGCAGCTAGGAATGTCAAGCTAGTTATAAAGAATATTATTGTGTATTTGTGTAAATAGATTGAGTAAAAATTTAGTGAAATATTTAACAACCAAAGCAGAAAGTGGATATTTTAAAAATTGTAGAATTACCCAGTGTCAGTGCTTTTCCTTAAAACGAATTAACCTTCTACGTCGTGGAGACCCACAAACCCTCAAAAAAATGGGATAAAAAACTGTTTTTCTCTTAAATCTCGACTGCTATTGGTCCAACAATTTTAGGTAGCAAACATCCACCGATTTCTAACTGGAAACGTTCTCTTTTTGGTGCAGCACTTAAAAAGGTCAGTTTAAATTATGTTTTAAAATTTCTAAATTTGACCATTTTTGGTTAATTTTTTACTTTAATTGGAAATATTTTGATGTAGAGGACATTTTTATGGCATCCAATTTTTTTTGTTAACATGCGTTTTCTGGTCTTTTAGTCACATTAATTTTTATTTTAAATAATTTATTTATTTACCTGAAAGGGCTTTAATGCTTTGCACCCTTTCTTTTAGACTGGCTAGTTGAAAAACTGTTTCTACTATGTTTTCTTTGAAGTTTTTAGCATGGAATTTGGGAACCGTTACTCATAGAGTTTTGCCTTGTGCAGCCTTTGGGTTCATCACTTACCAAAACGCTACTTAATCTGGAATTCATGGTTAGAAAGTTAGATAAACAACCAGCCATATTACCTACCATCTTTTGTCCCTTGAAGGACTAATTTTTACCTACCTTTTCCCTTCCTAAGGGCTTAATTTTTTTATGTGACTAATTGACCACACAAAGTTGATGTTCTTGGCACGAAGTTTGACCACTGTTGAAGAGACCCTGATACGGGTACGTTAAACATTTATTTTGATAGTTATATCAATGTGCGCTATGTATATCTTTGTGTAAATTTTGGCTACCCTATACAGAGTGTTTTAAGACCAACCTGCTACTTACATTGATTTTTGCTTTCTATTGCCATACAAAAAATCCTCATGTCTTGCTTTATCTATCTTGTACCTTTTTTTATCTTTGATAAATGAGGCCTGTATTTGGCTCAACAAAAATATTTTCCTACATTTTCTTTTTATAAAATATCTTATTTTTTTTTATTTGCTTGCCAATTTCATTGTGATCACTAGAGCATTTATTGATTGTCTTTCTTTCTGGTTTAGTCGTGAATTTTAATATTCTTGTTTAATGACTACCCTAGGAGAAAGCGAGCAATATCTAATTTTTTTTTCATTTTCTTCAGAAAATTGTATATATTAGTTTTTTCCTATGATTACTTATAAATTATAAAATTTTGAAAATATTACTTATTTCTCTAATAAGAAATAAATTAGTATTTTATTTATTAAAAGAATAATTTGAGTAACTCCCGAATGTGACTTTTTCCCAAATTTGGACTTTTGTAAATTTTTAATCCCTGGCTTATAAAGTTTGAATTTTTTTTTTAATAGATCATCCAACTTTTTGCTCCATAAACAACTTTATTAAAAAAAAACAACAAATTATAACAACAATAACAGAGAACCCAAAGAGCCCCAGATTGATGTATCACATGTCTATATTTTGTTTAACTTTTTCCTTAAATTTATATTTGGAAAAAATGGCCACCAAGATGCCAGAGTGGCATCAATCAGATTTGTAAAATAGATCCCCTAGTACCAAAATCGGTCAAAAAAGTTTTGTCATCAAGCACTTCCTAATTTTTGTATCAACAAAAATGGATTCAAGTGATCCAAAACTTCTAGATTGCACTTATATTTTATTATTTTTTTCCCTCTTTTTTATTAAAAAAAAAAATGGCCTCCATCTTGAATATTGGGACAAGTGATTTCAAATACTGGAGAAGGTGGTATTTAAAATTAATCCTGCAGTCACGTTGCACATGCGTCCAAGCATGTTTGCAATTTTGACGACATCAAGAGGATTTATCAGATTATTTCGCACTTTTTGGGATAATTTCCAAAGAAAATAGTCGTCGATACTGTCAACAATATGATTAACAGTTTAAATGACGCATGTGCAATGTGACTATTTCCACGATGGCTTTCAATGACTGCGGAATTTTCTGAGGAACAGCGGAAGTTCCTGAATTATACTTAGCATACCTATTAGACTTAATATAATTCAAAATAGGACTTTAACTTTTTAACATCCACATTGTGCATGTCAATATTATGCCTATTAATAAATATATTGCACTCATGTTACATATAGGTCAGTGGAGACCAATTTGTCATATCCCAATGAAAAAGACTAGTGTTTTGTATACTTAAATTTATTTTATTATATTAACGTAAAAATACGATTTATATTTTATGTTATTAATTATGTAATACATGAAAAACATAATTATTTTTGCGTCTTATTTCTGACGATTAAACATTAAAACCACTAAGCATATTATTATATGATACAAGGTTGGGGTAAACTGGATAAATATTAAATTTTTTATAGTAGAGATATCTCATGAACCTCTTTTGAGCCTTTTCAATGAAATCAATGTTATTATCAGTAAAAGGTGACCAGAGAGTCTTATAATAGTTTCAATATTTTAAAAATATTTTGAGTTTCTTATGATAAGACCTAATGCCTTTGCCTAAAGCTTTGTTAGTTATGTACTGATAATGGTCAGTAAACCTTATGTTAGCTTAAAAGTTAACCCCAAGATTCTTGCATTTATCTTTCTTTTGTTGAGGTTCTCCATTAATGGTATATGTATTAACTATATGATTGATTTTCCGGGTGTAAGTAATTGTTAAACATTTATCAATGTTTTTTTTTGTGATTCTCAAACCAATGCGCAACAGAACCAAGGTCCTCCTGCAGGTTCCGGTAATCCTCAATTCCAGTTATCAGCTTAAATACCTTAAAATCTTTAGCGAAAGTTAAACATTTTGAGATGGAAAATAGCAGGGGAAACAGATTACTGCCCTGTAGTACCCCTGATGGTACCAGGAACGACTTTGAGAAACAGTTACCTTTTATAACTCTCTGATCCTAATCCTCTAATATAGACTGCATTAGCTTACAGGCATCCTCAGAGAATCCAAAGTTAACAAATTTAGTTAGTAAGACAGAATGGTCGAGTTTATCAAATGCCTTCGCACAGTCTGTCATGATAACATCAAGTTGTTTTTTTATTTATTGATTCCATGGCATGTGTGGTAAATGTACAGAGATTTGATGTTTTTGCAAGAAACCATGCTGTTGGATAGAAAAGCAGTTGTTAAAATTAACCATTATATTATTATAAAGAACTGTAAAGAAGTGTAATTAAAGATATTTTAAGTTTTGTTGAAAAAGTATTTGTTTGTATGGAAAGGCTGAATAAATGACTTAAGGGCTCTAGAAACACATCAATGCAGCCCTTAAAGATAAAAGAAAGAACATTGTCCGTTCCCACAGATCTTTTTGGTTTTAATGTTTTTATGCTTGTCATTCATTCATTTTCTTCATTTCTCATACACAGATGAGAAGAACTGTGGGAAAGCATATGCTATCTTCTGCTGCTTAACAAAGGCTTTTTCTTTCTAAAATACTTCTGACGGTATTCCTTTACAGAAAGGATTTGTGGCGTCGAGGGCAAAGGGTGAGAGAACAAATTGGTAAAAAGTTTTTCCTCTACCAGGACTTGAACCCGGGACCTCTAGAAAACTAGTAATGTAATGCTCTACCAACTACCAATAATCGTGAATGTCTACCTCCTTGTCTTTATAACATCCCTAGGTTTTTAAAGCTGCAGTAGACTGCAAAGGTCTCCCCACTACTAACAAATGAATCGGACGAAAGGCTTTCCGAATAGCCAGTCAAAACCCCAGTTCCTCGGTAGCTCAGTTAGTAGAGCATTAGACTGGTATTCTAGAGGTCTCGGGTTCAAATCGTGGTCGAGGAAAAACTTTTTTCCGAATTATTCCCTCACCCTTTACCCTCTACGCCACAAATATTTTCTGTAAATTTATTAGGGCGCTAAATTTTCCCTTCATTTTGTAAATATGTTTGGCGGAAATTATTAGCTGGAAATTCGCCATCTGACACCTCCAATAAAAAGCTATATGTCGTGTATCGTTGGTTGGTAGGTAAATAGATATTTCTTACAACTAATAATCGTGAATGTGTACTTCCTTTTCTTTATAACATCTCTAGGTTTTTAAAGCCGCAGTAGGCTTCAAAGATCTCCCCACTACTAACGAATAATTCCGACGAAAGGATTTCCGAATAGCCAGTGAAAACCCCAGCTCCTCGGTAGCTCAGTTGGTAGAGCATAAGACTGGTATTCTAGAGGTCCCGGGTTCAAATCCTGGTCGGGGAAAAACTTTTTTCCGATTTATTCCCTCACCCTTTGCCCTCTACGCCACAAATGTTTTCTGTAAATTTATTAGGTCGCTAAATTTTCCCTTCATTTTGTAAATATGTTTGGCTGAAATTATTGGTTGGAAATTCGCCATCTGACACCTCCAATAAAACACTATATATCCCGTATCATTGGTTGATAGATAAATAGAAATTTCTTACAACTAATAATCGTAAATGTGTACCTCCTTGTCTTTATAACATCTCTAGGTTTTTAAAGCCGCATTAGGCTTCAAAGATCTCCCCACTACTAACAAATGAATCGAACGAAAGGATTTCCGAATAGCCAGTCAAAACCACAGTTCCTCGGTAGCTCAGTTGGTAGAGCATTAGACTGGTATTCTAGAGGTCCCGAGTTCAAATTCTGGTCGAAGAAAAACTTTTTTCCGATTTATTCCCTCACACTTTGCCCTCTACGTCACCAATATTTTCTTTAAATTTATTAGGGCGCTAAATGTTCCCTTCATTTGGTATTCCTTTATTTTTCTTTTCTGATCCAAAAAATTACCAAAAACTATTAGGATCATTATTTATATTATTTTCCAGATATTGGTGGCACCGAGAATACTCATGTCTTGTCTGTCCTCGAATGCAGCTCCTTAGACTTTTATACTCCTCAGTAATAAGAGCTATGCTACCCCTCCCTGTTTTTATCTGCCCATGCAACCTATTTTTCCTTCTTATCTTTTTACAAGATCTACCGAAAAATAATTAGGAAATTATCGCTTTTTGTAGGTTTTGATTTGCTTGATCAACACAGTGAAAAAGTACATTATAAAATTTGTCTAGACAATCATCTACATTTTTGCTTTTCCAACAATCTGTTCAATTAGCTGAATTTAGAAGGTCATAAAGTAACACATAGTCAACGTTTGCATAATCGTGCATATAGCTTTTTTGTATATATTTGCTTTTATTATCGACACCTTTTCCTAAATCTAAAGACAGGCACAATACTGGATGATTTGGATCTTTAGCTGCAAGAGGATACTCACACTCACACTTGTTATTTGTTAAGATGAGATCAAGCAATCTGTGTTTAAAATTTAGAGATTTATTACATTGGGTAAGACAGTTCATATTTAAAAATTGATCTATATAAATGCTTTTATTACAGCCTCTTGATACAAACAATGGACAATTAAAATCATCTAATCATAAGATGTCAGCATCAATAATTAAAATTTGTTTAATTCTATCTAACATCTGCTCATATGTATACTTATTTTTTGAGAAGGGATAATATCAAGGAAAACAACATAAAAGAAAGATTTTTTTTAATTAACTGACTATTGGGCAATGAAATATTATTGTATTATATACTAAATTTATTAGGTCCAGAGCAAATTGATTTTTGGCTGCTATTAAAACTCCTCCGCCAAAAGTCTTTTCATTGTTTGATAGTGCCTTATTACATTGTAACGATAATCAAAGAGCTTTGAATCATTAAATCTTTCTGTCAACCATGTCTGTAAACCAAAACAAAATTATGATTGTTTTCCACAAACCAAAACTACACTTTTTTGCACTCGACGCGCGTTTCGCTAACAACGTTAGCATCATCAGGAGACGATAAACATTGTTTATCGTTTATCGTTGCAGTAAAACTAGTGGGATTTTGTGCGAAGACCACTTTAGAAATGGTTGTAGAAGGCTTTGTAACACTTTAGGCTTGGTACCAGGTGCAAGCCGAGTTATGTGCATCGAAACATATCGAGGTATTGTTTGCATACTACTCGCGTTTTCATTATTGCCCATTATGTACTTTCGCTCCTTTCTGCGTCCGCCGCTAAATTTATTATTTGTTGCATTTTTAGAGATACCTGAGTTTGCAGTTAACTTTTTTTTGTTCAATAACATTTTGGTTTACATTGGGGTTAGATTTGTTGTTTTGGGTCTTCGGTGTTGAGTTAGGCACATGAATTTGTTTAGGCCCGATAGCCAAATGCGGCCGAAGAGATTGTGCATTGAAACTACTCATGCTACATGTCTCTTTTGACTTTTTTGTTGTGCAGATGTTGCCAGACTTATCAAGATTGGCCATTTTAGTTTTACTAATTTTTTCTTTTCAACTTATATTCTTTGTTCATCAATTCAAAGATTATGACATCCTTACTTTTGATAAGTTTGTCCTTGGCCATTAGCAGATCACTAGTAATGGAGTTCGATTTTTTTGAAAATATAACCTCACTTTGTTGAACACAGCATTTAACGAGCTTGTTACTTCCCACCACGACTAGGCCAGCCACCCTTAATGCGCAGGAGAGACGAAACACTGAATCACACACTACGTTTTTTTGCAGTATTTAGAATTTTTATTTGCTTCATTTTGAGTAGCGTTCTCATCGCCCGCCACGTTGCTGCTATGTTACCGGTATTGTTACGACGTCGATACGACACGAAAATGTTTGACCATATTAGTTTAAAACTGAGGGGGAATAACGTCGATTACTAGTTGACTACCAACGTCAAGGTCAATTATTTTTACGTAGGCCCGACGTAATCCGACGTAATATTAGACACTTAAAGTAAATATTTCAACGCATCGGTATCGGTATTCGTATCGCGTTTGAAATAAAGCCAAAATACACTACATTTTTGACTTTCTCATGCCATGGTTCGAACGATGCCCGCTTTTTTGACGGGTGCGATGACACAAAAGCTGACAGCAATCGATGCGTACGGAGTGATGAACGTATCGTTACGTCCATCCCAACACACGTATCGATTGTTAGCAGTTCTGTCATCGCACCTTTCAAAAAAGCGGGCATCGTTCGAAACATCGCATAAAAAAGTCAAAAATGTAGTGTATTTTGGCTTTATTTCGAACTCGATACGTATACCGATACCGATTCGTTGAAAGATTTACTTTAAGTGTCTATTGTTGCTTGGGCCTAATCTAACACATAAAGTTTTTTTCGGTAAGGTAAAACTTTTTTTTATGGTAAAATAAAACTTGAATTACTTATTTGTCCATTATTTGTTTATAAAAAAAATTGAAAGTTATTCTGTTTAATCATTTGATTTTAATCTGTAAGACCATAAAAACTTTTAAAATTATAGAAAAATTATTGATGTTTCCTTAAGTTTCTTAAAACTCATACTTATAAATACCCGTTAAATCTGTTAAATAGGGACAATAAAAAACTTCTCGATCATAATTAAAATACTGTGAAAATGGGGCAAATTCTGATAAAACATCATCAAAGTTATGCACGTAAATTTAGGATAAAATCTCATAAAATATATATAACATTATATTTCACGAGTCAAAATCTCGTAAAAATTTATAGGAACATTATTGCCGTTTCCTTGTCAAATATTTCAAAAATCATGTTTATAATATCTTCTAAAAAATAGACAATTAAAAACTTTGTAATCATAAAATACTGTAGAAGTTTGTATGGCAAATCTTTATAAAAAAATGCCTCATAAACTTCATATCAAACTTTATAAAACAAAGAGTATATCTAACAAAATTTAACCTTAAACGCCTTTAAAAACTTGTACAATTTGTATATATATTTTACCAGATATTATGCGGGATTTTTGGCAGAAGCAGTACAGAATTTACCCGACTCACAAAGGTGCAAAAGTTCCATTTATAAATGCTTTTTTGTTGCCGGGTTAGGATTAGGTCGCTCAATGTTTTCGGTGGGGTTGGAGTTTTTTAATAAAATAAAATTTAAAAAGTCACGATCAAAAAAAGCAACAGGAAAATTTCTGATTATGTATTTACTTGTTCATTTTTTAAAACAGCTTTACGGATTACGATACTTACGATCATGATAATTTCGTCACAGCCAAATTATTTTCGCTTTTTTCATTTTGGTATCAGTATTCAGAGTCGGCCGAATCACGTTTCCGGATTTGTATAGGGGCCCTTTTTATGTATTAAATGATTTCGATTGAATTATTTATGAATTGCGAACCCTATATTTCAACGAAACTTCTATCCAGGATTTATTAACAGTAAACCCGTCCTAGGTCTATTGTGAATCTATACATTCATTTTTTTTATCTTGTCAAAGAAAAATGATAATAGACTTAGAACAGGTTTAGCATTAATAAACATCAGGGATACTGTTTTCCATTGATGGGGTAAAAAAATACCTAACCTTTTATGTAATGGAAATGTAATTTCTTTACCTTTTCCAAGCGTCATTATAGTACCCTTTTGCTGCTGCGGTCGCCGGGATGGTCTGATAGTATGAATTGTAACTTCCTTGTCCAATTGCCGCTTCTTTGTGACCCGATGGAATGTTGGCAGTGTATCTGTAAGTCTGGACGTATACCTCATTTGTTGAGGGGTAATTTGGAGTGGGGTTGTGATTGCTTGGTGGAAGTGTGAAGTTTTTAGCGAGATAAGACTGGTGGATGTTAGAGATGTAGGATAGTCCGCGACCTGCAACAAATACAGTTCGGTCTAGGAGAAGTGGACCAAGACCAAGTGAACGCGGCCAAGCAGCCAATATATGGATAATTCGATCTAAAGTTGGCCGGCTGGATAACAATTTGGTCAGTGACTTGAAATTACAATAAAGGACCGCAATAAATTTTATTATATCAATATACAATGTATTTAACTAATTAGGTGTGTACTATGTTGGGAATTTGGAACCTTCGGCTGCACTAAAACAAAATTATGATTGTTTTCCACAAGCCAAAACTACACTTTTGCACTCGACGCGCGTTTCGCTAACAACGTTAGCATCATCAGGAGACGATAAACAATGAACTAAATCAATCTACGCTCTATCTTATATACAATCCTTTAATGGGCGGAGATAAGATGTGATTGATCACGATTTTTAATCCTATCTACCCTCAACCAAAGAATAAAGTGTACTAAACGGGATGTGTCCTCTATCTTTATTTAAACTATTTCTGGATTTAACGATTTCCATACTTTCATATGCATTTAAAAGTCTTTTGTTTGGTACACTTTTTAGAAGTTTTAGGTTATCTAATGTGAATCTATGATTGTTTTAAAAGCATGCTCGGCCACACTTGACTTTTCTGTTCTTCCGTATTTTAAGTGTGCTAAGTGTTCTTTAAAACATGTTTGAATAGAGCGTCTCGTTTGGCCAACATATTTTTTGGCACAATCCATGCAACTAATTTCGTAAATTCCACTTTTTTTTAGAACTGTAGTTTTATCCTTGGGATTTCCTAGTAAGCTTCTTATTGTGTTACCGGATTGATATACTAATTTAAGACCGGTGTTTTTAAATACTTTGTGTAATCCTTCCGTATAATTAGGATTATAAGGAATTGATACAAATTTTGAGTCGCAGGTATCTTTTTGTCTGAAAAAGGTAGAATTCCGAAAGGTCTTTTGAAAAGAATGTCTATTTATCAGCTTATTTATTAAGACTTCGTCGTAACCGTTTTCGCCAGCTATATTCCTAATCCTATTCTTTTCTGCTTCAAATCTTTTTTTGTTTAAGGGGAAATTTACTAATCTATATATTAAAAAGTGCCGATAAAGGAAAAAGGTTTTTCTGTTCAAAATTCCCTTGAATTTATCAACAAAGTTAAAGATATTTCACTCCAAGAAGGTGAAATTTTAATCTCGTTTGATGTTAGTTCGTTGTTCCCTACTACTAAGAAAAAACAATCTAGGAGACAAACAGACTTTAGAATACCTATCTTTAACAAAACTCTGCATGAATCAAAATTACTTTCAATATAAAAATAACTACTACCAGCAATTAGAAGGAACCACAATGGGTAATAGTTTATCACCTTTTATCGCAAACCTATTTATGAGCAAATTTGAATCAGATATAAGTAAAGAATTTGAGTATTTCCCCAGAGTATGGTTCAGGTATGTAGACGATGTGTTTGCAGTATTCAACACTAAAGTAACTAGTGTTGAAAATTTTATGGAAAAAATAAATAACTCTTTTCATTGCTTACAACATAAGCTTGCAAGTTTGCACTTTTTAACATATAGATTAGTAAATTTCCCCTTAAACAAAGAAAGATTTGAAGCAGAAAAGAATAGGATTAGGAATATAGCTGGCGAAAGGCAAAAGACCTTTCGGAATTCTACCTTTTTCAGACAAAAAGATACCTGTGACTCAAAATTTGTATCAATTCCTTATAATCCTAATTATACGAAAGGATTACACAAAGTATTTAGTAACACCGGTCTTAAATTAGTATATCAATCCGGTAACACAATAAGAAGCTTACTAGGAAATCCCAAGGATAAAACTACAGTTCTAGAAAAAAGTGGAGTTTACGAAATTAGTTGCACGGATTGTGACAAAAAATATGTTGGCCAAACGAGACGCTCTATTCAAACACGTTTTAAAGAATACTTAGCACACTTAAAATACGGAAGAACAGAAAAGTCAAGTGTGGCCGAGCATGCTTTTGAAAACAATCATAGATTCACATTAGATAACCTAAAACTTCTAAAAAGTGTACCAAACAAAAGACTTTTAAATGCATATGAAAGTATGGAAATCATTAAATCCAGAAATAGTTTAAATAAAGATAGAGGACCCATCCCGTTTAGTACACTTTATTCTTTGGTTGAGGGGAGATAGGATTAAAAATCGTGATCAATCACAATTTATTAGTCTTATCTCCGCCCACTAAAGGATTCTATATAAGATAGAGCGTAGATTAATTTAGTTCATTGTTTATCGTCTCCTGATGATACTAACGTTGTTAGCAAAACGCGCGTCGAGTGAAAAAAAAGTGTAGTTTTGGTTTGTGGAAAACAATCATAATTTTGAATTAGGTGTGTGCTAAGAACACTATCCTTGTTCTGAGTTTCGGGGTTATATGGCCACATAGCAAGGCATGGATATGTATATCCACAGTATATATATTTGATGTCCAGGAACGTATATATTTGTTTAAATATCCAAACTACATGCGCCTAATATCACTCTATGGATATTACTTGTATGTATGTTTTTACTTCCCTCGCAAAAGGGAAGTAATGTAATACAGGAATCCAGACGCCGTCGCTCTGTCTGTCGGTCGGTCTGTCTGTCTGTCGCCTACTTTGAAGCCACTCTAACTCAAAAACCCCTTTACTAATCATAACAAAATTTTACATAGTTATTACTTTTGTTGACGCGCAGACCCCTATTGTTTTTGAGCATTCTCATAGTAGACCCTTCCATTGTTTATCGTCTCCTGATGAACGTTGTTAGCGAAACGCGCTTTGAGTACAAAAAATTGTAGTTTTGGTTTGTGGAAAACAATCATAAAAAAATTTCATCCCTAAAAAAAAATATTTGTTTTTCTTACTGTGTGATACCTCCTTGGAAAGCTTATAAATATTGTAGTTGAATGGCGTCAAAGTTTTTGACCACATATATATATATCACATAAAAAATGCAAAAAACTCTTAAAAGATTCCATTTTCTGTGCCATATATCTCGAGTTATGAAACGAAAATTTAAATAAAAAGTCGCTTAGGTTAAGGTCCAGGTCACACCCTATTATATTATATATTATATTGTCCTATCAAATTTCATACAAATCGGTTTAGTCGTTATTGCGTGACTAATGAACAAAAATCTTATGTATACGAGGATATATATAGTAGTAGTAGAGAAGGGGTGGCGCAAAGCCTGGCAAGTAGGCCTCCCTGGGCCCTTTCTGCCTTACCCCGAGACTGCCCCTAATCCGCCGCCTGCACCACTGATCTGGCAGTCTGCTCATCTGGTTTTACTGTTCTTTTTGCAAAGTCCAGTATTTTAGCCTATTTGAGCGTTTACAGGTCCTCCTCATCAAGGGTCGGGGAACCGAATACCTGGTATCTCGTCTTCTGGTATGCCTCGCAGTTCGCTATAACATGTCGAGATGTCTCTCTGCCCGCCCGCAGGCCCGGC
Organism: Oxystoma pomonae; assembly: GCA_963921995.1. Taxonomy (NCBI): domain Eukaryota; kingdom Metazoa; phylum Arthropoda; class Insecta; order Coleoptera; family Brentidae; genus Oxystoma; species Oxystoma pomonae. Next base: position 48,474,719 of record OY998166.1, read on the forward strand.
AGGTCGAGTCATTTTCCACCGTGATCCGGGTCATGTGCTTCCTTAGTCGTATGTGACCTGTTATGATTCCTGTCAGCAGACCAGCGTCCCTTCGAGATCTCCACAGAAGCCATTTTTGTGTGGCTACATCCGGGCCCTTCACGAAGTCCCTGGTCTGTCTGCATCCTGTTCCTCCTCTCCAAGCGGTCGCCATGGCATCGTTGGTCCATTTATTGAGTCGACTTTGCAATTGCCTCTTGGTTGTTCCTAGGAGTGGTTCCGGCCCTACATACTGGGTGCTTGCCCCGATCCTGGGGAAGGATATATATATATATATTTTTAGTTTTTGAGTTCTTGGGAATTTTGGTTCAGCACTGAATTGAAAGGCGGTGTTTTTTTATTACCTATTTATTTAACGTTTCGATTTTTTGGACCTTCATCAGAAATATCTGTAAATAATGGAGAAAACAACATTGTAGGTTATTTTGTTTCTTTTTTTGTGCGTTATTGCTTACAACATATGACAAAATAGAGAAAATATAATAAAAATATACAGAAAGGAGAAACACTTACCAATTAATTCATAAAAACATTATTTTTTCAGTTAAAACACATAATTAAAATTATTTATTTTTCGTACCCTTGTTATACTAAAAAGATCGACACGTTTTACGAGAGAAACAAAAACAAAGGTACATAGTGGGTTCGAGTTGAACGTGGTACTGATAAAAGTTAAAAACTATTCTATTAATTTAGTGAATTTTAAAATGTGTGTGCTTTTATGAGTGGCGGAGGAGGAGGGAATGGGAATGGTATGGTAGACAGGTAGATTTTGGGGTTCGTTCTTGTTTTTATTATGTGCGTCTGTGTATGTGCGTGTTTGTTGTTTCTTTTTTAGTAGGTTGAAATATATTGGGTTTAATTGTTTTATGTCAGTTCGTGAATTTACGCATTTTTCGTTTTTTTGAATTTCCATCATTTCCAAAAATTCCCGCTTTTTTTGATGGACTTCTGTTTTAAAAACTGTTGTATTTACGAAATCGAAAGTATGCTGGCTATGGTTTGTTAGTGCGGTTTTGTTTCTTTTTGTCGTATTTGTGACAATTTGAACGGTTTTTGAGATATTGAGACGTTTGTCCAATGTATACGTTGTCACAATTTTTACCCAGTATTTGGTATATGGCATGACTTTTTTTTTAGGATGCAAGATTTTAATTGGCCAAAGTTTTTTTTTGATAGGCTGTATCTTTTATGGGCTATTGTTATGTTGTGTGGTTTTAAAATGTTGCCAATTTTTTCGGTTAAATTTGGTACCTATGGTAGGGATAGAAATTTATTTTTGCTTGTTTTTTGTTTGCTTTTTTGTTGGTGTTTGTTGTAAAATAACTGGATTCGGTTTTTAAAAATTTTATTTATTAAGTTTTCAGGATAGTTGTTTAGTTGGAGCGCTTTTTTTGCTTTTTTTATAGAACGTTCCCTGAAGTTTGGATCTGATAGTTGTATAGCTTTATCTGCAAGGCCAATTATAACAGATTTTTTTGTGACAGAGGGTGTTGTGACTTAAAATTTATATACCTAGATGACCAGGTTTCTTTTGTATACCATTCTGTTTTTATTAAGTTGCTTTGCCTGTGTAATGTTGTATCTAAAAAGTTGAGTTTTTGGTCTTTTTCTGTCTCGATTGTGAATTGTAATTTTTGATGGTACGACTTAAAGTGATTTAGGATGTCGTTTTTTTGTCTTTTGGTATTGCGTAGGCGCAGTCGTCGACATATCGGTAAAAAAACAGAATATTAAAGTTTATGTTTTTTATGACGTTCTCTTCTAGGTGTTCTAAGACCAATTGTGCTATGACGCTTGATATTGATGCACCCATAGCACAGCCGTCGATTCGTTTGTAGAATTTTTTATTGTATAAGAAATATGTAGAATTTGGGGTTAAATTTACTGCTGATAAAAATTCGTCTGGTCAGTCCATTTTTATTTAACTATTTCTTGTACTAATTCGGTGGGGATATTTGTGTACAGAGATCAACATCTAACGAGATTAAAATGTAATCATTAGGTAATGTTATGTTTTTATTTTATTCTGACGAGTCTTTTATATAGTAACTATTTTTATTAATAACGTTGTGAAGAATATTTTTTAAGTATTTTGACAGTTTTTCAAAGGCTGACTGTATACAGGAAACAATTGGCCTTAACGGGATATCTCTTTTGTGGAGTTTTGGTAATCCATAAGCTCTGGGCGGTTGCGCATTTTGTATTCTTAAGTTTTTGGTTTGGTTTGGTGATATGTACATTTTTGATTCCCATTTTGATATAAGATCGTTATTGTTTTTTTGGTAAATATTTGTGGGGTCGTCTTTTAGCTCTCGATACGTTGAGTGGTCATTTAGTAATTCATTCATTTTTTTATCGTAATCCTGCTCTAACATTATGACCGTTTTGTTTGATTTTTCTGATACGAGTATTTTTAGGTTTTTGTTTTTATTAATAAAGGATTTTGTTTTTTTTATTTTATTCATGAGGGTGCTATGTTGTTTGTTTGGTTTTATGTTTTTTTCGAAGTTATTTTTGAAATTTGTGAGTATATTAAAAAATTTGGATCGTACGTTATTTTTTGTGTCAGTCTTCGGTGGGAATTTCATTGGAGTTTATGGGTAGAGCAAAATTTGGGCCTAAGCTGAGGATTTCCTCAGCTTAGGCCCAAATTTTGTTTGTAGTTTGGAATTTTTACTGAGGTGAGGTTATCAATCCATTCCGAACTTAAATTTTTTTGTTGGTTTTTATTTCCTGAGAGTTTTTGGATTTTTTTGATATTCTTTTGTTTTATTTTTTGAAACAAATTTTCTTCTTTTTCCCTTTGGGTTTTCAAAAATGTGTTTAAAAGTTCTTCCGGAAACGTAATATTGAGTTTTAATAAGTAGTATGTATGTAGTTTTTCGAGATATTTTAGGTTTTTTGTGGTATCAGTGATAAGTAAGTTTAAGGTTCTATTTGTATAATTTGTTATAACAGAATGTTTAAAACTATTTTCAAGATTTTTACAATTAAAAGAGAAATGCTTAATATTAAGTTTCATAAAGGTTGGACATAGTGCGTGGTTTTTACATTGTAGTAGGAAAATTCTTCGGTTTTTTTGCCTGCAGACCTTGTTTACTGTTTTTTTGTATTCTTTCAGAAGTTCGGTAGCGTTGTTTCCATATATAGTTTTGATTTGTAGGTAGTTTAGCATATTTTCACCCATGCTTATATATTTTTATTTTTGTTGAGTTTTCTTGAAGCATTAAAATATATTTTTAGTTTTGGAGTTCTTGTGAATTTTAACTCAGCAGTGAATTGAAAGGCGGTGTCTTTTAATTATCTATTTATTTGACGTTTCGGTTTTTTGGACCTTCATCAGAAATATCTGTAAAGAACGGAGAAAACAACATTGTGCGTTATTGCTTACTACTTATGACAAAATAGATAAAATTCGTTAAAATATACAGAAAGGAGAGGCACTTACCAATTAATTCATAAAAACATTAACTTTTGAGTTAAAATTTTTTGTACCCTTGGTATACTTAAAAGATCGACACATTTTACGATAAAAATAAGAACAAAGGTACATAGTGGGTTCGAGTTGAACGTGGTACTGTTAAAAGTTAAAAATTATTGATTTAGTGAATTTTTAAAACAATTTCATGTATGTTTGTATGGGTGGCGGGGGAGGAGGGAATGGGAATGGTATGGAAGACAGGTAGATTTTGGGGTTCGTTCTTGTTTTTATTGTGTGTGTTAACTCACAACACCGTCCGTCACAAAAAAAAATCTGGTATAATTGGCCTTGCAGACAGAGCTAAACAACTATCAGAGCCAAACTTCAGGGAACGTTCTATAAAAAAAGCAATCCAACTAAACAAGTATCCTGAAAACTTAATAAATAAAATTTTTAAAAACCGAATCCAGTTATTTTACAACAAACACCAACAAAAAAGCAAACCAAAAACAAGCAAAAATAAATTTCTATCTTTACCATATATACCAAATTTAACCGAAAAAATTGGCAACATTTTTAAACCACACAACATAACAATAGCCCATATAGGATACAACCTATTAAAAAAAAACTTAAGCCGATTAAAACCTTCTATCCCAAAAAAAAAGTCATGTCAAATACCAAATATCGTGTAAAAATTGTGACAACGTATACATTGTACAAGCCTCTCAATATCTCAAAAACCGTTTAAATGGTCACAAATACGACAAAAAAAACAAAACCGCACTAATAAACCATAGCCAGTCACTCAAGCATACTTTCGATTTCGTAAATACAACAGTTTTTAAAACAGAAGTCCATCAAAAAAAGCGGGAATTTTTGGAAATGATGGAAATTCAAAAAAACGAAAAATGCGTAAATTCAGGAACTGACATAAAACAATTAAACCCAATATATTTCAACCTACTAAAAAACAAATAACAAACACGCACATACACAGACGCACACAATAAAAACCAGAACGAATCCCAAAATCTACCTGTCTTCCATACCATTCCCATTCCCTCCTCCCCCGCCACCCATACAAACACACACAGTTTAAAATTCACTAAATCAATAGAATAATTTTCAAATTTATCAGTACCACGTTCAACTCGAACCCACTATGTACCTTTGTTTTTGTTTTTCTCGTAAAATGTGTCCATCTTTTTAGTATACCAAGGGTACAAAAAATAAATAATTTTAATTATGTGTTTTAACTCAAAAATTAATGTTTTCATGAATGAATTGGTAAGTGCCTCTCTATTCTGTAAGCAATAACGCACAAAAAAAAAGAAACAAAATAACCTACAATATTGTTTTCTCCATTATTTACTGATATTTCTGATGAAGGTCCAAAAAACCGAAACGTCAAATAAATAGGTAATAAGAAACAACGCCTTTCAATTCACTGCTGAACCAAAATTCCCAAGAACTCAAAAAAAATATATATATATATATATATATACCCATACAGCCACAGTCCGTACTATGTACGTACCTGGGACGAACGAACGTCCTGTGTAGGCGGGACCAAAACTGGACGTAAATTGACCGCAAGTGGGCTTGGGTCAGGCAAGGATATTTCACCGGTAATTAAAAAAAAAAGTGTCGGACACACCGGGAATTGAAACCGAGTCTCCCGGGTGAGACACAAATGCTCTACCACTAAACCACCACCTATACATAGAAAACTCTGCCAAAATAGTGATGTACTTTATAACGGTTTTTACTTATTACAACTACTTACTTACTTACTTGGAATGTCTGGAAAGACTCTGGAAAAGTCTGGAAACACTCTAGAAAGACCCTGGGAAAGTCTAGATATATTCCGGAAAAGTCTGAAAAGACCCTGGAAAAGTCTGGAAACATTAAGGAAAAGTCTGGAAAGATCCTGGGAAAATCCGGATATATTCTGGAAAAGTCTGGAAAGACCCTGGAAAAGTCAAACACTCTGGAAAGACCCTGGGCAAGTCTGGATATATTCTGGAAAAGTCTGGAAAGACCTTAGAAAAGTCTGGAAACACTCCGGAAAAGTCTGGCGAAATCCTAGAAAAGTCTGGATACACTGTGAAAATGCCCGAGTACACCATGGAAAAGTCTAAATACACCCCTGAACAGTGTAGATACAGCCAAAAAAAGTCTGGATATACCCTGGAAAAGTCTGACCAACCCAATCTAACCCATGTATATATAAGTAGTGGTTTTTTATATATGTTCTTCTGAGCGAGGGAGGTTTTAGAGTAAACGTTTACTCGATTTATTTTTATATTCACTGTATATTCATATATGTTCAACTAAAATGGCCCAAGATTTTGATTATTCATAGAATGTGCAAAATATATTCATTTTATGGATATATATAGACGTATGTATATATTATACTCAACCAGGAGTATGCAAGTGGATATCTAAATGTATTCAATTAATTAATATACAGAGCCGAGTGTCCATATACAGCGAGGTATATGCGATACAGGTCACAATTTTGAATAACCACTGGATATATAAATAATATCAAACCAATTAATATACATCTACGTATTTCCACTGCATCTCCAGCAAAGTATCTGAAAAATGAGCTTTAATTTTGAATGTGCAGTGGATATGTAAATTTATTCACCCAATTAATATACAGAGCCGAATGTTCACTGCATATCCAGCGAGGTGTGTGCAAAACAGGTTAATATTTTGAAGGAATATACAAATAGGTCACGATTTTAAATATCCAATGAATAAGTAACTGAATTTATCCAACTAATATAAATAGGCGTATGGTAGATTGCATATCCACCACAATGGATATCCAACAAAATAAGTCACAACTTTTTATATTCACGGGATATGTAAATGTATCTACCCAATTAATATACATAGGCGTATGTCCATTGCATATTCAGAGAGGTATGTGCAAAACAGGCCAAAATTTTGAATATCTACTGTATTTCCAGTAAGGGATATACAATATATGCAAATATATGCACTTAATTAATATATATAGACTTATGTCCACTGGATATCTAGCATGATATATGCCAGTCAGGTAATACTGTTAAATATCCACTGGATGTAAAGATTATTCAATTCCCAAAATATCCCTGGGTATCGCTAAAAACGTTCTAAACTTAATTTTTTATTTGGACATTCGGGAAATATGCTTTTATGGATGTCTATTTGAGCCCTATAGTTTCATAGGTCTACCCGCCTTCAGATTGAATTGTAATTTAGTTCAATGTGATCTATTGTTGGTAGATGGCACTGGATTGATGCCATTAATTTTCAGCTACGGTAATTTGGATCTATTTCCTATACCATGCTTATCCTTAATGGCACATTTACATATGAATGATATGCTGCGTATATCATGTATATCAATACGTGGATATACGCTGCATATTCATAAATATCCATTGTATATCCATATTGACTTTTTTGTTATTAGGTTATTCCATAACGGTACTTTAGTGGATGATTAATGCATATTTGGTGGATATGCATTGCATATTTGGTGGATATGCATTGGATATATTCATGTGGATATACAGTGGTTATCTGAAAATATACCATGGATATCCATCTCGTGGCCATCTGGACATGTTTTGAATCACAAATTCATATCCATAAAATATCCATTAGGGATATTCATACCCACAAAGTATAGGATATACTGTGAATATTCATTACGCGGCCGTCTGGATCTGTAAAAATTACGAAATTATATTCATACTGTATACATAATAAAGAATATCCACTAAATATCCACAGGTTATTCCAAAATCACACTTTAGTGGATGACTAACTAATTTATATTCGGTGGATATGCAGTGCATATATTCATGTGGATATCCCAAAATATACCATGGATATCCATCTCGTGGACATCTGGACATGTTTTAAATCACAAAATCATATCCATAACGGATATAAATATCCATAAAAGCATATAAATAATATACAGGGTGATTCAAAATTCTCCTGAAAGACTTTAACTGTAGGTAGAATTTGTTGTTTTGAACAAGAATTAGTAAACTATATTTTTGTAAACCCTTTCATTTCAAAGATATTTGCATTTAAAAATTGTTAATATTTTTTGAGAAGCACCCTTTACTACGTGGTAGAAACATCAATTTTTGAAAACAAAACTTCCACAACTTCAAAATGCTTGACAAAAATTTTAAAACATATTACTAATTATTATATAGGCCTAACTTTTCTTAGATTAATGATATCTAACCACTGTTCAAATCTTTCTAAGGAATTTTGAATCACCCTGTATACAGTGGACATTATTTTGCTACGTGGGTGGTGGGTAGGTTATAAAAATTCCAGAGGAATGAGTAACAGATTAATTTTTTTTTTAATGGTTTTCTAATTTAAATCAAAATCTATTTAGACTACTCAACTTAGTTTCAAATAAACAAAGTTTTTATATTTTTAATTTAAAAACAATCAACAAAAAAATTGTGTCCATGATATCAGTCAAATATTTACTCAGAATGATGATAACTACTCGATTTTAATTTTTTCGGAAATAACTATTTTTTTCTCAAAAAAAAAACAAGATCTACAATCAAAACCAAATTTAGGTTGACATAGGGACTTATCGGTACATAAAGTCGACATAACCTGACTTTAATAAAGTCGGCACTATTTTTAACAGCTCCGTAGGCAACTACTACATATTTTTAGACACTTGACCCAGCACTCTAAAATTACTGGAACAAATCTTCGCATTTTTCATGGAAATCCCCCCTCTTAGCACCAACTTCCCCTTTTCCCCTTGTAACACTTACATCTACACCTCGTCCCCCACCTTGCTGCGCTACGTTATTTATAGTTGAGTAAATTCGTAAAAAGAAACAAAAAGGGTATAATTTGTTAATTTTTTTTACTCAGCTTCAAAATGAACCGTTAACATGTGTTTTTAATCGCTCTTAAAAGTCACGAAGTATTAGTGGATATATAGTTGATGTTAATTTGAAGACTGAGCTGTTGCATGTAAGTCTTTCTCAGCCACAAACTGCGATTATGGTAGGCCAAGTCTGTTCTATCTGCAATGAAACGGTCAACTCTCGTTGAACTAAGCGCATTTTTTGTTCCCAATATAAAAACCCAGTTCACTCATCCTGCGTCTACGAAGATACCGATTAAGGCAGCGTGATATCGCAAGTCGACGGTCTCACTTGGACATGCACTGTTTGTATCGAGCAGTGCGTTCTGCTTAATAACAAGGCTGTTCAAGAATTAATCACCGAAAAAGTTGAAGGGGCCCTTGAATCTATGAAGTTGAGCTTTTTGCAATTGAAACAACAGCTTGTACAATCAATTAGCGTTGAAATCCCGCGCATGCAGGCGAAATCTACTGAAATCCCTCAAAGCTACGCTAAAGTTCTGAAAAATAATACCCACCCAGCTGTCTTAATCAAACCCAAGCAGGACCAGTCGATCGAACAAACCAAAAAGGATATGCTCGAGACCATCAATCCCGTCGACACCAATATTCAGTTTGCAAAAATCAAATATGTTGATAAAGGCGGCCTTGTCATAGGTTGCAAGAACACTACCGATATCAACAAAATTAAAGTCATTGCGGCAGAAAAATTAGCGGAAACTTACGAAGTTAGAGAACTGTCAGGCGTCAGTCCCAGAGTACGCGTGGTAGGCTTCAGTGATCGTTACGATGAAAACTCCTTAGTCTCTGTGCTAAAATCGTTAAATCAGGATATTTTTGTAGCCTCTAGCTGTAGGTTTTTGAAAATCATTCCAATTAAAAATAATGCTTTAGTTTTTCAAGCTGCTATGACCGATTGATGAGGTTTGGCAATGTATTCGTTGGATATGATAACTGCACTGAAGTAAGTTGTCCCCGCTACGCAAAAAAAACATAAGGTAAAAGACTGCGAAGCTGTCATCAAATGCTGTTCAAACTGCACAAAACTAAAAATGCAGACCCAACTAACGGAAACATTAGAGTAGATCATGAAGTCTGGGCGACCAGTAGTTGCACAACCTACAAAATTGCTGTTAGTAATTTGCGTGACAATATACTCGTGCAATAGCACTAATCTTGAACACACCTTCCCTAAATATTTCCAATTGCATGGCATCAGTAAATCCTTCTCGCGCTGATTTAAACCAGGTTCTCCGCCGTAGTAAAACGATCAAAACACAACTATCACTCTACTACCAAAATGTTGGCGGCATGAGAGGTAGGACGGAAGAACTGCGCAATTTCACGTACTCTTGCAATCACGATATCATAGTCCTATCAGAAACTTGGTTTAACAGTTCAGTCACTTACGTCAAGATGTCTTCTAAAAATGTCACAGTTTATCGTAAAGACAGAAACTTTGCTGCAACTGACACGGCTAGGGGCGGTGGTGTTCTTAACGCAATTGTTAGTCCCAAACTGAACTGAACTGAAATAAAAATGGATACATCAGTCTTACCATCAAAAATAGATGTTCTATGCGTAAAAATATCTAGAGAACAAACTACCTTCTACGTTCTCGCAGCATATCTACCCCCTCCTATAACTTACAGTGATCTCGAAATTTTTTTCGATTTCTGTACGCAAAAATTTATAAACTTTTCGATAAATGTGTTCCACGTTATAAAACACGCAAAATTGTAAAAAAAAACATATCCACATTCGTTTTCAAATAAAATAAAAATTGACTTAAGAAAAAAATCCAAGCTACATGAATCATTTAAAAAATCTGGCAATAATGACGTTTTCAGAGAATTTAGGGCACTGCGGGTAAAAGTCAAGAGTGATATAGCTAACCTTGAGAAAAACTACATCAGACAAACCGAATTAAACCTTAGAAATAACCCGAAAAACTTCTGGTATTTCGTAAATTCGAAGAAAGACACTCAAGGTGTTCCTAACATGATGCGTTACGAAGACAAAGATCTCGACTGTCCGAATGCAATTCTAAATTCATTTGCTGACTTCTTTAAACAATCCTTTACCTCAACATCTTCCACAAATTTTGTCAACAGCTCCATGCCTTCAGGTGCACATATCCAAATTTCTTCTTTTACGGTACCGGAGGTAGAAATTGCACTTAAAAAACTGAAAGCTAAAATGACAACTGGACCCGATCTTTGCCCGTCCTTCATCCTGAAAGACTGTAGGACAGTGCTCGCCAAACCTCTATGCTATTTGTTCAACTTGTGTAATATTCCACAAATTTGGAAAACGCCCCATATTCAAAAAAGGAGATAGATCTGAAATAACTAACTACCGACCTGTCGCTATGATATGCGTATGAAAAATATAATCAGCCTAAATCAGCATGGTTGATTAAAGAGCGCTCCACCGTCACGAACTTATTGGTTATTACACAACATATTGCCGGCACAGTCGACAACCATCGCCAAACTGATGTGATATACACCGATTTTTCAAAGGCCTTCGAAAGACTCGACCACTCAGTGCTTTTAAAAAAACTGGAAAATGTCGGCTTTACGCCTCCTCTTGTGAAACTTTTTAAACTCTCACTTAGTGATAGAACCCAATACGTAGGGCTGGGTGGTAATGAGTCTGTTAGATACCAAGCGACTTTGGGGTTCGTTTAAGGGTCAGTGTTGGGGCCCTTACTGTTCCTCATATTTATCAATGACATACACGACGTCATCGATGTCCTAATTCTACTATTCGCAGACGACTTAAAAATTTATTTCTGTATCTCCAGCATTGAAGACTGTAGGCGGCTTCAAAGAAATTTAACCAATATCAGTAATTGGTGCGACAACAACAATCTCTATCTTAATATAAGTAAATGTCAAGTAATGACGTTTACTAACAAAACAAACCCGATAACTTATGACTACAGCGTAAATAATCAGGTACTCTCAAGAAATTCATCATTTAAGTACGCCGAACTGTTCACTTCAAAAATTGATTTTTAACGACCATATTGATAGCATCTTAAAAAGTGCTTCGGTGATGTACGGCTTTATACTCCGGTGCTCTCGCAATTTTCAAAATGTCGAAACCCTGAAAACCATGTTTTTCGCAAACGTCAGACCAAAGTTAGAATATGCGTTGGCCATTTGGTCGCCATATCAACTTAACCACATCGAATCGCTAGAAGGTATACAGCGCCGCTTTCTTAAATTTCTTCATTTTAAATCTAACGGTACGTACCCTCCTCAAGGGTATCCGCAAGATCAGCTCTTAATCGAATTTAATTTAGCTTCTCTAGACACCAGACGCACTTACTACCCTCAACTTTTACTTCATAAAATATTAAATAACAAGATTGATTGCCCGGCTATATTAAACACTTTCAGTTTTTCGGTACCACGCAGCTCCGCAGTCCGATACGTTCAAACTTTTTACCTACCCTCGTCTAGAACAAACGTTCTAAAATATTCACCAACACACAACATGTGCAGATATTATAATCAGATACATGCTGACTACATAGGCCTAGACGAAAACGTTTTCAAGCGGCTCACACACAAAATTTATTATTTTTTTTCGCTTTTGAAAACTTATCTACTCTCTCTGTATGAATCTACTGCAAAACTTTAGTACTTAGTTTTAAGAAAATTTGTAACTTTTTAGTATATACTCTGTATGTAACCTATGTTTTCCCACTCAGTAATTGGGCACGAGCTTGTTGAGTGGCGTATCTAATAAATAAATAAACAAATAAATAAATATATTTTGTATAGTAAAACCAATAACATAATACGAAAAGCTAAAATTCCAGTCCTCCATTTTTTGGCCCCAGAAACCAAGAGGGCAGCTGTCAAACTTAAGAAAAAATGTTTTTTCTACATTTTCAGAAAAATTAAATCTAAATTAATTGGATAATACTGTGGAGATCCCACTTAATCCAAAAATATAAAAAAAGTTGACATATGTCACTTCAAAAGAAAATGGCGTCCAGATTTCAAAAATTTATTATTTTTTTATTTCGTTTTAACTTTTTAAGTGATGATCTTTTTTGATGCCTCATATTAAAGCTACTGACCGGCTTCTTGATCTCAAAATAAAAAGAAATTAGAGTTTATAAGCGGATTTAAAGAAGGAGCTTGATATGTCAAAAATATAAGAGACCTTATTAACCTATAAACAATATTTTAAAAAAAGGTCGTCTATGCTAAAATTTTAAAAAACATTTGATTTGACATTTGATATTCAAAATGACGGCCAAACTATCGAAAAAAAGTAATTTTTCCCTTCTGGTGTGTTATTTAAACTAATGTAATTCAATATATCAATTTGCACTAAATCGAGAACGCTTGTCCCAAAAATTGCAAAAAATTGACAAATGTCATTCCCAAATCAATATGAGGAGTTAAATTAGTTTAAAATTTTTGTGTAAAAAAACATGTTTTAATGCTTCAGTTAAAATGGCGGAAGAATAAGTAAAAAAAAACGTTTTTTTTTGTTGTTTCCTAAATAATAATTAATTTAAACACAAAGCACTTGGCAAAATATTGGGTTGCGCAAAGTAAGACGTAGCCATGCCAAAAATAAAAAAAATTGATATATGTCATTTACAAATCAAGGTAGCGGCGACTAAAATAAAAAATCAACTTTATTTTTCCATTCGTTAACATTTTCTCATAAACAGAAGCACTTTTAGAATGAGCTAAATTAGTTTTAAATATCTGTGTCAAAAAAATACATTTTTATACCTTAGTTAAAATGGCTGACACCCAAGTTAAAAACCAAAATTAATTTGATTGGTCAAATCACGCTTTAAATTCTCTCAAAAAAAGCAATTGAATTGATTTTGCCCAACCGAATAATATTATAATATTTAAATAAGATTCAAAAATATTGTTTTTTCTTTAACCCAGTTTATATTATTTAGAATGCGTAATGCTACAATTAAGGCTATAGTTTTTTTGAATAAAAACATATCAGATATAAAAGTTTTTAGCAAGTATCCAGTACCCAAGCATCTGCGTAGGAATATTTAGAAATGTGAATAATACCTGACTTTAAGGTCACATGTAATTTTTTTAGATATTTTGCCAAGTTCTTTTGTTTAATTATAAAAAAAACGGAAAAGAACATTTTTTCCTACTTAATTGTCCACTATTTAACTGGGGTAATTTTTATTTTTTTAAGTTTTTCCCAAAACTACTTTTGTTTTTGAAAATATGTAAACTGGCAGAAAAACAATGTTGCGTTTTTGTTTTATTCGCCGCCATTTTGGCACGCAAATGACGTCTCGTTTTTTTTTTAAATCTGTACCTTTAATTTAACAAAATCTAATATTTTTTGTTTAACTTAGGAAAAAAAACAAAAAAATATATTTTTTTTTATGTAATCGTCCGCCATTTTAACTGAAGTATTAAAATTTAATTTTTTTTTTGTTTGTGAAAAAATGTAAACGGACCGAAAAATAAAGTATTTTGTTTATTTTAGTCGCCGATATCTTGATTTGTCAAAAATGTCACTTTTTTCTTATTTTTGGAATGGCTATGTCTTACTAAGCGCATCCCAATATTTTGTCAAGTGATTAATTTAAGGAAAAATTTAGAAATACTTTTTTTACTTCATCGACCGCCATTTTAACTAAAACATTAAAATTTGTTTTTTCTTGACCCAAGAATTTAAAACTAATTTAGCTCATCCTAAAGCTGCTTTGGGTAGTGCAAAACTGCTAACGTGCAGAAAAATATTGACGTTTCTTAATTTAATAGAAGGAGAAAAATAATTTTTTCTCGATAGTTCGGCCGCAATTTTGAATATCAAATGTGAAAGCAAATGTTTTCTAAAATTATAGCATCTACTAAAAAAAATATTTTTTAATGTTGGCTAAGGTTAATAAGGTCTCTTATATTTTTGACATATCAAGCGCCATCTTTGTACCTGCTTATAAACTCTATTTTTTTTATTATGCGATCAAGAAGTCGTTCGCGAGCTTTAAAATCAGACATTAAAAAAGATGATCACTTCAAAATTAAAAAAGAAATATAAGAAAAACTAAAGTTTTGAAATCTGGCCGCCATTTTGTTTTGAAGTGACATATGTAATTTTTTTTACATTTTTGATTAAGTGGGTTTTTGATTTGATTTTTCTAAAAACGTAGAAAACATATTTTTTTCTAACTTTGAAAGCCACCATCTAGGTTTCTGGGGTCGGAAAATGAGGGATCCTCGACCAGAATTTTAGTTTTTGGTATGTTGTCTTTCTTTCAATCATTCGAATTTATAGATTTTATTCACTTCCTACAGTTTCAAAAAACAGTCACCGATAATCAGTATCAAACAGTTTTATTTTAGGAAATAAACACTTAACACTATTCTAAACTTAATTCTCAGTGTCGTCTACCTATTTTGGTCTACCGTAACTTCATCTACCCTTTCTTAATGATTTCGACCACAGCACAACTACCCTTGTTCTACCGCCAATCAGCTCCCTCTACCCTTCTCTAACCTATCCCTATCTCTTGTCTGTGTGTTTTAAACCAGTTCATAATCTTCTAGTTTCTTAGGTATTTTCCTTATTCTTTGGCTCGTTTTTCGAATATCAGGTGAGCCATGTGTCATATATATCATCTGGATCTTAGTCATTTTCACTCACAGAACTCTCTTTCTTCTCCAAAACCTCTGGAACATTGTCAAACTCAGTGATTTCTTGTTCATTTTCATGCATATTACTCTCATTGATTGTGTGATCTGTAGCGTTTCTGTATATTTTTAGTTGTGATAGATGTTTATGTTATTCTATAGTTAGGACTTTCTGTGCTGTTTAACTTCTCGACTCGGTAAATATCACTAGTACTTCAGTAACAACTAGTGGCCCCTTAAATTTTGCTTGGGTTTTCGTTGGTTAGCCTGTGGAGACTGGTAGCGTTTTGAGTGCTACAATATCTCCCACTCTAAATTTCACACCTTCTTATCTTCTCTTGTTGTAATACTCTCTAATTTGATTCTGCTTTCGACTTACTCTTTCTCTAACTTCTTCTGCATCATTTCTTATATCTTTTTGGGTTTCGGTCGCTATCTGAGTATGGCTTACCAATGCAGCATCTTCAAAATTGGGTATAAAACCAAACAACAGCTCAAATAGCGTACAACCTGTTGTTTTATTATATGTGTTGTTCAAATTTCTCTGAACAATGTGTAGATTTTTATCCCATCGTTCATCATCATCTAGATCAATCATTATTGTTGGTACAATATTCTTCATTTGTCTCTCAGCTAAACCATTTGCCTGTGGGTAATGGGTTGCAATTAGTCTGTGTTCAATATTGTACTTTTGGCAAAAGCTTTTGAAATCTTCGGCTGTGAAAGCTGTGCCTCGATCCGACACAATTACTCTAGGGGCACCATACTGACAAATGTAAGTCTCCATATTTTTGACAGTTTCAGCAGCTGACGTCGATCTCACAGGATATATTTGGACCCAGCGTGTGAATCCATCCACAACAACCAACAGGTGACACGAGGGCATGTAGATTTCGGAAATGGTCCAGCATGGTCAACATGCAACTTTATCATTGGTCTTTCTGGTAGTTTTGCTGTGTGCAGTAAGCCTGTTTTCTTACCACCTGGTACCTTATTCAGTAAACACTGGAAACATACTTCAATGTGACACTGTGAGTCAACATGTGACATTTTCTCTCCCGGTCTATACTTAATTTTCATATCATACTCTAATAACAGAGAATATCATCTAGAAATTTGTGGTTTTCTTAGCGTTTATGTAAGCCAATGCTTGGCAATCTGTGACCACAGTAAACTTAATGCCAAGGAGGAGATGGCGTAGTCTCTCGCAAGCATAGACTATACAAAGCAGCTCTAATCGGGACGAATGATATTTACTTTCAACTTCATTGGTTTTCTTGGAAACACATTGCACTAATTGCATTTTCTTGTTGTTATTTTCTTGCAATAACAATGCTGCTACTCCCACTGATGAAGCATCACAATGCAACTCGGTATATGCTTGTGGATTATACAATTGCAATATGGGTGCTTCTACTAGCATGCTTTTAAGGTTTTGGAATGCATCTTCTTGTGGTTGGCTCCATTTAAATTCTATATCTTTCTTAGTAAGGTCTGAAAGCGGTCGGGCAATCACAGTATACGGGTGGATAAATCTTCTGAGAAATCCTGTTAACCTTAGGTAACGTCTAACTTCCTGCTTATTTACAAGCCTTGGAAAATCAACCACAGTTTGTAATTTATTACTTCCTGCCTTCAATCCCTTACCACTTAATTCATATTCGACAAATGTCACACTTTCTTGTGCAAATTTACACTTCTTGAAATTAAGTTTCAAGTTGGCATTGTTAAGAGCTTAAAAAATTAACTGCAACAACCCCATCATATGATTAAAATCACATGCAGGGACTGAAATATCGTCAAAATAATTTATGATCAGCTGATCTTTGAAGTCACCGAGCGCTAATGACATTAATTTAGCAAATTCATAAGGCGCATTAACAAGCCCAAAGGAAAGTCTGTTAAACTCTGTTGTTTCGTCAGGGGTTATGAATGCAGTCTTATGTTTTGAGTCTTCGCTAAGCGGCACTCGTAAATAACCATTCATCAAGTCCAAAACACAAAATATCTTGCACCCAGATAATCTCTCAAAACAGTCTTCTAAGTTACAAATTGGAAAATTCTTTCTAACTATTTGATTATTTAAACGTCAGAAATCAGTCACCAATCTCTTTTCCCCACTAGCTTTTGGCACTAACAAAACGGGTGACGCGTAAGGCAAGTTTGTGTCCCTAACAGGATCATTTTCGCGCCACGTTTTTTCAATGTCTTTTATGATTTGCCTATCATCCCTTTAGTTCCCATTAGTGTCACCAATTTTTACCTCCATAAGATTCGTACACCCCAATTCGTTCATAGAAAGTGCAAAACAGTTTGGATACTGATTTATTAAATTTAAAAGTTTTTGTTGTTGCTGAGGGTTTATTTGACTTCCTATATTTAACATGCTTAAACTAATTGGAACAAACTCACCATTTGTTAGTTTTTCTGCTGAACTTGTGCCCCTCATCTCACCAATTTGTTGTCCTTTCTTCAGCATACAGGACTTTTCTTCACTGTATCTCGGCACCTGCATAATTCCATTAACATCCTTCTGCGTTCCTGCGTTCCGTTCTGTCTGTTCTGCGTCCTTATTTACTATAACTGGCACTTTATTTTGAGTAGATATTTCTATGTCTTTGAATGGATTATCACTGTCATTTGCAAAGTATAAACTGTCTTTTACTTTAACATAGACAAGACCGGGTTGCTCTGTGAAAGATCTACCAAGTAACACATCAACGGGTTGGGCAAAGTCTGGCACAACATATATTTTGACAGTTCTCTCTACATCATGTATCTTAACACTAGAATTTGTACATAAATTCACTTTTAGTCCATTCTGTTTTTGATCACCACTCCCAGGATCAACTAATGACATCAATGTCCTGCCATTAACTGTCCCTTTTTTCAAGTATTTCTAAACATTGTTTGTATCTTTAGGTTTTACAACCATTATTTGTTTTCTGTCTTACACACTCGGTCTTGACATTTGCTGAGTTGTCAACGGAACTGTTGGTGCAATTTTTAGAGATATGACCTTTAAATTGACATCTGAAACATTTGACAACCTTCTTTGGCTTCTGGCAGTACTTTGTCACATGGCCATACTCGCTGCAGTTGAAACCGAGTGGTTTTCCTTCACTATTTCTTAATGGTAACTTTGCTTTCTTTTCGCCTTCTGGTTTTGATCTATTCTATGACATGTAGCCTGTAGAAGTCGATGGCTTACTGGTTACTGTGTGGTTGTCAACTCGGTATTTGTTAATCTCCTCATACATCTGTATATCATGCCACAAATCATCTGAATCAATGTGGTTTTGGAGCATCATTGCTGCGCACATATGACGGTCTAAAAGTCCAATTAAAATCTGCTTTTTAGTCTCCATAAAACTCAAATTCACCAACACATTATTTCTATCTTCATACCAAAATGCAGCACCTCCAATCAAGTTTGATTTGGCTGTTTCTAGGGTCAGTTCGTCAGGCCAGTTGTGTAAAATAGCCATGCTTTTAATTTTACCAATCCACTTACTTCCACTTTTACTACCATCAAATTTCTCTACATTCTTCGATAAATCAGGCGTTACTTGAAAACTAGGGGCATCTTGTCTGTTGCTATTTAAAGACATCAACATTCGCTCAAACATTTGTCTTTTCTCACGCATAAAAGCAAAAACTCTTTCAGTAGTGTCCATATTTTGAGGATAGTGTGAAAATTCACCTGTAATACTGTCATAAAACTGTTCTTCATTATTTCTCGCGTCCTCACTCATTTTTTTTTACATTTCAAAACGCTCAAAAATGTGCAAAACTCTCGCGATTCGTAAAAACAATACTTTTTATTGTTTACTTCTTTTTTTGACGGTCAATTCGCACGTGTGTTTCTGTTTACCAAAATCCACGCACCCGATTAAATTTTTTAAATTTAATAGTTCTTTACTAGTTTTTCGCCGTTTTTCCACTCGCGGATTAGAGAAAACATAATCCCACTTCTGAAAAATGTTGTTTTTCTTTCAATCATTCGAATTTATAGATTTTATTCACTTCCTACAGTTTCAAGGAACACTCACCGATAATCAGTATCAAACAGTTTTATTTTAGGAAATAAGCAATTAACACTATTCTAAACTTAATCCTAAGTGTCTTTTACCTATTTTCGTCTAGCGTAACTTCGTTTACCCTTATTTTCGACCACCTTTCTTAATGATTTCAACTACCGCACGACTACCCTTGTTCTACCGTCAATCAGCTCCCTCTATCCTTCTCTAACCTATCCCTATCTCTTTTTCTGTCAAATGTTTGCGCGCGTAATCAGTTTGGCGCGTATTTTTAAAAGTTTTATAACAGGCATCACTATGCCAAATATAAAAAAATATACTCCTCTATTATGGATGACCCCTAAGTTGATTAACTAACGTTCTTGCTATTCTTTCTAATATTGTTGTCATCTAAACATACCCATATCGTGCTACCTATAAAGTTGACATATTTAAAGTTAATTCCTTTTTTTATTAAACGTCGGCACAAACCTTGGCACAAATATCATAAAAGTTGACATTATTTTCACAGCACCGCGTCTAAAAAAGCTCTGGCCGGATAGCCCAAACGTAGGTACGGATAGCTCCGGCAACCAAGAAGAGCGCGTCTAACTTCAATTTGGTTATAGTTAAGGCCTGTTTTGGCGGGGTTAATAAAGCATGGTATGTATAGTAACAGAGTGACCGGTATTTTTGCGAGTAACTACACCTTACCATGACGTCACATTTAACTTAGGTGTGACGTCATGGTTACATTGCTTATTTCTTTGGTTGGCAATCCTGAATATGAATTTTATACTTACAGGCTAAAAAAGTGTGACCCAGCTCTACGAAAGTCAATAAGACTCTTTGAGAAAGTCGAGGATACTTGGGCTTCAAACGGGTGGGTGTTTTGTCAAATGACAATAAAGGTAGAGCGATTTAGTTTAGTGAATATCATATGGTTTGTAATAAAGTTGATTCTAATATTTTTAAGACTTAAATAGGGGGCCCTTGAGCACTACGTGTGTAAATTTGTGCCCAATCTTTCCTAGAGAACGTAAAACTTCCAAGATTAATGAGGACAGGAATTAAAAACTAAAAAAATGAACCAACTCAGTAGGTTTGTACACCAGACAGCTAAAGACGGATTCAGAGTTCCATAAGGTAAGTGGTATGAGGTATGCGGTAAGACGCAAGTAAAAATTAAATCAAATCAAAAAAACTTTACTCTCGAAATTTTACAAAAAAATTGTTGACAAAGCAAACTTAACTTGGCTAAACATATTTTAAATTTATCAATTTTTGACCTTATACTTATTAAAAGAAAGAGTGTTAATATATCTTTACCTCAAAAACACTTTTTTGTTTTGTCACATAGTGTCCACTAAAACTAAAGCGACTAAAAGACATGAGTGGCACAATGGGAAACGGCTTACAGAACACTATAAACAGCAGTATGTGTTTGCTATAGTTTATTTTTCTTGCGTCTAACCGCATACCTCATACTACTTACCATATGGAACTCTGAATTCGCCTTTAGTCTTTTTTTCTGATAGGTACTTTATAAATCTATTTTGTTGTTTTAGTTGACCGGGTTACTATTTGATATAATACAAGAGCAGGGTAAAGCATCAACTTTAATTTTTTGCACCTAATTTTTCATCTCTGTCTTTTTGTCATGCTATGTTAGAAAAAGAGCTGGGTTGACACATCTAATATATACAAAATGTATCATATGGAGAGAGAATTAAATAAATTAACAAAACATGTTTTCTTGTATATTTTAGGTTACTGCAGAGGCCAGAAAAACCTTTTCGGCTAAAAAGTTGACTACTGGATAAATTTACTTGTTAAATTATACAAAGAAAAATGCCAGTGCTTCACTTGACAGTGGGGTTACATGTGGTAAAAAACAAATGGAAGATGGCTGTGGCAATGGAAAAACAATAGTTTTGTGTTCTTTAGTGCAGAATGAACTTCCTGTATTTTGATTCCACCCTCTGTGTGAACAATCGAAACACAGGAAGTTCATTTTGCACCGAAGTACAAAAAAATTCTTGTTTTTTTCATTAATTTAATTGTTTTTTTTTAAGGTTTTAATGATGTTTTATTTAATGTATTTAATTTTTCTAAAAATTTATCTAGAAAAAATTAATTTTAATGTAATTCTCTTATTTCTTAACCTCAGTAAAAAGTAAAAGACTACAAAATGAACAACATGCTCTAGGAACTGTAATTCAAATTAAACCAAAAGGTGGCACTGGCGGACCGGCGAAGTTCGGATAATGAGAAAGGGTGGTCGTGTGGTATAGAGGTCACGTGAGTTTTCCTTTTTTTAATTTTTGAGAACCTTTCATCGTTACTATTCATTTAATATGTTATTAATTGTACTCGTGTTGTCTCATAAGAGTTCTAACACGTAAAATAAACATAAATTATAACAGACCACGAGCATCTAACTACCTTCGAAAGGTATAATAAGATAGTATGGTATGTAAAACGTCATACATGTCGTCATGGTATCTCATGGTTACTCGCAAAAATACGACACAAAAATGTATATTTTCAAAATTCAGTATGATTCGCGTTTTTGCCAAAGAAATTATTTCTTGTGTGACAATCACCTTTTTGTAAATTTCTATATTTATTTTTTATGGAGTCTAATTTTGACCTGCCTTTAATTTATCTGCATGGCAAAATTAGGCGAGCGGCTGCCTAAATTTAAAAGAGAGATTTTGTGGTTTGTTCGAATCTAAAAGTAAGCAGATACCACTGGCGGCGTCACAAGGTTTAAACAAAGCCATATTTATAGGCGGAAAGAACCGTGTTTAGATTTAATAGGCCTTCTAAATTTTATCCTTATCAGCTATAAGGGTATATAGGAAGTCAACACTCATATTAAACATACAGAAATAAGGTAATGCTATAATAAAAGCCAACGGTTGTTCTTTAATTACGATTAGAAAAACAATATTATTTAAATATCAAAACTCCCTTGGTAATTCCATCTGGTTTTATTTTTTTCTTACCAATAATTCAACCCAAGAAAATATATCTCTAATTATCCGCCGATCGGGATAAATTATGCGAACATTTAAAGTTATGGCGTTAATATCTTTTTTAACTGGTTAGTAAGCTAGGTTAGTAATCTATTACCCTCAAATCTAAATGGAACTCTAAATTTATTATAGCTCTTAACCTTTAACTATACCAACTAATCATTGACTTGTTTTCATTTTACGATGCCTATTATTTAAATTTTAGATACTAAAGTTTGTTTATTTACCTCCTATTTTGGTCTCACTATTGGTTAATAAATTGTGTTTATAATCACTTGGGCTTTCTGATTTATAATAATTTGTTTTAGCTTTTTGACTTTAAAAATTAAACAATCTGTTTCATTTTCGAAACTAAACATGAATTTTATTCTCTACAGATACTATAAGATCTCACAACTTTTCACTAATTATTTTATAAGAGCTCTTGCCGTTGTTTAATTGAGCAACTATTACTTGAATCTGCCTTTTAAATGCATCATGTGAGCTTTTATAACCTCCCGCGAATCTAGGCTATCTGATGACCTAGACACGTGGGGTCAATACAATCATCAAAATTATAGAAATATTGTGCAAAATTAATTGGTATTTTGTTCTCGTTAGATATGACTCATGCACTTAACATTCCTTTGGGTCTATATCATCGCCGCAAGCAAGTTAGAGTAACTTCAATTTTAATATATTTTGTTCATTAGAATACTTCAATATTTTTTTTTGATGTAGAGTGCCATTCATTTTTCGATTTTCTCAAATGTGACCAATATATTAATCTTCTCTTATCTTTATTAATGCACTATTTTATGTAGAAAAGAAGCAACTTCCGTATTATATCAGGTAGGGTTTCAGTTGAAATATGATATATATTTTTAACCAAAGTACGACTAAAAAAATTATGTTATATCGAAGCGCTATAAGAATAGTAAAAAAAAATGAAATTATACAAATTTTATTCTTGATGGTAATCAATTTCGTCTACACTGGACTCAGAACTGCTTGGTCGAGGCGTATCCACATGCCGGAAAGAAATCTGGATCTCCGGAAGCCGGTTAAAACGGACTCAGGAATTGCCAACTTGCCGTGGTCCACAGATGATGGGAATAAGAGGGGGGAGACCAGCGTTCTGCTTAATACGGGCCATCAGCTCTTCCCGTAAGGGTCTAGTCTGTAGTTAAAGTTGTGGAAGTGGAGGTACTTGGGGTTGGTTCCTCAGATTGGGACCACGCTTCGGCTGCCTGATCATCGGGCGGGGTCACCGAAATGTCCATGGGGTGCCCGACTGAACTTGGTCCAGCTGTTTCTTCTACTTTCAAATCGGAGGCGGTTAGTTCTGCGGTAAGTGGGGCGTTCGGTACTTCCAAGGGGTACAGCTCTAGTGGTTCTCTGAAAGCGCATATTTGATCGGAACGTCCATAGTTAGGTTACCATGGCTGGTCTTCAAAATCGTCTCCTCTCACCTTAGTAGACGGGCATTCGGATAGTTCCAGGGTAGGGAATATCAATTAGGCAGGCCAAGCAGGAACAATAGAGACCCCCCAAATCCAGGTAGGCGTTCCACATGTCCCGAGCAGTGTAGAAGCCGGGACTGCTGGGATAGCATAGTGCACAATCACAGGGCTCTATTTAATTATTGACAATTCGTAGTAAACTATACTTCCACAGTTCCAACATGGCGAGGAGAGTGGCGGCCGTAGGGTGAGATTGGCTGGAACTGTTATCTAGTAGGCCCAATTGAAATAAGTGGTATAGGGACATCCGGTATAGGTCTGCCTTTCGGTCCACATCCGTAATACTTTTTGCATAATGTAGAAGTGAACTTAACCACATCATTGTTTTTCTGTTTTTTTGTTTTTTTTTTGGTTTTTGGTTTTACGGTTTTTTTGTTTAAATACTTCTTTGTACTGTACACTTTTTCCGCTTGATTTTATGCGATTTTTTACTAACTAGTTATACTGTTCTTTACGCTTGGGATAATTTAATTAGAATAAAATTTTAGTGTGCCGAACTGGATTATATATTGGGAGACAACTGAAGAGGGGTGGCAATAACTTTTGATAACTTTGTCTTTATGGTTTTATTTTTAAGGGTTACCTAAATTTAACGTAATTTATAATAAGTCACTAGATTACAATTTATCCATATTCCGATTTTTCTTGATTATTCCTAATTTATGTGTTATGTCTTAACAGAAATTGTTAGTATTTTTTCTAAATAATAGAATCTACTATCGCTTAATTACTTATAACTAAAAGAACGAGACCTAATAACCGATTGTATGAAGCTTGCCATCGTTAACAAAACCATAAATTGTCAACGGTGTGATAATCTGCTCCATATATTTGGTTTTTGAACCACAAAATGTCAGACATTAATAGATAAGCTAAGGAACTTCTTGTTGCTTAAATATAATGACTAAATGTATAATAATAGGGACTTATTGGTACATAAGGTCGGCATAGCTTGACTTTAATGAAGGCGGCACAATATTTTTGATAATTCCGCATAAAGTTTAAAAAGATTCTGACATTGTTGTTGTCTGAATATGTCATCTCTGCTATCCAAATAATGTCGACTTTCTTAATGTTTGTGCCTGCCTTTAACAAAGAACGGTATTAACCTTAATTTCTCAACTTTAAGAATGGCACAATATAGGCGTGTTTAGATGACATGTTTATATGACAAAAATGTCAGAGACCTTTCAACCTTCGTGTGGAACCATCAGAAATAGTGCCGAGTCAGGCTAAGCCGACTTTATGTATTGGTAAGTTCCTAATATCGAGCGTATCACAACATTTATTCGCTTCTAGAAAACATTCTAAATCTAGTTTTTTCGTAGGGTTCATTAGTCTTTGGAGAATCGTCGGTAATTGATGCAATTCACTTTTTAATTGACCATAAACAGTAGGTTGTAAAAATGGGTTGTTCACAGCGGGAACTGAATTTGATTCGACTACCGAAATAACAGATTGCCGAAACTGCCTAAGTTCCCTTTCTTGACCTATAATTAAGTCAGGTTGTTGAACCTCTTGATAGATAGATTCACGAAATGTGTTCTTTTTTTGCAAAACAAAGAGGGTCAAGGCGTCCCAGAAACTAGCCAACAAATGTAGTGTACAACCATTGGTTTTGTGAATTACCAAAGCACTTAACATGGTTTCAATCAGAAATTTTACTGTGAAAGTTAAGAAAACATTGAAAAAAAAATAAAAAAAGCGTTTTATTAAAAACTTAATCATCAGATAAGCAAACTTAAGGCAAAATAACAAAAACTAAAATGTAGTAATGTTAACTAAACTAGTATCCCACA
Organism: Oxystoma pomonae; assembly: GCA_963921995.1. Lineage (NCBI taxonomy): Eukaryota > Metazoa > Arthropoda > Insecta > Coleoptera > Brentidae > Oxystoma > Oxystoma pomonae. The sequence continues at coordinate 48,500,129 of OY998166.1, forward strand.
TTATAAATAAATTATAACTAACCAAAATAATTAAAATGCCCTTTTTCTAACTTTTTTTTGGCAAACTCACGAACCAGTGATTTCAAGTTTAATTTGTCACTAATTTGGTGTTCTATAGCTATCATTGCCAATTGGGACGATTTTGTGTCTGCATCGTTCTGAGATAATTTTTTATTATTTTTGGTTTCGAAAAGCTTCTTTCCCCTAAAGCCACAGTGACTGGCAATGTAAGTAGGATTCTTAATGCTATGCTGAGGTTTGGTGCGAATTTAAGTGTACCGATAAACTTGGCAACAACAGGGGTTTCCTTTTTTGTTAATAATGAAGAACCTATTCTTATTTCATTGGCTAGTTCCAGGACGTTAAGATCGCTTGAATTTCCATCAGTTAAAACTACTTCCAAATCTTTGCAATGAGCCAGTAGCTCATTTCTGGGCATGTCTTTAGACCAAAAATATTATACCAAAAGCTGAAATAATTACTGTGAGTATTTAGCAAATTATATCTGATTTCCAAGGCATTTATTGCTTGATCTAGAGTGTGAAAAAAAAATCTATTTTATATTTTTGTTTGAGGTCTTGAACAGGTTCATCCGGGCCCTCATACAAAAACGTTCTTGTTGCTTCTGCCACGATGACGTATTGTGGTGGTTTCGAAATTAGCTTCCACGTCACTCTCTGAAGCAAGCTCGATTGCTTCTAAAATGATGCTTTCAAAAGCTCATCTGATCTCAGGTTTTTAAAGAAAAGTTTGCAGTTGCTAAGCAACTTGTGACATCAAAATTTACAGTTTGCAAAAGTTTGCTGATGGGGTTAATGTAACTCAAAATTTTGTACCAGATCACAAAAGAGCATATAAATTTGAACTACTTCAAATTATTTAATAATCCGCCAGCCTTGTCTCTGATCATATTATCGGTTTCTGAATCTTCATATATGCTGTACAAAGCATCGTGAATTGGACCAATTTAAAACCGCAGAGCTTTTAATGAATCGACTCTCGAGGATTTTGCAATATCGTTTACAACCCAATTTAGCGAATGGCTGCTGCATAGAACATAAAATGCTCTGGGGTTTACATTTCTGATTCTTCTTTGTACTCCCGATTTTTCTACTGTCATATTGGAACCATTGTCATACCCTTGAACGCGCATTTTTTTCTACTTTAAGCCTATTTTTCTCTAGCTCCTCTAGTAAAACCTCCGACAATTCCTTAGTTGTTGATCTCTCAATGGGTAGAAAATTCAAAAAATTTTGTTGATATTAACTTGAACTTCAGACTCTGATTCCTGTATGGAAACAAATTTTAGTTTACTTGCATCGGGAGTACAGTCAAGAATCACGGAATAATACTTGGCCTTTTGAACTTGCTCAGTGATGTATTGCTTTATGTTGTCATGCAATAATTTAATTATTTCATTTTGTACAGTTTTCCCTAGATATGTAGCTTTGGTTTCTTCTTTATTGAGGACTCTGCGAACGTGTTCCTCCATTTTTGGATCAAAATCAGGCAATAACTGCATTAACTTCAAAAAGTTTTCATTATTGTGTTCATACAGTTTATCGCTTGTTCCTCGAAAAGCTAGAGAGCTCTCACCTAGCATTTTAACGACTGATATAATGCGTAAAAGAACTTTAGACCAGTGATTTATCTCAGAATCAATTTGTCTCTGCGAAACTGCATCTATTTTTTCACCTTTTTTCAATCTTTGCTTCAATTCAAGCCATGATTTTAAACAATCTATTTGAGTTTTAGCATTTTCATGGCTAAAGAGTTCCCTAAATGCTTCCAGTCTTTAAGCTAGATGGTGCAGCAAAAAGTCGACATGGAAAAAAATACAAAGCGTTCTCTTAAAACCTCTTCTCCATTTCTAAGCCTTTTCTTGTAATGTTTTGGTGAGAATCTTCTATGCTGATCATCAAAAGGAAAATCAAAATTATACAAAGGTGCAGCTGGACCACGTTTAACCTAAAAAACTCTATCTGCTGCACGCATGACTTAGAGCCATAATCCTGGGTCAGAAGAGATACTTTGGACGGTAGCCTTTTCTAAATATTTTTCTAAGGTCTGAACAACTTGGGAATTTTGATTTTTGGAACTGCCCGAAACTGCATCACTACTCGCCAAACTCGTTTGAGATGACTTACCCAGCTCAGTAATGCTGACGATTGCGTCCAAAGGGAGATCCATATCCGGAAAGTCAGTATCTAGGTGCTGGGCGTTGTTCAAATGTTGGTCGGTTGTGGGAGCGTTGAAACTACCTTCTTTCAAAAAGTTCTGCAGCGCATCTGACTTTTTTTGAAACTGTGTTTGCTTGTTCAATCTCTGCTTTTTAAATTCGCTCCCAGAGGGTTTTCTCTTAGCATCGAACATTTTAGTATCTGGAACAAATTAATTAAAATAAAAAATAATACTGTTATCAAAAAAAAAATTAATAATTGGTATTTTGTCTCTTGTTTGGTAGTTTTGTTTAAAATACATTTTTGTTAGAAATTACGCCTGCTGCACTTTTTTCTTTTTTTTTTTAAATTTTTGATCAAGATAAAATATTGTATAAAACTGGTGCCAAAACTTGCTGCGCTGTACTTTGAAAGCCGCTTGTATAAAACAGCTTGTTTTTAGACATTTTTATAAACTACTATATCGTTAGTCCTTAAAAGAATGGTTACACTATGCAGCGACGGATTTACAATTTATGTGGCCCTACGCTATATAATTTTAGGGGTCCCTACTCTTTACATTTTATGTTTATATTTGTAATATATAACTACCCATACCCATACGAAGGACAAACTAAAATAAACAAAATGAAAAATACTCCTATGCCAATTTATGGGCACCTAAGCTCACACGATTATCACCAAATTCCTCCTTCATTGTAGGTTCCTCCAGTGGAAAAAAAAATTGATACCACACAAGACATTTTTTCATTAAAATTAATTTATACCCCTCCTTGTACGCCACTGGCTTAAAAAAAATATATTTTGTTTAACTCCAGACTCAATTACCTTTCATTTGATACCTAACAAGCCATATATTGATTTAAATTATAATTTCTGAAATCCCCCCCTTGTGCGCCACTAACTTAAAAAATGTATTTTATTCAACTCCAGACTCAATTACTTTTCATTGGATACCACACAAGCCATGATTTGATTTAAACTCTAATTTTCGAAATCCCCCCTTATGCGTCACTGACTTAAAAAAAAATTATTTCATTCCACTCAATTACCTTTCATTTGATACCACACAAGCCATGTTTTGATCTAAACTCTAATTTTGGAAATCTACCCCCCACCCTTTTTTTGGCTTATGTCTGATGGATTTTATTCGTTTTTAAAAATGAAAACAAAAATTAAAACACTTACCTTCACAGAAGCCAAACGCACTGGACAATTTGCACAAGAACTTTTTTAAAGCTTTTTTGTACTAACAATTTTAACAAACTATTTTATTTCGCAGCAGCCGAGGTCTAGTGACAAATAATGCATTGTTTTAAGGCTACTTCCTTTTTATATGCAGTTAAAAAGGGCTGCTAGATCTTGTTTCGCTTGGTTTCAAAATTGTTGTTTCCTGTACAGTCATGTTGCCACGGGCCGAAAAACTTGTAAATTCTTGAAAGGCGGTGGTTGAGTGGTTTTGTCATATTGAATTAAATTCAACTAGATTTTGCCTTAATTTTTGAATATATTATATTATTTGAATTATGTGCTTAGAATAAAAATGATAAATTCCGCCTGCCGCCTCTTAATCTTGTCAACTATCAGTCAAATCTTGCAACGCGTTTTTGAGAAAATTCCCGTGAACCGATTTCAATGAAATTTGGTATACTTACAAGGGTCCGATGACAATGCAATATTATGAAAAATAATTTATTGATATGATATCAGAATGATAAAAAAATATTCTTTACTTTTTAGTGCATTTTATAAAAGCCTGTAACTTATTTTTGTTATCAGTTTATTTTCATTTTCCATGATTTTGGCGCCCCTAGATCATTGCGCTCCGGGCGGTCGCCTGGATCGATGGCTATATAATCCTCCACTACTTAGATTTTTAAGAGGCGTCGTTATTAAATTTAATTCTTGATCGGGCGTCAAAATCTGGGGCCTTGCACCAATGGAAGGGTAGTGATCCAATTATTGTCGAGGTAATACATTGGTGAAATTACAGTACTGATGCCTCACTCCCTTAAGAATTTTGGTCATGTGTTCAAGAAATAGTACATTATAAACCTAGGGAGTAAAGTGTTATATTTAATCCCGAGGCAAAAAGTTTATAGCCCGACCGAAGAGAGGGCTATAATTTATCGAGGGATTAAGCATCACTTTACTCCTGAGGTTTATATACTATTTTATGCACTTTTGAATAAGCAGAAAATTAAAAAAATAACTATATTTTTTTATTTATTTTTCAAAAAATCGCACTCTGTAGACAAACCGCCACATGTACCTTCGCTCTGTCTTTATGTCAAATGATAACATCCAGTATGCCGAAACGCAGAAACATATGCGTCGCTATGTCAATAAATTTTACTTTATTTCCCTAGAAAATAAATGAACCACTTTATTCCCGAAAAAGCGGGATTAAATGGGTGCATTTATTTCCGGATGTGCATAAATAACTTTTATTGTCTTTACAATCTATAGTGCGTTTTATAGTGACCACCCTAGGAATGCATCTATTTAAAACAACGGCTTCCCCCATAACAATAGCATTGTAGCTCAGACTATCTTTAAGTAGAGTAGCCGCTAAATTTAGTGACAGTGTTGCCAATGTTAATCTATTCTTTAAAATTTCTTGGTCTAATAAACAACGTCGGTGTATGGTCTCCTTGAACATATTATTCAAGCCTCTTTTAAATGACTGGTCCACATACATAAATTTGGTGTTAGTGTGGGTTAGTAAATCTGCTTTTTCCTGGTGACTTTGTTGTATTGACCAAGAAGTCAATTGTTGAGCACTTTGTTTTTCTAGGACTAAAAGTCTAGGGTGTTCACTTTACCACATGACAACGCCACATATATTAATTTTTTCCACTAACTGAACAGAAAGATTTTTGTTCCTTCCTCCACTACTAAGTACCTTTGGTCGGTTCTTAGGCCATCTTTTTCCTGTATCATAGTACCAGCGCCTTCATATAATACCGAAAATTGCTCGCAATCTTTAGTCATAGTTGATTTCCACATACTTTTCTCAGTTTGATAATCCAAACAATGTGATTTATCAAATGTGCAGACCACACCACCTGTCAATCTAATTTCATTTGTTTCGAAGGAAGCTTTTGCAATAAAGTCGCGGACGTAACACGCATTCTTCCATTTCTTTCCATGCTCGTAATATTATGTACCTTCACAGTGTCCATTAAACGACATAGTCCCCGCTAAGGTTACGGTATTCTTACTGTTCGAGTTTGGTTTTAAGTTGGAAAATAGACGTCCTCCAAAAGCAGTTAGTTCTCGAAAAGAATGCATTTTTTCACATTGTTTCGCTCCAATTTCATGAAGGTAAGTTCCATAGCCATCTTCGACAACTAACGGTGACTAATCAGGCCACAGCATGTGAAAGTGACGGAAATCATACATGATTTCACCTGCACATATTGAAATCTACCTTTCTCTAGTATCTGCACGAAGGTCAGGACATTGACCTATTTCTTTTAATGAAATAATACTAATATTGGAATTTTGTAAGTTTCTGCAGTCATATCGAATTATGGCCTCGTATCTTGAAAATATATCAGCGAAGAACAACCACAGAGTAAGCAGGACGGTGGGCCCTGAAACAAGAGGGCAATATGTAGACTCGGTACGGAATATTGAGATTAAAAGACTTAGCTTATTAAAAAACTGAGTTGTACATTTTTTTATGGGTTGATTGTGTTAATTAATTTTTTTGTTTGTTTTTGTTGTTATTTATTCTATTACTGAGGGCGATTATACAGATCCATAACAAAATCCTGATATCTTTTTGGATATCTTTTTGGAGTAGTGATTACGCGTGTTCTAGTCCTACGTACCGGAGGTACTTCGGGTTCGCTCTCATCACTCGATTCCGGTATCACTTCCTGTTCCTGCAGAACTTCCTACTGCGCCTGCACTTGAGGTTCCCTGGCTGATAATGAAATCGGTACAGGTCTCTGTGCATATTCCAGGAAATTATCTATGATATTCGCTATTATATTTTCATTTTCTTCCCTCGGCTGTTCTTGTTCCACTTCTTCTTCTACGACTTCGTGCGGTGATAAAATGGTATATTTTACTGCATCTTGTTGATAATTCGTCCCCTTATAGATTTTTAACCTTTCTGAGTGAACGATCTGTTCCTTGCAGCCTCCGATTTTTCGAATCTTAAATATGACCGGACCTTTTTGACCTATAGTTCGATACGTTCCCGACCACTTAGGGTAAAACTTTCTCGCAAGGTGATTTCCGGATTTTCAGATTACTGATGTATTTAAAAATACCACATCGGCTTATTTTATTTCTTTTCATAATTTTCTCTGATTCATACGCTTACTCCTGTATTCCACAGATTTTTCTATATTTTCTTTTGCTTTCTGATGGGCTTTTGCAAATCGCTGAACCATTTCGCTGCAGTAATTTTCATCTAAGCCATATTTTATTGTGCCACTGTTTTGAATAATAGAATGCCAAGGAAATTTAATAACCCATTTCCCGCCGGGTGATAGGGCGTATTATAAGAGGACTGATAGCTAATATATTGCAAATTTCTTGCATTAGCTTGCAAAAAAACTGAGTGCCATTATCCGTTAAAATCTGTCTTGGCACCCCATATCTTATTATGATATTTTCTACGAAGGCACGTGCTACTGTTTTTGCATTTATGTCAGGCAAAAGAATGCATTCTGGGTAACGAGTTAGATGGTCCATACACGTTAAAATATATTTGTTACCCGCTCTTGTTTGATTGCTTGATTGACCTAACGATATTCTTCCCCAAGCCATTGCAGGTATCGGCATGAGTTGTATTTTATGCATTGTGCAAGACAGGCATTGTTCGACATGTTTTTGTATATCTTTTTTCATATTATTCCAATAAAATTCCTTACTGATGTTCTTATATGTTTTTTGAATTCCCGAATGAAAACCAAACAAAGAATCATGAAAAATTCTAATTAAATCGAGTACAATCGATTTTGGGACTACTAAGAGATCGGTTCGTTGATTTTCGGCGCGTTTTTTGTACAGGAGTTGATCGGAGCTTAAACAATATGGGTCTTCCTCGGTAAGGTTTTCTTGCAACGTTTGAAGTGTCGTATATTGGGCTTCTAATTGTTTTAACTCCTCTTTCGTCCAGGTCCATATGGGCTATAAGGCATTATCCTCGGGAATTCATTTATTTATTACGGTTGTTCTTTTTTCTCGAAGGGTGATATTTCCTTAAAAAATTGAACTACTAGGAGGAACTTTTTTTCAGACCTAGGGCAGGGTGTTTAGGTTCAACATCTTCATCCCATTGTTGTCATGTTAACCTTATACGTTTTCCCTTGTTTTTAGTATTATTTAAAATACCTTCAATAATTTTTAGTACCGTTTAATTAAATGGTCTAGATATAGTAATAAAAATCTATGTTTCTATTTAAAAAATGTACAACTATGAAAATAAGAAAAAGGTGCTATGGAAATCCCTATTCCCACTGAAATAATTTTGTTATTAAAATTGGCAACACAGATTTCTTTCTCCCCTTTCCCCACTCTAGATGTTGCACTCAAACCACCAGTGTAACCAGACAGACCAGATTCCTTCTAGTAGTTCAATCTTCTAAGGATATTTCTGTTATTCTGCTTAAGAGATCCGCGTTTTGGTTGATTTTTCCTGACCTATACTCTATAGTAAAGGAATATTCCTTCAAATACATGGCCCACTTGCTTAGGCGTGACGACGGATCTTTAAGATTTAAAAAATATTTTAATGGTCTATAGTCAGTTATGATAGTAAAATGGGTACCAGTTAAATAAAGTCAATATTGTTTAGCAGCCCACCAGATCGCTAATAATTCGCGCTAAATGGTCGAGTAGCGTCGTTCTGCTTGATTCAATGTCCTACTAGAATAACAAATCGGATGTTCTAAGTTGTCATATTTTTGGGCCAATATCGCTCCTAGGGCAGTGCCGCTGGCGTTAGCAATGACCAAAAAAGGTCTCTTGAAATCGGGGAATTTTAATTTAGGTGCTGTAATTAAGGCATTCTTAAGCGTATTAAAAGCTTGCTGTTCTGCTTCACCCCGCTGATATTTTACAATTTTCTTTGTCAGATTAATTAACGGCTGACTAATATGAGCGTAGTTAGGTACCATACGTCGATAAAAGCCTGTCATTCCGAGAAAACTGCGTATGTCCTTGACTGTTTTCGGTATAGGTAAGTTTTTAATGACTTTAATCTTATCTGGTTGTGTAGAGTAGCCATCTTTTTGGATAATGTGGCCTAAAAATGAGATTTTTCGTTTTAACAATTTACATTTTAATGGTTTAAATTTTAGGTTGCTATCGCTCATTTTTAAAAAATATTAGTTCTAGTCGTTCTAAATGGATATCGACATCATCGGGGCTGAAAACTAAGATATCGTCTAGATAAATTAGACAAATTTTATACGTAAGGTTAGCAAAAATATGGTTCATAATTCACCCATTCGAAACATATTGTAGTATCCTTGAGGAGTGGAGAAAGTACTTTTTTCTTTTTCGGCTGGATCAAGGGGTATCTGAAAATATCCTGAGGCTAAGTCCAAAGTACTAAAAAGACTTGCTACAGATAGCTTACCAATTTCTTCAGAAATCAATGAAAGACGCTAAAAATCTGTCTTGCTAATCTGGTTCAGTCTTCTATAATCAACACAGAGCCTAAGCTGTTGTTCCCCTCCTGGTTGTCTTTTCTTTTCCATCAATAAGCTGGAAAACTCACGGACTTTAACTTTCTTCTATTATTCCGTCCGTTAAAAGTTTTTCTATTTCTTGCTTCATTATCTCTTGCCTTTGAAATGGCATGCGATACGGTCGAATAAAGATAGGCGGGACATTCTCAGTAATGATTTTATGAGTGACGGCAGTAGTGCAAGTTAACTTTTGTTTAGGGGCTTTAAAAATATCGATGTAGTTTCGTATCAAATCTTTTAACTTTTTATCGGTCGGTGACAAATATTTTTCAGATAAATTAAGTTGTTTCAGTATTTCATTTTCATCATCATTCGATACAAATTGTATCCCATTGATGCTACTCGGTGAAAATGTAATTTAGAGTCTAGTTCGGCTTCGTAGGCCTAAGCCATCTGTGTTTTTCTCTGAACTAAAATTTGACCTGCTGTTACATTCATTAATCTTATCGGCACCTGAGGGCCGCTTTTAACTAAAATACGTGCAACTAGCACACCCGTAGGCAAACCATCAGCTGGTTCTAAAACCAAGCAACGGGCGGTCGCCTTTGACGATTTGCGAACTGTTGACGAGCAGGGATAATTAAATCCTCTGGTAAACTAACCTGTAGTCTCTCGCAAATTTTCCTCTCTTAGGAGTGCGCAATTTCTGTTGTCTTTTTTTTCACTGTTGTCGTTATTTTTTCCTCTTTTTTTTCTCTTTGCTTCTCTTTTTTCTCCTTTCGCTTCTCTTTTTAACAATTTTTAAAGGTGTCACGGCACGTATGCGAAGAATTAATACTTTTTTGGACCAAACTAGGAGCTGCCGTCTCCTTAGACTCCTCTAGCGTTCCTTCATATAATGATTTTGATGATTCTTGCGTCAACTGACAGCGGCCAACTACCGTTAACTGCGAATTCTGTACCATTGGCCGTGGTGCAGAGTATTTTCCATGAATTCCTCCTGCTTAATCCATATGAGTTCCTAAAATATCCTTGATTTCCGCTAATTGCCGTTTAATTCCTGTTATTTCTGAATAAATACCTTTCGTAGTTCGTAAGGACTCTGAAAGGCTGTCTATTGATTTTTCTGAGTATATTGGCATCTCAATGCCAAAAGCGTGCAAGAACCCTTCGCCAAAATCAACCTTAACACTATGTTTACTCAAAAAATCAAGTCCAAGTAACATGTCGACTTTTACATGGGATTGTACTACCGTGAACTCGTGTTGTAACTCTACGTTTCCCCCTGAAGGAATAATATTTCCCGAAAAATCCACTAAACAATGGTCTGAATAGCTTCGTTTGAACCCCTCCACTACATGGGTCTTGACTAGACTGACAGTTGCACCACTATCTATCATAGCCAATATTTTTTTCTTATTGATCTTTATCTCTAAAAGATAGCAATTACTCGTGCTTCCCATTTTTCTGCAACTGTTCAATTCTAATCGCCTATGTCTATCTAGTTCCCACGTATGGTGCTTTCGACTGAAACCCGGGGTTCTGTACGGGTAGTCGGCTTTTCGTTTAAATTACTTTGCTACTTATTTTGGGAATAAATTTTAGAACGGCACTGAGTAAATACGTGTCCCACTTTATTACATCGGAAACATGTGACTATTTTTCTTGCGCGCTGATTTTCTCTCCTTTTTGGGGTAATCTATCTGCATATGTCCATAATTTGAACACAAATAACACCTTATTAAGGTGGCTATCATTTTTTTATTCACCATTCGAATTTTCCGGTGATAGGATGACGGTTTTACCATATTTTCGATTGCTTCCTCTGTTTCGGCTGTATTCAAGGCATTATCTAACGTATCTGGGTGCTGTGATAAAACTCTTTATTTAATGGGTATCAAAAGGCCTAAAATAAACTGTGTCATTACATCCTTCTCTAACTTATTCTTTAAGTCTCGGCGCGTAGCCGGTGTCGCTGTAAGTATTCGATTGCCTAAAACTTTTAGTCAAGTCAAAAATTGCTTTACTGTTTTGCTACTATGCTACCTACACTCAATAAAATTCTTTAAAGCAGCCCCTTGTACTTGTTGCTTCATAAATTCTTGACGTAGGCTGGTTTTGAATATGTCCCAATCTTTTGTCAATTTTAAGGAGGAATCTGATTCCAAAAATTGTTTTGCTCTATGCTTCAATTTTAATTGAGTGACTGTCACTTTTTGTTCATCTTTCCATTATGAAAAAAGAGCGGCACACTTCCTTGTCCATCATAAAAAGGGAGAGATTCCAATACCAAGTTCATATATTATTAAAAATAAATAAAAAGAAAGGTTCGTGGCATATCGGACACAAATTTTGCTTTTCGCTGCGCTCGTTATTTAAACCAACGCTTGTAAAAAAGCACTATTTTAGCCACTAGTTGTTAAAAATATTATTTTGTGCTGAAAACGGGCTCAAAATATGGCGTTTTTCTGGACAAAATTGGAGGTGATTTATGGGTTAATGAACAACTAGGGATATTAAATAAGGTAAATTGATCCTTTAAAAACGGTTACTTAGGGAAATTATAAACGAACTTATTACCAATTGCCACAAAACAATGCTTTCTGGGGGCTATAAATTTAAACCACCCCCCACAGGGGGTCTATTCTTAAATCGAGAGAAAATTTGCTCCCAGGGAGTTAAATTCTCTCGCTACTATGCATCTCATTGGTCCAAATCTTCGGTTTAAATCGGTTTCTCTCACTTTTGCTTGATATTGATCGAAAGTAATTCTATGGGTCTTGACTAAGAGAATTACTTTCCATCAATATCGGGCAAAAGTGAGAGAAACCGATTTTAACCGAAGATTTGGACCAATGAGATGCATAGTAGCGAGAGAATTCGACTCCCTGGGTGCAAATTTTTTCTCGATTCAAAAATAGACCCAAAGACGTAGTCTAAAAAATCATTAACTTTATAACCTCAAACACAGATATTGAAGCTATTATGTGCTAAATTTTTGGCGTATTCACCATTTGCCCTTTTACGGCATTTTCTCCGAAAATATGGTATATTTTGAGAAAAAAGCAGTTTTTCAGTGGTATCTGTAATAATAATACATAATAATGAATAACTTTGTATCTGTTTTGTATGGGTAAGTGTTTTTTAAAAATTGGTTTTAAAATTTAGTACCCCTCACAGGTGTAAATATTTAGACCTGTGAGGGGTACTACTTTAAATCTTAGTAAATCCCACTGTTTGATTTTTTTGTCTTTCTTTTTCTTTATAATATAATTTATCTATGCTGCTGGGCTTTTGAGTCTCAACGGTACCATGAATAAGATGGTTTTAAAGGCTAATTGTGCTGTAAGATGTTTTTATATTATTAATCTTTGGTGTGCTGTAATGCACGGACTTCAAATAATGTTTGAAGATAAGCAATAAACCATATCCCCATGGGCCAAAATCGGCAAACTCAAGGCTTTCGGAAATGACGGATTCGGGCCGAAAGTACCCGGCATGCTTAACATTTTTTTCGTTCAGTCTTCAGGCGACCACGAGTCGTATACCCACTTGAAGTATGGAGACATTCCGAACATCAGCTGCAGGGCATTATCGCTTTCGGCCATCCAGATTTTACTACTTTTCTATCATATAGGCTAGCCTAGGCTGCCATGTAGATTAAATGTAGTGATTAATATTTATATAAATATTCGTTACATATTGCACCGCAATGTTAAACCTAAATACTTTAAATTTAATTGATGTTTAGAATGTGATACGTTAGTTTGTTATGAAAGCACATTCTAAACCACAAATAAATTCAAAGTTTAGTTAATTTATTGGTAAGATATTACACAAAAGTGTTTTTACAAGTGAAACTAGGTTAAGAAACACAAATTTATATCATTTTTTTATTTTTTAAAATTAGTACAGGCACTTTGCTTTGGTGTAGAAAAAAAAATATTTAACAATTAAACACACTAGAAAAGTCCATTACAGTTTTCCAGAACTCATCACTCTACTGCTGTATCCTGATCAAGCTATGCAAAAAAAGAAATTTATATTTACTGCATTGTCATCTTTTAAGAAAACGTTAGGGTAGAGCCTACTGTGGAACAGAAATCTTTGTGTGACTTTAGTAGATTTTTTTTTATTAACTGTCATTTAATTAAGCTTTAGCTCTGGTTACCAGATATGTTTAGACTTAACTATTTTAACTGTAATTAAATTAATTAAAATATCCAATTTTAGTGAGTTAGGTAATATCTGTTTTATGGAGTACCTTAATTATATTTATTTATTTAATGTACTTGACACGATCGACACCCTATGAGTAAAAATGTAACTTATACAATGATCAAATAAAGAGTCTAATCTAATATTTTTGGTAATAATACAAGCCTTTACAAAATGTGTCATGCTGCAATACTGAAATAAGTTAACAAATACAATATGTAATTACTGTCATGTCTATATGGCACTTAACCTTCAAAAACTTGTTGTATGATAGATTTAAAAAGAATGAACAGATGGTTACAATCTAAGGTTACAACGACAAAATATTGACCTCCTTTAATTTTTAAAATTAAAATCCTCGGTTACTTATAGTGATATAAAAAAATAAATTACAGTTTAAAATCATTTCTACTACAAAATAAACACAACTTGTATTATTATTAAATATATATTATTTACCTCCAATTAATAACACAAGTTATAGAAATCCTGATGTTCTCTAGCTATTCTTTTATTCTGTGTAGCTACAGTTTGTTGGCTTTTGAGGACTTTTTTGTTTGAAAAGGTAAAAAACGATAATATAATAGTAACATGAGTTAGTAAAATACCAGTTTACCCCAAAGAACTTTATTTTAGCAAGAGAAAATTACAACCTTAAAACTCTTTTAAACTTTACCTTGAGTGACTTTTTAGGTTAAGCTGCAGTCAGTTGCTGCACCATAAAAGGTAAGCCGTAAGATGCAGAAGTAAGCAAGAAATGAATGATTTTTATTTCTTACTGCTTACGGCTTACTTTTTACAGTGCACCAACTCTAGACTGCAGCTTTGATACCACAAAAGCCCTCAAAGTAAAACAACACAAAAATGATAACCAAAAAATTATAAACAATACCTACAAATTTTCATTCTCCTCCTGTTACTCATTTTTTGTGTTTGTATAGCAATGATGACGAGGTTAATTGTTCAGAACACTGCAATAAGCTCTTTGGCTATGCTGAAGAAAAAGTCCCATGATTAAGAGACAGGTAATTTAAAGAACATTTCAGAATGTGCCAGTCAACTCAACTAGAGTTTATAAATCACCCCTTAGCTTTCGATTAAAAAAGCTCGCGCCAGTCTTTGCCGATGGCGCGAGTATTTCCAATCTATCTTATGACTGATGCTTACATAAAACGTACTTAAATTTTTTTGATTTTCCATTACTTTTTCTTAAAATCCAAAAAAGTTCGAAAACAAAACTAAAAATACACAAAAAAACACAAAAAAACCCTAAAAGTTTAGATTAATCTGAAAAATCCGTCTAAAATTCGAAGCAAAGCAATTGATCTGGATTCGTTATCCAAACGTGACAGATTTACCTCCCGTTCCTCCGCTTCGAATTCCCGAACGATTTGGAACAGTCTGATTGATCCGATGTATACACCGAACGTAGCTATTGAACCCAAACGTTTATTTTAGGAGGGGGAGAAGTAGCTTCCACCAGCTCCCTTTGCGCCTCCTAGGTGGGCGGTTAAACTCTCCCTCACACCCTCAAATATGTAAGTACAGAACTGGCGAAAAAAAAGTAGGACATGTAAAATATATATTTGCTTTTTTTAGTATGGCACGTCATACGTTCAGATATTTATTGGTTTGGCCACCATTCGTCAACATTTTGAAATATCTGACAATTATCTGACGCTTTCTTGCAGTATACTTCAAACTAAATAAAAAATGCCTCAAGTTTGAGAATTTACCAAAATTCAAATTATAACTCGACTTACGGAAGATAACTGGTCTAAAAGAAGAGCGCCGAACCATTTTGGTGTTAATAAAAATACAGTACTACGCTGGATCAAGCGCTGGACCGAAAACAATACCACAAAGAGAAAGAGAGGATCAGGACGAAACCAAATTAGTTCAATGGAGCAAGACGGACGACTCCTTGATTATTTAAGGCAGAATCCTTTTACCACATGGTCCCATGCTGCCGCCGCAAGCATATTTCCAGTGTCCCGGCGAACTGCTTGTAGTAGGATACAAAATTCAAATCAAACGTGTAAAGTTCAAGCAAAAAAGCCTTTTTTGACGGAAGAGCAGAAACAGGCTCGAGTAATTTTTGCGGCCAATCATCTTTTAGAAGGGAATGATTTTTGAGAGAAAGTAGTCTTTACGGACGAAAAAGTTTCCAGTCATCGTCAGATAGTCGGAGAATTTTGGTTTATCGTCCACCAAATTCAAGGTATGATCCAGAATACACACACAACATCAAGAGAGCAGGACATTTTCCCGTCAACATGTGGGGATGGTTTAGTGCGAGAGGTATAGGTGTTTGCTGGAGAATAGAAGGTAGATTTACCAATGAACGATACATCAAAATTCTTCGTAATATTATGTATCCATCTGTTTCGGCCTTGCATGAAAATAATGACTTCATCTACCAACAAGATAACTGCCCTGTGCACACGGCAAATGTAGTGAACACTTGGTTTCGAGAGAACAATATTGAAACTCTACCATGGCCGGATTTAAATCCCATGGAAAATGTTTGGGCACGAATTGTGAAGATAATTTATCAGCGAAATTGGTTCCCCAGAAATTCAGACGACTATATTAGATCCTAACATAGGATTTTAAGGAATTTTTAATAAATTAGTCAAAAAAAATCACCTTTGATTTATTTACTATCATGACAAACACAAGTGTCAAATGTATCAAGGTAAATAACAATGTAAATTTTCACTAATATAGGGTACATTTACCCATTTCAGTTCCGTGTCCTACTTTTTTTCGCCAGGAGTGTACCTCTCGTTGGATTTTTCTAGTGAATTTTATTAAAAAATCTAACCTATAAAAAAAAGAGGCTCGAATTTTTTAAAGACCTCAAAATTGTCGTTTTACTTCTCCACGCCCCCCCCTCTTCTTTAATGTATAAATTTATACCTATCCTAAAAATACGACACAGCTTAAAAGAAGAGCCAAAATCTTAACAATTTAAATCAATCTCTAAGATGTGATGTCTTTTTCACGACTACTAGTAGCTACTCAAAATCGTAATATGGATGTTGATAAATTTTTTGATCTAGATCTAGAAGATCTAGTTGGAAAGAGTACAATTCTGGAATAAGCCGATGGTCGAATTTATAACTAACTAACGACCAAGTAAAACAGGGCAAACGGTCCAGTTTGGTCAAAACAGTTGATTCAGATGAAGTTTTATTATGCATGCAAAGAGAAGGTTTGAAGGAGCTTTGGATAAGCTATGGTTCTAGAACTCATAAAAAATTTATACCAGCATACTTCATAGCAACAAAAATTGGACAAGATGAATGAGTTTTCTTTCGCAGCTTTCATGCTTTTACAGGCTGCCACAGTGTTTCATCTTTCGCTATAAAAGGTAAAAAAAGCTGTTTTGAAACATGGCAAGAAAACTCTGAATTTGCAAAAACCATAAAGGTATAACTTAAATAGAGACATTATGTTTACCACAGTTGCGATCAGACATAAAGTAAACAATTTGGCGACGATGCCAGATTTCGCTGAAAGTTGTATCTGAGCACGTAATGTTTTTACAAATACATTATTTTTATTACTTCTTTATTATTTACCTGCAATTATGCAAATTCTGTGGTATGTTTCTTAAAACATGGAGAAACACCTTATTTTTATTCACATACATAAAGAAATTGAGGTATATATATTATTGCATTTGAATTTCTTTAAATCTTCACAATTTTAAATCAATAAAGAATTTATAATGTGTAGCTACGTGTTATGGTACTTGAAACCTTACTTCTTCGGTCGAAATATCAGATAAAATACCTGATATTTTGACCGAAAACATAAATATTTTTATTTTCCAATATATATCAGGAATTAAACCTACAACAACCTGGCAACCTCGCATTTCTTGCGGGTCAGCTATATAATCGTGTGTACTCTACTCCATTCATTATTTGTAGACGCAGTTGTCGCTTTAGTGGAATTGGGTTTTTGGTATATTTTACAGATTATTGGACAGTTTTTAATATTTTTTCGATAGATTTTTCAGTGTGACAATAGTGATATGGCAAAGTGTGTGGTGTGCCAAAAATGGAGATTGCAGGTGAAAACCAAACAGTTCACAGGTTAGTTATCATATGTTTTCTGACGCTATGTTTTCATAGGTCGCCATTGGCGTGCAACTTCTGTTGCAATAAATACAAAATATAGAAAAGAAATAAGTTTTTTTAGGATATTTTCGCGACATTCTAATAAAAACAATAACTATAGTAAGCAAGCAAGTAGAAAAAAAATGTAAGATGTGCGTATGGTATTTATTTATAATTAGCTCCTTTCACAGTTTTAATATTATCTATAGTCAGCTCATTTTTTTGCCAAGGTTTTTTTTTATAAATAGTGTAATTAATTAAGCATTCTGGTTATAAAATATGATGGACAAAATAGGTAGGTAATGCTGGGTTTATACAAAAAAATAAGATAAGATAAGACATAAACTAAGACATAACATAAAATGAAATAAGAGTTGAGCTTATGAGAAACCCTGTTGGTGTTTATACAGAAGAATAACATATCTTTTTATATTATGTTATTTATGTCATGTAAAATCACATTTCGCGCATGATCACGAAGTCATTTTTTACTTTAAAAATTATACTGACTGACGAAGGCAGTATAATTTTTTAAAAATTGAAATGAGAAAAACAAACAAAAATTTAACCTACTCTACATAAGATTTTTTTGAATTTAATAAAAACGTAAGGATACTTTTCCAGGTGTTAAATAAAAATTATAGCATATATTATTTATTTTTGAACAATGGAAAACCATCATTAACATCTATAATTAGTTTCCTTTTTTAGAATATTTCTTTTATTTTTAAATTTTCCACATTGATTTAGCCGTTTTTATAAAACGCTGTGCGTATTTTTTCACAATAGTTATTTACCTAACAAGTGCGGAACGTGAAACTTTTCTGCATGTGATGGAGGTCAAGGGCGAAAAAGCAACTACGCACCTGTTTAGTTTCCTACTTGCATAAAACACTTGGACCTAAAATTCAAGCTGGGCTCGAAAGATACTTTTTCTTACGAACGTGCGAAAAGTAGCACAATGTACTTTACTTTTCCGCACTAGTACGGTAAAGTTACTTTTTCGCACTAATTTTTTTTATATCGGAAAAAATAAAAAATTTTATTTTAAAAAAGATAAAGTTTTCCATATTTTGTGTATGACTTGACATTTAATAGATTAAAAACATTTTTGTATATTTTTTTGCATCGCGTGCGGGAAATCCAAACATTTCGCATGTAAATGCGTCCGAAAAAGTTTACGCACGCAATTAGGAAACATAATTGAGAACCTGTTCATAAATAGACAAAATTTTAAATGTATTTTCATAAATATTTAACAAGTCTACAAATAAAGACCACCTTTTTTACATTTATAAATAACGAGTCGCTCCTGTCCGCTGCCAAAAGTTTAGTGGATGGAGCATGTGTGAGGGGGAGCATGCCTGGTGCAGCGTTGCCAGTCGAACATAAAATGGTTTTCCCTAAATCTAACAACTGATCGCGTTTCAAAGCGATTTATGAATGACTTGATGGGTCTATTTTAGTTGAAGGTCTTTGGCAAATACTTTTAAAAATTATCGCTTACAGTTTAGTCAAAGAACGAAATTAATTTTGCCTCTTTGGAAAAATATGTTACCATTTTATATAGTGGAAATAGAAGCTACAGTTTTAACACCAATAGAAAAATCTTATTTGCCAGTAAAAACAAACCTTTTCAGAACCTGCCTCTAACATCATATGCTCTAAACTTGCATACTCAAAGAGCATATTTGCAAGCCGGACAATGGTTGCCGATATGCCGTATGAGGCATTAGAAGAGCTGACAAAGTGTACAATTGCAAGGCAAGATGTTCTTCTACAGAATGTTTTTGCAAGGCCTCAAATATGAGTTGCACGCTTTTGTGCAGGAATTGCAAGGAGTCCTGCACTAATTATATGTAAGTACCTAAAAATTATGTAGGCAAATCCATACTTAAAATTAACTCTTCTTACGTTTTTTTTTAGGTCAGTTAGTGGAATTATTTGGGTTTAAAGAATTGTAAGTAAAAAAGTATTACTCTTGCATATATTTGACGTATCTACAAATTCTTTTGGTAAGTACTACTTCTGTAGTTTCTTTTTTTTAAAGGTTTAGTTAACTTAGTTAACTTTAAAGAGAATACGTGATTTGTTTGGTCTAATGAATTACCTGTAGATGTAGCTAATGGTTTTACCGATTGTAAGTTTGGTCCCTTGTATAGCTTAGATAGTTTAACACCTGAACAGAGCAATACATAGCAAGAGCAATAATATAACATACAAATTAAATTACAGTGACTATTGATACTGGAGATTCTTTACCTTTTAAAAAGAAAGAATACTTGCTTTCGCCATACATGATGGACATATTACATAAGGAATTGGATAAGATGCTAGAACTTGGGGTAGTTGAACCCTCAAACAGTGCTTGGTGCTCGCCAATACTGCTAGTGAAGACGAAAGATGGGGAAATGCGCTTTTGTTTTGATGGGCGTTTTTTAAACAAATAAAGTAAACACGACAGCTAGCCGATGGTACAGAAAGAATTCTTTGTGACTTACGTGACGCGTGAAAATTATTTTGGCAAGTACCTTTAGATCCTTCCTCCAAAGAAAAAACAGCATTTTCAGTCCCTGGTAAAGGTTTATTTCAATTTGCAGTCATGCCTTTTGGTCTCTGCAATATTGCACAAACTCAGCAATGTCTTGCAGATGCTATTTTTGGACCTCGTTTCGAACCCAATGTGTTTTCGTACCTTGACGATATTTTAATTACTAGTAGTACTTATGAACAACATGTACAGCTTTTAAAAAAAGTAAAATATCTTTTAAAAGATTCTAATTTAACAATAAATCTAAAAAAAATGCGAATTCTTTAAGAGTTTTTTGAAATTTCTAGGTTTTGTAGTGACTTCTCAAGGTTTGAAAACTGATCCTGGAAAAGTATCACATCAAATTCGGATAAAAATTTACCTGTTCCTTCACCTTTTAATAACATATCATTGATTGAAAGTAAACCTGACGATTTAGACGATTGGTATACAGATTTAAGAAAACAACTTCTGGACACTTTGGATATTTTTAAACTCTAGCAAAGGTTCAAGAGTTATATTATTGGACCAAAATGAGAGGTGCTATTTTAAAGTATTGCCGATGTTGTAAAATTTGTGGTGCTAATAAGATTGACACTAGTGGCCCTAAAGGTCTTATGGGTGTCGAAGAATATCCTTTAGTTCCTTGGCAAATTTGTGCAGTTAATCTTATAGGTCCTTCGGTCCGCAGTACAGAGAGAAATACTTTTTTACTTGTAGCAGGTGATACCATTATGCATCCTTTGCGCAAAGCTACAGCTAAAAGTGTTGCTACTTTCATGGAAAATAACGTGTTTCTACATTATGGTGTTCCTCAGGTTTTGGTATCTGATAATGGTGGCCAGTTCTGTTTTGGTATTTTTCGCTAAGTTGCTAAGAAATATGACATTAAAATCGTTATGCTCCTCAATGTGATTATGTTGAACAACATTACATTAAACCGTTGGCATAACTATACGTTTTTATATTGAAGAAAAATATACTCTTTGGGATAAAGAACTTAGTCAACTTCAATTTGCCATTAACAAATATAAGCATGAAGTTTATGATTATTTACCGAGTTTTCTCAACTTTGCTAGGTATATTCCTTTGTCAGGAAAGAGGAAGGAATAATTAAACCGTTGGCATAACTATACGTTTTTATATTGAAGAAAAACATACTCTTTGGGATAAAGAACTTAGTCAACTTCAATTTGCCATTAAAAAATATAAGCATAAAGTTCATGATTATTTACCGAGTTTTCTCAACTTTGCTAGGTATATTCCTTTGTCAGGAAAGTATTACGGAACATAAGATTCCACTGCTGGTCAGAGAAGAATTGGTTCTCTAGTTTATGCTTTAATTAATGCTGGTGGTTCCAATAATGGAGAATGGCGTATTAAAGTTTTCAGGCTATGTAATGTTTTCTGATAAGTAAACCCCTTTTTCAACAGTGTCTAATTGGGTAACAGTTTGAGGACTTTATTGATTGTGTCTTTACTAAACCCGATTGTGTGTCCTTTTTAGAACGTGTGATACGCGTAGTTATTTTCGCAAACTGTGACGTGACAGATTTAGAAAAAGGTCTAACGAGTTAGCCCATTTTGATTTTTGGAGGAGGGTGATGTAACATTTGAAAATATTACATTTTTAAATTTCATTAATTTTAAGTTAAATTGGCCAACGCCTCGTATTTCGTTTTTTTTTAAATGCATACTTTGTTTACAAGTTGGTGAAAGCACTAAATATTTTGTCTTCATGAATAATTTTAGATACAAAATGAGTAGAGTCAGGTGTTTTTCTTTTTGGGTTATAATTAACTAACTAGAAGTTAATTAATATTTTGTAAGAAATTATGGTGTCTTTCGTAGCCGGTTTATTGTTTTCCTTCCCTAAACGACTGAAAATTAAATATTAGATTGTGGTGCATACAACGCCATCTTTTGTTTTAACTTTACACCGTTACTTATAAGTATAAAAAAGGATCTCTATCGGTATCGCTGATTTTCAAACGCAGAGGAAGTGGAAAAGATCAAGGTTATTTGGTAATTTTAGTGAGGATAAATGGTAGTGCTAGGTCACGTGATAAAATATATACGTCACACCTATGTGTCAAAAATGTTTTATTATTTTCTTAGGCTAATCATCGCCACTTTTATTATTTAAAGATGCTTTTTAATTCGTAATTAATTATCTTTCATTTTCTTCCCAAGATATGCAATTGTTCTTTCTCATTTAAAAATACAAATTGGGTTATGGTCTTTTACATGACATGACTTTTTCGAAGTAGCTGTTATAGCCTCAACATCTTTCTCGTGGTTTTCCTTTTTCCGTGTAGCTTTCTCGTGAGAGAGTTTTCCAATGTAAGTATTCAATAACCATTGAGTTCACCCATATTTTAAGACATTATTTTCATGGTTCTTTTCTCTGTTACTTGGCAGATTTGGATCTCGATACTTTTAGCCATGTGGCGTGACCATGATGGGTCGTCGCCCTAATTAACCCTCGTAGAGGTGAGTCAATTAAATCTAAATCAACCTTTTTATATGAAAACCCTTACAGGTTTTGTGGTTTTTCTGGCAAAACTAACCTAATATTTTTTCGACAGTTTTTTAAGTCACATAAAAAAATCTACTTTTTGTAATCTTTATCGATAAAAACCACGTTTTTTTGGTCATTTTTTTTCTTGTTTAATGCTAAATTAAATTAACCTTTTCAAAGTATCTTGCCAAAAGACATTAATTATAAAATAAAACATGATATAGTCATGGCAAAGATTCCACAGTTTGAATTGTTGGGGTCGTCCCGGGATCGTTCCTTCCTCCCGTCCTTCCAGTAAGGTGTAATGTAACGCCTTGTTATTTCACCATGCTTTTTTCTAGAAGCCTGCACACCGTGCTTCTCTAGTTTGATGGTTTGTTGAAGCTTCACAATGACAGCTAAGTACAATCATTTTTTAGAAGGGCATCAATTTTGAATTTACCTTTTAATTTTTTTCTTAAAATTTAACTTTTTTTCAATTAGATTTTTGTCTCGGTTATGGTAAGGTTACCATGAAGGTTTCTTTAATTTACTTATAAGTTAAGAAAATGTTATTAACCATTTTTTTTATCATGTTTTCGGTTAACATGTTAATGTTACTATAAAAAATACTAGTAGATATACTGTGCAGGTTCTGGATCAAGTGCACATGCACTGAGAGGATGGCATGTGTCCATCCATCAGTTGGTCTGTCTGTCTGTGTCCAGTCCCGAAGAAGTGGTCAACCCAAGGTCATTCTGCAAGAAGGGATCACCAATGACGTCATTTGACAAGTGGCTGTTGAAATTCCAATGACGTCACTTGGCCAGTGGCTGTTGAAGATGTCCAAGGGGGTTGCAAGGGGGTTGCAAGGGGATGCCATAAAGACCTGTGTGAATAGGGGATGTGATCACGTGACTTATGTTCTACAGAGTGAGTCTGCTTGGGGTTTATACAGGGTGCTCTAGTGACATGCACCTGTCATCTGTCATTTGTGCTCTCTAGCCAAGATGTCAAGTGCCACAAGGTTTTAGACTACTTAGCGTTATCGTATGCCTGCTGAAATTCTCTAATGGTTGAAACTTCCTAATATTTGAAAACTGTCGAGATGAGAGAGATTGCTATCAGCCGGTGTACCGAAGGTAATTTTTCCGCTATGTGCGCACGTTTTTCTCCTATGGTTTCTGTAAAAGACTAATTTTGGTTTGCTGCGCAGGGGACAACAGACCTTAGTAGTTTTCTGCGAATATCTCGAGTTGTAACTGATCAATTTAAAAAATTATTTTTTTGTTGGATTGCTGTGTTGCAATGCTATTTATTCTTAGAGAGATGGAGAAGCCAAAAGGGAATTAAGTGGTGAAAGAAAGACCTTAGTAGTTTTCTGCGAATATCTCGAGATCTAAGGGATCGATTTGAAAAATTCTTTTTTTGTTGGATTGCCGTGTTGCAATTCTATTTATTCTTAGAGAGATGGAGAAGCCAAAAGGGCATTAAAGTGCTTGACCTTGGTAGTTTTTACCGGATATCTCGCGTTATAGCGATGGGATTTGAAAAATTCTTTGTTAGTGTTACAAAGAGGGAGGGCATGGCATGGCAAAAAGGTTGTATTATGCGTGTGACCCAGCTGTGCAGCTCGAGTTAAAAGGATTTTATTTTTACGGTAAATAATATTATTATTATATGGATTTTAAAATGATCAAAATGTGTGTTTTTTTGAAGACAAAGTCGAGAACAATTAAGATAACCCATGACCCCTGTTTATCAAGAATTTTAAAATAACATGTTTACTTGCTTTGATTTGTTTTTGAATTATAATTAACTGACCTCTGATCCCCTATCAGTATTGAAACGAAAAATAATGATGAAGTAAAACAAATAATTGGTAAATATTTTGATTTATTGAAATACCATTTTATAACCATAATTTTTAAGCAGTAATTTGGCAGCCAGATTTCTCGTTTCAACGTGTTTGATTGCAAACTCCAACAAGCAGAACTTGCACATTCTTAAGCTGTGGTTTACTTTTCTACGACAAAAAACATGGATCTAAAATATGAACAAAAATTTATTTTTAGTCAAAATATATTTATTAAATAAAAAATTATGTTAAGGGCATGTCTTCAAAACAAAATAATTTTTTATATTCAGATTTGGCCTCACACATTTCTGTTAAATTTTTATGAAATTCAACTGACTTTTGACAATAACAAAACATTTTAAAAAACGGGGCAAAATCTTGAACCAACATTAACAAAATTCATATAGTTATGACAAAAACAGTCCTTCCTTTTACAATATACACATACATCTTTCTTAACACTTTGATGTCCTGCACTAGTCCTCAATAGTTTTTCTGTTTATCCTTGTTCACCATAACCTCTTTTTTCTCCCATATATTTTGCAGTTGATGGCTGTTCTGATTCTCTTTGCTCACCATAATTTCTTTTTTCTCGATATGTTGAAGTTGAAGGCGATGGTGAATTTTGTTGTAATTTTTTTCCCTCCATGGTCAAATCGGACTGAAACAAAAAACATATATATATATGACAACTACCCAGTTGTGTGTTTAAAAATAGTACTTTTCAAATTTATTTTTTCTATATTAAAGATAATAATTCTCACCTTGGTTATTTAAATTCCAAAGTTCTGAATCTGTGTGGTTTTAAGTGTCCTGCACAACCTTTCAAGATGAACGAAGTATGTAGAATGATTAGAACTTCATGAGGAATCTAATTTATTGTATCCCCAAGGCAAAATATCGGTGGTGTGGGGTAAAAGCTGACGTTTATCGTCAAAAGGACTTAACGCGATTTTTTTCTGCTTTTCGTGTTTGCTGGATTTTATTAAAGTTTGGGAGACATGTGTAGTTTTTTGTTCAAAAAGGCATGCCAAATAATCGTCAAACGTAATTTTTCTAAGTGCAGCCTTTTTCACCCCTTTTATCCTCATGCTAACGTTAAAATTGTATATTTCTTCCGCTATTTCCTCTTCAGAAAGACCCTTCTGTCTCAACTTAATTTCATGACTTTTAAACTCAACATTATCCGTTAAAAGTCTTAAGCTGTACATTTTGGAGCGCAATCCCACAAACTCGGTCATTATAGAACCACTATTCTCATCTTTCATAAGACCCAATACTTTTTTATTTTTTAAGGGCATATTATAAATATTATAAGGTGTCAAATTTCTCAATGTTTTGTTTCATGTGCGAATAGATTTCGTTACAGTGGAGTTCGTAAATAGTCGAGTCAGTATTTGTTTAAAGTACTTTGGAGCTACGTGGAAAATCTTTTTTAATAAAATTGTAATGAAAATCGTAAAGGAAAGTTTTAGAAAGATCGAGTATAGAAAAACCAACATAAATGGGTTTATTAAAAATAATTTTGTTTTTTGATATTTCTATAATGGCCATTTCTTCTTCAAATATGGTAGCACTATGAAAATTCGGTTTAGAAATGTAGAATCGTGCTCCATAGCGTCCTAACCATTTAGTTACCAGTTTAACCTCCGTATATTTGCGAACATTCTCCATGGTTTTACCAAACACTGAATTAATCATAAGCTTGTAAAAATTCTTTTCAAAATTATTTTTACTCTGCTGTTTCTTTTCAATGTTCAAGTCAATGTAGGGCTTTAACCATGGAGATTGTTTAAATTTAAGGACTCTGTGACTTTTTTTAATTTTTAAACCAAAACTAAGAATTTGTTTTAAATTTCTGTAATGAATAATATACCTCTCCTTATCAAACAAGGTGGTTAATAATTTAGGTAATTTTGATTTTGAATTTGGTGGAATTCTATGTTCAGGGCAGACAGGAAGGTCCTTATGAAGTTCAAACAGTTCAGGAGGGTAAAAGATGTCAATCTCATAAATGTATCCTATGGGGCTATTATCACAAATATTATAAATATCCTCCTCTGTGCTCGGTGCATTTTCCACCCATTCAAAACCACCAAAAGGTAATGGTAAAGTCATGGCAGTCCCATAAAGAGAGTTAACATTAAAAAACTCGATTCTTCATTAGGATTATATGACTCCCATATACCTGTTGTTGGCTTTTGCATGTCTATTGGAGCATTGTGAAACTCCGCCTCTTATCCCTCTCTCTTTAAACATGATCATATCAATGTCCCTTAAAAGCTGCAGTTTAATCTTACACAACTTAGCATAGCAGAAAATGCTAAGCCCGGACTGGTAACATAATGAAGGGGATCAAGTTTATAGGTAGAAAGACATATAGAACGGAAATTTTCCATAACATCACTAAGCAGGAGAATATCGGTGCGCATGTAGAAAAGGCCGTACTGTAAAAGTGATTTAATATTAAAGAGGTTCCAAATAGTTTGAGCACTTTCATACTCATCATTTGAAACCCCCCTTCTTTCCAAACTACGCGTCTTTAGGTGAAAGAACGGTTTCCTGTAGTTTTTCCCAATAGTCTAGATACTCGTAGGGTAGTACACCCTTTCAAGTAACCAATTTAAACTCTTCCTCTTTCTTATAAAAGCTTTTGGTAATGGATTTTTTTGTATCATCCAAGAATGAAGCTAAATCGTCTAATTTTGAAGCCATAAAACGAAAAGATTCTAAAAATTTAAAGTTGATTTTAGTGTTTTCTATGTATTTTGTAAATGAAATATACTTTTCCTTATTAACCGGTAAAAGTTAAATTCTACCCTCTAATTCGGTAGCCAAGGCCTTTATAAGAAAATGGCTGTCATATCCTGACAGATTATGGAAAACTACAGGGACACTATGTGAATCGTTATAGTTCAAATTGCATCGATTATGAGCGGCTACTCGATATTTTCCTGTCAAGTGATGGTCCAATACCTTCATTTCACCCTCTTCAAAAGGTTCAAGACAGATATGACATAGGGTGGCTGTTTTGAAATCAAGTTTTTCTAAACAAGTTAACGATTATAAGGGCACTATATTTGAAAAAATTACATTAAATTTATCAGCAATACGTTTGAGCATACAAACGAAACGTGAAATACAGTCTTGACCGACAAACTGATTATAATATGATAATCATAACGACATTTCATGTAGAATCCAATTGCAAAAGGCATAGGATGTTGAGTTTTCTGGGTATTCGATAGCGTTCCATCACTCTCCATTTTCTCCAACAAACATTCTAAATCTGCATGTATTACAAGAGGAATAGGTTTCTTATTTTTGAATTCTGAAAATTTTAAAATGTCCTCATTTTCTTTTACCAACTCTAATTTTGTGAAATTTATATTTTTACAATCTATAAAATGTTTGTCCAAAACTGTCTGGGTCGAAAACCAATTTAAATACCTATCACATACCCATTTTTTATTCGTTTTACGACCAATCTGTTTGCAAAGTAAACGTGATAGATTTTTGATTAATGCAAAGTGATAGGTGCGTTTTTTTGGATTGACAATTTCATAATCTTTAGAATCAATTTCCATCTCACTATCGTTATCGACCACTCACCAAATTAATTCTTCTAGAAAAATGTGATTTACTCGAGCAAAGGGGAAGGATTTCTTTCTTTTCATAAGCAAACACGTTAATGGATAAATTATTTAACTTTTCAAACCTGGCAATGTCTTTTAACCTCATAGGAAATTTAAACTCCCCATATTTTAACCCCACCTGACTAAAATCAGGATATGAAGAAGTTCTATTCACATTAAAATCAGCTGGGTAAAGAGCAGCCACAATAGACCAAAGAAAGCAATAGTTATCATTATTTTTTACATTGATAACCCCCTTGGTGTTTTTAATCCATTGTGGTAAATCAACATAGGTGGAGTCACCACAGTTTATGGGGGTATATTTATTAATCTTTACTTTAAGGTGTAAGATTTCATAAAGGGCCCAACCAGAGTCCCTTTCCTGAAAATCTTCCAACTTAGTCAGCAACTTTTGGGAAACATTTTCCTCATACCATTTTTTTAAATTTGTCGTTTGGTCTATTATGCTGTTGTTTGTGGAAAAAGTCTTCACATCAGTTAACACAGTTTCACCACCCGGTTTGATAAAAATCTCCGAAAAAATGACATTTACCTTTACAACCGTAACCAAAAGATTTGAGAGATTTTTTAATCTGGAATAAAAAACTTTTAAATGCCTTTTTGAAAAAATTTTCGGGTCTTTGATCGTAAAATTTGTAATAATTCCCGTCCTAATTAAATTTCTTTTTAAAGATCTGACCCGTTTAGTTTTACCGAAATTAATGCGTTTTTGATTTTTCAAGTAATTTAAATAATATTTTAAAAGGGCCAGATTTGCTTCTAATTTGGAAAAATTCTGTACACAATCAAGCTTATTTTTTACACAGGTTTTAACGGTTGAAATTAAATTAATAATAAAAATATTCCAATAATTAAATTCCTCCTTTTTTCTAACCAGCCTACATACCTTTTCGATCTTTTTCGCAGTTTGCGACACTACCACATCAAAAGATTCAGAATTCATGTTTCAACTTGTATATCGAATAATAAGAATGTAAATGATACAACGCAGACAATTATTTTTTAATTTATGTAGATAAGGCGATGTTTTGTAATTTATGCAGATAAAAATGTAACGACTATACAGGGGTCTTTCCAAAAATATTAGTTGTGATAGTCTGAAAAG
Source organism: Oxystoma pomonae (assembly GCA_963921995.1). Taxonomy (NCBI): domain Eukaryota; kingdom Metazoa; phylum Arthropoda; class Insecta; order Coleoptera; family Brentidae; genus Oxystoma; species Oxystoma pomonae. The sequence goes on from OY998166.1 coordinate 48,528,962, forward strand.
CTAATTTCAGAGTGATGGAATACTCTTTATGTCACTATTTTTTACTACACCTAAGATGTCAAATGATATTTTGACGCATGCGCAGTAATATAATGTAGAATAAAGTACTATACCTACACTATAGAATATGTTTTTAGAGTAACCCTATAGCGTTTCTATATGGAAAATTTATGAAAATAATAAAAGTGATAATTTTAAAACGACGCCAGTCAGACTGTAAAAAATACACGAGTTTGACCTAATGAGTGACCCACGATTTTGCAAAACAACTTATTTTGAAGGATTTATAAGAATATCTTATCAGAGAACAATGGGGATTTTATGCTAAATACTAATTTAGTTGAACATGTATGTAGTTGGGGTCAAAATTGAAGACCTTTCATTATTTTATCTCGGCTTAAATCCATATAAATATTTCGAAAGCAGAGGTTTAAAATCAGTAAATAACATTTCTTTCTACTAAACATTAAAAAAAAACAAAATGTCAAGTGATAAAACGAAATTAATAATAACAAGCCTAGACAAGGTAGAATGTCCACCCCAAATGGTATACGTCGTGATATATAGTAAGTATTTGAATTTGTCTGACTGTGTATTTATAATGTTTTATAGGGAATAAAAATACACTTTTAACCCCTGCTTTTGGGAAGTAAAATGGGTCTTTTAATCCCTAGGAAAAAAAGTAAAAATTTAACGTTAAGAGGGATTTATGTTATTCACTATTATTTCCTTCAACTTAGTTTTCTCGTATCCTAAACTTCATAAAATAGTATATCAATCGTAGGACTAAAGTGTTTTTTAATCCTGCAACAAAATATAACTTTTTGTAAATTTAACGGAAAAATACTGATAATATATATAATTAATTAATCTAATTTTTTTATTTTTGTTACAGATATAAGGTGCAAAATGTATCCCTTAAAGAGATGGACCTTATCCATGTGGGCCTTAATTTCTTTTCCACATCGGAAATGATTCGACGGAAGCTGGGAAATCTACTGGTGAGCTATGTGAGGGTTAACGTGGAGAATAATGATAAACTAAAAATTTTGGAGGACGCATGTCGGAGGTTTACATTCAATCAGCAGGATGTAAATACGGTAAAAACGTCCTCACGACAGGCTCTACTACAACCTCCATCACCACCACCACAACCACCAGCCCCAAAAAGAAAGAGGAAGATAAACATCTTATCGGATGTTAGAGTGATGGAACCAATTTCTGTAATAGATAATGATAGTGATCAAGAATCACAATATATTGTATAATAATAATAACAATAATAAAACACCTGTATACAATTATAGTTTTTTTATTTTTAAACCAGTTATTTAACAATAATACATTTTTTTTTGCACAGACAAAAAAATTATTATAATGCATAAAACAGTGAAAATTCATGTTGTCTCTCTTCAACTTTTTTAAATTGGGGCAACCCAATTAGTACATATCCAACACATTATTATTTATTAAATTGTCCTATTCCAACCCATTTAGATTGTCTGTGTTCCATTGGGCTTGACGTCTAAAGTCCTCGTGGAGAGAGGTAGACTTTATGGGTAAATTAACCATATGGTGAGAAATTTCATTGGTTTCGCTGTTGAGTATAGCAATTTCTTTGCATATAAAGTCACTATCTTTATATTGAAAGCCTTGGACGTCCAGAATAAACATTTTTAAACAACTCTTACGGTGCAGTATTAAGCAGTATGCTACAGTTTTGTCAGGCACAGCTTTTTTCGTTTCAAACTCAATTCTGATATCGACTGCGCCACCTTTAAGCACGTCTTCATTCTGTCGTGAACAATCGATAACTATCAGTGGAGCATTATTCTTAAAGTTTATTGGGTAGAGACAGGTTTCGCTCTGCTCGCGATAGTAGTAGGATTTTTGAAACTGCGCATACATTTCATAGAGTATGGCATATTGATTGCTATCAATGTCCAGGTTTAAATTATCATAAAGGAAAACCTTAGAGTTTAGGTAAACTTCTAGATTTGTTAGATGCATGTGATTGAAACGACTCATATTTTTATCTAGCATATTTTTTCTGTTGGTCTGAAAACCGATGATAATAAACCGCGGTTTTTCTAGTTGATTCGATGATTTTACAGCCCAAGTGTGACTAGTAGTGGTTTGAAATTGAGGATATTCATGCAGCTTCCAGTTTCTAAAGACAAGATTAAGGTCCCTATCACCTTCTAGATAATTGTAGAGTTTTACTTTTTGATTATCGGACACTCTAACATAGGGCACTTTCCATAAAACTTTATTAAAACCACCTTATAGGTTTCCTTTTTATCCTCATTAACAATGAGAGCGTTCACGTCAGAGTTGCTTCTTATTAGTACCAGTTCTTGGCGCACGTTTAAAATAATTTTTTGATGGTCTTCAAATACACCCATAATGGCTTTAAGTGTTAAACATGTTTTAAAATTACCAGAGCCATCTAAAAGTGCTGGATTGTCTTTAACTAACCAGCCGGCGTTTAAAAGAGCATTATTATCACTATTCTTAAATGAACAGTAACCCTTCATTGTCGATGTAATGCCAGGATTTCTCACACGGTCCACAATCACCCCTCCCAACTCGTAGCGAATCTCATCGAACAGGTGTGCCAAACCTTTGTTTACAAAGTGCACATTTGTGCTGGCAGTATTATCATCTTTTAGTACCTTGCCCTCAAGGTAAAAAACACTTTGGCTAGGCAAGGTATAGACGTCTTGAGTTTGTATTGGAATTCTAATTTCGTTGTTGTTTTTTAGCGTTGTGGAAGCGTAAGGCTGATGGGTATGTAGTCGATAGCTCACTATAACATTTATTTTATTTTAGAGTAAAACAGAAATTTTAAACATAAATGTCCACAGTTTACAGAATTATAGGTCTGATAGGGGTTATGGTTATAGTATATTTTAACATCAGCATTAGACCTGAAGTATTTTACAACCTCCACAGGTGGTTTCAGGTTACCAAAACTGTAAAAATAATGCACATTTTTTCTTATATGTAGTCTAGTGTGTTCCTGGGCCGGTGCTGTCATCCAAATTAATTATACCCAACTCGAACTTGTGTATTTTTAATGGTAATCCATTTTTCATATAAACACCTCTAAAATTTTTAATTTTAAATAATTTTGCATATTTTTCCAAGTCCACGTTAGATAAGGCAATGTTTGGTATTATAATTGGTAATGTTTTTTTGAATAAATCTAAGTCTTTTTTAGTGGACACTTGCTTTTGCCTAAAAAATGGCCCAATCCTGTTTTATAGGGTCTTAGTAACAGACCTTTGCATATGACTATCGACTCCATTGTTTGGTTGTGACGTCGTGCTTCATCAAGTTGTTGATTGGCAGCCTTGGCATTATTAACAGCTTTGACCACACCTGCTGCTCCTCCGCTCAGGGCCCCCAAGGCGCTTAATGCAGCCATGATTGGTAAAATTGGTAACAGCCCCCATTCTTTGGGATTTTTATGACTCTTACTGGTCGTATTTTACCTTTATTCTTTTGTGTTGTCTTTAGTGCAAGTTTTACTGCATTAACAAAATCCTGGAGCTTCTGTTGTTTTAGATTTTCCTTTATATTTCTTACCACCTCCCTGAAACCCACTGTTTTTCTAATGTGTTTCAGTTTTGTCTTAGTTTGCCTTCTCTTCTTATTTTTCTCTGAAATCAACTTTTTATATTTAGATAAACTGTTAGACATTTTTTTCTTTTCCTTGAAATTTAACGGTGTGTCTTATACCACGGTTTATGTGTGAATGAAAAGAAAATTATATCCACTAAAAATTATATAAATAAGAAATTTACTTACGTTCTGACCCCACGCCTAATTTAAGTTTGGTGCTCATAGCTGCGGCTACACCCATGGAAGCCAACTTTTCCTTCCAGTTTGCATCGGATGCATGCATTCTCTGTAAAGCCTTCCTTATTAAGATCCTATCGGCTATGTGTTTTTTACACGCTTCATCCAACTGATTAATGCCCTTATCTCCCGTAGCTAAACGCTCTTGTAGCTTAGTTCCAGGGCCACAAAAACTAAACCCTGACAAATGTAGCTCAAAGGGCAGTTTATTTATCAAATTATTTAACACCCCATTGCCTTCATACCATGGAATACCATAGTACTTTATATTTCAACGTTATAACTAAAACTGATGGTTGAGATAACACGTTTCTTTTGAAAAATGAAAAAAGTTGTAAGACAAAAAGTTCGTTTAAATGTGGACAATCATGATGTTAACGCAAAAATTCAATCTAGGCATGGTTTCTTGCTACCATCTTCTATTCGGTGTCTTATAGTATGACCATCCAACTGTGGAAAAACCAACGTGATGCTTAGTTCTTTAGAACACTCAAATGGGTTGAGATTTGAAAACGACTGCCTGTATTCAAAAAGTCTTTATCAACCAAAATATTGATATCTCGAAGATCTACTGAAACCTCTTAAAAGGGTAGGATACTACGCTTTTAACAGTGGAGAAAACCATATTCAGTGTTTATATTTGATGACGTGGCCTGTGATAAACAAAACATGATACGTGAGTACTTTAGCATGGGTCGACATAATAACATTGATTGTTTCTATCTCTCTCAGACATATGCAAATATTCCAAAACACTTGGTAAGGGATAACGCTAACGTTTTAATATTATTTAAACAGGATGATTTGAATTTAAAACATATTTACACGGACCATGTGGGTACTGATATGACATTTGACGAATTTAAAAACATATGTTCGTACTGTTGGAAAAATCCTCATGAGTTTTTAACTGTCTTCAAAGATAGCAAAATTGATGAAGGCAGATATCGTAACAGATTCGATAATTTCATATATCTATAACAGTGGAAAGCTTTTTATTTTATTTGCTATTGTTTACTCAAACAGATAACATAAACATTAAAGTATGTCGGAAAAATAGCCATTTCCGGTGAAAAGAACTTCAAGAAAAAATTAATTTCAAAAAGAAAAATTATACATTAAAAGTGAAATTTATTAAAACAAGGACAAACTTCACACGCTAACCTATTTCTACCGGTTACAAAACATTTGGAGAACAATGAGAGTAGTTTAAACACAAATGAGGAAAAAAATAAAACTTTACAGAAAAAACTATAAGAAAAGAGAAGGAGGAGGGGCAAAAGGAGGAGGAAAGAAAAAGGAAGAGGAGGAGGAGGAAGAAAAAATCCCTAAATACACACCTGTATTAGAGCTATTTAAATCAACTTCTCGCAGTTTAGAACCAATCACCCCCTCAAAACGCCCCAGAAAACAGCTTGATTTTTCTCAAAGTGCTGGCACAGTTATAATTTGAGAAAAGCCCTACTGAAAGACATAACTCAGAGCCATATGATGGGAGAAGATGAAAAACAGCGTGAATATGAGGAGGAGCAAAGACAAAAACTCTTGAATAAATCCTTATCGGATTTCTATAATCAGTTTAATCCTTTACCTGCTCGATATATTAGAGATTTTATGGAGGAACCCTTAACAAACCCATTAACCATGGACCCTAAAACCCTTTCAAAATTTCAAGTTAGACGAGATGAAATTGATAACTTCTATATTGGTGCCTCAAAAATAAATTTTGATGGACCTAATTTGGTGATTAAGGACCTAAGTTATAAAGCTTTGCTTTTAGAGATATCATTACCAGAACTAACGCGAATAGAAAAAATTTAAAATCTACAGGGGATATCATAACGGACAGTGATTCAGAGAAGTTTTAAAAACGAGGTGGTCAACAAGGGACGGAAATGGAGTTTTCAAACAACCCTATAGAATACATATACTGGGATGATCCAAATGAACTTGTCGAGCGCTTGCGTTTATTATTTGCATCTCAGACAGCAGGCTACACGGGTCACAGAAACGAAATTAATTATATTATTGAAGAGCTAAGGGAAGCTGATATTATCGAGAAAAAAAGATGGTTAACTTTATTACAGATATCAAACGTCAGGTTGTTAATGAGATACATAAACCAGCTAGGAAAAATTTCACCCGACGCAGAGTAATACTTAAGTAATCTCAGGCCATGAAAAAAGTTTTTAAGGTCCAAGCCCCCATACATCTTCAAACCGATTTGGGTAAAGAATTTTATAATTCTTCCATGGAAAAAGTGTTAAAAAAATTTAAAGTAAAACACTACAGCTCATATAGTGAAAAAAGGCACAAATAATGGAAAGAGTAAACAGAACACTAAAAAGTTTAATGTGGAAAGAATTTAATTAGCAAGGCTCCTACAAGTGGTTGGATTTACTATCTAAAATAGTAAATGCATTTAATAATCGAAAGCATCGCACAATCGGCATGAAACCTGTCGAGGTAAAGAAAAAACATGAACAAATGTTGTTAAATACCGCGTATAGTCATATAAAAATGACTTTTTAACCTAAATATATGATTGGAGATCATGTGCGCATTTCAAAAATTCGTGGTGTGTTTGATAAAATGTACATGCCTAATTGGTCGACGGAAATCTTTGCTATAAAGAAAATTCATACATATTGGAAGATGACAAGAAAAAAAAAGAAAAGGAGGATTTTATGAACTTTAGCTGCAAAAAGTAACGTATCCTGATGTCTACCTGGTGGAAAAAATCTTAAAATGCTCTAAAAATAAAGTGTTTGTTAATTGGTTAGGATTAGATAGTAAACATAACAGTTGGATAGATAAATCTAATGTTGTTTAAAATTAATTTAAAAAATATATTATAAAATAAAAATAAAAAAATGTCTTTTATTACCTATTATTATGCAAGATTACATAGCATTACTTATTTTTTAGTTTTTTCATCATTTTTTGGGTTTCTAAAGTATTTGGGGGGCGTGTGCTTCCATCCACCGGGTTTAGTAATATCTTGATCCCATGTGCATGGTATACAGTAATAGTTTTTTAAACCAGTTTTCCCTTTACATTTAGGTCATATATATTTTACAGGTATTGGCATTTTTTCTCACTTCTTTATGCTTTAGTGTTTAAAGTCTTACCGATGAACGTGTTTTAAACAGAGACTTTCATAATAATAATTATTCTACATTTGGCAGAACAAAACCAACCAATTAGTTTTCCTTGGTTGCATTATGGTAAAAAGCTTCCTAATAATTAAAATCATTTTAGTTGTAGTTCTAAAGCGGTGTAGAACACGCGTCTTTTTTTTAGAAATGAGAAGCAATGCCAATATTTCACAAGTATAACATTCCCTTCGTGAAAAGTGTCAGAGACTCGACTTGGTACACGTGTGATATTTATCGAAATTCAAGTTTAGGAAAAAATCCGAAAAAATACATAAAAGAAAGACGACTGGAAAAGGACAATTTGAATTTAATAATAATAATCTTTAAAAAAATTCTAATATTATGGAAAACTGCCAGCAGATAGAAAATTATTGGTTAAATAATGTTGATTTGGAACTCGATAACCTCTTGGAACAAGAAGATTATGGAAAAATTTTTACATGGCTCAGAGGCTGGATTTGTTTCAGTATTCAAACCTGTAAACATGTTATTGAGGAAAAATTTACACACATTTATCCTATATTACCAATCGAATGAAACCTTGACTTTATAGATGCCGTGCTGTTGTACACAAAAATTTATCCCAACTATTAGGAATTTGCGAAGACATATATTCATAACGGTTTCGGTTCGGTTTGTAAATACGATGGTGTAGATGAAGTGGGTTAACATTAAAATATATGATATGATGATAAATTTATGAAAGTTCATAGGTTATCCGTCTTTGTTCTAAATTAGCTCATTAGTAAGTTTTACGTAAACAACTTATTTTAAAATTCTTGATAAACAGGGGTCATGGGTTATCTTAATTTTTCTCGACTTTGTCTTAAAAAAAACCACAAATTTTGATCATTTTAAAATATAATATAATAATAATATTATTTACCGTAAAAATAAAAGTCTTTTAACTCGAGCTGCACAGCTGGGTCACACGCATAATATAACCTTTTTGCCATGCCATGACCTCCCCCTTTGTAACACTAACAAAGAATTTTTCAAATCCCATCGCTATAACGCGAGATATCCGACAAAAACTACCAAGGTCAAGCACTTTAATGACCTTTTGGCTTCTCCATTTCTCTAAGAATAAATAGCATTGCAACACGGCAATCCAAAAAAAAAAGAATTTTTCAAATCCATCACTTAGATCTCGAGATATTCGCAGAAAACTACTAAAGTCTTTCTTTCACCACTTAATGCTCTTTTGGTTTCTCCATCTCTCTAAGAATAAATAGCATTGCAACACAGCAATCCAACAAAAAAAGAATTTTTCAAATCGATCACTTACAACTCGAGATATTCGCAGAAAACTACTAAGGTCTTTTGTCCCCTGCGCAGCAAACCAAAATTAGTCTTTTACAGAAACCATAGGAGAAAAACGTGCGCACATAGCGGAAAAAGTACCTTTGGTACACCGGCTGATAGCAATCTCTGTCATCTCGACATTTTTCAAATATTGCCCCTTTGACACTCTTGAAATAATAAGGCCCCATTGCTACATGTGTACGTCATTTTCTACTCTATACATTGGCACTTGTGACCAAGAATGGGCAACTAATATTAGGAAGTTTCAACCAATAGAGAATTTCAGCAGGCATACGTTAACGCTAAGTAGTCTAAAGACCTTGTGGCACTTGACAGCTTGGCTAGAGAACACCCTGTATAAACCCCAAGCAGAGTCACTCTGTACAACATAAGTCACGTGATCAGATCCTCTATTCACACAGGCCTTTATGGCATCCCCTTGCAACCCCCTTGGACATCTTCAACAGCCACTGGCCAAGTGACGTCATTGGAATTTCAACAGCCACTGGTCAAGTGACGTCATTGGTGATCACTTCTTGCAGAATGACCTTGGGTTGACCACTTCTTCGGGACTGAACACAGACAGACAGACCGACTGATGGATGGACACATACCATCCTCTCAGTGCATGTGCACTTGATCCAGAACCTGCACAGTATATCTACTAATACTAACGTTTTTTACATTTTTTTGTAAACAAAGGTATCTTTGGTAGAATAGTTGGGAAGCAGTCAAAGTTGACTGCATTTTTTGTTTAATTAACTTTGAGGTTATGTCAAACAATATTATTTATTTTGACATTGTCACGTTCCGTTTAATATCTTAAAATACTTTATTGTAGGTAATTTACATTTAATACAGTAGACCAACACATTCGGCAAAACCTTAAATAAATTAAACACACAAGTTAAAGACACTACCAGAAAAAGAAAATAATACTTTATTTTTGTTTAGCGTCCCCACTTGCTTTTCTCCTATCTTTTGTTGTTGTTTATGCAAAGCTCTTTTCTTTTTTTCAAAAAAAGAAGACAGAAATATTTAAACTCGGTTTACTGTGGTCTAATCCTGAATCTATAATAATTAATCTTTACCTGTTCATAGGTTCTAGGTTTCTTCTATAATTGTCATTATTCCTTCTCTATATCATTTGGTTCGTTGGGGGAATAACTTCATCTAAGTAAGTCTATCACGTTTTGTTCTAAAGGAAAAATTAACATAATTTAATTTAAAGCAAGTATGTATTTTTCTTTAATAAGTAAATATCTATTTTTTTTGTTAAAAAAAAAACAAGACGTACTTTTATTTTATTTAATTATCCAGTTTCCTTATGCATTTATCCCATTAATTGGGATAGATTATAATGTCGCTCATTATATTTTAGCCTATAATGTCTCAAAGACTTTTTTTCTTAATTTGACATCATCCTTGTTTTAAGTTTCGGACCTCTCTTTCCGGCTCCTGATTTTGGAAAAAGAGGAGTAATGCTTTTCCTTTGTACTTACATAGTATAGTTAAAAATGTAGTGGATGGAAAGGATAGACACTGGTGTTTGAAATAAAGTAAGATAGAAAACTGCAAATTATCTCAACAACTGACATCATTATGAAATATCTATCCGGAGAAAGTTCTTCCCTCTTTGTTGAGTTCATACGTTTGAGATAAATCTTTTATTTTCTAGTATTTGGGTCATGCGTTTTAATATCTTAATTAAAGTGCCAAAAGTAAAATTTACAAGTCATTTTTAAAAATCTTTGCCAATTTTTGGCATCCTGAAGGGATTTCTTTCAGAAGTGTCAAAAATAAAATCCTTGGGTTCCCTTGTTTTGTGCGTTGGGTTTAGTTTGGATTACATTCCGAGGATTTTAACTGCGTTGCAGGATTTGTTGCATCCGTTGCTGGTAAGTACCTATATTTCACATGGTCGTTATAAATGCCTAGCCAAGAATTCAGTCGTTTTTTTTCTAAGCTCGATTTTCCTTTATTCTGTATAGCTACACGCCAGATATTACCACAAATATCAGAGAAGTGGCCATCCTTGTCATTTCGTTTCGTATGCCCTACCTATTGCTGACATTTTCCAGCACATCCGCTTACCGTCCTATTTTTTTTGCGGGAAAATGATTTAACCTTTCTATATTCTCTTGGTGTTTTTTAATGCTTATTTGTTTGCTCTATTACTCTTTAAATCTTATAGTTTTTTTTGTATGCCAATTGATTTTGCTATAATAATTATTCCCATGAATATTTTCTTTTCTTGAGTAATTTACTGACAATTTAATTGTTTATTTAATTATGGAGATTCAAACTTGTTACTTTTCCTTTTATTTTACCTAGGAACTCTATTACGCAATCGGGGGAATATTGTTTAAATAATTATTAAATTAAATGTGCTTTTAGAGTTTATACTTTTGTTTGTGTATTAATAATCTGTTGCAATAAAGTGTTATATAGAGATATTAATACCGCATTTTACGGTCATTTGGCGTGGACCCAAAGTCAAAGAATTTATATTACTTTTATTTGCTGTTTATTAAATTTATTAATAAATTATGTTTTGCAATATTTAATTGGTAAATCAGAATAAAGTTTTGTCTTCGTTAATTTAAATCCCTCATGCATAAATTTTTTTTCTGTAAATATTTAATCCTTTTTATCATATTATAAACCTGTTTTCTCTTTGCATTTCTACCTATGGTACTAAAAATAAAGGAGGCAACGTATTGTATTAGTATGGGTAGAAAAAGGATTCACTTACGGTGCAGTTAGACTGTGATAGTGTAGTCGTCGTTGCATTGTAGCTGTAGTGAATTGTTTTCCATAGATAATACAGAACAGGATATTTTACAGATAAATAGTTAACAATATTTTTTGGTACACACTTTTTAATATAATTTACCTTGTTTAATGCTTTAAACAAATATTGGTGATAACAGACCATCCTGCAAAATTTTTGAACATGTTAACCTTACATACTTCTTTTGTATTAAGCGAGAAAGTTCCGTTTTTTCTTAATATAAGTTCAAAAACGCTTTAGTTTTAAAATTAGGGTTGATTGGGTACCAAACATGGACAAAATAAAACATGGGGGAGAAAAAAATGTGGTAATTTTGTATTTGCATACAGTCAAGAGTGTGTTCAGTGATATTAGCGTTAAATTAATAAGGTACTATAATAGTTATATCTGATCTGCTGATTAATCATTCTGGTTTATTATAATTGCGAAGAAATTAGGGCCTTTTTTCTAAGTGAAAAAAGCCCTTAACTTAAGCATTACTTCGCTTGCATGGTCAAATTTTATCAAATAATTTACCTTTTTAATCTTATATATTGCTCTAGTAATAACATTTAGAAAAGTTATAGTTCCGTATTATCAGTGGTTGTAGTCAAAAAAACTCACAAAGAGATAGGTAGATATTTTCGAGCGCGCATGAAAGAGATTGCATGAACACACCAACTTTAAGCATGGGAGTTATTGCGTGGAAATGCAGACAGTCGGTATTTTCAATAAATGAACAAAGTATTATATTTACTTATGTCCCTATCCCCTGACCAACCAAAGTTAATAATTAATAATAACCTACAATACACAGTGGCGCTCTAGTACCCCTCTTCCCTTTTTTACGTCAAACTAGTAATTTTCTAAAATTGTTTATAAAAGTCTTTAAAAGTAACTTTTTAAAATAACATTTTCCCTCTCAAATATTACTATTACCTACTAGACATATTACTTTTATTACACACTAGACACTGCTGCTTTGCCTGCGGTTTTACCCATTTTTCCCGTTTTTATTCCTTTAAATGCCATAACTTTTATTTCCGTAAACCTATTTCCATTTTTTTAAAGAATACAATAGTGAAAGTCCAATCAAAATCGGCTGGGCGGTCTTTGCGTGATGCTGGAACAAACAGACATACAGACAGACAAAAATTGTAAAAATTGCATTTTTGGTATCTCGTTTGGTCAAACAATTTAAAAAAAAAAATTAATGTACTGAAATGTTTTTTTTTAGATTTATTATTTATTATAAGTATAGATAAACAACCAATTATAGTCAGGGGGATAGGTGGCGATTTTAATGAGCCCCGATTTTCTTACTATAGTAGATTTTATGAGATTTTATTGAGATATTCATCGCAAAATCCAAAACAGCGGGCAATGACTTTTTTATTTTTTGTGTAGAGACAAATTGATGGTGTTTGATATCAATGTATAGGTTTTCGATCACGAGAAGTTTAGAGCTTTTATCAAAAACTACCTAAAATGACATTTGACATATGTTTTACAGCCATTGGGTACAGAAAAATTGATATATATTATTGAAAAAATATTTATTTTTTTTTCCTTTTACGTATGCCCCATCCCCTGACCAACCGATATTAATAATATTAATGGTTACCCTAGCATTATTATTATTATCTTCGGTTGGTAAGGGGATGGAGACATACGTAAATACAATCCACGAAATAACTCCCATGCTTAACGTTGGTGTGTTCATGCCATCTCTTTCATACGCGCCCGAAAATATCTACCTATCTCTGTGTGAGTCTTTTTAACCACAACAAGGGCTGTCGTCACTTAGAAAAGGGCCCTAATTTCTTCGCTTATAAAAAACCAGTATGATTGATTAGCGGATATATAGGAATATACCTAAATATCACTTACAATATCTTATTAATTTAGTGCTTATGTCACTGAAATACTATCGACTGTCTATATGTATGCAGACACAATATTGCCACCTTTTTTCTCCTTTTTTTTCCTCCAATTTTGTATTAATTTGCTACCCTGTCATCCTCAATTTTAATATTAAAGCATTTTTGAAATATTTTTGAAATATTAAGAAAAGGTGGAACTTATCATATGTCAAAATTTAGCAGTAGGTTCTATTACCACAAATATTTATTTAAAGCATTTAGAAAGTAAACTATAATAAAAGATGTGTACAAAAAAATATTGCTAACTATTTATCTATTAAAATAATCCCTTCTACATTATCTATGAAAAACAATTCACTACAGCTACAACGCAACTACGAAGACACTACCACAGTCTAAATGCACCTTTATGTAGCGGTGCGTGGGACGGACTGCGATAGTCATATATAAGCTTCTGCTGTTGGTACACCGTACAACCGCTAGGGTCAAATAGGGCAATTTAATTTTACCATGTTAAATTCCTTTTGAAAAATTTGGTTTTGACAAATCATTTTGCTAATATTATGGGTTTTGTAAATATTTAATTTCATTATTCATTGCGTAATTACTTAATTAGCGCGGAAAACTTCACTTATATTAAAGGTTAATTACTTTTTGGGAACTTCCTTCTTCTATTTTTTTAAAGTTTTATTTAAAAAAAAATTCACAGAGCATTTAATCATTAGTATAAATTGGTTAAAGTTATTTAAAGTAGTATGGTTTAAATAAACTTTAAGGTTTATTTCTCCTCGTACATCAACTAGGATCAAGTAGGGCATCTTAATTTCATTATGTTAAACTCGTTTTGAAAAGTTTGGTTTTAATTATTAATTTTTGCTAATAAAATGGGTTTTGTAAATATTTATTTTTAATTATTCATTGTTTAATTTTTTTATTAGCGGCTAAAACTTCATGTATATTAAAGAGTTTTGAGAACTTCCTATTTCCATTTTTTTAAGCCTTATTTTAATTTTTCTCAGTGCACTTGGTGGTCTAAAATTAGTCATTAGTACAAATTAAAGTTTATTAATGCATTCATTAATTAAATTAATTAAAGTTATTATGGTTTAAATAAAATTAAGGTTTATTTCTTCTAAATAAACATTTCCTTCCTACGGTTTTATTTACGGGCCAAGCAAACATTTTCAAGCCCTCGCTCCGACAGCTTGTCTACGGTGTGGGAGTGGTGATTACGTCATCAATGGTGCTATAGCTCGTCGCCCAATGTCAGCTAAGTACAGAGAAAAATAAACCTTTACCTTCGTTTGAGAAAAATGATTTATGTGCAATGCGGAATATGTAGTTTTTCTTGGTTTTTTAATTTACTTAATTAAAATTTGACTCTGATTAAGTCATACTTAGTGATTAATACGCTCTGTAAATCAAAGTGATCACTTCGGGTTTTATATTGCGGCCTATTAGAAAAGTATGAATATTTTTCTTTCTTTACAGAATAATATGATTCTACGCCTTCTGAGTTTTTGGGATAAAGTTTAATAAAATATAATGAGTTTTGACTCTTAGGTTTACCTAACATAATTTTTTATTTTATATTATTAGGTATGAAAATAGTATATGCAACAAACTAGTGTGAAACCCCTTACAAAATCTAGGGAAGCTTTTCTGACTTAGCTTCCACCACACGTTTGACATAATTATGTTTGCTTCCTATGACCCACCTTTACCGCTCTGGGCTTACTGAGCAACGGGTAATAGTTTCGATTTGCCGTTTGCACTAGTTTACAGATTTTCGAATTTTAATAGCTCTTGATAATGTTTTATTTTTTTATTTTTTTTTTAATTTTATTATTACGTAACCGCAAAGAAGTGCGTGGCAACATTTAAAAAAAAGGATTTTGGACAGTTTAACAATTCAAAAATCATTAATTCTGATTTGATGTTGGTTTCTGATTTTAATTATATAGAAACTATTTAAGGCAAATTTAAGGTTGTTTTTAGTTGTTTAACTTGAGGTTATGTTTAACAAAATATATCCTTGTTACCGAATACTCTTCTATTATCACTCATTCAATCAAATCAACTCTTCAAATTAAATGGTCAGTATTTGTTCTTCTAATTACATTTTAATTTTGCTAATTTTCTAACGTCTTGATGGCAGCTGTGGTGTTGAGAACTTCTTCTTGACATCCACTAAGGGCACATCTTTATTACATACTAAGAACACTTAACCATAAATAACTGTCCTGAACATAATCCTCCACTTTGAAAGGGTGTAACAACACTTAAAAAAAAACATTAAAGTTCAGATGGGAAGGGACATATCTTTGATATTGATCGCTTCATTATTCCATCGTGAGTTCTTAATTCGGCAACTCTACATTTTGAATCAGGCCTCTAATAATTGTGACAACTCGACCAATTTTCCATTTTAATGGAGGAAGTAAATTCGTCTCTTATAACCACTAATTGACCCTCCTTCAAATCTGTCTGGTTGACCTTCCATTTTTGATGTTGTTATAACTCTGTAATATATTCTGATGACCATCTTGTCTAAAACATTTGTAAATGCTTCTGCAGTTTTTGGAACACAAGTCTTCGGCCAACGACACCAGTCTTCGGTCAATAAGGAAGTGAGCAGGGTTTAGAGTATCGAAATCATTAGGGTTGGAAGAAAGAGGAATTAAGGGCCGAGAATTCAACACTGCTTCAATCTGCGTCAGCAAAGAGTACAGACCCTTAAATGTAAACAAAGCATTACCCATTACCATTTTTAAATGATGTTTGCAGGACTTTACCCCTGCTGCCCAAAGAAAACCGAAATTTGGGGAACTAGCGGGAATGAACTTCCAATGAACACCGTCATTTTCAATTTTTTCACTTAGATATTCCTGCTGGTTCTGTAAAAATTGACCCAACTCCTTTAATTGATTATTACTTCCAATGAAGTTCGATCCGTTATCCGACCAAACATTTGTCAGTTTGCCTCGTCTAGCAACAAAGCGACGAAACGTAGCAATAAAAGCTTTTGCGCTTAAAGATGATACCAATTCCAAATGTATTGCTTTTGGGCTAAAACAAATAAAAAGTGCAATATAACATTTGGTCAATTGGCATCCTCGTCCTTCTTTATTTTTTATCATTATAGGAACAGCATAATCCACTCCTGTTGTATAAAATAGAGGCATAGGACGTACTCACATCTTTGTTAAAATACCCATAATTTGAGTAGTTTCTCACTGTCTTTCATGCCAACCTTCTACCACCAACAGGCAAATAATTTTCTCTTACTGTTGCCAATAAATGTTGAGGACCACTATGCAACAATCTCTACAAACAATAATTCAGTAAACTTATGAAGCCCTGCTATTACCGCTGGATGTTTTTTTTATTAAAATCACAATCAGACAATTATAGCTTTCCACCTATTCTAATAATATCTTTTTTGATAGCCTGCTTATTTTTAAGTAATTTTAATTCATCAGAAAAAGTATCTTGTTGAGAAAACTTAAGTAAAGTTTGTTTAGCATTAAATATCTCTTTCACAGACAAGAAATTTAAATTAATGTCATTTTCTAGTTTTAAAATTCTTTTAAAATTTTCATGTTAAAAAAATTTTAAATCTTTCTAAAAGCAAACACAGATATGGTTTTCTTTAATTCCGGCAAATATATATCAGGTTTTTCTTGAATAAATGGCCATTCAGTTTTATTTAAATACAACCAAGAGACTTAACATGAAACTACTCATTAGGTTCACTGTACTGTTGTATTTGAGATACACGATTTTCAACAAAAACTTGCAATAAATTGAGAGAAGTATTAATCCAACCTAATACAATCGTTGAATCTGTCCATAAATAGATATTTTTAAAAATCAAAGTCATAGATTTTTTAACTTGATTTATAAGTTCAACTAAAATCAAGGCACTACATAATTCCAACCTAGGAATACTAAGTGTTTTTATTGGGGCAACCTTACTTTTTCCACAAAGAAGTGACACCTGAACGTTATCATCAACATTGACACTTCTTAAATATATACAAGCTCCAAATGCTTTCATTGATGAATTGAAAAACCCAATTAAATCAACATTAATCATATTTTTTGTCCCTAATTGTCTTGGAATTTTAATCTCATTTATTTTCAAAAGACTTTCTCTTAAAACACACCACCTGTTATGCAATTCTAAAGGAAGAGATTCATCCCAACCTAATATAACTACAAACTTTGCAATAAAATCTTAGCTGAAATAATACATGGACATAATAAAATCAAGGAGGAAATGAGACGTTGTAAATCAAAGTATCACAACTAAAAGACTAATACAACCCTAACATTTTATTTTCAGTCTTTTCTGCAATTAATTTTCTGTCACACTCTATATTTTCATCAGTTTCTGCTAAACCTTGTAAAACCTCTGGTTTATTTGAAATCCATTTTCTCAAGTTAAAGCAACCTTAGAAACTCTTTGATCAAGTTTAACAGTTTTGTCAACTGACTCCTCACCTGTTAACATGTCATCTACATAAAAATTATAATTTTAAATCACGCCTTTTTATCAACATCCATGTTTTTATTGCTAATTGTTTTAAACATCTTATTGCCATGTAAGGCGCTGCCTTTAACCCATACGTTATAGTTTTTAAATTATATTCTAAAAGCTGTTCTTGTGAGTCAGCACACCAAAATATTCTCTGTAAACTCTGTTGTTCCTCATTTACTTCTATCATTCTATACATTTTTTCAATAGCATCATCAAAAGCACAAAACAAATCATCTTGTATTACAAGACCAGTATACCGAAGATCGTTTAAAGACAAATTATTGTCTGTAGGATTTGCACCATTAAAAACTACTCTAAACTTTGTTGTTACACTACTTTCATTAAGCACTCCATGATGCGCCAAATAATATGTGTTTACAGCATCATTATCTGTAACCACTGACATATGATTAATTATCTTATATTCATTTATACATTCTGTGTACATACTTCTCATTTTTTACTTTTGCTTAACCTATTTTCTAACTAAAAAAATCTAGTTTTTGCTAGTTCTCTACTATTTCCTAACTCACTTGAAGCAATCTTAAAAGTTATCTCGACTACAAATCTGCCTTCTGCATTTCTTTGCAGAAAAATCTCGTCACATTTTTTGTCATATTCTGACCAAACTTGTATTTCCAATAGAGGTGCTTTCTCTATAGTCCAAAATCTATTCAATTGTCTATTTAAATCAAAATTCGTGACTAAATTACATTTAACGGTTTTATTTTCATTATTTAAACAACCAACTGATCCAGACACTACTCAACCTAATTTTCTTTTTTGTAAGAGGTTTCTCTGGTCCCAAATTTATCTGACCTATGCATAAAGGCTCATAAAACAAATTCACTCCTAACAGCATATTAATTGGGCCAGATCGATAGAAGTCTGTATCTGCCAAGTTTATGTTTGAAGGAATTTCTAATTTTTTAACATTTATCGTCTTATTAGGTAAACTGTCACTTATTTTTGAAATCGCCAAACAAGATATCAGTCTTTCATATGAATTTCGCATTGACTGAAACTTACCCAAACATTTTTTGGTAATTTCTGTTACACTTTGAGTTATGCCATTCAATGAAATTTTTATATTCTGGTTTTCTAGACTCAGCTTTTCACATAATGATGAAGTTTTCAAGTTTGACTGCGAGCCACTGTCTAACAGAGTTCTACAAATTACGGGATCCCCATTTTTATCTATTACTCTAACTAAAGCTGTTGACAACAAACACTGACTCTCTGTAATTTTACCACTTGACACGTTATTTGACAATGAAAGTACATGACAAGCAGAACCACTATTTTCAACATTATTTTGTTGTTCTTTCACTATATGAGTACCACTCGTTTATGCACGCTGATTATTATTACTAACAACTGGACTCATGTTATTACCAGTGACCTGATGCACATTTTGTCCATTTTTCACATCCACTCTTTGAACAAGTATCACTTCACACAATTTCAATCTTTGTACCTCCTGAAATCTACGAAAGCTATTTAATTTCAAAAAATCTTTACTACTTATATGGTGTAAGACATTACATAAAGAACAATTTTCTCTAGTAGCAAAGTGAGTCTGAGTCTCTTGACACTCATTCTCGTTACTCTCAAAATCTCTACTCAAATAACTTCTTGTATTTCTCATGTTTTTACCATTACCTCTAAAATTACCTCTACTGTTACTTGGAGTACTTTGAGAACTATTCGAGTCATTTGCTTCAAACGATATCAAAATATCTGCTCTTTAAAAATGACTTAAAGTCCTCAAATTTTGGTATATCTTTGGCCCTTTTTGTATTTTATATTGCTTACATTCTCTTCTGGTAACAACATCTAGTTTATTTGTCATTATATATATCACATCAATTCAAATCTCAGATCATGAGAACAATTACATGTCTGTCTAATCCCTCTAAAACTTTTTTCATCCATCTCATTCAATTCTTCAAACAACATACTTTTTTAATTCCAACATGTCTAAAGATCTCAAATGTCTTGTTATTTTATCATGCAATTTTCGTAACTCTTTCGACGACTCTTTTTCTAATGATTTTAAATTAAACAACGATTTTATATGATTATTTACTAATAATGCTTTATTATCATATCTCTAATTTAACAAGTCCCAAGCAATTAAATAATTATCTACAGAATTTTTAAATGAATTTATTATCCCTTTTGCATGACCAGTAACAGTACTTTTCAAAAAATGAAACTTGTTTACCTTACTTACGCTTTCATTTTCATGAATCAATGTTTTAAATGCATCGCTGAACTTAAGCCAATCATCCAACGAACCATCAAACTTAGATATAGGTACGTACGGTATTTTTGGGCTAGCTTGTGTAATGTTTTCATTCGAGTCACTCTTTACAGAAGCAGCATCTGACTAATTCTGGGATGAATTACATTCTTCTACCAGGGTTTATCCTAAAGCAATAATTTTATGAAATCTTGATTGAAAATCTCTACGCTCTGTCAAATGTACCTGTAAGTTATCCTTATCATCATTTTCTTCGAACCATTCTTGTTGTTCATTAAAAGAAGACAGATATGTGGACGAATCCTTGAACCAATTTTCTAATTCCACCACATCTGTCTTATTCATTTACAGTGGGATTTACTAAAATCTAAAATAGTACCCCCCACAGGTCTATATATTTACACCTGTGGGCGGTACTAAATTTTAAAACCAATTAAAAAAAAACACTTACCCATACAGAAAAGACACAAAGTTATTGATTATTTTGTATTGTTATTGCAAAATACCACTGAAAAACTGCTTTTTTTCTCAAAATACACCATATTTTAGAAGAAAATGCCCTAAAACTAATTTTTTTTGACAGGTTTCAACATGGAAAATGGCGAATACGTCAAAAATTTGGTACATGATAGCTTCATTATTTGTGTTTGAGGTTATAAAGTTGGTGATTTTTTAGGGGGTGGTTTAAATTTATAGCCCCCAGAAAAGTTTGTTTTGTGGCATTTGGTAATAAGTTCGTTTATAACATCTGTCGAATAAACCGACAGGTGGCGCACACAGTTACTACGTCACCAAGGATTACAAACTTTTTGTTGTAAATTCTAGAGGTGTGCATGGTCACTGTGTAGCTTCAACTGCCAGCTATAATCCTATGACTCTCTGATGATTTCTAATAAGGATGAAACATGTCTGTGGGTGTCTGGATTCTCCATTAGACATTAGAGGCCTAGTCGTAATGAAGTGAGAAACAAAAACGCTTGGTCCGATATGCCACGAGTTTTACTTTCATTTTTATTTGCGGACACGAGATTCACTTTGTTGTTTTTTAAATATTTTGGCTTTTTAGTTCTGCGCAACAAGTCTCCTCCGGAGCGATTGCTTGCTGATGCCTTAAAATTAGGGCCACGTAGTATGAAGCTCTAAATGGGGGCGGTGCTGCTGCGAACGTTACCTTTTTTTAAGAGTCATGTTACAGTGACCTTATACTTTTACAGGTTTCTACTTTATAACCTGCTGAACGGTACAAGATTCTGTATTTACGGTGTCTTGCACTTTTCAATTTTGATGTTTTTGTTTCTCGGTTTATTCGACAGGTGGCGCACACAGTTACTACGTCCCCAAGGATTACAAACTTTTTGTTTTAAATTCTAGAGGTATGCATGGTCACTGTGTAGCTTCAACTGCCAGCTATAATCCTATGACTCACTGATGATTCCTAATAAGGATGAAACAGGTCTGTAGCTGTCTGGATTCTCCATTAGACATTAAAGGCCTGATCGTAATGAAGTGAGAAACAAAAACGCTTTGTCCGATATGCCACGAGTTTTACTTTCATTATTTTTTTTATTAAAAAATAATTAGGACGAATGTTGCACGCCTATGTATATTAATTGGGTAGATACATTTACATATCCTGTGGCTATAAAAAGTTGTGACCTATTTTGTTGTATATTTGCTTATTATTTGCACATACTTCGGTGGATATGCAATATACCATACGCCTATTTATATTAGTTGGATACATACATATCTATTGGGTATTTAAAATTGTGACCTATTTTGTATATTCCTTATATTTTCCTCCATTTTTCATATACTTTGCTGAATATGCAGTGGAAATACGAATATGTATATTTATTGGATGGATATTATTTACATAACCAGTGGATATTCAAAATTGTGATCTCTTTTGTATATACCTCGCTGGTCCAAACAATCAAATCAATATGTGCAAATTTAACTAGTGCTCAAACAACTTTAAACAGAACAATATAACTTTAAGAAACTCGTCTTAGCACGAAATAATTATTGCTCATCTGCTACGCCTATGATCGCGAAAAACAAATATTTCTGTTGTCTTTTTTTTTACAAGAATTCACTATAACCAAAACTAAAAAAAAAAGTTATCGGCCGTGATTGGTAACCTTAAAAAGTGCAAAAATAACAAGACGAAAATGGAGAAGTTATCAAAAATCCAAGAATTCAATTTTTAGATATTAGGTAGCCCTTTATAATACAAAGAAAAAATCAGCTCCACCTTCGTTTCTATCAATTCTCGCACTTATTAAACTTGGTCAAAAATGACGAGTCAAGGTAAACAACCTGCATAATTGAAATGTCAAATTAGACAAGCTTTTGCGTACCCCCAATAAAAACGCAAAGGGTCGATTTATACGCCAGTGAAAACCGCAGTTCAAAATGTATATCCTGTACGAACATATTTAAATTAAAATGTTTTGAATAAAATTTTCATGTGTCGCAGTTCATTTGTTCACCAGTTTATATAAATAGTGAATGTGGTCTTCACGTTAAAACAATATAACCGATTAATATATAAGGCCAAGGTGAACACATACCATTCGGCTTATCATACTGATATCCATCGTTGGCAATGGTGTTATGGGTGACGCTGGGAGGATGATCGTACATACCATTGGGGGTTGGAGTGACAGAAGCGTGAAATTCTTCTTTGGACTCATCTATGATTAAACCTTGGTGATCGAATTGCCATCTTTGGATAAGGTGGTAAATTAATTGACTAAAAAATAGAAGTGGTGTACTATTTCGATAACAGGGAAATTTTGGAATGCTGGTTTGGCACTTCGTAGTGGTTGTGCCGGAAGAATCCATTTCGTTGTGGTTGTTATTTTTCTAGTTAATTTTAGAGAATTTTGGCGCAATTAATTTTCAAAATTATAAAATATTAACACGTTTTAACATAGAAAACACTTCTTTTGTAAAAATAAGCCCAATTTTTTGTTTTTCTCATCTCTAGATTTTTTAGAAGTGACAGTTTTTAATGTGTTACAAAAACTATGGTAAATCGATACGTGGTAGTGATAGTGGTTGTTAAACACTACCAGAGCGGCTGTCAAAGTTGTCAAAATTTTAAGCGTTCCAAAATGTCCTTAATAATACATACAGTCCAACTCTTCGGTGCGCTTTTATTGGAGTGCCAATGCCTTGGCAGAGGGAAGGCTAACTACTGCGTCAAACTGACAAAGATACCCCGAGCGCCTGACCGCCTTCGTTAGTGCAGGCTATTTTTGTCAGCTTATGCATGGCAGTTAGCATTTGGCTTATACACTCTCTATAAATAGAAGAAATATGTAACGGTTTTCAGTTCCAGCCTCCTAAACTGGTGAATAACTATAACGTCGGTACCTATCTAAAAATGTATGGTTTTTTCCCAAATACAATCATATATCACTAAGAAGACTGGAACTTTTGGTGTAAATGATGCTAATTAAAAAATGTATTACTACTTCACCAAACCTTTTCGTGAAAAATATAAAGATAAAAAAAAAGAATATCTTTATCATAATTATACATTTAGATATAAATAACATAATAATTGTGAAAAGGGTACGCACCTAGGATAGTTTTCAGGATGCTCGCAATATGTCAACCCGGGTCTGGCACAAAGAGGCGTTTTTCCTGGAGGAGCTGGCGCATACTTAGGACAGGGCTGCGCCCCATACTCCCATGAACACTTAATTTCAACTTTTGTGTAACCTTGACAGTGTGTGGTTATATAGACTAGAAGTAACCATATCTGTAAGAAACCAAGAGGTTAAAGGTAAGACAACATTTAAAAAAATAATAATTCTACTATTTAATAAGTTGTGGGTTATTGGCAAATCATATTTTCTTCTTAAAAGAGTCGTTTAAAATTCTTTTTTCTATTATAATCTCCTACCGATTTTGACATAATTTAAGAATTTTTTATACATGATTTTCTAACATCACATAGAATCTTTAAAAATCTTCTAGATTCTTGTAGGAAAATTTATCAGGTTTTAAGAAAAATGTCCTCTATCTTTAAAAATGTTCTTGAGTAATTATAAAATATGGTGTGAGATTTGAGGAGACATTTTTCGCAGGGTCAAATCTCATAGTTATATGGTCAAACCATATTGCATATTTTATCATTAATTCATATTTACATTTTTGTTGTAGTAGTGGAGTTTAAACTTCATTTTAAAAATAATTTCGGTTGATGATTTTTCTGTTACGTTAAATTTATTCTGTGCGAGGGTAGTAACGATCTTCTGATCCGTTTTGGTTCAGCTTACAACTGGTTTTAGTCTTGTTTCTTAAAAAGAAAGCAGTTCGTAAAAAACGGTTCTACTTATTCTTAATTTCAGAGACCTCAAAACTTTCAACAATATAAAATCTGAAGCCGTAGATTTGGCTATCAAATTGGGCATTGATCATTCATTTCAGGCAAAGAGGCAACCAAAAGTAATAGTAGTTTTTAAAACTAGGGGATAACATAGTGTTTATTAAACAAATGTAGATTTCAATAACCAGCCCAGCGGGTTATTTAAAAACGCGAGTAAAAAAAAGCACTGTAAAGACTAGTGTTAAATTATTATCAAAAAACCAGATAAACAATGCTCTATATTTGATAACAACTACACGTGTGCAAAATGGCATTTTGATTGAGCAGTTTGACAGCTGGCTTTGTCGACCGGCAGTGGTTACGCACTCGCGGCTTGCTTTAAAAAATCTCCTTTTGTTTTTTTTAATTAAAAAGAAATATTGATCAAAAAAAAAATATTAAGGAAAAATTGAACAAAAAAAGTAATGAAAACAAATAATAATTAATTAATACACTGGGGAACAGCAAAAATATTTCCTAGACCAAAATAACAAAATATTACTTATTTTATTATACTAATTAACATTCGTGGCAATTATGATAATTACCTATCTACCTTTTAATATATAGTCCAACCAAATTAAAATAAAAGACAAGAAAATGTTTAACAGCAGTTTGGTGAGTGGAAATGGTAAAGTAGCTTCTGAAAAAAGTTTTAAAAAAAATGCGTGAGTGGGCTTCTTGCGGGGTGGATTTGGTGGGGGGAAAGGGGAAGAAAAATGGTATTATTGTAATTTCCGGCAAAATTGAACGTCATAGAGTAAAAACGTCAATACAAAAATTGTAGACGGTGCAAAGATCTACAACTTTTGTAAATGTCACTTTTTCACATAACCTCAAAATTATCGAGAAAAATGCGAAAATTAGTAAAATTTTTATTTTTTCGTTTCTTATTTTTCATTTTCGCAAAATTAATTGTGTTTTCACGAAACGTATTGGGTGAATTTAGTAAAATTAAAAATCAAAATTATATTTGTTTGAGTGTTTTCGATTTTAGATTACATTATAAAAATACAAAATTTTTATTTTAAAATATCAATTATAAAAATAATCTTTTGACTAACTTTAAGAAAAAATACATGAGAAACCCAATGCTATTTTTTTCATTTATTTAAAAAAAAACCTTTTTAAAAATATTGTTTTAAAATTGGAAGCCAAACTGTATTTATATCAACTGATATGCTAGCTATGCATTCATCTTCATTAAGATAGATGCAAACTGCTTCTTTGATTTTTCGTTTAATTTTGTCCGGTTCTTTTTGTAATATACTGGTTTCTCCCCACGTTACTCTATGATCATTTTCAAAAGAATGTTGGCAAATTTTAGACCTCTCCCTGTCTCCCCTTCTGAGGTACCCCTTATGGTCATTTATTCAAGAGGCCTTGAAGTTTCTCCATTATAAAATTTACCACACTCGCAAGAAATTTTATAAACGATATTTTTTGAGTTTTGGTCAGCATTTAAGTGCTGCAGCCAGCAACCGATCCAAGGCAAGTACCACAATGACATCATCCAAATATTGGAACACGTAGGGTTGGAGATCTACGCCAACAACGGTGTCAATCAGTCTCTGCCAACAAGTAGGCGCATTTTTCAGACCAAATGGCATCCTTTTAAATTGAAATAGGCCTCTGCCTGGCACTGTGAAAGCTGTAACTTCTCTACACGATTCTTTGACACTTACCTGTCAATATGCAGAGCGTATGTCCATGGAACTTATATATTTTGCCTCGCGCAGTCGATCCAAGATGGCGGAGATATACGGGATCGAGTAAGCGTCCTTTGTAGTGGCTTTATTTAAAGTTCTGTAGTCTACGCAAAACCTAAACTTGCCGTCCGACTTGGGAACCAGTAAGACCGGTGATGACCAAGCACTTTTGAACTTTTCGATAACATACAACTCTAGCATTTTGTCGAGTTCCTCATCAATTAGCTTCTGCTTCAAAGGTGATACAGGATCTGTTTGATGGGTTTGGTACCTGGTTCCAGGAGTATCTCATGCTCATACACTGAGGTAAAGCCCAACCCATCTTTCATTCCTGCAAACTTTTCTTTTAACAGGGTATCTAACTGAACTTGTTGTACAGGTGTAAGGACTGATAGGGAACCAACCTCTTCCGTCTTCTCTACAGTAGCTGAAGAACACTTCGAATATTCGTTCGAAAAATTGTTGTTTACTAATAGCCTCGCAATCAACTGCACTATTACCGAAACTCCACTGGTCGCGTCTCAAATCAGGAAGAATATTCATAGAAATAATAAAATCGACACCCAGGATCAAGGGGTGGGGGAAATCAGAGACTACCATCACAGGTAAAACATTGATACGACCCATAAGTAAAAATGGAACGTCAACAGTTCCCTCAATATTCGCTGTCTGTCCATTGGCTACAACACATTTGCACCGACGACTCCTATCGCTGGTACGTGCGCTTGTAAGCTAGGTTAGGTTCGGGAAAATTCGTGGAGGTAGGTGGTGGAGCAAATTTTTCTGTTCGGTACAAGGTCTCTTCTACTTCACTTCCAAATTCGATGAGGTGGTCAATGCTCTCAATATTTTGCAATACAAGGGCTCGTTGTAAAGGAGGTAACAGGTTCCTTCTGATCAGGGCCACTTGCTCACTCATAGGCAACGGTGGTCCAAGCTGACGAAACAAACTTTGCATGCGGGTTACATATAAACCAAAGCGTTCATCTGAACCTTAAGTACGTTTGGGGATTTCCCTTCACAAAGCTGCCTGATGATCATGAGGAAGAAACTTTCTCCTCAATTGAGCTTCAAAATCATTCCGGTCACGAAAAGTGTCTCTTCGGACTCTATACCAATCCATTGCATCTTCTTTCAGAAATTCTCCTATAGCTCTTGAAGCTATCAGTTGCTCCTTGGAAATATTTCTGGACAGACATTTATCTTCCAGACTATCCAAAAACGAGTTTAGGCTTGAATGTCCATCATAGCAAAGGTTCCACTTCTCAAAGCTGTTAAGTTGAGAAACAGTGGGGTTAACCAACAAGTTAAAGTTAGCCAAAAGAACTTGAGGTGGCTCTGTCCTTCGGTGTTGCAAAAAATCAGGGACTGGCTGGTATTCTCTTCGGTGAGGTATTTCTTCTGTATTCCTCTGTGGTAAAGAGTGGGAATAATGATGAGTTTCCGTACTGAACCTAACCACGCACCAAACTATAAAGTTAATATTTGAAATATATATCAGTCAAAGTCAGTCAGTTGTATGACAACAGACAGATATTTTAAAAAAGAACCGAAAAAAGTTTTTGAAAAGGATAAAATTCTTTGATAACGGCAGTAGAATTTCTGCCGAAACGTCAGATAAGTACTTAGATTCTAGTTAGGATTTGCGTGTGTGTAGGCAAATTTTTTTTACCTTATTTAAAAACCACCGACGAACAATTTTTTTTCTTTTTTTAACATATTTTTGAAAAAATTTCCTTAACTTAGTGGCAAAAAACCCAAAAAAAGTAGTTTCGACAGGATCTATAGAGATTCTATGGGGGACAACAAATACGCATATATTGTTCAAAGTCCTGTCGAAGAAGTTTGAGTTTTTTTTCTTCGGTGGATAGTATCCCCGACCTTTTTTTCCTTTTTGTGTGTATTTTGGTATGCCAAGTTGACTTCCGGGCGTTGGCCGAGGGCTGGTCTTCCTTGGATGCGGGGACGTGGTCCTTTAGACTGTGGTGAGGGCTATTGAATGAGGCAGGTGCTGCCCTAGTATCTTGTGCAATTTCAGTGTGCCTAATGATGTACGTTTCCGTTAGGTATACTGACGTCTCAGCAGCACTATCACAGATTGGAGGGTTGCTTTCCGGCGTTCTGGGTGCTTTGTCACTCTGGGGAGTCTTCAAGGTGTATTGGGGGGTTCATTTTCTTATTATTTCTTTTTCGGCTTTTCGGTACGGGTCCCTGTCTAGTGGGTGCTGCTCAGTTTCACCGTCACCGCTTTTGCTTGCCTCCTGATGGTGTGTCAGGACGGATGGGCATCTGACGTGGCCTTATGTGACGGAGCTCCGCATTTGGGGGGTTCGGGCTTTTCGATTGGTAGCTAAGGCGGGCCAATCAACTATGGGGAGTCCGGGCTACTGATGTTGGATTTAACCTGGCGGTGGGAGATGAGCAGCAGTAATGGATTTGGGAAAACCTGTCAAAATTATATAATTTTGGTTTTATTAGTGGTAGCTATTCATTATAGCTCCACTAGGTAGTGTCGCCTGCAACAGGGGGTTGCACGCGATACTGCTGCGTTACTTAGCATCAGTAGTGGTTAAAGTTTTAACTACTTTTTTTTTCTCTTCAAGGTTTCAAAGTTTTTACTACGTTTTTTCCTCTTCAAGGTTTCAGTTTTTAAGGTATTGGTTAAAATACTTTCCTTGCGGGCAGTAAGGTCCTGGTGTTCTCAAGGCCGGACAGGTGTCGATTCGCTTCTTGTTTTTTGGTGGGATGCACA
This sequence comes from Oxystoma pomonae, assembly GCA_963921995.1. Lineage (NCBI taxonomy): Eukaryota > Metazoa > Arthropoda > Insecta > Coleoptera > Brentidae > Oxystoma > Oxystoma pomonae. Next base: position 48,557,599 of record OY998166.1, read on the forward strand.
TGGTATTGGGACCAATCCAGCGGTGAGAGATGAGCCAGAGTAATGGATTTGGAATAATTTGTCGAAACGATACCCGCAGTTTAATTCAGTCAAAGTTAATCGGTGTTCACCTCTGACGGATGAAAGGGGAAGTGTAATCGTTCATTATTTCCCTAAAAATATCCCATAGAAAAAAAATAATTCTTGAAAACACCCTTCTAATACCCTGGCAAAATCTTTTAAGTCAATAATATTTACTATATGTCTGAGCATGGTGTTTATTCTATATCCTACTAGTTCATGGCAAATGCGCTGGAAAAACAATATTTACTGTTGGATTGAGGTTGAATTATGATAGAATTATGATTATTTTATGTGGAGGCATTTTACTCTGGTTAACTTTTTTTTCAAAAGAAAGCAAACCTCAATATTTCAAATAAAACACCATTGAACCCTTTCTAATAAACAAATAAATTTAATTAGTGTAGCACATCATGTGTATTCCAAAAATAACATTACTACATCCATCTTTTTCTTATATTAACTAATGATATACAGTGTACAGTTCAATGAAACTTCGTATTTTTCTTGTATAATTTAACCAGTCCAAAAAAGGTTGCTCTGGCTCTGCAGTAACCTGAAACAAGGAAAAAATAACATAATTTTACATAACATTAACATTAACACCAAAACGGTCTTTCTAGTACATAGTTTAAACCGCCAACTTACTAGATTAGTAAGCCTTTGTTTTTTACTCAGTATATCAAATTCTCATCCTGTCAACTTCTTAACATCCAAAAATAAAGTAGATAATAAAGTTAGTTAGTTTTATAAACCGTTTCAAACAGAGAGAGACTTAGCGGTCTGGTACTTACTAGAAACTAGTGTCGGTTCATTTGTTGAGTGGTAGATTCTTGTCACTAGTAATGTGTCGGTGGTTGGCAGTTTCTGTTACTGATCGGTCCCCAATTTGCACCATAGCCTTGAGGGCTCCAATAAGTCCTAAAAATAACAGGCCCAAGGTTGTCACCAATAATATGGTATTGATATTACAAAATTGCTCCATCTTTGTCGTCAGTTGACAAAACACTCACCTGTTGGTTTTATTTTCGTTTCAAGTATTCGTGAGTTCCTTAAAGGGCATTGTCCAACCTCGTACAGCCTAGCCATATCAAGTGTGGACCGTCTTGCCTGTCTCTGTGTGCATTGTTGGTCTGTACGTTCCGTATGTCCTGTGGTTTATAAGATAGGCTGTGCAGACTTTAACAGGTTAAATTTCGATAAATATTCAGTTTATTTATTCAAACGAGGCGATCATCTGTCCTCATACGACTCGACACTGGCCTAAAAATATAAGAAATTCGAAATAAAGGAGGTTTATAGTCGTTCTAAAGAGGTAAACAAACAGTAAAGGGGAAAGAGATATTTGTCAAGGATCCGTATTTTACCTACATGGAAGGAAACTGTGACTCACCTGGATTATTTAGGAAGGCTTTGAGGGCCGGAAAGTGGTCTTTTTCTTGGCAAAAATCCGTGTTTTTCTTTAGGCACTTTATGGTTTTTTTAAATGAAATTCGACCGCCAGCAGACCGTGACGTTTGGGACGACGTTGCCAGATTGTCATAGGCGAAATCCTGGGAGTATACAGTGACTAACTTCACGTCACATAACTGTGGTTTACAGTTGCACATTACGTTACTGCTGAGTTGTTTTCGAGAAAACCAAGTGTCTACACTTATTGTTTATTGTTTCTCCCAAAAAGATAAAGTCCATTTCTTGCTCACTACTGCAACCAATGCCTTGTTGTTAACTTCTGTTCGTCACGTGATCTCTCCCTAACCCGCTGATACAGAAGGAAATCTGACAACACCGCTTCGTTGTCTTTGTCTGTCTTAGGTTGATGAATAGAGACTTCCGACTTGAACCTGTCGCATTCGAAAAGTATAATTTGGACCCCAGTCCCTGTCGATTTTTGCCCATATCAGAAAGATCGCCCAATTGTAATACGTTTTCATCAGTATCACCTAATATGGTAATCAGGATAGGCGATTTTCGACTGTAGTTTTCGCGCCTCTGAGGTTTTTTGACCAATCGTTTGCCCGCAGGAAGCTTCTGTTTTAGCGTCTGAAATTTCCTGGCGGGAAGGAAACACTTCTTTTCCGGCATCGTTTTGAGTGCCACGTATAAATTCTCTTTTCCAAGAATACCGGAAAAAGTCGCGCCGATGGCGACCTTGGCAAACTGAAATTGGCGAAGACGGAATCCGCCTAGGTCCCATCAAAAGAAGAGTCTTCGTGGAAGTGCCCGTTGCCTGTGTTTGGCGTTTGATGGTGGCCATTTTTAAAGATCTCCTTCCTTTCGTATAGTTTACGGACGACAATGGCCGGCTAGACCATGGCTTATCAGCCGATCTATGGTAATTATTTTCAATTTTTTTTAAAGCGTTTTCCCTCCAGTATACTTCAATATTCACTATTTTTGATTCTGTGTTTTTTTTGTGCTACAGGTTGAGGAGGCCTCACGTCAACTCCCTTTTAGCCTGGGAGGTATTAGGTTACCTGCCATGCGCAATGTCGCCCTCAGGCTGATTTGAGGTAAATATTTGCCACACAGTCTAAGAAATTAGACTGTTTTTGTCGTTTTAAATAATTTTTAGTTTTATCGTCCGTGGTACCCACTATACAATGGAGGATGGAATTATATGTCCTTTTTGTGCTTTTTTGGCGTATGTACTTTGAGTGTTGCTCCTCAGGCATGCCCCGTACAATAACAGTAGTTTTTTTGTCTTACTCTTTTACTTCTTATTTTTCCCTGTGTAAAATATATGTCCGTTATTATAAATTAGGTATAAATGATACGTTAGGGTGTTCTCCCTTGTTCTAGAAGGTTGTTTTTATATCTGCCTAGGGTGCTTGGTTCCGGTGCACAGCCATGGGTGGTCCTAGAGCAGACTTTCAACACCATGCATTTCGCTTCCCGTCCTGAGTGCTGATTTGCCCCTGGCATGCAGATGCAGATGCATAGTCCAGTCATGGGTCCTGTGTACCTGTTCCTGTGATGTTTAGCCCGGTCATCGGCTAGCTATGTGGAAACAGATAAGGAATATTTCCCTGTCCAAACCTTTTCATTTTAATCCCTTTTTAAAAACAGTCTTAAAAAAAAACTTGTAAAATTTTATAAAAACAAAATAAGCTCAAACTTAATTTTTTTAATATGAGAACCATTTCAACTTTTTCATATTTGATAAAAGACCTTTCCCTCATTGAAATTAATCATAAAAACAAGAGGAAAGACCCCTACAATGTTAGTGTTAAAAACTATTTTATTTGTTAAAATTTACACTTATCGTTTTACAAGTATTGCATGCCTTTACTAACCTTTAAGATTACAACAAGCGATTTACACTATTTTACATCAATATATTCTGAGACTGCATAACCTGGTGTTTTATTGCTAAGTGCCCCACAACCGTCTGCTTGCTCAAGTTGGCAAGAATGCAAGGCTCGATAGGACCCAAAGTATAGCATTTTGGAAGTTGTCATCACCTTTTTCTTTTTCTCTTTTGATTTAAATAATGTAAGGCCCTCCCTTTTTTGTGGAACGTAACAGATGGTAAAGAACTCTACTCAATCGAAGATTTCTTAAATCAAAGTAAAAGCCAAAAATATACTGCTTTGTTCGAAATAATATAGATGTACTGTTTTTTATTTATTTTTTTTTGTAGTTTTGTCCTATTTAATTTAATTTAATTAAATTTTTTTAATTCACACCTTCTTCGAGAAGATTTTTAACTATGTTACAGGTGCATTAAACTAATCAGATTTGATTGTAAATTTACAAGTCAAAGGTTTAATTTTACTATCTAAACTGTTCCGTGATGACTTTAATTCAGTTTATTTGTAACAAAGTACATAGTGTTCTACAGTCTCAGTGTTTAAGTGTAAAAGTGTATCGACACTGTACAGAAATTGTCTACATTATATAAATATTTTAGGTATTATTTTTAAACTGGAACTTAAAGACTTTTTATTTAGTTTTTTTTTCACGCAATTCCTAACAAAATTTTTCTGCTATTTTAGATTTTAAGGTGAAAATTAATTATAGATATTTTTGACCTGTCTCTTGATCTTTATACATATGTCACAGCTAATTAGATAAATAAATTAAATTTGAATTTGAATAGCGACCTAGCTAGAATTGACTGGGTTGCTGAAATTAATCCGGAGTACTCGAATGTTAATGGCAATAATGGTTACCGATTGCGTACATGTCAAGTTAGAAAGTTGATTGTGGATAAAATACAACAGTTCTTGGTAAGCTACGCCTTACAGCAAACCAGCTAATATTGAATGCATGGAGAATTTACAAAATTTTGCTTTAGAAATACCATCCAGTTATATTTGGGTGTGTCTCATAAGGTCAAATACTTCATAGACTTCCCAGAATAATAAAACGATTAATACATGTAGCAAATTCGCATTCATTACATTTTCTAGATCCAACCCTCCTGGCAGGGAGGATCTAGAAATCAATTCAGCATTTCCAGTAATTGGGAAATCAAAATAAGAAAAGCCTCCAACTATCCTAAAGCCCCCAATTCCATGGTGACTGCAGGGGTTTTGTTAACAAACTTTAAATCGGACTGCAGTGGAGCAGAAGAGTATTTTTACGTTTTCCGACAGAAAATCATTAGAGGTTATGTTTATGTTTTTAAAACATTTTTAAAAAACAAATATGAAACCACTTCGCGTGTGCGGCCGCCCGCCGAAAATGGCTTAGCGCTGCGCAATTACCTCGAGTTTATCAAAGAACTAAGAGAACTTTACTGGCTCGTATAATTTTATTTTTATTTTGACTCAATCTTTTTTTTTAATTTAAATTATTGCAGCTAGCGGGAGTGTTTCCAATTCAACTATGAATGCACTCGTAAATGCAACCTTAAACATTACACCCAGTTACTTTAATCTGTAGCTGGGTAGCGTTTTTAGCAGATAATTCTGCAGTTAATGGTTTTATTTTATTTTAGTATTTAACTCAATTTTTTATGAAAAAAACCTTGTATGTAGGCACTTACTAGGGCTAAAAAGTGCTGGGTTGCTTTGACTTCAGGGTTCGGTTGATTTAGGTCCTGCTTTAGTTTTTTTTTTTAAGTTTCTGCACTGGTAAATTTCAACTTCCTAGGGGATCAGGTAAGTGCTAAATAGGTACCTAAAGAAAACTGTTTACGACAGTCATAAAATATTTAGTAAGCAGCATGAAATAATACTGCGGAAAATTTTATTGATAAAAGTTATTCTTAGGATCAGTTTCTCAATAGCGGGTCACCTGAGAGTTAAATTAACTCGCGGGCTATAAATCCCAGTTTTGTGCTGTTTTAAGCCAATATTTTTTTAGGTTAACCCTAAGGCAAGGTAACTTACCCTCACATTGAAGCCCTGGTTACGCTGGTGTTAATTTTAACCCGATTTTTAAAGATTTTTACAAGAATATATTACTTGAGTTAACGCAAACTCGCTTTTGAGAAACCGGCGTTTAGTCTCCCTTATTTTCTGAATAAAATAAGTTAGGGACTTGGAAATTGGAGATTCTTAACCAGGACAAATTTTTTAAAATGTAAAAAAGTTGCTCATTTATCTATCAAATAGATTAAATACGCAGAATCAAATGCTTTGGTGCTTAGTTAATACTTATATAAAAGTTAAACCATTCACTGCAAACCTAATAAGATTTTCAAGATAGTAATTGAAACTCATATAACCCAGGAAAATAAAACTGCAAATTACAATACTTGATTTACTTGGGCTTGATACTAAACTCTCTAACTTTAAATTAGATAACAAAATCAAACCTCTACTTTTTTAACTAAAAAATCATTACGCAAAAAACCTTTTAAACAGTTTATGAACTTGTGCTACTGCAAAGAACATTTTTAAGAAATATTGGTTGTCCTATCCTAATAGTAGAGCGGCTTAGGGCATTTCGACTGCACTTAAATGATGTTGATTGCCAAGGTATATTTTTTGACACTGGGGTTGATTCCACTACAAAAATATATCTTGGTCATCCCCCCTCTCGGTTGTTCCCCCTCCACCGTCGCCCCTTAAAATTAATTCCTCAATATCTCAGCAACCAGCAGAGATAGAACAAAAATTTTCTCACTGTTGTTTGTGCATTCACCTCTAGATTATATGATGTACTTTAACTATATTACATATCTCAAAAACTAAATAATATAATTAAAAAAATGTATATTGTCAAAAAAACAAAATTAAAATTTTTGTCCGTATTTTCTAACCCACACCAGATACGAAAAAGTGTCTTAATAAATATTTTTCAACCAATTTCGCTCTTTTTAAAAAGGTATATATAGTCGGGGATTTTTCAAACCAATAGGAAGATTTTTGGTGATTTTGTTCTAATTTGGCACACACTTAGGTATGACACTGGGGACCAACAAACCAATATAAATTTTTTCGGCGATGGCGTACGTTAGGCGTCGCGACGCCCTAAACTTTTTTTAGGACATATGGTCATTTTGACAGGTGTATCTCATTCATGCATAAATATTTTAAAATGTTGGTTAAAACTCTTAAAAAGTTACGAAATGGCCTTTGATATGGTATACAAAACATAATTTTTGACTTCTGGTTAATTGCATAAAAAATTAATCAATTTGATTTTTAGAAAATTGTATTTTTTATTTACAAAAAAAAATCCTATTCAACAAGGCACGATGGGTCCAAAAGTTTTAATAAAATTAAACAACATTCGAGCAACATACATAAAAGCAGCTTTTTGCTAAAATCTTCAAAAATTACAAAAATTATGTCACGCTTTATATTTTGTCGTATATTTAGAAATTTTTACAGGGGATTCCTGAAATTTTAACAGGTGCTTAAATACAATGAAATATCCTTTTAAAAACACCAAACTTGTATCTTGAATGCCTTTAGGATTCTGGTCTGTGAGCTGCCAAACATAGAAGATTTTTACAAGTCGTCCAATTTTACCTAAAACGCCATTGGTTTTTCTGTTATTTTATTCAGTTTTGAGCAGGAAAGTATTTTTTTGTCGGTGTGGGTGCCCCTAATCGGCAATACGTACATAAAAATAATATTTTATACCGCCCCCTCTTCACTCGTCTCTTCCATTTGATGGTTTAATCCATAATAATATATAGAAAGGGCCAGAATTTTATAAAGTTTGGAATTTAGAAAGTTAAAAGAACAAAATTTACTATTTGTGTACAAAAGATGTAAAATGTCAAAAATTTAAGATGGCGCATGTAGTCAAAAATTTGGTATGGAAAAAAAGATCTGAAACTCTTTTTTAGACCTCCCTGTAATTTTTTGTTGCCAAAATATGAAACCTTATGCCTTTTCACGTCTAACGAGATAGAACACATAAAATTCGGTTAGGTAGTACAAAAGTTGCATTGGAGCAAAATTTCGCATATTCTAACCACTCTAAAGTAATGTCTCTTTTTGTTTCCCAAGAAATTTTAAAAACACCAAACTTATATCTTAAACGTCTTTAGGATTCTGGTCTGTGAGCTGTCAAACAGAGAAGATTTTTACAAGTGGTCCAATTTTACCTAAAACACCATTGCTTTTTTTGTTATTTATATCGAAATTTTACAAATTTATGTTATTTCTCAAGTTAACGGACATAGCAAAAAATTACTTTTTTGACATTCCTGTTATCTTTTATTGCAAATTTGGAAACGCATTTCACATTTAACGAGATTCGGTTAAGTAGTACAAGAGTATAAGAATCGTCGTTTTCGTTAAAATTAGCTTTCAAAAAAGGTAATTTTTCACTAGGTATGTCCGCCGTCTTAGGTTTTTGACATTTGACATTTTGACTTGGTTTATTTGCTTTTGCAGAAAGGATACACCTGTAAAAATCCGATGAGAAGCAGAAAGTTCTTGTTAATTTGTTGGTGGTAACGTTAATATGCGATATGTTGAGCCAATGCAACTTTTGGACTACTTAACCGAATTTTATGTTGTTACCTCTTTAGACGTGAAAATGCATAAGGTTTCCTATTTTGGCAATAAAAAATTACAGAGTGGTCAAGAAAAAGTTTCAGATCTCTTTCTCCAGAGTAAATTTTTGACTACGTTCGCCATTTTGAATTTTTGACATTTTACATCTTTTGTACGAAAATATTAAACTTTGTTGTTTTAAATTTCTAAAATTCCAAACTTTATAAAATTCGGCTAAGGAAAAAAAGTAAATAGAAAATTAAATCCGTCCAAGATTTTCTGGTCCTTTCTATATAGTATTGCCGATTAGGTGCATCCACACCGATAAAAAATACTTACCTACTCAAAACTGAATAAAATAACAAAAGAAGCAATGGTTTTTTAAGTAAAATTGGACGAATGTAAAAATCATCTGTGTTTGACAGCTCACAGACAAAAATCCTAAAAGCGTCCAAAATTCAAGTTTGGTATTTTTAAAAGGATAATTCATTGCCTGTAAGCAGCTGAATGTTCCTTGTAGGACGCTCATCCAGGTTTGAATTTTCATTGCTTCTACCCAAGATCTTTTGATCTTTTGTTTTTAGGACGAATCCGTATCAGGTAACTTGGATAAGTACCAGTGCGGAACGATGCCTATCTGTGAGTGATTCAAAGTTGGAAATCAAAGTGTATGATGGTGTTTATTGATGTATGGGAAGGGTGACCAGTGGAACCACTGACGAGCTCACGCTGGTTACCCAGAGCGAAACATCGTCTAATCATTTTTCTTTTCACTTTGGTTCTTTGTATGTTCCTTGTAGGATGCTCACCCAGGTTTGAATTTTCGTTATTTCCACCCAAGATCTTTTGATATTTTGTTTTATCAATTTTATTATTTTAGCAAAGAAGCAGGTACAGTTTGAGCAAAACTAAGGATCTATTTCCAATAGGAACCTAATAAGTATTTCATTTAAAAAAAGCACATTTTAATATCAATCATCTTTTTCATTAATAATTTCTTCACGTTGGTTTTCACACATGTCATCAACACAACTGCAAGCATCATGCACTGATGCGCATAGTAAGTTGTTTGCTTTACATTTACAAATCCTTGTACTGCACATTGATTTTTTTACCGCTGCCACCACCGGCGAGCCAAAGGAATTGTATTTTGGCCATTTTTTCAACTAATATTAAAAGCGATTCCTAAGTTACCTAAAACTTTGTTGGTGTTTGAAGAAATTAGAAATACAAAATGTTTGGTAAAATGTAGGTACTTAAATTTCCCAACTGAACCTTCATATTTCCGAACTGTAACCAACATTGGTGGGGAAAAGGCTCTTTTCTATGCCCTCCCCCAAGGGATTGTCGGTGGCTGCAAATAATTAATTTTAAATTTTTTTGGGAGCGACATTTTCCCAATATCGGTGTAAATTCGTCCTTTTTTCTCCCAACCAAAGTCTTCTTGATTTGGCTGCATTGTGGATGGGGAATGCGCATTAACCCATATAAAAGTTTGCAGGGTGACCAAAGAAATGTCGGAACTAGTAAGCCTTCGGTGGGTGGCAATTGCTTGATGCTTTCCTTTTGTAACTTGAAAAAGCAATACCAACGTAATGCGCCAAAACTTTAAGATGAGCCTAATTTGTAAGTAGACCGCCAAAACAACATTAATTTTATAAATAAAAAAAAATGACCAACAGAAAACTATTGAATTTTTGCCCTCCTCCACCAGTTCCACCACTGACTGATTTCAGACACAGTCCATTTACCAGTCGGGCTTTTTGCTGTCGATTCGTCATAGTCCCCCCATAAAATAGGATGACTTATTGTTGCAAATTTTCTGGACCTATTTCCGAGCCTATTTTGACTCACCCTTCACCTATTTCAATTGATATTTTAACATAGAAGTAAAATAGAAAAACTATACCCAAGTAGCCCCTCTTAGATTGTAGATAAGTGAGCGTTGAATTAAACCTACTTTCTTTACTTAAATTGTATTTAACCAATATGCTTCGACAGTTTTAATTGCCATCTTAAAATATTTTAGCTTGAGCAACCACATGATAGCTACAACCACCGTCAAAACAAGTTACTTTGAAAAAAATTTCAGCGCCCAAAGCTCACATTTAAGTAAACAGTACTTGACTGGGAAAATAAATTTTCATAGAAATTTTGATCCTGTAGATTGGAAGAACGACAATGACAATTAAAAAAAAAATGTATTATTTGGATCAGTTTAGTAAAATCTATAAGTACTAACTTGGAGGACTAGAACCTCGACTGGAACTTTGGGTATAAATAATTAATTAATAGAAGGTTTACCACTTCACTAAAACGTTATATGTTTCAGTCTCTGCATGTGTTTCGCTAACTAAATTAGCATCTTCAGAAGGAGAAACCAGTTTAGTTAGTTAGTTGGTGAAATCAGCATAGAAAGTGAAAAATATAAAGTTTTGGTCAAGTAATAAAACAAGGTAAAATAATTTTTAATTAATTTTTTTGTTCTTCATATTACATTTTTAGTAAATATTTTTTCAATTAAATTTAATGCTATTTCTTCAATTTTGTTGTTTTCTCTAAAGAAAATAATTTTTCACTGCTTTAATGAAATGAATTCACAAACCTATACTTTTGTTTTTTTATAATTTCATAACCTAAGAGGAAGCCTAATATTTGAAATTACAGCTACCAGTTTGTGGTACCAAAGAAGGAAAAAATAATGCACAGTTTTATGTTATTTTTTTAAAGTGACTTAATTAAATGATTATTAAGTATTTTTAAGATCAGTTGCATATAGGTGTTTACAATATTGCGGTCATAATCAACTGTGGGGCCATGTGAACATTTCTGTTTTACTTTCAAGGAGCGGATGCACTTGTGGGCATGGACAACGAGTTAATAGTAGGGTGTCACAGTATAAACACAGTATAAATTTAACTAGGCTTTTTGATAAAATATATATATTACGCTCCATTCCAAATTGCTGCGGACCAGTTTTTTGACACTGACAATGACAATGTTATACATATTTGCAATATTAGAGTTTCTAGATATAAAAAATATAAAAAAAACAAAATTGCTAAATATATATCTACGACACAAAAATGCTATTCTATTTTATATTCTAGTATTCTACCCATATAGTTGTTATTACTCTGTGAATAACTAAAATGTATAAAAATTGTTTTTTTCATTCTGGTAGATTTCTTGCCTAAATTCCAAAATTTTACACTAAAAACATTAGAGAAATATATTTGTCTAATTTAACTACAACGCTTTTTCTTAATACTAGTAAGAAGAGCTTTACTAAATGTTCACTTAAAACCAAAACAAAAGTTCAAAAAAGAACAAGTATTTCTGCAACCCCATCTTTGCCGCAACCTTCTCTTATGCATATTTTAACTACATTGGAGGTTGGAGACTTTTGGACCTAGAGATATCTCCTTCAGAAGCTAAACGTTTAAAATGTTTACATAATAAATGATCCACTAACAAAAAACACAAGTTTGCACAAAAGATAGCAAGAGATATAACATTACATTTTGTACCTACCTAAATGCCAATAAAAATATATAGGTGGCATATTAAATATTGGGATTTCGGATTTTATTTGAATTATTTGTTTTGGAGTTTGCACGAGAAGTAATAATTCATAGGCCGCAACAAAAAAAAGTATATTTGTAAAGTTTACCTTCTTTCTCACAAAAATTTCCATTCTTGATTCTGGAAAAAAACTTAAGGGAACTAGAATAAGCATTGTTGAAGGCTTATCGATAGAAGACCGAAATAAAAGAAAATATTAACGAAACCTAATACTTAAGATTTAAAAAGTGCAAAGATATTTCTTCAGATCAAGAGCAAATAGCGGTTCGGTCACTCCCTCGTCTTCTTATACTGGAAAATAGGTCAGTTCAAGAATTTAAGTAAATAAGTTGTATGTAAGGTATAGGAAATTTTTCGTACACTAAGAATTATTTAAATTATATTTTTACTGGGGTATTTAATAATAAGTACTAAAAATAACTATTTTTATAAAGTATATCTTGTTTAATATTAAATTTCGCAATTATCCAACATGACATTGAACCAAATATTTAACGACTATAAATTGAGCAACACGATTATTTGCGAAAACTTAGACAAGATAAAATATTTTGACAACTCACTTAGTGACTTAAACACTACCCATGTTAATATCATAGGTATACACGGAAACTTTGACAATTTTTTATTGCTAGAGAATATGACGAAAAAATTCGATTTAATAATTATGTCTGAAAGTTAGAACATAAAAAAAATAAACGAATTTAATATACAGGGCTAAACGTTATTGCATAACTCAAGCAAACTAAATTCATGGGATAGGTGCGTGGTTTATGTTAAAAGCGAAATATTAGTTAGCTCCAAAATGGTCGAATAGATAAATGTAAGTTTATTAAATGTTTTATCAGGAAAAAAACCAAATTAGCCTAACCGCAATTTATAGATCTCACATGATATCCGAAAACCAATTTTTACTTAACCTTGAAATATTTCTAAATTCAAGTGTGAAATATTTACAGAAGACATGAACATAAACCTTTTGAGGCAGACGGAAACTACAAATACATATTTAAATACGTTGTATAAGCACGGTTATTTTTCGCTAATAAATGATGTCACCAGTAATGAAATTCGAGTAGATCGATCCACAATGTGATGTATAGATCATTATTTTGTAAAATCTACAAATGGCAAATCTATAAACACTGTTACTCTAAAAGACGACACAACTAACCACTATCCTATTTTATTAAATATTGAACTTAGCGGCTCAGAATGCAACAAACTATGAGCAATTACAAGGAAAATTAAAAGCTGAAAAATGGGAAAATGTGCTTACACAAAAAGATACAAATAGTTCAACAGATTCATTTATAAACATAGTAAAACAACAAATAGGTATAAGAGGTTCTGTTAATAAATGGCTAACTTCATGCCTTAAGGGCAAAAAATTTAAAATAAAAATAAACAACACATTTTCTGACATTTATGAATCTGACATAGGAACACCACAAGGCAGTATTCTTGGGCCACTTATATTCTTGATTTTTGTAAATGATCTTCCTGAACATATTAAAAATGGAATAATTCTAATGTACGCTGACGATACAACTATATTGATTTACGGACAAAACAGAAATGAAATACTACATAAACTAACAACAATTTTCAACGAATTCTCTAAGTGGTGTTCCAGTAATAATCTCATTATTAATTATAACAAAACAATTTGCTTGGAATTTAAAACTAAAAAAAGTAAGTCCCTAAAAATAAATACGCATTTTCAAGGCGTCCCTGTACAATTCTCTGATACCGCTAAATTATTAGGAGTAACCTTTGATACTCATCTAGACTTCAGTCAGCACATTGATCAACTTTGCTCAAGAATTAATAGAGGCATATATGCTATCACATGTCTCAAAAACTCTTTGGGAAGATCGGCTCTATTAACGTCCTACTTTGCCAACATTCATTCCATTATTGGCTATGGCATTATCTTATGGGGTCAGTCCTCAGATTTGGATAGAGTTCTGATCTCACAGAAGCGGGCTCTGAGAATAATTTTTGATTTGAGGTCTTTAGATTCATGCCGTGAAACTTTTAAGAAGAACAATATTCTTACCGTTGTTTCGCTATATGCTTTTAAATTACTTACGCATGTGCATAAAACTATAGATATTTTTATAAAAAATAACTTTAATCATTGCTATCGTACCAGATACGCCGATAAATTTTGCTTACCTTTACATAAGCATGAGTTTTTCAAAAAAAGCCCAACTTACGCTGGTATTTCTTTGTATAATTTGCTACCCAAGGTTTTTCAAGAATTATCATTAAATAGGTTTAAAAAATCCTTAAAAAAATTACTTTGTGAAGGGGCATTTTATAATTTGAACGAAGTCAAATCATTTTTTAAAAAAATGTAAAAAATTAAATGTTAGTTTGTCAGATTATATGTACCTAATTGATGTATGTTTGTACTTTACCTATTTATATACTAATGTTAATATTTATGTAAATTATCTTACTTAACCTGTTCTAGCAGTTGCTAGAACCAACTAGTTTGTATTACTATTATTTATTTATTTTTATATACCTACTTATTGACATGTTACATCCTATTTTTATAGGCCAAAGTAATTAATAAACATTTTGAATTTGAATTTTGAATTTTGAATTTGAATATGGCTGAATTAAAGTTATCGGTAAAAATACCTCCAAAAAAATACAAAATTAAGACGTTGATTAGAACAAGTTCAATATGTTCAATTCTAGAAAGAAAAAAACTAAAAAACAGTATAGTACCAAACCCCAGAAATCCAGCCTTTTTAAATGCATATAAAACTTACCGAAATTTTTTAACGAAGCTTATACAAATAACAAAGCATGACTATTATGCAAGCCTTAGCAAGTCCTCACTAAATAACTCTAACTAAACTATTAAAACCATTACTAACGAATCTAATGAAGAGAGATCGTAAAGTGCGTAAAAGACGAATCAGGAGAAGAAATAAAAAACGAGTCAGCGATAGCAACAAAATTTAACGATTTTTTTAGTAACATAATAAAAATTTGGCAAAAAGTATAAAAAATCGTTAGGATATAAAAAAATCATGCCAAAAATCATCTCTGTTTTTAATGCCCCTCTGTGAAAAGGAATTAACTCAGCACATATATTGTCTTAAAAATCACACAGCAAGTGGGATTGATGGGATAACATCGGAGGTTATTAAGCAAAATGCAAATTCCTTGAGTAAACCGCTCCTACATATTACTAATCTAATATTCACCAGAGGTGTTCTTCCAAAAGTATTAAAAGAAGCTACAATTATACCCATTTTTAAACAAGGCGATAAACATCTTCCAACGACCTAGACTAATAGCTTTAATAAGCACAATAAGTAAGGTTATAGAAAATTGCATCAAACAGAATATTAAAAGTTTTTTTAGAAAAAAATAAACTTTAATAGGGCTTTAGGGAAAAACTTATTATGGTTACGAAAAAAATAGTACATAATTTAGATAAAAATAAAAAATGTATAGGCATCTTTCTGGATCTAGCAAAGGCTTTTGACACAGTAGATCATCGTATGCTGCTCGAAAAAATGGAGTTCATGGGTATACGTGGAAGAGCGAAACATTTAATCAAAAAATGTTATAGAACGCAGCAAGTAAGAAATGATAATACCCTAAGTAAACTATTACCCGTGGAATATAGTGTACCACCAGTATTAAGGCCTTTATTATTTTTGATGTATGTAGAGTAATTGACAAAACTTCTATAAAATGCACCAATAATATGTTTTGCAGATGACACACTAATTTTAATAGAAGGTGATATGTGGAAAGAAGCCATATATAATGCATAGCAAAGTATATCAACGGCAAAACATTGGCTTTTTTTTAATAAGCTTACATTGAATATACAAAAAACAAATTTCAATTTGCTTTAATAAAATAAAATGATAGCCCGAAAAACTTAACATTTAAAATTCACAGCCCTCTATGTGACCACATATACGAATAAAATTTCACAAAAAACTTACACAAAATACCTAGATGTAATCTTCGATCTACATCTAAACTGGTATAAACATATCAACTATATATTCAACAAAATAAAAAAAAAATACTTAGAAGTGTTATCAACTTATATAAACTATGACACTAAAGACACTGAAACTGGTATACATGAGATTAATTCAATTCATACTATGTTACGACGTAATTATATGGTGAAATACCTGCAAAACAATATTAAATCCGTTAAAAATTACACAAAAGTATATTATAACTATACCTCCAAGACAAGAAAAGCAGTATCATCTTGATATCCTGACACTGCAGCTGGTTTGCTTATTGCAAGGCTTATTGTATTTCTTGTTGTAAATTCTTTCGACTTTTTAAATAGGTGTTACCTTTTTGCTAGGTGTATTAGAATTTTCAGGAATCCTCTCTCCTAGAGAGTTTCTTCAGGCCTCTACTCCACTGAAGTATCATTTTTAAGTTAGTAAATTCTTCAATACCCTGTAGTGGTATTTTTAAGCAACTATTTTTGCTCCTTTATCTTGAACACCTTAAATTAAAAGAAATATTCAGGTCCTAATTTTATTTTCAACTTTTAAAAAGTGCATACAGGTAGATATTAAAAAATGGAGTTTCTTTAGGTTTACTGTAGAGAAAACTTAGCAATAAGTAAGTGAGCCAAAGTGAGCAAAATGTGGCTTACTATTTTTTGCATAATTTTTTTATTTCATGCCTAATATTTTCATTATAGTTTTTGTGCCCAGGCTTACAAAAATTTAAGATTACCTCATCGTTGAGACTTTGTATGTGTTCTCTAAGATACCCAGTTAGACATTTATCTTCTTACTTATAAAAGAAAGATCTTGGTAGCAGGGCATATTTTTTGAGACCCTTAACCAAGCCTTTAACTTAAGGTCCTTCCAACAGAATTCCTCGGAAATGTTTAAATTAGATAATGTGGTCACTCGATTTTAAATACTTCAAAAGCAATCCTTAAAAAATCAGCTGTGAAGAGCTTAATTTTGTAACCTTATAACTTTTCCATGCTATAAAATAGGAGCTCAATGACGGAATATATTTTTTAACAAAAAAATGGATAAACATTTTGTCAAAAAATATATTCCGTCATTGAGCTCCTCTTTTATAGCATGGAAAAGTTATAAGGTTACAAAGTTAAGCTCTAATTTTATTTGTATATGTGGTCATATAGAGGGCTGTGAATTTTAAGTGTTAAGTTTTTCGGGCTATTATTTTATTTTATTAAAGCAAATTGAAATTTGTTTTTTGTATATTCAATTTAAGCTTATTAAAATAAAGCCAATGTTTTGCCGTTGATATACTTTGCTATGCATTATATATGGCTTTTTTCCACATATCACCTTCTATTAAAATTAGTGTGTCATCTGCAAAACATATTATTGGTGCATTTTTTAGAAGTTTTGTCAATTGCTCTACATACATCAAAAATAATAAAGGCCTTAATACTGGTGGTACACTATATTCCACGGGTAATAGTTTACTTAGGGTATTATCATTTCTTACTTGCTGGGTTCTATAACATTTTTTGATTAAATGTTTCGCTCTTCCACGTATACCCATGAACTCCATTTTTTCGAGCAGCATACGATGATCTACTGTGTCAAAAGCCTTTGCTAGATCCAAAAAGATGCCTATACAGTTTTTATTTTTATCTAAATTATGTACTATTTTTTTCGTAACCATAATAAGTTTTTCCCTAAAGCCCTATTAAAGTTTATTTTTTTCTAAAAAAACTTTTAATATTCTGTTTGATGCAATTTTCTATAACCTTACTTATTGTGCTTATTAAAGCTATTAGTCTAAATCGTTGGAAGATGTTTATCGCCTTGTTTAAAAATGGGTATAATTGTAGCTTCTTTTAATACTTTTGGAAGAACACCTCTGGTGAATATTAGATTAGTAATATGTAGGAGCGGTTTGCTCAAGGAATTTGCATTTTGCTTAATAACCTCCGATGTTATCCCATCAATCCCACTTGCTGTGTGATTTTTAAGACAATGTATGTGCTGAGTTAATTCCTTTTCACAGAGGGGCATTAAAAACAGAGATGATTTTTGGCATGATTTTTTTATATCCTAGCGATTTTTTATACTTTTTGCCAAATTTTTATTATGTTACTAAAAAATTCGTTAAATTTTGTTGCTATCGCTGACTCGTTTTTTATTTCTTGTCCTGATTCGTCTTTTACGCACTTTACGATCTCTCTTCATTAGATTCGTTAGTAATGGTTTTAATAGTTTTCCATGTTCTTTTAGAGTTATTTAGTGCATGCTTTATTATTTGTATAAGCTTCGTTAAAAAATTTCGGTAAGTTTTATATGCATTTAAAAAGGCTGGATTTCTGGGGTTTGGTACTATACTGTTTTTTAGTTTTTTTCTTTCTAGAATTGAACATATTGAACTTGTTCTAATCAACGTCTTAATTTTGTATTTTTTTGGAGGTATTTTTACCGATAACTTTAATTCAGCCATATGTTGTTTTACTATGTTTATAAATGAATCTGTTGAACTATTTGTATCTTTTTGTGTAAGCACATTTTCCCATTTTTCAGCTTTTAATTTTCCTTGTAGTTGCTCATAGTTTGTTGCATTCTGAGCCGCTAAGTTCAATATTTAATAAAATAGGATAGTGGTTAGTTGTGTCGTCTTTTAGAGTAACATTGTTTATAGATTTGCCATTTGTAGATTTTACAAAATAATGATCTATACATCACATTGTGGATCGATCTACTCGAATTTCATTACTGGTGACATAATTTATTAGCGAAAAATAACCGTGCTTATACAACGTATTTAAATATGTATTTGTAGTTTCCGTCTGCCTCAAAAGGTTTATGTTCATATCTTCTGTAAATATTTCACACTTGAATTTAGAAATATTTCAAGGTTAAGTAAAAATTGGTTTTTGGATATCATGTGAGATCTATAAATTGCGGTTAGGCTAATTTGGTTTTTTTTCCTGATAAAACATTTAATAAACTTACATTTATCTATTCGACCATTTTGGAGCTAACTAATATTTCGCTTTTAACATAAACCACGCACCTATCCCATGAATTTAGTTTGCTTGAGTTATACAATAACGTGTAGCCCTGTATATTAAATTCGTTTATTTTTTTTATGTTCTAACTTTCAGACATAATTATTAAATCGAATTTTTTCGTCATATTCTATAGCAATAAAAAATTGTCAAAGTTTCCGTGTATCCCTATGATATTAACATGGGTAGTGTTTAAGTCACTAAGTGAGTTGTCAAAATATTTTATCTTGTCTAAGTTTTCGCAAATAATCGTGTTGCTCATTTTATAGTCGTTAAATATTTGGTTCAATGTCATGTTGGATAATTGCGAAATTTAATATTAAACAAGACATACTTTATAAAAATAGTTATTTTTAGTACTTATTATTAAATACCCCAGTAAAAATATAATTTAAATAATTCTTAGTGTACGAAAAATTTCCTATACCTTACATACAACTTATTTACTTAAATTCTTGAACTGACCTATTTTCCAGTATAAGAGGACGAGGGAGTGACCGAACCGCTATTTGCTCTTGATCTGAAGAAATATCTTTGCACTTTTTGAATCTTAAGTATTAGATTTCGTTAATATTTTCTTTTATTTCGGTCTTCTATCGATAAGCCTTCAACAATGCTTATTCCAGTTCCCTTAAGTTTTTTTCCAGAATCAAGAATGGAAATTTTTGTGAGAAAGAAGGTAAACTTTACAAATATACTTTTTTTTGTTGCGGCCTATGAATTATTACTTCTCGTGCAAACTCCAAAACAAATAATTCAAATAAAATCCGAAAACCCAATATTTAATATGCCACCTATATATTTTTATTGGCATTTAGGTAGGTACAAAATGTAATGTTATATCTCTTGCTATCTTTTGTGCAAACTTGTGTTTTTTGTTAGTGGATCATTTATTATGTAAACATTTTAAACGTTTAGCTTCTGAAGGAGATATCTCTAGGTCCAAAAGTCTCCAACCTCCAATGTAGTTAAAATATGCATAAGAGAAGGTTGCGGCAAAGATGGGGTTGCAGAAATACTTGTTTTTTTTTTGAAGTTTTGTTTTGGTTTTAAGTGAACATTTAGTAAAGCCCTTCTTACTAGTATTAAGAAAAAGCGTTGTAGTTAAATTAGACAAATATATTTCTCTAATGTTTTTAGTGTAAAATTTTGGAATTTAGGCAAGAAAACTACCAGAATGAAAAAAACAATTTTTATACATTTTAGTTATTCACAGAGTAATAACAACTATATGGGTAGAATACTAGAATACTAGAATATAGAATAGAATAGCATTTTTGTGTCGTAGATATATATTTAGCAATTTTGTTTTTTTTATATTTTTTATATCTAGAAACTCTAATATTGCAAATATGTATAACATTGTCATTGTCAGTGTCAAAAAACTAGTCCGCAGCAATTTGGAATGGAGCGTAATATATATATTTCATCAAAAAGCCTAGTTAAATTTATACGGTGTTTATACTGTGACACCCTACTATTAACTCGTTGTCCATGCCCACAAGTGCATCCGCTCCTTGAAAGTAAAACAGAAATGCCCACATGGCCCCACAGTTGATTATGACCGCAATATTGTAAACACCTATATGCAACTGATCTTAAAAATGCTTAATAATCATTTAATTAAATCACTTTAAAAAAATAACATAAAACAATGCATTATTTTTTCCTTCTTTGGTACCACAAACTGGTAGCTGTAATTTCAAATATTAGGCTTCCTCTTAGGTCATGAAATTATAAAAAAACAAAAGTATAGGTTTGTGAATTCATTTCATTAAAGCAGTGAAAAAATATTTTCTTTAGAGAAAACAACAAAATTGAAGAAATAGCATTAAATTTAATTGAAAAAATATCTACTAAAAATGTAATATGAAGAACAAAAAAATTAATTCAAAATTATTTTACCTTCTTTTATTACTTGACCAAAACTTTATATTTTTCACTTTATATGCTGATTTAACCAACTAACTAACTAAACTGGTTTCTCCTTCTGAAGATGCTAATTTAGTTAGCGAAACACATGCAGAGACTGAAAATATAACGTTTTAGTGAAGTGGTAAACCTTCTATTAATTAATTATTTATACCCAAAGTTCCAGTCGAGGTTCTAGTCCTCCAAGTTAGTACTTATAGATTTTACTAAACTGATCCAAATAATACATTTTTTTTTTAATTGTCATTGTCGTTCTTCCAATCTACAGGATCAAAATTTCTATGAAAATTTATTTTCCCAGTCAAGTACTGTTTACTTAAATGTGAGCTTTGGGTGCTGAAATTTTTTTCAAAGTAACTTGTTTTGACGGTGGTTGTAGCTATCATGTGGTTGCTCAAGCTAAAATATTTTAAGATGGCAATTAAAACTGTCGAAGCATATTGGTTAAATACAATTTAAGTAAAGAAAGTAGGTTTAATTCAACGCTCACTTATCTACAATCTAAGAGGGGCTACTTGGGTATAGTTTTTCTATTTTACTTCTATGTTAAAATATCAATTGAAATAGGTGAAGGGTGAGTCAAAATAGGCTCGGAAATAGGTCCAGAAAATTTGCAACAATAAGTCATCCTATTTTATGGGGGGACTATGACGAATCGACAGCAAAAAGCCCGACTGGTGAATGGACTGTGTCTGAAATCAGTCAGTGGTGGAACTGGTGGAGGAGGGCAAAAATTCAATAGTTTTCTGTTGGTAATTTTTTTTTATTTATAAAATTAATGTTGTTTTGGCGGTCTACTTACAAATTAGGCTCATCTTAAAGTTTTGGCGCATTACGTTGGTATTGCCACCCACCGAAGGCTTACTAGTTCCGACATTCCTTTGGTCACCCTGCAAACTTTTATATGGGTTAATGCGCATTCTCCATCCACAATGCAGCCAAATCAAGAAGACTTTGGTTGGGAGAAAAAAGGACGAATTTACACCGATATTGGGAAAATGTCGCTCCTAAAAAAATTTAAAATTAATTATTTGCAGCCACCGACAATCGCTTGGGGGGGGGGGCATAGAAAAGAGCCTTTTCCCCACCAATGTTGGTTACAGTTCGGAAATATGAAGGTTCAGTTGGGAAATTTAAGTACCTACATTTTACCAAACATTTTGTATTTCTAATTTCTTCAAACACCAACAAAGTTTTAGGTAACTTAGGAATCGCTTTTAATATTAGTTGAAAAAATGGCCAAAATACAATGCCTTTGGCTCGCCGGTGGTGGCAGCGGTAAAAAAATCAATGTGCAGTACAAGGATTTGTAAATGTAAAGCAAACAACTTACTATGCGCATCAGTGCATGATGCTTGCAGTTGTGTTGATGACATGTGTGAAAACCAACGTGAAGAAATTATTAATGAAAAAGATGATTGATACTAAAATGTGCTTTTTTTAAATGAAATACTTATTAGGTTCCTATTGGAAATAGATCCTTAGTTTTGCTCAAACTGTACCTGCTTCTTTGCTAAAATAATAAAATTGATAAAACAAAATATCAAACGATCGGGGGTGGAAATAACGAAAATTCAAACCTGGGTGAGCATCCCACAAGGAACATACAAAGAACCAAAGTGAAAAGAAAAATGATTAGACGATGTTTCGCTCTGGGTAACCAGCGTGAGCTCGTCAGTGGTTCCACTGGTCACCCTCCCCATACATCAATAAACACCATCATACACTTTGATTTCCAACTTTGAATAACTCACAGATAGGCATCGTTCCGCACTGGTACTTATCCAAGTTACCTGATACGGATTCATCCTAAAAACAAAAGATCAAAAGATCTTGGGTAGAAGCAATGAAAATTCAAACCTGGATGAGCGTCCTACAAGGAACATTCAGCTGCTTACAGGCAATGAATTATCCTTTTAAAAATACCAAACTTGAATTTTGGACGCTTTTAGGATTTTTGTCTGTGAGATGTCAAACACAGATGATTTTTACATTCGTCCAATTTTACTTAAAAAACCATTGCTTCTTTTGTTATTTTATTCAGTTTTGAGTAGGTAAGTATTTTTTATCGGTGTGGGTGCACCTAATCGGCAATACTATATAGAAAGGACCAGAAAATCTTGGACGGATTTAATTTTCTATTTACTTTTTTTCCTTAGCCGACTTTTATAAAGTTTGGAATTTTAGAAAGTTAAAAGAACAAAGTTTAATATTTTCGTACAAAAGATGTAAAATGTCAAAAATTCAAAATGGCGAACGTAGTCAAAAATTTACTCTGGAGAAAGAGATCTGAAACTTTTTCTTGACCACTCTGTAATTTTTTATTGCCAAAATAGGAAACCTTATGCATTTTCACGTCTAAAGAGGTAACAACATAAAATTCGGTTAAGTAGTCCAAAAGTTGCATTGGCTCAACATATCGCATATTAACATTACCACCAACAAATTAACAAGAACTTTCTGCTTCTCATCGGATTTTTACAGGTGTATCCTTTCTGCAAAAGCAAATAAACCAAGTCAAAATGTCAAATGTCAAAAACCTAAGACGGCGGCCATACCTAGTGAAAAATTACCTTTTTTGAAAGCTAATTTTAACGAAAACGACGATTCTTATACTCTTGTACTACTTAACCGAATCTCATTAAATGTGAAATGCGTTTCCAAATTTGCAATAAAAGATAACAGGAATGTCAAAAAAGTAATTTTTTGCTATGTCCGTTAACTTGAGAAATAATATAAATTTGTAAAATTTCGATATAAATAACAAAAAAAGCAATGGTGTTTTAGGTAAAATTGGACCACTTGTAAAAATCTTCTCTCTTTGACAGCTCACAGACCAGAATCCTAAAGACGTTTAAGATACAAGTTTGGTGTTTTTAAAATTTCTTGGGAAACAAAAAGACACATTACTTTAGAGTGGTTAGAATATGCGAAATTTTGCTCCAATGCAACTTTTGTACTACCTAACCGAATTTTATGTGTTCTATCTCGTTAGACATGAAAAGGCATAAGGTTTCATATTTTGGCAACAAAAAATTACAGGGAGGTCTAAAAAAGAGTTTCAGATCTTTTTTTCCATACTAAATTTTTGACTACATGCGGTATCTTAATTTTTGGCATTTTACATCTTTTGTACACAAATAGTAAATTTTGTTCTTTTAACTTTCTAAAATTTCAAACTTTATAAAATTCTGGCCCTTTCTATATATTATTATGGATTAAACCATCAAATGGAAGAGACGAGTGAAGAGGGGGCGGTAAAAAATATTATTTTTATGTACGTATTGCCGATTAGGGGCACCCACACCGAAAAAAAATACTTTCCTGCTCAAAACTGAATAAAATAACAGAAAAACCAATGGCGTTTTAGGTAAAATTGGACGACTTGTAAAAATCTTATATGTTTGACAGCTCACAGACCAGAATCCTAAAGGCATTCAAGATACAAGTTTGGTGTTTTTAAAAGGATATTTCATTGTCTTCAAGCACCTGTTAAAATTTCAGGAATCCCCTGTAAAAATTTCTAAATATACGACAAAATATAAAGCGTGACATAATTTTTGTAATTTTTGAAGATTTTAGCAAAAAGCTGCTTTTATGTATGTTGCTCGAATGTTGTTTAATTTTATTAAAACTTTTGGACCCATCGTGCCTTGTTGAATAGGATTTTTTTTTGTAAATAAAAAATACAATTTTCTAAAAATCAAATTGATTAATTTTTTATGCAATTAACCAGAAGTCAAAAATTATGTTTTATATACCATATCAAAGGCCATTTCGTAACTTTTTAAGAGTTTAATTTAAGATTACCTCATCGTTGAGACTTTGTATGTGTTCTCTAAGATACCCAGTTAGACATTTATCTTCTTACTTATATAAGAAAGATCTTGGTAGCAGGGCATATTTTTTGAACCCTTAACCAAGCCTTTAACTTAAGGTCCTTCCAACAGAATTCCTCGGAAATGTTTAAATTAGATAATGTGGTCACTCGATTTTAAATACTTCAAAAGCAATCCTTAAAAAATCAGCTGTGAAGAGCTTAATTTTGTAACCTTATAACTTTTGCATTGCAATGACGGAATATATTTTTTGACAAAATGTTTATCCATTTTTTTGTTAAAAAAGTTACAAATTAAAGAATATATATATCTAAAGAAGTTATCTCAATAGACATAAAGAATAAATATTATGCAGAGTCCGCCAAAGTCTTAACAGTACAATATCTAACTTTAAGCCTCTGGGACTATTAGTTTGTATGGTACCTAAGTCCACATATGTTACTGGTAGTCAACCGAATAGTCAACTCTTCGAAAACGAAATACATAATAAATATATATAGGTACATGCGTAAAATGTTTGTTTTGCAGAAGAATAAGGTCGGACTCAGAGTTCTGAAAGATAAGCGGTTTGAAGTTTCCCTTCCAAAAGAAACGCATCACAACTCTTAAAATCTGTTTATAGATATGAAGAGATTAGCTTGACGAGATTTGACCAGCCAGATTATTTGCCTCGTGAAAACTTGTGAAAACTGATCAGCTTTTACCATATTTCACGAGAAATAATTTTTCGCTCTCGAGAATTGACAAGATTTTAAAAGATCCTATGAGCGATGTTTCATAAACTGCATCAAAAACATATTAAATCTGTAAAAAATCTTGCCAAATATCTTCAAGAGATTTGACGCGGTATTTTTGGCAGGGATGCGGTAAGACGCAAGGAAAATAAACAATAAACACTTAAAGTAAATATTTCAACGCATCCGTATCGGTATACGTAACGCGTTCAAAACAAAGTCAACTTTTATGTGATGTTTCGAACGATGCTTGCTTTTTTGAAGGGTGCGATGACAGGACTGCTTTGAAAAACACTTCGCTAACATTGGGCATTGATCCTTGTAACGATCTCCAAATTCACTAAAAGTATTACCTATTTAAATCTTTAATTTCCTTAAATCTATGTAACCCCCAAACAAACTTTTGTATTGATTTGCTCAGAAAAGGGAAAGGATGCTTTAAATATGAGATCCGTATACAGCTGTTTAGTTTGTTACCTTTTTCTTATGATTAAAATTCTTTAAAATACAAAAGTAAAACTTTCAATTCGCTTTCAAGATTTTTGTGATATAATAACTAAAACACTCAATTTTGCTCCCAAGGTTTTTTCGATGAATTCAATGTAACCTTTTGCCTATAGCATGGTATTTTATTAAAATGCTAAGAACAGTTTTTCTCATCTATTTTAATTCATTCTTTTATGTCATTTACAATAAATTTAAAGTGCTTTTTACTGATTTCTGTTGATAATGCCTATAACCTTTTTTGGGTGGCCACGGCGAGTAGTTGGTCGCTCCTAAAAAAAGACAAAAACATTAGCTTAATCGGTAGCTCAACTAAGTATTTATTATTAAGGATGGCACTTTTGTAAGACAACTGTACTTAATCACTCTGGTATCTCCCTCACGTATATTTATATAATATCAAAGAGGTAAAGTGGGTCCTAACCTGTGCTATTTACGGTCCTTATTTAAGATTCTACTTATGATGCCTATAAGCACATATCTCATACATCTATGAAGGGACGAATGTTTGGGTCTTGCCTGTCGTTTGAGTTATTGTAACCAACTGAATCTTGACGAGAGTTATTGTGAGAAGTTAAGAGGAATTGTCGGCATATTTTATTTCCTTTTATGAAAGGTTCGCCTCTGAAAGAAAAGCACTCTTAGGTTACAAAAGGGCATAAAGCTCCATTTTTTTGAATAACCACATACAAAGGAATAATACTTGACATAATTCTATTAGTACCTGTGCAGGATGCCTTCGTTTTTCACCATTTTCCGAAGGAGAACCCGAGAAATTTCACTTGTTTTCATTGTTTACAAATGACGTGACAGACGTGATTTTGGGCTGTCAGTTAGCATTCGTTAGTTGGCGGTGTCAAAAGTCAATCAAAACTATAATGTTAAATTTTGCTTAATAAAACCTTAAATTAGAAAGGTTTTTCATTACAATTTATTAAGCAAAATTTGTTTCCCGAAATCATGAACAAATTCCTAAAGCCTGAAAGATTTGAATCAGCACCAAACAAACCTCACTCCGATCAAGAATGAACTCATTGGTTGAAGACCTTCGAAAACTTCATTGCCTCAATAAAAGATGTTGATTATGCAAATAAACTGAAGTTATTGACTGCTCATGTAAGTCATTCAACATATATGTATTTTTTAGCTATAACTGCTCTTATAAAAATTTTTGTTAAAGAGAAAAATGAAATATTTGCAAGACATTGTTTATCTACTCGAAAGCAGAAGCAAAATGAAACAATTGATCAATTCGTACAGAGTTCAAAACAACTTGCAAAAAACTCTAAGTTTAAAGCTACGTCAGCAGATGAAAATCGAGATCAATCCATACGTGATGCTTTTATAAATGGTCTACATTCTCAAAATATTAGACAAAGGCTTTTACAAAATAGTACCCTCACTTTGGAAAAAGCTGAAACTTTAGCTAAATCATTAGAATCAGCACAAAAATATTCAGAAGTATACAATACAACGTCGTCAAATTTATTTCGTACCGTTCAGCAGAAATATTTAAATGATACTATCAGTTCTTCAAGTGCTGTAGTACAACAAACTTAAGTCTGTTACTTCTGCGGTAATAAACGTCACTCAAGATCCATATGTCCTGCACGCGATAGTATATGTACCTTTTGCAATCGAAAAGGACATTTTTTAAGCGTTGTAGGAATCGACACAGAAATCACACTGTTGCTTATGCCAGTAGAAACAAACTTGGACGATTTAATCGCAGCAGCATCTAAATCTTTAACCAATTCTTTAACGAAAGTTAAAATAAATAATGTTTTAGCAGACGCTTTAATGGACACTGGTAGCTCTAAAAAATTTATTTGCTTAGAATCTGAAGCTTCCAATAATTCCTAGCCAAGGACAAATTGCTATAGCCTCAACTAGCCTACATTCAAATATATGTGGTCACTGTTTTATAGATATTGAGCTTTTGAATAATAAGTACTATGTGAGAACATCAATATTGCCCAATATTTGTGCAGATGTCATTATTGGCCACGATATTTTGTCACAATACTCAAAGGTTGAAGTTTCATTTGGTGGTTTCAGAAGCCCTCTGAAATTATGTAGTCTAGCTATAGTTCAGACCAAGCCTGTATCCATATTTTGTAATTTACCTCAAAACTGCAAACCAATAGCTACGAAATCAAGAAAACAAACGTGTGATGATAAAAAATTTATCATTGATGAAGTAAAAAAACTTTTAGCTGAAGGAATAATTGAAAAACGCAAATCGTCATGGAGAACCAAGCACTTGTAATTACTTCAGAAAATCACAAGAAGAGAATGGTTATAGACTACTCACAAACTATTAATCGTTTCACCGATATTGATACATACCTCATGCCTAACCTTGAAAATATCATAAATGAAATTGCAAAATACAATATTTTTAATACTATTAAACTCAGAAGCGCATACTATCAAATACCAATTAAAGAAAATGAAAAAGCGTACACCGCTTTTGAAGCTGATGGACAGTTGTTTCAATTTACTAGAGTACCATTTGGTGTAACTAACGGTGTGGCTTGTTTTCAAAGAGTCATTGACGGCATAATAAAAGACGAAAATCTGGAAGGGGTATACGCATATTGGGATGATATAACAGTGTGTGAGGAAACGCAAGAAGATCATGATCTCAACCTCAATAAATTTTTAAATATTGTAAAGAAGTACAATCTTACAATAAACGACGAGAAGAGTAAATATTCAAAATCGATAATAAAAATACTTGGATACCTTGTCAAAAATGGAGAAATTCGTCTTGATCCTTCAAGATTAGAGCCACTCATAATATTACCTAATCCTCATAATACTCACGCATTGCAGAGAGCTTTAGGTATGTTTTCCCATTACGCCAGATAGATCCCTCGATTTTCAGAAAAAATGTACCGACTCATAAACTCAAAGTCATTCCCTTTATCATCTGAAGCGATAAAAGATTTTCAAGCAGTTAAAAATGATATAGCTAAGTCCGTCGTTAATTCTATTGATTCGAACATTCCATTTTTAGTAGAAGCTGATGCATCCAATCACGCTGTTGCTGCTTATCTTAGTCAAGCAAATCAACCAGTAGCTTTTTTCTCTAGTCATTAAAAAAATAGAGGCATTATTTATTTGGGAAAAAGTTTACCTTAATCACTGATCAAAAATCGGTATCCTTTATGTTTGACATGAATCATTCTAGCAAAATTAAAAATGCTGCAGCTACGATATAATATATAGGCCAGGAAAGACCAATACCGTTGCTGATACTTTCTCCAGAATATGTGGTACAACAATTCAAACTTCTCTCTTTGACCTTCATAAATCCCTATGTCATCCTGGTATAACAATAATAAATCATTGGATAAAGTCCAGAAATCTGCCTTACTCTATTGAAGAAATTCGTAATATCACTGCATCTTGTCCATTTTGTGCTAATTAAACTAAAATTAATTAAAATACAAGTAAAACTGATTCAAGCAACTAAGCCATTTGAAAGACTTAATTTAGATTTTAAAGGTCCACTGCCATCATCCTAAAGAAACAAATACCTTTTAAATATAGTCGACGAATACTCAAGATTCCCTTTTGCTTTCCCTTGTCCCTGTACCATCATAAAGTGTTTAAACCAATTTATTTTCTCTTTTTGGACTGCCTTCATTTATTCATTCCGATCAAGGGTCAGCATTTATGTCTACTGAATTAAAATCATTTTTATATGCCAGAGGTGTAACAACAAGTCCTAGTCCTACATATAATCCTAGAGGAAATGGTCAGATAGAGCGTTATAATGGTATTATTTGGAAGACAATTACTCTGGACTTAAAAACCAAAAACTACAATAAAGAAGATTAGGAGAAGGTGATCCCAGATGCTTTACACTCTATTAGATCATTGTTATCCACTGCCATAAATTGTACCCCTCTCGAGAGGATGTTTCTTCATAATAGAAAATCTACTTTTGGAACTTCAACACCTTCATGGGCACAACCAGGACCTATACTTTTTTAAATATGAACCAATCGTAGAAGAAGCGGAATTAATTGGTGCCAAACCGGAATATGCTTTAGTTAAATTTGCTAATGGAAAAGAAGTAAACGTTTCTCTTCGACACCTAGCCCCTAGAGGATATTTAGATCTTTTGGAAGACGATAGTACAGAACTTCAACCCTTACCTAGATAGAACTTCAACTAGTAAATCACAAAAAACGAATACTGTGGAAACTCAAGTAACCACAAACAAAATTCAACTGATGTTTCTACTCCAGAAGAAAATATATACACTAATCAACCGGCAGTTGAACTATCACCAAGAACCTTAAAATTTTTTATTACACAAGTATAATAATGTTATGCAAATATATCATCTATAAAGCCCCGTTTCCAGAGCTTTAACATCTCTTCTTGATCAATAGCAATTAAGCCCACTCATCTGCCGCTGGCAGAGTTACATTTATTTTTAAATAATAATATATTGAGTTTATATTATTATCAGAGGCATAGTGTAAATTCTCCAGCAGTACAATAGATTACAAAGAAGTAAAGTAATATTCAGACGTACCTTTTGCGGGAATTTATTTTTTATTGTCCCTTTTTTTGCTTTACGCCAAAGATAAAAAGCAACTAACATATATTTCGGTTCACCTTTAAATGGTGTTATTATCTAAACAAACCTAACCCGTACAGTAGACGACAGTCAGTTAATGTCGCTAGATTCCACCGGCGAGAGTGGAGAGGATAGTCGCATCTCACAAAATTGTAATGTTTGCTTCACCTGCTTCAACTATAATAAACAAACTATAAAAACTATGCAATAAATGCATTTTAAAAGTATTGAAGTAAGTAAAGTTTATATAAAGACACTTTTTTGGTTCTGCTCGCGGTACACTGATAGAGTTTGGTTGTCACTATCATGACTTGCCAATTTTCTTGGGGTCACATAATGGGATTGTTGTTCATTTTTTAAGTAAATTCGACTAATTTAACAATCAAATTTCGTCCGTGTAACCAACATTCAGAATTGTTTTGCCACATAAAGGTAAAATTCCTGGTAATAAAACGAAACACTTCCAATATTTTTAACATATTGTAACGATTGACCGAAATAGGGAATAAGGTCGTTATTAATTCTCGAATATATTTTTAAAATAAAACTATTGTTAAAATAAAACTATCAAAGTTTATTTAGAAGATTGATAACCGAAAACACAGTTAGTGAGCCAAGGTTTGATCAACAATCTTTTGTATCGAAAAAAGTCACGATCAAGAGATTATGGGGAAATCCTACCTGCTTGCTGATCGGAAAATCGATCAGGGATTCGGTTTTTAGCAAAGTGTGAGAAAGGTAGACATATAAAAGTAGTTAATTAATCGCGAAAGCATTGGGTGAAGCAGGAAAGGGTCAACGTTGAGTCAAGAGATAAACAAAGGGACTCACGCCTAGAGTTAATTGGACACATAAGAATTGTTAGAACGTAAGTACACATTTGTCAACGTCAAATCACCATTTTAACTCAAGTATGGCCACTCAGGCAACCCTTAGTGTTTTTGTGGGTTTAAGCAATAAAAACAATTAGTGTTCGTGTAAGTTAAACGTGCTAATATTATCTAGCCAAAAGGCTCACCCCTGTGCAATTTGCAACCTTAGAGGAGATCCCGTATCTTATCCCCAACCCGATCGTTAAAAGTGAAAACTTATAACGAAATAAACAGGATAGATTTAAGGGTAGGTAAGGTCACCCCTTAGCCCTATTTTACTGTGACATGGTGGAGGCGCCGATCCTAAGGGCGTGTGATTCAATAGGGCGAGCTTAAGTCTAGGTTGAAATTTATAAATTGGAAATAGTGATTTGAATGTTTAACAAATTATATGTTTGTAAATAACCTTTTCTTTCAGCCTATAGTGTTACAAATAAGTCTTATGTAGTGTGCGCGCTAAATATTTCTTTTACAAAGGCTAAATAGTTCCAATTCAAGATAATGACAATAAAATAGTGAGTGTCAATTAACTTTTTGTTTGGTGTTTTTTAATTTTATTATTTTTGTCATTGGGTTGATCGGGTTTGTTCTAGGGTAACTGCGGTTTTTAACTTGTTTGTTTTTTGTTTATGCGCCCTATATTTTTGTGAATAGTACGGCCTAATTAGAATCTATTTTCTAGTAGACCACGGCTAGCCAGTAGAAATATAGTGGAAAAAGTAGGATAGTATTGCTTCGTAGCGAAAACTGCCTGGCGTCGTCCTATAGCTAACACCAAACAGAATGAAACAATATTTTTAGTAGGAACAGTGCTCTGCGCAAATGGGGAATTAAAATTAAAATATTGCATAGGTGCCAAAAGAACGAAAAAAACCGTAACAATTTTAAACAATGTCACTGGGAAAACTCAAAATTGGACGAAAAATAAGGTGTAGGTTTTAATTAAAGATTTAAAATCAGTCACAAAGACCCAATTGAGTCACGTATTGGAAAATTTTAAATAAAGAAGAAACGGAGAAAAACCAAAATTTAACACAGCCAAAAGTTAGAAAACATGGCAGAATGATAATTATAGATTTTTTTTTAAGATTTGAAATTTAAGTACTTGGAACTCTTTAGGCCGGAATAAACCGCCAAAGGCAAAAATTGGTAGAAATACAGAAAAAGCAGGAAATATTAAAAGTGCAGTTTTTTAACCCAACGAAAAATTAAGTTTTTTTTTTGAGAAATTAGACAGATAATTTTTTTTTGGAAATTAGACAGATAATTTTTTTTGGGAAATTAGGAGTTTTTTAACTTAACGTAAAATTATTTTTTTGTAGTGGGCAGAAAGTGCTTGCCTTTTTCCTTACGTGAGATGTCAGTGTTTTTAATCAAGCAGAAGGTGCATGTTTTTTCTCATGTAAATTTTTTTTAAGATTTAAGCAGAGAGTGAACGTTTTTTTTCACTTAATTTTTTTGGAATATTTTCGATCAGGATTGAGTTAAAATCAGGCAAAGCACCCACAAGTTACACAAAAAAACAAATACTCTACGTTACCGTAAGAAAAAAAAAGTCGGCGCAGCCAAAAGGGCAAGACCGTTTGCAAAATCGGTAAAACAAAAAACGAATCCAAGTAAACTAACGTAAAAGTTTTGATATTTTTCTCTGTATCCATGGCATAAGGTTTATTTTTTGGGAATTGAACAGAAAACGACAATAAAATAATCTTAATTATCTTTTAAATTCAAATAAATTTAGCTAGCATAAAAATAATATTTGATCTATCTATATATTATTCTTTTAAACCGTGTGTAGGCCACATAATATAGTATTTTGCGCTGAGGTAGCAGAAGTTAATAACAGTGAACTATTGAGCAGGTTATGGTATATAAATGCAATTAACATGCGTCCATAAAAACAATTTTATCTTTATCAAATTTTTGTGGAAATCTTTTATAATAGAAAGTAAGGTTTAACTTATTAAACTTTCCTTTCTTTCTTTAAACTTTTTTCAATTTAGAATAAAATCTGTTTAAAACGGTTTGCCTAAATTAAAATTGATATTGGTCAAAAACGAAAAATCCAAATTTGCTTATATTTATGTGCGATTAAATATTTATTAAAAATCTTAAAAATTAATATCTTTTAATTTATTTCAAAAAAAAATTTAAGCCGATTGTTTTAGATCTTAAATTTCACCTAATTCCTGCATACAATATAGAACGAAGGTCGCGCATATTTGTTTTTTTCTGCCGAATTAGCAGAATAAGATATGGTCTATGCACTAAAAATTATATGTTGTGAATTGCCATTTTTGTCATATACTAGGTGTCCCAGAAAAAATTTGATCACAGTGGTGAATATCATTTTAACAATTTTAATATTCTGAAGAAAACTATTAACACAAAAGTCAACAGCGCACTAGCAAAAATCAACAGTAAAGAAAAAATTAAGAGGACAGTTAACACGTTTATTTTTAAGCAGAAAATATATTATCTTTTTTTACGGGCATTTAAATAGCAAAAGTGAAGAAGCCGGTCATTTTATTTAAAAACCAAGCTTTATTGAAAAAATTTAGGGCGGCGAGAAACATCGCTAATTTTTTTAGGCAAAAATTACAGTTTTTTAAACCTCTAAAATTGAATAGCAAAACCAGAAAGCTTTTTGGGTAACATAATTTGTGATCTAAGTCAAAATTAATTTTCTGCAAACGTTTTTAAGACGGCAAGTACCGAAAATCTCTATTCTCAGGCAAAAAATAAATCAGCCTTTTTTTATTTTTAAGAAGATAACAAAACTTTTATTTTTTTAAAAATATTTGAATATATACCAAAAAAAGAAAGCGTTTTGGGAGATGAATTGGGTGTCACTGAAATATTATTTTAGAAAATATTAAGGGGGCAGTTAACTGACCTCGATTTTTTTTTTTCATGTCTGTTGTGTAATATCGCTACCAGTAATTCAGGTTTCCAAAAACATTAAGGTGGCAGTAAACACATTTACTTGAGTTTGTTAAAAAAACAATATATTAAAATAATAATAGCCATTCTAGAGAACTTTTAGTGGTAGAATCGTCGGCAAAGAGAGAATTCAAATAGTTACTTTCCACAAAAATTAAGATAACGGTTTTGGTAAAAAAGTTTTGGAAAAAATTCGTTGTTTTTTAGTGTGTCCGTCAAGTTAGAAAACGTCTAATACAAGAGATTAAGGGGACGGTTACGATTTTTTTTAAAATATTATTTTGCAAAAATATAGTGTGGAAAAAAATATTTTTTTGGTAGAGTGGTTTACTAAAATACTTGTAGTAGAAGTTAAGGGGACAGTTAATTTTTTTTGCCAGAGAGTAGTGGGAAAACCATTTTTGTGTTGAAAATTTTTAATGCTGAAATTGATTTCAAAGAATTAACTTAAGAAATTGGCCCCAATAAAATTAAGGGAGCGATAAAACCTTAAATAGTTTTTCTTCTCCTCCCTAGAAATATCAGAAAGGATATTTTTTTGGAGTATGTTAACTAGTAAGACGTGATTTCGAAACAGTCAATTTCGGGGTCTCCAGGAAAATTTAAGAGGACGGTTAACAGAGATTTTGTAAAAATAAAATTTATTTTGGGTTTTTTTTTTATTAAATTTCTTTTTAAATTTTTTGGAAAAACATAGTTTTGGTGTAGTCTTCATCATAGGTACATTAGGCTATTAAGTGAAAGCAGCATACCTAAATTAAGAATGCCTTTAAGTAAAAGAGCAAATTATTAAATATTAAAATTAATTATGCATATAATTATAATAAATTAATTAAT
Source organism: Oxystoma pomonae (assembly GCA_963921995.1). Lineage (NCBI taxonomy): Eukaryota > Metazoa > Arthropoda > Insecta > Coleoptera > Brentidae > Oxystoma > Oxystoma pomonae. The sequence continues at coordinate 48,592,457 of OY998166.1, forward strand.
AAAACACTACGCAGCGCGATAAATCAGGAAGAAAGAAAAAAGGACGTTTAGAATCAGCAAGATGTCGAAAAACGATCCGTAATGGACAAGTCGACAAAGTTCTGAGAGTTCAGGAGATGACGCTTTTACGCGACAATCGCGCGCCCCGAGAAGGCCGAGTTCGAAGCACAGGTCAGCGAACGACCGCCGGATACACCGAGAGAACCAGGACAATAAGGGCGAAACTCAAATGAACTCAGGAAGCGACTCCAATATGGAGGAATGTGTGTCGAGAGCGACAGGAAGGTTGGCCAACCCGGAGGAAAACTCGAGCAAAATACCTCTTGTTAAAAAAGCAGAGACACAAGGGCAGCGCAGGCGCCATCGAGAAGAGAAATGAAAACTGCGCAATCACAAGAAGAAAGGGTTTATCCAAGGCAGGGAAGACTGAGAAAGCCCTCCCTTTTTCGCGGTTAAACGTGGTACCTATGTTGCGCCCTAGCGGCGGAGAGCAGTATCCTAGTTCAACACGCAAGAGTACGGCAATCACACATTTTGAGACAGATTGCCAAGGGCGAATCCGTGGGGAGATAGAGCAACGCTCTATCCCATCAAGCAAACAAGGAAACGAGGATACACAAGTAAGTATTGTAAAAATCTTTTCAGGGCATGTCTGGTATGCGCAAAGTTGCCGACGAAGAAATTTTACAGGAACAGACTGCGCAAATGAGATTTACCGAAAAGAAAAGAAATTGCGCACAAGCACGCTACAAAAACAAGGAAAAGAAGCCAGAGAACACAAGGACGCCCACCAGATATTTGCCTCCATCAACAACGAGGGAAAGCCACACGCTGGATTTGACCATCCGCAATTGTCAGTCATCATTTTCTCCAGCGCAACAGCCAGCTTCACAATTTCCAAGCGATTTTGGTCGAGCGGGCTAAAGTTATGTTACTCTAGCTCATTTTTGGAGGGCGTAGCCCTTAAATAGTTTGAAGTATACTCCACAAGGGTCGTGAACCTAGATAACACGTGGAAAACCATAAAACAGGACTTTCTGCGGGACTGGGGAAAAACTACAAGCAGAAAAGAAGCTAGGAGAAATCTTTAGAAAAAGACACAGGGCAGTATAGAGAGCACGCTAGAGTTCTACCACGATGCATCTATACATTCAATACGACCCTGCACTTTAGTTCGAAATGTTCTTAGACTACTTCGAAAAAGATCTCACCAAAGAAGCCGCAAGAGAGTATAACTATTTCACAAACCCCAACAGGACCCCCAGAGATTTAGAGGCAATAAAAGACGTCGCGAAAGCCATAGACATGGCTCCAACAGACGAACTACAAAATAGAGGCTTGAGAAGTAACAACAAGTTGTACCATTCAAGGACTTACCTGGAAGGATTCAGCAATCTGGGTCAATCAAGAGGTTATGAAAACGACCGAGTTAAAGAATACGCCGAGACCGCAAAGCGGGCCCTATCAGAGTCACCACGCCGCACAGGACTTTCACCCGACAGACAACACAAGACCAAGTTCTTCGTACAACAGAAATGGCAAGCTGGATACGCGCGCAGCAGACTATCGCAGCAAGTGCTTCGCGTGTCACCGCATAGGAAACTACGCAACGACTTGCCCAAGTGACTTTTTAAGAAAGAAAAGAATAACAGAATACTAGGCGTAACAGAGAACAAATGCACGAGCCAATCTGACCAATTTTGAGGGATGCTAAACACGGGAAAATTGCCTACATTGAAATGCAAAATCGAGGAGACAAATGAGAACCTCTTCAAAAGCACGCTTTATGCCACTGTGTAGATGCGACACTTAAAATGGGACAGGGAATAGCGGCACAATTTAAAAAACTGTTTGGCAATATTGACTTGCTTAAGGCCCAAAAACCGCGCCTAGGCAACATGGTCATCACAACAACCAGGAAAAAACCGGTCCATAACTTAGTAACGAAAGGCAACGCGTGGGAAAAACCTGAGTACAGGGATCTGTTTAAATCTTTGCTGACAATGAAAAAATACATGAAAGAGATTAACATTAGAAGACTAGCGATGCCACGCATTGGATGCGGGCTAGACCGCTTAAATTGGGACACGATATCCAAGATGGTTAAATTAGTATTTGCAAATGCAGAGGTCGAAATTTTAATTTTTAACTGGAGCCCGGGCGAGTTAAAAGAGGGTAGAAAATCAAATAAAACTAAGGAGAAGATAAAAAAAACATTAAGACAAAACTAAAAAGAATAAAAGCAGAACAGAACAGATGGCGATCCCTAGTACCCCCAAGTTAAATGTGAAAATAGAATAGAGCCCACGTACAAGCACACAACGTAAACCCACACCTAAGGAAAATTTAGACAGAACGATTCCCAACGTCGAATCACGGTCAACGCAGGTCCAGACCCGCAAAGATACCATGCTCGATTGGATGGCTGACCACTGCTGGACACCACCGGAGAACCGGGAGAAAATACACCCACGCAACAAGCAGAAATAGCCCAAGAGCAATTTAGGTGGACGATGGATGGATCACACAGCTGTTTGCTTCACCTATAAGAAAAAATTAAGGTAGCACTAGTTGATTTTGGCGTGCTACAGTTTAAGAAAGAAAGGACACTAGATCTGGAGATCATGACCTCTGAGGGGGAAAACGTCCCGAATCTAGAGAACTTTCAATTAAAAGTTGACTTCTTTTTAAAGAGAAAAAAGACGGCGCAGTCCTTACCGTAATTCGTGGGAAAAAAGCTTCGAATGGACATCAAGTCTCATAACCACACACCCGTACCACTGTACTAGGATTGTTGGGTTGGATTTCTGCAGCGGAAAAAAGAAAATAATACATTAGTAACGGTGAAAGAGGAATACGAGGACGAGGATATGGTGACGATGGAGGACCACGAACTAGGACATATGAAAAAATTGGAATTATTACTGGAAGAATATAGCGATGTCTTCGCGAAGGCAACAACATACATGGGCAGAACTCAATTAGCAAAGCATAATATTGAATTATTGGATAATGAGCCCGTTCAGTCTCGCCCATACCGAGTAAGCCACAAAGAAAGAGAAATCATAGCAGAACAGATCCAAGAGATGGAAAAACACAAAATTATAACCCCTGCCACTCTCCATACGCATCACCCATCGTGCTGGTGAAGAAAAAATGTGGAAAGGTAAGGTTTTGCGTTGATTTTAGAAAATTAAACGAGAAGACAGTCAAGAACAGGTAGCCCATTCCCTCCATGGATACAATTTTTAGTTATTTAGGGGGTAGTAAGTACTTTAATAGCCTAGATCTGTTAAGCGGCTATTGGTAGGTAGAAATGGACGAAGGAAGCAAAGATTACACTGCTTTTGTCACAGAGGGCTTAAAGCAATATAGGTTTAAAGTACTGGCTTTCGGAATATTTACAGCCCCAAAGACAAGGTATTTGATGGAATGAAATGGAACGGAGTATTAATTTACCTAGATAATGTCTGCATCCATAGTCCTGACATGGAATCCCATCTGGCTACACTGAGAGGGGTACTCGGTAGGTTAAGGGTGGCGGTCTTGACACTGTCACCCAAAAAATCGGTATATCTCAAAAAAAATTACGCTATTAGTTTTTACAGTGAATGAAAACGGGGTTTTGCCAGACAAAGAGAACAAAAATTCAATAGTCAAGCTCCAGACCCCGAAAAAAATTAAAGACTTTTAGTCATTCATAAATCAGAAAAATCTGAAATTTGTTTTGGGGGCGAGAGCAACAAAAGGCTATTGACACACTAAAGGAAAAGTTGGTTACAGCACCAGTACTAGTTCATTTCAACCCAGAAAAAGACACAATTCTGCACGTAGATAGCAGTAAAATGGGCATTGGAGCCGTCCTACTACAAGAAGATGACGCAGGGGTACCTCACCCAATAGTATTCGTGAGCAGAACATTAAACAAGAACGAGAAGAATTATACAATCTTAGAAATAGAAGGGCATTATATTTTCGGTAGAAAAATCCGGATTATAAGTGACCACTACGACCTATGCTGGTTTAAAAGTATTAAAAACTCTGGTAAATTGATAAGATGGAGTTTAAAACTATCAGAATACGACTACACCATAGAACACAGAAAGGGATGCGACAATAGGGACGCAGATTGTCATCTAGATCCCCATTGGAAAATCTCACAGAAACGAGTAGAACAATGGACGTGGATGAAGTACCAACATTCAACATACGAGCCCAGGACCGGCAAGAAGTTGTATCCCATACTACATACATACATACTTAAACCAGAAGAAATAAGAGAATTACAAGATAAGGACAGAAAAATCAGAGAAATAATAGAGGCTGTAAAATACCCAACGGCGGATCACTTGGGCATTACTAAAATATTGTGCAAAATAAAAGAGCGGTTTTACTGGGATACGTTACAGAAAGACATAATAAAGTTTGTGAAAGGTTGCAGGGATTGCAAAGCACACAAAGATAGTAAAGATAAACCAGCGGGCAACTTACAGCCAATTGAAATTGATCTGCCCTTTTAGAAATTAGGAATTGACCTGCTAGGACCAATGACAGCGAGCTACGGAAATACTATGATAGTAGTGGCAACCTGTTATGTCACCAGGTATGTGGAATGCAAGGCTATAGCGAATGGAAAGGCGGAATCGGTCGCAGCATTTATTTTAGAAAATATCGTGTTAAAACATGGTGCCTTCCAGACCATGGTAAGCGATCAAGGGTTAGTATTTTGCTCAGAATTGGTCCAAGAATTGTTAAAATTGATGGGAGTATACAGTAAATATATGACAAGCCAGCATGTAATGGGCTAACAGAGAGTTTTAACGGGACTTTGGTAAATATTCTGGCCATTTATACTAACACCCAACAGACGGATTGGGCCAAATATGTACTATTGTGTCAATTCGCTTATAACACCAGCAGGCAAGAATCCACCAAATATTCACCATTTGAATTGGTATATGGTAGACCGCCAGTCCTGCCAAGCGAAGCACAGATATTGGAAGCTGACTGCAGGACAAGCACGAAAGAAATTAGAGAACGCGCACTAGCCCTAAGAAGCATGGCGGTGCCAAATATTCTCATGAGACAGAAAAAAGGTAAGCGTATCTATGACGACAAGCATACTCCACTACGTTTCGAAGTAGGGCAAAAAGTAAAAGTATGCATTCCGATAAAGAAAAAGGGGAAGACCGAGAAACTTTTGCTTAGATACTTTGGGCCATATACCATTGAGGAGAAGCTCAGTGATGTAGATTACATGATTAAGAAAGGCTCAGGGGCAAGCACCAAGTTTGATAGAGTGAATATTAGCAGAATATTACCCTATCACGACGCATGAATACAGAGACCTATAGAAAGAATGGAAAAGAAGCGGAAATAAGCAAACAGAAAGAACCAGAAAATAGTCGGAGAACCGGTGTTCAGGATAACGTAATAGTGAATATGTTGACTGAGGAAGAAACCGACCTCGAAGAAGAGACCGACTTCGAAGAAGGGAGTCATCTCGAGGAAGAAACCGACGTCGAAGAAGAGGTCGAAGAAGAAACAAAAATCTATTTGGTGGTTATAAAAGATTACACCTTGAAAACAAACAAATTAAAGGAAGTAGAGATAGGTATAGTAAGTGATAAATCACTAGAGGAAAAGGAGATCAACTACCTTAAATATAAAAGAGAGAGAGATAGACACTCCTTAGAGGCATTAAGCTGTTGAGTTACCCATATGTAGCAGGAAACAAGTGGTTCATATTGATCGTGGCTACAATGGACAGTACATGGACACTGGAAAAAGGAGAAAGCCTAGGATCCCTAGTCCGGGATGATTTAGCGGAAAAAAATGAAAGACATAAAGAGAGGGTAAAACGAAAAAATTCCGTTCTCAAACAGGAGGCTGCAGCTCCAGTTAGAAGCGGGAGAGTTCAAATTCTAAAAATGATCGAATAGGATTGGGGTCAAAATGAAAGAATATACCACTTGAGATGAAAGGGTAATTTTATTATTAAAAGGAAGCTTAATTAAGACTATTTGAGGTGAGATCCAAACAAATCTAATCCTTCCCAAACCAAGAGGAGGATAAGTAAAAAATAGCCAAGTCAGTAGGTTAGGAAAACAGACCGGTCTAACAGTGTAAATAAAAGAAAAAGGAATTCTCTAGTCCAGTTTATCTGTTAAGGTGTAAATAGGAAATTAACAGTTAGGAAAAAACTTTGAGAAAGTAGGAAAAGTATAGTAGTTAAGGAATAGGTTTTGTAGGTAGGTTTATATAGGTATATATATTTGTTTTGCCATTCCACAGAGTGTTATATTTGTAATCAATGGCGATTTTTTTTTAAGTGAAATCCACCGGATAATAGATTTAACTAAAAAATAGGTAGCAAAATAAGTAACGGTGCATAAATACCAATAAATACAATACGAATAAAATTTGTGGGCACATAGTTAGATCTGAAATTTTTCAAAAACAACGGAAAAAAAGAGAGATGAGTAGGAAAAAGCCTATATTTATTATAGTTTGGCCAACTATACATAAATGAACAAAAACCATAGTAAATATATAAATCAATTTGATAAACTGATGTTATAAGGGCACAACTTCAAATGGTCGGAACAAAGATTTTAAATTTTATTTGCAATTATAAACGACCTTACTAGGAAAAATACTCCTAAAAGCCTGTCTGGTGACTATTCCAAAAAAAACGCGGGCGATTATCGCAGGAATAAATCGCGCTACAGGCCGAATGGAGAAATAAGAAGCTACAATGCTGAACTACAGATAAGCACAGCACAATACTCAGATTAATAGTAATCTCCATCAATTTTTTTTTGAGGCGCGTTTATTTAGTCAGTAAAAATTTGAGTAAATAACCGCAATTTTTGCTTTTTATACAATAATTTCATTTGTTTATTCAGTAGATGCATAGACTGTCTAAACAAAGAATTTTAAGATATTAAATACGCATTTTACCTACAATGAATAAACAGCGAAACAAGTTTCCCAAAAAACAAGAAAGTTGTGCAAACAAACTGACAAAGTTTGATTTTTTTTTTAGATAAAATATTAATTACAATTATATATTTACTATGAGAAAGGTAGAATCTAAAGAAAGAGGAAGAAGAAATTGGGTTGCAAACCAATTTTATTTCTAGAGGGAATCTCACCCTGACGGTAGTGTGCAAATTATTGGAATTTTATTACCTTGCATAGAAAAATTAATTTTAGTCTTAACGTAGGTCATACTTTAGGTACTTAGCACAGATTTTTTTTAGACACTGGTATGTGATCAGTACGGAACAAGTAAAAATATTAAAGGAATAAAAATTGTTATAATTCAAATTAAATTAGTTAATAAATATACGGGGGCAAATAGAAGAATTTAAAAAGGTAACTTAGTATAGGAAGAGGTCGCATTGCACTACCAGGGCGAAATCGCCAAGTATTTAGCGTATAAGAAAACAATAATATAGGCGAACTACGTAGGGTAAATAAATAGGAGACAGTAATAGAAAAAGAAGGTTGAAAAAAATGCGGTTGACCAATGTTTTAGGCCTTAATAAAATGGTAGCATTACTAGGGGAATAACTATACTAAATTGGGTAAAGTTGTAGTCAAAAGATAGAATAAAAAAAAATCGGTGCAAGAGCGAAAAAAAGCTATGTTAGGTATGTAGCAATACAATAAGGTTAACGAGGTGCCATATTCAAAACAAACAAAAGAAATGTCTAAAGGCGTTACTTTAACGGCAGGTTGAAAGCAAGGAAAGACTTGTACTGTCTTTTCGAAGCTATGGCAAATAACGTTAATTTATTTTTATTTTTCAGACTTAGGACACGTTCTAGTATAATTCCCAAAGTTATCTAAGCGAGTTTTAGGGTAAATGAGAAATATCTTGGTAGACATTAAGCCTGCACGCTTTATGTCTGCATAAAATATTTCGGTTAGAGTTTTTTATTTTGGTACGATATTTGTATCTTTTAAATCTACACATCTACTCATTTTCTGGAAAAGATCTACAACACAAATGTTTCTATTCTAAACATTTTTGTGTAACAGTTTTTCTTTAATTTATTCTTGAAAGTCGAAATTTCTTGGGCGGCAGCAAAAATATAGGCCGAAACAGATATTGTTCTAGTTTTCTTGGCCTTTTAATACAAAATATATAGCAATACTAAATATATTTAAAAATAAGAAGTCACCACGAAGTTATAAGTTAAATAATGTTATCCACCTAGCATATATTAAGCCGCAATAAGAATTTAATCTGACACTTCTGTTGTTGTCTGTTTTCTTGATGGAAAAACAAGACGTCCCAGCCAGTTGACCTATGGTTTACGCGCTGACACACCTATACAAGCAGCAGTTCTGCACTACAACTTGCCCACAAAGAAGAGGTCGTCCCCCATGGGGAAAGGATACTCAGAGAAAATATAAGAGATCAGGGTACCGTAAGAGACACTTACACATGGAGTATAGAGCGGTAAAGGTACACGGGAGTGCCCTAAAATAGACAGTGAGCGCACCCGAGACATACACGTTTTAAATAAAGATCACAAGGTGTAAAAAAACACACAAAAAACGTGGTTTTAAAAAAAATTTGAAACGTGTAAAAAGTAACTTCAAATCGGTGTACGGACGTTTTCGGGACAAAGTCTGAACCGGAAAAATTGTTTAGGCGCGAGGACACAAAACTTAGTGCCTCGAGCAAGAACTTTTAGGAAATAAACTTTTCAAAAGCCAGACCTTTTTAGACTGGATCAATTTTTCTTTTTTAAATTGTAATGGTTTTTTTCAAAAAAGCATTTAGTTCTTTTTCGTAATTCCTTGTTTTTCTGACTTCTTCTTGGAGGTCTATTAATGTCAAATCCCGTTCTTCTTCTTCCTGTTCTTCTTCTTCCTGTTCATCTTCTTCCTGTTCATCTTCTTCCTGTTCTTCTTCTTCCTGCATTTCTTCCTGTTCATCTTTTTGTTCATTTCCCTGGTCTTCTTCCTGTTCTTCTTCTTCCTGTTTTACAGGCGTTGAGGTCCAGAGAGGGTTGAATGGGGACTTTAGTCTGATGTTTTGCAGTATTTTTACTTTTTTGGTATTGTTTGTCCCCCACCCTATCGGTTTCACTTGTGAAAAACTCCCATCCCGGACCTCAACGTCCGAATCTTCTTCTGGCTGTATAACTTTCTCCATAAGCTTCATATTTTTCTTGCCAATGGCAGACTTAAATTTGATTTTGGTACTTTCATTTTGGTCTTTTTAGTAAACTAAAGTTATTTCTTAAATTGAAGCTATTTAAAGCAACGTTCTTGATCCCCTCTTTTTACATTTTATCTGTGCTTCCATGTAATTTTGGTAGATGTTTTTCTTGGTTCGCAAATAACGGTTTATATGCAATTTAAAAACTTGACAGAGGTACTAAATAACAGTTAAAATAAATGATGACCATAAAAATCGAGAAAGGTATTACATTTATTCATCAGATAATAAATAAACCTTATAAAGTGGACTCTTGAGTAACGGTAGATGCATTTTAAAAACTTGAACCGCTTTTCGAGAACGTATAGGTACTATAAAAACTTGAACAGGACCTTAAATTTATCAGATATTTAAGGTATATACCGTAATTTCATGAGAAATTTACCAGCTGTGTGGACCAATTTAATTGGTTATGGTAATTTTATGTAGGTATATTATACCAGAATGCACTACACCTGTAAATTCCGTTACAGACATTTTTTTTTGCAAACCCGTATCAAGACCCTAACAATAAAATGAAACGAAGTATATTTTTTATAAATTTGGTTTTATTTCCATAAACCACTTATGAATTATTTTTTCATAATTTTGTCTGTGTTTGAATTGTTTATTCTGCCACATCATTTTAGCATATTCACAATTTGGTAAGAGTCGTACATGTTCATAAAAAGGACAGTCTGTTTTTAAAAAATTGTATATTTGCTCATTACAATAATGGCATTGTGCTATATCCTTATCATTTTTGTAGAAAAATCCCGACAAACTTAAATCTTCAGGCTTCAACAATCCGGGCCAATTTTGAAAAGTTCTTAATCTACAATCATTTAATTTCATTTCTTGTATTTGGTATTTCATTTCATTTCTGGTACTTGATACATCAAAACTTGTGTTGGGTACATCATAACTTTCAAGACACATTTTAAATAAAAGCAGATAACTGACTAAGCTTTAATTTTTTTATCACTTATCAAGTTTAAGACTTTCCCCCTCCAAAAGAAATTTGACCCCACCCCAAACGTAGCCGACTCTCTGGATTACCTAATAATTTTTTGAAACCTCTGAATTTATGTAATAACTATAGTTGTGACCTAGTTTACTGCAATACATCTGTAAGACAAAAAGGTGTGGTTCAATTTATCACCTACTTTCTAACAGGTTCTTCAAGGTATTGCCCAAGACATCTGTGACCCGGTTTACAAAATTTGTATCTCTGAATTTATGATGATTAATAACCAGTTGTGACCTAGTTTACTGCAATACATCTGTAAGACAAAAAGATGTGGTTCAATTTATCACCTACTTTCTAACAGGTTTTTCAAGGTATTGCCCAAGACATGTGGATCCCCCCACCCCATGTGTGAATCTTTGGCTCTCAAAATCCCTATGTTAATTCTTATGGGCGAATCTTTGAATCTTCAGCCAGAACCGGCGAAAACACTCTACTTTGCGCATACTAGACGTGTCGGCCCTGAAGGGATTTTTACGATACTTGATTGTGTATCCTCGTTTCTTTATTTGCTTGATGAGATAAAGCGCTGCTCTATCTCCCCACGGGTTCGCCCTTGGCAATCTGTCTCAAAATGTGTGATTGCCGTACTCTTGCGTGTTAAACTAGGATACTGCTCTCCGCTGCTAGGGCGCAACATAGGTACCCCGTTTAACGTGAGATAATTTGCTCGACTGAGAACCGTGATCTCCCTGTCCGACACTGTGTCTCTAACGTTAGCTATTGTAGGCGGCCTCTGCTCCTCCGGATATTTGATCCTCTGTGCTATGACCATAAGATTTGGCTAGTGTAGGGAGTTTTCCCCCGGGTTGGCTAACCTTCCTGTCGCTCTCGACCCACGTTCCTCCATATTGGAGTCGCTTCCTGAGTTCATTTGAGTTTCACTCTTATTGTCCTGGTTCTCTCGGTGTGTCAGGCGGTCGTTCGCTGACCTGTGCCCTCAACTCGGCCTTCTCGGGAAGCGCGATTGACGCGTAAAAGCGTCATCTCCTGAACTCTCAGAACTTTGTCGACTTGTCCGTTACAGATCGTTATTCGACATCTTGCTGATTCTAAACGTCCTTTTTACTTTCTTCCTGATTTATCGCGCTGCGTAGTGTTTTTAATATATATATATATAATTAATTTTAATATTTAATAATTTGCTCTTTTACTTAAAGACATTGTTAATTTAGGTATGCTGCTTTCACTTAATAGCCTAATGTACCTATGATGAAGACTTCACCAAAACTATGTTTTTCTAAACACGACATGAGCTATAAATCGCCTCCTTAATTTAAAAAGAAATTTAATAAAAAAAAACCCTAAATAAATCTTATTTTTCCAAAATTTCTGTTAACCGTCCCCTTAGATTTTCCTGGAAACCCCGAAATTGACTGTTTCGAAATAACGTCTTACTAGTTAACATACTCCAAAAAAAATATCCTCTCCGATATTTCTAGGTAGGAGAAGAAAAATTATTTAAGGTTTTATCGCTCCCTTAATTTTTATTGGGGACAATTTCTTAAGTTGATTCTTTGAAATCAATTTCAGCATTAAAAATTCTCAACACAAAAATGGTTTTCCCACTACTTTCTGGCAAAAAAAATTAACTGTTCCCTTAACTTCTACTATTTAAAAACAGGTATTTTAGTAAACCACTCTACCAAAAAAATATTTTTTCCACACTATATTTTCGCAAAATAATATTTAAAAAAAAGTCGTAACCGTCCCCTTAATCTCTTGTATTAAACGTTTTCTAAATTGACGGACACACTAAAAAACAACGTATTTTTTCCAAAACTTTCTTACCAAAACCGTTTTCTTAATTTTTGTGGAAAGTAAATATTTCAATCCTCGCTTTGCCGACGATTCTACCACTAAAAGTTCTCTAGAATGGCTATTATTATTTTAATATATTGTTTTTTTAACAAACTCAAGTAAATGTCTTTACTGCCACCTTAATGTTTTTCGAAACCTGAATTACTGGTAGCGATATTACACAACAGTCATGGAAAAAAAATCGAGGTCAGTTAACTGCCCTCTTAATCTTTTCTAAAATAATATTTCAGTGACACCCAATTCATCACCCAAAACACTTTCGTTTTTTGGTATATATTCAAATATTTAAAAAAAAAATAAAAGTTTTGTTATCTTCTTAAAAATAAAAAAAGGTTGATTTATTTTTTTGCCTGAGAATAGAGAATTTAGGTACTTGCCGTCTTAAAAACATTTGCAGAAAATTAATTTTGACTTAGATCACAAATTATGTAACCCAAAAAGCTTTATGTTTTTGCTCTTCAATTTTAGAGGTTTAAAAAACTGTAATTTTTGCCTAAAAAAATTAGCGATGTTTCTCGCCGCCCTAAATTTTTTCAATAAAACTTGGTTTTGAGATAAAATGACCGCCTTCTTCACTTTTGCTATTTAAATGCCCGTAAAAAAAGATAATATATCTTTTGCTTAAAAATAAACGTGCTAACTGTTCTCTTAATTTTTTCTTTACTGGTGATTTTTGCTTGTGCGCTTTTGACTTTTGTGTTAATAGTTTTCTGCAGAATATTAAAATTGTTAAAATGAAATTCACCACTGTGATCAAATTTTTTCTGGGACACCTAGTATATGAAAAAAATGGCATCTCACAACATATAATTATTCTTGTTAGTTACAATCTAATTTTATTAAGATAATATTACAAGTGCATAGACCATTTCTTATTCTGCTAATTCGGCAGAAAAAACAAATATGCGCGACCTTCGGTCTATATTGTATGCAGTAATTAGGTTAAATTTAAGATCTAAAACAATCGGCTTAAAATTTTTTTTTAAATATATTAAAAGATATTAATTTTTAATATTTTTAATAAATATTTAATCGCACATAAATATAAGCAAATTTGGATTTTTCGTTTTTGACCAATATCTATTTTAATTTCGCCAAACCGTTTTACACAGATTTTATTCTAAATTGAAAAATGTTTAAAGAAAGAAAAGAAAGTTTAATAAATTTAACCCTACTTTCTATTATAAAAGATTTCCACAAAAATTTGATAAAGATAAAATTGTTTTTATGGACGCCTGTTAATTGCATTTATATACCCTGACCTGCTCAATACTTCACTGTTATTAACTTCTGCTACCTCAGCGCAAAACACTATATTATGTGGCCTACACTCGGTTTAAAAGAATAATATATAGATCAAATATTATTTATGCTAGTTGAATATATTTGAATTTAAAAGATAATTAAGATTTTAATTTTATTGTCGTTTTCTGTTCAATTCCCAAAAAATACACCTTATGCCACGGATACAAAGAAAAATGTCAAAAATTTAACGTTAGTTTACTTGGATTCGTTTTTTATTTTACCAATTTTGCAAACGGTCTTCCCCTTTTGGCTGCGCCGACTTTTTTTTTCTTACGGTAACGTAGAGTTTTGTTTTTTGTGTAACTTGTGGGTGCTTTGCCTGATTTTAACTCAATCCTGATCGAAAATATTCCAAAAAAATTAAGTAAAAAAAAACGTTCACTCTCTGCTTAAATCTTTAAAAAATTTTACATGAGAAAAAAAACATGCACCTTCTGCTTAATTAAAAACACTGACATCTTACGTAAGGAAAAAGGCAAGCACTTTCTGCCCATTACAAAAAAAATAATTTTACGGTGATTAAAAAACTCCTAATTTCCCAAAAAAAATTCTCTGTCTAATTTCCAAAAAAAATTATTTGTCTAATTTCTCAAAAAAAAACTTAATTTTACGTTGGGTTAAAAAACTTCACTTTTAATATTTCCTGATTTTTCTGTATTTCTACCAATTTTTGCGTTTGGCGGTTTATTCCGGCCTAAAGAGTTCCAAGTACTTAAATTTCAAGTCTTTAAAAAAAATCTCTAATTATCATTCTGCCATGTTTTCTAACTTTAGGCTGTGTTAAATTTTGGATTTTCTCCGTTTCTTCTTTATTTAAAATTTTCAAATACGTGACTCAATTGGGTCTTTTTAACTGATTTTAAATTTTTAATTAAAACCTACACCTTATTTTTCGTCCCAGTGAGTTTGTTTAAAATTTTTACGGTTTTTTTCGTTTTTTTTGGCACCTATGCAATATCTTAATTTTAATTCCCCGTTTGCGCAGAGCACTGTTCCTACTAAAAATATTGTTTCATTCTGTTTGGTGTTAGCTATAGGACGACGCCAGGCAGTTTTCGCTACGAAGCAATACTATCCTACTTTTTCCACTATATTTCTACTGGCTAGCCGTGGTCTACTTGAAAATAGATTCTAATTAGGCCGTACTATTCACAACAACATTCGCCCAACTAAAAAAATGTTCAAGCAAGTCAAAAACCGCAGTTACCCCAAAACAAACTCGATCAACCCAATGAAAAAAATAATCAACCCTTTTCTAGCAAATATATGGACATACAAAACAACATTAAGTGAAAAAATATACTTCAACAGCTTAGAAAAAAATCATGCAAAATTATCCTCTTCTTAAAAAACACCAAACAAAAAGTTAATTGACACTCACTATTTTATTGTCATTATCTTGACTTGGAACTATTTAGCCTTTGTAAAAGAAATATTTAGCGCACACTATATAACACTTATCTGTAACACTACACGGTGAAAAAAAAGGTTATTCACAAACATATAATTTGTTAAACATTCAAATCACTATTTCCAATTTATAAATTTCAACCTAGCCTTAAGCTCGCCCTATTGAATCGCACACCCTTAGGATAGGCGCCTCCACCATGTCACAGTAAAATAGAGCTAAGGAGTGACTATTTCCTACCCTTAAATCTATCCTGTTTATTTCGTTATAAGTTTTCACTTTTAACGATCGGGTTGGGTCAACAGAGTTGGCTCAAACCGAACGATTGCCTAGGGGGTCGAGATACGGGATCTCCCCTAAGATTGCAAATTGCACAAGGGTGAGCCTTTTGGCTAGATAAAATTAGCACGTTTAACTTACATGAACACTAATTGGATTTATTGCTTAAACCTACAAAAACACTAAGGGTGGCCTGAGTAGCCCTACGTGAGTTAAAATGGTGATTTGACGTTGACAAATGTGTACTTACATTCTAACAATTATTATGTGCCCAATTGACTCTAGGCGTGAATCCCTTTCTTTATCTCTTGACTCGGCGTTGACCTGTTCCTGCTTGGAGCTGGCATAACTGCGTCCTTTCGGGCCAGTCACCCAATGCTTTCGCGATTAATTAACTACTTTTACACTTCAGTGAGCTTTCTTGCGACGCCATCGCTTAATCGAGAACGAAAGTCTACTTTTCTCACATTTTGCTAAAAACAGAATCCCTGATCGATTTTCCGATCAGCAAGCAGGTAGGATTTCCCCCTAATGACTTGATCGTGACTTTTTTCGATACAAAAGATTGTCGAGCAAACCTTGGCTCGCTAACTGTGTTTTCGGTTTATCAAACTTTTAAATAAACTTTGATAGTTTTATTTTAAAAATAGTTTTATTTTAAAAATATATTCGAGGATTAAGAACGACCTTATTTCCTATTTCGGCCAATCGTTACATTCCCCCTCCCTCTGTAAGAACTGCCACAAGTTCTTGTAGCCACTCCGCCTAGAGTCGATTTGAGGCCTATGACTACAAAAAGGTGAAATGGGTGAATTATTGATGAGTTCCACTATATAACATAAAATTTGCAATTGCAATTGGTCTCCAACTACCATGGTTTCCAGAAGAAAAAAAATAAAATCAATATTTTATAATGAAACCAGTGAGTAGTGTAAAACTAATAAAAAAAATTAAATTAATTAAATGAAATAAGCCCAATTTGGCTGACAAACAACACATGCTATTGGAGATCGATTCCTACTGACATTGTTGCATGTTTTTTACATTCTATTTAGAAGTCTTTATGTTACAACCGAAAACAACACCTCACGACCCTCTCCTGTACCTTTTCCGAAGCTGTCACCCTCTTTGACCGAAAACAACACCACTCGGTGAAAGTCTCTTTCGTCGCCCCCATAATCATTTCTTACCCAAAAAAAAATCTGCATTTAGCTTGTCTAGTCTCTTATGCAAAGAATTTTATCAAAAGTCAAAAAGTATAGCTTTTTACTACGCGGCTGACTTGCTCTGTCTCCGCGAATACAATGTGACTCTGAGCTGTTTGCCACTATGTCTCTTCGTGCCTTCTTGGTTTTTTCTTCCTTGATGCCTGAAAACCAAGGAAGTTTTACGTGGATAGGGTTTCGATCAATGGACCACGAGACTCCAAAACTGAAGGACGACTGATCGGTGAAAAGTCTGAAACATGGGGTTGACAAAAACACTCAGGTGTCATCGAAGAAACAGCAGGACCAGCAGGATAAAATCTATAATCAGATGCAGGGGCAGCACTATAATCAGGAGGGTACTGAAAACTAACTCGTCTACGCTCCACAGATGGATTTGGTTGAAGGGGCGTATAGTGGTCACGAGGAATTTCAACTGCTCGAAAAGGATCTTGAAATTGAAGCCTTTGAGAATAACCAGCACTGGGTAGTTCTGTGCTGGAGGTAAGACTTCATCAACATTCTGGGGCTCAGGAGAATCACAAAGAAAAGAGTTGGTGTTGTTACAAGATCGCTCACTTTCAGCGGGTGAAGCTGATCTCTGCAAAGCTTGTGGGTGAGTAGGTGACTGTGTGCAGAGTTATTTTTCACCGTACATGAGTTATTTCTAATAGCTGGGTGTGAAGAAACATTATTTTTGATAGTTTTGTCGTGTAGCTGAGTTGTTGGTAGCTATAGCTGAGTATATTTTTTGAGAATAGGGGTGTGAAGAAACATTAATTTGCTGATTTTTTTGTGTAGCTGAGTTGTTGGTAGCTGTAGCTGAGTATCTGTGTTGAGTAGCGGGATTATTATGGTTCGCTAAGCTCAAAAAGTTAGTTCTTGATACATTTGATTGCGTAGCTGAGTTGTTGGTAGCTGTAGCTGAGTGGAAAGAACCATTATTTAGGTTGCTTGGTGGTATAGCTGAGTTACCAGCATTAGCTGAGTTTGAAAACTGGTATTTTGGTGGTTTTGGATGTGAAGCTGAGTTGCTGTTAGTTAACTGTAGCTGTGATTCAGTCTGTAAACCGACTCCAAGGTCTATCATTGGTTTATAAGAAGCTGTGGTAGCTGGATGACTGACAACTTCAGAATGTGAAGGATGCTCTTCTGTTGGTATCCCGGAAGATTTCTCGGAAAGATTTTCAAGCAGGTCGCCTAAAAAGTCTTGTGCACTACCAGCTAGGCCCAACGTTGCTATGTTGTAAACGCCTTCCAATGCTCTCAACAATCCACAACACAAGTCCCTCAAACTATTTTTGCGTCTCGTTTCCTCTTCGGTATCTGGGTTAATTAAATTTATCCTTCCCCGAACATGAAATAACCTTGTGTGGATTCTCTTAAATTCATTATCTCGGTTGTTTTTGTCAAATTCCTGTATACTCTCAACAAGCTCATCCAACTTTGCTCGACAAATAGGTAACTCTCGAATAGGATCAAAACAAACACGAGCTCTGGTGTTTCCAGACCTTTCTTCAGCAAAAACAGCCCTCAGCTGTGCCCTTTTGTCCCGAGCTGCAAAATTTTTGATTTCCACTCCTCGGCTTTCCAGCTCGTATGTGATCTCATCACTAAGTAAACGATTCATCTCCATATTTTCCTGAAGCACAAACACACCAACACAAAATACCAAATCAAACAAATATCCTGTCGGTCAACCTCAAAAAGGTCAGGCTATGAAGTGTAACGGTTCGGTTCAGGGAAAAAGTGACAAAAAAAAAACAACTTACCAAAAACGCTTGTTTTTGTAAAGGGCGCAAGAAATTGAAAAAAAAAATAAAAAATATCAAAAAAAAATTCAAAAAAGTAAAGAAGCACTAACCATTTTGGAAAAAGATTTAATTTTATGTCAAAATTTTTTATAGAATAACAAATAAAAAATATTATAACACCAACATGTTTTTAAGTTTCCACCTAGCCTTATTTTTATATTTATCTTAGGGTCGGTTTATCAAAAGCGAGTTAGGCATTAAACTCCCGAGTTAACCTTCAGCTATCTCATTCTGACATTTGGTATTTGTTAGCTATCTTTTTCTTTAACTCGAGAGTTAAATGCCTAACTCACTATTGATAAACAGGCTCTTAGTGACAATAACATAGCAGGTTTTAAAAGTATGCATGTATACAGTGATCTAGTGGTCAAAAAATATAATTACATTACGTCGAAAATGGCGATAAGATAAGCACCAATAACTTAAATAAAATTAAAAAATAGTGTAATTACCTAGTGGAGATCAGGCAGCCGGTACATACCTACTCACTATAATTCACCTAGTTGCTTTGGGTATTTTTTTGGGATTGGTTTTTATACCTAGTCATTCAACGGAAAAATTCACATAGGTAAATCACCAAAAATAAAAATAAAATCAGGAACCACTACACTTACCACGACTCCGATAAAAAATACACACGCTGTATAAACGATGGTTGCACTTTGGCGTGCTCCGGTCAACTCATCAACGTACTAACTGTACATCGATGGGTCAACCATTCGTCGCAACGTAAATCGCTACCTGGCTGCTAAAAGAATATAATTTCAGGGTTGCCAGAATTCTCGTTCGAATTTCCCCAGTCTAAACTTAAAAAGTCCCCTAAAAAAACGGTTAATTTTATTCTAAATAGGTCGATTATCAAAATAAATTCTAAAATCCAAGAATAATAAGGATTTTGTCTTTTTTTCTCATTGGTATTTATGAAATGTTTGTAGTTGGGTATGTTCGCGGCTACTCCTACCATACATTATTACAGTGGCTAACGTAAGTTGAAAACTTCATAGATAAATTATATTATTTTGACTCAAGACTCACAGAACTTATTTGGGAATCCCCTAAAAAGATGTACAATACATTATATCAACGCCAATGTACAAATTTCCACTCAAATTTCCCCAATACAAAAAATTTTCCCCATAAAAATTCCCCAGAAAAAACAAATCCCAAAAAAATAACCAAAGCAAAAAAAAATCCCCTTATTTTTGGGGAAAATACCCTAATCTGGCAACCCTGAATCGAATAGAATTTTGAAAGTAAAAAGTCTGCCAGCCAGACCGAACCCAAGTTATTTTAAATTAGTAGTGAGGAAAAGCGGAGAAATACCATAAAATGTTGTAGACGGAAGCGAGAAAGCGTTTTATGCTGCACAGTGTTAAAAATACGAATCCTACTAATATAAAAGCGAAAGTTTGTACCTAAATCACGCAAAAACGACTAATCCTATTTGGATTAAACTTGGTAGGAAGATAAAGTGATGCGATCTGGATTTAAATAAACTACTTTTTCTACCATTTCACTCAATGATGGCTGTATACCAAAATGGTATTTTAGACTGCTAGTATTTTTTATAAAGCAACACTTTCTTTAATATTAATTTAGTTGTTATATAGCAATGGAGGCTTCATCATTAGTTATTCTAAGCGCCTTTATAGGCAATACATTATTTATTGAGTATGATTATAACTTTCCATCAGGTCAAATATGTTTGAGTTCAAACAAGAATGATTTTAATGGGTGCTACAAATCTTTAAACAAACTATGAGAAAAACTACGGGGTACGTTACTTAACCTATTACATTGACAGAAAACTTTTAAAGGATGGTGATTATTTTTACAAAATAAAATACGAAGGAAAAAATTATACTGAATATTCGCATTGGTTAATTATACCTAGAGAAAAACCAGAGTTGAATTGCAGTTACGTTTATTTTTACATTATTATAGTCTTTTAATGTATTTTATTATTTACCTTTTGTTTGATTAAATATTGTAAGTTTAACGCTATAAAATAAAAAAAGTACAGGCAAACATTTTTTGCAATTATTTATTTTCGTTAAGTTTGAGCTAAACTAAAAACTAAAATAAATTGTTAAATTTACTGAAAACAAATTGTTACTACAAATAAAACAATGTGGAAATATGAAATTAACAATATTCCCGCTAAAATGGGTTGAAATTACTTCACAAAATTTTGCTGTGATTGTTGGCACCGTATCGTAGAAGCAGGAAACAATATTTTCTGGTATCCAGTTCATAGTAGTTTTCAGTAACACAACATGTTCCTATTTTCGCTTCAATTTTTAACCAATTGTCAATATTTACTGTTTCTCTGATTTTTAATTTGATATCCATTAAGATGTTATTTCAAAATCAAACATCTCAATAATTTCGAATGAGTCGATACTTATATCAGATAAGGTTTCTTCAAAATTCATAATTTTTAGATTTAGATATCTAAATGGTTTAAGAGTTCTTTTGACTTAAAAACCAAATTGTCTTGTTCTCTTATAGTCAATATAATTCTGGAGGGATTAAATCACACCTGCGTAACCGATTTTCAACACTTTCTTAACTTACACCTGACAACCGATGTTACCGGTTAAACTAGTAATAATTACCAACTGTTACAGCAACATCAAAAATTAAAGGTAGAAAGCTGGAATGACCAGTTTTAAATACCCGTAACAATAAATTAGCTGTATAACCGGTGTAACTGGCTTGAACAAAACCGGTTTTGTCTTTATTAAACTACACTTTTTTCTTATACTTTCTTATTATTTTTGGTGAGGTGGTGTCACTTATATAAGTCTTAGTTGGTAGAAAATTCTTTCAAATTTTGTTATAGAGATTTATATTTTGTTAAAAAAATAAAATGTTTGGTTTTATTCAAATGATTTCTGGTGTTTTCATGTTTTTTACGAAAAAGTATGAAGATTTGGTTAGCTTCAGGGAGGAGATGGTTATGGACATGGACGTAAATAGTTCAATAAATCCCGAGGAAGAAGAAGGTTTCGAAATGAACCAAGAGCAGGGAACATGTGCAAGATCAGGTCTCGTAAGGACTCGGATGATTAAATCAGATAAAACTATAAAGCGGGGATAACTGAAAAAACCGATGTGTGTTATGCAATCATATGTGGCCATCAAAGGAGGAGAAAACATTTTTTTTGCGTTGTGTTGCAACTGTTATTACAATCACGGAATTTACAGTCAATTTACATTATACGGACAAAATGAATTGTAATCATTTAAAGTGTGCTATATGTGAAGAAAAATTGTATCAATTAATTTATCCGGAGACATGCTTAGTTTGTCTTGGAGGAACAAAAACCTATATTACAAACCATAGAATAAATCATGAATAATAACAAATTTTGACTTGCCACCTAAATACCCCTACTTTAACCAGTTTATTTATCATATAAAAGGAATTATTTCTTTTAGCAGTTTAGTTTATTTATATACTATCATGCATTCATGTTCCGATTGCAATAAAGGTTTTAAATATAAATCAAACCTTTACAGACATAAACGGGAATCGTGTTTATACAAACCATTTTGCTCGGAACCTGCTTCCAAGAAAAGAAAAGTTAGTTGTGAAAAATTAAAAACAAAAAATAGTGAAATAGACCCTAAATTAATATTTAAAAAATGTAAAGAATGTGACGAGTGGTACGTCAAAAATAAACTTAGTGGACATTTACGATCAAGCCTTCATAAAAGAAAAATATTGAAACAAAATAACGATGAATGCTTGAGGATTAAAACAGTAGCATTTAGAAAGAGGATAGTTTCATTTATACTGTCTCCATCAAGAAAAATTATTGATATTGATGAATTTTTTGATGAAGTGAAACAAAATTTTTTTTGACTGGTTATGGAAGAATTAAAAAAACATAGATCGATCAAGATAAATGTGGAGCTGTTTGGAAGTTTTGTTTTACCAAGTAAGGAAATAATGGAAACAAAATCATTTAATACTCAAAATAAGGTTATATCAGTCACTACCAATGTTAGAAAAGAAAAGATTTCAACGTTTGTTGAACATGGATCCGGATGGGCGTTAAAAGAAACACTTATATTTAGAAGTTAATATTAACAAATACAATCCATTACATGCATCGTCTTCAACCTAAAAAATAATGATCAGTGTTGTTTTGCGTGGAGTGTTATTAGTGCCTTATATCCATCTAAAAATAACGTAGATCTTGTAAGTTCTTATCCTGACTTTCATAATATTTTAAATTTTGACGGTATTGAATTTCCTGTCAAGTTAAAAGACATTAGAAAATTTGAAGAACTTAACCAAATATCTATAAACGTGTATGGTTTGGAAAGCATTTACAAAAATGATAAAGTAATAAATGAAGTTGTTGGCCCCTTGCACTACACAAAGAAGAAACTACCTACGCATATTAATTTGTTATTAATAAATCATGATGAAAATAAATATTATTGTTGGATATAGAATATATCCAGGTTTGTATCTTCTCAGATTAATAGACAAGATCATAAAAAGTACTTTTGTGATGGATGTTTAATTTATTTTACATCTGAAGAAAAATTGCAAAAACATCAATTACATGATTGCAACCAAACAGTAACATCATTACCCACAAGCAACATTAAAACTAACAAATATGGAGAAAATATTCCAGAAAATATACTTCAGTTTGAAAATTTTCAAAAGCAACTTAAAGTTCCTTTTGTTATTTATGCTGATTTTGAGTGCCTCCTTAAACCACTAACCTATGTAGATTCGGATAATAATTTTAATTCATACACAAAACATACATTTAAACATGAACCATTTGCTTTTTGTTTTTTCATTAAATGTTCTTATGATGCTACTGAAACTAAATAAAAGTACATTTTCCAAAGTAATTTTGGTAGACAAAAAAGAAGAGTTTCGAAAAACTAAAAATATTTACATGAAAATTAGATTTCTCGACTCATTTCGTTTTGCATCAACATCATTGGAAACGTTAGGTGAAAGTTTAGACACCTCTCAATGTATCGAAATTAAAAAACATTTTAAAAATCCTGATCAATTCAATGAGATACGAAAAAAAGGTATTTATTCCTATTCATATATGGATTCTTTCGATAAGTTGTATGAAAAAAAACTGCCCACTATTGAGAACTTTTATGATAAGTTAAAAGAAGAACCATTAAGCCTTACGGATTATAATAGAGCTCTTCACGTTTGGAACTTGTTTAATTGTGAAACTTTATTGGACTTTACAAAAATTTATTTATTTTCTGACGTCTTGATTTTAGCAGACTTTTATGAGTCATTTAGAAATTTATCTCTAAATACTTATAAGTTAGATCCAGCCCATTACTATACATCTCCTGGTTTAAGTTGGGATGCAATGTTAAAAAGTACAGAAGTTAAATTAGAATTACTTACCGATATAGATATGTTGCATTTTTTTTAAAATAATATTCGAGGTGGTATATGTCATTGTAGTGTGCGAAAAGCTGAAGCCAATAATAAACTGGTTCCAAATTATAATAGCCAAAATCCAAAAACATTTATAATGTATTTAGATGCTACAAATCTCTACGGTCACAGTATGAGTCAGTATTTGCCTATTGGCGATTTTACTTGGGTGACTAAATCTGAAATTGAAGCAATAGATCTACAATCCATAGCAGATAATTCGGAATATGGCTACGTTTTTGAAGCAGATATTGATTATCCAGTGTATCTACATGAAAAACACAATGAATATTCATTTTTGAGTGAATCAAAAAATAACAAGTTAATATGTAATTTGGATCACAAAAAGAATTATATTTTGCATTACAAAAATCTTCAACAGGCTATTCGAAACGTACTACAGTTGGTTCAAATTCATAGAGGAATAAGATTTAAGCAGTCACCTTTCCTAAAATCTTACATAGATTTAAACACTAAATTGCGAAAGTCCAAAAATCAGTTTAAAAAAGATTTCTTTAAGTTACTCAATAACACAATTTATGGTAAATCACTGGAAAACGTTGACAAAAGAGAAGATATCAAATTAATTACACATTGGCAAAATATTGGAAAAAGGCAAGGAGCTCAAACATTAATTGCTAAACCAAATTTTAAAAACTCATCAATTTTTACTGAAAACTTGGTTGCCATTCAAATGGAACGAGTAAAAGTCACATACAATAAACCTGTTTATATTGGATTTTCAGTATTGGATTTATCTAAGACGGTAATGTATGAGTTTTATTATGAATATATAAAAAACAAATATGGAGAAAAAGCAATTTTGCTATACACACATACTGATTCTTTAATACTAGAACTTGAAACCAATAACTTTTATTCAGATATTCAAGAAAACCTGGAGAGGTTTGACACATCAAATTACAGCAAAGACAATTTATATAACATTACCAAAATCCAATCTATAGTGGGTCGATTGAAAGATGAATTTGCGGGTCAACCTATAGTAAGCTTTTATGGCACAGGTGCTAAGGCGTATTGTGTTGATTTAGCAGCAAGAACTAAAAAAAAGCAAAGGGAGTGAAAAAGTATGTTATTCAAAACAACATTACTAAAGAAGATTAGAAGACGTTGTTGAAAATGCTGAAACAAAATACAGAAAAATGAATTGCTTCCGTTCCATTCTTCATGATATTCACACACAACTAAAAAATAAAGTGGCACTATCACGTCAAGATGACAAGCGATGTGTTGTTCCTGGAACTTTTAAAACATTAGCCTGGGGTCATAAAAATATCAAGTAGTTTTAAGGTATATGTTGTTTACAAACGTTAAATAAAAAAACTATGATTAAAAAATATTATTCTTTATTTGTTACAAATAAATTTACAATACATTATTTTTATTAATCCAAGAATTGTGACTTTTATTTAATCCTAACCATTTTACGAAAACCTTGTTTCCTTGTCTTCTCAAAACTTTTTCAACAAGATACACATCTGGATATTTTACTTTTTGCAATTCTTCTTTGTAGAAAGCTCCTTGAATCTCTTTCCTATTTTGATCTTCAAGCAAATAAGTAATCGGATTAGTCATTTATATTTTCTTCACAAGAAATATTTCATTTGACCAATTAGGTGTGTATCCTTTGAAAAATGTTCCCTATATTTTGAAATACGAACAGAATCTCCTGTTTTAAATTTTGATTTTAGTGGATCTATTATTTTTGTATGACGATATACTTTCTTAAATAATTCGTTTTCATTTTTTTTAGACACATTGATTGGTTGTATTCCAATTGTAGAATGTATTGTTTGGTTACAGTCATTAACAATTTCGTTGAGAATATCAATCCAATTGTAAGATCCACGCATGCTAAATTTTTTCCACATTGTATTTTTTAAAGTTCTGTTTACCCCTTCCACTATACTAGCTTTTAAATTTGAAAAAGTACTATAATGATTTACGTTGAAATCGTTCATAAGTTTTTTAAACCGAGCATTTAGAAACTCAGTTCCTAAATCAGTTTGCAAATTTTTTGAAGCAATTTTAGCATCTTCCAAAATTGATTTCATAGCATTTTTTACGTGTTCAGCTCCTTTAGTTTTAACAGGTCTTGCCCAAACATATTTAGAAAACGCATTTATTACAATCAAAATATATTTCCTCTATTATATCGAGCATATGGAATCATTGAAACTAAATCAGCTTGCCAAAGGTCATTTAGTGATTTAATAATGACTTTTGACGGGGATACTTTTTTCTTGACGGTTTATGTAACTCATCAACAACAGACTTTTTTAGATCCATATTTGAGTAGTACTGATATGTCTTACGAATTTAATTGATATTTAAGTAAAAGCGTTGCATGAAAATTAGTGGTGTCACTATTAATTAATCTTTCAAAAAAAATTAAATAATTTTTCTTTAACTCAATATTTAAAACCTTTTCAAGGTCGTATGATTTAAAACCACCTTCATTTTTTACAACCATTATTAAATCTCTATTATTCCAGTCTTCAATGGAAATATATCTTGACTTGAATTGTTTGATTCTATAAAAAATTTTCGTATATTTTCGAGTATTTTCCAAAAAATGTTAATGGTAAATAACCATAAAAATAATCTGGTTTTTTAAATAAATTTACCTTTTGTTCTAATGATTTAAGTTTGCTGGTGTGGTTTTTTGTTTTTTTTTTCATTACCACTAACTCTTTTTTCAACAGATATCAAAGAATTGTTTAATCCACTTTGAACAGTAATTAGCTCCTGGTTAAAATTTGTTTCAACCCTAGTAATATTTTCTACATTTTTTTGAATGTCTTTTTGAAAAGAAACCAATTTTTTATCCACCTCAATGAACGTTTTATCTAGATTATCAATATAATTTTTTAAAATAATAAAGTTTTCGGTTATTTTGTCTTTTAGCATATTTTTAAGCTTAATTAACTCTTGCTTAAAATTGTTTTCAACATTGCCTATATGTTGTGTTAATCGTAATTCTTTAGCTGCTATATTGTCCCGAAGATTTTCTTGCAAATTATTAATATTTTTATCAAGATGACTTAATCCATCATCCAAATTATTAATTGATTTTTGTAGATTTACAACGTTTTTCATTAGCTCTTTATTCAGTTCTTCTTTAAATGTTTGATTAGTTTCATTGACTGATTGTAGTTCCTTTTTAGTTAATTCTTTAAGATCTTTAAATTAATTATCAAGACCAGTTTTGTTTTTTTCTAAAACATCACCAAGGGAATTGATACTTTCATCATAAGATAATTTTATAATATTTAACTCATTTTGAATAGAATCTTGAAATTCATCAAAAGTAACTTTAAGTTTTAAAAATTCGTTTTCATAATATCTTCCAATTGTTAAAATTTTTTCTTGTAGTAATTCATAAGATATCTGTCCTTGTTTAAATTTATCACCAATAAACTTATTAGTTAAACCATTTTTCATATTTTCATTTATATCTTTTATATCATTTTGAATCGTTTGAAACTTTTTTTCAAAATCTGACTTTTGTTCATTATTTTTTTCTAATAAATCATGTATTTGAGTAGTATGTTCTTCACCTTTCTTTTTATAATCTTTTATTTGTTGATTTATATCTTAGATTTTTAACACATTTTCTTGAATATTTTTAAAATCATTTTGTTTAACAAAATTGTTTAAATTTTTTTTAAAGAATCAATTTCAGTGGTGTTTAAAGAACTTGTGCTTTTTATAGCCGAAAAATCATTACAAATTGGATTTTTTTCCAAATAGCTTTGTACTATTTTTTCTATTGGTAATGAATCAGTTTTTTTACCGCTCATGAGATTTTTAATTTTTTTTATTTCGTCACGAAATTTATTATCTACTTTATTTAAATCACTTTGTGTAGGTAGATTTAAAATATTCTCGAAATTTTTTTCAATTTGTTC
The DNA here is from genome assembly GCA_963921995.1 of Oxystoma pomonae. Taxonomy (NCBI): domain Eukaryota; kingdom Metazoa; phylum Arthropoda; class Insecta; order Coleoptera; family Brentidae; genus Oxystoma; species Oxystoma pomonae. The sequence continues at coordinate 48,619,914 of OY998166.1, forward strand.
TTTAATCTCCTCAATTTTATTTACACTTTCATTATAAATCTTAAGTTTGCTTTTTCAATTAATCTTTTCAATTACTTCCTTTACTTCATTTTTAGGAAATATAGTCTCTGATATGTTTGATATAATTTTATTTTCCAAGTTTGATAGTTTTTCAGTTAAAAGAATGTCTTGTTGGTTTTTAAAGTTTTGTTAAGTTTCTTTTATTTTTTTTCTAAATCAACTTTTTTTACCAAAATGTTTATATCTGGAGTGGTTGCTTGGATTTCTTTCTAATGTGGAGTTATCTATACAAGTATCAATCTTACTTTTTACAGCATTGATAAGTGTGTGATTAAGTGTAATGTATTTGTTTATGTTTTCAATTTCATTAATATTCTTAATTATTAGATCCTTATCATCCTTAATTAAATTTAGTTGTTGTTGTAAGTCACCTAGCCTTTCATTTAAAAATTTTTCCTGTTGTTTTCTAAACAGTTGATGGGTTTCATTTAATTCCTTTGTTAAATCGTCTTTTTTACAAAAAAAATTTTGTTTACATTGTAGACTTCTTGTATTAGACTGTTTAAAGAAGATGAGTCAACACAATTTTGAATATCAGTTTTGATGGTTTCGATTGTATCATCATTAAGTTTAAGTTTTTTGTTTATATTTTCAATACTAATATCATTTGTATTAATCCTTTTTTTCACCTTTTCAATCTCAATTTGTGAAACATTGCCTGTTGGAGCAAACTGTGCAATGTGTTTTTGTACATTTAAAAAAACTTTATTTTCAATATCAGACAAGTCAATTTTGGGTTTTTTATGCTTGGATATATGTTTCCAAAACTTATCTACAGTCATGGTTTTGTTTGTAATGAATAAGTAATCCGTTTTGACACCCTTTTATAGGATAATTTTAGCCTCTTTAAGTTCTTTAATTATTGATGTTATTTCGTTGTTATGTCCCTATTTTCCACTTCCTGCGAGGCCAATAAAAGTCTTAGTTGTTGAACTAATTCATTGGATCATCAAAATATACATATTCTATTTTTTTGTTGGATAAAATCATAGAACCTCCCTCTTTTTTGCTTGACGGTAATATATTTGTTTTTGACCTTGTTGTTCTTGGTGGTAAAGGTTTTGAAAATGAAGTTGTTCGTGCACGACTTGTGTCTTGTTTTAAAATACCCTTTTTTAATAAATACGGTCTAATAATATCCATATATTTGAAAGTATTGCTTGATTGTATTTGTTCTTTTGAATCTTTATTTCTTTTGTAGCCATTGGTTCTTTTTAATATATCCATGTAATTTTCCAAGTCTTCTTTTTTGAAACCCACTGGATGTTTTTTAAATAACAATTCATAAAACCCAACTGTCCCTAAATATTTAATATTTTTTACTTCGATGTCTTTCCCGCTAATTTTAAGCTCTGAGTCTCCAATATAAAATTTTTCTTCGTCTGTATTAGAAAAAATTCCATAAGTATGATCAAATTTATCATAAACGTCTCTAATTGATTCATCTATATATGTTCTGGAAAGGTCGTCAAATGAATTTCAATATTCATTGTATACTGGTAAGGCAGATAAATTTTGAAAACTTTCTCTTATTTCGTTAGCAGTCCGGTTTATAGTAGTATCACTTATATTACTAGAATTCATATCATTATCATGTATGAATTGATCTTCCAAAAAAGTAAGACCACCGGTAGGTAAATATTCATAATAATTACTTCTCTTAGAAAATGAAGTAGGATGTAATTTTTGAGGCGGAGATAAACTAGTAGAATTAAATCTTTGAGATTGATTTGGTGATAAAGGTGGACTTTATGTTTGATGTAGTTTTAACGTTTGATAAAAATTCTTGCAATGGTTTCGTGATTGGATACAATTCCTTTTCTCTTTTAGAATGGGATGCAATCAAATCAGATTTCAAGCCTCGTAATTTATTTTTTATGGCATTTACTAATTCGCTTGCTTTTTTTCTATCCATGTTTTCTTAGAACGTTAACATAAGCAGTGATATACAATTTTTTAATTCTATGGTATTTATAGGTAAATAAACGTGTCAAAACCTTTCCTGTATTTACCATGCATCAAATTACAATCATTATCTACTACAATAAAACCATGTTGTTCTTTCCAACATAATGAGCAAAGTTCCTTAAATTTTTGAAAAGACATATCAACATTAATATGATCATCATAGATGTGATGTAAATTAGTATTGTCTAGTTGAAATATAATCAGTAAGTTTGCATTATCTCTTATAAGCTGTTTCGGTATTGAGGAATAAGTTTGACTTAGGTAAAAACAATGAGCACTTTTATGTCTAGAAAAACAAAAATAATCCCGTATTTTGCTTTGATTACCACAAACCATATCATCAAATATTACAACCGAATTATCCTTTATTTCACTGGGGGAAAGAATTTCATTTTCACCATTGTTTTCATAATAATCAACTTCTTTAATTGGTTTCAGTAGTTCTTTTAGATATTTATATTTTGGTTGATGTAAAGATTTGGAATAAACATAAACGTTTTGAAAACTTAATCCATTTTTGTCCTCTAATAAACTTGGAAGAACATTAGTTTTTCCACAGCCTGAAGGACCAACGATCAATCCTCTTTTACAAGTTCCTCCAAAAAGTTGTCCATGCTTATTAAAATCAATTTTTTTATCATCATGATTTTTTATAGTAAGTGAAAAATTTTGTTTTACTATTCTCATGATTACTTTAGCTATATAAGTAAGAGAAAACACTTGATGCGTCATTATTTATAATGCGTGTACGCAACAAACATAAGGTTATTAGACAACCAACAGTTAGAAAGAAAGAAAGGGGTTTGTTAAATACATTAATCAACAAATTACCTTTCGAAATACACATCCCAAATTACAATTTCTGTGGTGGGGGAACTAGCTTAACAAAGAGATTAGCAAGAGGCGACCAAGGAATTAACAAATTGGATGAGGCTTGCAAAGAACATGACATTGCATATTCAAAAAATTTAGATCTTAAAAATAGACATAAGGCTGACAAAGTTCAAAAGCAGCTGAGAGAACAAATGCATCTGACGCAAGTTTAGGTGAAAAAATAGCAGTAACTGGAGTAACTGGAGCAATGAAATTAAAAAAACAACTTTTGGAATGGGTTTAAAAAAACGTCGTCGACGTAACATTAAACGAAAAAACACAGGAAGGGGGATATCTTTAAGCAATGCTATTAAACAAGCACGCAAAAGTTTAGTTGGTAAATATTTTAAGAATTTAAACACAGCTGCAAAAACAGCACTATCATCATTAAAATGTTATAAGGTTATTCAACCAAAGAAAAGAATTATTCCAGTCCCAAAAATTGGAGGGATTTTACCATTTATAATACCTGTGCTATTTGCTCTCTCAGCTCTTGGAGCATTGGGTGGGGGAGCTGCGGGAATAGCAAAAGCTGTTAATGACGCCAAAGCGGCAAAAGATAAACTTATTGAAGATAGAAGACATAATCAAGCCATGGAACAAATTTCTATTGGCAAAGGACTTTATTTAAAACCTTATAAACAAGGTTGTGGTCTGTTTTTAAAATCAAATACAAAAAAACTGATAAAAGGACTACCTCACAGACCTCTAACAAATATTGACTTTCTTAAATATTCAAAAAATATCCCACATTTTCGTGGTGTTTTTATGCGAAAAAAATTAGAAAATTTGAAAGTGGTATAATCAATTTAGATAGTAAAGAAAAACAGGGAACCCACTGGACTGGATATGTGAACAAAAATAACATAATTTCATACTTTGATAGCTATGGAAATTTAAAACCACCTTTGGAGGTTGTTAAATATTTTTTAAATGATGGTATTCATAATGTTATAATGTATAATCATAAAAATTATCGACAAAAAGATTTAGTTATCTGTGGACATTTGTGTTTAGAGTTTTTATATAACAACAGTTTATAACTTGTATTAGTATTACATCAACTGTAAAACAATAATGTCGCTTACAATTTCTCTATCAGGCAATTCGGCTGAGTTGTCTGTTTCATTTAATCCGCCAATTTACTTAGATGATGGTGAATATGTTGTTTGTCTTACGAATTTTGAAACTTTTAATGCAATACCCAATATAGATGAACGAAATAATAAATTTCATTATGGTAATAAAACCATTGAAATTCTATCAGGAGCCTACGAATTGACTAATATTGAGGATTATTTACAAGATGAGCTTTCTAAAGAAGGTGTTAGCTTAACACTACGTGCCAATAACAATACCTTACGTTGTCATTTAAAATGTAGTGAGGATATTCGTTTTAGTAAAGGTACTATAGGAAATGTTTTAGGATTTAGAGATGATCTCTACACAGCTGACAAAATACATATTTCACAAAAACCTGCTGAAATTATTAAGGTAAATGCAATATTAATCGACTGCAGTATAGCTGATGGCTCATATTTAAATAACAATCCTGTACATATAATTCATCAGTTCTTTCCTAGCGTCAGTCCTGGATTTAAGATAATAGAAGCTCCAGAAAATTTAATTTATTTTCCTGTAAACGTTAAAACAATAATCAGTATATTTTTAAAACTTATTGATCAGGACGGTGATCTTGTAAATTTTGGTGGTGAAACTATCGCCATCAGACTACACATCAAAAAGCTGGAATAATGGTCTTTCGTTACAATAACACATTAATATCATATAATAAAAAAAGGGAGTTGTTTAAGTAGTAGAAGAAAAACAGTCAAACGGTTAACACCAACAAATTATAGGTTTTTAAAATCACTTGGATTTAAAGTAAATAAAAAATGAGTTTTTTAAACGTTACCGAAAAACTTTTAGAAGACAGTTCTGTAGTAAGATATTAAACGTATTCTTATGATCTCTTTTCACCAAACAAATTAAATAATAATGATGAAATAAAAATTGTCATACCTGATGTTGAAGCCTATACTTTACCATGTGAAAGCTTTCTTTTTATTGAGAGTCAGTTAACTAATGATGGCACCTATTCTGCAAGTATGAAATTTACAAACAATCCCATAGCTTATCTGTTTAACGAAATTCATTATGAGCTAAACGATGTAACCATAGATTCAATTCGAGATGTAGGCACCACTTCGACTTAAAAAGGATATTTATCATTTACTGAAAGTGAAAGTAAAAAATTGCAGAACGCTGGTTGGTTTCCTAAATTGGATATTTCAAAATCGAGCATTTTGGTTGATAAAAAGGGTAATTTTAATGTATGTGTACCACTCAAAATTTTAATGGGATTCTTTGAAGACTATAGAAAAATAATCCTAAACTCAAAACAGCAACTTGTTTTAATAAGATCCAATTCTGACAATAACTGTGTTTTTAATGATAATGTTGGTCAAAAAGTAAAAATTTCGATCACAAAACTAACATGGAATATGCCACATGTAACCGTTAATATCCCTACTGAACTGAATTTGTCAAAGCTTATTAACTAAGATGTTGAAATACCAATTGCTTTTAGAAGATGGGAGTTAATAGAGTATGCTGAATTGCTTAAAACAAACAGACATAATTGGCAAGTTAAAACATCAACCAAAGCTGAAGTTGCACGACATGTTATAGTTGCTTTTCAAAAAAAAAATAAAAATGATAAATTAAATGAAGATATTAGCAAATCTAGTGATATTAGAATCCGCAATATTAACATTTTTTTAAATTCTGAAAGATATCCATACAATGATTTATATGTATACCTGGAAAATAACAAATTTGCTTCCTTATATGAAATGTATTCAAAGTTTAGGACTTCATAGTATCAACTTCCTAATGAACCGTTGTTTTTCCCTTCAGAATATAAAGAGATATCACCCATAATATACATAATATATGATTGTTCTTATCAAAAAGGAGCTGCACAGAGTGCTAATGTTTCAATGAGAATCACTTTTGAATGCCATGAAGATGTACCGGAAAAAACGACAGCATACTGTTTGATTCTTCATGATAGACTTTTTTCATACCACCCTTTGACTAAAACAGTGAAACAGTTTTAATGCGCATGTACAAAAATATTTTTTCTCTATATAATCGAATTATTACATATTTTGATATTAGTTTAAGAAATGTGTTCAAAAAACACTTGTAGAATTTGCTTACACTTTAAAAATTTAAGAATACTGAAGGAAGTCATAAGTTTATACAGTGAAAAAAAAAATTATTTTAAAAAAGCTTTCCAAATTAACAATATAAATTTAATAATAGATGTTCAAGGATTGGAAAACAACAAATTTGTTCCTAAAGAATTGGCCGCTTATGATGGAACGAAAATTTCCAATTATGTTTTTAAACCACCCTATGGAATTTAACATCTTTCACCACAGTTACATAAGGAAGCCAACTGGTTGATGGAAAATCATCATTGTATACCATGGAATGTAGGTTTTACCCCGCTTCATAAATTTTCCGAAATATTACAAAACTTGACAGAAAAAGTGGATACAGTTTATATCAAAGGAAAGGAAAAAGCTACATATTTAAGACCAGTTATTGAGTTTGAGGAGACCCCAAAACTACTCAAAGAAGACCCAAAGTGTTTTTACCACACAAAGTCTCCATGCTTTTGTGCATTCTCGAATGTATTTTACCTCTATGATAACTTTTTTATGAAATAAAACCACATTTTTTTATATTTCTGTTTTTTATTTTTAGAATACATAATCGACTTATACTAGTAAAACATACACTAACATTTTTGAAGCTTAAGAAATATACTAATAACGTTGGATATTTTGATTTAAATAGTCAATGGCGTTTAACATCATTTCCATTTGGATGATTTTATTTTGGAAATGCATGCGATCCACTGCTAAGTTTTCCCAATGCTTTTTTCTCGCTTCTTTAGATGCATAACTATACACATATAATATTTTCACCTTATTAAATTGTTCATTAAATGTTAACGATTTATTCATGATCTTCTTTTAGTAGTTCAGGATAAAAATAAACAAGTTCCATCGCCAATCCATAAGTCAAAGTATTTATATTTTTGATAGGATCCATAATGAAAATTGCTGTGTTAGTTACATCAACAGAGTTTTTTATTCCCATTTGAAGAATTTTTAAGCAACTATTGAATTCAAGATTTTTCAATATTTTAATGTGCTCATCTATTAAAGGTGAGATTCTCCACAGTTCTTATAGTGTAGGGTTTCTTAATCGAACTGTAGCTTTGCCTGTATTAATCACAATCAGGTTTCCATAATCCATCTGATAAAATTAATTAAAAAACTGGTAAGATCCAAACTCAAGGTGGTATCAACAGCTAAAAAGGATTCATCTATGATGTCTTTATACCCATAAAAGTTTTGCCAATCAAATTCTGTGAACTGGACAACATCGTTTTTTAGTCCACCAATTAATACACATGGATTGAAGACTTCGTTGTAGCTCAAACACACACTAACAAACTTTATTTTTGATTTGTTAAGATAAAATTTTCTTTCTCCCAAAAAGACATTTTTGGTTTTACAATCTAAATAATTAGAAGACATTTTATTTCAGACTGTATAAAACTTTCCAAAACAAATAATTTATATTGTGTATAAAGTGGTGGGAATGAGACCATAAACCGATTTTTTATTACAGCAGAGACAAGTCAAGACTTGTTATTAAGACAGGTTTTTCAAGCCAAGATAGCTGTGACCTGGTTTACTGCCGACCAAACCAGTTTGCAATACGTCTGTAATACAAAAGGTGTGGTTCAATTTATTACCTACTTTCTAACAGGTTCTTCAAGGTATTGCCCAAGACATCTGTGACCGGTTTACAAAATTTGTATCTCTGAATTTATGATCATTAATAACCAGTTGTTACTGCATCCGGTCAAACCTGTTTGCATACATCTGTAAGACAAAAAGGTGTGGTTCAATTTATCACCTACTTTCTAACAGGTTTTTCAAGGTATTGACCAAGACATCTATGACCCGGTTTACAAAATTTGTATCTCTGAATTTTTGATCAACAATAACCATTTGTGACCTAGTTTACTGCATCCGGTTAAACCTGTTTGCAATACATCTGTAAGACAAAAAGGTGTGGTTCAATTTATCACCTACTTTGTAACAGGTTTTTCAAGGTATTGCCCAAGACATTTGGATCCCCCCACCCCATGTGTGAATCTTTGGCTCTCAAAATCCCTATGTTAATTCTTATGGGCGAATCTTTCGGCGAAAACACTCTACTGCGCAAAGTTGCCGACGAAGAAATTTTACATGAACAGACTGCGCAAATGAGATTTACCGAAAAAGAGAGAAATTCCGCATAAACACGCTACAAAGGCAAGGAAAAGAAGCCAGAGAACACAAGGACGCCTACCAGATATGGATAGCATGTGAGTAGGGTGTTTTCGCCGGTTCTGGCTCAAGATTCAAAGATTCGCCCATAAGAATTAACATAGGGATTTTGAGAGCCAAAGATTCACACATGGGGTGGGGGGATCCAAATGTCTTGGGCAATACCTTGAAAAACCTGTTAGAAAGTAGGTGATAAATTGAACCACACCTTTTTGTCTGTATTGCAGTAAACTAGGTCACAACTATAGTTATTACATAAATTCAGAGGTTTCAAAAAATTATTAGGTAATCCAGAGAGTCGGCTACATTTGGGGTGGGGTCAAATTTCTTTGGGAGGGGAAAGTATAAAACTTTATAAGTGATAAAAAATTAAATCTTTATCAGTCATCTACTTTGCTTTTATTTAGCAATGTGTCTTGAAAGTTATGATGTACCCAACACACAACAAATGAAATCAAATGAAAATAGATTAAGCACATTTAGAAATTGGCCAGGCGTATTAAAACCCGAAGATTTGAGTTTGTCTGGATTTTTCTATAAAAATGAAGAGGACATAGTAGAGTGCCACTATTGTGACGTGCAGATATACAATTTTGTAAAAACAGACTGTCCTTTTTTTGAACATGTAAAACTATCACCAAATTGTGAATATGGTAAAATGATGTGGCAGAATAGGGAATTGAAACACAAACAAAATTATGAAAAGAAAATTCAAAAGTGGTTTTCAATAATAAGTGTTATAAATGCTTTGATATTGTATAATTTATGGAAATAAAATCACATTTATAAAAATATATTTCGTTTCATTTTATTTTTAGTGTCTTGAGATGGGTTTGCAAAAAATATCTGTAACGGAATTTACAGGTGCGGTGCATTCTGCAATTATTTTGGTGGACACAGCTGCAAAATTTCTCATGAAATTACGGTACCTTAATTATCTGATAAATGTAAGGTCCTGCTCGAGTTTTTATGGTACCTATACGATCTCGAAAAGCGGGTCAAGTTTTAAAATTGCATATACCGTTACTCAAGAGTCCATTTACGAATTTTATACCGGTCATTTATTATCTGATGAATAAATGTAATACCTTTCTCGATTTTTATGGTCATCATTTATTTTAACTGTTATTTAGTACCTCTGTCAAGTTTTTAAATTGCATATAAACCGTTATTTGCGAATTAAGAAAAACATCTACCAAATTACATGGAAGCACAGATAAAATGTAAGAAGAGGGGGTCAAGAAAGTTGCTTTAAATAGCTTCAGTTTAAGAAATAACTTTAGTTTACTTACCCAAAGTCAATTAACACTAACAATGAAAGTACCAAAAGTTACAGCAAGTGTGCCATTGGCACAAAAATCAATTGAAAGAATGAGACAAATCATATTAGACAATGACGATTCAGACGTTGAAGTCCTGGATGGGAGTTTTTCCCAAATAAAACCGATAGGGTGGGAAGAAAACGACTTCAAAAAGATCAAAATCATCCAAAATATTAAAATAAAGTCACCCTTTCGCCCTAAGTGGACTTCAACACCTGTAAAGGAAGAAGAAGAAGAAGAAGATGAAAAGGAAGAAGATGAACAGCAAGAAGAAGAAGAACAGGAAGAACAGGAAGAAGACCAGAAAAATGAAGATGAACAGGAAGAAATGCAGGAAGAAGATGAACAGCAAGAAGAAGAAGAACAGCAAGAAGAACAGGAAGAACAGGAAGATGAAGAAGAAAGTGAAAACAACTTAACGATTATGATAGACGTTGAAGAAGAACAAAGAAAAACGAAACAATACCAAAAGGAGGTTAATAACTTTTTACAAATATCGTGTAAATTTAGGCAGGAAAAAATTAATAAAAAAAAAGAAATTTTAAAAAAAATTAAAAAATATAAAAAAAAACTGGAAAAAAGTAAAGAAGCATTGGCCATTTTAGAAAAAGATTTGATTTTATGTGAAAAATTCGTGAATTAATCCTAAATAAAAATATTGCAACAAGTTTCTACCTGGTCTTATTATATATTTATACCTAGTCTTATTATATATCTTAATATAACGCAACATAACTTTCATTTAACGTTATCAAAAAAGGAATGACGTCAGCAGGCAGGTATAACCATCCATAAAATCTTAGGAATCAGTTACTCAAGTGTTAATGTACAATACTTAATTTTTTATTTCTATTTCTGCCAATTTCTCTTCAAAAAGTAGAGACAGAAGTCAAAATTATCCATTGTGCATTAAAACTTGAGTAACTGAACCCTTAAAAAATCAAGTTTTTTTCAAAATCTTATAAAAAAATTTTTATTTTCTATTGAAAATGCAATTATCTATCTTATTGTGAAAACCGCATATCGCTAGCTGCTAAGGTTTGTGAAATACCATTTTTTTAAAAAGTTTAATCAACCCTCCTACCCTCTTGACAACCCCCCACCCAACCAAAAAAACTAATCAGCTCATTGCCTGCTGCCAGAGAATTTCTGTGCGAAATTTGATATGAATCGGTTTAGCACTTTTTGAGTAATCGTGTTACAGACAGACGGACAGACAGACATTATGACAAAATTTTGTATTTAAGTCTTTTTTGACCCAAATAACTTATTTTGATTAAAAATAAAAAACTTTTTTGACGATCATAATAGCCTCAATGCTATGTATAGATGGCTAATAAACCAGCTGTGTGCATGGAGCTGGATCTAGGGGAAGAGGAAGCCTTTAAAATTTTTATTTAACAAAATTAAACAGGTGTTTTTTGTATCAAACTAAAAAGTCAAGAATCCACCTTATTACACTTTAGTTTATACAATCTTTGTAAAACTTCTTTATGTCTTGTCTATTATCTAGGTAAATAGCGGTAAGGTAAATACCAATAACTTAAATAAAATTAACAACTAGTGTAATTACCTACTGGATATCAGAAGTCCGGTACGGTAGGTACCACAAAATCACACAAAACTTATTGGCTATTAAAGGAGAAAAAAACATTTTTTGCGTTGTGTTGCAAGTGCTATTTTAATCACAAACCGTCGCGGCACTATAATTTCAACGAATTCTCTTTGATGCTGTATTCTTTCAGCAATGCGAAAGTTCTTTAACCTACGCAGTACCGCCGAAAAATGTTCTCGGAGCCCATTTGGTATAAGCGCATGCTTGGTAAAGTTGTTTCAAATTAGTATGGGTGACAAAACGGAGAAATATCATAAAATGTTGTAGTACGGAAGCAAGGAAGCGTGTTATGCTACACAGTGTAAAAAACTACGAATCCTACTAATATAAAAGCGAAAGTTTTTACCTCAATTACACAAAAACAACGAATCTTATTTGGATGCAACTTGGTGGGAATAAAGACCACTTTTTATTTACCATTTCACTCAATGACGGCTGCAAATCAAAATGGTTTTTAGACTGCTAGTATTTATTATAAAGTAACACTTTGTTTAATTTTAATTTAGTTGTTATATAGGAATGGAGGCTTCGTCATTAGTTATTCTAAGCGCCTTTATAGGCAATACATTATTTATTGAGTATGATTATAACTTTCCAACAGCTCAAATATGTTTGAGTTCAAACAAGAACGATTTTAATGGGTGCTACAAATCTTTAAACAAACTATTTGAGAAAAACTACGGGGTACGTTACTTAACCTATTACATTGACAGAAAACTTTTAAAGGATGGTGATTATTTTTACAAAATAAAATACGAAGGAAAAAATTATACTGAATATTCGGATTGGTTAATTATACCTAGAGAAAAACCAGAGTTGAATTGCAGTTACGTTTATTTTTACATTATTATAGGTTTTTTATGTATTTTATTATTTACCTTTTTTTTGATTAAATATTGTAAGTTTAACGCTATAAAATAAAAAAAATACAGGCAAACATTTTTTGCTATTATTTATTTTCGTTAAATTTGAGAATTTCTACAAATACTACAATAAATTGTTAAATTTACTGAAAACAAATTGTTACTACAAATAAAACAATGTGGAAATATTAAATTAACGATATTCCCGCTAAAATGGGTTGAAATTACTTCACAAAATTTTGCTGTGATTGTTGGCACTGTATCGTAGAAGCAGGAAACACAATATTTTCTGGTATCCAGTTCATAGTAGTTTTCAGTAACACAACATGTTCCTATTTTCGCTTCAATTTTTAACCAATTGTCAATATTTACTGTTTCTCTGATTTTTAATTTGATATCCATTAAGATGTTATCACTCAGGATGGCTTCATTCGATGACAAACTATCCATCGAACTTCCATTACTGGATGTTTCTTCAAAATCAAACATCTCAATAATTTCGAATGAGTCGATACTTATATCAGATAAGGTTTCTTCAAAATTCATAATTTTTAGATTTAGATATTTAAATGGTTTAAGAGTTCTTTTGACTTAAAAACCAAATTGTCTTGTTCTCTTATAGTCAATATAATTCTGGGGGGGGGGGGGGATTAAATCACACCTGCGTAACCGGTTTTCAACACTTTCTTAGCTTACACCTGACAACCGATGTTACCGGTTAAACTAGTAATAATTACCAACTGTTACAGCAACATAAAAATTAAAGGTAGAAAGCTGGCATGACCGGTTTTTAATACCCGTAACAATAAATTAGCTGTGTAACCGGTGTAACTGGCTTGAACAAAACCGGTTTTGTCTTTATTAAACTACACTTTTTTCTTATACTTTCTTATTATTTTTGGTGAGGTGGTGTCACTTATATAAGTCTTAGTTGGTAGAAAATTCTTTATAGTTTCAAATTTTGTTATAGAGATTTATATTTTGTTAAAAAAATAAAATGTTTGGTTTTATTCAAATGATTTTTGGTGTTTTCATGTTTTTTACGAAGAAGTATGAAGATTTGGTTAGCTGCAGGGAGGAGATGGTTATGGACATGGACGTAAATAGTTCAATAAATCCCGAGGAAGAAGAAGGTTTCGAAATGAACCAAGAGCAGGGAACATGTGCAAGATCAGGTCTCGTAAGGACTCGGATGATTAAATCAGATAAAACTGTAAAGCGGGGATACCTGGAAAAATCGATGTGTGTTATGCAATCATATGTGGCCATCAAAGGAGGAGAAAACATTTTTTTTGCGTTGTGTTGCAACTGTTATTACAATCACGGAATTAATACTCCTATGGGTGAGAATAAGCATGTCAATTTACATTATACGGACAAAATGAATTGTAATCATTTAAAGTGTGCTATATGTGAAGAAAAATTGTATCAATTAATTTATCCGGAAACATGCTTAGTTTGTCTTGGAGGAACAAAAACCTATATTACAAACCATAGAATAAATCATGAATAATAACAAATTTTGACTTGCCACCCAAATACCCCCCCTTTAACCAGTTTATTTATCATATAAAAGGAATTATTTCTTTTACCAGTTTAGTTTATTTATGTACTATCATGAATTCATGTTCCGATTGCAATAAAGATTTTAAATATAAATCAAACCTTTACAGACATAAACGGGAATCGTGTTTGTACAAACCATCTTGCTCGGAACCTGCTTCCAAGAAAAGAAAAGTTAGTTGTGAAAAATTAAAAACAAAAAATAGTGAAATACTACCTAAATTAATTTTAAAAAAATGTAAAGAATGTGAGGAGTGGTACATCAAAAATAAACTTAGTGGACATTTACGATCAAACCTTCATAAAAGAAAAATATTGGAACAAAATAACGATGAATACGTAAGAATTAAAACAGCAGCATTTAAAAAGAGGATAGTTTCATTTATACTGTATCCATCAAGAAAAATTATTGATATTGATGAATTTTTTGATGAAGTTAAACAAAAATTTTTTAGACTGGTTATGGAACAAGTGAAAAAGCAGACCATTATTAAGTTAAATGTAGAGGTGTTTGGAAGTTTTGTTTTACCAAGTAAGGAAATATTAGAAACAAAATCATTTAATACTCGAAATAAGGTTGTAACAGAAACAACCAATGTTAAAGACATTTTTGGTGAATTTGCATCAATAATCAAAGAGAAGATGTCAACGTTTGCTGAAAACGGATCCGGATGGGCGCTAAAAGAACTCTTATATTTAGAAGTTAATATTAACAAATACAATCCATTACATGCATCATCTTACATTGTGTTGCCAAAAAATATTTTGAAAAAAAAAGCTGTGATCAACCTAAAAAATAATGATCAGTGTTGTTTTGCGTGGAGTGTTATTAGTGCCTTATATCCATCTCAAACTAATAGTGATCGAACCAGTTCTTATCCTGACTTTCATAACATTTTAAATTTTGACGGTATTGAATTTCCTGTCAAGTTAAAAGACATTAGAAAATTTGAAGAACTTAACCAAATATCTATAAATGTGTACGGTTTGGAAAGCATTTACAAAAATGATAAAGTAATGAATGAAGTTGTCGGCCCCTTGCACTACACAAAGAAGAAACTACCTACTCATATTAATTTGTTATTGATAAGTAATGATGAAAACAAACATTATTGTTGGATAAAGGATATGTCCAGGTTAGTATCCTCTCAGATTAATAGACAAGATCATAAAAAGTACTTTTGTGATGGATGTCTAATTTATTTTACATCTGAAGAAAAATTACAAAAACATCAATTACATGATTGCAACCAAACAGTAACATCATTACCCACAAGCAACATTAAAACTAACAAATATGGAGAAAATATTCCAGAAAATATACTTCAGTTTGAAAATTTTCAAAAGCAACTTAAAGTTCCTTTTGTTATTTATGCTGATTTTGAGTGCGTCCTTAAACCACTGACTTATGTAGATCCAGATAATAATTTTACTTCATACACAAAAAATACATTTAAACATGAACCATTTGCTTTTTGTTTTTTCATTAAATGTTCTTATGATGAATCCTTATCTACCATGGAATACTACTTTGGTAAAGATGCTGCTGAGGAATTTTGCAAAAGAATTGAAAATCATGTTAGAAGAATTTACCACGAGCATCTTAAACGTGTTGTACCCATGTCTCCATTAACATGTGATGAAAACATTGATTTTAAATCAGCAAAAGTATGTCACATATGTTCCAAAAATTTTAAAAATGAAGATGAAATTGTGAGAGATCATGATCACCTAACAGGAAAATATAGAGGTGCAGCTCACAGTATTTGTAATCTAAATTACAAAATACCAAATTTTATTCCAGTGTTCTTCCATAATTTGACACATTATGATAGTCATTTATTTATAAAGCAATTATGTTGTGAAAAAGATCAAATTGATGTTTTAGGACAAACTAAAGAAAAGTACATCTCATTTTCCAAAGTAATTTTGGTAGACAAAAAAGAAGAGTTTGGAAAAACTAAAAATATTTACATGAAAATTAGATTTCTCGACTCATTTCGTTTTGCATCAACATCATTGGAAAAGTTAGGTGAAAGTTTAGACACCTCTCAATGTATCGAAATTAAAAAACATTTTAAAAATCCTGATCAATTCAATGAGATACGAAAAAAAGGTATTTATCCCTATTCATATATGGATTCTTTCGATAAGTTGTATGAAAAAAAACTGCCAACTATTGAGAACTTTTATGATAAGTTAAAAGAAGAACCATTAAGCCTTACGGATTATAACAGAGCTCTTCACGTTTGGAACTTGTTTAATTGTGAAACTTTATTGGACTTTACAAAAATTTACTTATTTTCTGACGTCTTGATTTTAGCACACTTTTATGAGTCATTTAGAAATTTATCTCTAAATACTTACAAGTTAGATCCAGCCCACTACTATACATCTCCTGGTTTCAGTTGGGATGCAATGTTAAAAAGTACAGAAGTTAAATTAGAATTAGTTACCGATATAGATATGTTGCATTTTTTTAAAAATAATATTCGAGGTGGTATATGTCATTGTAGTGTGCGAAAAGCTGAAGCCAATAATGAACTGGTTCCAAATTATAATAGTGAAAATCCAAAAACATTTATAATGTATTTAGATGCTACAAATCTCTACGGTCACAGTATGAGTCAGTATTTGCCTATTGGCGATTTTACTTGGGTGACTAAATCTGAAATTGAAGCAATAGATCTACAATCAATAGCAGATAATTCGGAATACGGCTATGTTTTTGAAGCAGATATTGATTATCCAGAGCACCTCCATGAGAAACATAATGAATTTCCATTTTTGAGTGAATCAAAAAATAACAAGTTAATATGTAATTTGGATCACAAAAAGAATTATGTTTTGCATTACAAAAATCTTCAACAGGCTATTCGAAACGGACTACACTTGGTTCAAATTCATAGAGCAATAAGATTTAAGCAGTCACCTTTCCTAAAATCTTACATAGATGTAAACACTAAATTGCGAAACAATTCTAAAAATCAGTTTGAAAAAGATTTCTTTAAGTTACTCAATAACGCAATTTATGGTAAATCACTGGAAAACGTTGACAAAAGAGAAGATATCAAATTAATTACACATTGGCAAAATATTGGAAAAAAGCAAGGAGCTCAAACATTAATTGCTAAACCAAATTTTAAAAACTCATCAATTTTTACTGAAAACTTGGTTGCCATTCAAATGGAACGAGTAAAAGTCACATACAATAAACCCGTTTATATTGGATTTTCAGTCTTGGAATTATCCAAGACAGTAATGTATGATTTTTATTATGAATATATAAAAAACAAATATGGAGAAAAAGCAATGTTGCTCTACACAGATACTGATTCTTTAATACTAGAAATTAAAACCCATAATTTTTATTCAGATATTCAAGAAAACCTGGAGAGGTTTGACACATCAAATTACAGCGAAGACAATTTACATAACATTACCAGAAACCAATCTATAGTGGGTCGTATGAAAGACGAATTTGCAGGTCAACCTATAGTAAGCTTTTATGGCACAGGTGCTAAGGCCTATTGTGTTGAGTTAGCAACTAGAACTGAAAAAAAAGCAAAGGGAGTGAAAAAGTATGTTATTCAAAACAACATTACTAAAGAAGATTATCAAGACGTTGTTGAAAATGCTGAAACAAAATACAGAAAAATGAATTGCTTCCGTTCCATTCTTCATGATATTTACACACAACTAAAAAATAAAGTGGCACTATCACCTCAAGATGACAAGCGATGTGTTGTTCCTGGAACTTTTAAAACATTAGCCTGGGGTCATAAAAATATTAAGTAGTTTTAAGGTATATGTTGTTTACAAACATTAAATAAAAAACTATGATTAAAAAATATTATTCTTTATTTGTTAGAAATAAATTTACAATACATTATTTTTATTAATCCAAGAATTGTGAGTTTTATTTAATCCTAACCATTTTACGAAAACCTTGTTTCCTTTTCTTCTCAAAACTTTTTCAACAAGATAAACATCTGGATATTTTACTTTTTGCAATTCTTCTTTGTAGAAACCTCCTTGAATTTCTTTCCTATTTTGATCTTCAAGCAAATAAGTCATCGGATTGGTCATTTGTATTTTCTTCACAAGAAATATTTCATTTGACCAATTAGGTGTGTATCCTTTTGAAAAATGTTCCCTATATTTTGAAATACGCACAGAATCTCCTGTTTTAAGTTTTGATTTTAGTGGATCTATTATTTTTGTATGACGATATACTTTTTTAAATAATTCGTTTTCATTTTTTTTAGAAACATTGATTGGTTTTATTCCAATTGTAGAATGTATTGTTTGGTTATAGTCATTAACAATTTCGTTGAGAATATCAATCCAATTGTAAGATCCACGCATGCTAAATTTTTTCCACATTGTATTTTTTAAAGTTCTGTTTACCCTTTCCACTATACTAGCTTTTAAATTTGAAAAAGTACTATAATGATTTACGTTGAAATCGTTCATAAGTTTTTTAAACCGTGCATTTAGAAACTCAGTTCCTAAATCAGTTTGCAAATTTTTTGGAGCAATTTTAGCATCTTCCAAAATTGATTTCATAGCATTTGTTACGTGTTCAGCTCCTTTAGTTTTAACAGGTCTTGCCCAAACATATTTAGAAAACGCATTTATTACAATCAAAATATATTTATTTCCTCTATTATATCGAGCATATGGAATCATTGAAACTAAATCAGCTTGCCAAAGGTCATTTAGTGATTTAATAATGACTTTTCTTCGGGGATACTTTTTTCTTGCCGGTTTATGTAACTCATCAACAACAGACTTTTTTAGATCCATATTTGAGTAGTACTGATATGTCTTACGAATTTAATTGATATTTAAGTAAAAGCGTTGCATGAAAATTAGTGGTGTCACTATTAATTAATCTTTCAAAAGAAATTAAATCATTTTTCTTTAACTCAACATTTAAAACCTTTTCAAGGTTGTATGATTTAAAACCACCTTCATTTTTTACAACCATTATTAAATCTCTGGGTTGAAAATTTGCTGATTCTATTATTCCAGTCTTCAATGGAAATATATATTGACTTGAATTGCTTGATTCTATAAAAAATTTTCGTATATTTTCTGAGTATTTTCCAAAAAATGTTAATGGTAAATAACCATAAAAAGAATCTGGTTTTTTAAATAAATTTACCTTTTGTTCTAATGATTTAAGTTTGCTGGTGTGGTTTTTTGTTTTTTTTTCATTATCACTAACTCTTTTTTCAACAGATATCAAAGAATTGTTTAATCCACTTTGAACAGTAACTAGCTCCTGGTTAAAATTTGTTTCAACCCTAGTAATATTTTCTACATTTTTTTGAATGTCTTCTTGAAAAGAAACCAATTTTTTATCCACCTCAATGAACGCTTTATCTAGATTATCATTATAATTTTTTAAAATATTAAAGTTTTCGGTTATATTGTCTTTTAGCATATTTTTAAGCTTAATTAACTCTTGCTTAAAATTGTTTTCAACATTGCCTATATGTTGTGTTAATTGTAATTCTTTAGCTGCTATATTGTCTCGAAGATTTTCTTGCAAATTATTAATATTTTTATCAAGATGACTTAATCCATCATCCAAATTATTAATTGATTTTTGTAGTTTTATAACGTTTTTGATTAGCTCTTTATTCAGTTCTTCTTTAAATTTTTGATTAGTTTCATTGACTGATTCTAGTTCCTTTTTAGTAAATTCTTTAAGATCTTTAAATTCATTATCAAGACCAGTTTTGGTTTTTTCTAAAACATCACCAAGGGAATTGATACCTTCATCATAAGATAATTTTATAATATTTAACTCATTTTGAATGGAATCTTGAAATTCATCAAAAGTAACTTTAAGTTTTAAAAATTCGTTTTCATAATATCTTCCAATTGTTAAAATTTTTTCTTGTAGTAATTCATAAGATGTCTGTCCTTGTTTAAATTTATCATCAATAAACTTATTAAAATCTTTAATTTTTTCAAGTATGTTTTCAGTTAAACCATTTTTCATATTTTCATTTATATCTTTTATATCATTTTGAATCGTTTCAAACTTTTTTTCAAAATCTGACTTTCGTTTATTATTTTTTTCTATTAAATCATGTATTTGAGTAGTATGTTCTTCACCTTTCTTTTTATAATCTTTAATTTGTTGATTTATATCTGAGATTTTTAACACATTTTCTTGAATATTTTTAAAGTCATTTTGTTTAACAAAATTGTTTAAATTTTTTTTTAAAGAATCAATTTCAGTGGTGTTTAAAGAACTTGTGCTTTTTATAGCCGAATAATCATTAAAAATTGGATTTTTTTCCAAATAGCTTTGTACTATTTTTTCTATTGCTAGTGAATCAGTTTTTTTACCGCTCATGAGATCTTTAATTTTTTTTATTTCATCACGAAATTTATTATCTACTTTATTTAAATCACTTTGTGTAGGTAGATTTAAAATATTCTCGAAATTTTTTTGAATTTGTTCTTTAATCTCCTCAATTTTATTTACACTTTCATCATAAATCTTAAGTTTGCTTTTTAAATTTTCTATAATTTCTTGGTTTAAATTAATCTTTTCAATTACTTCCTTTACTTCATTTTTAGGAAATATAGTCTCTGATATGTTTGATATAATTTTATTTTCCAAGTTTGATAGTTTTTCAGTTAAAAGAATGTCTTGTTGGTTTTTAAAGTTTTGTTGAGTTTCTTTTATTTCTTTTTCTAAATCAACTTTTTTTACCAAAATGTTTATATCTGGAGTGTTTGCTTGGATTTCTTTTTTAAAACTCTCTAATGTGGAGTTATCTATACAGGTATCAATCTTACTTTTTACATCATTGATAAGTGTGTGATTAAGTGTAATGTATTTGTTTATGTTTTCAATTTCATTAATATTTTTAATTATTAGATCCTTATCATCCTTAATTAAATTTAGTTGTTGTTGTAAGTCACCTAGCCTTTCATTTAAAAATTTTTCCTGTTGTTTTCTAAACAGTTGATGGGTTTCATTTAATTCCTTTGTTAAATCGTCTTTTTTTACAAAAAAATTTTTGTTTATATTGTAGACTTCTTGTTTTAGACTGTTTAAAGAAGATGAGTCAACACAATTTTGAATATCAGTTTTGATGGTTTCGATTGTATCATCATTAAGTTTAAGTTTTTTGTTTATATTTTCAATACTAATATCATTTGTATTAATCCTTTTTTTCACCTTTTCAATCTCAATTTGTGAAACATTGCCTGTTGGAGCAAACTGTGCAATGTGTTTTTGTACATTTAAAAAAACTTTATTTTCAATATCAGACAAGTCAATTTTGGGTTTTTTATGCTTGGATATATGTTTCCAAAACTTATCTACAGTCATGGTTTTGTTTGTAATGAATAAGTAATCCGTTTTGACACCCTTTTATAGGATAATTTTAGCCTCTTTAAGTTCTTCAATTATTGATATTATTTCGTTGTTATGTCCCGTATTTCCCGCTTCCTGCGATGCCAATAAAAGTCTTAGTCGTTGAACTAATTCATTGGGATCATCAAAATATACATATTCTATTTTTTTGTTGGATAAAATCATAGAACCTCCCTCTTTTTTGCTTGACGGTAATGTATTTGTTTTTGACCTTGTTGTTCTTGGTGGTAAAGGTTTTGAAAATGAAGTTGTTCGTGCACGACTTGTGTCTTGTTTTAAAATACCCTTTTTTAATAAATATGGTCTAATAATATCCATATATTTGAAAGTATTGCTTGATTGTATTTGTTCTTTTGAATCTTTATTTCTTTTGTAGCCATTGGTTCTTTTTAATATATCCATGTAATTTTCCAAGTCTTCTTTTTTGAAACCCACTGGATGTTTTTTAAATAACAATTCATATAACCCAACTGTCCCTAAATATTTAATATTTTTTACTTCAATGTCTTTCCCGATAATTTTAAGCTCTGAGTCTCCAATATAAAATTTTTCTTCGTCTGTATTATGAAAAACCCCATAAGTATGATCAAATTTATCATCAGGGTCTCTAATTGATTCATCTATATATGTTCTTGGAAGTTCGTCAAATGAATTTAAATATTCATTGTATGCTGGTAAGGTAGATAAATTTTGAAAACTCTCTCTTATTTCGTTAGCAGTCTGGTTTATAGTAGTATCACTTATATTACTAGAATTCATATCATTATCATGTATGAATTGATCTTCCAAAAAAGTAAGACCACCGGTAGGTAAATATTCATGATAGGTACTTCTCTTAGGAAATGAAGTAGGATGTAATTTTTGAGACGGAGATAAAATAGTAGAGTTAAATCTTTGAGATTGATTTGGTGATAAAGGCGGACTTTTTATTTCTTGCTTTATGTTTGATGTAGTTTTAACGTTTGATAAAAATTCTTGCAATGGTTTCGTGATTGGATACAATTCCTTTTCTCTTTTAGAATGGGATGCAATCAAATCAGATTTCAAGCCTCGTAATTTCTTTTTTATGGCATTCCTTGTTTTTACTAATTCGCTTGCTTTTTTTCTATCCATGTTTTCTTAGAACGTTAACATAAGCAGTGATATACAATTTTTTAGTTCTATGGTATTTATAGGTAAATAAACGTGTCAAAACCTTTTCTGTATTTACCATGCTTCAAATTACAATCTTTATCTACTACAATAAAACCATGTTGTTCTTTCCAACACAATGAGCAAAGTTCCTTAAATTTTTGAAAAGACATATCAACATTAATATGATCGTCATAGATGTGATGTAAATTAGTGTTGTCTAGTTGAAATATGATCAGTAAATTTGCATTATCTCTTATAAGCTGTTTTGGTATTGAGGAATAGGTTTGACTTAGGTAAAAACAGTCAGCACTTTTATGTCTAGAAAAACAAAAATAATCCCGTATTTTGCTTTGATTACCACAAACCATATCATCAAATATTACAACTGAATTATCCTTTATTTCACTGGGTGAAATAATTTCATTTTCATCATTGTTTTCATAATAATCAATTTCTTTAATTGGTTTGAGTAGTTTTTTCAGATATTCATATTTTGGTTGATGTAAAGATTTGGAATAAACATAAACGTTTTCAAAACGTAATCCATTTTTGTCCTCTAATAAACTTATGAGAACATTAGTTTTTCCACAGCCTGAAGGACCAACGATCAATCCTCTTTTACAAGTTCCTCCAAAAAGTTGTCCATGCTTATTAAAATCAATTTTTTGATCATCATGATTTTTAATAGGAAGTGAAAAATTTTGTTTTACTATTCGCATGATTATTTTAACTATATAAGTAAGAGAAAATACTTGATGCGTCAGTATATATATATAATGCGTGTACGGAACAAACATAAGGTTATTAGACAACCAACAGTTAAAAAGAAAGGAAGGGGTTTGTTAAATACAATAATCAACAAATTACCTTTCGAACTACACATCCCAAATTACAATTTCTGTGGGGGGGGAACTAACCTAACAAAGAGATTAGCAAGAGGCGACCGAGGAATTAACAAATTGGATGAGGCTTGCAAAGAACATGACATTGCATATTCAAAAAATTTAGATCTTAAAAATAGACATAAGGCTGACAAAGTTCTTGCTTCAAAAGCAGCTGAGAGAATAAATGCATCTGACGCAAGTTTAGGTGAAAAAATAGCAGCAACTGGAGTAACTGGAGCAATGAAATTAAAAACAACTTTTGGAATGGGTTTAAAAAAACGTCGTCGACGTAACGTTAAACGAAAAAACACAGGAAGGGGGATATCTTTAAGCAATGCTATTAAACAAGCACGCAAAAGTTTAGTTGGTAAATCTTTTAAGAACTTAAACACAGCTGCAAAAACAGCACTATCATCATTAAAAGGTTATAAGGTTATTCAACCAAAGAAAAGAATTATTCCAGTCCCAAAAATTGGAGGGTTTTTACCATTTATAATACCTGTGCTATCTGCTCTCTCAGCTCTTGGAGCATTGGGTGGGGGAGCTGCGGGAATAGCAAAAGCTGTTAATGACGCCAAAGCGGCAAAAGATAAACTTATTGAAGATAAAAGACATAATCAAGCCATGGAACAAATTTCTATTGGCAAAGGACTTTATTTAAAACCTTATAAACAAGGTTGTGGTCTGTTTTTAAAATCAAATACAAAAAACTGATAAAAGGACTACCTCACAGACCTCTAACAAATATTGACCTTCTTAAATATTCAAAAAATATCCCACATTTTCGTGGGGTTTTTATGCGTAATGATTTACCGAAAAAAATTAGAAAATTTGAAAGTGGTATAATCAATTTAGATAGTAAAGAAAAACAGGGAACCCACTGGACTGGATATGTGAAAAAAAATAACATAATTTCATACTTTGATAGCTATGGAAATTTAAAACCACCTTTGGAGGTTGTTAAATATTTTTTAAGTGATGGTAGTCATAATGTTATAATGTATAATCATAAAAATTATCAACAAAAAGATTTAGTTATCTGTGGACATTTGTGTTTAGAGTTTTTATATAACAACAGTTTATAACTTGTATTAGTATTACATCAACTGTAAAACAATAATGTCGCTTACAATTTCTCTGTCAGGTAATTCGGCTGAGTTGTCTGCTTCATTTAATCCGCCAATTTACTTAGATGACGGTGAATATGTTGTTTGTCTTACGAATTTTGAAACTTTTAATGCGGTACCCAATATAGATGAACGAAATAATAAATTTCATTATGGTAATAAAACCATTGAAATTCCATCAG
This sequence comes from Oxystoma pomonae, assembly GCA_963921995.1. Lineage (NCBI taxonomy): Eukaryota > Metazoa > Arthropoda > Insecta > Coleoptera > Brentidae > Oxystoma > Oxystoma pomonae. The sequence goes on from OY998166.1 coordinate 48,644,333, forward strand.
GAGCCTACGAATTGACTGATATTGAGGATTATTTACAAGATCAGCTTTCTAAAGAAGGTGTTAGCTTAACACTACGTGCCAATAACAATACCCTACGTTGTCATTTAAAATGTAGTGAGGATATTCGTTTTAGTAAAGATACTATAGGAAATATTTTAGGATTTAGAGATGATCTCTACACAGCTGACAAAATACATATTTCACAAAAACCTGCTGAAATTATTAAGGTAAATGCAATATTAATCGACTGCAGCATAGCTGATGGATCATATTTAAATAACAATCCTGTACATGTAATTCATCAGTTCTTTCCTAGCGTCAGTCCTGGATTTAAGATAATAGAAGCTCCAGAAAATTTAATTTATTTTCCTGTAAACGTTAAAATAATAACTAGTATATTTTTAAAAATTATTGACCAGGACGGTGATCTTGTAAATTTTGGTGGTGAAACTATTACCATCAGACTGCATATTAAAAAAATTGAATAATGGTATTTCGTTACAATAACCCATTAATATCATATAATAAAAAAAAAGAGAGTTGTTTAAGCAGTAAGAGGAAAACTGTCAAACGGTTAACACCAACAAATTATAGGTTTTTAAAATCACTTGGATTTAAAGTAAATACAAAATGAGTTTTTTAGACGTTACCGAAAAACTTTTGGAAGACAGTTCTGTAGTAAGATATGAAACGTATTCTTATGATCCCTTTTCACCAAACAAGTTAAATAATAATGATGAAATAAAAATTGTTATACCTGATATTGAAGCATATACTTTACCATGTGAAAGCTTTCTTTTTATTGAGGGACAGTTAACTAATGATGGTACCTATTCTGCAAGTATGAAATTTACAAACAATCCCATAGCTTATCTTTTTAAAGAAATTCGTTATGATCTAAACGATGTAACCATAGATTCAGTTCGAGATGTAGGAACCACTTCCACTTTAAAAGGATATTTATCATTTACTGAAAGTGAAAGTAAAAAATTGCAGAACGCTGGTTGGTTTCCTAAATTGGATATTTCAAAATCGAGCATTTTGGTTGATAAAAAGGGTAATTTTAATGTATGTGTTCCACTCAAAATTTTAATGGGATTCTTTGAAGACTATAGAAAAATAATCTTAAACTCAAAACAACAACTTGTTTTAATAAGATCCAATTCTGACAATAATTGTGTTTTTAATGATATTGTTGGTCAAAAAGTAAAAATTTCGATCACAAAACTAACATGGAATATGCCTCACGTAACCGTTAATATCCCTACTGAACTGAATTTGTCAAAGCTCATTAACAAAGATGTTGAAATACCAATAGCTTTTAGAAGATGGGAGTTAATAGAGTACCCTGAATTGCTTAAAACAAATAGACATAATTGGCAAGTTAAAACATCAACCAAAGCTGAAGTTGCACGACATGTTATAGTTGCTTTTCAAAAAAATAAAAATGATAAATTAAATGAAAATATTAGTAAATTTGATGATGTTAGAATACGCAATATTAACGTTTTTTTAAATTCCGAAAGATATCCATACAATGATTTGTATGTAGACATAGAAAATAACAAATTTGCTTCCTTATATGAAATGTATTCTAAGTTTAGGTCTTCATACTATCAGCTTCCTAATGAACCGTTGTTTCTCCCTTCAGAATATAAAGAGATATCACCCATAATATACATTGATTGTTCTTATCAAAAAGAAGCTGCACAGAGTGCTAATGTTTCAATGAGAATCACTTTTGAATGTCACGAAGACGTACCGGAAAAAACGACCGCATACTGTTTGATTCTTCATGATAAACTTTTTTCATACCACCCTTTGACTAAAACAGTGAAACAGTTTTAATGCGCATGTTCAAAAAGTATTTTTTCTCTATATAATCGAATTATTGCATATTTTGATATCAGTTTAAGAAATGTGTTCAAAAAACACTTGTAGAATTTGTTTACACCTTAAAAATTTAAGAATACTAAAAGAAGCCATAAGTTTATATAGTGAAAAACAAATTATTTTTAAAAAGCTTTCCAACTTAACAATATGAATTTAATAATAGATGTTCAAGGATTTAAATTGGAAAACAACAAATTTGTTCCTAAAGAATTGGCCGCTTATGATGGAACGAGAATTTCCCATTATATTTTTAAACCACCCTATGGGATTCAACATCTTTCACCACAGTTACATAAGGAAGCCAACTGGTTGATGGAAAATCATCATTGTATATCGTGGAATGAAGGTTTTACTCCGCTTCATAAATTTTCCGAAATCTTACAAAACTTGACAGAAAAAGTGGATACAGTTTATATCAAAGGAAAGGAAAAAGCTCCATATTTAAGGAGATACTCCTTAAAACCAGTTATTGAGTTTGAAGAGACCCCAAAACTGCTCAAAGAAGACCCAAAGTGTTTTTACCACACAAACTCACCATGTTTTTGTGCATTATCGAATGTATTTTACCTCTATGATAACTTTTTTATGAAATAAAACGCCATTTTTTTATATTTCTGTTTTTTATTTTTAGAATACATAATCTACTTATACTAGCAAAACCTAAACTAACATTTTTAAGCTTAAGAAATATACTAATGACGTTAGATATTTTGATTAAAATAGTTAATTGCGTTTAATATCATTTCCATTTTGATGATTTTATTTTGGAAATGCATGCGATCCACTGCTAAGTTTTCCCAATGCTTTTTTCTCGCTTCTTTAGATGCATAACTATACACATATAATATTTTCACCTTATTAAATTGTTCATTAAATGTTAACGATTTATTCATGATCTTCTCTTAGTAGTTCAGGATAAAAATAAACAAGTTCCATCGCCAATCCATACGTCAAAGTATTTATATTTTTGATAGGATCCATAATGAAAATTGCTGTGTTAGTTACATCAACAGAGTTTTTTATTCCCATTTGAAGAATTTTTAAGCAACTATTAAATTCAAGATTTTTCAATATTTTAATGTGCTCATCTATTAAAGGTGAGATTCTCCACAGTTCTGATAGTGTAGGGTTTGTTAATCGTACTGTAGCTTTGCCTGTATTAATCACAATCAGATTTCCATAATCCATCTGTTTAAAATTGATAAAAAAACTGGTAAGATCCAGACTCAAGGTGGTATCAACAGCTAAAAAGGATTCATCTATGATGTCTTTATACCCATAAAAGTTTTGCCAATCGAATTCTGTGAACTGGACAACATCGTTTTTTATTCCACCAATTAATACACATGGAAAGAAAATTCCATTATAGCTTAAACACACACTAACAAACTTTGTTTTTGATTTGTTAAGATAAAATTTTCTTTCTCCCAAAAAGACATTTTTGGAATTAGAATCTAAATAATTAGAAGACATTTTGATTCAGACTGTATAAAACTTTCCAAAACAAATAATTTATATTGTGTATAAAGTGGTGGGAATGAGACCATAAACCGGTTTTTTATTACAGCAGAGACAAGTCAAGACTTGTTATTAAGACAGGTTTTTCAAGCCAAGACAGCTGTGACCTGGTTTACTTTAACTGACCAGTTTGTAAAACGTCTGTGAGACAAAAGGTGTGGTTCAATTTATTTCCTACTTTCTAAGTCATTGACCAAGAATGGTGTGACCTGGTTTACTTCAAGTCACTAAACCAGTTTGCAATGCGTTTGTAATACAAAAGGTGTGGTTCAATTTATCACCTACTTTCTAACAGGTTCTTCAAGGTATTGCCCAAGACATCTGTGACCCGGTTTACAAAATTTGTATCTCTGAATTTATGATCATTAATAACCAGTTGTGACCTAGTTTACTGCAATACAGACAAAAAGGTGTGGTTCAATTTATCACCTACTTTCTAACAGGTTTTTCAAGGTATTGCCCAAGACATTTGGATCCCCCCACCCCATGTGTGAATCTTTGGCTCTCAAAATCCCTATGTTAATTCTTATGGGCGAATCTTTGAATCTTGAGCCAGAACCGGCGAAAACACCCTACTCATGTGGGAAACCATAAAACAGGACTTTCTGCGGGACTGGGGAAAAACTACAAGCAGAAAATAAGCTAGGAGAAATATTTAGAAAAGGAAACAGGGCAGTATAGAGAGCACGCTAGAGTTCTACCACGATGCATCTGTACATTCAATACGACTCTGCACTTTAGTTCGAAATGACTACTTCGAAGAAGATCTCACAAAAGAAGCCGCAAGAGAGTATAACTATTTCACAAACCCCAACAGGACTCCCAGAGATTTAGATGCAATAAAAGACGTCGCGAAAGCCATAGACATGGCTCCGAAAGACGAACTACAAAATAGAGGCTTGAAAAGCAACAACAAGGTGTACCATTCAAGGACTTACATGGAAGGATCCAGCAATCCGGGTCAATCAAGAGGCTATGAAAACGACCGAGTTAGAGAATACGCCGAGACCGCAAAGCGGGCTCTATCAGAGTCAGCACGCCGCACAGGACTTTCACCTGACAGGCAACACGAGACCAAGGTCTTCGTACAATAAAAATGGCAAGCCGGACACGTGCGCAGAAGACAATCGCAGCAAGTGCTTCGCGTGTCACTACATAGGAAACTATGCAACGACTTGCCCAAGTGGGCAAGGACGACGAGATTAATACCCCTGGTCACCCTGCACCAAGGATCGGGGACCTGCCTCAAGGATGGCGGCCCTTCAGGAATAGTTATAAACCTAAGGATAAAGGGAGTAGATTCAGAAGCGCTAATAGACACTGGCAGTACGGAAAATGTTATAAGAAAGAACGCGACAAAAATGGATATAGTCTCGAAATTAAACAGAAATCTCGTTACAGCAAGAGACTTTAGAATCCCGGTCCTAGGGGAGGCAAAATTAAATTTGACAATTGAAAAGACAAACATAAATTGCGTGGCAGAGGTAATGATGACTCCTAGGGGGCTTAACAAACCAAGTTCAGACTTGCACCTTATTAATTTTGAAATTCATAACTCCCTTTTGGAGATCAATATTCGCGTTTACTCTATTCCAAAAGCTCATGCCTAAAATTAGCGGGTACGGACCCGCGGAGTCATCAAACCAGATTCATTTTTTATGAAACTTTACCACCAAGAGGTACTAAAAGAAATGAAGGCACTTTTTAAGAAAGAAAAGAATAGCAGATTACTAGGCGTAACAGAGAACAAATGCACGAGCCAATATGACCAATTTTCGGGGATGCTAAAAGCGGGAAAATTGCCTACATTGAAATGCAAATCGAGGAGAAAAATGAGAACCTCTTTAAAGGCACGCTTTATGCCACTGTGTCGATGCGACACTTAAAATGGGATAGGAATAGCGGCACAATTTAAAAAACTGTTTGGCAATATTGACTAGGCAACATAATCATCAGAACAACCAGGAAAAAATCGGTCTATAACTTAGTAACGAAAAGAACACGTGGGAAAAACCTGAGTACAGGCATCTCTTTAAATCTTTGCTGACAATGAAAAAACACATGAAAGAGATTAACATTAGAAGACTAGCGATGCCACGCATTGGATGCGGGCTAGACCGCTAAAATTGGGACACGGTACCCAATCAGCATTTTTGTCTATATAGAAGTTACAGCAAATAATAAAAAAACCTTCATAAAATAACCAAAAGTTATATTATTTAGTGTTGGTGATAATTTTATAACTCTAATATATCTCTTAAATGAGTAAAAAAGACTTGAAAAACAACTGACCAACACCAGCTTATAAAAATTTATGGTACATAGTAATGGATAGAAAAACAAAATATAGGTTTTTTAAAAATTCCTTATGAACCCTCAAGTCTAGATATTATTATACCTGTATTAATTTTAAACAACTTTACAACTGTACATACATAACAAATTAAAAGTTTTTATCGATTTAGAAATATAAATTTTCCATCTTTTTTCCCTTTGCTTGTTATTATTATTCTTTTTCTTTTTAAAATAAAAAATTTATAAAATGGTGTTTACCAATCTTCTAAAATAAATTAAAATGGAAGTGAGATAGGTTGAAGCAGGAATATTAATATTCATGTATACTATAGGTTAATAATATAATCAGCTGCGGCCCCGTGTGTACTGTATAGTTTTCGAATACACTCACAAAATTTTCATGGGCTCCAAAAATACTTGAGAAAACGGGAAAAAAAATATTCATTTAAATAATACTTTTCACATATGTTTTTTGCTTTCTGGGAGATATATTGAATTTTGTATTTTGTTCTTAACCCTACACAAGCAATATTTCGATTAAAACACATGTTGAAACCCCATAAATAACGTTTTTATTTTGGTCAAAAACCTATGGTTGCAATCCAAAATGGCGAAAATTTACGACAATTCTATAAAAAAAAAACAATACAATTATACTTTCAACACTATTTTATCAACGTTTTAAAAAACATGATGCTAGTTGGAACAAAAGGCTGCAGATGGCGCAGTTTTGAACACTGAAGGTCCGTTTCTGGGAGCTTAACATAGTAACCATTGTTCTCTTTTCCTAAATGTGTTCGTCTGAGAGAGATCCAGCATACTACACATACCAGGAAAAATACTCGCCTGTACAACCTTCAACCACGCATAACTGTCAGAGGTAACTATTTTAAGAAGATAGTTAGACTGCGGGGTCTAAGGGTGTACAGGCAGGTATTTCCCTGGTATGCTGGATCTCTCTCAGACGAATGCATTTATTAAAAGAGGATAATAGTAACTATGTCAAACTCGCAGAAACGGACCTTGAGGTTGCGTTGCGTCGCGTCGTAAGGTGATGTGTTCACACTTGCCGCCGACCAGCCATGCGCACTGGATGCATTCGAAGTTTCACGGTTGTTCTCTTTTTCTAAAACCCGGTTCCCATCTATGGGTTACTTACGCGTGGGCTCCCCAAATCAAAACACGGATCACGTAGTCTAAGCGAGATTTACCTATACAAGTTCGTCGGTCCACGTGTCGGTCCACGTGATGAGTTTTTTGAGTCAGGGTGGCCGCGCATGGGAAACGCTGGTCGGAATCGGGTGTAGAATGCATTCGATTCCGATATCTGTCATCGAAAAATCTCAAGAAGATTTGGATCGCTTATCTTTCTCAGATTGATGTAATTAAAACCAGATAATGATGGTATAGTATCTCGCAAAAACGCGCCTTTTGATGTCACAAAATTAACCTAAAAAACCTTGTTTGTTTTGTTATAAATTAAAATTGTTTTTTTGTTATAAAAACACTGCTATTATAACCACTATATAAAGAATTTAATAAAAACATTATAGAAAGAATGGGCAAAAAAGGTTTATGAATGAGTTCATAAAAATATTACAGGCACCAATTTATATAATTATTGTGTGTGAGTTCCCAAGTTTTATAAGTGTATCTTTGTTGTTGGTGAGTTGATAGCAACATTTTAAAAACAAATCTATATATCTTTAATTGATAGTTACTTACGCTTTTACAGATGGGTTAACAGAAAGATTTAAAAAACCAATTTATATAACTTTTGTCACTGATGACTTATATTTTTATAAATATGATGGTAGAAACATTGTTAACCACAATTTATACAACATTTGTTGCCGATGACTTTAATTTTTATAAAGATGTCCGTGGAAATATTGTTAACGCCAGTTTTATGTTACCTTAGGTTACCATCAATTTAGAACCTTTAATAAAAGAAATATACAAATTCAATTTTTGTAGGAAACCTCTAAATACCCTAGGGCATTAATGGAACCCTCTTTATAATAATTATATAAATTTTGGTCACCAGAGGTTTCTGTATATGCTCATTGGGTATCTAAGATGGTTAAATTAGTATTTGCAGATGCAGAAGTCGAAATTTTAATTTTTAACTGGAGCCCGGGCAAATTCAAAGAGGGTAAAAAATCAAATAAAACTAAGAGCAAATCAAAAGGAGAAGATAAGAAAACATTAAGACAAAAATAAAAAGAAGAAAAGCAGAACAGAACAGATGGCGATCCCTAGCACCCCCAAGTTAAATGCGAAAACAGTTCACGTACAAGCACACAACGTAAACCCACACCTAAGGAAAATTTAGACAGAACGATTCCCAACGTCGAATCACGGTCAATGCAGGTCCAGACCCGCGAAGATACCATGCTCAATTGGATGGTTGACCACTACTGTACACCACCGGAGAACCGGGATAAAAATACACCCACGCAACAAGCAGAAATAGCCCAAGAGCAATTTAGGTGGACGATGGATGGGTCAGACAGCTGTTTGATTCACCCATAAGAAAAAATTAAGGTAGCACTAGTTGATTTTGGCGTGCTACAGCCCAAGAAAGAAAGGACACTAGATCTGGAGATCATGACCTCTGAGGGGGAAAATGTCCCGGATCTAGAAAACTTGCAATTAAAAATTGACTTCTTTTTAAAGAGAAAAGAGATGCCGCAGTCCTTACCGTATTTCGTGGGAAAAAAGCTTCGGATGGCCATCAAGTCTCATAACCACATATTTGTACCACTCTACAGGGGTTGTTGCGTTGGATTTCTGCAGCGGAAAAAAGAAAATAACACATTAGTGCCGGTGAAAGAGGACTACGAGGACGAGGATATGATGACGATGGAGGATCACGAACTAAGACACATCGAAAACAAAACGATTATGAAAAAATCGGAATTGTTACTGGAAGAATATAGCGACGTCTTCGCGAAGGCAAAAAAATACATGGGCAGAACTCAATTAGGAAAGCATAAGATTGAATTATTGAATAATGAGCCCGTTCATTCCCGCCCGTACCGAGTAAGCCACAAAGAAAGAGAAATCATAGCAGAACAGATCCAAGAGATGGAAAAACACAAAATTATAACCCCCTGCCACTCTCCATACGCATCACCCATCCCAACGGTGAAGAAAAAATGTGGAAAGGTAAGGTTTTTCGTAGATTTTAGAAAATTAAACGAGAAGACAGTCAAGAGCAGGTGGCCCATTCGCTCAATGGATACAATTTTTAGTTATTTAGGGGGTAGTAAGTATTTTATAACCCTAGATCTGTTAAGCGGCTATTGGCAGGTAGAAATGGACGAAGGAAGCAAAGATTACACTGCTTTTGTCGCAGAGGGCTTGAAGCAATTTAGGTTTGAAGTACTGCCCTTTGCCCTATTTACAGCCCCAAATACATTCCAGGCATATGTGGACAAGGTATTTGATGGAATGAAATGGAATGGAGTATTAATTTACCTAGATGATATCTGCATCCATAGTCCTGACATGGAATCCCATCTGGCTACACTGAGAGAGGTATTCGGTAGGTATTCGGTCTTGACACTGTCACAAAAAAATCGGCATATCTCAAAAAATAAATAAAGCTATTAGTTTTTACAGTGAACGAAAAAGGGATTGTGTCAGACAAAAAGAAAAAAAAATCAATAGTCAAGCTCCAGACCCCGAAAAAAATTAAAGACTTTTAGTCATTCTTAGGAGCAGGCAACTTTTACAGGAAATTTATTAAAGACTATTCAAAAATAGCAAGACCATTATATGAAAAATCTGAAATTTGTTTGGGGCCAGAGCAACAAAAGCATTTGACACACTAAAGGAAAAGTTAGTTACAGCACCAGTACTAGCTCATTTCAACCCAGAAAAAGACACAATTCTGCACGTAGATGGCAGTAAAACGGGCATTGGAGCCGTCCTACTGCAAGAAGATGACGCAGGGGTACCTCACCTAATAGTATACGTGAGCAGAACATTAAACAAGAACGAGAAGAATTATACAATCTTAGAAATAGAAGGACATTATATTTTCGGTAGAAAAATCCGGATTATAAGTGACCACTACGACCTATGCTGGTTTAAAAGTATTAAAAACTCTGGTAAATTGCTAAGATGGAGTTTAAAACTATCAGAATACGACTACACCATAGAACACAGAAAGGGATGCGACAATAGGGACGCAGATTGTCATCTAGATCCCCATTGGAAAATCTCACAGAAACGAGTAGAACAATGGACGTGGATGAGGTACCAAAATTTAGCATACGAGCCCAAGACCGGCAAGAAGTTGTATTCCATTCATTAATACTTAAAACAGAAGAAATAGGAGAATTACAAGATAAGGACAGAAAAATCAAAGAAATAATAGAGGCTGTAAAATACCCAGATAATGTGTTCATTGCCCTGAGCCGACCAAACCAGTTTGCAATACGTCTGTAATACAAAAGGTGTGGTTCAATTTATTACCTACTTTCTAACAGGTTCTTCAAGGTATTGCCCAAGACATCTGTGACCCGGTTTACAAAATTTGTATCTCTGAATTTATGATCATTAATAACCAGTTGTTACTGCATCCGGTCAAACCTGTTTGCATACATCTGTAAGACAAAAAGGTGTGGTTCAATTTATCACCTACTTTCTAACAGGTTTTTCAAGGTATTGACCAAGACATCTATGACCCGGTTTACAAAATTTGTATCTCTGAATTTTTGATCATCAATAACCATTTTTGACCTAGTTTACTGCATCCGGTTAAACCTGTTTGCAATACATCTGTAAGACAAAAAGGTGTGGTTCAATTTATCACCTACTTTGTAACAGGTTTTTCAAGGTATTGCCCAAGACATTTGGATCCCCCCACCCCATGTGTGAATCTTCTACTGCGCAAAGTTGCCGACGAAGAAATTTTACATGAACAGACTGCGCAAATGAGATTTACCGAAAAAGAGAGAAATTTCGCATAAACACGCTACAAAGGCAAGGAAAAGAAGCCAGAGAACACAAGGACGCCTACCAGATATGGATAGCATGTGGGAAACCATAAAACAGGACTTTCTGCGGGACTGGGGAAAAACTACAAGCAGAAAATAAGCTAGGAGAAATATTTAGAAAAGGAAACAGGGCAGTATAGAGAGCACGCTAGAGTTCTACCACGATGCATCTGTACATTCAATACGACTCTGCACTTTAGTTCGAAATGACTACTTCGAAGAAGATCTCACAAAAGAAGCCGCAAGAGAGTGTAACTATTTCACAAACCCCAACAGGACTCCCAGAGATTTAGATGCAATAAAAGACGTCGCGAAAGCCATAGACATGGCTCCGAAAGACGAACTACAAAATAGAGGCTTGAAAAGCAACAACAAGGTGTACCATTCAAGGACTTACATGGAAGGATCCAGCAATCCGGGTCAATCAAGAGGCTATGAAAACGACCGAGTTAGAGAATACGCCGAGACCGCAAAGCGGGCTCTATCAGAGTCAGCACGCCGCACAGGACTTTCACCTGACAGGCAACACGAGACCAAGGTCTTCGTACAATATAAATGGCAAGCCGGACACGTGCGCAGCAGACAATCGCAGCAAGTGCTTCGCTTGTCACTACATAGGAAACTATGCAACGACTTGCCCAAGTGGGCAAGGACGACGAGATTAATACCCCTGGTCACCCTGCACCAAGGATCGGGGACCTGCCTCAAGGATGGCGGCCCTTCAGGAATAGTTATAAACCTAAGGATAAACGGAGTAGATTCAGAAGCGCTAATAGACACTGGCAGTACGGAAAATGTTATAAGAAAGAACGCGACAAAAATGGATATAGTCTCGAAATTAAACAGAAATCTCGTTACAGCAAGAGACTTTAGAATCCCGGTCCTAGGGGAGGCAAAATTAAATTTGACAATTGAAAAGACAAACATAAATTGCGTGGCAGAGGTAATGATGACTCCTAGGGGGCTTAACAAACCAAGTTCAGACTTGCACCTTATTAATTTTGAAATTCATAACTCCCTTTTGGAGATCAATATTCGCGTTTACTCTATTCCAAAAGCTCATGCCTAAAATTAGCGGGTACGGACCCGCGGAGTCATCAAACCAGATTCATTTTTTATGAAACTTTACCACCAAGAGGTACTAAAAGAAATGAAGGCACTTTTTAAGAAAGAAAAGAATAGCAGATTACTAGGCGTAACAGAGAACAAATGCACGAGCCAATATGACCAATTTTCGGGGATGCTAAAAGCGGGAAAATTGCCTACATTGAAATGCAAATCGAGGAGAAAAATGAGAACCTCTTTAAAGGCACGCTTTATGCCACTGTGTCGATGCGACACTTAAAATGGGATAGGAATAGCGGCACAATTTAAAAAACTGTTTGGCAATATTGACTAGGCAACATAATCATCACAACAACCAGGAAAAAATCGGTCTATAACTTAGTAACGAAAAGAACACGTGGGAAAAACCTGAGTACAGGCATCTGTTTAAATCTTTGCTGACAATGAAAAAACACATGAAAGAGATTAACATTAGAAGACTAGCGATGCCACGCATTGGATGCGGGCTAGACCGCTAAAATTGGGACACGGTACCCAATCAGCATTTTTGTCTATATAGAAGTTACAGCAAATAATAAAAAAACCTTCATAAAATAACCAAAAGTTATATTATTTAGTGTTGGTGATAATTTTATAACTCTAATATATCTCCTAAATGAGTAAAAAAGACTTGAAAAACAACTGACCAACACCAGCTTATAAAAATTTATGGTACATAGTAATGGATAGAAAAACAAAATATAGGTTTTTTAAAAATTCCTTATGAACCCTGAAGTCTAGATATTATTATACCTGTATTAATTTTAAACAACTTTACAACTGTACATACATAACAAATTAAAAGTTTTTATCGATTTAGAAATATAAATTTTCCATCTTTTTTCCCTTTGCTTGTTATTATTATTCTTTTTCTTTTTAAAATAAAAAATTTATAAAATGGTGTTTACCAATCTTCTAAAATAAATTAAAATGGAAGTGAGATAGGTTGAAGCAGGAATATTAATATTCATGTATACTATAGGTTAATAATATAATCAGCTGCGGCCCCGTGTGTACTGTATAGTTTTCGAATACACTCACAAAATTTTCATGGGCTCCAAAAATACTTGAGAAAACGGGAAAAAAAATATTCATTTAAATAATACTTTTTTTTCACATATGTTTTTTGCTTTCTGGGAGATATATTGAATTTTGTATTTTGTTCTTAACCCTACACAAGCAATATTTCGATTAAAACACATGTTGAAACCTCATAAATAACGTTTTTATTTTGGTCAAAAACCTATGGTTGCAATCCAAAATGGCGAAAATTTACGACAATTCTATAAAAAAAAAACAATACAATTATACTTTCAACACTATTTTATCAACGTTTTAAAACATGATGCTAGTTGGAACAAAAGGCTGCAGATGGCGCAGTTTTGAACACTGAAGGTCCGTTTCTGGGAGCTTAACATAGTAACCATTGTTCTCTTTTCCTAAATGTGTTCGTCTGAGAGAGATCCAGCATACTACACATACCAGGAAAAATACCCGCCTGTACAACCTTCAACCACGCATAACTGTCAGAGGTAACTATTTTAAGAAGATAGTTAGACTGCGGGGTCTAAGGGTGTACAGGCAGGTATTTCCCTGGTATGCTGGATCTCTCTCAGACGAATGCATTTATTAAAAGAGGATAATAGTAACTATGTCAAACTCGCAGAAACGGACCTTGAGGTTGCGTTGCGTCGCGTCGTAAGGTGATGTGTTCACACTTGCCGCCGACCAGCCATGCGCACTGGATGCATTCGAAGTTTCACGGTTGTTCTCTTTTTCTAAAACCCGGTTCTCATCTATGGGTTACTTACGCGTGGGCTCCCCAAATCAAAACACGGATCACGTAGTCTAAGCGAGATTTACCTATACAAGTTCGTCGGTCCACGTGTCGGTCCACGTGATGAGTTTTTTGAGTCAGGGTGGCCGCGCATGGGAAACGCTGGTCGGAATCGGGTGTAGAATGCATTCGATTCCGATATCTGTCATCGAAAAATCTCAAGAAGATTTGGATCGCTTATCTTTCTCAGATTGATGTAATTAAAACCAGATAATGATGGTATAGTATCTCGCAAAAACGCGCCTTTTGATGTCACAAAATTAACCTAAAAAACCTTGTTTGTTTTGTTATAAATTAAAATTGTTTTTTTGTTATAAAAACAGTGCTATTATAACCACTATATAAATAATTTAATAAAAACATTATAGAAAGAATGGGCAAAAAAGGTTTATGAATGAGTTCATAAAAATATTACAGGCACCAATTTATATAATTATTGTGTGTGAGTTCCCAAGTTTTATAAGTGTATCTTTGTTGTTGGTGAGTTGATAGCAACATTTTAAAAACAAATCTATATATCTTTAATTGATAGTTACTTACGCTTTTACAGATGGGTTAACAGAAAGATTTAAAAAACCAATTTATATAACTTTTGACACTGATGACTTATATTTTTATAAATATGATGGTAGAAACATTGTTAACCACAATTTATACAACATTTGTTGCCGGTGACTTTAATTTTTATAAAGATGTCCGTGGAAATATTGTTAACGCCAGTTTTATGTTACCTTAGGTTACCATCAATTTAGAACCTTTAATAAAACAAATATACAAATTCAATTTTTGTAGGAAACCTCTAAATACCCTAGGGCATTAATGGAACCCTCTTTATAATAATTATATAAATTTTGGTCACCAGAGGTTTCTGTATATGCTCATTGGGTATCCAAGATGGTTAAATTAGTATTTGCAGATGCAGAAGTCGAAATTTTAATTTTTAACTGGAGCCCGGGCAAATTCAAAGAGGGTAAAAAATCAAATAAAACTAAGAGCAAGTCAAAAGGAGAAGATAAGGAAACATTAAGACAAAAATAAAAAGAAGAAAAGCAGAACAGAACAGATGGCGATCCCTAGCACCCCCAAGTTAAATGCGAAAACAGTTCACGTACAAGCACACAACGTAAACCCACACCTAAGGAAAATTTAGACAGAACGATTCCCAACGTCGAATCACGGTCAATGCAGGTCCAGACCCGCGAAGATACCATGCTCAATTGGATGGTTGACCACTACTGTACACCACCGGAGAACCGGGATAAAAATACACCCACGCAACAAGCAGAAATAGCCCAAGAGCAATTTAGGTGGACGATGGATGGGTCAGACAGCTGTTTGATTCACCCATAAGAAAAAATTAAGGTAGCACTAGTTGATTTTGGCGTGCTACAGCCCAAGAAAGAAAGGACACTAGATCTGGAGATCATGACCTCTGAGGGGGAAAATGTCCCGGATCTAGAAAACTTGCAATTAAAAATTGACTTCTTTTTAAAGAGAAAAGAGATGCCGCAGTCCTTACCGTATTTCGTGGGAAAAAAGCTTCGGATGGCCATCAAGTCTCATAACCACATATTTGTACCACTCTACAGGGGTTGTTGCGTTGGATTTCTGCAGCGGAAAAAAGAAAATAACACATTAGTGCCGGTGAAAGAGGACTACGAGGACGAGGATATGATGACGATGGAGGATCACGAACTAAGACACATCGAAAACGAAACGATTATGAAAAAATGGGAATTGTTACTGGAAGAATATAGCGACGTCTTCGCGAAGGCAAAAAAATACATGGGCAGAACTCAATTAGGAAAGCATAAGATTGAATTATTGAATAATGAGCCCGTTCATTCCCGCCCGTACCGAGTAAGCCACAAAGAAAGAGAAATCATAGCAGAACAGATCCAAGAGATGGAAAAACACAAAATTATAACCCCCTGCCACTCTCCATACGCATCACCCATCCCAACGGTGAAGAAAAAATGTGGAAAGGTAAGGTTTTTCGTAGATTTTAGAAAATTAAACGAGAAGACAGTCAAGAGCAGGTGGCCCGTTCGCTCAATGGATACAATTTTTAGTTATTTAGGGGGTAGTAAGTATTTTATAACCCTAGATCTGTTAAGCGGCTATTGGCAGGTAGAAATGGACGAAGCAAGCAAAGATTACACTGCTTTTGTCGCAGAGGGCTTGAAGCAATTTAGGTTTGAAGTACTGCCCTTTGGCCTATTTACAGCCCCAAATACATTCCAGGCATATGTGGACAAGGTATTTGATGGAATGAAATGGAATGGAGTATTAATTTACCTAGATGATATCTGCATCCATAGTCCTGACATGGAATCCCATCTGGCTACACTGAGAGAGGTATTCGGTAGGTATTCGGTCTTGACACTGTCACAAAAAAATCGGCATATCTCAAAAAATAAATAAAGCTATTAGTTTTTACAGTGAACGAAAAAGGGATTGTGCCAGACAAAAAGAAAAAAAAATCAATAGTCAAGCTCCAGACCCCGAAAAAAATTAAAGACTTTTAGTCATTCTTAGGAGCAGGCAACTTTTACAGGAAATTTATTAAAGACTATTCAAAAATAGCAAGACCATTATATGAAAAATCTAAAATTTGTTTGGGGCCAGAGCAACAAAAGCATTTGACACACTAAAGGAAAAGTTAGTTACAGCACCAGTACTAGCTCATTTCAACCCAGAAAAAGACACAATTCTGCACGTAGATGGCAGTAAAACGGGCATTGGAGCCGTCCTACTGCAAGAAGATGACGCAGGGGTACCTCACCTAATAGTATACGTGAGCAGAACATTAAACAAGAACGAGAAGAATTATACAATCTTAGAAATAGAAGGACATTATATTTTCGGTAGAAAAATCCGGATTATAAGTGACAACTACGACTTATGCTGGTTTAAAAGTATTAAAAACTCTGGTAAATTGATAAGATGGAGTTTAAAACTATCAGAATACGACTACACCATAGAACACAGAAAGGGATGCGACAATAGGGACGCAGATTGTCATCTAGATCCCCATTGGAAAATCTCACAGAAACGAGTAGAACAATGGACGTGGATGAGGTACCAAAATTTAGCATACGAGCCCAAGACCGGCAAGAAGTTGTATTCCATTCATTAGTACTTAAAACAGAAGAAATAAGAGAATTACAAGATAAGGACAGAAAAATCAAAGAAATAATAGAGGCTGTAAAATACCCAGATAATGTGTTCATTGCCCTGAGCAACAGAAGTAAACAATTTCAGTTGAAAAACGAGGTGCTTTACAAGATCAACCCATCAGAGCTAGGCTTATAGGAGGTTTTAGTAATACCATTCAATTTCATTCAGACCCAACGGCGGGACACTTGGGCATTACTAAATCATTGTGCAAAATAAAAGAGCGGTTTTACTGGGATACGTTACAGAAAGACATAATAAAGTTTGTGAAAGGATGCAGGGATTGCCAAGCACGCAAAGGTAGTAAAGATAAACCAGCAGGCAACTTACAGCCAATTGAAGTTGGTTGGTTTTTTTAGAAAATAGGAATTGACCTGCTAGGGCCAATGACAGCGAGCTACGGAAATACTATGATAGTAGTGGCAACCTGTTATGCCACAAGGTATGTGGAATGTAAGGCTATAGCGAATGGAAAGGCGGCATTTATTTTATAAAATATCGTGTTAAAACATGGTGCCTTCCAGACCATGGTAAGCGATCAAGGGTTAGTATTTCACTCAGAATTGGTCCAAGAATTGTTAAAATTGATGGGAGCATACAGTAAATATACGACAAGCCAGCATGTAATGGGCTAACAGAGAGATTTAACGGGACTTTACTAAATATTCTTGCCATTTTTACTAACACACAACAGACAGATTGGGCCAAATATGTACTATTCTGTCAATTTGCTTATAACACCAGCAGGCAAGAATCCACCAAATATTCACCATTTGAATTGGTATATGGTAGACCGACAGTCCTGCTAAGCGAAGCGTAGATATTGGAAGCTGACTGCAGGACAAGCACGAAAGAAATTAGAGAAACGCGCACTAGCCGTAAGAAGCACGGCGGTGCCAAATATTCTCATGAGATAGAAAAAAGGTAAGCGTATCTATAACGACAAGCATACCCCACTACGTTTCGAAGTAGGGCAAAAAGTTAAAGTATGCATTCCGATAAGGAAAAAGGGGAAGTCCGAGAAACTTTTGCTTAGATACTTTGGGCCATATACCATTGAGGAGAAGCTCAGTGATGTAGATTACATGATTAAGAAAAACTCAGGGCCAAATTTGATAGAGTGAATATTAGCAGAATATTACCTTATCACGACGCATGGATAGAGGGACCTATAGAAAGTATGGAAAAAGAAGCAGAAATAAGCAAACAGGAAGGACCAGAAAATAGTCGGAGAACTGGGGTTCAGGATAACGTTATAGTAAATATAAACTGGGGAAGAAACCAACCTCGAAGAAGAGATCGACTTCGAAGAAGGGAGTCATCTCGAGGAAGAAACCGACGCCGAAGAAGAGGTCGAAGAAGGAACAAAAATCTATTTGGTGGTTATAAACGATTACACCCTGGAAACCAACAAATTGAAGGAAGTAGAGATATGAATAGTAAGTGATAAATCACTAGAGGAAGAGGAGCAACTACCTTAATTATAAAAGAGAGAGAGACACTCCTTAGAGACATTAAGCTATTGAGTTACCCATATGTAGCAGGAAACAAGTGTTTCATAATGATCATGTCTACAATGGACACTGGAAAAAGGGGAAAGCCTAGGATCCCTAGTCCGGCATGATTTAGCGGAAAAAAATGAAAGGCATAAAGGAGGGTATAACGAAAAAATTTCGTTCCCAAACAGGAGGCTGCAGCTCCAGTTAGAAGCGGGAGATAGAGTTAAAATTCTAAAAATGATCGAATAGGATTGGGGTCAAAATAAAAGAATATACCACCTGAGATGGAAGGGTAATTTTATTATTAAAAGGAAGCTTAATGAAGACTGTTTTGAGGTACGTGATGAGAGAGGATTTACCGAAAAGATTCATACAAATCTAAGCCTTCCCAAACCAAGAGGAGGATAAGTAAAAAATAACCAAGTCAGTAGGTTAGGAAAACAGACCGGTCTAACAGTGTCAATAAAAGAAAGTAGGAAAAGTATAGTAGTCAAGGAATAGCTTTTGTAGGTAGGTTTATATAGGTATATATATTTGTTTTGCCACTCCACAGAGTGTTATATTTGTAATCAACGGCAATTTTTTTTTTAAAGTGAAATCCACCGGATAATAGATTTAACTAAAGAATAGGTAGCAAAATAAGTAACGGTGTACAAATACCAATTTAATTAGCGAATAAAATTTGTGGGCACATAGTTAGATCTGAAATTTTTCAAAAACAACGGAAAAAAAAGAGAGATGAGTAGGAAAAAGCCTATATTTATTATAGTTTGGCCAACTATACATAAATAAACAAAAACCATAGTAAATATATAAATCAATTTGATAAACTGATGTTATCAAGGCACAACTTCAAATGGTCGGAACAAAGATTTTAAATTTTATTTGCAATTATAAACGCCCTTACTAGGAAAAATACTCCTAAAAGCCTGTCGGGCTACTATTCCAAAAAAAAACGCGGGCGATTATCGCAGGAATAAATCGCGCTACAGGCCGAACGGAGAAATAAGAAGCTACAATGCTGAACTACAGATAAGTGGAAAAGCACAATACTTAGATTAATAGTAATCTCCATCAATTTTTTTTTGAGGCGCGTTTATTTAGTAAGTAAAAATTTCAGTAAATAACTTCAATTTTAGACTTTTATACAATAATTTCATTTGTTTATTCAGTAGATGCATAGACTGTCTAAACAAAGAATTTATAAGATATTAAATACCCTTTTTACGTACAATGAATAAACAGCGAAAAAAAATTCCCAAAAAACAAGAAAGTTGTGCAAACAAACTGACAAAGTTTGATTTTTTTTTAGATAAAATATTAATTACAATTATATATTTACTATGGGAAAGGTAGAATCTAAAGAAAGAGGGACAACGAATTGGGTTGCAAACCAATTTTATTTCTAGAGGGAATCTCACCCTGATGTGCGCAAATTAGTGGAATTTTATTGGTCACCTTAAACGATAAGAAAAGATCACATTTAGGGATATTTGACAAAAATAGTGAAGTGAGGAGAAGTTCAAGGGAATTTTGATTTTAGATGGGTAGAATAGGAAAAAATACAAAAAATTACCTTGCATAGAAAGATTAATTTTAGTCTTAAAGTAGGTCATACTTTAGGTACTTAGCACAGATTTTTTTTAGACACTGGTATGTGATCAGTACGAAACATGTAAAGATGTTAAAGGAATAAAAATTGTTATAATTCAAATTAAAGTAGTTAATAAATACACAATGGCAAATAGAAGAATTTAAAAATGTAACTTAGTATAGGAAGAGGTTGCTTTGCACTAACGGCAGGTTGAAAGCAAGGAAAGACTTGTACTGTCTTTTCGAAGCTATGGCAAATAACGTTAATTTATTTTTATTCTTCAGACTTGGGACACGTTCTGGTATAATTCCCAAAGTTATCTAGGCGAGTGTTAGAGGAAATGAGAAATATCTTGGTAGACATTAAGACTGCACGCTTTATGTCTGCATAAAATATTTCAGAGTTCTGGTTACAGTTTTTTATTTTTTATCACATTTGAATCTTTTAAATCTACACATTTATTCATTTTCTGGAAAAGATCGACAACACAAAAGTTTCTATTCTAAACATTTTTGTGTAACAGTTTTTCTTTAATTTATTCTTGAAAGTTGAAATTTCTTGGGCGGCAGCAAAAATATAGGCCGAAACAGATATTTTTCTAGTTTTCTTGGCCTTTTAATACAAAATATATAGCATACTAAATATATTTAAAAATAAGAAGTCACCCCGAAGTTATAAGTTAAATAATGTTATCCAGCTAGCATATATTAAGCCGCAATAAGAACTTAATCTGACACTTCTGTTGTTGTCTGTTTTCTT
The DNA here is from genome assembly GCA_963921995.1 of Oxystoma pomonae. NCBI lineage: Eukaryota > Metazoa > Arthropoda > Insecta > Coleoptera > Brentidae > Oxystoma > Oxystoma pomonae. The sequence goes on from OY998166.1 coordinate 48,665,018, forward strand.
GATGGAAAAACACGACAAGACGACCCAGCCAGTTGACGTATGGTTTCCGCGCTAACACACCCATGCAAGCAGCAGTTCTGCACCACAATTTGTCCACAAAGAAGAGGTCGTCCCCCATGGAGAAAGGATACCTAGAGAAAAATATAAGAGATCACGGTACCGTAAGAGACACTTACGCATGGAGTATAGAGCGGTAAAGGTACACGGGAGTGCTCTAAAATAGACAGTGAGCGCACCCGAGAAACACACGTCTTAAATAAAGATCACAAGGTGTAAAAAACACACAAAAAACGTGGTTTTAAAAAACTTTTGAAACGTGTAAAGAGTAACTTCAAATCGGTGTACGGATGTTTTCGGGACAAAGTGTGAACCGGAAAAATTGTTTAGGCGCGAGGACACAAAACTTAGTGCCTCGAGCAAGAACTTTTGGGAAATAAACTTTTCAAAAGCAAGACTTTTTTAGACTGGACAAGTAAAACTTCCTTGGTTTTCAGGCATCACGGAGGAAAAAACCAAGGAGGCACGAAGAGACATAGTGGCAACATTGTATTCGCGGAGGCAGAGCAAGTCAGCCGCGTAGTAAATAAAATTCTATGCATAAGAGACTAGACAAGCTAAATGCAGATTTTTTTTTTGGGTGAGAAATGATTATGGGGGCGACGAAAGAGACTTTCACCGGGTGGTGTTGTTTTCGGTCAAAGAGAGTGACAGCGTCGGAAAAGGCACAGAAGAGGGTCGTGAGGTGTTGTTTTCGGTTGTAACATAAAGACTTCTAGATAGAGTGTAAAAAACATGCAACAATGTCAGTAGGAATCGATCTTCAATAGCATGTGTTGTTTGTCAGCCAAATTGAGCTTCTTTCATTTAATTAATTTAATTTTTTTTATTAGTTTTACACTACCCACTGGTTTCAATATAAAATATTGATTTTATTGTTTTTCTTCTAAAAACCATGGTATTTGGAGACCAATTGCAAGTGAAAATTTTAGGTTATATAATGGAACTCATCAATATCACCCATTTCTAGGCGGAGTGGCTACAAGAACTAGGGGCAGTTCTTATAGAGGCAGAAGAATGTAACGATTGGCCGAAATAGGGAATAAGTTCGTTATTAATCCTCGAATTTATTTTTAAAATAAAACTATTGTTAAAATAAAACTATCAAAGTTTATTTAAAAGATTGATAAACCGAAAACACAGTTAGTGAGCCAAGGTTTGATCAACAATATTTTGTATCGAAAAAAGTCACGATCAAGAGATTGGGGGGAAATCCTATCCGCTTGCTGATCGGAAAATCGATCAGGGATTCGGTTTTTAGCAAAGTGTGAGAAAGGTAGACTTTCGTTCTCGATTAAGCGATGGCGTCCAAAGAAAGCTCACTGATGTGTAAAAGTAGTTAATTAATCGTGAAAGCATTGGGTGACTGGTCCGAAAGAGCGCAGTTATGCCAACTCCAAGCAGGAACGCCGAGTCAAGAGATAAACAAAGGGATTCACGCCTAGAGTTAATTGGGCACATAAGAATTGTTAGAATGTAAGTACACATTTGTCAACGTCAAATCAACATTTTAGCTCACGTAGGGCCACTCAGGCCACCCTTAGTGTTTTTGTAGGTTTACGCAATAAAACCAATTAGTGTTCGTGTAAGTTAAACGTGCTGCAATTTGCAACTTTAGGGGAGATTCCGTATCTAGACCCCCTAGGCAATCGTTCGGTTTGAGCCAACTCTGTTGACCCAACCCGATCGTTAAATGTGAAAACTTATAACGAAATAAACAGGATAGATTTAAGGGTAGGAAATAGTCACCCCTTAGCCCTATTTTACTGTGACATGGTGGAGGCGCCTATCCTAAGGGTGTGCGATTCAATAGAGCGAGCTTAAAGCTAGGTTGAAATTTATAAATTGGAAATAGTTATTTGAATGTTTAACAAATTATATGTTTGTGAATAACCTTTTTTTTTAGCGTGTAGTGTTACAAATAAGTGTTATATAGTGTGCGCTAAATATTTCTTTTACAAAGGCTAAATAGTTCCAAGTCAAGATAATGACAATAAAATAGTGAGTGTCAATTAACTTTTTGTTTGGTGTTTTTTAAGAAGAGGATAATTTTGTTGGGTTTGTTCTAGGGTAACTGCGGTTTTTGACTTGTTTGAACATTTTTTTTAGTTGGGCGAATGTTGTGCACCCTATGTTTTTGTAAATAGTACGGCCTCATTAGAATCTATTTTCTAGTAGACCACGGCTAGCCAGTAGAAATATAGTGGAAAAAGTAGGATAGCATTGCTTCGTAGCGAAAACTGCCTGGCGCCGTTCTATAGCTAACACCAAACAGAATGAAACAATATTATTAGTAGGAACAGTGCTCTGTACAAACGGGAAATTAAAATTAAAATATTGCATAGGTGCCAAAAGAACGAAAAAACCGTAAAAATTTTAAACAAAGTCACTGGGAAAAGTCAAAATTGGACGAAAAATAAGGTGTAGATTTTAATTAAAAAAATCAGTTAAAAAGACCCAATTGAGTCACGTATTTGAAAATTTTAAATAAAGAAGAAACGGAGAAAAACCAAAATGTAACACAGCCAAAAGTTAGAAAACATGGCAGAATGATAATTAGAGATATCTTTTTAAAGACTTGAAATTTAAGTACTTGGAACTCTTTAGGCCGGAATAAACCGCCAAACGCAAAAATTGGTAGAAATACAGAAAAATCAGGAAATATTAAAAGTGCAGTTTTTTAACCCAACGTAAAATTAAGTTTCTTTTTTGAGAAATTAGGCAGATAATATTTTTCGGAAATTAGACAGAGAATTTTTTTTTATCCACGTAAAATTATTTTTTTTGTAGTGGGCAGAAAGTGCGTACCTTTTTCCTTACGTAAGATGTCATTGTTTTTAATTAAGCAGAACGTGCATGTTTTTTTTTATGTAGAATTTTTTAAAGATTTAAGCAGAGAGTGAACGTTTTTTTTTTCACTTAATTTTTTTGGAATATTTTCGATCAGGATTGAGTTAAAATCAGGCAAAGCACCCACAAGTTACACAAAAAACAAATACTCTACGTTACCGTAAGAAAAAAAAAGTCGGCGCAGCCAAAAGGGGAAGGCCGTTTGCAAAATTGGTAAAATAAAAAACGAATCCAAGTAAACTAACGTAAAAGTTTTGATATTTTTCTTTGTATCCGTTGCATAAGGTGTATTTTTTGGGAATTGAACAGAAAACGACAATAAAATTAAAATGTTAGTTATCTTTTAAATTCAAATAAATTTAACTAGCATAAATAATATTTGATCTATATATTATTCTTTTAAATCTAGTGTAGGCCACATCATATAGTGTTTTGCACTGAGGTAGCAGAAGTTAATAACAGTGAACTATTGAGCAGGTCAGGGTATATAAATTTAATTAACAGGCGTACATAAAAACAATTTTATCTTTATAAAATTTTTGTGGAAATCTTGTTAAACTTTCTTTAATTTTTTTTTAATTTAGAATAAAATCTGTGTAAAACGGTTTGGCGAAATTAAAATTGATGTTGGTCCAAAACGAAAAATCGAAATTTGCTTATATTTATGTGTAATTTAATATTTATTAAAAATCTTAAAAATTAACATCTTTTTATTTATTTCAAAAACATTTTAAGCCAATTGTTTTAGATCTTAAATTTCACCTAATTACTGCATACAATATAGACCGAAGGTCGCGCATATTTGTTTTTTTCTGCCGAATTAGCAGAATAAGAAATGATCTATGCACTTGTAATGTTATCTTAATAAAAGTAGATTGTAACTAACAAGAATAATTATATGTTGTAAGTTACCATTTTTGTCATATACTAGGTGTCCCAGAAAAAATTTGATCACAGTAGTGAATTTCATTTTAACAATTTTAATATTCTGAGTTGCCATTTTTGTCATATACTAGGTGTCCCAAAAAAAATTTGATCACAGTGGTGAATTTCATTTTAACAATTTTAATATTCTGAAGAAAACTATTATCACAAAACTCAAAAGCGCACTAGCAAAAATCACCAGTAAAGAAAAAATTAAGAGGACAGTTAACACGTTTATTTTTAAGCAGAAGATATATTATCTTTTTTTACGGGCATTTAAATAGCAAAAGTGAAGAAGGCGGACATTTTATTTAAAAACCAAGTTTTATTGAAAAAATTTAGGGCGGCGAGAAACATCGCTAATTTTTTTAGGCAAAAATTACAGTTTTTTTAAACCTCTCAAATTGAACAGCAAAAACATAGCTTTTGGGTTACATAATTTGTGATCTAAGTCAAAATTAATTTTCTACAAACGTTTTTAAGACGCAAGTACCTAAAATCTCTATTCTCAGGCAAAAAATAAATCGGACTTTTTTGATTTTTAAGAAGATAACAAAATTTAAGGCTACAGTCAACTTTTATTTTTTTTTGGAATATTTGAATATATACCAAAAAAAGAAAGCGTTTTGGGTGATGAATTGGGTGTCACTGAAATATTATTTTAGAAAAGATTAAGGGGGCAGTTAACTGACCTCGATTTTTTTTTCATGACTGTTGTGTAATATCGCTACCAGTAATTCAGGTTACGAAAAACATTAAGGTGGCAGTAAACACATTTACTTGAGTTTGTTAAAAAAAAATATATTAAAATAATAATAGCCATTCTAGAGAACTTTTAGTGGTAGAATCGTCGGCAAAGAGACAATTCAAATAGTTACTTTCCACAGAAATTAAGAAAACGGTTTTGGTAAAAAAGTTTTGGAAAAAATACGTTCATTTTTAGTGTGTCCTTCAATTTAGAAAACGTCTAATACAAGAGATTAAAGGAACGGTTATGACTTTTTTTAAAATATTATTTTTCGAAAACATAGTGTGGAAAAAATATTTTTTTGGTAGAGTGGTTTACCAAAATACTTGTTTTTAAATAGTAGAAGTTAAGGGGACAGTTAATTTTTTTGCCAGAAGGTAGTGGGAAAACCATTTTTGTGTTGAGAATTTTTAATGCTGAAATTGATTTCAGAGAATCAACTTAAGAAATTGGCCCCAATAAAAATTAAGGGAGCGATAAAACCTTAAATAATTTATCTTCTCCTACCTAGAAATATCAGAAAGAATATTTTTTTGGAGTATGTTAATTAGTAAGACATGATTTCTAAACAGTCAATTTCGGGAAATTTAAGAAGACGGTTAACAGAAATTTTGGAAAAATAAGATTTATTTAGGGTTTTTTTATTCAATTTCTTTTTAAATTAAGGAGGCCTTTTATAACTCTTGTCGTTTTTAGAAAAACATAGTTTTGGTGTAGTCTTCATCATAGGTACATTAGGCTATAAAATAAATACCTAAATTAAGAATTCCTTTAAGTAAAAGAGCAAATTATTAAATTTTAAAATTAATTATGCTTATAATAATAATAATAAATTAATTAATAAAACACTACGCAGAGCGATAAATCAGGAAGAAAGAAAAAAGGACGTTTAGAATCAGCAAGATGTCGAAAAACGATCCGTAATGGACAAGTCGACAAAGTTCTGAGAGTTCAGGAAATGACGCTTTTACGCATCAATCGCGCGTCCCGAGAAGGCCGAGTTCGAAGCACAGGTCAGCGAACGACCGCCGGATACACCGAGAGAACCAGGACAATAAGGGTGAAACTCAAATGAACTCAGGAAGCGACTCCAATATGGAGGAATGTGTGTCGAGAGCGACAGGAAGGTTGGCCAACCCGGAGAAAAACTCCCTACACTAGCCAAACCTTATGGTCATAGCACAGAGGAACAAATATCCGGAGGAGCAGAGGCCGCCTACAATAGCTAACGTTAGAGACACAGTGTCGGACGGGGAGATCACGGTTCTCAGTCGAGCAAAATATCTCACGTTAACAAAGCAGAGACACGAGGGCAGCGCAGGCGCCATCGAGAAGAGAAATGAAAACTGAGCAATCACAAGAAGAAAGATTTTATCCAAGGCAGGGAAGACCGAGAAAGCCCTCCCTCTTGCGCGGTTAAACGGGGTACCTATGTTGCGCCCTAGCGGCGGAGAGCAGTATCCTAGTTCAATACGCAAGAGTACGGCAATCACACATATTGAGACAGATTGCCAAAGGCGAACCCGTTGGGAGATAGAGCAGCGCTCTATCCCATCAAGCAAACAATGAAACGAGGATACACAAGTAAGTATCGTAAAAATCCCTTCAGGGCCGACACGTCTGGTCTGGCATGCACAAAGTTGCCGACGAAGAAATTTTACATGAACAGACTGCGCAAATGAGATTTACCGAAAAGGGGAGAGAAATTGCGCACAAGCACGCTACAAAGGCAAGGAAAAGAAGCCAGAGAACACAAGGACGCCCACCAGATATTTGCCTCCATTAACAACCAGGAAAAGCCACACTCTGGATTTGACCATCCGCAATTGTCAGTCATCATTTTCCCCAGGGCAACAGCCAGATTCACAATTTCCAAGCGATTTTGAAAGGCATGCTACAGGCAACGCATGGTCGAGCGGGCTAAAGTTATGTTACTTCAGCTCATTTTTGTAGGGCGCAGCCCTTAAATAGTATGAAGTATACTCCACAAGGGACGTGAACCTGGATAACATGTGGAAAACCATAAAACAGGAATTTCTGCGGGACTGGGGAAAAACTACAAGCAGAAAAGAAGCTAGGAGAAATATTTAGAAAAGGAAACAGGGCAGTAAAGAGAGCACGCTAGAGTTCTACCACGATGCATCTATGCCTTCAATACGACCCTGTTCTTGAGTTCGAAATGTTCTTAGACTACTTCAAAGAAGATCTCACTAAAGAAGCCGAAAGACAACATTACTATTTCACAAACCCCAACAGGACTCCCAGAGATTTAGAGGCAATAAAAGACGTCGCGAAAGCCATAGACATGGCTCCGACAGACGAACTACAAAATAGAGACTTGAGAAGCAACAAGGTGTACCATTCAAGGACTTACATGGGAGGATCCAGCAATCCGGGTCAATCAAGAGGCTATGAAAACGAACGAGTTAGTGAATACGCCGAGACCGCAAAGGGGGCCCTATCAGAGTCAGTACGACGCACAGGACTTTCACCCGACAGGCAACACGAGACCAAGGTCTTCGTACAACAGAAATGGCAAGTCGTACACGTGCGCAGCAGACAATCGCAGCAAGTGCTTCGCGTGTCACTGTCCAGATTAATACCCCTGTTCACCCTGCACCAAGGATGGTGGCCCTTCAGCAATAGTTAAAAACCTAAGGATAAACGGAGTAGATTCAGAAGCGCTAATAGACACTGGCAGTACGGAAAATGTCATAAAAAAGAACGCGACAAAAATGGATATAGTCTCGTAATTAAACAGAAATCTCATTACAGTGGGAGACTTTAGAATCCCGGTCCTAGGGGAGGCAAAATTAAATTTGACAATTGAAAAGACAAATATAAATTGCGTGGCGGACTTAATGATGACTCCTAGGGGGCTTAAAAAACCAATTTTTTTTTTTTTTATTAAGACTTGCGCCTTATTAATTTTGAAATTCATAACTCCCTTCTGGAGTTCAATATTCGCGTTTACTCTATTCCAAAAGCTCATGCCTAAAATTAGCGGGTACGGACCCGCGGAGTTATCAAATCAGATTAATTTTTTATGAAACTTTATTACCAAGAGGTACTAAAAGAAATGAAGGCACTTTTTAAGAAAGAAAATAATAACAGAGTACTAAGCGTAACAGAGAACAAATGCACAAGCCAATATGACCAATTTTTAAAAATGAGAACCTCTTTAAAGGCACGCTTTATGCCACTGTGTCGATGCGACACTTAAAATGGGATAAGAATAGCGGCACAATTTAAAAAACTGTTTGGCAATATTGACTTGCTTGAGGCCCGAAAATCGCGCATAGGCAACATGGTCATCACAACAACCAGGAAAAAATCGGTCTATAACTTACTAAAAGGCAACTCGTGGGAAAAACCTGAGTACAGGGATGAGTTTAAATCTTTGCTGATAATGAAAAAACACATGAAAGAGATTAACATTGGATGCGGGCTAGACTGCTTAAATTGGGACACGGTACCCAATGAGCATTTTTGTCTATACAGAAGTTACAGCAAATAATATAAAACCTTCATAAAATAACCAAAAGTTATATTATTTAGTGTTGGTGATAATTTTATAACTCTAATATATCTCTTAAATGAGTAAAAAAGACCCGAAAAACAACTGACCAACACCAGCTTATAAAAATTTATGGTACATAGTAATGGATAGAAAAACAACATATAAGTTTTATAAAAAGTCCTTATGAACCCTCAAGTCTAGATATCATTATAAAAAGGTTTTACAACTGTTCTAACAACACTACATAACAAATTAAAGGTTTTTATCGATTTAGAAATATAAATTTTCCATCTTTTTTCCCTTTGCTTGTTATTATTATTCTTTTTCTTTTTAAAATAAAAAATTTATAAAATGGTGTTTACCAATCTTCTAAAATAAATTAAAATGGAAGTGAGATAAGTTGAAGCAGGAATATGAATATTTATGTATACTATAGGTTAAATAAAAGCTGTTTTCCCAGTCATCCTACTCTGATAATCGGCTGCGGTCCCGTGTGTACTGTATAGTTTTCGAATACACTCAGAAAATTTTCATGGGCTCCAAAAATACTTGAGTAAACGGGAAAAAAAATATTCATTTAAATAATACTATTTTTTCACATATGTTTTTTGCTTTCTGGGAGAAATATTAAATTTTGTATTTTGTTCTTAATAACATGTTGAAACCCCATAAATAACGTTTTTATTTTGGTCAAAAACCTATGGTTGCAATCCAAAATGGCGAAAACTTACGACAATTCTATAAAAAAAAACAATTCAATTATACCACTGTTTACCTCTTTCAACAATATTTTATCAACGTTTTAAAACATGATGCTAGTTGGAACAAAAGGCTGCATATGGCGCAGTGAAGGTCCGTTTCTGCAAGCTTAACATAGTTACCATTGTTCTCTTTTCCTAAATGTGTTCGTCTGAGAGAGATCCAGCATACTACACATACCAGAAAAAGGGTGTACAGGCAAGTATTTCCCTGGTATGCTGGATCTCTCTCAGACGAATGAATTTATTAAAAGACGATAATAGTAACTATGTCAAACTCGCAGAAACGGACCTTGAGGCTGCGTTCCGTGGCGTCGTAAGGTGATGTGTTCACAATGGCCGCCGACCAGCCGTATGCACTAGATGCATTTGAAGTTTCACGGCTGTTCTCTTTTTTTAAAACCCGGCTCCCATCTATGGGTTTCTTATGCGTGGGCTCCCCGAATCAAAACACGGATCACGTAGTCTAAGCGAGATTTGCCTATGCAAGTTCATGTCGGTCCACGTGATGAGTTTTTTGAGTCAACCGCGCAGTGGAAACGCTGGTCGGAATCGGGTATAGAATGCATTTGATCCCGATATCTGTCATCGAAAACTATCTCAAGAAGATTTGGATTGCTTATCTCTCTCAGATTGATGTAATTAAAATCAGATAATGATGGTATGGTATCTCGCAAAAACGTGCCTTTTGATGTCGTAAAAACGCACCTTTTAAAGTCGCAAAAACGAGCCTTTTGATGTCACAAAATTAACCTAAAAAATCTTGTTTGTTTCGTTATAAATTAAAATTGTTTTTTTTGTTGTAAAAACAGTGTTATTATAATCACTATACAAAGAAATTAATTAAAACATTATAGAAAGAATAGGCAAAAAAGGATTATGAATGAGTTCATAAGAATATTACAAGCACCAATATATATAATTATTGTGTGTGACTTCCCAAGTTTTTATAAGTGTATCTTTGTTGTTGGTTAGTTAAGTTTTTATAAGTGAGTTGATAGCAACATTTTAAAAACCAATCTATATATCTTTAATTAATAGTTACTTACGGTTTTATAGATGGGTTAACAGAGAGATTTCAAAAATCAATTTATATAACTTTTGTCACCGATGACTTATATTTTTACAAATATGATGGTTGAACTTTAATTTTTATAAAGATGTCAGTGGAAATATTGTTAACGTCAGTTTCATGTTACCTTAGGGTACCATCAATTTAGAACCTTTAATAAAACAAATATACAAACTCAATTCCTGTAGGAAACCTCTAAATACCCTAGGGCATTAATGGAACCCTCTTTATAATAATTATATAAATTTTGGTCACCAGAGGTTTTTTAAAATGCTCATTGGGTATCCAAGATGGTTAAATTAGTATTTTCAGATGCAGAGGTCGAAATTTTAATTTTTAACTGGAGCCCGGGCGAGTTAAAAGAGGGTAAAAAATCAAATAAAACTAAGAGCAAGTCAAAAGGAGAAGATAAGAAAACACTAAGACAAAAATAAAAAGAAGAAAAGCAGAACAGAACAGATGGCGATCCCTAGCACCCCCAAGTTAAATGCGAAAATAGAATAGAGCCCCCGTACAAGCACTAAACTCACACCTAAGGAAAATTTAGACAGAACGATTCCCAACGTCGAATCACGGTCAACGCAGGTCCAGACCCGCGAAGATACCATGCTCAATTGGATCGCTGACCACTGCTGGACACCACTGGAGAACCGGGAGAAAAATACACCCACGCACTAAGCAGAAATAGCCCAAGAACAATTTAGGTGGACGATGGATGGATCAGAGAGCTGTTTGCTTTACTCATAAGAAAAAATTAAGGTAGCACTAGTTGATTTTGGCGTGCTACAGCCCAAAAAAGAAAGGACACTAGATCTGGAGATCATGACCTCTGAGGGGGAAAACGTCCTGGATCTAAAAAACTTTCAATTTAAAATTGACTTCTTTTTAAAGAGAAAAAAAGACGGCGCAGTCCTTATCGTATTTCGTGGGAAAAAAGCTCGTACCACTGTACAAGGGTTGTTGCGTTGGATTTCTGCAGCGGAAAAAAAATAACACATTAGTGACGGTGAAAGAGGACCACGAGGATGAGGATATGGTGACGATGGAGGATCACGAATTAGGACACATCTAAAACGAAGCTATTATGAAAAAATCGGAATTGTTACTGGAAGAATATAGCGACGTCTTCGCGAAGGCAAAACAATACATGGGCAGAACTCAATTAGCAAAGCATAAGATTGAATTATTAGATAATGAGCCCGTTCAGTCCCGCCCGTACCGAGTAAACCACAAATAAAGAGAAATCATAGCAGAACAGATCCAAGAGATGGAAAAACACAAAATTATAACCCCCTGCCACTCTCCATACGCATCACCTATCCTGCTGGTGAAGAAAAAATGTGAAAAGGTAAGGTTTTGCGTAGATTTTAGAAAATTAAACGAGAAGACAGTCAAGAGCAGGTGGCCCATTCCCTCAATGGATACAATTTTTAGTTATTTAGGGGGTAGTAAGTATTTTACTACCCTAGATCTGTTAAGAGGCTATTGGCATGTAAAAATGGACGAAGGAAGCAAAGATTACACTGCTTTTGTCGCAGAGGGCTTGAAGCAATATAGGTTTGAAGTTCTACCCTTCGGCCTATTTACAGCCCCAAATACATTCCAGGCATAAGTGGACAAGGTATTTGATGGAATGAAATGGAACGGAGTATTAATTTACCTAGATGATATCTGCATCCATAGTCCTGACATGGAATCTCATCTGGCTACACTGAGAGAGGTATTCGGTAGGTTAAGGGTGGCGGTCTTGACACTGTCACCCAAAAAAAAGGAATTTTGCCAGACAAAGAGAAAAAAAATTCAATAGTCAAGCTCCAGACCCCGACAAAAATTAAAGACTTTTAGTCATTCTTAGGAGCAGGCAACTTCTACAGGAAATTTATTAAAGACTATTCAAAAATAGCCAGACCATTGATCTAACAAAGAAAAATCTGAAATTTGTTTGGGGGCCAGAGCAACAAAAGGCATTTGACACACTAAAGGAAAAGTTAGTTACAGCACCAATACTAGCTCATTTCAACCCAGAAAAAGACACAATTCTGCACGTAGATAGCAGTAAAACGGGCATTGGAGCCGTCCTACTGCAAGAAGATGACGCAGGGGTACCTCAACCAATAGTATACGTGAGCAGAATATTAAACAAGAACGAGAAGAATTATACAATCTTAGAAATAGAAGGGAATTATATTTTCGGTAGAAAAATTCGGATTATAAGTGACCACTACGACCTATGCTGGTTTAAAAGTATTAAAAACTCTGATAGATTGATAAGATGAAGTTTGAAACTATCGGAATACGACTACACCATAGAACACAGAAAGGGATACGACAATAGGAACGCAGATTGTCATCTAGATCCCCATTGGAAAATCTCACAGAAACGAGTAGGACAATGGACGTGGATGAAGTACCAACATTCAGCATACGAGCCTAGGACCGGCAAGAAGTTGTATCCCATTCATTAATACTTAAACCAGAAGAAATAAGAGAATTACAAGATAAGGACAGAAAAATCAAAATACCTAGATAATGTGTCCATTGCCCTGAGAAAAAGAAGTAAACAATTTTAGTTGAAAAACGAGGTGCTTTACAAGATCAACCAATCATAGCTAGGCTTATAGGAGCTTTTAGTAATACAATTCAATTTCATTCAGACCCAACGGCGGGACACTTGGGCATTACTAAAACATTGTGCAAAATGAAAGAGAGGTTTTACTTTGATACGTTACAGAAAGACATAATAAAGTTTGTGAAAGGATGCAGGGATTGCCAAGCACGCAAAGGTAGTAAAGATCAACCAGCGGGCAACTTACAGCCAATTGAAATTGGTCTGCCCTTTTAAAAAATAGGAATTGACCTGCTAGGACCAATGATAGCGAGCTACGGAAATACTATGATAGTAGTGGCAACCTGTTATGCCACAAGGTATGTGGATTGCAAGGCTATAGCGAATGAAAAGGCGGTGTTAAAACATGGTGCCTTCCAGACCATGGTAAGCGATCAAGGGTTAGTATTTCGCCCAGAATTGGTCCAAGAATTGTTAAAATTGATGGGAGCATACAGTAAATATATGACAAGCCAGCATGTAATGGGCTAACAGAGAGATTTAACGGGACTTTGGTAAATATTCTGGCCATTTTTACTAACACCCAACAGACGGATTGGGCCAAATATGTACTATTCTGTCAATTCGTTTATAACACCAGCAGGCAAGAATCGAGCAAATATTCACCATTTGAATTGGTATATGGTAGACCGCCAGTCCTGCCAAACGAAGCGCAGATATTGGAAGCTGACTGCAGGATAAGCACGAAAGAAATTAGAAAACGCGCACTAGCCGTAAGAAGCACGGCGGTGCCAAATATTCTCATGAGACAGAAAAAAGGTAAGCTTATCTATGACGACAAGCATACTCCACTACGAGCTCAACTACTTTAAATATAAAAGAGAGAGAGGCATTAAGCTGTTGAGTTACCCATATGTAGCAGGAAATAAGTGGTTCAGTGGACAGTACATGGACACTGGAAAAAATGGAAAGCCTAGGTGCGGGATGATTTAGCGGAAAAAAATTAAAGACATAAAGGAGGGTATAACGAAAAAATTCCGTTCCCAAACAGGAGGCTGCAGCTCCAGATAGAAGCGGGAGATAGAGTTAAAATTCTAAAAATGATCGAATAGGATTGGGGTCAAAATGAAAGAATATACCACCTGAGATGGAAGGGTAATTTTATTATTAAAAGGAAGCTTATTGAAGGCTATTTTGGGATAAGTGATAAAAAAGGATTTACCGAAAAGATCCACACAAATCTAATCCTTCCCAAATCAAGAGGAGGATAAGTAAAAAATAACCAAGTCAGTAGGTTACGGAAACAGACCGGTCTAACAGTGTAAATAAAAGAAAAAGGAATTCCCTAGTCGAGTTTATCTGCTAAGGTGTAAATAGAAAATTAGCAGTTAGGAAAAAGTAGGAAAAGTATAGTAGTCGAGGAATAGGTTTTGTAGGTAGGTTTAAATACGTATATATATTTGTTTTGCTACTCCACAGAGTGTTATATTTGTAGGCAACGGCGATTTTTTTTAAAGTGAAATCCACCTGATAATAGATTTAACTAAAGAATAGGTAGCAAAATAAGTAACGGTGCACAAATACTAATTTAATTAGTGAATAAAATTTGTGGGCTCATAGTTAGATCTGAAATTTTTCAAAAACAACGGAAAAAAAAGAGAGATGAGTAGGAAAAAGCCTATATTTGTTATAGTTTAGCCAACTATACGTAAATAAACAAAAACCATAGTAAATATATAAATCAATTTTGATAAACTGATGTAATCAAGGCACAACTTCAAATGGTCGGAACAAAGATTTTAAATTTTATATGCAATTATAAATGCCCTTACTAGGAAAAATACTCCTAAAAGCCTGTCGGGCGACTATTCCAAAAAAAAACGCGGGCGATTATCGAAGGAATAAATCGCGCTACAGGCCGAATGGAGAAATAAAAAGCTACAATGCTGAACTACAAATAAGTGGAAAAGCACAATACTCAGATTAATAGTAATCTCCATCAATTTTTTTTTGAGGCGCGTTTATGTAGTCAGTAAGAATTTGAGTAAATAACCGCAATTTTTGATTTTTATACAATAATTTCATTTGTTTATTCAGTAGATGCATATACTATCTAAACAAAGGATTTATAAGATATTAAATACCCATTTTACCTACAATGCCTAAACAGGGAAAAAAAATTCCCAAAAAACAAGAAAGTTGTGCAAACAAACTGACAAAGTTCGATTTTTTTTTAGATAAAATATCAATTGCAATTATATATTTACTATGGGAAAGGTAGAATCCAAAGAAAGAGGGACAAGAAATTTGGTTGCAAACCAATTTTATTTCTAGAGGGAATCTCACCCTGATGGTTGTGTGCAAATTAGTGAAATTTTATTGGTCACCTTAAACCATAAGAAAAGGTCACATTTAGGGATACTTGACAAAAATAGTGAAGTGAGGAGAAGTTCAAGGGAATTTTAATTTTAGATGTGTAGAATAGGAAAAACTACAAAAAATCACCTTGCATAGAAAGATTAATTTTAGTCTTAACGTAGGTCATACTTTAGGTACTTAGCACAGATTTTTTTTAGACACTGGTATGTGATCAGTACGAAACAAGTAAAAATATTAAAGGAATAAAAATTGTTATAATTCAAATTAAATCAGTTAATAAATATACAGGGGCAAATAGAAGAATTTAAAAAGGTAACTTAGTATAGAAAGAGGTCGCATTGCACTACCAGGGCGAAATCGCCAAGTATTTAGCGTATTAGAAAACAATAGTAGAGGCGAACTACGTAGGGCAATACAATAAGGTTAACGAGGTGCCATATTCAAAACAAACAAAAGAAATGTCTAAATGCGTTACTTTAACGGCAGGTTGAAAGCAAGGAAAGACTTGTACTGTCTTTTCGAAGCTAGGGCAAATAACGTTAATTTATTTTTATTCTTCAGACTTGGGACACGTTGTGGTATAATTCCCAAAGTTATCTAGGCGAGTTTTAGGGGAAATGAGAAATATCTTGGTAGACATTAAGACTGCACGCTTTATGTCTGCATAAAATATTTCAGAGTTTTGGTTAGAGTTTTTTATTTTTGTACCACATTTGTATCCGCTAGCCTCGTCTCTGATCATCCTATCGATTTCTGAATCAACATATATGCTGCAGCAGAGCTTTTAATGAGTCGACTCGACTTTCCCATCGCGTATCACTCAATGGTTTTAGGGTGGAAGTATCAATATATTTCAGTAATATTGCACAACAAAAAGATGAGGAAGAAAAAAATGTATATAACTTTTGAACAATATTGAAGAAGTTGGCTAACTCAAACGAGGATTTTGCCATATCGTTTACAACCAAATTTAGCGAATGGCTTCTGCATGGAACATAAAATGCTCTGGGGTTTATATTTCTGATTCTTCTTTGTACTCCCGATTTTTATCCTCTCATATTGGAACCATTGTCATACATTTGACCGCGCATTTTTTCTACTTTAAGCCTATTTTTTTTAGCTCTTTTAGTAAAACCTTCGACAATTTCTTGGCTCAGTTAAGTTTGCCCCCCCTGCAGATCGATTTTCTCAAAAATTTTTATGCCAAAATTTTGCACACATTTTGCACACCACAAATCAAATTTTGCACACCTTCCTACGAGAAACTACAGCCCATTTTCTGTGGGGGGGGGGGGCAAACTTGACGTTGCCCCCAGGTCAATATTTTTCAAAAGTTATGATGTCATTTAAAAGGTCTTATTTTGCACAATTTTGCACACACATTTTAAAATTTTGCACACCTCTCTCTAACCTACACGAGGGTTCTGAAAATATCAAGTTTGCCCCCCAGTCAATATTTTTCAAAAATTTTGGAGTCATTAGAAAGGTCTAATTTTGCACCATTTTGCACACCCATTTTAAAATTTTGCACACTTCCCTCTAATCCACACGAAGGTTCTGAAAATATCAAGTTTGCCCCCCCTCCGCCGTCAATATTTTTCAAAAAATTGTGTCATTCGAAAGGTCTAATTTGCACAATTTTGCACACCTTTCAGTACCCCACAAGAGCGTTCTCAAAAAAGTTTTCCTCCCCCCACTTAATATTTTTCAAAACATTTATGTCATTCGAGAAGCCTAATTTTGCACACCTATTTTCAAATTTTGCACACTTCCCATGCCGTTTTCTTTTTGTGGCGTTTACGGTTAAACTTGGTCCTAAAATTTCCCAGAAGTATAAGTGAACGAAGGAGACCTCGATTGTGTAATTTCTTTGAATATTGTTTAAATTTATAGATAATTGTTTATGTTTACATTTTTATATAATCAAAAGTTTTTAATTTTTATGAATTTCCGGATTATACTTTTTCATATCAAAAATGCAATGACGTCATGTATTACCTGATATGAACAGAAAAAATCGATGTAGACAGCGCATCCTGTCATGTTCGATGCCTTGAGAATCGGAACCAGCCTATTTTGCCGGTTCAGAATGGTTGCGGTTCTCAAGGTATGGATCTTCACAGAATGTGCTTCTACGTCTATTTGGTAGATGATGTCATTGCATGTGAAAAATTAAGTATAATCCGGAAATTCATAAAAATTAAAAACTTTTGATTATAGACACATGTAAGCACAAGCAATTATATGTAAATTTAAACAATATTCGAAGATATTACACAATCGAGGTCTCCTTATTTTGCTTATACGTCTGGGAAATTTTAGGACCAAAGTTAACCTTAACCGTAACCGCTACAAAAAGAAAACAGCTCCAGTAACTAGTAGGTAGGTATATGCACCTATATCTGAATTCGGGTCAGGTATCCGCGGGAGGCGGGAGGTGTACGTGCCGTAAAGAGGAATGCGTGCGTACCTACACCTACCACGCGCGAAGACCTTTAATGTAATATATTGAAATGTCGCTTAGCAATGCCTAATTTTATTTGTGAGCATGATTCAGAATGACTTCGGGTGAAGTTTCCGAAGTTTGCAACGTGTATTTTAAATAGTGGTGTTCCATTTCGGCAGGAAAGGGAATGTGAACGCCTCTATTAAAAATACATAACATTACGTAACGCCTGGTTCTCACCTATGCGTGCCCACCCTGACTCTTAAAATGCATCACGTGATCAGCCATGCATTTGCCGATTTTTTAAAAGTGTCGCGTAATGCGTTTTTAGTGTCAGGGTGAGCGCGCATAGGTGGCAACTAGGCGTAACGCTTATAGGGGTTATGTAGGGGTGAGCGGGGTTTCGCGGTTCCGTTACGTAACGCAATTTTTAAATTATTATTGTGAAATAAAACAACTTTTTGGATTTTTCGAGTGAAAAATAAAAAAAGAGGGCGTCTCTGGCAGCAAAACGTTACGTTATTTTAGACTGGAGTAACGTTACAAAACGTTATATAGGGGGTGGCGCGTTAGGGTCAAAATTGGGCAAAATAAGGGTTACGTAATAGGTGCACTACCTCTCAGTTTACGCAATTACTTTGTGGTTGGCGGTAAATATAACCTAACTTTTTTGTTACTTTTTATTTTTTTTAGTCGACGATACGTACCTCATCAATCAATTTTCCAAAAATATTACGAAAAAAATAAAACAACGATAACCACAAAGTAATTCCTCCGTAAATTCCGAACTCTATTATGGAACTGCGCAGTCGTAGAAGTAACAATAATAATAAGGAAAGAGACAAAAATACTGACCAAAAAGACCTTAAGTGTGAATGGAACTTTATAACTTTCTACCTATTGGTGTCATCATATTTGCAGCAGGCGTTGTTTCCGTCTTTGGGTTGGGAATTGAGTCAAATTTACATGACATATTTTTTGTATTCGATTTGATTTTTTTTTCGATTTATAAAAGGAATAATAATTTTTTTCTTATTCGCCATTTTAAGTGTATGAAATATAAAAACAAAATGTCTAAAATGTTCATATGTAGAAATAAATAAACGACTTCTTCTAATTATAATTATTGAGGCACGGAATTTTTTGATGTAAACCTAGTTATTAATTACACACCAAGACGCCAAATGCGTGGTCTGAACTGCAAAATCAAGGTGGGCGTCATCACTGTAGCCGCTGTCCGCAAATAGCAAGGTGTGATCCCACCATTATCCAGATGAAAATTTTCGGACGCACCCATGAAATCGGAGGCGCGTTCGACCTCAGGTGCAACTTGCCCCAAAATGGGTAAGTGCAGCCCTCTCAAAATTTGATAAGCCTTTGGTATTCTTGTCATGTACAAGAGAGAGATAGAAATGCAGCGTTATAAGATGTGTCTGAGCTTCATAGAAAGTGCCAGTTTCCTCGTCCTTCACTCCCCAAATGCACCTACCTAAATTTTAGGGTGTTCTGCACCAAATTTTGACGTTTCTTCGACCTTGGGCATCTTGTCTTTACACTTTACAGTGTGTATTTGTGGAAGAAATGAATTTAATGCACGAGGCTGGGAATAACTAATTTTTTCAGAACCCTCGGGTGGTTTAAAGGGAGGTGTGCAAAATTTTAAAATCGGTGTGCAAAATTGTGCACAATCAAACCTTTCTAATGACAACAAAATTTTTGAAAAATTTTGACTGGGGAGGCAAACTTGATATTTTCAGAACCCTCGTGTGGGTTACAGGGAGGTGTGCAAAATTTTAAAATGGGTGTGCAAAATTGTGCAAAATAAGACCTTTCTAACGACATCAAATTTTTTGAAAAATTTTGACTGGGGGGGCAAACTTGATATTTTTAGAACCCTCATGTGGGTTACAGGGAGGTGTGCAAAATTTTAAAATGGGTGTGCAAAATTGTGCAAAGTAAGACCTTTAAAATGACATCATAATTTTTGAAAAATATTGACTGGGGGGGCAAACTTGATATTTTCAGAACTCTCGTGTGGATTACAGGGAGGTGTGCAAAATTTTAAAATGGGTGTGCAAAATTGTGCAAAATAAGACCTTTCTAACGACGCCAAACTTTTTGAAAAATATTAACTGGGGGGGGGCAAACTTGATATTTCCAGAACCCTCGTGTGGGTTACAGGGAGGTGTGCAAAATTTTAAAATGGGTGTGGAAAATTGTGCAAAATAAGACCTTTCTAATGTCACCAAATGTTTTGAAAAATGTTGACTGGGGGGGCAAACTTGATATTTTCAGAACCCTCGTGTGGTTTACAGGGAGGTGTGCAAAATTTTAAAATGGGTGTGCAAAATTGTGCAAAATAAGACCTTTCTAACGACACCAAACTTTTTGAAAAATATTGACTGAGGGGAGCAAACTTGATATTTTCAAAACCCTCGTGTGGGTTACAGGAAGGTGTGCAAAATTTTAAAATGGGTGTGCAAAATTGTGCAAAATAAGACCTCTCTAACGACATCAAATTTTTTGAAAAATATTGACTGGGGGGGGGCAAACTTGATATTTTCAGAACTCTCGTGTGGATTACAGGGAGGTGGGCAAAATTTTAAAATGTGTGTGCAAAATTGTGCAAAATAAGACCTTTCAAATCATATCATAATTTTTAAAAAATATTGACTGTGGGTTACAGGGAGGTGTGCAAAATTTTAAAATGTGTGTGCAAAATTGTGCAAAATAAGACCTTTCAAATGACATCATATTATTTCACAATAATAATTTAAAAATTGCGTTACGTAACGGAACCGCGAAACCCTGCTCACCCCTACATAACCTCTATAAGCGTTACGCCTAGGTGCCACCTATGCGCGCTCACCCTGACACTAAAAACGCATCACGCGACACTTTTAAAAAATCGGCAAATGCATGGCTGATCACGTGATGCATTTTTAGAGTCAGGGTGGGCACGCGTAGGTGAGAACCAGGCGTTACGTAATGTTATGTATTTTTAATAGATGCGTTCACATTGACTTTTTTGCCGAAATGGAATGCCACTATTTAAAATACACGTTGCAAACTTCGGAAACTTCACCCGAAGTCATTCTGAATCATGCTCACAAATAAAATTAGGCATTGCTAAGCGACATTTCAATATATTACATTAAAGGTCTTCGCGCGTGGTAGGTGTAGGTACGCACGCATTCCTCTTTACGGCACGTACACCTTCCGCCTCCTGCGGATACCTGACCCGAATTCAGATATAGGTGCATATACCTACCTACTAGTTACTGGAGCTGTTTTCTTTTTGTAGCGGTTACGGTTAAGGTTAACTTTGGTTCTAAAATTTCCCAGACGTATAAGCAAAATAAGGAGACCTCGATTGTGTAATATCTTCGAATATTGTTTAAATTTACATATAATTGCTTGTGCTTACATGTGTCTATAATCAAAAGTTTTTAATTTTTATGAATTTCCGGATTATACTTAATTTTTCACATGCAATGACATCATCTACCAAATAGACGTAGAAGCACATTCTGTGAAGATCCATACCTTGAGAACCGCAACCATTCTGAACCGGCAAAATAGGCTGGTTCCGATTCTCAAGTCATCGAACATGACAGGATGCGCTGTCTACATCGTCATTGCATTTTTGATATGAAAAAGTATAATCCGTAAATTCATAAAAATTAAAAACTTTTGATTATATAAAAATGTAAACATAAACAATTATCTATAAATTTAAACAATATTCAAAGAAATTACACAATCGAGGTCTCCTTCGTTCACTTATACTTCTGGGAAGTTTTAGGACCAAGTTTAACCGTAGACGCCACAAAAAGAAAACGGCATGGGTGTGGAAAATTGTGCAAAATAAGACCTTTCTAACGACACCAAACTTTTTGAAAAATATTGACTGGGGGGGGCAAACTTGATATTTTCAGAACCCTCGTGTGGGTTACAGGGAGGTGTGCAAAATTTTAAAATGAGTGTGCAAAATTGTGCAACATAAGACCTTTCAAATGACATCATAATTTTTGAAAAATATTGACTGGGGGGGGGGCAACGTCAAGTCAAGCAAACTGAACTGAGCCCAATTTCTTAGCTGTTGATCTCTCAATGGTTAGAAAATCCAAAAAATGTTCGTTAATATTAACTTCAGACTCTGATTCCTGTATGGAGACAAATCTTACCACAAATGTTATCTGTTCTACTTTACTTGCATCGGCAGTACAGTCAAAAATTACGGAATAATATTTGGCCTTTTGAACTTGCTCAATGATGTGGTGCTTTATATTGTCATGCAATAATTCAATTATTTCATTTTGTATAGTTTTCCCTAGATATGTAGTTTTGATTTCTTCTTTATTGAGGCCTCTGCGAACGTGTTCCTCCATTTTTGGATCAAAATCAGCAAATAACTGAATTAACTTCAAAAACTTTCCATTATTGTGTTCATACAGTTTATCGCTTGTTCCTGGAAAAGCTAGAGAGCTCTCACCTAACATTTTAACGACTGATATTCATAAAAGAACTTCAGACCAGTGATTTATCTCAGAATCAATGAGTCTGTGAGAAACTGCATCTATTTTTTCATCTATTTTCAATCTTTGCTTCAATTCAAGCCATTATTTCAAACAATCTATGAGCTTTAGCATTTTCATGATGTGCTAAAGAGTCCCCTAAATGCTTCCAGTCTTTAAATCCTCGATTGTCAAGAGCGCTCAAGCTAAATGGTGCGGCAAAAAGTCGACATTAAAACCTCTTCTCCATTTCTAAGCCTTTTCTTTTAATATTTTGGTGAGAATTTTCTATGCTGATTACCAAAAGGAAGATCAAAAATATACAAAACTGCAGCTGGACCACGTTTAACCAAAGAAACTCTATCTGCTGCACACATGATTTCGGGCCATAATCCTGGGTCAGAAGAGATACTCTGGACGGTAGCCTTTTCTAAATGTTTCTCTAAGGTCCGCACAAATTGCGAATTTTGATTTTTGGTACTGCACGAAACTGCATCACTACTCGCCAAACTCGTTTGAGATGACTTACCCAGCTCAGTAATGCTGACGGTTGCGTCCAAAGGGGGATCCATATCCGGAAAGTCAGTATCGAGGTGCTGGGCTTTGTTCAAGGTTGTGGGAGCGTTGAAACTACCTTCTTTCAAGAAGTTCTGCAGCGCATCAGACTTTTTTTGAAGCTGTGTTTGCTTTTTTAATCTCCGCTTTTTAAATTCGCTCCCAGAGGGTTTTCCATTAGCATCGGACATTTTGGTATCTGGAACAAACTAATTAAAATAAAAAAATAATACTGGTATCAAAAAAAATTTATAATAATTGGTATTATGTCTCTTGTTTGGTAGTTTTGCGTAAAATATATTTTTGTTTGAAATTACACCTGCGGCACTTTTTTATTATTCTTTTTTATTTTTGATCAAGATAAAATATTGTATAAAACTCGAGCCAAAATTACGCTTTTTTATACTCGCTAGTTCTAAGTACTTGCTGCGCTGTGCTTTGAAAACAGCTTGATTTTTGACATTTTTATAAACTATTATTTGGTTAGTCCTCAAAAGAATGGTCACACTATGCAGCGACGGATTTAGAATTTATGTGGCCCTACGCTATATAATTTTAGGGTCCCTACCCCCTATATTTTATATTTTTATTAGTATATAACTACACAATTTTTTTTAATACGAAGGACAAACTAAAACAAACAAAATGAAAAATACTCTACCAATTTATGGGCACCTAAGCTCACACGATTATCACCAAATCCCCCCTTCATTGTAGGTACCTCCACTGGCCAAAAAAAAATTGATACCACACAAGACATTTTTCCATTAAAATTAATTTATACCCCTCCTTGTACGCCACTGGCTTAAAAAATTAAATTATTTTGTTCAACTCCAGACTAAATTACCTTTTATTTGATACCACGAAAGTCATGATTTAATTTAAATTATAATTTTTGAAATCCCCCCTTGTATGCCACTGGCTTAAAAAATTTATTTTATTAAACTTCAGACTCAATTAACTTTCATTCGATACCACACAAGCCATGATTTGATTTAAATTCTAAGTTTCGAAATCCCCCCTCTTATGCGTCACTGACTAAAAAAAAATGTATTTCATTTAACTCCAGACTCAATTATCTTTCATTTTTGAAATCCACACCTTGTGCACCACTAGCTTAAAAAAATTAAATAAATTTTATTCAACTGCAGGTTCAATCAACTTTCATTTGATACCACAAAAGCCATTTTTATGTAAACTCTAATTTTTGAAATCCCCCCCTTGTTCGCCACTGGCTTAAAAAAATAAAATGCCATGTTTTGTTCTAAACTCTAATTTTTTAAATCTACCCCCCATGGATTTTTTAAAATGAAAACAAAAATTAAAACACTTACCTTCACAGAAGCCAAACGCACTGGACAATTTCCACAAGCACTTTTTTAAGCTTTTTGGCACTAACAATCTAAATAAACTATATCTCTACTTCCTTTTTATCTGCAGTTAAAAAGGGCTGTTAGATCTTGTTTCGCTTGGTTTGTTTCCTGTACAGTCGTGTTGCCACGGGCCGAAAAACTTGTCAATTCTTGAAAGGCGGTGGTTGAGTGGTTTTGTCATGTTGAATTCAATTCAACTAGATTTTGCCTTAATGTTTAAATAGATTATATTTTTTGAGTTATGTGCTTAGAAATAAAAATGATAAATTGTGCCTGCCGCCTCTTAATCTTGTCAACTATAGCACTGGTAGATGGCCGGTTCTGCGCCCTCCGTCCTCCGGGGGAGCTTATCATCAAAAAATCTCTGACGTCATCGTGTTTGGATAAGTATGACAAAGAGGATCAAGGACTTTTAATTAGTGTGAGAGAGAAAGAAGTACTAGATACAGGGTGTTATAAAATACAGGTAGTAGAAATAATATACAGGGTGTATTCACTTAGCGTTAACGTTAACGTATGTCCGTCTGTCTGTGCTGAAACTCTCTAATGACTGAAACTCCCTAATATCACGTGTCTGTAAGTGACGTCAGAAGTGTTATGTGATCACGTGTCTTCTGTTCTACAGAGTGAGTCTCTTCGGGGATTCTACAGGGTGCTCTATGTCCAAGAGGATTTTTAGGGGGTTGCAAGGGAATGCCATAAAGGCTTGTGCAAATAGGGGATGTGATCACGTGACTTATGTTCTACAGAGTGAGTTGGGGTTTATGCAGGGTGCTCTAGTGACATGCACCTGTCATCTGTTATTTGTGATCTCTATCCAAGCTGTCATTATTAAGCAGTAATTTGCCACAAGGTCTTAGACTACTTAACGCTAATGTATGCCTGCGGAAATTCTCTAATGGTTGAAACTTCCTAATATTAGTTGCCCATTCTCGGTCACAAGTGCCAATGTATGGAGTAGAAAATGACGTCACGCATAGCATTGGGGCCTTATTATTTCAGCCGGTATACCAAAGGTACTTTTTCCGCTATGTGCGCACGTTTTTCTCCTATGGTTTCTGTAAAAGACTAATTTTGGTTTGCTGCGCAGGGGACAAAAGGCCTTAGTAGTTTTCTGCGAATATCTCAAGTTGTAAGTGATCGATTTGAAAAATTCTTTTTTTGTTAGATTGCTGTGTTCCAATGCTATTTATTCTTAGAGAGATGGGGAAGCCAAAAGGGCATTAAAGTGCTTGACCTTGGTAGTTTTTGTTGCAAATATCTCGCGTTATAGCGATGAGATTTAAAAAATGTTAGTGTTACAAAGGGGGGAGGGCATGACAAAAAAATTGTATTATGTGTGTGACCCAGCTGTGATCAAAATGTGTGCTTTTGTGAAGACAAAATCGAGTATACTCAAGATAACCCATGACCCTGTTTATCAAGAATTTAAAATAACATGTTTACGTAAAGCTTACTAATGAGATAATTTAGAACAAAGACGGATAACCTATGAACTTGTTTTTCATAAATTTATCATGATGTTTTAAAATGCGACAAAAAAAACTGTTTACTGTTTACTTGCTTTGATTTATTCTTGAATTATAATTAATTGACCTCTGATCCTCTATCAGTATTGAAACGAAAAATAATAATGAAATAAAAAAAATAATTGGTAAATCTTTTGATTTATTAAAATACCATTTTATAACCATAATTTTTAAGCAGTAATTTGGCACCCAGATTTCTCGTTTCAACGTGTTTGATTGCAAACTCCAACAAGCAGAACTTGCACATTCTTAAGCTGCGGTTTACGTTTCTACGACAAAAAACACAGTCTTTGTGGATCTAAAAAATAAACAAAAATTTATTTTTAGTAAAAATATATTTATTAAATAAAAAATTAAGTTAAGTGCATGTCTTCAAAACAAAATAATTTTTTATATTCAGATTTGGCCTCACACATTTCTGTTAAATTTTTATGATGTTCAACCGACTTTTGACAAAAACAAAATATTTTATTGCAAACAGGATAAAATCTGGAACCAACATTAACAAAATTCATATAGTTATGACAAAAACAGTCCTTTCTTTTACAATATACACATACATCTTTCTTAACACTTTGATGTCCTGCACTAGTCTTCAATCGTTTTTTTGTTTGTTCTTGTTCACCAAAACCTCTTTTTTCTCCCATATATTTTGAAGTTGATGGCTGTTCTGATTCTCTTTGCTCACCATAATTTCGGCGATGGTGAATTTTGTTGTAATTTTTTACTCTCCATGGTCAAATCGGACTGAAACAAGAAAAAACTATATTGAAACTGTGTAGTTAGGTGTATAAAAATAATATTTTTAAAATTTATTTTTCCTGTATTAAGGATAATAATTATGTACTTACCTTATATATTTAAAGTCCAATTTTCTAAAAGTTCTCAGTGTGACTATTAGATGCCCAGAACCTTACAAGATGAACGAAATATGTAGACTGATTAAAAATTTATGAGGAATCTAATTAATTGTATATCCCCAAGGCAAAGTATCGGTGGAGTGGGGCAATAATTTACGTTTATCGTCAAAAGGACTCAACGCGACTTTTTTTTGCTTGACTGTGTGCACCTGGTGTCGATAAGATCTAATTAAGGTTTGTGGAACTTCTGTGACTTTTTGTTTAAAAAGGCATTCAAGGTAGTCGTTAAATGTAATTTTTCTGAGTGAAGCCTTTATTACACCTTTAGCCCTTTTACTAATGTTAAAATTATGACTACTCTCTTCAATTTCCTGTTCACAAAAACCTTTCTGTCTTAGTTTATTTTGATAACCCATCAACTCACCCTCATTTTCCAAAATTTTCAAGCTATACATTTTGGAGCGCAAACCTACAAATTCTGTCATAATGGCACCATTATTTTCATCTTTCATAAGCCCCAAAACTTTTTTATTTTTCAATGGCATGTTGAAAATGTTGTCTGGTGGGTAGTCAGATGTGTCAAATCTGTCTATGTCATTTTTCATATTTTCATAAATGTCGTCAACATGTAAATGATAAATTAAACTGTCAGTGTCTGTATATGTCATTTTAGCCCTATTTCCAAACATTTTTTTAATATAATTATAATGAAAATCATACACGAAAGTTTTTGATAAATCTAAAATTGCAAATCCGATATAAATGGACTTATTGAATATAATTTTGTTTTTAGACATTTCAATTATAACCATATCTTCATCAAATATGGTTAAGCTATGAAAGTTTGATTTAGAGATGTAGGAACGCGCCCCATAACGTCCAGACCATCTAGTCACCAACCTTATCTTTTTAATTTTTAAACCCAAACTAATTGCCTGTTTCAAGTTTCGATAATGAATAATGTTCGCTCTTTGTTATACAGTGTGGTCATTAGCTTGGGTAACTTACTTTTAGAATTGGGTGGGACTCTATGTTCTGGACAGACAGGAAGGTCTTTATGCATATCAAATAGTTCAGGGGGATAAGATGTTACTGTCATCAGAAATGTTGCATATTTCTTCCTTAGTGCATGGACCATTTTCAACCCATTCAAAACCACCATATGGTAATGGTAAATTCATTGCAGTACCATAAAGCGAGTTAACATCATAATACATCAAATATGACGTTTCCTTGCTTGGATTGTATGAATCACCCATGTACTTGTTGTTGGCTTTGGCATATCTGTTTGAACACTGAGAAACACCGCCTCGTATGCCTTTTTCCACAAACATGATCATATCAACATCCATCAAAAGTTCCAGTTCTACTTTACACTGTTTCAACATGGCCGAAAAAGCCAAACCTGGACTCGTGACGTAATGAAGGGGATCAAGTTTGTAGTTAGAAAGACATATGGAGCGGAAATTTTCCATGACGTCACTTGATAGGATTATGTCTGTACGCATACAAAAACGGCTGTAGTCCAAAAGCGATTTGATATTAAAGGTATTCCAAATGGTTTGAGCACTTTCATACTCATTATTTGAAATACCCTTTCCTACCAAGCTACTATAAAACGCATCTTTAGGTGGAAGGGCAGTTTCCTGTAGCTTTTCCCTAGAATCGAGATACTCATAGGGTAAGACACCTTTACGAGTAACCAATTTAAACTTTTCCTCTTCCTTATAAAAACTTTTTGTAATACTTTTTTTTTGAATTGTCTAAAAATGAAGCCAAATCATCTAATTTTGAAGCCATAAAGCGATAAGAATGAATAAATCTAAATTTAACAGAGGTATTTTCTATATATTTTGTAAACGAAATATATTTTTCTTTATTAACAGGGAGAAGTTGAATTGTACCCTCTATGTCTTTAGCTAAAGATTTTATTAGAAAATGGCTATCATATCCGGAAAAGTTATGGAAAAATACAGGAACGCTGTGTGAATCTGTAAAATTGAAGTTATACCCCGCGTGAGCTGCACCCCGATACATTCCTGTCAAGTGACAATGGTCCAAATGTTTCACTTCATCCTTTTTCAGCGGTTGTTCACAGATATGGCAATGGGTTGCATTTTTTAAATCAAGTTTTTCATCAGTGGTTAACGGTCTTATAGGCACAATATTTGAAAAAATTTTATCCAGTTTTTCAGCAAAGATTTTAAGCTCTTGAACAAAACGTGAAATGCAGTCTTTTCCCACAAACTGATGGTAGTATGAGAGCGAGTCGTCATAAGAACATTTCACACAATATCCAATAGCAAACGGAATATGATGTTGTGTTTTTTGTTTATTTGATAGTGTATTTTCACCTTCCATTTTTTCTAACAAACATTCTAAATCTGCATAAACAACAAATGGAATATTCTCTTTATTTTTAAATTCCGTAAATTTTAAAATTTTATTATCGTCACGAGACAGAGTTAGTTTAGCAAAATTCAAATTTCTATAATCTAAATAATGCTTCTTCAAAACTGCCTTGGAAACAAACCAATTTAAGCAGCTATCACATATCCATTTTTATGCGTTTTACGACCAATCTGTTTGCAAAGTAAACGTGATAGATTTTTTTTATGAGGGCAAAGTAATAGATGCGTTTTTTAGGGTTAACAATTTCAAAATCTACAGAATCCACCTCCATATCATTCTGGCTATCAATTACGTCATCAAAATCATCATCACCTTTTAAAATGAGCAAATTAACCCATCTGGAAAAATTTGATTTACTCAAACAGAGAGGAAGAATTTCTCTCTTTTCACAAGTAAAAACATTAATTGATAAACTATTTAACTCTTCAAATTTAGAGATATCTTTTAACCTCATAGGAAACTCAAGCTCCTCTTATTTTAACCCCACCTGACTAAAATGAGGGTACGAGGAAGTTTTAGTCCCATTCTGAGTAGCAGGGTGTAAATCAGCCACAATAGACCAAAGAAAGCAATAGTTATCATTATTTTTTACATTGATAACCCCCTTGGTGTTTTTAATCCACTGTGGTAAATCAACGTAGGTCGAGTCACCACAGTTTATAGGTGAGTGCTGATTAATATTAACTTTGAGATGGAGAATTTCATAGAGGGCCCATCCACTATCCCTTTCTTGAAAATCTTCCATCTTAGTTAGTATTTTTTGGGTAACATTTTCCTCATACCATTTTTTTAAATTTGTCGTTTGGTCTATTATGCTGTTTTTTGTGGAAAAAGCCTTCACATCAGTCTGTATGGTGCTTTCATGCAACTTTATAAAATTTCCCGAGAAAATGACATTAACTTTTATCACAGATGACCGTAGGGCCTTTTTAATCTGAACAGAAAAACTTCTGAATGCTTTTTTTTAAATCTTGGGTTCTTTGATGGTGAAATTCGTAATAATTTTTGTCCTAATTCGACCACCAAAGCAGGTTTCCACATCCTCCCACATTAAATTTCTTTTTAAGGATCTAACTTTTTTAGTTTTGCCAAAATTAATCCTTTTTTGATTTTTCAAGTAGTTTACGTGATATTTTAAAAGGGCCAAATTCTCTTCTAATTTAGAAAAATTTCGTACACAATCAAGCTTATTTTTTAAACAAATTTTTATATTCGAAATTAAATTTATAATAAAAGTGATCCAATAATTAAATTCCTCTTTTGTTTTAACCAGTTTACATACCTTTTCAATCTTTTTTATGGATTGGAACACCATACCGTCAAACGTTTCTTTTTGAGAACTTTCTGAGGACGATGATGACATTTTGTTTTTGTTGTTCTCAGGTGTGTGAAGAAAATAAGAATGACACAGTGCAGGCAATGCTTAATATTATGTATAGATAAAAAATATAAGACCTGTAACGTTTATATATAATATGAAAATAACAAGATTGACGTCAAACACTTTTAAACAGCGCCAGTGAGACTATAAAAAAGACACAAGTTTGACCCTAATGAGTGACCTATCTTAGATTGTGGAACTAAACCAAAACAACATGTTTTGTAAAATTCAATTTTTATCAAAATAATTTAATCGAAAGTTGGGGTTAAATTTGATGTGTTTTCATTATAAATATGATTTTCTATGCTAAAAATAAATAAATCGTTTGTTAAGGTCATAATTAACGATCTTTCGTGGTTTTATCTCCACATAAATCCATATAAATATTTTGAGAGCAGAGGTTTAAAATCAGTAAAGAACTTTTCTTTCTATTAAACACAAAAAAACACAATGTCGAGCGAAAAAATCAAGTTAATAATTACAAGCCTAGACAAGGTAGAATGTCCACCCCAAAGCGTATATGTCGTGATGAAGAATAGTTTTAAGTAAGTATTTTAATTTGTTAATTATTTAGCATGTAAAATTTTAGTTTCTTTATCTGACTGTATATTTATAATGTTTTATAGGGAATAAAAATACACTTTTAACCCCTGCTTTTGGGAAGTAAAATGGATCTTTTAATCAGTAGGAAAAAAAGTAAAAATTTAACGTTAAGAGGGATTTATGTAGTTTACTATTATTTCCTTGAACTTAGTTTTCTCGTATCCTAACGTGCATAAAATAGTATATCAATCGTAGGACTAAAGTGTTTTTTAATCCTGCAACAAAATATAACTTTTTGTAAATTTAATGAAAAAATACTGATGCTATAGATAACTATTTAATCTAATTTTTAATTTTTGTTACAGATATAAAGTGAAAAATGTATAATAATCACTTAAAGGGGATAAGGTGCATGTAAATTTGAACTTTTTCCCCACATCGGAATTAATCGCAAAGAAGCTGGGGAATCTGCCAGTAAGTTATCTACGTATCAATGTAGATAATGATGAGGAGCTTAAACTGTTGGAGGAGGCCTGTAAAAAATTTAGATTTAATGAACAGGAACCAATTGCTGGAACATCATCCAGATAGGTTCTATTGCCTCCTCCACCACCACCATCAGCCTCACCAGCCCCAAAAAGAAAGAGAAAGATCAACCCGTTGTCTGATGTGAAATTGAATGGAAATGATGATAACTTTTATTGAATCTCAAAGAGATTACTTTGTAAAGTAATATTTTGCAGTATGAATATAAACCACATTATAAAGTTATAGTTTTTTATTTTTAAATCAATTGTTTAACAACAATACATTTTCTTTTGCACAGCCTAAAAAATTATTGAAATGTGTAAAACAGTGAAAATTCATATTGGCTCTTTTTAACTTTTTAAAATTGGGGCAACCTAATTCGAACATATCTACAATTTTTTTATCCACTCCTTTAACAAAAACTGTTTCATTTTGAATAATATTTTTTATAAAATGAGTAATATTTTCTAAAGGTAAATAACTAAAGTCAAAAGTGTCCCATTCTAACCCAT
Source organism: Oxystoma pomonae (assembly GCA_963921995.1). Lineage (NCBI taxonomy): Eukaryota > Metazoa > Arthropoda > Insecta > Coleoptera > Brentidae > Oxystoma > Oxystoma pomonae. The sequence goes on from OY998166.1 coordinate 48,696,548, forward strand.
GTAGATTGTCTGTGTTCCATTGGGCTTGACGTCTAAAGTCCTCGTCGAGCCAGGTAGACTTCATGGGTACATTAACCATATGGTGAGAAATTTCATTGGTCTCGCTGTTGAGATATAAAGTGACTATCTTTATATTGAAAGCCTTGCACGTCCAGAATAAACATTTTTAAACAACTCTTACGGTGCTGGTTAAGGGGTTGTATTTAACCAATCGATCGTGTAGTATTAAGCAGTATACTACAGTTTTGTCAGGCACAGCTTTTTTCGTTTCAAACTCAATTCTGATATCGACTGCGCCACCTTTAAGCACGTCTTCACTCTGTCGTGAACAATCGATAACTATCAGTGGAGCATTATTCTTAAAGTTTATTGGGTAGAGACAGGGTTCGCTCTGCTCGCGATAGTAGTAGGATTTTTGAAACTGCGCATACATTTCATAGAGTATGGCATATTGATTGCTATCAAAGTCTAGGTTTAAATTATCATAGGAAAAAACCTCAGAGTATAGGTAACCTTTTAGATTTGTTAGATGCAAGTGATCGAAACGACTAATATTTTTATCTAGCATATTTTTGCTATTGGTCTGAAAACCGATGATAATAAACCGCGGTTTTTCTAGTTGATTCAATGATTTTACAGCCCAAGTGTGACTAGTAGTGGTTTGAAGTTGAGGATATTCATGCAGCTCCCAGCTTCTAAAGGCAAGATTAAGGTCCCTATCTCCTTCTAGATAATTGTAGAGTTTTACTTTTTGATTATCGGACACTCTAACATAGGGCACTTTCCATAAAACTTTATTCAAAACCACCTTGTACCCGACTCGAACTTCTGTATTTTTAATGGTAATTAATTTTTCATATAAACACCTCTAAAACTTTTAATTTTAAGTAATTTTGCATATTTTTCCAAGTCCACGTTAGATAAGGCAATGTCTGGTAGTCTAATTGGTAATGGTTTTTTAAATAAATCTAAGTCTTTTTTAGTGGACACTTGTTTTTGCCTAAAAAAAGGACCAATCCTGTTTTATAGGGTTTTAGAAACAGTCTTTTGCCTATGGCTATCGACTCCATTGTTTGATTGTGACGTCGTGCTTCATCAAGTTGTTGATTGGCAGCCTTGGCATCATTTACAGCTTTTGCCACACCTGCTGCTCCTCCGCTCAGGGCTCCCAAGGCGCTTAATGCAGCCATGATTGGTAAAATTGGTAACAGCCCCCCATTCCTTGGGATTTTTATGACTCTTACTGGTCGTATTTTACCTTTATTCTTTTGTGTCTTTAGTGCAAGTTTTACTGCATAACCAAAATTCTGGGGCTTCTGTTGTTTTAGATTTTCCTTTATATTTCTTACCACCTCCCTGAAACCCACTGTTTTTCTAATGTGTTTTAGTTTGTGTTAGTTTGCCTTCTCTTCTTATTTTTCTCTGAAATCAATTTTTTATATTTAGATAAACTGTTAGACATTTTTTTTCTTTTCTTTGAAATTTAACGGTGTGTCTTATACCACGGTTTCGGTGTGAATGAAAAGAAAATTATATCCACTAAGAATTATATATATATACAACAAATTTACTTACGTTTTGACCCCATGCCTAATTTAAGTTTGATATAGCTGCAGCTACACCCATGGAAGCCAACTTTTCCTTCCAATTTGCATCGGATGCATGCGTTCTCTGTAAAGCATTCTTTATTAATATGCTATCGGCGATGTGTCGATTGTTTAAGTCCTTGTAATTTGAATAGGAGATGTCGTGTTCTTTACAGGCTTCATCCAACTGATTAATGCTCTTATCTCCCCTAGCTAAACGCTCTTGTAGCTTAGTTCCAGGACCACAAAACTAAACCCTGGTAAATGTAGCTCAAAGGGCAGTTTATTTATCAAAGTATTCAACAACTCATTGCCTTCATACCGTGAAATACCATAGTACTTCATATTTTAATGTTATAACTAAAACTGAATAAAAATATAAGTGATTTCTTTTTTTATGCATTAGGTTCTTGATGGTTGAGTTGAAATGACATGTTACTTTTGAAAAATGAAAAAAGTTGTAAGACAAAAAGTTCGTTTAAATGTGGACAATCATGAAGTTAACACAAAAATTCAATCTAGGCATGGTTTCTTGCTCTTAAAGGGGTAGGATACTATGCTTTTAACAGTGGAGAAAGCATTATAGCCCCGTCTCAGGCAAAACCATATTCAGTGTTTATATTTGATGACGTGGCCTGTGATAAACAAAACGTGATACGTGAGTACTTTAGCATGAGTCGACATAATAACATTGATTGTTTCTACCTCTCTCAGACATATGCAAAGATTCCAAAACACTTGGTAAGGGATAACGCTAACGTTTTAATATTATTTAAGGATGATTTGAATTTAAAACATGTTTACACTGACCATGTGGGTACTGATATGACATTTGACGAATTTAAAAACATATGTTCATACTGCTGGAAAAATCCCTATGAATTTTTAACTGTCTTCAAGAATAGCAAAATTGATGAAGGCAGATATCGTAACAGGTTCGATAATTTCATATATCTATAACAGTGGAAAGCTTTTTATTTTATTTGCTATTGTTTACTCAAACAGATAACATAAACATGTCGGAAGCTGTTTCCGGTGAAAAGAACTTGAAGAAAAAATTAATTCCAAAAAGAAAAATTATACGTGAAAAGCTAAATTTATTAAAACAAGGACAAATTTCACACGCTAACCTATTTCTACCGGTTACAAAACATTTGGAGAATATTTAGAGCAGTTTAAAAAATGAGGAAAAAAATAAAGCTTCACAGAAAAAACTACAAACTCTTAAAACTATAAAAAAAGAGAAGGAGGAGGAAGAGGAAAAAGAGGAGGAAGAGGAGGAGAAGGAGGAAGAGGAGGAGGAGGAGGAAGAAAAAATCCCTAAATACACACCTGTATTAGAGCTATTTAAATCAACCCCTCGCAGTTCAGAACCAATCACCCCCTCAAAACGCCCCAGAACAGCTTGATTTTTCTCAAAGTGCTGGAAAAATTCCAAAAGAACAGCCTGGGCACAGTTATAATTTGAGAAAAGCTCTACTAAAAGACATCACTCAGAGCAATATAATGGGAGAAGATGAAAAACAGCGTGAATATGAGGAGGAGCAAAGACAAAATGAATGAATGAAAAGAATAAATCCTTACCGGATTTCTATAATCAGTTTGATCCTTTACCTGCTCGATATATTAGAGACTTTATGGAGGATCCCTTAACAAACCCATTAATCATGGACCCTAAAACCCTTTCAAAATTTCAAGTTAGACGAGATGAAATTGATAACTTCTATATTGGTGACTCAAAAATAAATTTTGATGGACCTAATTTGGTGATTAAGGACCTAAGTTATAAAGGAAATATGCCCCAGACATACACAAAATATGATGCGGACGCTTTTAGAGATATCATTACCAGAACTAATGCGAATAGAAATTTTTTTAAATCTACAGGGGATATCGTAACGGACAGTGATTCAGAGAAGTTTAAAAAACTATTTAAAAAACGGGGTGGTCAAACAGGGATGGAAATGGAGTTTTCAAACAACCCTATAGAATACATATACTGGGATGATCCAAATGAACTTGTCGAGCGCTTGCGTTTATTATTTGCATCTCAGACAGCAGGCCACACGGGTCACAGAAACGAAATTAATTCTATTATTGAAGAGCTAAGGGAAGCTGATATTATCGAGTAAAAAAGATGGTTAACTTTATTACAAATGTCAAACGTCAGGTTGTTAATGAGATACATAAACCGGCTAGGAAAAATTTCACCCGACGCAGAGTAATACTAAAATCATTAAATGATTTATTTTAAGCGGACCTCGTAGAAATGATACCATACGCTTCTGAAAATAAGGGATTCAAGTATATTTTGGTTGTAATTAACTGTTTTTCAAAGTTTGGGCTTTCCCTTTAAAAACCAAAACGGAACATGAAGTATCTCAGGCCATGGAAAAAGTTTTAAGTGCAAGCCCCCATACATCTTCAAACCGATTTGGGTAAAGAATTTTATAATTCTTCCATGGAAAAAGTGTTAAAAAAATTTAAAGTAAAACACTACAGCTCTTATAGCGAAAAAAAAGCACAAATAGTGGAAAGAGTAAGCAGAACACTAAAAAATTTTATGTGGAAAGAATTTAATTACCAAGGGTCCTACAAGTGGTTGGATTTACTATCTAAAATAGTAAATGCATATAATAATCGAAAGCATCGCACAATCGGCATGAAACCTGTCGAGGTGAAGAAAAAACATGAACAAATGTTGTTAAATACCGCCTATAGTCATATAAAAATGACTTTTAAACCTAAATATATGATTGGAGATCATGTGCGCATTTCAAAAATTCGTGGTGTGTTTGATAAAATGTACATGCCTAATTGGTCGACGGAAATCTTTACTATAAAGAAAATTCAGCTTTCGAATGCCATCACATACATATTGGAAGATGATAAGAAAAATGAAATTAAGGGAGGATTTTATGAACTTCAGCTGCAAAAAGTAACGCATCCTGATGTCTGGTGACCTGGTGGAAAAAATCTTAAAACGCTCTAAAAATAAAGTGTTTGTTAAATGGTTAGGATTAGATAGTAAACATAACAGTTGGATAGATAAATCTAATGTTGTTTTAAAATAATTTAAAAAATATATTATAAAATAAAAATAAAAAAATGTCTTTTATTACCTATTAGTATGGAAGATTACATAGCATTACTTATTTTTTAGTTTTTTCACCATTTTTTAGGTTTCTAAAGTATTTGAGGGGCGTGTGCTTCCATCCACCAGGTTTAGTAATATCTCGATCCCATGTGCATGGTATACAGTAATAGTTTTGTAAACCGGTTTTCCCTTTATATTTAAGACATATATATTTTACAGGTATTGGCATTTTTTCTTACTTCTTTATGCTTTAGTGTTTAAAGTCTTACTGATGAACGTGTTTTAAACAGAGAATTTCATAATAATAATAATAATTCTACATTTGGTAGAACAAAACCAACCAATTAGTTTTCCTTGGTTGCATTATAGTAAAAAGCTTCTTAATAATTCAAATCATTTCAGTTGTAGTTCTAAAGCGCTGTAGAACACACGCCTGTTGCTTTTCTTTAGAAATGAGAAGCAGTGCCAATGTTCCACAAGTATATCATTCCGTTCGGTGTGAAAAGTGTCAGAGACTCGACTTGGTAAAAATTGGCCTAGGCAATAGCATAGCTTCGTACACGTGTGATATTTGTCGAAATTCAAGTTTAGGAAAAAATCCTAAAAAAATACATAAAAGAAAGACGACTGGAAAAGGACAATTTGAATTCAATAATAATAATCATAAAAAAAACATTCTAATATTATGGAAAACTCTCAGCAGATAGAAAATTATTGGTTAAATAAAATTGATTGGGAACTCGATGACCTCTTGGAACTAGAAGATTATGAAAAAATTTTCACATAGCTCAGAGGCTGGATTTGTTTCAGTATTCAAACCTATAAACATGTTATTGAGGAAAAATTTACACAAATTTATCCTATATTACCAAACGAATGGAAGCTTGACTTTGTAGATGCCGTGCTGTTGTACACAAAAATTTATCCCAGTTACCAGGAATTTGCGAAGACATATATTCATAACACGGTTTGTAAATACGATGGTGTAGATGAAGTAGGTTAACATTAAAATATAATTTAAAAAAAGTGTCTTTTTTTATTTAAATCACCCTCGTATCCCATTTAGTTTCTATTTTTTGTCGCATTTTAAAACATCATGATAAATTTATGAAAAACAAGTTCATAGGTTATCCGTCTTTGTTCTAAATTAGCTCATTAGTAAGCTTTACGTAAACATGTTATTTTAAATTCTTGATAAACAGGGTCATGGGTTATCTTGAGTATACTCGATTTTGTCTTCACAAAAGCACACATTTTGATCATTTTATAATCCGTATAATAATAATGTTATTTACCGTAAAAATAAAAGCCTTTTGACTCTAGCTGCACAGCTGGGTCACACACATAATACAACCTTTTTGTCATGCCTTCCCCCCTTTGTAACACTAACATTTTTTAAATCCCATCGCTATTACGCGAGATATTTGCAATAAAAACTAGCAAGGTCAAGCACTTTAATGCCCTTTTGGCTTCCCCATCCCTCTAAGAATAAATAGTATTGGAACACAGCAATCTAACAAAAAAAGAATTTTTCAAATCGATCACTTACAACTCGATATATTCGCAGAAAACTACTAAGGCCTTTTGTCCCCTGCGCAGCAAACCAAAATTAGTCTTTTACAGAAACCATAGGAGAAAAACGTGCGCACATAGCGGAAAAAGTACCTTCGGTATACTGGCTGATAGCAATCTCTAAGTGATCCAGAACCTACACAGCCTACCTACTAACTATCAGTCAAATCTTGCAACGCGTTTTTGAGAAAATTCCCGTCAACCGATTTCAATGAAATTTGGTATACTTACAAGGGTCTGTTGACAATGCAATATTATGAAAAATAATTTATTGATATGATATCAGAACGATCAAAAATAACTTTTTAGTGCATTTTATAAAAGCCTGTAACTTATTTTTTTAACAGTTTATTTTCATTTTCCATGATTTTGGCGCCCCTAGATCATTGCGCTCCGGGCGGCCGCTCGGATCGCCCTACCTTGGAAGGTCTTAGAACTTCAACTGATAAAGTAAAAGCAATTGTGGATTTTCTTTCTCCTAAAACCACCATATAAATTAAGAAAAGAAGAATTACTGGGTTAATTTCCTACTATCGTAAATTTTTAAAGAACTATGCAACTATGGATTCACCAATTAATGATTTATTAAAAGGAAAAAAGAAAGGTAAAAAAATTAGTTGGACAAAGGAAGCTCAAAAAGCCTGTCAGGATATAAAAAAACAAATTTCTTCCAGATTATTCTAAACCTTTTTTATCCAAACTGATACGTCAAATACGGTAGTGGAGCATATGTTTTTAAAATTGAGAATGATAAGGAACATACAATAGCTTTTACCAGTATAACGTTAACAAAGCAACAAAGAGTTTACTCAGATACCGAAAAAGAAATACTTGGGATATTATTTGGACTGGAGACTTTTAGAGTTTATGTTGAGGGCACTGACATAACAATCATAACAGATTGCGCTAGTCTAAAGTGGTTTTCAAAGATTTCTAATCCGTCTGATAGGCTCAGTCGTTGGGCTTTGACCTTGTCACAATACAAAATTTCATGTATAATTAATAGGAAAGGTTCCCTCAATGTTGTAGCAGATGTTTTGTCTAGGAGTTTTCCAGAGAATCAGATTACTGATTCAAAAAAATTGTTTCTAATATCTCTGTTTTAGATTTATCTACTTTAAAGCCTGATAAATGGTATGCGTTTATGCTTGAAAAGGTAAAAAATAACACGACGTTGAAGTTATCTTCATATTCATATTCATAATCATGTTAATTACAGCGGACCAAACAGATTTTAAACTTTTTAGCAAAAATGGATTTTAGCGTAAAATAATGGAAAAAAAAATATCTACACTTGACGGACAATAACTAAACCTTACTCAAGACATCATAGTTACTAATTAAAGGCAGCTTAGGAAGCTTATTAGCTATAGAGATGCATTAAAAATTAAAAGATATTAAATATATATAAGAGTTAGCGATGTATAGTAACAAACTTAACTGATTTGCAGTAAAAACCCTTCATTCTATCAAACCCACCAGACAGCTGAGTCAGCTTGGCTTTGGGAGCTGAGCTATGAGGATCTATTTAGAATCATAAAAATGTAAATATGAAGAGAAGTGGGCAATGTTTATCAACAAACTTTACAGATTTGGAGTACTAGACCTTTACTCTATCAAACACATCACATAGCTGAGTAAGATTTGCTTTGGGAGCTGAGCTATAAGGGTCTTTTTATAATCATAAAAATGTGAATATGAAAAGCAGTGGGCAATGTTTATTAACAAACTTTACTGATTTGGGGTACTAGGCCTTTACTCTATCAAATGCATCATCATCATCATAATCATAAGCAATCACCCGATACCGAGTATGATTTTCCTTTATTCTGTATCGTCGCTATCTGTTGTGCGTTTTTTGATGGCTATGTAAGCCAATTCTCGAGCCGCACACCCTTCCACAGTCCTGGCACACCCAGTCTCCGGCAGCAGCCGGTTGTTGTTGGTCATCCATTCTTCCATTTTGTCGCTCCTTTCTACGTTCTCTCTTTTCCGTTTCTAGTCTACGTCATTGCTCTTCAAAAGTTTGTGCTCTCTCATGGACTGTTCGGCGCCATGTAGCCCTATCGTTTGCCGTGGTCTTGAAGTTGTTTATATCGATGTGACTTTTCATCATATTGCCTTTGAAAACATCCTTGTACCTTTTTTGTTGACCTCCTTGATTTCTCTTTCCCTCCTTCAGTTGTCCATAAAATATTTGTTTTGGGAGATGTGTTTCAGGCATGCGGATAATGTGACCAGTCCAACGAAGCTGGTGCTTGAAGATAAGGGCTTCTATACTAGTTGTTCTGGCTTCTTCTAAAACACTTATGTTTGTTCGTCGGTCTTGCCATTTGATTCTCAGTATTTGTCTTAAACAACTTTGCTGATATTTTTCTAGTCGTTTGATATGCCTTCTGTAGGTGGTCCACGTTTCGCATCCGTATGTTAGAGTTGGTATTATAACTGTGTTGTAGACACGAAGCTTGGTCTCCGCATTGATGTCGTGATTGTTGAAGACTCTCTCCGAAAGCCGTCCGAACGCTGTGCTAGCACATTTTAGGCGATGCTGTGTTTCTGCGTCAATAGTTGCATTTGATGATAGGTGGCTCCCAAGGTATGGGTATTGTTCCACGTTCTGCAGAGGATGTCCATTTATGGAAATATTTGGAGCTTGGGGATGTACCTGGTTCTGGTTGGTGAAGAATTTGCGTTTTGGCAAGATTGACCTCTAGGCCAATGCTTTTGTAGGCTTGGTTAAATGCGTTGATTACCAGTTGTAGACCTTCCTCTGTATCAGCCATTACGACGTTGTCATCGGCGTACTGCAGTTCGATTACCGAGGTTGTCGAGACCTTAGTTTTTGCTCGCAGTCTGCCTGTGAAGCATGGCACCTAAAAATATAGAGAATAGGGTGGGCGCAATAACACACCCTTGCTTAACGCCTGTCGTAATCTGGAATGACTCTCCTGGTCCATCGTTGCTCAGGACTGTTGCATTCATATTGTCGTATAGTAGTCTACGAATTTGAATATATTTTTGAGGGCATCCAGCTTTTGCCAGAATTTTCCAAAGAGCTTCTCTGTTGACCGAATCAAATGCTTTGACTAGATCTATAAAGGCCATGAAGAGAGGGCGATTTTGTTATCTAGATTTCTCTTGCATTTGTCTGGCACTGAAGATCATATCAGCTGTGCCTCGATGGGGCCTAAATCCACACTGTGTCTCTGGCAGATTTTGTTCAGCAATCGGAATTAGTCGGTTTGATAGTATCCGTGCAAGTATCTTTCCAGCAACAGAAAGCAGAAATATACCTCTGTAGTTTCCACATTGGGCCTTATCTCTTTTTTTGAAAATGGTAACTATAAAGGTGTCAGGAATGGGTTCGGCAGGAATGGTCTCAGTGGTCCATATTTTACTTGTTAGAATGTGCATTTGGGAATTAAGTGCGGAATCCCCTTGTTTGTAGACTTCAGCAGCGATACGATCTGTGCCTGCTGACTTGTTATTCTTTAGCTGTGTGATTGCCTTTTCGACCTCCTCTAGTCTCGGAATCTCACTTAGGTGTTGTTGTGTAGTTTTCTCCGGAATTTTGTCGAAGATGTCATTATCGAACTAAGACTCTCTGTTGAGTAGTTCTTGAAAGTGTTCTTTCCATCGTGAATTGATAGAGGATCTGTCTTTAAGCAGCCTTGTTCCATCTTTGGATCGTAGGGATTGATATCTTGTGTAGTGGATATCATCTTAGTAGCTTGAAAGAATGCTCTGGTGTTGTTGGACTCAGCTAGATGTTGCATTTCATGTGATTTTGTTGTCCACCATTAGTTTTTTAATCTACGTGTTTGCCTTTATACTTTTGCTTTGGCTTCTTGATATTGTCTTTACTTTTCATTAGAGTTAAGGTGGCTTTTCCAAGCATTATGGGCTTTTCTCTTCCTCTCAATAAGGTCTTGAATTTCTTTGTCGTGCTCATCAAACCAGTCTTGATGTTTTCTTTGTGTGTGGCCGACCGTTTCTTCGGAGGCAGATGTTATTGCTGTCTTTAAAATTCTCCAGTGATCGTCAATAATCTCCGGGTATTCTAAAGTACCCAACTTTTGATTCAGAGAAACTTGGATTTTTGTTCTTGTTTGATCATCTTTAAGGCGTTTTACATTGAATCTTCTTTTGATTTGCCTTTTTTGAAGGCTACTTCTTGGTGAAATGTGCAAGTTCATTTTGGCTTGTATCAGGCGATGGTCTGTCCAGAAGTCGTCTGCACTCGTTATTGCTCTTGTAATGTTTGCTTTTTGATCTCTGGAACGTAAAATAATGTAATCAATCAGATGCCAGTGTTTTGACCTCGGGTGTTGCCAGGAGGTCTTGAATTTGTCTTTTTGTCGGAAAATTGTATTTGAGATTGTGAGGTCATATTCCGAATATAAGGTTAATAGGCGCAGTCCGTTTGAGTTCATGTTTCCAACACCTTCCTTGCCAATGACGCCCTTCCATAGGTTTGAATTCGTACCAACTCGAGCATTGAAATCACCTAAAATTAAAAGTTTATCAGATTTAGGTACAGATATTATGGCTTCACTAAGTTGCGAATAAAATTCATCTTTTTGGTTTTCATCAGCTGCAAGAGTTGGAGCGTAGGCGCTGATTATTGTAGCGTGTTGGTGGTTGCTAAGGTTTAGGCGCAATGTCATCAATCTTTCGCTTAATCCGGATGGAAATTTGGTTAGGTGGTCCACAATCTCAATTTTTATAGCCAAACCTACTCCGCGAATACGTGGTTCATCTTCTTCTTCTCCTTTCCAGAAAAATGTGTAGCCTCCTCCGTGTTCTTTAAGTTGGCCTTCGCCTGCTCTTCTAGTTTCACTGAGAGCAGCGATATCGATGTTATATTTCCTTAGTTCACGTGCCACTATTGCCGTTCTTCTTTGTGGTCTTGTGGTTGTGTGTGTATCCATAAGTGTACGGATATTCCATTTGTCAAAGTTCATTGGATTTCTTTTTCTTTTGTTTTGACCGCATGTGGTGTACCCTCTGGATGCGGTTGTCCAGTCGGGCAGTTGTTGGCTGGCCATGTTTAGGGCACCTTTTATAGCCCCTTCCCTTTCAGGGTGAGCAGAGTGGGTCCTAAATAGGGCTGCTCAGTCACATCACATAGCTGATTAAGATTTGCTTTGGGAACTGAGCTATGAGGGTCTTTTTATAATCATAAAAATGTAAATATGAAGAGAAGTGGGCAATGTTTATCAACAAACTTTACTGATTTGGAGTACTACGCCTTTACTCTAACAAATGCACTATATAGGTGAGTCAGCTTTGCTTTGGGAGTTGAGCTATGAGGGTCTTTTCAGAATCATAAAAATGTAAATATGAAGATAAGCGGGCAATGTTTATCAACAAACTTTACTGATTTGGAGTACTACGCCTTTACTCTAACAAATGCACTACATAGGTGAGTCAGCTTTGCTTTGGGAGCTGAGCTATGAGGGTCTTTTTAGAATCATAAAAATCTAAATATGAAGATAAGTGGGCAATGTTTATCAACAAGCTTTACTGATTTGGAGTTCTAGACCTTTACCCTATCAAATCCACCACATAGCTGAGTTAGCTGAAAATCATAAAAATGTAAATATGGAGATAAATGGGCGATGTATATCAACAGACTCTACTGATTTAAATAATTTCACCATCATTTTATCAAATCCACCACACATCTGATTCAGGTTTGCTTTGGGAGCTGAGCTATGAGGGTCTTTTTAAAATCATCAAAATGTAAATATGAAGAGAAGAGAAGTGGGCAATGTTTATGAACAATCTTTACTGATTTGGAGTACTAGACCTTTACCCTATCAAATGCACTACAAAGCTGAGTCAGCTCAACTTTGAAAGCTGAGCAATGCGGGTCTTTTTAAATTCATAAAAATGTAAATTTTAGTGTAAATGGGCTATGAATATCAACAAACTTTATTTATTTAGAATGTTAGACCTTTATTCTATCAAATTCACTACATAGCTGTCAGCTTTGCTTTGGGAGCTGAGCTATGATATAAATAAATTTACTATATATTTAACAATATCACACAATGGTAATGTGTTTCCTCAGAAATGTAATGATTTCATAATATAACTCTTGTAACACGGCTTAGGTATACCGACGTAATATAAATGATGTACCAAATTTCACGGGGTGATAATATGAAATATATATATATTAAAATCATTAAAATGTAAATATGAGGAGAAGTGGGTAATGTTTATGAACAATCTTTACTGATTTGGAGTACTAGACCTTTACTCTATCAAATCCATCACATAGCTGAGTCAGATTTGCTTTGGGAGCTGAGCTATGCGGGTCTTTTTTAAATCATTAAAGTGTAAATATGAGGAGAAGTGGGCAATGTATATCAACAGACTCTACTGATTTAAATAATTTCACCATCATTTTATCAAATCCACCACACATCTGATTCAGGTTTGCTTTGGGAGCTGAGCTATGAGGGTCTTTTTAAAATCATCAAAATGTAAATATGAAGAGAAGAAAAGTGGGCAATGTTTATGAACAATCTTTACTGATTTGGAGTAGTAGACCTTTACCCTATCAAATGCACTACAAAGCTGAGTCAGCTCAACTTTGAAAGCTGAGCAATGCGGGTCTTTTTAAACTCATAAAAATGTAAATTTTAGGATAAATGGGCTATGAATATCACCAAACTTTATTTATTTGGAATATTAGACCTTTATTCTATCAAATTCACTACATAGCTCTCAGCTTTGCTTTGGGAGCTGAGCTATGATATGAATAAATTTATTATATATTTAACAATATCACACAATGGTAATGTGTTTCCTCAGAAATGTAATGATTTCATAATATAACTCTTGTAACACGGCTTAGGTATACCGACGTAATATAAATGATATAACACATTTCACGGGGTGATAATATGAAATATATATATATTAAAATCATCAAAATGTAAATATGAGGAGAAGTGGGCAATGTTTAGGAACAATCTTTACTGATTTGGAGTACTAGACCTTTACTCTATTAAATCCACCACATAGCTGAGTCAGATTTGCTTTGGGAGCTGAGCTATGCGGGCCTTTTTTAAATCATTAAAATGTAAATATGAGGAGAAGTGGGCAATGTTTATCAACAAACTTTACTGATTTAAAGTACTAGACCTTCATCTGAGTCAGCTTTGCTTTGGGAGCTGAGCTATGGGGTCTTTTTAAAATCATAAAAATTGAAATATGAGGGGAAGTGGGCAATTTTTATCACCAAACTTTACTGATTTGGAGTACTAGACCTTTATTCTATCAAATTCACTACATCGCTGATTAAGCTCGACTTTGGAAGCTGAGAAATGCGGGTCTTTTTAAAATCATAAAAATGTAAATTTTAGGATAAATGGGCTATTTGGAATATTATACCTTTATTCTATCAAATTTACTACATAGCTGTCAGCTTTGCTTTGGGAGCTGAGCTATGATATGAATAAATTTATTATGTATTTTACAATATCACACAATGGTAATGTGTTTCCTCAGAAATGAAATGATTTCATAATATAACTCTTGTAACACGGCTTAGGTATACCGACGTAATATAAATGATGTACCAAATTTCTCGGGGTGATAATATGAAATATATTGAACATGAAATTCCAATAAAGTGGGGATTAAAACTCTACAGTTTTTGAAAAAATGACATCGATAGGCTCACTTTTACAATAGCAAACGAAACGGTTAGAGCCAGGCGCGGCTAATTACACTATAGATTTATTACAGAATTATAATTTTGGTTGTAAAGAAAATGTTCAAAGTGTCTTCCTCACAAAGTACAAGCGTAAAAATAAAAATTAAGTTACATAAGTACAAACTGAAGAAGCTGGAGATGCGTCGCGATGCGTTGCGTATTTTATGTGGGTACCAATGAAGTAAAACTAACGATAAATTTTTGGATCCACCAAATTTGTTTAAAGTTTCTTGCCACAATAAAACTAATTTTAATCTTGACCACGTTTACATAACTTATTTAAAACTGCTTCAAGTTAAAGGCGCACAAGGAAAGGGTTGAACGAACAGATTTTGTAATTTCTGGGGGGGGGGAAGGAAGCGTAGACGTAGAGGGTTGGAACAATTAGAAAAAAAAATGTGCAGGATAATGATGTTTATTGAAACTGCCCAAAATAGTCAGATTATTCAACTTTATTGGGATCCTTTTTATTTTGTGATACTACCACATGTAAACGTATACTTGTAGTTGGGTGTTGTTTTTCTATGCTTAATGATCGGCTCCTATTTATTGCACCCCTGTTTCTGTCTGGCTAGTTTTAGTTATTACTATCTCTTTCTTATCAGTGGCGTACTTTCCACCTGGAACCAAAAAAGTAATATCGTGTAAATTTTTTTGTTTCAAAAATACCGGTTTCCTACCTAGGTTTATTTGCACTAGGTACTATTGATTTAAACTAAAAAAAATTCTATTTAGAGAAATGAATTTCTGAATTTGCATAGGTACTACGTTTTAGATAAAAATAAATTATAAGCTTTAGAGTTAAATATTTTTTTTTTGCTAAAATATTAGACAATTTCAAAATGGTCATTAATATCTTACCAAGAAAAAATATTTCATTTTTAGTGTAAAGCCCGTTTAATATGGCGCAATAAATTGTCAATTGCGGTCCTAATTACACCATGACTTGGTAAGATACTTAATACCTTTTAAAATATTTATTGTTTCCTGGAATTATCTAGGTAACGTTGGGCAATAGCAAAAAATACCAAAACAGGTTTTGTGGAAATAAAAATCGGTAGGTTAAATATCAAGAAAAATTAGATTAAAAACTAGTACAAACATTTTAAAAATAAGCAAAAAAAATTACAAAACTTAAAAAATAAATAATAGTTGTTAACAGTAGTACCCTTAAGAAACTAAAAAGCTATAAAAAATATGTATAAAACTTAAAGCGAAAACATATACTTAAATAAAAGTTGTCAAAAATATCGCGAAAAAATAATGATTTTTTAAAATAAACTTGAAGGACATTTATGGACTAAATGATTGTCAAATTATCTTTGTATTTTAAGATTAGTTATAATCAGTCAAGACACCTTAAGACTAAAAATGGCTTTAACACAATTTATCCCACTTGCGTTTCGTGTCATAACTCACTTGAGAAATTATACCATTTAGTCTGGCAGCCTCGTAGTATAAATTTTTCTTACGTGACTTATTTTCATTATAACACACAAGTACCATAAATTACTATTTATAATTTTATGGTAATGTCTTGTTCTGAATCGCTATCATCCAAATCTTCAGAATCAGAATCATCTCCAAGTCTTATTATTATTTTTTCAGTTATTTCCTCCATGTGTTTGCCTGTTTCCCAGTAATTGTTTTCTATTTTAATGACATGGCCAACCAATTTCTTCCAAAGTTATGCATCCGCTGCTTTTATGCCCTCTTTAATTAACTCTCTCAATCGTTTTATCGTAAACTCTCCAGTGGTATTTCTGCTTATTGTATAATTCTTTACCAATGACCATGCCAATTCTATTGGATTTAACTCACACATATAAGGCGGTATTCTTAAAACAGAATGACCATGCGACTCAATCAATTTATCAATTTTATATTTTTTTTGATCGAGCGGTGGTTTGTGGAGACTAACTAAGTCCCTAAGTTCTACTTTTCTGTCTCGAGGATCATGAGTGATATTATGTTTTGTAAGCCAATCACTCATAAGTGCTTTAGTTGATGATTTAGTTGAGATTTTCTCATCCAAAAGAAAATGATAAGGGGCATTGTTCATCGCTATTACGGAATTAGGTGGGATGTTTGGTAGAAGTTTTTCTGTTAACCATTTATTAAAATTTTCATAGTTCGTTTGCTCATGGTAATCACCTGTACTTAATCCAGCCTTAAATATGAGCTGAGCGTTTTCTACAAATCTATTTTCGGAACCACCATGTACCACAATAAATCGACCTGTTGACGATATATTTTGGATTACTCCAGTAATTTTGTCGCTTTGCCAACATTTTTTAAACGTAATGTCGTTGTCCACCCAAGACTCGTCCAAGTAAACTATATATCTTTTTTGGGCTCGATAGTGGCGTATACTTCTTAAATATTTGTATCTTAAATGTAAAATATTTGGCATTTCCATAAGAATTTTTCTTTTTTTCTGACATTTTTTAAAATAAAAACCTCGACTTTTTAAAAGCAGACTTTCTCGAAGTAGGAACAACTTTATATTCCGTATAAAATTTTGAGATGGTTTGTTGAATTATTTGAAAATCTCCATTATCAATTTTGTTTGAAATTAAGTACCTTTTTCGTTTAGTCGGCACTGGTTTTATGGGCTGCGATTGATTTTGTTTTATTTCTCTTCTAATCTTTTCTATGGTTGAAGAGCTATATCCAGTATAGCTTGATGCTCGAAACGTAGAAAAATTAATTGTGTCTTTTAAGTCTTTACTTTTCGCTTCCTCGTCACACATTCTTATTACATTTGCAATAATTGCCTTTAAAATTATATCCAAATGTTTCGACATTTTAAAAATAAAATTTTAAACATCTCTGTCACTTTTCCACTACAATACGCACGTAGAAACTGAGTTGGTAATATGTAATAAATAACATTTTATACCTAATTATACTTAACTTTCAGGAATTGGCGGGCGGAGCCTCCTTCCCCCTTCTCGAATCGGGGAGTTTGGATTACCTGACAGTTTTCAACCGTAATTTGGTTTTTGTTTTTATGTTTATGTTTTAAAAAAAGCCATACCTATATTCTGCCGTTCAACAGAAAAACACTGTATGTTCACTATTTTCAAAAATGAGATTTTGTGATTTTTGAATTCTTTAGGGCAAAACATTCTAGTGTTGCAATTTTTTTTAATAAAAAGTTTTTTTCAAAAAATAAATAAAAGTAGATGATTTTAACATATTGAAAAAAAATCTTCATGATACATAGCATAAAAGCCGTGGGTGTAAAAACTAGGAAATCCTAACATACAGTGTTTTTCCATTGGACGGTAGTATTATACAATAAAAAAATTAAAATAAGCTTTACTTACCTACCACAAACAGAGTTTAAGAACTAGGGAGATTATAAGCGAATAATGAATCATACGACACTGTTTATATCTTATTCAGCCCTTAGTACGTACCGATCTCCAAAACACAATAGAAGGTGTGAATTGTGAACGGGACGGGTTCTTTAATAACAATAGAGACTCGAGCAAAAGAGTGCCTGAACGGGTTGGGGTCGATTTAAGGGATGAGCCCGCTAAATTTTAAAATATAAAATTTTGCTAATGATAAATTGACGAGAAATTGACTAAAAGTAAGGTTCACTCGGTAAGGAAAAAAGACGGAGAAAGATAGAGACTAGTTGTCTCTTTTGCACTTTTTTTTTAAACTGGCCACACAGTAGCTCATTAAGGTCACAGCATAGTATAACAGTTGGTTTGTTATACTCGAGTCACATTGTATTAAGGTGTAATAAAATATAAATAAGAAATTTTTGTCGAATGATTTATGATGTATTTTCATGGGCTATTCCGTTGAAAAAATTCCAAGACGCGTCTGCCCGGCATTGTCAAATATTTTTTTATTAATGTTCAGTCCTCAATATTCTTCACTGACCAAGAAGAGTAAGTTTTCCCCGTGAGGAATAAACTTAAATTTAATAATTTCGCATGTCGTTGTACCTGGCCCTGCCTCATAGGTTAGATACCTACCATGCGCAATACCAATTTTATTTTATTTAATCATTCAAGTCCGTCAGAAAGTTAATTGGATAGGAATTCAAACCATGAATATAAAATTTTTTTTAGTATTTTGATGTTTAGAAATTTGCTACTGTATTTGCATTAGAAACTAAGAGTATTTGTATTACGGGAAGTTATCACGTTTGATGAAAAGGGCGGTATTGCCAGATTTAAGTTACCTTTTTAAAATGCTGGACATTTTTCGTTACTTTTTTTGAATAACTGCTTTGTTTGTGATAAAATCTAAATATTGTTTTATGTAATGCCTTTGCCTCTAATATTGTCAATAGCTCTTCTTTTTAAAAAAGTAATAAAATAATATTTGAATTCATTAAACTAATTATTTAATTACTTATTAACGGTGGCAAATTGGACCTATATTTATATGAAGATTTTTGCTTATTTTGAAGTTTGCTGCATCATTTGAAGTACACCCTGTATGTAAATGAACAAGACATGAGGATCTATATCCCACTCATATAGAGAAATTATTTTTGACCAATATTCTATAATGAATTTCTTAAGCAGTTTTTCTAAATCTAGCCTTGTGATAAATTAGTTTAAGATTTTGGACAAAAAAGAGTAGATCAGAAAATAAAGAATTTATAGGCCACCCAGAAAACAAGGCCTCTAAATTCTTTTTCACGAAATTAATGGCTATGAAGGAACAAAAGGAACTGGACACATATAAGAGCCAAGTTAAAGCTGCCAAAAGCATTAAAGAAACCACACCTCTTGAAGATAGCTTGTTTGTGGCAGAGAACATCGCCAATAACAGAATATTCTAAGGGAAGCATGGTATATTTGGAGGGCATAAAGAGTGGCACGATATTTTCCGATAGGCATTCTAAATATCCTGAAAGAGTGCAATCAAAATTATTGAAAAGTATTAGCTTGATCGTGTTTGATTTTGATCAAATCAACTGCATGGCAGAATTATTAAAAAAGCAATTTGATCCAAATGACTATTTATTTCAAGTTCTGATACTTGAATTATGCCTAAAAAATTTATCTCTTAAAATTATTATTTTTTAAAAGAAAAGATCACAGAGATCAGGGTTGAAAAATAACAAAAACTAAAAGTTTACCTATCATTTTTCCTTGTACATTGGATGCCAAACCAACCCTGGATTTACGTTAGTTCCACCATGATCTTTATAATCTTTTCTTTTTAAGTTTTTTTCGGTTAAGTGACCGATTCGGTTGAGTTTCCGATTGAAAAAAACTCCTTTTATGTTTTTTTTTTAAGTTTTACTTTTATTACATAAATTATTCAATAAAATTTTCTTCATATTTATATTTTTATGATTTTAATAACATCCTCATAGCTCAGCTCCTAAACCTACGCTGACTCAGCTATGTCGTGGATTTGATAGAATGAAGAGTTAGTAATCTAAATCAGAAAAATTTGTTGATATACATTGCCCAATTCTCCTCATATTTTCATTTTTATGATTTAAAAAAGACCCCATAGCTCAGCTCCCAAAGCAAAGCTGACTCAGCTATGTAGTGCATTTCATAGAGTAATGGTCTAGTACTCCAAATCAGTAAAGTTTGTTGATAAATATTGCCCACATCTCTTCATATTTACATTTTTATGATTATAAACAGACCCTCATAGCTCACCTCCCAAAGCAAATCTGACTCAGTTGTGTGGTGGATTTGATAGAGTAAAGGTCTAGTACTCCAAATCAGTAAAGTTTGTTGATAAACATTGCCCACTTATCTTCATATTTAAATTTTTAGGATTCTAAAAAGATCCTCATAGCTCACCTCCAAAAGCAAAGCTGACGTAGCTATGTAGTGCATTTGATAGAGTAAAGGTCTAGAACTCTAAATCAGTAAAGTTTGTTGATAAACATTGCCTACTTATCTTCATATTTACATTTTTATGATTCTAAAAAGACCCTCATAGCGCAGCTCCCAAAGCAACGCTGACTCAGCTATGTAATGCATTTGATAGAGTAAAGGTCTAGAACTCTAAATCAGTAAAGTTTGTTGATAAACATTGCCCACTTCTCTTCATATTTACATTTTTATGATTATAAAATGACCCCCATAGCTCAGCTCCCAAAGCAAATCTTACTCAGCTATATGATGTATTTGATAGAGTAAAGGTCTATTACTCCAAATCAGTAAAGTTTGTTGATAAACATTGCCCACTTCTCTTCATATTTACATTTTTATTTTTCTAAAGAGACCCTCATATCTCAGCTTCCAAATCAAAGCTGACTCAGCTATGTAGTGCATTTGATAGAGTAAAGGTCTAGTACTCCAAATCAGTAAAGTTTGTTGATAAACATTGCCCACTGCTCTTCATATTTACATTTTTATGATTATAAAAAGACTATCATGGCTCAGCTCCCAAAGCAAATCTTACGCAGCTATGTGATGTATTTGATAGAGTAAAGGTCGAGTATTCCAAATCTGTAAAGTTTGTTGATAAACATTGCCCTCTTCTCTTCATATTTACATTTTTATGATTATAAAAAGACTCAGCTCTCAAAGCAAATCTTACTCAGCTATGTGATGTATTTGATAGAGTAAAGATCTAGTACTCCAAATCAGTAAACTTTGTTGATAAACATTGCCCACTTCTCTTCATATTTACATTTTTATGGTTCTAAAAAGCCCCTTATAGCTCAGCTCCAAAGCAAAGCTGACTCAACTATGTAGTTCATTTGATAAAGTAAAGTTCTAGTACTTCAAATCAATAAAATTTGTTAATAAACATTGCCCGCTTATCTTCATATTTACATTTTTATGATTATAAAAAGACCCTCATAGGTCAGCTCCCAAAGCAAAGCTGACTCAGCTATGTAGTGCATTTGATAGGGTAAAGGTCTAGTACTTCAAATCAGTAAAGTTTGTTGATATACATCGCTCATCTATCTTTATATTTACATTTTCATGATTTTAAAAAGACCCCCATAGCTCAGCTCCCAAATCCAAGGTGGCTCAGCTATCTGGTGGGTTTGATAGAATGAAGGGTTTTTACTGCAAATCAGATAAGTTTGTTACTACATATCGCCAACTCTTAAATATATTTAATATCTTATAATTTTTAATGCTTCTCTATAGCTAATAAGCTTCCTAAGCTGCCTTTAGTAATTGTGACGGCTTGAGTAAGGTTTAGTTATTGTCCGTCAAGTGTAGATATGTTTTTTCCATTATTTTACGCTAAAACCCATTTTTTCTAAAAAGTTTAAAATTTGTTTGGTCCGCTGTAATTAACATGAATATGAATATGAATAACTTCAACGTCGTAAAAATAACCCAGATTTATTTTCTTCTTTTTTGGTAAAAACAATATGCGTAAGGATATCTATAAATATGTCAAAAATTGCAAAATTTGTCAAGCAAATAAAACTTCTAATACAGCTGCTCCAGGTCAAATGAGTGTTTATTAAAATATTAATTTTCCTTATCAAATGATTTCGATTGATCTAATTGGTCCCTATCCATCTTCACAGACTTATAAATATGCTCTGGTGGTTGTCGACTTTTTCACAAAGTTTGTGAGAGTTTGTCCATTAAGAAATGCAACAAGCTCTTCTGTTATAAAATTCCTAGAAGATCACATCTTTTTAGTTTTTGGAGCTTTACAAATATTAGCTTGTGATAATGCATCAATTTTCGAAAGAAAGAGATTTTTAAAATTTATTGAAGACTATAAGGTTCAAAAAGTATTTTATGGTTTAGCTTACTATGCGCAGAGTAATCACACTGAAAGGGTGAATAAATCCATTATTACAGCCATTAGGTGTTACATAGGTGAAAATCATAAGACATGGAGTTTAAATATCCATAAGATATGTTTGGCCATTAATACTGCTCAACATGATTCAAGTACATTTAGTCCAGGTTTCGGTCGGAATATTCTTTTTTCGGAAGATTATTATGGGAAAATATCGGAGAAAGACAAAAATATTTTATCTGTTAATGAAAAAAATTCAAGGCTTCTTGATTTACAAGAGTTACCGAAGTTGTATGCCGATGTTAGGAAAAAACTCCTTAAGGCCTATCTTAAAAATAAAAAGCAGTATAATTTAAGGAAAATAGATTTTCAGTTTCATCTGGGTGTGCTAAAGGAGGAGGCACTAAATACATTGTTTACCGGGATGCGTCGGATTAGCTAAATTTGAGATATATTAAAGCCCTAACCTTTCTGATATTTTTTTCAAAAAAAATGGGGGGGTCATCGGTCTCGTTTTCGAGCAATATTTATTTGAAAGGGCGCCACTGGAATCTTGATAATAGAACTATTTTCAGTTTTTCTATAATAATAACTTTGTACGTAAAAGAGATAGAAAGCTAAAACTAATTTTATTTTTTAGATAACGAACACGTTTCAAGAAGGTAGTGAGAGTATAAAAAAATATTTTGCATTGCCTACCTACAGGGTAGACTCCAAAATACATATCATATAAACAGAAAAGTTGTCTCAGAACTTGCGATTATTCTACAGAAAACTGAAAATCCGTATTAAAAATTAGTTCAAACATGTTTACTATCAGTCCGTCTAAATATTCCATGACGACTTATGTAGATTGGGTCGCGTCAAAAACTTACAGGGTGACTTAAATATTTTTAAAAAATATATCAAATAAGTACCGAAATACATACTCCGATTATAGGGATGCGTCACAAGAGCTGAATTTAAGATATGTTAGAGCCTTAATTTTTCTTCTATATTTCACGAAAAAAATTGGGGGGGTCACTGGTTGATAGAAAGCTAAAACTTGTTTTATTTTGTAGATAAGGAACACGTTTCAAGAAGGTAGTGAGAGTTAAAAAAAATATTTTACATTACTTAACTACAGGGTAGACTCAAAAATACATATAATAGAAAACAGAAAAGTTGTGTCCGAACTTATTGTTATTCCACAGAAAAATGAAAATCAGTATTAAAAATTAGTTCAAACATATTTACTATTAGTCCATCTCATCAGTTTGTTTGAATATATTATAATGTTTTGTTTGGAATGAGTCACGTGATTTATTTATATTGTGTCGATGTCCCGTTATCCATCTACCCTGTAAACAACTGTGTAGAAAAATTAAAAAACAAGAACATCTTAAAAACACTAAAATAACCTACATTTTAGTTAGGTTAGGTTGGGTTTCGTGGCAAATAGTTGGATTTATTTTAATAAGTATGTAACACAACGCGCCACAAAAACGCGTACAGCGTCACGTGACTATTTTGTATACCATAAAAATGTAAAATTATCAGTAATTGATGTTAGGGTTCTAACTTACCTCAAATTCAGCTTTTGTAGGGCATCCTTATACTCGGAGTATATAAGGATAAGAATTATGGTACTTATTTGATATATTTTGAAAAATATTTGAGTCACCCTGTAAGTTTTTGATGAGACCCAATCTGCATACGTCGTCATAACATATTTAGACCTAATAGTAAATATGTTTGAATTAATTTTTAATACGGATTTCCAGTTTTCTGTAGAATAATCGCAAGTTCTGAGAAAACTTTTCTGTTTGTATGATATGTATTTTTGAGTCTACCCTGTAGTTAGGTAATGCCAAATATTTTTTTAAACTCTCACTACCTTCTTGAAATGTGTTCTTTAGCTACAAAATAAAACTGGTTTTAGCTTTCTATCTCTTTTTTGTACGAAGTCATTATAGAAAAACTGTAACAAGTTCTATTATCAAGATTCCAGTGGCGCCCTTTCGAATAAATATTGCTCGAAAACGAGACCGACGACACCCCCAATTTTTTTTGGGAAAAATATCAGGAAGGTTAGGGCTCTAACATATCTCAAATTCAGCTCATCCGGCGCATCCCGGTAAACAATGTATTTAGTGCCTCCTCCTTTGAGAGTATATACCCACCTGCAGTTATTGATAAGGTATTTTCTAAAGTTTCGTATGGTTTAAGGGATCTTCAGGGTAAGAAGATTGGTAATTTTCATATTAGTGACTTAAAAGACTACTTTTCTGAGAATGATAACTCCAGTTATGAAACAGCTGATGAGGATAACTCAGATTAAGAAGATTAACTTAATTTTTTTCCCTTTGGTTATTTTTAAAAAACTATCTCTCTCTTTCTCTCAATTTTTTTTCTTTGTCTTCCTAATTACTTCAGAATTTTGTTCATATTAGAGTGAATATAAACCTTTGACTTGAATCTCTATTGAGATCTGATGGTAGCTATTCTAGACTAAACATCTTTTTTTAGAAAGTTACTGTATTGGGTTGGTTGGTGGGAGCAAATTTATGCTGTGGAATTTAGGAATATCTGTATCTAAATTTAAAACAAGCTTTCTTGACAAAACATCGGTCCTCACAAATCAATTTCCTTTAATTAAATTATAACTACTTCTTTGCTGTAAAAATAAATTAAAAATTTATTTTGATATCTGAACACATTTTTTGGTAAGTTTCTATATTTTACAAATCTATTTTTTTTATGAGAAGTTTAAATCTAATCTTTAAAAAATAACATTTTAAATTAAAGTTGAGTATGTAAAAATAATTAAAGAAAAACTTTCTGTGAATAAAGTAAAATAAATAAAAGTGAAAGTGTTTTTTCTGAACATTTATATAATGAGCTTCAGGCTACTGCGAAAATTGTGCTGTACGACCGAGGTGGATTCGAAGCACGCTGCAGTGTTATCTTTTGGAAGTTTATTTTGTTTTTATTGTTTTGTTTCATTTCTGCCTTACTCGAGAAACAGATTGGGAAGCTCTTAAGTGAAATAATACATTTTTAATACTAAAAATGGATGTCTACGAAGTTGCCCAATAAGCACAGATAGTCAAATGGTACTATCAAGGCAGACCATTGAGACTTATTCAAGAACTTTTTTTGGAGGATTTTGTAAATCGCACAGAACCTAGTTTATCAACGATTCATAGGATTGTGCAGAATTTTGAAAAGTTTGGTTGTGTAGCGCCAAGAAACCATAAAAAACCCACTGTTTTGAATGACGAGCAGGAAGTACGACGTGTGATGATTTGCGCTACAGTGGAGGAAAATCGAAAGTTAACTAGCCACCAAACTGCCGAAGAAGTTGATACGTCTTCAGCCACTGTCTTACGTGTTCTTAAAAAGAATGGTTATCATTCTTACAAAGCGTCAAAAACGCACCACTATCGTCGTATGGAATTTTGCGAAACAATGATGGAAAGAGCTAATTGTGCTGAAAACTTTCTGAAATCTATTCTTTTCACAGATGAAAGCACTTTTCCATTATTGAATCGTCATAACCCAACACACGTTCGATATTGGTCGAGGGAAAATATGCATTTGTATTTTTTTTTTAAATATTTGGGGAGGTATTGTAGAGGAACACGTAATTGGGCCATTTTTTATTTACGGCAATTTGAATGGTCCTAGATACTTGGATCTACTGCAGCAGCATATTATGGTTTCCACAAGATGGTTGTCCCTCTCACAATGTTGGCCTTGTTAGGGAATATCTTGATAATGAATTTTCTAATCGGATTATAAGTAGACGGGGAACTATTTTATGGCTAGCTCGATCACCCGATCTTGCTCCTAATGGTTTCTATTTGTGGAGTTATATCAAAAATAAAGTTTACGGGCATGAAAGGCTAATAATTTAGAAGAACTTCGAATTAAAATTGAAGAAGCTTTTTAAACTATCACCCCTAACATGCTTGGAAACGTTATATAGTTAGAAGGGGTTTTTATAATAGGCTCGGATATTGTCTAGCCGAGCAAGGAGGACTTTTCGAACCTTTGCTCTAAATTTTTTTTTGACTGGGAGAATCTTTTTGGTTTTTAGAATTATTTTATTTTGAGAACTTGCTTTTATTTGTTTCTCCTTATTATTTTTATTGTAACACGTTGTTAGTGATAAATCTGAGCAGTTGAAAATAAAACGCTTTAATTTATCAGTGACAAAAAACAAGAAAATATAAAAATTTGCGTATTTATTGACGAAATTCCGGTTTCATTGATTACACTCCACATAGCACCGTGGTTAGAGGCGTACTAAACATAAGCTGCGAATGGCGGCGAACGGCGGCGAAAGGCGATCGCAAGACTGAGTATTGGTTGCTCCACTGATAGGTGTGCGGTATCTTTGCATGTACGTACACTGCCAAATTTGACTTCTTCCGGCCTATGTTCGCAGTAGCATGAAGCGGTCTATATATATTAATTTAGTTACTTATTGTCTGTTATATAATTACCTGATTTGACCTTAATAATATTTTAAAAATGTTTCATCGAAGTGTGACTTTATTTTCTTGTTTTAATATAAGTAAAACAATACCCTACCTTTTGGTTTTTCAAATCATAGGTACACTATCTTTATCTTTCTAAATGTTCAAGATTGTTTTACAGATTGTTTTGCCTATATCTGGGAAACTTGGGAGTTGGAGTGGGGCTATTTTGTTTTTGTGAGGGCTATTATATGAGGTTTTTGGCTACTTTGAGGCAAATTACGCGATTTTAACCTACTGAATTAAATATCAACTTTAAATTCAGTATACTCCAATGATTGAATGGTTTTACTTTTGTTCCTTTGTGTCCTGGTGCGGTTTAAGCTTTTGTAGAATAATATTGTTTATTTAAGAGGAACATTTAATTTTTTAAAAATTAAGATATTTAGATTTCCCTTACGGCTTTCTGGTGTTTTGAGTGCTGATTGGAATCTAAATTTTAGGTAACAATCTGTATTTTAGATAATATCAGATCACGTACAATTGATTACTCACGCCGTGAAGTAATCTCTCATATCCTTGTTCGGTCAGATGTGCTGCAGCTAAAAACGGGCAGTTGCTTTACGTTGTCCTTGTAGATTTGTTTTCAATATTTCTTTCTCCTTTATTTTTGAGGGTTGTAAGTAGTTACAACCACTCTTAATTATCTCTCATTTGATAGAGAATGATGAGAGAATGATTTAAATGATTTAAAGTATCTGTTTTAAATTGAGTTTTAATCCGATTTAGTCTTGTTTACGTCGAAAATAAGTATAACCATGTAACCTTTTCCTATTGCCTGGCTACAGGATTACTTAACATCCGTTAAGTACTTAAAATGAAAGTTATGTGACAGGTTTATTTGTTATTTTCTCTCAAAATGAAGTATAAATAAATTTTATAAATTTATCGTCAATGTTTTGGCATATTTGGCTTCATGGAAACTTGACTAAATCTGGTTGAAATTCAATTGACCTTGAGTCAACTTCCTTTTTTCTTTCATACCTGAAGAAAACACGCATGGTAACTCAGGTTTCCATGATTTTTTTTACAATGAATTTTTCTTTGTAATGATTTTTCCCTAGGAAGTTTCCTAGATTTTTCTAAATTTATATATTTAATTGG
Source organism: Oxystoma pomonae (assembly GCA_963921995.1). NCBI lineage: Eukaryota > Metazoa > Arthropoda > Insecta > Coleoptera > Brentidae > Oxystoma > Oxystoma pomonae. The sequence continues at coordinate 48,723,887 of OY998166.1, forward strand.
CAGATTTTTTCTAATAAATTTTTATGGAATCTTGGCCAGGTTTCATAGAAATACGACTATAAATTTTTGGGATTTAATCTAGATTTTAACTATGATTTAATTCAATAGAATAAATATTGGTTATTTGTAACCTAAGGTGATGTAGGAAACATTTTTTTTTATTTTTTTTTCAAACAAACTAATGTTGAAGTTTGGAAGGCATTTTACACAAAAATTTGAGTTGCATGTATTTATTTTGTCTATTATAAATTTCAAATAAAATTCACAGGGTGTTGCGCTCAGAATAGTCGTTGAGAACTTTGTCTGGATTTTAATACAAACTATTTTTGCAGACTTGCATTTCAGTATTTCCAATGGGGTTCTGTTTTGACTTGAATTAATAAATACAAATTAAGCATACCTTGTAATCGCTGTCGTTTTTCTCTACTGTGGAAAAAATAAGCAATCCCTCTTTGTTAAAAACGGTTCACCGTCCACTTCAATTGACTCAACATTTTATTGTTTACATTTCACGAAAGATAAACAGGAAGATCGATTTCCCCAAATCAGCTGATGTTTCGGATGTATGAACATTTCAATTTTAAATAAGCCGAAAATTCTAAGGTTAACGTTTCACTAACAAACGAAATGTGAAAACAAACTCTAATAAATTTATTCTGGGGTATGTCAGAGGATGTTTGTAAAACGACCGTCTTATTTCCTTTGTCTCTTTCTGGCTTGTGGACAAAAACGCCTAGCTATAGATGTTCCAGAATAAGACTGGACGTCGTGCTCGAATTTAAAAACCTTGAAAAAGAAACGTGGTTAAGTGGGGAAAGATTCATTAAAAACAAGTGAGTAGACGATATGCAACCCTCCATGCTTAAAAATAAATTATGTTTAATTAAAGGGATTTAGGGCCGTGAATAATTGGTAATCCTTATTCCGAAGGAATATGGAGTTGCTAGTGATGAAAAATATCCAGTGTCAATACATAATTGGTTATTTAATTCAAAATAGAACTTTGTAAAAGTTGGCGGAAAAATTTGAAGAACATGGTCAGTTTGCGCAGGCGCTGTGTCGCCCGTTTGCTATCCTTGAACTTGAAACTTCGCAGCGATTTTTTCTTTTCTCAAAAAGCCGGCGTTAGGAGAGTTATCGTAAAAACTTTTACCGTTTTTCTTTTAAAAAGGTACCCTTTTGGGGATTCTAGTTTTTACGAAAAGGGCCACCTTACCCTCTTTTGTTGGTAGTTGATGTTTTACCGGTCAAATTGGGTGTAGCACGCATATTTTAGCTTAAATTGGTTCTCAATTATTCTGGTAAGCTACCACGCCATTTGCATTTTTTTTTCCTTGAAAAAAAAGGGGCATTCTACTTTCACATACTTTCACTCTCAGAAAGCAATACTTAATTTAATTTCAAGGGACACTTGGGAAAGGTGGGCGTTGCGGAAACAAAAAAATACTCGAGTTTGGGGGGAAAAATAACAACAATTCTATCACGACTCGGTGGTAATTTTGGACTGGGTTTTTTTTAGGCGCCGTTATGGAATCCATTCATTACTAGCGTTTAGAAATTCAATTTTTTTTTGGAGACTATTCTCCTTTTTCCAAATCTGATTTTGATTTTTTTTTACCTTAGGCGAAGCCCTGGTTTTGGAGCTCCATGTATTCAGACGACCGAACTAGCTTAGCTATGTCAGGCTAATCTGGCTCATCGAGAGGGGTGACCCAACTACCTATCTGAGACCTGAGAAGCACCTCCAACCAACATCGCCGGTTGGAGAGGTAAACCCACCGCAAGGCACTGGACAATGGGATTGATGGAAAAGGGGCACCAGCTAAGATTTTGTACCTTCATTAGTTTAATTCGTTAATTGCTTTCCGTTGCTATACCAAATTACCAGTCTACTTTAAGCGGATTAACAATTTTTGTATTCAACACCAACATTCTTTTGGAGATTTTTCCCATCAATTGAAGTGTACAATGTTATAGTGATCACCATGACCTAAGCTTTAGGCTTGTGTTTAGATGTAAAAACCGTTATTTTTAGTTTGTAACGAAGTTACTAATTTTATTTATTTATTTTAGCTTTTCTTTTCTTTTTAGGTACTTCATGTCTCATAATTTCTGTAATTTCTATGACGTTTTATTATTTGCTATTCTTGGACTCTAGAAATCGCTTTGACTCGCCACGTTTCCCTTTCCTGCTATGCTGCACGGTCAGCGAGCTACACCCCACCGCTTTGCGCGCACAGCCTGCTCGACGGCAGTATGGTAGGTGGGGATACGCAAGGCTATTTAAAGCGATGTCGAGCGCGTTTCATGGCATTCATTTTGCCGACCGCCTGCTACCAACAACTCCTCCGACCGACCGCACCGAAAACACACATCACCTGCCAGAACCCGATAGGTAAGCACCTGACCAGTATAGCGGGGTTTTCTATACATACCGTAAAATGTAGTTTTCCGTATGGTAAGTAGAGGTGAGATGGGTTACCGCTGGCTCGGAATACGGGTAACACATCTTTCTCTCTAGCACCAGGCGAAGCTATTAATGGGTTTGTCTTGCGCTGTCTGACCGGTTAGTGAGTGATAGGGAGACAGTGCTATCGCTGGATCAGATTACCTTTAGGACTGTCTTTTCCTCTCTGCATCTCTCTCTAACACACGGTTTGACAGCGTATGGAGTAATTCATTGAGAAGCAGCGCCACCGGATCGTTTTATTTAAGCATGTGACGACAAAGGCACTGTAATTGGAGGTTAGGTGTATTATCGCTGGTTCGGAATACGGGTAATACATCTCTCTCTCTAACACATGGCTAAACTATCTACGTAGGTCGATCCTGTGTTGTTTGACCGGTTAGTGAGTGAGAGGGAGACAGTGCTATCGCTGGATCGGAATACCTTTAGGACTGTCTTTTCCTCTTTGCATGTCTCTCTAACACACGGTGGAACAGCATATGGAGAATTTCTTATTTCTCTAAACCTGCTATGAATTCTATATATGTAAATTCCGCTATGTTGGGGGTGCCGTATTAAGGAGATTTCTACCGTTAACATTAAATATCAAATACCAGGGTTTACCGTAAACGTTATGAGACATGCAAGTTACCGATTATTTCTAATATTTTCCGTCCTTTTCTATTGTATACCGTTGAATGCTAAATAAAGAGACCTGTTGATAATAAATTAATAAGTTATAATAAATCCGCCATGTTGGAAAATTGGTTGTTTTACTCGTGTTACTTAGGTTAAAAATCGAGACAGCTAGACCCCTGGTTTAACCGTCTCCACTGTTTAAAAGCTACCCGACGCTGTGGGCCCTCTACCACATAAATCCAGAGGGTGGCGCCCGAGATACTTGTTGGATTATCTCTCAGAGGAGTAGTTAATCCAACAGAAACCGATGCCTACCGCTTTAAAACGTAAACAACGTTACAAATTTGGCGCCCGAGCAGGGACCGGCCAGTAAACAACCGTTTTCCGCCCGTTTTGAGTGCGCATGCGCAAAACCGAAAATCCGAGTTGTACCTCTATTTATAGTAATTTTGGTATGCAGGATCCGAATTTTAATGTCTTAGTGGCCCACAACCAAACCGAAGCAAGATAGTACCGATTTTTATCAAGTATATGGTTGTTTTTTATTCCGGGGACCGTCCGTTTTACCAAAATTGCAAAATTTACCCCGTGGGCCGTATTTAACCGACATAACGTCAAGTTGCACTGCGCATGCGCATCACTTAAAACTAAGTTATACTTGTTTTTACACTAAGTCGAGGTTGCTGAAGTCAACTCCGCAGTCAGAAAAATTGCAGCTAATAGGGTTACCGAGTTGTGACAACAATTTTTCCGAAGTTTTACTAAAAGGTGGAGAGGGAAATCATGCGCACCGTCATACCAGGCCGTGATTTTATCCCCTTTCTATTTAGAGTAAATAAACTTCTCCAACCAGAAGAAAAAGTGAGAATTCGAAGCCCGACCGTCAGACAGTAAACATCAAAGCGTCATAATTCTATATAGTTTCTAGACTGAACCAGTTTAAGTCCGCCGTATTTTCCTCACCATTTACCAGTCCAGTAGTGGGAGAATTTTAGCAGTGGTAGGATTAAAATCCGACTATAAATTCGAAGAAAAGGCCTTTCGAAGAGGACATTAGTTTCCGACCTGAAGCAGTGAACATCTACGAATAATCGAACGCACTTTAGAAAACCGAACTTAACTTTTCTGATTCCAAATCCGTTACCGTACCAGAAACCAGTTTACCAGATATCAGTTACGACCGTTTGGAATTGGGATGACTAAGCAAGGAAAAACTACAGTGAGTCCGACGAAGACTACCGCCGCAAAGATAACTACGACTACAGCTAGTGCTCCAACCATCGATGATTCAACAACCAGTCCTACTATTGTAACGACGACAAACGCTACCACGTCTCTTGCAGGCGACCCGTATGCCAGCGATGTTCGCGTAAGCTGGGTTTACCTGCCGAAGAAAGACGATTTAATTTCCGAATTAAACAAATTTAAATTAGACACAACCGGCACCGTAGAAACATTAAGAAAACGTCTAGTGACTTTCATCCGAGATGGTAGAACCACCCCGACGCCGACAAGCAAGCCTTTAATTTTTCTACAACCAGTGTGCAAGCCAGTATGACGCAACCCGCGCCAATTCAACCGGAGAATGTTACGACACCGGTTCCCGTAACCAAACCAATACCAGAAATTTATGTAACCTCGACGCCATCCGCAAACACAACCGCTCACCGAATGCCACCGGCTACCGCATACTCAACAATAGGCATTTCACAGCCAACCACAACCTACCGTCCGACCCCGTTGTATATGGGAACCATACCCACCGTCACAATGCAAGGTCCGTTACCGTCTCCGTCTGTCGTCAAAGAACCGCCAGCCTTGGGAAACAGTGACTACCGATCTAGTCGGCCCGTTACCGACTTCGATGAAAGGAAATAATTATCTGACTGTATTTCAAGACCGATTTACGAAGTGGGTACAATGTCGTCCCCTTCGTAAAGCCACGTCAAAGGCCGTTACGCAAGCGTTATACGAAGAAGTGGTTACCAGATTTGGCTGTCCTCGTGTTGTCCTCACAGATAAAGGCACGCAATATACCGGTCGTCCATTCCGAGAAATCTTGAGGGAAATGGGTATCCAGCACCGCCTTACCCCAGTTTACATCCCCCAAGATAATCCGACCGAACGAACCAACAAGACAGCCAAGACTGCAATTGCACAGTTTTGCGAAGAAAACCACAAACACTGGGACAAACATCTAGCCGAAATCGTGTTTGCTATCAATACTTCACGTCATGACTCAACGGGATATTCGCCTGCTTTCCTGAACTTCGGTAGAGAATTGGACCCGCCGAACGCCATGTACCAGAACCTCTCCGAAGACGATTCCGAAGAGCCCGTGATATTTGACGAACCCGAAGATACTGACCGCCAAGCCGTAACTACGCAAGCGCAACGACTACAGAAGTTAAACGAAGTATATGAATTTGTCCGTATTAATCTAGGCCGAGCGTTCACTACACAAAGCCATCACTATAACCTCCGTCATCGAGAGTGGAGATGTCATGTGGGAGATAAGGTGATGAGAAAAGAAAATCCGTTGTCATCCGCAGCAAAAGGTTTCTAAATTAGCTCCGAAATATTCCGGACCGTATACCGTGGTAAAAGTCGTGTCTCCAGTTGTCTATGATTTAAAAAATCAATCCGGTCGAAAGCTTCGCACCGTTTCCATTGGAACTCAGTGTTGCTCTCGTCCAATCCGATACCGACCGTATCAAAACTGCGGCTGTCCGTTTGGCCAACCGTTTTTCTAGAAAGTTTACTTACTCCCAAAACCTGAAGAGCCGACCGTTTCACCCTGGTGAGGTACCAGGATAATGCCTGAGGAACCACCAGTCAACGTAGCCACGACGATTGGTGAGGTACCACATATGACGAACGTCATATGTGAGGAACCATCAGGTTGGTTTTCCGGTTTGAAGAATAGTTTGGTTTTAGTTTCGCGTATTTATTTTAGTTTCTTTTATATTTTTATATTAAAATGTAGTTTTCCGTATGGTAAGTAGAGGTGAGATGGGTTACCGCTGGCTCGGAATACGGGTAACACATCTTTCTCTCTAGCACCAGGCGAAGCTATTAATGGGTTTGTCTTGCGCTGTCTGACCGGTTAGTGAGTGAGAGGGAGACAGTGCTATCGCTGGATCGGATTACCTTTAGGACTGTCTTTTCCTCTCTGCATCTCTCTCTAACACACGGTTTGACAGCGTATGGAGTAATTCATTGAGAAGCAGCGCCACCGGATCGTTTTATTTAAGCATGTGACGACAAGGGCACTGTAATTGGAGGTTAGGTGTGTTATCGCTGGTTCGGAATACGGGTAATACATCTCTCTCTCTAACACATGGCTAAACTACCTACGTAGGTCGATCCTGTGTTGTTTGACCGGTTAGTGAGTGAGAGGGAGACAGTGCTATCGCTGGATCGGAATACCTTTAGGACTGTCTTTTCCTCTTTGCATCTCTCTCTAACACACGGTGGAACAGCATATGGAGTGATTTATGGAGTAGTGGTGCTATAAAGGTATCTTTGTCGGACACACTAATTTCTCATTTCTCTAAACCTGCTATGAATTATATATATATAAATTCCGCTATGTTGGGGGTGCCGTATTAAGGAGTTTTCTACCGTTAACATTAAATATCAAATACCGGGGTTTACCGTAAACGTTATGAGACATGCAAGTTACCGATTTTTCTAAGATTTTCCGTCCTTTTCTATTGTATACCGTTGAATGCTAAATAAAGAGACCTGTTGATAATAAATTAATAAGTTATAATAAATCCGCCATGTTGAAAAATTGGTTGTTTTACTCGTGTTACTTAGGTTAAAAATCGAGACAGCTAGACCCCTGGTTTAACCGTCTCCACTGTTTAAAAGCTACCCGACGCTGTGGGCCCTCTACCACATAAATCCAGAGGGTGGCGCCCGAGATACTTGTTGGATTATCTCTCAGAGGAGTAGTTAATCCAACAGAAACCGATGCCTACGGCTTTAAAACGTAAACAACGTTACAAGTTTTATACTTTAGTTAGGAATTTCGTCCTGGTAAAAGGTAAAGGCCATTTATTTATTGGGGGATTTTTAAGACAAAGAGGCTGAATAGTCAAGAATTTGAAACAAGTGTTTTGATAAAGATATTTTGAATTTATTAACCAAAACAAATTCATATTCATGGTTATTTATGGTATTATTGATGACTCCCCAATGACCACTTTAATAAGTTATACAAAGAATCCTCGAATGCCCTAGTCAGGCCGTAGTAAAACCAGAAGTGAGGGAATATTGGGTCTTTACTCCGTAAATTTCTTTTTTGGTTACAAGTTTCTTGTTCTTTCCCTACTCATTTTGAAGTATAAAGTATTTTTAGATTTCTAAAAGGGGGCTAAATTAATATAAAACACCCAAGACCCACGTAAACCATAACATATGGCGCCCAATTTTTTTTTAACCATTACGGAGGGTTGAAGAAGCAATTTTGTGGAGGGGATAGACCATTTATACCATAAATTGTCATTTTTTTGCTTTGGTATAGCAGCTGGTTTAATAACATAAATGTTGGTTAGTTTTAGTATAGAAGTATATTATTTTTCTTTCAGGTCGGGAATAGTGATTTTTTTTTTAGTACAAGACGTGAATATTATAAGGGGTTGATTGTGCTGGCAGTTTTGTTCAACTTCACCTTAATTTTGCGCTCCTCCCACTCCCCGTTTTTTTTAAGTAAATTCTATGAGACCATATCAGAATATCAAGAAATCATTGAAAAAAAAATAAAAAAATCGTATTAAAAACTCAATCACCAGATAACAAGATAAGCAATTTAGCACTTAAGTAGTAATGCTAACTAAACTAATATTTCATATTATAAATAAATTCTAACTAACCAAAGTAATTAAAATGTCCCTTTCCTAACTTTTCTTTCGGAAAACTCCCAAACCAGTGATTTCAAGTCTAATTCATTGAGAAGATTTTGCGTCTGCATCGTTCTGAGATAACATTTTATTATTTTTTGTTTTGAGCTTCTTTCCCCTAAAGTGACTGGCAATGTAAGTAATTTAGTAAGAATTTAAGTGTAGCGATAAAATTGACAACTTCAACAGGGGTTTCCTTTTTTGTTAATAATGAAGAAACAATGCATATTTCATCAGCTAGTTCCAGGGCGTTAAGATCGCTTGAATTTCTATCAGTTAAAACTACTTCGAAATCTTTGCAATGAGCCAGTAGCTCATTTTCGGGCACGTCTTTTAGACCAAAAATATTATACAAAAAGCCGAAATAATTACTGTGAGTATTTAGCAAATTATATCTGGTTTCCAAGGCATTTTGATCTATAGAGTGAAAAAAAAATATATTTTATATTTTTGTATGAGGTCTTGAACGGGTTCATCCGGGCCCTCATACAAAAACGTTCTTGTTTTGCTTCTGACAAGATGACGTATTGTGGTGGTTTCGAAATTAGCTTCCACGTCAATCTCTAAAGCAAGCTCGGTTGCTTCTAAAATGTTGCTTTCAAAAGCTTCATCTGATCTCAGGTTTTCAAAGAAGAGTTTGCAGTTCCTAGGCATATCAATAGCTTTACAGTTTGCAAAAGTTTGATGATGGGGTTAATATGACTCAAAATTTTGTACCAGATCACAATAGAGCATATAAAAATTGGCCTGCTTCATACAAGCATGAGTCGACTCGACTTTCCCATCGCGTATCACTCAATGGTTTTAGGGTGACAGTATCAATATATTTCAGTAATATTGCCCAACGAAAACATGAGGAAGAAAAAAATGTACATAACTGTTAAACAATATTGAAGAAGTTGGCTGCCTCAAACGAGGATTTCGCCATTTTTTTACAACCAAATTTAAGAAATGGCTGCTGCATAGAACATCAAATGCTCTGGGGTTTATATTTCTGATTCTTCTTTGTACTCTCGATTTTTCTCCTCTCATATTGGAACCATTGTCATACCCTTGACCGCGAAAGTTTTCTACTTTAAGCCTATTTTTCTCTAGCTCTTCTAGTAAAACCACTGACTATTCCTTAGCTGTTGATTTCTCAATGAGTAGAAAATCCAAAAAATGTTCGTTCATATTAACTTGAACTTCAGACTCTGATATATGGAGATAAATCTTACCTCAAATGTCATCTGTTCTACTTTACTTGCATCGGGAATACAGTCACGTATCACGGAATACTACTTGGCCTTTTGAACTATCTCAATGATGTGGTGCTTTATGTTGTCATGCAATAATTCAATTATTTAATTTTGTATAGTTTTCACTAGATATGTAGCTTTGATTTCTTCTTTATTGAGGACTTTGAGCCAATAACTGAATTAACTTTAAAAAGTTTCCATTATTGTGTTCATACAGTTTATCGCTTGTTCCTCGAGAAACTAGAAAGCTCTCACCTAGCATTTTAACGACTGATATAATGCGTAAGAGAACTTCAGACTAGTGATTTATCTCAGAATCGATGAGTCTCTGAGAAACTGCATCTATTGTTTCACCTATTTTCAATCTTTGCTTCAATTCAAGCCATGTTTTCAAACAATCTATATGAGTTTTAGCATTTTCATTATGTGCTAAAGAGTCCCCTAAATGCTTCCAGTCTTTTCAGTCGACATGAAAACCAGTACAAAGCGTTTTGAAATACGAAATATACCATCCATTCTCTTAAAACCTCTTCTCCATTTCTAAGCCTTTTCTTGTAATGTTTTGGTGAGAATCTTCTGTGCTGATCATCAAAAGAAAAATCAAAAGTATACAAAGGTGCAGTTGGACCACGTTTAACCAAAAAAACTCTATCTGCTGCACTCATGATTTCGAGCCAAAATCCTGGGCCAGAAGAGATATTTTGGACGGTAGCCTTTTCTAAATGTTTCTCTAAGGTCTGTAAAACTTGCAAATTTTGATTTTTGGAAATGCACGGAACTGCATCACTACTCGTCAAACTCGTTTGAGATGACTTACCCAGCTCAGTAATGCTGACGGTTGCGTCCAAAGGGGGATCCATATCCGGAAAATCAGTATGTAGGTGCTGGGCGTTGTTCAAATGTTGGTCGGTTGTGGGAGCGTTTAAACTACCTTCTTTCAAGAAGTTCTGCAGCGCATCTGACTGTTTTTGAAGCTGTGTTTGCTTTTTCAATCTCCGCTTTTTAAATTCGCCCCCAGAGGGTTTTCTCTTAGCATCGGACATTTTGGTATCTGGAACAAATTAATTAAAATAAAAAATAATACTGGTATCAAAAAAAAAATAATAATTGGTATTTTGTCTCTTGTTTGGTAGTTTTGTGCAAAATATATTTTTGTTAGAAATTGCGCCTGCGGCACTTTTGTATTTTTTTTAAATTTTTTGATCTGCGCTGAGCTTTTAAAACCGCTTGTATAAAACAGCTTGCTTTTTGACATTTTTATAAACTACTATTTCGTTAGTCCTCAAAATAATGATCCCTACCCCCTGCATTTTATGTTTAGATTTGTAATATATAACTACCCAATTTTTTTTAATACGAAGGACAAACTAAAACAAAAAAATGTCAAATAATCTGACAATTTATGGGTACCTAAGCTCACACGATTAACACCAAATCCCCCCTTCATTGTAGGTACCTCCACTGGCCAGAAAAAAATTCATACAACACAAGACATTTTTTCATTAAAATTAATTTATATCCCTCCTTTTACGCCACTGGCTTAAAAAAAATAAAATCTATTTTACTCAACTCCAGACTCAATTACCTCTCTGAAATCCCCCCTTGTGCGCCACTGGCTTAAAAAAATGTATTTTGTTCAACTCCAGACTCAATTACCTTTCATTCAATACCACACAAGCCATGATTTAATTTAAACTCTAATTCTCGAAATCTCCCCCTTGTGCGTCACTGACTTAAAAAAAAGCATTTTATTCAACTCCAGGCTCAATTACCTTTCATTTGATACCACACAAGCCATTTTTTGATATAAACTTTAATTTTTGAAATCCTCCCCTTTTGCGCCACTGGCTTAAAAAAATAAAATAAATTTTATTCAACTGCAGGTTCAATCAACTTTCATTTGATACCACACAAGCCATTTTTTTATGTAAACTCTAATTTTTGAAATCCCCCCCTTCGTGCGCTACTGGCTTAAAAATAAAATGCATTTTATTCAACTCCAGACTCAATTACCTTTCATTTGATACCACACAAGCCATTTTTTGATATAAACTCTAATTTTCGAAATCCCCCTGTTGTGCGCCACTGGCTTAAAAAAATAAAATAAATTTTATCCAACTGCAGGTTCAATCAACTTTCATTTGATACCACACAAGCCATTTTTTGATGTAAACTCTAATTTTTGAAATCCCCCCCTTGTTCGCCACTGGCTTAAAAAAATAAAATGCATTTTATTCAACTCCAGACTCAATTACCTTTCATTTGCTACCATACAAGCCATGTTTTGATCTAAACTCTAATTTTTGAAATCTACCCCGCACCCTTTTTTTGCCTTATGTGTGATGGATTTTATTGGTTTTTAAAAATGAAAACAAAAATTAAAACACTTACCTTCGCAGAAGCCAAACGCACTGGACAATTTGCACAAGCACTTTTTGCACTAACAATTTAAACAAACTATTTTATTTCGCATCAGTCGAAGTCTAGTGGTAAATAATGCATTGTTTTAAGTCTACTTCTTTTTTATATGCAGTTAAAAAGGGCTGTTAGATCTTGTTTCGCTTGGTTTCAAAATTGTTGTTTCCTATACAGTCGTGTTGCCACGGACCGATAAACTCAATTCTTGAAAAGCGGTGGTTAAGTGGTTTTATCATGATGACTTGAATTCAACTAGATTTTGCTTTAATGTTTAATATTTAAATATTATTTGAATTATGTGCTTAGAAACAAAAATGATAAATTCCGCCTGCCGCCTCTTAATCTTGTAAACTATGAGTCAAATCTTGCCACGCGTTTTTGAGAAAATTCCCTTGAATCGATTTCAAGGAATTTGGTATACTTACAAGGGTCCGATGACAATGCAATATTATTGATGATATTAGAATGATAAAAAATATTATTTACTTTTTAGTGAATTTTATAAAAGCCTGTAACTTATTTTCTTTATCAGTTTATTTTCATTTTCCATGATTTTGGCGCCCCTAGATCATTGCGCTCCGGGCGGCCGCCCGGATCGCCCTACTCTGGGGCCGGCCCCGCTTGCAGTCATTTTGGTGGGTCGACACGCTGTTTTGTTTTTGTAGCCAAACCCGGTTAGCTGTATACAGGGTGACACAGTTTTATAAAAAGTAACTAAGTACCAACAAAGAAATGTCTTCTTAACTGATTTTATTAAAGGTTTTGCCCTACACATTAAAAAGTTAAATATATATTTTTTTGTATACAGGGTAGCACACTTAATTTTTTTTAAATTTAATAGTTTTTTTTACCAGCGGATAAGTTTCCTTGTCTAACTTTTATTAAACGGTCTTAGCATAACCAATTAAGGTTAAAGGACAATTTTTTTAATATACAGGGTGGCACAATTCAAAAACAAAATCGATAACTTTCAACTAGTGATCTCTTGTTGACTAATTTCAATAAAGGTTTTGCCCTACGCGTTAAAAGTTAAATATTTTTTTAAAAGAATATACAGGGTGGTACAATTTGGTTTTGAAAAGGTTAGAGACAGTCAGTTAACTATTCTTAATTTATTTTCTTCGCCAAGTATTGAAAATCAAAGACAAACATTTTTTTTATATATACAGGGTGATAAAAAATTGGTTGGTCAAACGCTATTAATAGTCAGCAGTTGGATATTTCTTTTAAAAGAAAATCACATTGTTATTAAAGATGTCTAGTTATTGGGGGACCTAATGAACGTTATGTTAAGGCTGTTACACAGGTAATTTTCTTGTTTTGGAAAACTTCACAATTTTTTTTATTATTAGTTATTTCTACTTATTTCTTTAAGTATTAATATTTAAGACATATTTACCTTTTGTGCTTGGAAATTTTTCTGGTCCCGTAATACCCAGACTGTCCAGAATAATATTGTTAATGTGTGCTTTTTGTTTTTTTTGTTTTTTTTTTGGTTTTGTTTGATTTTCTTTTCCAGGTCTTGGTGCGGTGTTGGCAAGTCACTACTCTCTCGTGACTTTATAATAGGAAAAAAATTCGCGCTATTACGCAGTTGTTCGTTTTTTTTTCATTTTTTTTCTTTCGCTTTTTGTCACTCCGGGAGGCAGCGGGGGGCAATATTTTGCGATTAAACTCAACAAAGAATTTTAATTTAACTTAATAATAAATAAGTAAAAATGAATAATGATAGATTTTTATCAGAAGAGCTATTATATGAGCTTTTAACTAGGGGGGCGTTAGATCACGGTACAGTCGCGGATAAACGCCAACGGTTAAGATTAATTTTACGGGTCGAAAAATATGGTAATTTACCAAAATATTCAAGGACAAGCTTTAAATCTGAATCGTAAATTGCGATTTGTGAAAGCAAATTAAATGACATTGAATTTTTAATGCAGAATTTAAATGTGGCAAATTGTTATAATGATAACTCGAGGGTCAGAACGCGACAATTACATGTTTCAAACCGATTGGGTAGAATAATTAGTAATGAATTTGTAGAACATAGGGGCAGATTATGTGAAAAATGTACACAAATGATGGATGACTTGGATAATTGGATGACTCTTTTGCATGAAAGTCGTACTAGGGTACAACCTATCTTGGATCAAACATGTTCACAGCAACCACAAAATGAGTCTTTGTTAGACTTATGTAATAGGATAGATCGAGGGAATGTGCCAGCAGGGGACGTGGAGATGCTGTCACAGTTATGTTGGCCTACTCCGCGGCCAATAGGTGAGGGGCAAGAAGAAATCGTTGCTTCTCAGGAAAATACCTCGCCTTTAGAAAATATTAATGTTTCTGAATCCCAAAATGTAATTTTGGACACAGATTCAGACAATGTTTCTTTCCCTATGCAATCTAATAATGTTGTGTCTAATCAAACCATCGCCAGCACACCAAGCGCACGCAACTCTGCTGAAAATCATCGCAACCAATCTGTCACCTACTCATCTAGTTTGATGCATAAATTTTTATCTCGAAGACCTGCTTCATTACCCCATTTTAGACATGAGCCTGTTCAACATAGTTTAAAAAATCTGCAAAACACTGCTCCTATAGTACATGTTCAAGAAAATAATGGTTCTTTGTCTCAAGGTGATCATCGAGACTCATTACCAAATCGTTCTGTACATTTTGATGTTCCATCACAGAATCTGGGTAGAGTTCCTATGAATGATAATAGGCGTTGGTCTCGTGACAATCATTCTTTTGGGCGTGATTCGTCACCATCCAGAGATTTGATCGATTTCAATTTGGGTGAGAGAGATGAAAGAGGTCGAGTTGTGCAATCTACCGTTATAATAGATCGTGACGAAGCGTCTCGTGTTCATAATGAACCTGTTTTGTGCTCCAGTTATATGAATTATGACAATTTCGTCCCTGGGTGTGAGGAACCTTGAATGGGTTCTCAGTCCCATTTAGGCAGACATTCTACTTCTGTAATAATTTCTAGACCTGAGGAGGAACCTAGAGTGGGTTCTCAGTCACATTTAGGCAGACATTTTAATTCTGTAATAGTTTCTAGACCTGAGGAGAAACCTAGAGTGGGTTCTCAGTTCCATCTAGGTAGACAGTCTTACTCTGTAATTGATTCTAGACCTGAGGAGGAACCTAGAGTGGGTTCTCAGTCCCATTTAGGTAGACATTCTAATTTTGTAATAGTTTCTAGACCTGAAGAGGAACCTAGAGTAGGTTCTCAGTCACGCCCTGGTAGAAATTCTTATTCTGTTATTGATTCTAAACCTGAAGAAGATTATTCCTTTCTAACTCATGCGGATGTTAACATACAAAGATCGGTGTCAAATATTCATAGTAGTGTTGGTACTAATAATTTGTCGAGTAGTAATAATTTTCAACCCACTCAAAATGCTGTGTATCTTCGATACGAGGTTCTACTCAAAGTTCTAATATTCCTTCAATAAATTTGTCCTCTAAATTTACCACTATTTTAAAGTGGAATTTAAGATTTACTGGACAGGGTAGTGTCACCAATTTTATTGAAAGGGTAGAAGAATTACGTCAAGTTTGTGGTATTACTTATAAACGCTTATTGGAATGTGCAGTTATCTTATTTTCTGGTACTGCACTTCATTGGTTTAGGGCTAATAAAAGTAATCTTTCTAGTTGGGAGGAAGTTAAAGAGAAACTTCGAGCCACATATGACATCAGGAATAGAACACAGGGTACGTCGGATAAGTCAAGCATCTAGCCCAAAGTCTAAATCTCTTCCGAAAACTTTCTGAGCTTCCTACTCAAGAAAGACAATTGGTGATCATCCGAAGGAATATGTATTTCTACAATTTCCGAGTTAGAGTCCTTAGCTCAATTGGTTGAAAATATTTCTTTGCGCACAAAAAAGGTTGCGACCACCACCTACTAATCCCAACTTGGTTACTGAGCCCGAATTGATGTACCAAAGACCTCGAAATGAGAGAACTTACCAAGGGAATTCTGCAAATTCAACGGAAGCACGTGCAATAACTTCCCCAGCTATTAATTCTTCTGGAAATGGGCCACAGAATACTATTCATCCTACTTCCTAATAAAGTCACCATTCTGACAATAGTTCTTACTCTTCCAATATTAAGAATTCTATTGTTCTTCGTCAACCTGCAGTTTGCTGGAACTGCAGAGCAGATAATCATTGCAAAAGGGACTTCCCTCATCCTTTTAAAATACACTGTTTTACATGTGCTTATCCAGATACAGTTACCCGATTATGTCCAACTTGTAATCCTTCTTCTTCTGCTTCCAATTCTAATCGTACTGGTTCTAATCAGGGAAACCAATAAACTAGCGGTTGGGAGATCGAAAAACTCGTTCGTTATCTAAAATTTCAATCACTAACGAGGTTAAGGAAAAGGCAAGTCAAATTAGACCAATATTACGTTATGTCTTTGCCCATTGTGATGGGGATAATAGGCCTTATTTAAATGTCTCTATTTTTGATATGGATTTTGTAGTTTTACTTGATAGTGGCGCTAATGTTACCATTACTAGTGATCAAGTTTGGAATAAACTCAAAGGATATGACATCCATTTAAATCGTACTCCATAATATTGGGATCCATTAGTGTACCTATTAAGCTGGAAGAGTGATTGTCCTTGATATTTTGGTGATGCAAAATTGCTCTCATGCGATGATTTTAGGTATGGATTTTTGGTTAAGGATGGAATTAATTCCAGACCTTCGTAATAAGTGTTGGAGTTTTCGGGCTAGTTGCCCAACCGTTTCGAGCATAGAATCCCTGGTTTCTCAAGATATGTTAACAGTTGAACAACGTGAAACTTTACATCGTGCTACTTCCAGGTATTTTGCGCTCATGGGTGACAACATCGGCACTATTGATCTCCCTTTGAACATAAAATTATAACCGAGGGTGAACCTATAAGACTAAGGACCTTACAGGTACTCACCAGTCATCCAGAAAATTATTGATGAGGAGGTGGAGAGAATGTTACCCTGTTCTCCCACCCACCCACCTGTTCTCTTGGTTCCTAAAGGAGGAGATAAATGGAGGTTTTATGTGTACTACCGTGTAACACGTAACTATTCCATTTATTTCCAGTATTTTAGAAAAACTCCGCAATGCCAAATATTTATTCTCCCTCAATGTTCGGTCCGCTTATTGGCAAGTGCCAGTGGACGAATCTTCTCGAGATAAGACTGCATTGACGATTTCAGGTAGAGGTCTCTATCGGTTTAAAAAAATGCCTTTTGGGCTCACTAATGCCCCAGCTACGTGGCAAAGGCTAATAGATCGAGTGATAGGGAGAAAAATGGAGCCATTTGCTTTTATATAACTTGATGATATTGTGGTATTAACTGAAAATTTTGAAAAACATATTCAAGTTCTTACTGAGATATTCGAAAAATTATATCAGGCAGGTACAACTTTGTCTTCCGACAAATGCCAGTTCTGTAGACCCGAACTTAAATATTTGGGATATGTAGTCGATAAAAATGGTCTCCATACCAACCCTGACAAAATGAAGGGGATATTAAATTTAACACCTCCTTCTAACACTACGGAATTTCGTAGAATTCTTGGTTTGGCCTCTCGATATCGTAAGCTTTTACCTAATTTTTCCACTTTGGTAAGTCCTATGACCGCACTTTTACCTAAAAACAAGAAATTTAATTGGAATGATGAGTCTGACCGTTCCTTTCAATCTCTTAAAAATTATTTAGCAACGGCTCCTATCTTGACATGTCCAGATTTTTCTCGACCCTTCATTGTGCAAACAGATGCCTCTGGTTATGGCATCGGAGCTGTTTTATCACAGGAATTTGAAGACGGCCAACATGTAATTTGTTACATCTCCCGAAGTTTGACGAAATCTGAAAGGAATTTTAGTGTCACGGAACGGGAATTAGCAGTTATCTTTGCATGTGAGAAATTACGACCCTATTTAGAAGGTAGCAAGTTTAGGGTGATAACAGATCACCACAGTTTAGTTTGGTTGCACAATCTTCGGGAACCAACTGGTCGCCTAGCGAGGTGGGTTGTACGGTTGCAACAATAAAATTTCGAGATTATTTACCGCAAGGGGAAGGATCATAGTATTCCTGATCTTTTGAGTCGTTGTGTTCCTAATGTGGAGGTTATTCATAAGTTGCTAATAAGAATTCTGGTAATAAGTGGTATGATGTTTAATTTCAGATAACCCAGTTAAATATCCTGATTGGAGAATTGAGAATGAAATTCTTTTTAAATACGTTTCTAGTCTAAGTTATTCCTAAAACTAAACGTTTGTCGATTGTCGCAGAAAATCATAGCTGGTCATTGTGAGGTTTCAAAAACATATGAACGGATTAAGGTTCAGTAGATAAACCCTGGACTATGGTAAGTGTGGATATATTTGGACCGTTACCCCGATCTATGGGTAACAAATACGTCTTGGTTTTGTTGGACACTTTCTCGAAATTTCCGTTATTCTTTCCTTTACGAGCAGCTACAGTGTCATCAATAACAAAATTCTTAGAGGATCAAGTATTTCTTATTTTCGGTGTTCCAATGTATTTAATTTGTGATAACTGAACCCAGTTTCGTAGTCACATGTTTACTCAACGTTGTGAGTCCCATAAAGTAGAAATTATCTTTACGCCAGCTTATTCACCGCAATGTAACCCGGTTGAGCGTGTAAATCGCATACCTAGAACAATGTTATGCTGTTACATTGAAGATAATCATAAGAAGTGGGCTGAATTGTTACGAAAAGTAGGGTGTGCTATTAGATCTTCTGTTCATGTAGGTACAGGATTTTCTCCTTATTTCTTTAATTTTTCTAGAGAGTTTGGCCTCTCAAACTTCTCAAGATCTAATAATGCATTCCACGGAACTAGTTAAAGTATTTAAAGATGTCTCTTAGCGGTTGGATACTGCCCATCAAAGGAGTAAACATAACTATAATTTGAGACGACGATCTGCGTCATATAATATTGGCGATAAAGTATATCGGAAAAATTTTGTATTGTCAGATGCAACAAAAGATTTTAGTGCCAAGTTAAAACCTACATTCTTGAGTCCATTTACTATTAAAAAGAAACATGTTCCTTTAGTTTACGATTTGATGGAACAAGAGGGTAAATTTAGAGGCACTTGTCATATAAAAGATTTAAAGGCTATTGCACCCGACCCTGATGATGACAATTAGTGTTTGTAGATTGTACTTGTCAAGGGATCTGAAAACAGAAAAACTGTTGTAAATAGTGTTGTGTTCATCAGAATGTATTTTGGACGTTTCAGTAGAAAGCCAAAATTAGTTTTTTTTATAGTTTATAAGAATTTTTGGTTGTTATCTGACGCGCTGCGGTGGTACTGTTCCATAGGTTGTTAATGGGTTAGATATCGGTGAATCGGTAATTTACATTAGGGTTAATAATTTGTTATTATTATTTTTTTTTTTTGGTGGCAACTGAGCTGGATTTTACATCTCTATTCAGTCAGTTGCTGTTGGGATAGTGGTGTGCTCTCGTTGTTTTGCGTTAAAGTTCGGCAGATTTCCGATTCCAGGTCTCTATTTCGCTCAGTTAAGACTGAACATCAAGTGTCTCCTTAAGCTCTCTTCTTTGTCTGCTTACAGACTAACTGCATATTGGCAGGGCCCATAGAAGATCTATGGGGGCAACGAACACAAACCTGTTGTTCATCATTCTGTTTAAGAAGCTTAAAGTTTACTGCAGTAAACCTTTCTGCTTTTATTGGAGGGAATACTTACTATGAAGTTTTTTTGCCCTTTATCTTTTCTAAGATTTGTTAATGTGCCCTATAGAAGCGTTGGAATCTAATACATCCTCAGCAATACTTTCTTGAGGTGGGATTCTGGTACCTCGGTAAGTTTTGTTGTATCGAGCGTTTTCTTGTTACGCGCGCACATTAGCTTTGCTGTGCCGGATCGATTTTTGTGGATGGTTTGATGTTGGTGTTTCTGGGGCAGGGGTTTGTGACTTTTTGAACTGTGGTGAGGACTATTGTACGCGGCTTATCAGGTGCGTTGAGTTAGGCGCAACTTTAGTCCACTAGATAACCCTATATCACGGTTTATTACTGTCAATCTGGGCCCATTATAGTCTGGAGAGTAGCGCGTCCGGGTTCTGGGAGGGCTTTCGCATTTTCGCTTATGGGGATCTTTGGGGCATACTGAGAGGGGGTTGGGTTTAAAACTTTTGTTCCATTTGGCAGTATTTTACGGCCTTCTGATACTCTCTTACTGCTGCATCTCTTACGCGCTAAGATTGAGGCTCTTGTTGCGGAGCTTGACATTTGGGGGTCAGAACTAGCCAGAATGGCAGCTACGGCGAGCCATTCAATTATGGAGGTTCTGGCCACTGGTGTCAAGTCACTTGCACTTGAGTGTAGCAGTGATTGATGGGTGACAGTGCTGAGTTTATTTTACCGGTGGCTGGCACGGACCACCAGGTAGTCGTGCATAACATGTCATGCATTTGAAAGTTTGAGACAATAATGTGTTTGAAATTAACTCTGTGTTTCGGACTTCCATTGTCTATATTTTATTTATACACGACGTTTCGATTAGGGATTGTACTGATCGAAACGTCGTGTATAAATAAAATATAGACAATGGAAGTCCGAAACACAGAGTTAATTACATGTCATGCATGTTGTGGATGATACTGCTGCATTACTTAGTTAGATTTAAGACATGTGATTTTGTATATTAAATTTTGTTTGGCGTATTGGTTAAAGAGTGGTTTGCACATTTAGATTATGCTAAGAATTCATGCAGAATCAATATTACTTTATCGGGTCATTACTTTGTAATTCCCCTGGAAGGTAAGCGAAGAGCTGTTACGCTCAGAATAGTCGTTGAGAACTTTGTACGGATTTTCCTACAAACTATTTTTGCAGACTTGCATTTCAGTATTTCCAATAGAGTTCTGTTCTGACTTGAATTAATAAATACAAATAAAGCATACTTCGTAGTCCAAAACAATTGCTGTCGTTTTTCTCTACTGTGGAACAATCAAGCAATCCCTCTTTGTTAGAAACGGTTCACCGTACACTTCAATTGACTCAACATTTTATTGTTTACATTTCACGAAAGATAAACAGGAAGATCGATTTCCCCAAATCAGCTGATGTTCCAGACCAATGTATGAGCATTTCAATTTTAAATAAGCCGAAGATTCTAAGGTTAACGTTTCACTAACAAACGAAATGTAAAAACAAAATCTAATAAATTTATTCTGCGGTATGTCCGAGGATGTTTGTAAAACGACCGTCTTATTTCCTCTTTCTCTTTCTGGCTTGTGGACAAAAACGGCTAGCGATAGATTTTCCAGAATAAGACTAGACGTCGTGCTCGAATTTATAAACCTTGAAAAAGAAACGTAGTCAAGTGGGGAAAGATTTATTAAAAACAAGTGAGTAGACGATATGCAACCCTCCATGCTTAAAAATAAATTATCTTTAATTAAAGGGATTTAGGATCGTGAATAATTGCTAATCCTTATTCCGAAGGAATATGATGTTTCTTGTGACGAAAAATATCCAGAGTCCAACTTTGTAAAAGTTGGCGGAAAAATTTGAAGAAAATGGTCAGTTTGCTCAGGCACTGTGTCGCCCGTTTGCTCTCCTTGAACTTGAAACTTCTCAGCGATTCCTTCTTTTCTCAAAAATACGGCGTTAGGAAAGTTGTCGTGAAAACTTTCACCGTTTTTCTTTTAAAAATGTACCCTTTTGGGGATTCTAGTTTTTACGAAAAAGAGCCACGTTACCCTCTTTTGTCGGTAGTTGATGTTTTACCGGTCAAATTGGCTGTAGCACGCATATTTTACCTTAAATTGGTTCTCAATTCTCCTAGTAAGTTACCACGCCATTTGCATTTTTTTTCTCCTTCAAAAAAAAACTGCCCTTCTCCTTTCACATACTTTCAGCCTTTTACTACAATGCTGTAATTTGTAAATTTTGGCAATTTTAACGGAAAACGGACAGAAAGCAATACTTAAGTTAATTTTGAGGGATATTTGGGGGTTGCGGAAACAAAAAAATAATCGTGTTTGGGGGAAAAATACCAACAATTCTATCATGACTGGGTGGTAATTTTGGCCTGGGTTTTTTTCAGGCGCCGTTATGGAATCTGTTCATTACTAGCCTTAAGAAATTCTATTTTTTTTTGGAGACTATGCTCATGTTTCCAAGTCTGGTTTTGAATTTTTTTAACTTGGGCAAAGCCCTGGTTTTGGAGCTTCATGTATTTAGACGACCGAACTAGCTTAGCTATGTCAGGCTAATCTGGCTCATCGAGAGGGGTGATGCACCCAACCACCTAGCCGAGACCTGAGAAGCACCTCCAACCAACAACGCCGGTCGGAGAGGTAAACCTACCGCAAGGCACTGGACAATGGGATTGATGGAAAAGGAGCACCAAAGCCCATGCAGCTAAGATTATGTACCTTCATTAGCTTATGTTGGGAATTTGGAACCTTTGGCTGCACTAAAACAAAATTATGATTGTTTTCCACAAAACCAAAACTACACTTTTTTGCACTCGACGCGCGTTTCACTAACAATGTGAGCATCATCAGGAGACGATAAACAATCAATTATGTTTATCGTCTCCTGATGATGCTAACATTGTTAGTGAAACGCGCGTCGAGTGCAAAAAAGTGTAGTTTTGGTTTTGTGGAAAACAATCATAATTTTTTTTTTCATTAGTTTAACTAGTTAATTGCTTTCCGTTGCGACACCAACATTCTTTTGGAGATTTTTCCCATCAATTGAAGTGTACAATGTTATAGTGATCACTATAACCTAAGCTTTAGGCTCGTGTTTAGATGTAAAAACTGTTATTTTTAGTTTTATACTTTAGTTAGGAATTTCGTCCTGGTAAAAGGTAAAGACCAATCGTTTATTTATTGAGGGATTTTTAAGACAAAGAGGTTGTATAGTCAAGAATTTGAAACAAGTGTTTTGATAAAGATGTTTTGAGTTTATTAACCAATACAAATTCATATTCATGGTTATTTATGGTATTATTGATCACTCCCCAATGACCCCTTTAATAGGTTATACAAAGAACCCCCAAATGCCCTATTCAGTCCGTAGTAAAACCAGAAGAGGGAATATTGGCTCTTTACTCCGTAAATTTCTTTTGTGGTTACAAGGTTCTTGTTCTTTCCCTACTCATTTTAAAGTATAAAATATTTGTAGATTTCTAAAAGGGGGCTAAATTAATATAAAACATCCAAGACCCCCGTAAATCATATCAAGGGCTAATGTAATTCTGCGTCAGTCATCCATTTAAAATTCAGTTTTTTTTAATTCTCCCTAATATGTATTTTTTCGGGACCTCATACCACAAAATGGAATATAAGCAAATAGACCAGTAGATACCACAATATCGTAACTAAGGCCAACATAAAGTTCTTATATAGACAGGGGAAGCATTGGCACAGTGGTGGTCGAGAAGAGGCTTTTTCCAGGGTGGATTGTTATAAACAGGGTGGATTGTTATAAAAGATGTTTTTTTTTTTAATCTATTTTTTTTCTAACCAAGAGGTGTATGGCAGAATTTCAAGGTTCTGGTTTATTATAGTGTAAATGTCAATGATTTTTTTCTTTATTTTAAAAATTGTTAAAAAGAAATTGTGTGGTTAATTCAAAAATAACTATAACAACTGTGACCTTTTGTGATAACGCATTCTTTGTTAACAATAAAATTGTAAACTGTGATTCTTTTGAGTCGAGGGAGATTCAGCATATCGATTGCACAAATTCAACTTCAGGAGATTAAAAGAAAATGTTATTTAAATATTTTATATAATTCATTATATTCTTTTGAATTTGAGTAATTCGGTAGGTTGTGTTTATCCTGGCGCCTTCTTTGTTTGATAAGCAACTTTTGGTAACAGGTTATATGTGTGATGGGGAGAATTCACCCCTAAAATAAGAAAAACCTAGTTCTCGTGTTGAAATAAAGTTAAATAAAAAAATCTTAAATTTCATTTCAAAATAAACTAAGAGCAATAAAAGACATAAATGAAAAATTACTAGTCCCTGGTCTTTGGAACTGATCGATAGTAATGGCAGAAATGTCGGAATCTGGAATATCAAGGACCTCAAAGCTCGTCCACCCGATCACTCCGATCAAAACAGTGATTAAATCAGCTGCTCCGTTCCATTTCAGTAGTATACTCCTACTAAATAAATTTTTCTTACGAAAAATTTTATTAAGAAGGGGAAGTGTTGTAACGGGTCAAAATTACCATACTTTAAAAACCCCAATATCCCAATCAAAATAATAAAAATGCGCCATAAAAAAAACTCACCTTTACTAGATAATTAATTTATTTTAAACATATAAGTTACGTAATTTTTTTTTGTGGGTAAATTCACTATTTTTCACTGGTAAAGCGCACTAAGTTCATTTTAAATTTAGCCTGTCTGGCTCACTACAATTTAGCACTGTGTTACTTGGATACCTCACAAAACATATCTTTATCATCTCGAAAACATCTTTTAACTGCAACTAGGCCAGTCTCCTTACAACTGAGGGCCACTGTGACGGTGGATTCAGGTACTAGTCGTACTGAAATATAAAATTGAACGTCAGAGGAGCCCTAAGGTAGTCGTTCATGAAACTTGTAGTGGAAATACCTATTTCTGAATGTTTTAAATATAAGGAACGGCTAGTTTAGCCTATTTGTCAATAATTAGTTAAAGCATACCTTAGTCTTCGTTTTATGCTCATTGCCTTTCGCTCTTGTCCCCTTTTGAGGGCTCGGGCTCCAATGATGCTCGACATAATTTTAGTGAGTCTAGTCTACTTCAATGTTGAACAGTTTTCGTTTAGTTAATCCATGAAGGTCTTCGGAAAATGGAAAACGTCTAGTTAAGTTAGAAATGTGAGAGAAAAACTCAAAGAAAAGTCGAATTTAAAAATGTAAACAAAATCCTAGAGTTATATTACTTTGCGCGAATAAGACACTACTTTACCTTCGGCGGTCGCCTTTGCCCATGTCCTAGGTATGTCTAGATAAGGGCAATGTCCTTTTTTTAGAGATTTCCATTAGTTTTCTATTATTTAGTTTTCTTCGACGAGGCTATTTGTGAAAATGCGTTTAAGACTTAATTTTGCAAAATGATGGTATTTTGAATGGAAACATTTTTCTTTAAGTAAGTTTTGATACACAAGGCCTCTAAATAGGGTAGAAACGGGTTTTTATGTTAAATGTGCTTTTTTGCAACCCTCCATCCCCTAAAATATGCAAAAATTATTTTTGTGGATTAAGGACAATTCAAAAACAAATATTTTTCTTCAAATAAATTTGGATACACAAAGCTCCTAAATAGCTTAGGAACAAGCTTTTAAGATAAGGGTGGCGTTTTCAACCCCGTACCTATCCCCTAAAATGTTTAAGTTTTATTTCTGTAAAATGATGAAATTTTGTCAGAAACGTTTTTCTTTAAGTAAGTTTCGATACACTAGGTCTCTAAATAAGGTAAAAACGGGTTTTTATGTCAAGGATGGCTTTTTCGACCACTTATCAAATATTATAACAAATTTTTATTTTTGATAATTTAAGATATTTCAAAAGAGAACAATTTTCTTTATATGCATTTTAATGCAAAATATCTCTAAATAGGCTATAAACAGAGTTTTATTATTGAGGGTGTTCAACCCCCATACAACCCTATAAGTTGTGTGGGCTATTCTCTAGGCAACTAAGAAAAGGTATTGTGCAAAAAAACCATTTAAATCCATTTAGAAACGCGAAAATGCGGTTTTTGGCTTTTACTCATTTGGTCAACTATAAAAGGGCGGGATTTAATTCGTTTTCGAATCTGATTCCGAATCTGTCCTCACACACATTTTGAAACCGTGGGTCGGATCAAAAGAAGGTCTAAACATTGATCAGGAAGAACAGATCTACAACATATTAAACGCCCAGTTTCTTCCAACCAAATGCCAGTGGCAATGCTAAGGCTGGATCCACAGTTTCATTTCTTGCAGCTCACTTCTATTTCCCTCTTCGTCGAAAAGAATGATAGGGCAATAGAAAATGTATTTTCTTCTTTCCTTAAACGACAAAAAGGAAAATAGAAGTGAGCTGCAACAAGTGAAGCTGTGGATCCGGCATAAGTGAGCGGGGTCCTTTGCTGTATTTCTCTACGAGTAGATGGATGGATAGGTGCGTTCGATCTGGTGCAGTACTAGGCTGTGGGGGCGAGAACATTACGTTAATAAATAAAAAAAGCTTTTTTTCAGATAAAAAAAGGTCGCCTAGGGAACCCTTATTCTATCAAGAGATTTAAAATAGCAGATCGGCTTCGGAAAAGAAAACCTCGAAGCTACCTTCAAGAAAGGACCATGAATACGGCCCTAAAGGGGCCCCGCCCCTCAAATACCAACAGAAGAATACACCTCCTAGTTGGTAACTACCCTGGTAAAATTTTCCCCTCGAGACTCATCCAGACCGGAGAAGTTTTTATCATGTTTTTATAAGTTCTATAAGATCCAATGAGAAGGGCAATATTTTTTTCGATAATATTTTATAATCTTTTAGAAGCAGAGAAGATTATATAGAGAATATATGATGTTTTATCAGCTTGTAGTTTTAGAATAATTTGTAAGATTGGATAAGACTAGTTACCTTTGTGATAATCAAGGATGCTTTATAAGACAGAAGGCTAGGATATTTTATCATTTTGTATAAGGGTGTGGGTTTGGAGAAGATTTTATCAAAGAACAAATACACAGTTTTAAAGGAGATTTGATGAGAATGAGGTATTGAGTATATTTTAGGAGATTCTATCAGTATCGTGATTATAGGTGATCCTATGAGCAATGATTTTGGAGAAGTTTCTATGGGTTCCTGTAGGATCGGGTTGTAGAATATTTGAGGAGATTCTATCAGTATAGTCATTATAGAAGATCCTATATGAGCAAGATTCTATCCAGTATCGCGATTCCTATAAGCAATGATTTTGGAGAGGTTTCTATGAGTTCTTGTGGGATCGGTTTCTAGAATATTTGATAAGATTCTATCAGTATCGTAATTCCAGAAGATCATATATAGGCGCAATGATTTTGGAGAAGTTTTTATGGGTTCTTGTTGAATCGGTTTTTAGAATATTTAATGAGATTCTATCAGTATCATGATTATAGAAGATCCTATTAGCAATGTTTTTGGAGAAGTTTCTATGAGTTCTTGTAAGATCGGTTTATAGAATACTATAATCACGTTACTGATAGAATTTTCTTAGATGTATCCTTCAATTTGTTTCAAAAACCCATCGAAAATCTAAAAATATACATAATAATATAAATATATAATCTCTTCAGGTACCCTACAAACTGATCCCAATAAGTACTTATAGAAACTTCTTCAAAAACCTTCAAAATTACTGCTCACAGAGCCGATAGAATCTGCTCCAATATCCTAGAAAACGTTGCAAAAACCACCAAGAACACAATTTCTAGATTTATGATACTGATGGAATCTCCCTAAATATCCCAGAAACCGATCCCACAAGAACTCAGAAACTTTTCGAAAATCATTCCCCATAGGATCACGATACTGATATAATCTCTTCAAATATCCTAGAAACCAATCCCACATGTACCCATAGAAACTTCTTCAAAAAAAATAAAAATCACTGCCCATAGGCCTGATAAAATCTCCTCCAATATCATAGAAAATGTTGCAAAAACCGACCCAAAACCTGTACAAACCTTCTACAAAATTTCTATCATATTTTCTATCTATATTCAAAATACTTTAATGCGAAATAAACATTTTAAAGACTAGCTATTGATATTTCTAAGCTCAGATTTCAGGGGGGTAATTATCCCCACTTTGGACTTAAAAATTGAAACATTAAAAATCAAAGCATTTAAGGAATTTCCAGCATGGGTATAGCACCATTGATCATTACGAGTTTAGTTTAATTTTGTGTCAAAAATGTTACTTCTAGTGTAATTTCCCGAAAACATTTCTCTTGCGCCGCTATAACACCATTGATATGTATCCCAAAATTTTTTCCTGCAGTGCTATAACATCATTGATATATACATAGAAAATGTTGCAAAAACCGACCAAAAACCCGATAAAATCTTCTTGCCCGTAGGATCTTCTAGATTCATGGTACTGATAGAATCTCCTCAAATGTCCTAGAAACCGATCCCATAAGAACTCAGAGAAACTTCTCCAAAATCATTCCCCATAGGATCTTCTAGAATCACAATACTGATATAATCTCCTCAAATATCCTAGAAACCGATCCCATATGTGCCCATAGAAACTTCTTCAAAACCCATAAAAATCGCTGTTCATCGACCTGATAAAATCTTCTCCAATATCATAGAAAATGTTGCAAAAACCGACCCAAAACCCGATAAAATCTTCTTACACATAGGATCTTCTAGAATCATGATACATTTCTCTTGCGGCGCTATAACACCATTGATATGTATCCCAAAATTTTTCCCTGCAGTGCTATAACATCATTGATATATACATAGAAAATGTTGCAAAAACCGACCAAAAACCCGATAAAATCTTCTTGCCTATAGGATCTTCTAGATTCATGGTACTGATAGAATCTCCTCAAATGTCCTAGAAACCGATCCCACAAGAACTCATAAAAACTTCTCCAAAATCATTCCCCATAGGATCTTCTAGAATCACAATACTCATATAATCTCCTCAAATATCCTAGAAACCGACCCCACATGTGCCCATCGAAACTTCTTCAAAACCCATCAAAATCACTGCCCATAGACCTGATAAAATCTCCTCCAATATCATAGAAAATGTTGCAAAAAGCGACCCAAAACCCGATAAAATCTTCTACAAAATTTCTATCATATTTTCTATGGGATTCGAGGGGAAAATTTTACCAGGGTATGCACTATTCAAAATACTTTAATGCAAAATAAACATTTTAAAGACTAGCTATCGATATTTCCAAGCTCAGATTTCAGGGGGGTAATTATCCCCACTTTGGACTTAAAAATTGAAACATTAAAAATCAAAGCATTTAAGGAATTTCCAGCATAGTTATAGCACCATTGATCATTACTGTGTAATTTCCCCAAAACATTTCTCTTGCGGCGCTATAACACCATTGATATGTATTCCAAAATTTTTCCCCGCAGTGCTATAATATCATTGATATATACATAAGTACGACTTATAAGTATAAGACTTTAGTTGAGAGTAAACTAGAGTTTCGAACTTCCATCGTCTTTATTTTTACCTTTTCACAACGTTTCGATTGCTTATGTATCTGCAATTGTCACAAGCAATCGAAACGTTGTGAAAAAGTAAAAATAAAGATCATGGAAGTTCGAAACTCTAGTTCACTCTCAAGTTCAATATTGTCTACCACCTTCAAACAACATGTTTGTGCCACTTTCTTACAAATTGTGGCCTGTGGCGCATTTAACCTTTTCCAGCAAATTTGAGTTAAATACACAACTTAAACCTGATTACCCGCCTTGGATTTCAGGCCAGGTACGCGTTTGAATATTCCCATCCAACTCAAACAGAATTCCTAGATCCGCCCCTAATTGCAAAATAAATAATGTTTCTTCCTTCTGATTGTGCAGTATTTTCTAGTAGCAGTTTACCTGCTGCGTTTCTAGTGGCGCGGCAGCACTAATAATAAAAAATAAAATAATGTAAAAGTATACGTAGTATGTATAAAATAAGTGCTGGTATATGGACACAAAAAAAAATCCGCAAAATTACCTATCCGCCATCTATTTAAAACCTTGCAATGATGGATTAAAATACTTATGTTATATGGAGAGGTGGTTTTACCCTCCCTGTTTTTTTTAAAACCTATTACACCTATCGACTATCTTCTAAAGACATTCATTAATTTGAAAGTCCAAGTAATTGTGAGTTATTGTACCCCCTTTATTAACGGTCTGATGTTTGTTTCTTTTATTATAAGTAGAATGAACATACCAATTTTCTGACTACTTATGCCAGCGGTCGACCCACGCAAGTTGCCCGCGAAGAAAAAGAAAATGTCATTTGACAGCTGTTATTGAGCGAAATGTCAAATGAAAGGAGACTATATCTTCGCTTTGGTCACAGCCTATCTTCCTATCAAGATTCATCCAAATCGGTCTAGCCGTTTTTGCGTGATTGAAGGACAAACACATACACACACCTACACATCATAACACACGAACCTTCATATTTATAATATTAGTAGGATGAAGCGACATCTGATACGATCGTGCGCTTATGTTGGTTTCCCTTTCTACACACGCCAAAGCCTTTAACGTCCGTATTCATAGTTTTTCTTTGGGGGGAGCCTTAACGAAGGCGGCCTAAGGCTCCCTCAAGTTAACTTTATGCGATTATAAATGCTATTGTAGCCTAAGGACCCCTTGTATTTGAAGACGCTTTGTTTGCACATAAGCTCGAAAGTACCTTTGCAAACCTATGTGTCGGGACATTGCGTGGGCTATTAATTTGTTTCCAGTTTCTTTTAATTTCTCTCTAATTCCCCACTATCTTTCTAAATGTATCGATTAGATTCCGAGTAATTCCCCTAATTTCTCAGTAATTCCCTACCAATTTCCAAAAAATTCCTCTAATTACCTACCGATTCTTCTAATTCCCAACTAATACCTCTAATTCCTTACTAATTTTCAGAGGTTCTACAACAAAATTCCCTACGGTTTACCCCACGCCCATCAGTGATATTTTCATTCGTTTAGTCGTCAAAACTAATTTTTTTCAATTAAAATGTCACCAAAATGACTTAAAAAATAACGAGAGTTTTTGACAATAATAAATAAACTCCTAAATAAGTGGTTATTTACACCTAGAGTCCCTCTATACATTTGAAAGTTGTTTTTTTACCAGAGGTGGGCAACTCGTAGTGTCCTCTCTTTCTAGTTTTTTTCATATCTACATGTAAAACCAATTTTATTAAATGGACTGATGTTTTCTTTTCTCTTTTTATAATTTACCCAGACAGTTTTTGAATGAAGATGACTTTTTTGGTTAGTAAAATATGTCAAGCTATGACAAAAAGAACATTACGGTTCACGGGAGATTTAAAAATGTTAATAGTAGGTAAAATAGAAAATATTATTGATCAATCATTTTATTTCTTAAAATAATAACATACATATTATTATTTAAATTTAACTAATCTTATGGTCAAGTCGTGATGGTAACTTAAGGCTTAAAATATTTTAGCATAATTTAAGGGGTAACGTTTTTGATGGAGCAAATTTTTACTACGTTTTTCACATTTTTATGCCATGATATTGCTTACATTTTAAAGTTTTCTTTTTAAAGTTTCGATTTCTAGAACAAAACACTCAAATTTTTTACGTTTTCACTGTGTCTCAGGCGTTCAAAAAAAGTACTGCCAAAAAACATTTTCTCTCTGTTAAAAGGAAAAATATTTAGAGAGAGTGGGCAGAATTTTAGAGGTAGATGGAGAGATAATTTAGTGACTTGCAAAAATTTTGAGGTTGTTTGAGAAGCAGGCTATAAAAAAGTATTTTGGAGAAAGATGGACATAATTTAAGGCAAATGTTTACTAAAAATTTCTTTTATGTCATCTGTCTGATGTCATCTTGAGTGGTGTCGTGCATATGATTTTTATTTTGCAATTTTTGGCCAAAAAACAGCAAAAATTGTAATTTTTTAAAGTGTAAAGTGTGTAGAACATAACGTGGTATTAATTTATTTCAATCAAAGTTCTTTGCAGTTTTTAAATTTATCAAAAAACGTGTCCTACTATAGTGCATTTTAGCACATCTAAAAATAACAAGTATTTAAGAAAATTATTTTAAGGTCATCATGGCTTGACTATACTTAATTCGCAAATTTGACAATGCAAGATCTCTTTCCATTTTTCTTGCGTTTCTTTTTCCATTGAACAATAAAACAATACAAAGTCGTAGGCGCGAGTATTTTTACAGTTTCTTATACCGCAATATTAGATTTTTAAACCCTATATAAATAATCAAATTTAAAATTTGATGTACCTACGTTTATTAATCAAAAATGTGATATTGACAAAATTATCTATTTCCCACATAGCAAAAAAATATAACACGTATATGCCATAAATGTACCAAACGGAAAAGGTATATTCTAAAAGAATATATGAAGTGTGTACATGTATGTTAAATGGAAGTTTTAATCGTGTGAAAACGACCCCCTCCCTTTTTCATATACAAGCCATATGCAAAATGGTATCTACCACTAGTATATTTATAAAAATAGGCAAAAATATATATACATGAATTATGAAAATGAAATGGTATGTGTATTCCTGGTACATATCTTTCAAAATATTTCTTTGTTGTAAGAAATGAATATACATGGTATCTACAACTTAGAATATTCCAAGCAAATACTTTTTGCATATTATATTTGTACGCATCTTAACGCGCGTTTAGCATTTTGGTAGAGACATGAGTGGACTGCAATCTAATTTAGTTTATAAGATATATAAAAACGTTTTTTCATAGCAAAAAGGTTGCGTTTTCAGCCACTTACCAGCAGATCTTCTTTTCTAGTAGAGCCTAGAGGCGCCTCCTAGGTGTGAAGCGGTCCAGAGATAATCCAGAGTCACAAAAGGGCACAAAATAGTTTTTGTTTGCGGAAACGTAAACTCGTATGTTAAAAAATCAGCGAGTAGGATGCACAACAACCGTTTATCATCAACTATTTTTTTGGGTTATTTTTGTGGCGCTTTGTCCAGTAAAACACCCTTTTTTTCTTATCATATAAAAATATCTAACGCGATAAGAAAAGAAAAGGTAAATTCCAATTTAATAAGTTGAATAAAGATGCCAAAACTGAAATTAATTCAAGTCAGTCTTTTAGCATAAAAGAATAGTAAATTAACCCATTTAAAGTACACAATATAATTCATATATGAGTTTGGTTTGAAGAATGATTTGGGCTACTATTATTATTATAATCCCAGAAGAAAGTACAAAAAAATTTTACCAATTAATATTTACTAGAGATTTAAGTGATTTTTCTTACCCTCGTAGAAAAAATATATTTTAAAACAATTAAAGTTTAGCTTAGAAGAAATATTTTCAATATTGTATTGTATATGGTTCTTTAATACAGAGCTATGAGTCTAATTTCCCGCCTTATTTATCAATTTATCTAGAAAGACGTGGACTTAAGAATTTAAGGAAATTTGTAAGTCCAACAAAAAATAGTTTTTACTTTCGTTTTCGTGTTAATATTACGTTTTGTGACTTAATAAAATTTATTCTGAGGTACAGATATTTCGAAATTCGATCCAACATATTAACTACAAATTTAAAATAAATATAAATATTTTTTACAGCAATAATTCCTCTTTATAGTGTAGGGGCATATGTCGATAATTTCTATGCCGCGGGATTTTGAATGAAGGAGTTTTGTGACTATGTGCGATTGATAGCTCTTTAGTCACACAATCATGTTATGTTACCGGGTGTTTTGTTTGCATCCGTGTAGAGGGGGTTTATTTGAGATGGCGTCCAAAAATCATAAAAAATACAACTTTTGCAACCACGGCATGATTATACTCGATGTGATATAATTCGAGGACGAGGATTCCAAAACATTAACTTTTAACTGGTCATCCAACCTTAAACGACCTTGAAAATTGCAAAAAAACAAGATTCTTGCCATGTTCTTCTCAAAAAATCTTCATAATTCGACGTTTTGCCACACTAACTTCAAATTTACCTCAAACTCTGGGGCCTTATGCCAAATTCGATCCTTCGAGTTTGATGCAGTTTGGAGCCTTATGACCTTGAAAAATACCCCAGTAAAATTAACTTATTGCAAAAATAACATACTAAAGGGCGCTATTAATCAAATATTAAAGCGAAGAAGACCAAATTTGGTAGGAAAGATAAGAAGGTCAAGTCGATATATCAAAATAGCGACCTACAACCACATTTTATTTTATCCAATTTTGTAAAAAAACAAAAATGACAAGGTGGTCATCAATTATTTTTGACTTATCGCCGCTTACTATGAAAAAAAAGTTTAGTTGATTATGACCTTGATTGACCTTAAAAATACGATGTACAAGTAAAAAAAAACAGCTTTTTTAGTGTTTTTTTCAATTAACCATTACGCAAAAACTTTAAGTGACGGAGATGAAATTAACATCTTAGCCATAACTAAACACATAATTTTAAACCTCATTATAATTTTTTTTTGATCTGGCGTCCAAGGTGTTTATGCTATACCCCGGTAAAAATGACCTATGTCATTTTTATTAAGTTTCGGAACTGTGAAATTTATGTTCTACTTACTTGTCTAGCCAACAAAGTCATTTAAATTACCTATAAGAGAGTTAGCATATAGATAGCAGTTAGATATACATTATCATATACTGGACCAGATGTTTTAGATTTCATTTTCCAGAATGGCGGTCAAAAAAGCATAAAAAATTCTAATTATGCCAGTAGGGCATGACTATACTTGTTTATTAACATTCATAATAATATTCAAGGATAAGGTTACAGCTATTTTGTCACATATTCATGTGCCACCGGGTGTTTTGTTCACATCCGTGTAGAAAGTTCCTAAACTTAATAAAAACGACAGGCATATAGGTCATTTTTACCGGGGTATACGAACGCTAGATCAAAAGAAATGGTAGGAAGGTTCAAAATGAAGTTTTTAGTTATGGCTAAGATGTTAATTTCATTTTCTGCACTTAAAATTTTTGCGTAGTGGTAAATTGGAAAAATTACAACGAAAAGCTGGTTTTTCAATTGTACATGTTATTTTCAAGGTCAATCAAGGCATCAACTAAACTTTTTTTTCATAGTAAGCGGCGACAAGTCAACAAGAATTGATGGCCACCTTGTCATTTTTGCTTTTTTACGAAATTGGTCGTTTATAGGTCGCCATTTTGATATATCAGCCGCCATATTGAAACGCGTCATAGCTGAAACAAATTTTTTTTAACAATATTTTTGGACTTGACTATTTTACCTTTCTTAGCAAATTTGGTCCTCTTCCCTTTAATAGTTGATGAATAGCGCCCTTTAGTATATTATTTTTGCAATATATTAATTTTACTGGGGTATTTTTCACGGTCATGAAGTTGGCATACATGCCTAATAGTTTAAAGTAGATTTGAAGTTAGTCTGACAAAACGTCGAATTCTTAAGATTTTTTGTAGGGAAAATGGCAAAAATCTTGTTTTTGCCATTTAAAGGTCATTTTCATTTAAACTTTGAAAATAAATTTTTTGGAATTTTCGTCGTTCAATTATATGGAATCGAGTATAATCATCGCAAAAGTTGTATTTTTTATGATTTTCCAAAACATCCGGTAACACTTGATTATGTGACTAAAGAGCTATCAATCTCATATAGTCACAAAACTCCTTCATTCAAAATCCTACGAACTTATCCATGCCCCTTCACTATTATGCCAAAAAAAATTATTCGCGTTAAGTATTAAATAATAAACTAAATAGTTCATACAAATCTAAAACAACTTTCACTTTTTTTTAAATAATATCAACAACCTTTCCTTTGACGAAAAAGGCGTTTCGCTCTTAAAAATGGAATGTAGATAATTTGTCTGGTTTAATGAGCTCCTTTAACGAGAGTAGTAAAATATAAATTTTAATCGATCTTTTGAGTTTAACGGTCAATTTTACATAAATTGTGTAGAACTTTCTCCTGTCTTTTACTACGTTTTCACGTGGAACCTAATACGTTTTCATGAAGCAATTTGAATGCGTTTTGAATAAGATTTAAGTTTTTACATTAGTTTAGTGTCACCCACTGTTATCGAATTAGTTAGATGAAACCAGCTGCTATTTTAGAGTTAGTTTTCCGAGGCAGATTTTGGAAGTTTTGAAGTGTTAATAAATGTCAAAAAAATTATTGCTGTAAGCCAAAGCATTTCTTGCAGTTTTATTCTTGGAGTTCCCAAGTAGCAACAAGTGAAATCAACTCTGTGTTTCGGACGTCCATTGCCTATATTTTATTTATACACGACTTTTCGATCAGTACAATATCTGATCGTCTTCAGGTGTAAACTACAAACAACAAGATGCCGAAAAACTTGCAAAAACATTGCGACAGCAAAACTCCTCTACTATTGTGTTTTTGCTGTTGTCTGCCACAACGTCTTGGCAATAAATTTTTGGTCACTGCAATGGCCATTGCAGCACTTTTTGCAACCGATATAGCTTTTTCAGTTAACTTAATTTTAAAAAAAATATTTCTTTTTACATAAATTGATTTTTAAACAAATAAGTTTTTTTTTATTTAATTTTTAGGTTACATTTATTTTGTTTTTGGATTGGAGCCAAAGTAACCAAAAAAGATTTGTGTCTACCTAAAGACTAGTTTTAGTTTCAAAAATCTACTCTTTTTATAGAATTCTTTTTTGGAAAAAATAATGTTTTTTGAGGTTATTTTCGTGTAATGGCCGCCATTAAAACTAACAACTCGACCTAACTCGACATATGATATTGCTGTACTTTAGCAAATAATGTTTTTTGTTACTATTTTTTCCGCTTAATATAAATTAGAGGCCCTGTATACGATTTTTGACAGTTATTGTTTTACCTGAAGTGAGCAACTGGATTTTACAGTTGTTAGGGAAATGTTTAAAATTGTGTGTTGGCAATGATAGTTGGTAACCCCTGACAATAAATAACTTTGTCACTATCAGATTTTTGATTAAGAAACGTCAGGTTTAAAAATGGAATTTTGCTGTATCAAAAATTGTAAAAATACGTGTCTCGACGAATTTGTATTGTTTCGTTGTCCAACGTAGAAAGAAACATAGAAAAAGAGAAAGGACAACATGCATTTAACAAGTTGAAAAATTAGTAAAATGGCCGAATTTACGAGGTAAGTGAGCTACAAGCATTAGTTACAAACATACGCATTTAGCATGTACTTTGTTAATACATAACACATTATGTTTCTTTATTGTAAGAAAAAGAAAGAGTAACAAAAATATAGATCATAGGAGTCTTTATATGTTACCTATTATTTATATTTTCAATATCTACCGTATGTATTCACTGCTTGTGTTTGTTTTTCTGTCAAAGCCTGACATATTTTACTAACCAAAAAAAATCAATCTTTCAGAAACTGTCTGGAGAAATTATAAAATGAAACAACAAAACACCAGTCCATTTTATAAAATCCGTTTTACATGCAAATATGAAAAAAACTGGAAAGAGAGAGCAATATGAGTTGCCCACCTCTGGTAAAACAACAACTGTCAAATGTATAGAAGGCATCTAATATGAATAAGGGGCGGGACTTTGTTCGCGAAGCAAGCCGAAAGAACCCGACGGCTAAAATGACTGTGCTTTAGCTGAAAATATTTTTCTCTAACTATTTTTACAACTTTCTGCACACAAAGCGCACTATTGTCGAAACGACCCGAAAAAACCTGAAAAATTTGCTGTATTATAGACAAAGATATTATTTTCTGTTTTTACAACTTTATTGCTAGAATTTGGTTTGTATTGGTGTCAGAGCTGATTTAATAACGATACAAAGTTTGGCTTTAATGTATAGCCAACATTCTGCATATTTTTCTGCCCAAAGAATAATATTTTTGAGCAAAGTTTAATAAATACTTTTACTTTTAATACCAGTATGGTCATCAAAATGGGTTGCGCTTACATTATGAAAGCAAAAATTATTACAAAAACTAAGCAAGCTTATTTACAACCAAAGAGGTGCTGACAAAATATTTTCACAGCTTTACTTTGGTCATAAATTCTAATGTGTACAATGTGTGTTACTTGGGTTGTTAATAAGTTGCAGCCGCCAACATGAATTGGCTCAATTATAACGCCAGGCTGCCTTAAGGCAACATGTTTAAGGCAGAATATTGCTGTTAATTCCTTTATTTGAGAGGCGTCCAAAGCCTAAAAAGTACAGAAAAAAATAATTAGGAAGAAAAATCGTGGATCAGATTTATGGGAGCTTGAGGTCAAAAAATATTTTACACTTTATTTCGAATTTTACAGTAAGCATGAAGATCTTTTGCACACTCGCCCAAAGGATTATCTCAAGACAAAAGACAATTGCTGCTTTAAGTAAAGAAAAGTCAAAAATTTGATCCGATCTGCGAAGGAATGGTTTCTCTAAATACACGATCAATAAAACTCTTCAGACACACCAACACAAAAAACGACAGACGTAAATACTGAAAGAAAGGCGACACCTATAATTTCATACATCAAAGGAATCTCAGAAAACATAAGAAGAATAGACAAGCAATACATCTTCGGACTGTCTTCAAAACGAATACAACAATAAGAAGTCAATTGAGAAAAACTAAACCACAGCAACACGACACCAAGAACTGCATCTACCAAGTACCATGCGAGTGTGGTGATATCTACATCGGAAAAACCAGCCAACCCATGGAAGTTCGCATTTAGACCGTTTTTTTTTAGCCAATTTTTAAAACTATATGGTTTTTAAAAAGAGAAGATCAAAAGATCTTGGGAGGAAAGAACGAAAATTCAAAATTGGATGAGTGTCTCAAAAGGAACACACAAAAGACCAAAGCGAAAGAAGAAACAATTAAACGATGTTTCGCCCGGGGTGATCAGCGTGGGCTCGTCAGTGGATTCACTAGTCACCCTCAATCCAGACATCATTTAACACCATCGCACACTCTGACTTCCAACTCTGAATCACTCACAAATAGGCATCGTTCCGCATGGTACTTATTATAAGTCACCTGATACGGGTTCCAAATCAGTTACATCAACCGAAAAGAATCTAAAAAAGAGAAGAGTACTGTTTTACGATTTTTTTTAATCGCCTAAATCCTGTATAGCCTACTAAAAATGTATACAGGGTGGACTCTTTAAACGGAACGGTGCTTCTAGCGGGTTAGAATTTGGTTGAATAAAAAAATCCGAAAACACGTCAACTGAGATTTTTAATTTTCTTTAATCATGCTATCTTGGATGGATGTCTATGTCATTTAGTTTACGAGGTATGGCAATTTTTTATTTTTTTAAAAGAGGACACACTGTATATTTTGCAATTTTTGAAATCTGCAAGCAATTTTCTTATAAGCAATACCACACAGTAGGATTTATCTTTTACGATAATCAAGATATTTTTATCTAAATCTGTATGGAAAACTTCGATATTCATTGAAATAACCCCCGTATAACAGGGCATAGACAACAATTCCATGCAAGTTTAAGTGCCTCTAACTTGGAAACCATAAGTATTAGTGTATGGTATTGTCCAAAGTATGGTATTGTATACAGGGTGTCCTATTTAAAAAAATATATTTTTTGCCATACCTCGTAAACAAAACGACATAAAAAAAATCCAAGATAGCACGATTAAAGAAAATTAAAAATCTCACTTGACGTATTTTTGGATTTTTTTATAAAACGAAATTCTAACCCGCTAGAAGCACCGTTCCGTTTAAAGAATCCACCCTGTATATGCAGTTAAGCATGATTCCTAAAAACTTGTATCTTCTCTTTTCTTAGTACCAATTTAAAACAAATCGGTTCAAAATCCAAGTAACGGTAAAACTTTTTATCAATTTCGCTAAAAAACCAAATTTCCGTTAATTTTTGTTTAAGTAAGGATTTCTCCACTTCTTTACACAGTCATTTTCTTTATAATCCATCATTATAAAGCAATTTATTTAGACTAGACAAATAATAAACTATAATGGATTTTCCCTCAGAAAAGGTAATGGTAACTTGTGGTGCTCATCAGTACGGTGCTAGAAATTAGGATATGAAATGATGATGAAAAAATGTGATTTGATAAATCTAGATTTATCAACTCCAGAGCTTAGGATATTTGTCAAGATAATTATATCTGTCTCTGCAGAGACGCTTAATTTTTCTTCAAATTAAAGATGCATCTGCCGATTCTGCAACTTGACAGATGTCTTTTACATGAATCCTGTGTCACATTTTTTATCATAATTTCATATCCTAATTCCTAGTACTGTAGTGATGAGCACCACAAGTGCGAAATCTGGATCTACGGTTACCATTACCTTTTCTGAGGAAAAGCTCACTATTCATTGATTTTGTTATTTCGGATACTTGTCAAGATAATTGTTTCTGTCTCCGTAGATACGCTTAATTTTCCTTTAGTTTGAAGGTACATCTGCCAATTCAGCAATTTGATTTCTTTTTTTGAGGGAAGGCTCGCTATTCATAGATTTTTTTTATTTATTCACCATCGCTAAATGCTTTTTAGATTTATTAACTCCAGAGCTTAGGATATCTGTCAAGATAATTATATCTGTTTCCGTAGAGACGCCTAATAATCCTTCAAATTGTCTCTTACATGAATCCTGTGTCACATTTTTTCATCATCATTTTACCTCCTAATTTCTAGCACCGCAGTGATGAGCACCACAAGTGCGAAATCCGGATCTACGGTTACCATTACCTTTTTTGAGAGAAAGCTCGTTATGCATTGATTTTGTTATTTATTCACCCTCGCTAAATCCCTTTTTAGATTTCTTTTTACAAAAAATAATGTTTAGCTTGTGTAAAATAACCACACAGAAAATTGCAATATTTTAGTTTCTGGCTTTTAAGACCACTAGTAGATTTGGTGACTCGAAAACAACTCCCTTATTTTTTTTCTTGGAAATTCGCTTATCCGAAAGTAAAGATTTTTTTGTGACTGTCCAGGTCGTTTTTGATCCATAAATTTCTGAATATAGGTATCATACTCTAAAAAAACTGATTCGTGTAATATAGCTGATTTTGTAGCCCATTGTATATTTCATCGGTATTTTTAATGTTCCGTGATAATAATATTATTTAATTGTTTAATCCTAAGAGTGTCAGAAACAAAATTAAAATTATAAAAAAATGAAGGGAAAATTTAGCGGCATAATAAAATTACAGAAAATATTTTTTGGGTAGAGGGCAAAGGGTGAGGGAATAAATCAGAAAAAAGTTTTTCCTCGACCAGGATTTGAACCCGGGACCTCTAGAATACCATACTCCACTGAGCTATCGAGGAACTGGGGTTTTGACTGGCTATTCGGAAATCCTTTCGCCTGATTCATTTGTTAGTAGTGGGTAGATCTTTGAAGCTTACTGCGGCTTTAAAAACCTAGAGATATTATAAAAACATACCAAAAACTCAGCCTCACCGGATTTTTTTCGACCTCAGATGAAAATTTTACTGTACTAGAGTCACCAGTAATAGTTTCGTGTAAGATAGCTGATGCTGCAACCTGCCTGAAGTTGGCTTGGTATTGGTATTGGGATTGCGAAATATTACAGGGGACCAAACAAGTATTCTTTGTTGGACGTGATAAAAATATCTAAAATAATATGAGAGTTCCGAATTAACCTACTCAGACAAAAATATGTGCTCTAGGTACCTAATTAGATGCTTAGTGTATTCTAAGACGGTCTGTTTTTTTGTTATTGAAAAAAAAATAGGGAGTGGATGCGCTAAAAAAATGAATTACTTCATAATATATGGCTTGTGAGGTATCAAATTGAATGGAATGGAGCGTAGGAACCTCGGTGGAATCTTTAAACGGTTTTTAATTAATTTTTGCAAAAAAATTAGTAGAGGCCGGGGGGGGGGGGCAATCGGTAAATTCCGGTAAGTTGGTTAAAGTTCATTCAAATATGACGTGTGGGATATCAAACTGCGTTATATCTAAAAACAGTTTTCTTTTCAGTTTTTGAAAAAAAAAAACAAATTTCAGGAGGGCGGAGGATAGATTAGTCTTATAAAGTATGGCTTCTGGGGTATCAAACTGAAGAGTATAAAGCATAAAAAGTGAAAACAGTGCTTTTTAATTTTTTGAAAAAAAACTGGTGGTAGTAAGGGACGGAAGGTTAATAAATTAACCTCGGACTAACCTGACTTTGTGCCACGTACATTGTGCTACAAGTTGCTTTTGGAACCATTTATGGTACCCTCTCTTAGCTTTGCACCAATTAGCTCGGAGAGATTATAATTTTTTCTTTATTTTTTTTTCTTATTTTTTCAAATAAATTGCAATTTTGGACTAAGTTGACCACCTGCGTACATTATGATAAATGTTGTACTAGAAACGAACTATGACACCCACTACCAGCTTGGTACGGATTAGCTTCGAGAGATTTAGATAAATAAATTTCAATTTTGTTCTTAGTTTTCCAAAAAAAAAATCAATCTAGGACTAACTTGACGTTAGCTTCGAGAGATTTGGATAAAAAAATTTCACTTTTGTTCTTAATTTTTCAAAGAAATTGCTGTATAGGACTAACTTGACGTTGTGCCACCTGAGACCATTGTGATAAATATTGTACTAGAAACCGTCTATGATACCCACTACCAGCTTGGTACTAATTGGCTTTGAGAGATTAAGATAAAAAAATTTCAATTTTGGTCTTACTTTTTCAAAAAAATTGCTATATAAGACTAACCTGACGTTGTGCCACCTGGATAAAATGTGATAAATGTTGTAGTAGGACCCACCTATGATACTCATTACCAGCTTAAAACGGATTAGCTTCGAGAGATTTAGATAAAAATTTTCAATTTTGTTCTTAATTTTTCAAAAAGTTGCTGTGTAGGACTAACTTGACGTTGTGCCACCTGGGTCTATTGTGATAAATATTGTACCAAGAATCACCTATGACACTCACTACCAGCTTGGTACAGATTAGCTTTGAGAGATTTAGACAAAAAAAAATCAATTTTGTTCTTAATTTTTCAAAAATATTGCTATCTAGGACTAACTTGACGTTGTGCCACCTGGATAAATGTAGTACTAGAAACCACCTATGGTGACTACTACCAGCTTGATACGGATTAGCTTCGAGAGATTTTTTTAAAAAAATCAATTTTGTTTCTAATTTTTCAAAAAAATTGCAATCTGACTTGACGTTGTGCCACCTGGATACGTTGTGATAAATATTGTGCTAGGAACCACCCATGGTACCCACTACAAGCTTGGTAACTACCCACATAGCACAAAAATCACATGAAAGTAAAATTAACGTTAACAAAAACATTAACGTTTTTTTTCACTAGAAAAGAACCTCATACCATGTTATATTTATTTGTTCATAACTACATCTTTAAAGGTAACTTAAAATCGAGGAGAAATGAAGCTATTAAAATATCATATTTGCGGAAGCTTTTAGGTGCTGTGTATTTAACATCTTTTTTAGTCTCATTAATTTCATGTGCCTAATTGTGACTTAAAAAGCAGTCGAAAACAATTTCCAAAACCCCATTAGAATAAGATTTCGTAGATCTACTAACTTTTTGCGTTTTTTTTTGTCGCGTTTTTTTCACTTCTTTTTTTTTATTTAAAAAAGACGCGAAAGCAAATTATAAAAATCCACTAATTTTTTTGACATGCGCGATATGTGGGGGCTGTGGTCGGCCACCTTGCTTATTGACGTGATCTTTCGTGTCGAGTGGCCAGTGTCTTGTTGCTCGGCATTTTTTATATTTTGTGAATTGCACAAATAACCGTGCACATAGAGTTGGGATTTCTGTGATAGTATGTAAATGTACTAAATAAAAATATGGTTTATACCCTAAGTTAGTAAATGTATCAAACAATTACTGCAATTTCTTCTATACCGAAAAATCTTATGGCATCTCTATTTTTTGATTGCCATGTTTGATATCATCCACTGTAACTCGTAATCTTATTAGTGCGGTCTTTGATCCTTTTTTAGATACGGTTTTGACGTACCGAGGTAGGCTTCTTATAATTTTGACATCTGATTTTTTTTACAGTAACAAACATTAAGCCGATAGAGGACCAACCTCCCAGAGAGCCATTAGAAAAATGATAGATGGTAAAATAAAGTTGCATATTTGGCTCAGAGCTGAGAGGTATTACAGGTATGTATAGTATTAAACTTTTACCATGTCATATGGTCTGTTAAATTTAATTGTTTCAATTTAAATCCAGATGAAATTTTAAATTTGTTTAGGCGCCGATTTTCTTGTGTTTGCTTTTTTTTGTTAAACAGTTTAAAATTACATAACTACTTAGGAATTAACTGGAAAAACTTTTTTTTATATAACGTTAAAAAACGACCATATATCTTGTTTTCGTATATGAAATAAACGTGTTTTTTTCTCAGAATGCGTAAGAGACATTCACAGTCATTGCCTACGAGTTTGATAAGGCTTCGTTGGATTTTTCCTGCTATGCTTCTTCCAGGGTACAAACAACCCAAATATATTAAAACTGTTTTCTGCTTTTTAATTACAATTTTTTTAATTTATTTATTAATTTATTTGTTTAACCTCCAAATGTGATCTGCTATATAATATTGTATAAGTTTATGTGGAGTAAGTTATGAATCTCATGATATCCAAAGATATGTTTAAAATAGAAATATATAAAATTTTAAAAAAAGTTAAAAAAAAAATGATTTTTTTTGTATAGGTTTTACTTTTTATAATATTATATATAATAAATAGAATTTTTGGATCTCATGGTTTTATAAAATTGGATCAATAGGATATCGTGTCAGTTCCTTGATAATTACACATATATACAATGTAGAATGTAAGTAGAAAAACCGTGAAATTCAAGTTTTAAAAACGCCAGATTCATAAAGCGACCTATTAAGCTTGTTTTCATATATGAAATAAAGGTTTTTTTCTAGCAACTTTCAAAATTAACGTTTTTTTTTCTCATGGAGTTTTTACGCAAAAAACACGCGATTGTGCTATGTGGGTATTATCTTCGAGAGGTAAACTGACGTTGTGGGATCAACATAAGTTGACGTTGTACCACCTTATCTAATCAGCTTGGTAGCAATTAGCTTCGACAAATTAAATAAAAGATCTAAAAAGTCTAATTCGGTTTGGCGATCCCCAACGGTTGGACCTATATATTATATCTGCATTATATAAATAAGGTTTTGCAGTTGAAGAGAACCCAGAGCACAGGTCAAAACTTACGAAAAAAAGTTACAAAAAAAAAACTAAACTCAAAATGACACAACGTCAGGTTAGTTCGAAATTGAAGGTTTTTCAAAACCATAGGTAATTCCTAGTACAACATTTATCACAAATTTCTCAAAGTTAATCCGTACCAAGCTGGTAGTGTGTATCATAGATGGTTTCTAGTACATTATTTACTACAATGTACCAAGGTGGCACAACGTCAAGTTAGTCCTAGATTGCATTTT
This sequence comes from Oxystoma pomonae, assembly GCA_963921995.1. Lineage (NCBI taxonomy): Eukaryota > Metazoa > Arthropoda > Insecta > Coleoptera > Brentidae > Oxystoma > Oxystoma pomonae. The sequence goes on from OY998166.1 coordinate 48,768,738, forward strand.
TTTTGAAAAATTAAGAACAAAATTGAAATTTTTTTATTTATATCTCTCGAAGCTAATCCGTACCAAGCTGGTAGTGGGTATCATAGATGGTTCCTAGAACAATATTCATCTCAATGTATTTAGGTGGCACAACGTAAAGTTATTCCTAGATTGCAATTTTTTTAAAATTAAGAAAATATTTTAAGATATTTTATTTACATCTCAAATTTAAAACTAATTCGTATCAAGCTGGTAGTGGGTACCTTAGGTAGTTCCTAGTACAACATCTATCATATTGAATCTAGTTGGCACAACGTCACTTTAGTTCGAAATCGAGGGTATTTAAAAAAAATTAAATATTTTTATCTAAATCTTTCGAAGCTAATCGGTACCAAGCTGGTAGAGCGTGTCATAGGTGGTTCGTGGTACAATATTTATTACAATGTATCCAGGTGGCACAACGTCAAGTTAGTCCAAGATTGCAATTGATTTGAAAAATTAAGAACAAAATTGAAATTTTTTTATGCATATCTCTCGAAGCTAATCCGTACCAATCTGGTAGTAGGTACCATAGGTGGTTTCTAGAACAAAATTTAGCACATTTTATCCAGGTGGCATAACGTCAGGTTAGTTCGAAATTAAAGGATTTTTAAAAAAATTATTAAAAAATAAATATTTTTATTTAAATCTTTCCAAGCTAATTGACACCACGTTGGTAGTGGGTACCATAGATGGATCCTAGTTGAACAATAATGTGAATGTATCTAGGTAGCACAACGTCAGATTAGTCCAAAATTGCAATTTTTTTGAAAAATTAGGAAACAATTTTAAGATTTTTTTATTTAAATCTCTCGAAGCTAATCCGTATCAAGCTGGTAGTGGATACCACAGGTGGTTCCTAGTACGAAATTTATTACAATGTACCCAGGTGGCAAAACGTCAAGTTAGTCCTAGATTGCAATTTTTTTGAAAAATTAAAAACAAAATTGAAAAATTTTTATTTAAATCTCTCGAAGAGAATTGGTACCACGTTGGTAGTAGGTATTTTAGACGGATCCTGTTTTAACAATTATGTGAATGTAACTAGGTGGTACAACGTCAAGTTAGTCCAAAATTGCATTTTTTTGAAAAAATAAAAAAAAAATTTAAGATTTTTAACCATTTTTACCATAGGTAAGTCCTAGTAAAAAATTTGTCACATATTATTCAGGTGGCACAATATCAGGTTAGCTCGAAATTGAAGGTTTTTTAAAAAAATTATAAAAAAAAATAAATATTTTTATCTAAATCTTTTGAAGCTAATCGATACGAAGCTGGCAGTGGGTACCATGGCTGGTTCCTAGTAAAATATTTGTCACAACGTACCTAGGGGGCATAACGTCAAGTTAGTTTAAAATTTGTTTTTTTTATTGAAAAAAAAATATAATCTCTCCGAGCTAATGGGTGCCAAGCTGGTAGAGGGCACCATAAGTGGTTCAAAAGCAACATGTAGCCCAATGTACATGGCACAAAGTGAGGTTAGTCCTAGATTAATTTATCAACCTTCCCTCACTTCCTACCAACAGTTATTGTTTTTTTCAAAAAACAAAAAAGCACTGTTTTTTCTTTTTATGCTTTATTTTCCTTAGTTTGATACCCCACTAATCTAATTATAAGACGAATCTACCAATCTCCCCTCCTCCGAAATTTATTTTTTTTTCCAAAAACTGAAAAAAACTGTTTCTAGATATAACGCAGTTTGATATGCCACAGGTCATATTTAAATGAACTTTAACCAACTTACCCGAATTTAACCAATTGCCCCCCTCTCTACTATTTTTTTCCCAAAAACTAATTAAAAGCCGTTTTAAGATTCTCCCGAGGTTCCCAAGCACCATTCCATTCAATTTGATACCTCACAAGCCATAATATGGTAATTGATTTTTTTAGCGCATCCCCTCCCTAATTTTTGTTTTTTTTTCAATAACAAAAAAATAGACTGTTTTAGAATACACTAAGCATCTAATTAGGTACCTACAGCACATATTTTGATCTGAGTCGGTTAATTCGGAACTCTCATATTATTTTTCATAATTTTGTCATGTCCAACAAAACTACCTGTCTTGCCCACCCATTGCGACATTTTCAAAATTTGATAGCAAGATCAATGAACATTTGCGTAGCGAAAAATATTTCTACAAAATTTCGTTCATTTTAGAAGAAAAATAAGATCAGAATTGCATTTTTTAAAAATCACACAGTATTTGTTTGGTCCCCTGTAATATTTCGCAATCCAAATACCAGTACCAAGCCAACTTTAAGGACGTGATTCTACAGCCCATTGTAAATTTAATTGGTAATTTTGATGATGTGTGATAATATTATCTAATTGTTTAATCCCAAGAGTGCCAGAAACAAAATTTAAATGATTATGTTGCTTACCGCTACACAATTTTGACGTTTTTACTTTTGAAGATATAAAGAAAATTGCACTTTTTGTTAAATTGAACAAATAAGACCATTCTAGCTTCACAATATAGAAACCTAAGCGAGTAACCCACAAACAAAGCACTTAAACTTGAGGCAACCCTAAACCATTGGCGTGGTAAAGGGTTTAAAAAAACTCAATGGAAAAAAATATTTTTTTTGCTTAATTTATCAGCATAACATTTTTTAAAGGTTAACACAGAAATTATCAAATTACAAAATTAAAACCCATTACACTAACATACCTTGTTTACAAAAGTGACGTAAAATTTAGACATAATACCAAATAGGTACTTTAACCCATATAATCCTAATAACTTAACACAATTACTAACATATTATACTTGGGTTACAAAAATTTTAAATCTAAATTTTTAATTTAAATATCGCAACAAACTTTGTATTGCTCCTTTATGCAGCAACATCAAATAATGCAGTGAATTTACCGTGCACTGACGAATCTCTACTACAACACGTAGGTACAACGAGCTAGATATCAAACTATTATTTGGACTTCTGGCCAAAATGCTGACTTACCATACTTAATTGCGACAGACTACGGATAAAAATTAGGGATTGTTGGCTCTTTTGAGCCCATATACAAAAATAAGGAAATTAGTGCCTTAAAAGAGCAAATTTCTGTTATTTTTTGTTTAAGTAAGGTTTTCTTCACATCTGTACACAATCATTTTCTTGATTATCCATCATTATAAAGAAAATTATTTAGACTAAACAAATAAGAAAAAAGTATAATGGATTTGGCTTTGTTTCTATTACTGAGTTCCTCGAACACAAAAAATAATGTTTATCTTGAGTAAAATAGCCACACAGAAAAGTGCAATATTTTATTTTCTAGCTTGTATCACCACTGATAGGTTGAATGACTCGAAACCCTAACTTATTTTTTTTCTTGGAAATTCGCTTATCCGACAGTAAAGATTTTCTTGTAATTATCCAGTTATCGTTTTTGATCTAGGAATTTTTAAATATAGCTAAAATACTCTAAAAGAATTTCATCGGTAATTTTAATGTTGTTTAGTCCCAAGACAGAAAGAAACAAGATTTAAATTATTATTGCTTATCACTACACAATTTTGACGTTTTTACTTTTGTCGATAGGAAGAAAATTGCTTTTTTGTTAAATTGAACAAATAAGACCATTCTAGCTTAGTTCACAATATAGAAAACTAACTGAGTAAAATTAACATGTTTGTTTTCTACAAACAAAGCACTTAAACTTAAAGGAACCCTTAAGCACTGGCGTGGTAAAGAATTTGAAAAAACACTAACATACCTTGGTTATAAACGTTATTTAAAATTTAGACATAATACCAAATAGATAATAAAGTTTCCAAAAACACTGTTTTTGGGTGATACTTTAAACCAATTACTAACATATTATTATACCTGGGTTACAAAAAACTTTAAATAAAATTTTTTTCATAGAACTGAATGGATATACTATAGTTTCCAAAAGATACTGGGTTTTTTTGGTAATACCATAATCCTAATCACTAAAAGCTTAATAAAGTAAAGTTAAAGTGTTTTGATATTCCTGCATTAATTAGTAAACTTAATTCTTTGGTAATTTTATTAAGAATTAGTAAACTTTACATATTAAAAAAAAACTAATTTAAATTATCGAGGTACCCATGTAGACTCCAAAATGAAATTTAAAAAAATAATATCAAATGTCTAACATCTAGCGAAATTTTAAAAAGTGTTTCAGTTTTCAGTTTCAGTTGCAGTTGTTTTTATTTTGACAATTTTGATTACATTTGCAAATATTTAGGCATGAAAGTAAATGCATACTGTAAGCTGAATCATTACAAGTTAATTCTGTAAGTTTGCTAATTGACGAAGGTGTATAATTGATAAAAAGGTTTACCGTAACTTGGATTTTGAACCAATTTATTTTAAATTGGTACTAAGCAAAAAGAAGATACAAGTTGTTAGGAATCATGATTAAGTGCATCGATACATTGCTAGTAGGCGATTAAAAAAAAATCATAAAACGGTACTATTTTTGCCCTATACTAAATTTCAGAAATTAATTTTAGTGCTATTTACTTAAGAAGGTTTATGCAACATATATCTATTGATTTGTACTTAAGTTGGGTTTGTGTAACCGGCTACTTTATATGGTAAACAGTGATCAAGTCATTGAATAAAAGTGGACGCCTGTTAAAATTATTTTTTTTGTACACCCGAGGGGTTTTTCTAACATCATGCCAAATTATATCAAAATCGGGCAATAAAACCATATACTTTTAAAAAATGGATAAAAAAATGGTCTAAAAATTACAGAACCCATACGCAAAACTCGACAAGGGGACACAACTGGATTGACAATAACTAACTTACTGGGAAAATCAACATCATATCGAAAGGAAAGAAGCAAAGCGAAAATTCAAAGAAACAACATTCATCTTGAGGAACCAAAATATATTTTCTCAAACAAGCGCCAACATCAAGGATATTTGGAAACTCACACTCTTCGGAGGTAACAGATTTCGATTGCGAAACAATGGAACCAACCAACCAACCAAGTAAAACTTCATGGTTCACTGGACACACGGTAGTATATAAGATTAGATAGTCTTAGATTTTGTTAGTATTCACCTGATGACGATTGCAGATACATAAGCAACGAAACGTTGTGAAAAACTAAAAATAAATACAATGAATGTTAGAAAAATGGCGATATGTCACCTAATAGTCGACACATAAATGTAAAATTTAATAATAATAAAAGGATATGTTTACATTTTTGGATCTCAAAGTAATTAATTTTACAAGCATGTGCTTTTATTCTAAATTTCTTAATTTTTTTAAGTAGGCTGCTGTTACTGGAGAGATTGTCTCTAGTTTTTGCGATTTTTACTAAATAATGGCTCAAAAAATATACACGATAATATCAATGTGCATTTGAACTGGTTACTAGTTTGGGATTTTCATTTATAACCCCCCAGGTGGTGTCGCAAACGAGCCAAAATTTTAAAATCATCAAGCATTATTGGAATAAGCTGGGAAATAAAACATTTTCGGAAAATAATAACAGCTATTAAAACTCATTACCTAGCTATATTTGTAGCTGTTTACCATGATAAAATAAATAAAATCATAAACTATTTCCTGGTTGTTTAATCAAGGTTCAACTGCGGGTTTAACTGAACTTGGTTCAAGGATGAACCTAATTCAGGTTTCACCTCCGGTTGCTTAATCAAAATATGAACTCAGTTCAGTTAACTGAAGCTCAACTGTCGACCTACATTCTTATTAAACATAACTTTAAATATTTTGTATTGTTTACAAAAGCGGGTGATTTTTTTAAGTGAAGGAAGGCTAAAAAAATAAATTTAAAAAAGAAAGCTCTGCCAAATTTGAGATAATGGAGGGGACTATAATAGTTGGCCTAGCAAAGCAATATACCTCAAAATTAGAGTGTAAAAAACAGGGGCAGAGTTTAATAAAACTAATGCTCGTATCCACCATTGAAAAATTCCTTGATTAGGCCTTAATCGTGATTAGTTTCTAATCGGTGTTTAGAGTGTGGTATTTTACATTGGAACTTATTTTGCCAAAACTCATTCCAAACTCCGATTAGTGTTAATCATGATTAAACCTTAATCGTAAAATTTTCACGGTCTTGGTGGATGTGGACATAAGGATGAAACTTACAAAAAAATATGAAAACCTAAAAACAAGACCAAAGCAAAAATTTGAAACAGAAATAAACCATGCAAATATAATGTGTACAGGGAGATTCTTCATATTTCCACCCCTCATTGCCCTTAGCACCCTTATTATTAAATCTGGAAAAAAAATTATATACAGAAGTTGCATAATTTTCTGTAAACTTTCAAAAGATGTTCTTAAAAATTAGCAGCTGTCATCACAGCTGTCAAATTTTGACATTAACTTCTTTAGTTTAAATAAAACACAATTTAGAATGGCCATTTTGTTTCTGATTCCAAAAATATATAATGTATTGGATTTTTCTTGGTTAGTTCTCGATTAAAGGAAAAATACTTTCCCATTGAACGAAGAACCACCTAAACTACGTTTACTTTTTACTCGAGAACCTTCCAAGATAAACCCAACATATTGCATATGTTTGGATTTGTATGGGGAAAAAGCACTATTCTAAATTTTAAAAAATATACAGAATGTTTTATTTAAAATAACGAAGTTAATGTCACAATTTTACAGTTGCAATGACAGTTGTTAATTTCTAACGACGACATTTGAAAGTACACAGAAAATTATGTAACTTATGTACATAAAACTTTTTCCCAGCTTCAATATAAGGAATTACGTCGTACCTAAGTGCCCAACAAGTTTTTTTTGTAAACGCAACGGGTAGCCAGAGTCTATAAATTACACCCACAAGGGTGCAAAAAAAATTAAGAAGCAACACAAAAAAGACTTTCACAATAAAAAGTATTTGATCAACACCTTTTAAATTTCCACTGGTCTAAAAAAACCCTCAGCGGTCATTATAGAAAAAAATAAACATTGACTTAATTGACTTACTTAATTACGGGCTTACTGGAATGAAATTATACTATTTTATTTTCAAAAGGGTCTTTTAAACTATAAAAACATTTTTTATGTATATATCTTCTTCTTTTAATAAAAAAAACTACTTTTTACCCTCAAAAATTGGCGTTCAAGTAAACCAGGTTCAAGAGCATGGAAAAACTCCAGAGGCGCCAGTTGGTGTTGGGCAGGGGGGGAGGAATTGCCCGCCTCCCCTGAGTATTCGCACACAAAAATCAATGAAACGTGTGTAAATAGTTTGACCTGGACAAACTAGTTCACGAATTTGCTGCAATAATGCATCGCCGTTACTCACTAAAGTGCAGTTAGACTGTGGTAGTGTAGTCGTCGTTGCATTGCAGCTGTAGTGAATTTTTTTCCATAGATAATTCAGAACACACTTTTTAATATAATTTTCCTTGTTTAATGTTTTAAACAAATATTGGTGATAATAGACCCTCTTGCAAGATTTTTGAACATGTTAAAAGATTCACCTTACATATTTCTTTTGTATTAACCGAGAAAGTTCCTTTTTTTCTTAATATAAGAGGGTTCATTGGATCCCAAAGATGGACAAAATAAAACTTGGGGAAGAAAAAAATGTGGTAATTTTGTATTTTCATACATATATACAGTCAATAGTGTGTTCAGTGGTATTATCGATAAATTAACAAGGTATTATACTAGTTATATCTGATCCGCTGATTAATCATTCTCGCCTATTATAATTGCGAAGAAATTAGAGCCTTTTTTTTCAGTGACAAAAAGCGCTTACTTTTAGCATTACTTTGCTTGCATGGACAAATTATATCAAATAATTTACCTTCTTAATCTTATATATTTCTTTAGTAATAACCTTTAGAAAAGTTACAGTACCGTATTATCAGCGGTGCACGGTGATTGTAGTGAAAAAAACTCACACAGAGATAGGTAGATATTTTCGGGCGCGCATGAAAGAGATGGCATGAAAACACCAACGTTAAGCATGGGAGTGATTTCGTGGAAAAGCATACAGTAGATCTTTGCAATAAAATAAAATGAAGAAGGTATTATATTTACCTATGCCCCATCCCCTGACCAACCGATGTTAATAATATTAATGTTACCTACAATAGGAAGTGGCGATACAGTAAACCTTCCCTCCTTCATTTTTTTACATTAAACTATTCATTTTCTAAAATTTATCGGTACATTTATTGGTAAATCTCTAATTTCACTACATTGAATATTTTTTAAATCAAAAAATATAAATACCTATAGCCTTATACAGACCGCTTCATGCTACTGCGAACATAGGCTGGAAGAAGTCCAATTTGCCAGTGTACGTACATGCAGGGACACGGCATACCTATCAGTGGAGCAACCAACACTCAGGCTTGCGATCGCCATGCGCCACCGTTCGCGGCTTGTGTTTAGTATGCCTCTAACCACGGTGCTATGTGGAGTGTAGGCAATGAAACCGGAACTTTTTTGAATATTTTCTTGTTTTTTGTCACTGATAAATTAAAGCGTTTTATTTTAAACTGCTCAGATTAATCACTAACAATGTTTTACAATGAAAATAATAAGGAGAAACAAAATAAAAGCAAGTTCTCAAAATAAAATAGTACATTCTAAAAACCAAAAAGATTCTCCCAGTTCAAAAAAAGTTAGAGCAAAAGATCGAAAAAGTCCTCCTTGCTCGGCTAGACAATATCCGCGCCTATTATAAAAACCCCTTCTAACGTTTCCAAGCATGTTAGGGGTGATAGTTTGAAAAGCTTCTTCAATTTTAATCGGAAGTTCTTCCAATTAGCCTTTTCATGCCCGTAAACTTTATTTTTGATATAACTCCACAGATAGAAGCCATTAGGAGCAAGATCGGGGATCGAGCTGGCCATAAAATAGTTTCCAGTGTACTTATAACCCGATTAGAAAATTCATTATCAAGATATTCCCTAACAAGGCCAACATTGTTAGTGAGACAACCATCTTGTCGAAACCATAATAGGCTACTGCAGTAGATCCAAGTATCTAGGACCATTCAAATTGCCCTAAATAAAAAATGGCCCAAGCCCAATTACGTGTTCCCCTACAATATCCCCCCAAACATTTAAAAAAAAATACAAATGCAAATTTTCCGCCGACCAATATCGAACGTGTGTTGGGTTATGACGATTCAATAATGGAAAAGTGCTTTGATCTGTGAAAAGAATAGATCTCAGAAAGTTTTCAGCACAATTAGCCCTTTCCATCATTGTTTCGGAAAATTCCATACGACGATAGTTGTCCTCGGGAAATCTTTGATGCGTTTTTGACGCTTTGTAAGAACCATAACCATTCTTTTTGAGAATACGGAAGACAGTGGCTGAAGACGTATCAACTGCTTCGGCAATTTGGTAGCTAGTTAACTTTCGATTTTCCTCCACTGCAGCGCAAATCATCACACCTCGTACTTCTTGCTCGTCACCATAACCATTCTTTTTGAGAATACGTAAGACAGTGGCTGAAGACGTATCAACTGCTTCGGCAATTTGGTAGCTAGTTAACTTTCGATTTTCCTCCACTGCAGCGCAAATCATCACACCTCGTACTTCTTGCTCGTCATTCAAAACAAATCAACCAAACTTTTCAAAATTCTGCACAAACCTATGAATCGTTGATAAACTAGGGTCTGGGTGATTTATAAAATTCTCCAAAAAAAGTTCTTGTCTCAATGGTCTGCCTTGATAGTACCATTTAACTATCTGTACTTATTCGGCAACTTCGTAGACATCCATTTTTATATTTAAAAATGTATTATTTCACTTAAGAACTTACCAATCTGTTTCTCGAGCAAGGCAGAAATAAAACAAAATAATAAAAACAAAATAAATTACCAAAAGATAACACACTGCAGCGTGCTTCGAATCCACCTCGGTCGTACGGCACGGTGAGTAAATTGCAATTGATTCCCCCTATGTTCGCAGTAACCTGAAGCTCATTGTATAGTCAATATACATACTGCAATACCTACAGCTATGAAGTGGAGGTGACCAAACTTTTTATCTCTAAATTTTTCTCTTTCATCACTCTATCAAAATCTATTTTTATTACCCATAAACAAAAACTTAGTAGGTACCAGCTATGTAGTAATCTAGAACACTATTTTTAGCCATCCATACTATTGTATAGGCTAATGGGATCGGCAAAAAGAAAGACCTAATTATAAAAATTTTTGATGGTGTCTGTCGGTCTGTTTGGGAGACAATTAGGCAAAATCCACTAAACCAAAATTTTATGAAATTTGGAAAAATCGCCACTTATCCCCCTGACTATAATTTGTTGTTTATCTATACATATATTAAATCTAAAAAGACCATTTCTGTACATTGACTTTTTTTAATATTTTATTGTTTGACCAAGCGAGATACCAAAAATGCAATTTTCACAATTTTTGTCTGTATGTATGTCTGTTTGTTCCAGCATCACGTATAGACCGCCCAGCCGATTTTGATGGGACTTTCACTATTGCATTCCTTGTGTTCTTAGGTAACACAAAAGCGTTTATTTTATCAAAATCGGTTTACAGAAACAAAAGTTATGGCATTTAAAGGAATAAAAGCGGGAAAAATGGGTAAAACCCCAAGCAAAGCGGCGCGGCGCACTGTGGTCAGTTTGTCGTACCTGAACGATCAAAAACCCAAATATACAACTATTTCCTATATTATGACTGAGTGTTACTGCTACTGAGTGTTCGTAGCACTGTGTGTGTTGGTATTTCTTTACGAATATATATATATGTTAAACTAACTGACTTTTCGATGTATTTTTCTCTGATGATGAGAATTGGACTTCTCGAAACAAATTCACTGCAAAATAGTGTAACGGTCGTTACGTTCTGTACGGCGTAAAAATACCCCGTTCTAATTTTCAGTTTCCAATATCTTTAACGCTAACCATCAAATTTGGGACATCCTGTACATAAAAAGCTAATAATAATAATTTAACTACATCTACATTAAATATTATGTTGTATAATAAAATGGTTTAAACTAATTATTGGGGTTATTTCCCACAGTTTTCTTAATCAGTAAAACGAAAAAATCATTACAGGTCATAAAAGCATCAAACTTATTAAAATACCTTTTACATAATGCACAAAGTTCTAAAATCACATTTTGTCAAAAAACTCAGTTGACATATGACATTTCCCGACTCCCAGTATCAAATTATTAAAGCTGCAGGCAAAAAATTATTATGCCAAATTAAACCATCAAAACTGACTACTGTACGGCGCTGTCTAGTGTGTGATAAAAGTAATATGTCTAGTGGGTAATATAAGTAATATTTGAGGAAAAATGTTCTTTAAAAGAGTTACTTTTAAACAGTTTTATAAAGAATTTTAGAAAATTACTCGTTTGACGTAGAAAAGGGGAGAGGGGTAATATACCGCCGCTATTTATTGTAGGTAGGTACCATTATTAATTATTAACTTTGGCTGGTCAGGGGATAGAAACATAAGTAAATATAATACTTTGTTCATTTATTGAAAATATCTACTGTCTGCATTTCCACGAAATAACATGCTAATAAAAAAAAATAACCATGCTTAAAGTTGGTGTATTCATGCCATCTCTTTCATATGCGCCCGAAAATATCTACCTATCTCTGTGTGAGTTTTTTTCACTACAACCACCGCTGATAATACGTTACTATAACTTTTGTAAAGGTTATTACTAAAGCAATATATAAGATTAAGAAGGTAAGTTATTTGACATAATTTTTCCATCCAAGCTAAGTCACTTAAAAAAAGGGCTCTAATATCTTCGCAATTAAAATAAACCAGAATGATTAATCAGCGGATCAGATATAACTACTATAGTACCTTGTTAATTTATCGCTAATACCACTGAACACACTATTGCCTGTATGTATGTATGCAAATACAAAATAACCACATTTTTTTCTTCCCCAAGCTTTATTTTGTTCATCTTTGGTGCCCAATCAACCCTAATTTTAAAACTAAAGCACTTTTGAACTTATATTGAGAAAAAAACGAAACTCTCTTGGTTAATACAAAAGAAATATGTAAGGTGGATCTTTTAACATGTTCAAATATTTTGCAAGAGAGTCTATTATCACCAATATTTGTTTAAAACATTAAACAAGGTAAAAGTAGGTATTGGGACACTTGGTCATGGGAAAATTTTGAAGACCGTGGGAACTTTTTGCTGATCAGGAATCCTTTGATATATGCCGCCAGTTGCATCGCCCTAATTAGAGGCACGCGCCACCTGTCACCTTTGCAGACACCTGTATCCTTTGATATATGCCGCCAGGTGCGACGCCCTAATTAGAGGCACGCGCCACTTGTCACAGGTGCAGACACCGGGTCCTTTGATATATACCGCCAGATTTTTGTTTATATACCTTTTAATAAAAAAGTGTATTTTATACAGGGATCGTACCGGCCATATACTGAACAGGTCAAGACCTGCACGGACATGGGGACTTGTTAAAAAGCTTTTGTAAAATGATGTTTGGATTAAAAATATGTTAAGAATTGCGGTTCATTCTCGGGTAGTTCCAACCGTGTGAGCGCTTCAGGTGTTTTCTACCTTTTCTTAATAAGTTTTTGTAAAATAAAGGTTATTCACGTCGGGCATTTTATTTTTGACAAACAGTTGTTAAATAATTAGAGTTTTAATCTAATTTTCCTCTTAATTTAGGCCGGCCGCCATAACGCCGTGGGCAGCGGATCCCTGGGTTCGAATCCCGGCTAGATGCATGAATATTTTGTGTTTTTCTTTAACTTTGCAAAAATTTCGCCAACACTGGGCATTGATCATGTAATGGATGGAAAGTCCCAGTATAAAAAACAATCTCATATTCCTCTTAAAGATATTTCAGAACGACCACATCTTAATGCATTATGTAGAGGGGTTTATTAGAATAATTTAAAAATAAAGCGGTTTGAATTTTTCATTTAGTTCCAAGATATAGAAAAACTTGGGTATAACCTCTTAAAAGAAGGTCTAAAAAAAATGAAAGGTACTATTTTTCTTAATCTAAAAGTAGTGGAAAATTAAGTGAGGTACCAAATATATTATTTGTTCCCTATATAATATAATAAAATGGTATAATATTTATACTTTTCTTTATTTTGATTTTAAGTTAGATGTATTTGTGTGATAATAATAGAGGGGCTATTTCTTTATGACTTGCAAACAAAAGTTATTATGAAAATTTTTAGATACAAAAATCTAAAAAAATGCCTAAAATTACCTGATTACTCCTAAAGATGCCCTTTTGTAGGCATTAAGTAAGTTCAAGCATTATGGTGGCCCATGAGGGCTCATTATTAAAAATGTGAAAACTACATGGTTATAGGCTAGTACTATATACTACTACTTCTTATAATATTATTATATAATAATGATAGTTGACAAAAATTGAACTTTTAGGGACATACAAATAAAAATAATTTTTGGTAAAGTAAAGTTATAGCAATGAAATATTGCGTTCAATAGGTTAATTTTTAATTAATTGGTAAACAATATATTTTCCACCTATTAACACTCTTTTCACTATGGCGTGTAGTTCTTGTTTAAATCACTGGTAATACGTTTTTTAAAGCTAGCGATCAACTATGTATATTTGCTACGCAGTCTAGAAACCCCTGCTCTCGACAAAGACGTGCCAGGACTCAGGTAAATTCCTAACAGGACTTCATCATTTAAAGAAAATGTGCAGTTTTCAAAATTTTTGGAAACTGAAAGTAAAATAGTACCTATAATAGTAGAATACATCAAGTATTTTAACAAAATTTTTACATTATGGTGTATACTAGAACCCGAACAAAGCATGAGTAAATACTACTCAATACATTGCCAGCGCGCAGCATCACTCTCTTCCTCAATTCAGTTAGTACACAAAGAATTAAAATTTATATACTATATGCACTATTTATTATTAACATACCTAACTTTACTAAACTTAACCAAACACCTAGAATAAAATTGAGACACACAACATATAGAAAAATACAGTTATATTGAAAATGGCAATGATTTTTTTTTAAGTAGAATAAAAATTTACACTAAAATAGTCAGATGAGGTACATTATCTTAAGGTGGAATAGATTTTAATTTAAGGCAAGATAGTTTTTAATAACTCACAGTTTAACATCATTAAGTACTATTTACATTTAGTTTTGAATTTTGTTTGCGAAAATTCTTGTATTTTCTTGGTATTAATGCTGAAACACCAGGGGTGTAATAATAGACTCATAATTTGTCTTGTGTAAAGTAATAGTTTGTAGACATAAAGTTGTTTTAGCCGAAGAACTTTAAATTCTTCTTATAACAAATCCGTTGAAAATCTCGAACTTTTTAAAAAAGATTGTAAAAACTATTACTTAAAAATTAACTGTTTTAAGAAACAAAAAAAAAGGAAATTTAAAAGTTAATTTTCGTCTTAACGGTCTCTATGAACTACCAACTTCCATCCAAAGATTCTCGAACTAAGATTTTGGAATCATAAGATGATCGTAGTAAAACAGGCATAAAAGATGAGGTATAAGAAATGAGCAAGTGGTCTTGGTAAGAGAACAGACGTGAAGGAGCTGTACGTCCAGCTGAGCGAAATCTTGACAAAAAAAAGGGTGTTGGAATTTTCCGAACAGGATAGCGGTAAGTGTCCTTCTCTTTATGAAAAATTTTTGAAAAGCGTTTATCTGAATATAAGTTTAATTTTATACTTTTTTTTGTTACTCCTTCAAGTCGAAATTAATATAAATATGTAGACGGGAGAAATACGCCTTCTTTAAGAAATTAAGCCCGACGGATGGTGTTAAAGATTCAGAATCAGTCATAAAGATTTTGAAAAGTACCTAGAGATCTAGATAAATGTTGTGTATTATTTTTAATTTTATGACCCAACCGCCCTTAACATAAAGATGTCTTGTTTATTGGTTTTCTTGTAACCAATATCCTATTTTATCAAGTGATTTTCGACCTAAGATTCTGAAACCATTAAATTATCGAACAGTAAAACTTCTCAATAGCGCCCACTAAAAATTTCATTACATTACATGGGCCGTTTAAGGGAGTGACCGTTTTTGAGTGGGAAAGAAAAAACTAATTATTCATTATTAAACGAAGAAAACTTAAGGAAAGTAAGAGTTTTTTATACAATTTATTTATTATGCACGTAGTTGATAATATAAAAATTAACATCAAGTTATTTATACAATATCCAACCATTTGACATAATATTATTCACAACTACATTATGACAAGTTTCTATAGGTATTACTTATCAATAACATCAAGTTATTTATACAATATCCAACCATTTGACATAATATTATTCACAACTACATTATGACAAGTTTCCATAGGTATTACATATCAATAACTAACTTACGTGGTACAAAGTGAACAATTTATTTACATGCATGCATACATAACAACATTTTAAATCAACAATTAAGTTGGTCAGATACAGAGGAATCCAGGTTTTTTACAACGTCATTTTGAAGAAAATAATTATTTTCCGCACTTGATACAAAATTATTATTTAAGTCAAAAGTTATTTATTCCTATGCACCACCTAGGAGTAACACGAACAGCATAAGATATAACTTTTACGTTCCGGTATTTCATGGTCCTTTTTTTTAAATTGATATTTTCAAGTTTAAAAGGCGTTGCGTTGCGTGATTTTAATTTATAAATATAAACGACATCTTTTTCCTTATACTCAAGTATAAGAATGACCTATGCTTACTTATATTATTAGTCATGTCATTCTTTTCTTTTACGGCGCCGGCGTCTGACTACTGTTTTATGTTTTTATTCGTATATCTTTTGTGAAAACTACTGTTTTATGATTTTTATTCGTATATCCTTTGTGAAAAGCCCCAGAAACTGAGCTATAGAGTCTTGTGTAGATACGACTCATAGCCTTTTTTTTCTTTAGATATACATGAGTATAACTAGAATAGACTAGACAAAATTGACGCATGCATCTGCCTGTTTGTTGATTAATCTAAAGCTTTCGACACTTTCTGCCATGAGACTCTCTTAACAAAATAAAAGGCTATGGAGTACGTGGGAAAATATTCAATCTGCTAAAAAGTTATTTAACGGAGAGAAAACAACGAGTTAATATTGATGGAACTTAAGAAAAAAACCGTAAAGTTTGGAGTACCTCAAGGAACAGTCCTGGCACCTCTCTTTTTATTACTCGGGCTAAAAGGTACAATAGTTAGCTTTGCAGATGACACGGTACTGCTATGCAGGGCGAAAACTTGGCAAGACGTTAAAAAAAAAAATTTAGGAAGATTTTGTAAAATTAAAAAACTCTTAATATAGATAAAACAAAATATATGCAATTTACGTCCTATAAGATCAATCTTCCAAAACTCGGGAACCTAAAAATTGTGCATTACGTAGATACCAGAATCCTCATCGATAAAATACCTTGGTATTAAAATTGATAATGTATTGAGATGGAATGTACAGATAATATATTTAACAGGAAAAATAAGAGTGCTTCTTTCAAAATTTTCATATCTTAAGGACTTCCTTGATAAAGAGCATCTAAAAATATTGCACATGTCATTGGTGCAGAGCTATCTGACTTATGGAATCCTTGGATGGGGTAGTGTTGCTGAAAGTCACATAAAAAAATTTGTTAACACTACGAAAATCGTTTGTTAAAATAATTTATGTCAGAAATAAAACATTCCCAGCTGATAATCTTTTTGAAGAGAGTAAACTGTAGGACATGCGATAGTTATACTGTCTTGAAATCTTAAAAAATATCAAAAAAGAAAAACTAAATATTAATAATAATAATCAGATCAACAAGAAGCGACGCCGTCGCATGTTCAACAGTTACCCAAAAACTCATGGACAGAGAAGAATAATTTATTTTGCATCAAGGCTGTACAATATGCCTCCAAACGAAATTAAATCTTCAAACAGTCATATACAGATACTTAACAAGGGTAGGGAAGCTTTTAACAAATTAATAGGTCTTAAGTACTTAAAATTTAAAAAAGAATCTCAAAAAATTCTCTACTACTAGCGACTTATATATACCTTACATTGACATTAAACGCGGCTTTGTAATTTTAACCCAGATTCGACAAACTATCGATTATGACTATATACCTGACTATGACATTAAAGAACCTAATACCACACACAAGAACTTCCAGTGCTTCCGTGGTTACTACCAACGTTTATACATATTATTTGTAAAATTTTGTCTTATTCTTTACTTGGATTTTCTAATGCAAATGTTTTGAATAAACGTTCTTTTTATCTTATCTTATCTTAAATATATGTTTAATAAATCGGTAGTACTTATCTTTTTTTTGCTCCCAAAAATGTAATCGCGACCAACCCTTGTTTGTAGCGGTTTCTCTAATGTGTCCCTCAAACAATCATTCACTTAATTTATGCGTGCCCGTTAAGGTTTATACGCATGCTAATGTGAATTTTGTAAAACGTCTAAAAAGTGAAAACACATATAAACTAAGGGATTTTTTACAAATTACCGATGAGAAATTCTAATGTACATTTAATTTTCACACTTTTCTATACTTCAACCTGCTGTGTAGGTGCTTAACGTCGCGACAAAGCCGAGACGTAATTGGTAAAAAGCCGAGACATCATTGGTAGAGGTCGCGACGTAGGCGGCGCCGGCAGTTGGCGCCGTAATTGTAATGCACATTAAGGCTCAATAAGACATATACGAGATTATCTCTGTTATCAATCAATGACACAGTTACATAAACTTAAGAATTTTTAAAAATGTTTACAGTCGTTTATGTGTAAATAACAAACGACAACTTTTTTAAGACACATTTAGAGCAAAAAAAAAGGACCAGCAAACAAGGAAATAAAATTTTATTTTACTGAAAATTCACCAACATACTAATTATTTAATTTTTTAGAAAACACCGCTAGAAATATAGAGACAATTACAAATACGCAAAAAATAGACATTTTTATGATGGTTTTTTATATACTATGGTATGGTACGAGACAGAAGCATGCCAATAAGGTAAGGTTAGGTTTTCTAACCTTTTTACGTGATCACTCGCTGGTGTTAAATTTATTACACAGTAAAATATGCTGGCTTAAAATGGCACACGGGTCGTAAGGCCTATTCTGTCTTAAACAATTATCCTTAAAAAGATAGTCATTGGGTAGTTCAGCTCTCGTTATAGTGTTAATATTATATCTCTGATTTGTGGAGAACTTTCGTATATAACGCGGAATTTTGCAAAGAGGACTAGTTAACAACTAAACATTTTTGAAAATTCCCTTCATTTAAAAATGTTATTTTTGTAAATTTCTGAATATTTAGTTTTTTTTTCTGTTTAAAATCACACGGTATCTGAAAAGTTTGAAAAAGGGAAAACTACCTTTTATCGTACTTAAGAATAAGAATAAAACCGCGTCCTACTATGCCCCTCCCCTCTCTATCTAGAAATGGTAAAGTAGTAATATTTATTATTCGTAATAAATTAATCTTAAAATAAAAGTAAAATATAAAAGTCTTACCCATCAGCTACTTCTATGATCAATACCTCAAAAAGAGGTCATGTAATTTTTAACAAATAAGCCCCATTGGTATAAAATCCTAGCTAATACTCATGGCAAATACTTTGACATTATCAAATTAATATTAAACAATTAAACTGAAATACACAAATTCGTGCATGATTTCTTTAAAAACCATTTTTAAAATAGATGTTTAAAATTCTACCATTTGATTCCATTCAAATTGACAATTCCCACTTATTTTTTTCATACAAGTCTTTTCGGAAGACAATTTCTCATAAAACCCCTCTAAAATGATGGATTTACGCTTTTTTAACATACCGAAGTAAATCTTTATCGGAAAGCGATCTTAAGAAAATGTAGCGTTTTTTTTATAAAAAAATAAGTTATTTTACAATTGAAAATTTCAAATTTAAAATAGATTCAAAAAGATAGGGTAAACTGCCCCTAACGAAATATTAGAGGGGTCTTTTCAAAAATATGTAAAGAAATAAGAATAATTCCTACTTCTCTGAATAATTCACAGCATACTGCTAGAATTTATAGAATCTTAACACATTTTTATTTTATTAGTAGCAGACAAATTTCAAAAGTATCCAACCAACCAAACCAACTTTACCAACCTGTTCCCAATAAAAGATGCTTAGAAAACTCCTGAATGGGTCTGCTTTTAAATAAACAGTTCTTAAACGGACATTTACACATTTGATAAATCTTTAGAAACACCATTTCTGTACATTGAATTTTTGGTGTCAGGTTCTAACCAGACTATATAGGTACCAAAAATACAATTGTCAGAATTTTTTTTTAACTATTAAATCGGTTCCGATGGACGCCTGGATAGGCCATACGATTTATTTCATACAAACACCAGTAAGAAATTGAGTGTATATTTTTACACTCAGTTTACACCCAAGGTGGTACATATAGGTCCAGCGTTTTGGGTGTAAACTTTAAGAATTTTTCGAGTATTAATTTAACCTTTTTAAGAGTTTAAAAGAAACTTAACTTTGAGTGTATAATATTTTTAACACTAGAGATGGTAAAACTAATTAACCAGGGGTGTAAAGTAGCCACCCCCAGGAGCCGTTTGACCTTTTTTCTGGTGTAAAATCGCACTTTTATTTAAATATACCCCCGAGTGTAAAATCATCGTTCTTCAATGTGAAAGAATAACACTATGCAATGTAAATTTACCATTTATTAATGTAAATTTACAGTCAAACAAAAATAATTATAAGATGAGTTGTTTATAAAATTCTAGTCTACAATTTGAGGCTGGTGTGTATTAAATGCGTCGAGAACTGTCAGAAGCGTAATATTTCTGGGATAGTGAACAAGCGTATCACAATTACCAGAGAACACTTGCTACATGAGCGCAAACTCCAAGGGTTCTATTTCTAACTTTACAAGTGCAGCAAGTTTGTGATATTGGATCTTCTACATGTTCTTCCATTGTGCAGTCAATAAATATATTGTGTTTCATTGCATTCGTAAACCGTGACCATATTTGAGCTCTGAAGAGCTCCAGGCAGATGTATTTGCGCTTGCAGATTAAACTCATTGCCCTGGCGTTCATTGATGTCTTGGTGTTCGTTGGTGTCTTGGATACATCCTTCTTGCTCTTGATAAAGAACACGCTATATAAAAAAAAGGACACAATGTGTTTTGAAAAACGAACTCAATACCCATGAAAATATAGCAATAGTCATTCTCCATACTTTCTTTAATGGGTTATGTCCGGTAAGTACGATTGTGAACAGTCGTTCTCACTGGAGAGAAATGAGCCTGACATTTTAAGAAATAGAGTGTGTAAACAATATGGTAATCAATGTTTAAGGGATAGTGATAATTTTTAACATGCTAGTCCCTACCGAGGTACCTGCACAGGCGAAAATGCTAGAGTTATGACAATCATTTAGTAGGTAGGTACTAACCTCAGTATTAAACTTACCAACATTAGCTAACAAATGGCCTATATACTTTTATATGGCATGACTGTCATAACTTTGCCAGTCTAAAAAAAACTTTTTACCATTTAACCTTTAATGTAAACCAACAGAAGGACCAAAAACCCCAGAATGGCAAGACCGTTAATAAATTACACTAAAATTGCTGACTGTCGTAAAAAGTACAATACTAATCGTAATTTTAGCCACAGCCCAAAATAGAAGAAAAAAAAAACTAAACTTACCCAATTTTACAATTCCATCAAAGGCGGAATTCCCTTCTTTCACCAAGCACATTTTGCTCCTATTTTCGTGTTTTATTTGAACAAGGCACACAAAACAAAAGCATAAAGCATAAAACCGTTGTACCGTTGTGGAACTGACCGCCGAATCTTGAATAACAAATGACAGTTGCAGTGTGAAGCACGTATGCACGAATGATTTTTAAACCGAGCACTGGGTATAAAGATCACATTGCACGTGCACAGAGGAATAATTTTTACACTCTAGTTGAAATTTTTACCAGATGCAAGTTAAATTATATCTTTTTTTACCGTTTATGATGGGTAAATTAAACACCCTTTAACGAAAAAATACCAGGTTAAAAAAGGGTAAACTTCATTTTGTCTAAATTATATTAACACTAAAAAGGTTTCTTTACGTTTGTATGAATGGATATTACGTACTCATTAAAGATTTTAACATCCACACAACTATTCTTACACGGACGCCATAAAAAATGCCTTACTAAAATTCACCAAAAATTTTGACTGTTTGGGTGTGTAATTATAGTAAATAGTGTTTGATGTAGTGTTAAAGTTTACACTCGAGTATTTTTCCATGATGAAAATTCTTTTTACCCGCATAATCTTTTTTACTTTTTTCCCATTATTGGGAACAAAAGTTATAATTAATAATAATATTTCTGTAAACTTACCAACATTAGCTAACAAATGGCCTATATACTTTTATATGGCATGACTGTCATAACTTTGCCAGTCTAAAAAAAACTTTTTACCATTTAACCTTTAATGTAAACCAACAGAAGGACCAAAAACCCCAGAATGGCAAGACCGTTAATAAATTACACTAAAATTGCTGACTGTCGTAAAAAGTACAATACTAATCGTAATTTTAGCCACAGCCCAAAATAGAAGAAAAAAAAAACTAAACTTACCCAATTTTACAATTCCATCAAAGGCGGAATTCCCTTCTTTCACCAAGCACATTTTGCTCCTATTTTCGTGTTTTATTTGAACAAGGCACACAAAACAAAAGCATAAAGCATAAAACCGTTGTACCGTTGTGGAACTGACCGCCGAATCTTGAATAACAAATGACAGTTGCAGTGTGAAGCACGTATGCACGAATGATTTTTAAACCGAGCACTGGGTATAAAGATCACATTGCACGTGCACAGAGGAATAATTTTTACACTCTAGTTGAAATTTTTACCAGATGCAAGTTAAATTATATCTTTTTTTACCGTTTATGATGGGTAAATTAAACACCCTTTAACGAAAAAATACCAGGTTAAAAAAGGGTAAACTTCATTTTGTCTAAATTATATTAACACTAAAAAGGTTTCTTTACGTTTGTATGAATGGATATTACGTACTCATTAAAGATTTTTTCTGTCTGTTCTTAAATAAAGATTTTAAACGGCTCTATTCTTAAACAAAGCGTTTTTTAAACTTTTACATCTGGTCGATTTAAATATATATGCATATGAAAAAAGCAACGGGTATGGCCTTCCCAAATTATTACACAACTTAGCTATACTGTTTTGGTTTAAGCTTTAATAAACACCAATAATTTATTAATCTGTATATTTTAGTTTTAATAAATTATAAAGATATTACAACAGTTTGTACACTGATTATATAGTTGTAACAGGAAGTCAGAAAAAGTTTACACTTTTACATAAAAATAATATTTATAGATAGTTATTAACAACAATATAGTAACTTTTCTAAATTTATAAATATAATATTAATTTTCGAACCATTTTAAATATATATATATATATATTGAACTGACAGTTAAACACTTGGAAATTCGATAGATAAACAAAATTTACACACTACTTTTACATTTAAAATAATAGGAATATTTACTATTCTAATCTAGGTTTTTTAAATCCAAAGGGTACTGAGTCATACCCGCCGATCATTTTCCGTTTCTTAAAATTAACTCGAAAGATTTTACTCCTTTCTCTTGTCACAACCTCATGTTCAGCCGTTCTAAGAATACGCCGAGCAGTAATATTGACCTCCGGATCATCAAAAATAATCATATTTTTTATGTTTTCAAAGTTAATTAATTTTGATGCCGAATACGTCAATGAAATACCCTTAACCTTGCAAACAGTTTTCAACTCATTGTCGTTAGTTGACAATACCTGGTAGGCGTAACTTTTAGGACCAGTAGAGACAAAATCGGTAATATAACTTCCCGCACCATAACTTTCTAACTCGTTTGTCATATCACCGAGAAAATTACCTGTAGGCACCTCATATTCACCAATTTTAGAAAGGTAAAGAACACTATCCGTGTCATAGTATATGACACGATTTCCCAGTTTTTCTAAATAACTGTATAACTTTAACCTGGCCTGAGCAGTAGTATAAGCAGCCAGGCATAAGTTAACGGTTGAGAGTCTATCATATACTTCCTCCTTGTATTCCCAATTAACAACTAAAGTATTGTCGTTGATGGGTAAAATGGTGTTAATAATTTTTGAATAGTCTGTCATCACATGAAAAAACTCGTCGGGCTTATTAATTATTAAAGTTTTGGACTGGTTTTCTTGCTGCCCCAGCTTTGTATTATGTACGACGCCCAGGATTAAATTCAATCTCATCATGGATCAATTGAATACCTTCATGCTCAAAATATTCCTTATATATATCTATCTTTTTTTGTCTGAGTATCACACCCTGCAGGCCATCCCGAAGCATGCTGTTTAATTTTTAAAAAATCTGAAATATATTCTGAAAAAAGCCCCCCTGTTTTAGTTCTAGGATCATACTGACACACTTCATATTTCCAAATTTCAAAAATCTCTATAATGTTATATCCCAACTCTAAAGCCTTTTTTTACCTCGTTCATTACCCAAGTACCTGTCAGAGCTCTCGGTTCACTGGAATGAGAACATTCTTCACTGTGATCCATGTTTTTACAACATGTATAACAAAGTGAAAACATTAATTTATTATTCATTTTAATAGGTAGTAAAGTATGATAGAGGTTTTGAGGAGGTAAAATTGTGCATTTTATTAAGCCTTCAGTTGTCATTAAATTAAGGTCCTTGCATTCGTCACCAACAAATACTTTAGGATGGCCTATAGGATATTTTCCATATTTATTAACCCAAGGGTAGAGACTGCAAACATCTACATATTTGATTTTTTATCCTTCCCGAGCTTTAACCATTAATTTGGTAGGTTCTGTCCTACCACCAAAAAATGAATCTCTAGGATTTAGAGGTAAATTAAACATCATAGGGTGACTTTCTGTATATTTTTGAATGTTGTCATCATTTTTCATATCTCTTTTAAAATCACATTCCCATTTTTCAATAACCTCGAAACCATTTGAACGTAGTCTTAAAGTTTTTGCACACGTACTTTCATAACGTTGATCAGGTGTTATATTTGAGGGAACCGTTCTATTAAATTTAATGCAGCGCGGGCACCCGTGCCAGAAACAGCCGTGAAACTCAAAGATCTGGTTGGTTTCTTCGCAAAAACCGTCAACTTTTACCCCTCCCAAAACTATTTCCCTCCCTACGGCTGCGTTTTTAATTTTAATATTCCTTTCTTTTTCCTCCCACAACAACCGTTGTATGGCTATTTTTGATTGGTTATCGGTCCAGCGATAACCGTTTTTTGGTATAAGTCCTATAGTATTTGGCTTTAGATAATTCCGCCTGAATATTTTATTACAGGCAGAGGGCAGAGTTGTGGCCTCTGTAAAAGGGCAAACCCCTCCTTCCTGAATCATAAGATCTCGAAATTTAAGGCATGTTTGCATTAATATTTCCACATCAGAAATACTTTCTTTTTGAAAATCAAAAATATAATTTTTAGTAACCATCGAGGAATGCCATTGAATCAGTTTTTTACGTTCTTCATTCTTCAAATTATCAGGATCATAAAATTCCAAAGATGGTATACTTCCAATATATTTCTGATTTTCAACTGTATTAAATAAATGAGGAAAATATCCGGTTTTCAAATCGTCAAAGCCGAAAACTTTTGGTAATTTGGCCAAGGCCATAGGAAAATAGTTGAGGGAGTACAAGAAACTAACATTACCCGTACTCATTAAAATTAATTTCGTCCCACGCATTATTAGTTCGGGGGTCAAGTCTGATTTAGTTAAAATATAATTTAATATAAATTGGTGATCAAAACCTCCGCCATTATGAGCTATGACTATTACCTTCTTGAATTTCTTTCGTAAATTTAAAATATAAGCCATTAACTGGTTGGTGGGTTCATGGTTTAGAGTTTTTTGTCTAAAACCGCAAGTCTGACAGAAAAATGGGTTTAGTTCTTTTATACACCCTGAACAGCACTGTTTCAAAACACATAAATTTGGTTCATGTAATAAAGAACCATCAGATAATAGTTTTTCCTGTCTTGTCTCAAGGTCATAAAATATAAATAGGGTATCTTTTGCCGGTTTAGATTCATAAATAGGCATGAAACAAAGATGATCATATGGAACATGTTTGTTACATACTTTACAAAATACCTCACCGCATATACCCGCTCCGTGCTCTGGGAACACCTAGAACCTCAATTAACTGAATTGCTCTTTTTAACTGTAATTTACCAATATCCCTTAAAATTTTGTTATATTCAGGGTCTTTGTTAACGTATGCCATTGCTACCACTAACGCTCGAGGAAGGCATAAGTTATCCTTATTGTTAATACATACAATACTTCTCCTCTTTTTACACTCTTCAACAAATGTGTTATATGTCTTACCTCTACTCCTGATGTAACTCCTAAGCAGAAAGTTTCGGTATTTAATCCACACGAGTTAGATTGATATATGCTGGAAATTACCTTCCAGACGTCATCAACCTTCACCTCATCAACCCTTTTAAAACTAGACCAACCCTGCCCACGTGTAAAATCTTTCGAGGAAAATGTAAAACCCACAAGATCATTCGGTTCTAAGCGTTCAGTCCCCTTTAAGACTATGGTCTCTATAGCTTCTTTAATCCAACTGACCGGTTCTTTCTCGTTGGGGATGGGGGCTAGCTTGAACTCTAGGGTTCGCCCTTCGAGACCAAAACGGCGGATGGTTTTCACTACGTCTTTTACAATTACGTGTTCTCCATTTCTGTAATAAAAAAAAAGTTCACCTTTTAAAACTATAAACATGTAAAGAAATCTAATAATGTTTACTACAATGACGGATTAGCTAGTTGCGGATATTATCATTACAGATTTTTTTTATAAATCAGGAAAATAGCACTGTCAATACTACAATAAAACCGCAAAAATCTAACACACTATTTGCTAAGACAGCAATAACGGCAAAAAGAAATAACTTACTTTTCTGTTGTTGATAAAGTTGTTGTTGGATCTGATATTGTCCAAACGCTGTGGCTAGAGATGTTACCGCTAAGGCTGGTATATGAAGATTACGACCCGCCGCGCGCCGTCACGGCGTTTATACCACGTCGTTTGGGCTGCGTTCAGAAAGCCCACACACTAGCGTGAAAAACACACTGATGCGTGGTGTGTCGCCGTTCTATAAATAATATATAAAAACTGAGCGGCTTTTGTCGTTCAGAAAAGGCTGTGTGTCTACCGGTGTGCTTATTGCGTTGGGTTGGGTCTGATATTGTGCTGCAGCTGCTGTGGCTAGAGATGTTGCCGCTAAGACTGATATAGGCGGAATGAAGATTACGACCCTTTGTCACGGGTATTATACTAAATAATCTACACGCTTCACTTTCCTGCGATCGATCGTTCGCTAATAACGTTCATGAAGGACCGTGTTCATTGGGCTATTGGAATTTTCAGAAAAATTTTTTTTAGTTCCAGTAAAACTAAGCTATTTGGGTCAAAAAAAAGACCTAAGTACAAAATTTTGTGACGGTGTCTGTCTATCTGTCTGTCTGTAACACGATTACTCAAAAACCGCTTAACCGATTTTTAACAAATTTGGCACAAGAATTATTTCCCTTAGTTTTTAATGGGGGGGGGCGGGGGTTGGAAAGAGTGTAGGAGGGGGGATTAAACTTTTAACAAAATTTAAACTGGCGAACCATAGCAGCTAGCGATACGATACGCGATGCTCACAAGATGAATCATTACATTTTCAGCAAAAAATATTAAACAAATTTTTGAAAGAAAAAATTTGAAAAAAAACGATTTTTTTAAAACATTTTTTAAGGTTTTAGGGATAGCCTGTTGGCGCCATTTGGTTTTTTATTTTACTTTCAGATACCGTATGGAAAACATTGTAGATGAAGACCGTGTGAAACCGTCTCACCATAGAAAGAATATATACCATATAGGTTGTTTTTGCCTAAAATTTCTTTTACCAGCTCCAGATTTTTCTGTTAACGCTTTTCCTTACACTTTGGAGAATTGGAGGACTTGTCGATATATAAAGTCGGCATAGCCTGACTTTAATAAAGTGGGCACTATTTTTGACAGTTCAGCACGAAGTCTAAAAGGTTTCTGACTTTGTTGTCATCTAGACATGCTTATATTGTGCTACGCAAAAAGTTGACATAAATAAAGTTAATTCCGTCCTTTGTTAAAGGATGGCAAAAACAATAATGAAAGTCGACATTATTTTGATGGCATAGATGACATGTTTAGATAATAGCAACTTTATTAAAGTCAGGCTATGCCTGCCTTATATATACCGATATAGTTTTATTGGTAACCCTAGTTCCATATTTTTATTATATGCAAAAGAAATTAATTTGTCAGGAATATTTATTACATACATACACACACACACCCACCCGCACACACACCTATACACACATAATATTAATTTTTTAATACTTACAACCGTTTAAAGCGGTCACCTCCCTCTTACCGGTCAGTTTTGGCTTTTAAAAATAAATCTTATGGGATTTTTTATAATAAGGCACCCCTCGAATACCGAAACTCTTCTAAAACGGCCACGGTCACATGAATCCGTAACTTAGGAAAATTACCTGGAATTTTTACCCTTAATCACGATCGTCTCGACCTTTATGGGGATGTTTGTACATAGCCTGTACTTTATTACTGTTACTATTGGAAATATCGAAAATAGATAAAAACCGAATTATGCAAATGGATTTTTAAGTATAAATATAATTTGTTATAAGCTAAAATTTTATTCGGTCAAATTTTAACAGCACAAGACCAATCATGTCTCTGAAACGTAAACGTTTATCTCTTAAAAAGTTCGAAATCATTGCGGAAAGTGAAAAATTTGGTATCGGTGCTCGAAAGATAGCGGCAAAGTATTAGAAAAAAATGATATTCTAAAAAGTAAAATTGAACTGAAAAACAGTCCAAACAGGACTATATTATCTGGCAATGCCAAACGAAACTAAATAAGATAATATATTATTTTCTTTATAACTGTATTTTTCTATATGTTGTATGTCTCAATTTTATTCTAGGTGTTTGGTTAAGTTTAGTAAAATTAGGTATGTTAATAATAAATAGTGCATATAGTATATAAATTTTAATTCTTTGTGTACTAACTGAATTGAGGAAGAGAGTGATGCTGCGCGCTAGAAATGTATTGAGTAGTATTTACTCATGCTTTGTTCGGGTTCTAGTATACACCATAATGTAAAGATTTTGTTAAAATACTTGATGTATTCTACTATTATAGGTACTATTTTACTTTCAGTTTCCAAAAATTTTGAAAACTGCACATTTTCTTTAAATGATGAAGTCCTGTTAGGAATTTACCTGAGTCCTGGCACGTCTTTGTCGAGAGCAGGGGTTTCTAGACTGCGTAGCAAATATACATAGTGGATCGCTAGCTTTAAAAAACGTATTACCAGTGATTTAAACAAGAACTACACGCCATAGTGAAAAGAGTGTTAATAGGTGGAAAATATATTGTTTACCAATTAATTAAAATTTAACCTATTGAACGCAATATTTCATTGCTATAACTTTACTTTACCAAAAATTATTTTTATTTGTATGTCCCTAAAAGTTCAATTTTTGTCAACTAATATAATAATATTATAAGAAGTAGTAGTATATAGTACTAGCCTATAACCATGTAGTTTTCACATTTTTAATAATGAGCCCTCATGGGCCACCATAATGCTTGAACTTACTTAATGCCTACAAAAGGGCATCTTTAGGAGTAATCAGGTAATTTTAGGCATTTTTTTAGATTTTTGTATCTAAAAATTTTCATAATAACTTTTGTTTGCAAGTGATAAAGAAATAGCCCCTCTAGCGAAACACGCAAATGCCCTGTGAGTTATCACACAATTACATCTAACTTAAACTCAAAATAAAGAAAAGTATAAATATTATACCATTTTATTATATTATGTAGGGAACAAATAATATATTTGGTACCTCACTTAATTTTCCACTACTTTTAGATGAAGAAAAATAGTACCTTTCATTTTTTTTAGACCTTCTTATAAGAGGTTATACCCAAGTTTTTCTATATCTTGGAGCTAAAAGAAAAATTCAAACCGCTTTTATTTTTAAATTATTCTAATAAACCCCTCTACATAATGCATTAAGATGTGGTCGTTCTGAAATATCTTTAAGAGGAATATGAGATTGTTTTTTATACTGGGACTTTCCATCCATTACAGGATCAATGCCCAGTGTTGGCGAAATTTTTGCAAAGTTAAAGAAAAACACAAAATATCCATGCATCTAGCCGGGATTCGAACCCGGGATCCGCTGCCCACGGCGTTACGGCGGCCGGCCTAAATTAAGAGGAAAATTAGATTAAAACTCTAATTATTTAACAACTGTTTGTCAAAAATAAAATGCCCGACGTGAATAACCTTTATTTTACAAAAACTTATTAAGAAAAGGTAGAAAACACCTGAAGCGCTCACACGGTTGGAACTACCCGAGAATGAACCGCTATTCTTAACATATTTTTAATCCAAACACCATTTTACAAAAGCTTTTTAACAAGTCCCCATGTCCGTGCAGGTCTTGACCTGTTCAGTATATGGCCGGTACGATCCCTGTATAAAATACACTTTTTTATTAAAAGGTATATAAACAAAAATCTGGCGGTATATATCAAAGGACCCGGTGTCTGCACCTGTGACAAGTGGCGCGTGCCTCTAATTAGGGCGTCTGCCTGGCGGCATATATCAAAGGATACAGTTTTCTGCAAAGGTGACAGGTGGCGCATGCCTCTAATTAGGGCGATGCACCTGGCGGCATATATCAAAGGATTCCTGATCAGCAAAAAGTTCCCACGGTCTTCAAAATTTTCCCACTACCAAGTGTCCCAATACCTACTGATAAATAATATTAAGTGTGTACCAAAAAATATTGATAACTATTATCTGTAAAATATCCTGTTCTGCATTATCTATGGAAAAAAAATCACTACAGCTGAAATGCAACGACGGCTACATTACCACAGTCTACCTGCACCTTAGCACATTAATTTAGTGAAAAAAACAAAATTTTTTTGTACTCGTCCTTCAGTGCAAATTTAATTTCCTGAATTTCGATTGCAGATGGCATAATTATATGTGTCTCGCAGAATCGATGCTACCTTAACCTACTGCTAACTACAGTAAGTATTTTCTTGGTTTCGGTTGTTTACAAAGAGGGCGATATTGACATTCAATTCAATTCAATTTATTATTATTTACTTTGGCCTACGAAAGTAGGATGTAACATGACAATATGTGAAAAAAATTTAAAAAAGGATGATGTAAAAAAATACAGACACAACCTAATTAAGAAAACAAAAAAGCATAGCATAATCCTATTGGAAATATTAACACGCCAGGACAAATCCGTATCAGGTAACTTGCATAAGTAGCAGTGCGGAACGATACCTATTTGTGAGTGATTCAAAGTTGGAAATCAAAGTGTATGATGGTGTTTAATGATGTATGGGGAGCGTGACCAGTGGAACCACTGACGAGCTCACGCTGGTTACCTAGAGCGAAACATCGTTTAATCATTTCTCTTTTCGCTTTAGTTCTTTGTGTGTTCCTTGTGGGATGCTCATCCAGGTTTGAATTTTTGTTACTTTCACCCAAGATATTTTGGTTTTAAATTTATTTATACTAGAGAAGATTAGAGTAACTATAAAAGAGAATGAAATATATGGTTTCTTAAGAATTAGTTTTCATATCTATTCAGGTTTTCTTGCTTAGGAAATCTATAATTTCCTGTACATTGTAGAAGTTCTCAGAACTCAGTAACTTCTTTAGACATTTTTTTAATATATTTAGAGAATAATACTCAATGCTTTTCGGTAATAAGTTACATAAAGCACAGCCTGCGTATATGGGGCTCTTCTTATAGAATTCGTGCTTATTCATTGGCAATAACAATTTTGCTCCGTATCTAGTATTATAAAATTGATAAAAGTGTTTTTTTTGGATAGTGATCTTTCGTTTTGTGAATGTATACAAGTAATTTACAAACATAGAGTAATATCACTCTAAGAATCCTGTTTTCATTGAATGTTTGACGGTATGATTCCAGAGGCTTTAGATTGAATACTGACCTAATAGCACGTTTTTGTGCAACCATGACTCTTTCCATATGGGACGATTATCCCCATACTATTATAGCGTTTTCTTGAGGCCACAAAAACGGCATAGATTTGACAACACTGCTTTGCTATCTTTTTGAAATATCAAAAATATGTGGCATCACTAATGCCGGTTGCAGTGACATCGTGCAGTGTTCAGAACACGGTGCGAACACCATGTGAGGAAAAGTATAACTCATTAGGACTTATTAGGAAAGTAAAAAATTTCCGTATTCTTACTTTACCACTTTACATGTGTCCATTTATTGGCCGAATGTTCTATTAGACAAGTGGCCGGTGGTTATGCGGAACCTGAATTCCAATACTCCACTCGAACTCACTCAGTTTCCTTCGGCCTACCAAATTACGTGACCTTGGCATTTTCAGAATTCCGGCAGAATCTCGCTTATAAAGAAAAAAAACACAACTTTTTTGTTATCAGATAATAGGATTTATAAAATGTACAACCGTATCCAAAGAATTTTTCAAAATTTAGTGTGTATTTTTCAAAAAATAACAAAATCCAAACATTTTTGTTACAGATTTCTGTATTATCGACGAGGCTAATGAAAAAGCCAGGTAAGATTTTTGAGTATTGTTAGCCGTGTTTATTTTATTTCGGTAATTAAAGAGTTCAGCAAAAAACTGTCTGGATACGGTTGTGAGGAATTCAAAAATAAACATTCCTGCTAAATTTCAACAGATTCCGTTTTCTCGTTTCCGATAGTCTGCCCGGTAAAGATTGCCCCAAAAACAGCAAAGTAGTATTGTCAAATCTGTGCCGTTTTTGTGGCCTTAAAATAGTAATTGAGTGGATGTTGGCGAAGTAGTTTAAGCAGTTTAAAGCGTAAATATTTCGGTTCATTCTTTGGCAGAGCTTGTCTATATGGGGACCGAAGTCTAAATGTTGATCAAAAGTAATACCAAGTAGCTTGGATCTTTTTGAAAAGGCCAACAGATAGTTACTAAAGCTGATGTTAATGTTTAAGGGCTTGCTGCTTTTTGTTTGGAACTCAATGCAGTTAATAATTAGATTATTTAATTCACACCATCTTCAAAACTCCTTAAGAATTATATTTACTTTATCCAAAATGAACTCCCGCAAATCATTTACAAAAATCAAAAAATTCTCCCACATATCAAGCCATGTATGTATATCCATGATAGTATATATTTTTTGTAATATTCAAACTACATGCAGCGTATATCACTCTATGAATATTACTTATACGTATGTTTTCTTTATATTCACTGCATATTCAAATATGTTCAACTAAAATGGCCCAAGATTTTGATTATCCATGGAATGTGCAGAATATATACATTTTATGGATATAAAGACGTCTGTATATATTACATTTAACCAGAAATATGCAACCCAACTTTGAATTTTGGATATTCACTAAATATGTAAATAATATCCGTCCAATAAATATACATAGACGTACTTCCACTGCATATCGAGCAAAGTATATGAAAAATGGGCTTTAATTTTGAATACACAATTGATATGTAAATGTATTCACCCAATTAATATACAGAGCCGAATGTCCATTGGATAGCTAGCGAGGTAGATGCAAAACAGGTCACAATTATGAATATCTATCTATATCTGTAAAAAATATCGAGCCAATTAATATACATAGACGTATTTCCACTGCATCTCTAGCAAAGTATATAAAAAATGGACTTTAATTCTGAACATACAGTGGATATGTAAATGTATTCACCCAATTAATATACAGAGCCGAATGTCCACTACATAACCAGCGAGGTATGTGCAAAACAGGTTAATATTTTGAATATCCAGTGTATCTACCTAATACTAAACTAATATAAATAGGCGTATGGTACATTGCATATCCAGCAAGGTATGTGTAAATAATAAGCAAAAATTTGGAATATCCATTGGATATCCAACAAAATAGGTCAAAACTTTTTTTTTCCACGGGATATGTAAATGCATCCACCCAATTAATACGCTTTGCATTTTCAGCGGGGTATACGTGCAAAACAGGTCAAAATCTTGAATATCCACTGTATTTCCAGGGATATACAATATATGCAAATATATCAACTGAATTAATACACATAGGCTTATGTCCAATGGATATCCAGCAAAGTATATATTATGCCAGTCAGGTTATACTGTTATACTGTTTGTTAAGATGTAAAAATTATTTAATTTCCAAAATATATCTAGATTTCGCTACAAACGCTCTCAAATTATTTTTTTATTTGGACAGTCCGGAAGTATCCATTTATGGATGTCTATTTGCATGGGCTCTTTAATAAGTCTGCCCTCCTTCACATTGAATTGTAATTTAGTTCAATGTCATCTATTGTTGGTAGATGGCACTCGAATAAATGTGTTCCCTATGTAGCAGGTACTATTATTATCATATAAGACCGCAAAAAGTTCTCTAAACTGTAATATTTTGATAGTTATTATCAAGTATAGTATCAACATATTGGTGATACATTGATATATGATATAAATAACTTGAATTTTCGGTTTTTTGGATCTGTTTCTTATACCATGCTTATCCTTAGTGGTACACTTATGGATATGCTGTGTATATCAATAGGTGGATATACGCTGCATGTTCATAAATATCCACTGCTTATCCATATTGATCTATTTTTAATTACATAATCATATTCATAAAGGATATTCGCCAAATATCTGCATAGGTTATTCCATAATCGTATTTTAGTGGATGATTAATGCCTATTTGGTAGATATGCAGTGCATATATTCATGTGGATATGCAGTGGGCATTCGAAAACATGCCATGAGTATCCATCTCGTGGCGCCATACAATATCCATTAGGGATATTCATATTCACAAAGTGAGGATATATTGTGAATATTCATTACGCGGTCCTCTGTATCTATTTTAAATTATAAAATTATACCCATACATAATAAAGGATATCAACTAAATATTCATAGGTTATTCCAAAATCACACTTTATACGGTTAATATGCAGTGTATATATTCATGCGAACATGCAGTGGATATCCCTAAATATACCATGGATATCCATCTCGTGGCCATCTGGACATGTTTTGAAACACAAAATTATATGCATACAATATCCATGAAGGATATCCATATCCACAAAAGTACCCAGCAAACATGAATTAAAAACATAGTAATTTTTAAGCACTTGCTTTCCGAGCTGCCAATAACGACAAAGTACTAAGTAGGAAGTACTTAGTTAGTATTCATTTGGAATAACGGCCTGCTTCAGACCAGCATGTATATATTTAGTACAAAAAAAGTTGTACTTTTACTTTAATTTTTTTCTTGTACTTTTTTAATAATGGTAAAAAAATAACGGATAAGCAGTTTCAAAAAAATAAAAACTAAAAAAAAATAAAACAAACAACATAATCTTCTACTCTAATAGTACAGTACTTCCCCGAAAATTTAAAATTCAAAATATCCCATGGATAATCTAAATATCTCACAAAAGTCCCATTTAGGTCCAACCCCAACTCTCAACCCGCATAACTCCAGAAGAGGATAATGATTCTTAGATGTATCATCATATTTCCTAATCTTCTTGATAATAATTTTCAAGTTCATAGTTTTCGCTGTCTCTAGAAATATATCTAAAAGTAGTATGTTCTGTGGACAAAAAATATGTTGCGCCATCTACTTACGATAGATGCAAGCTAACTATTTTGTCACAAGATGTAAGTGTTTTGTGCAATACTAGCTGATTTTAACCTTTGTTGTACATGTTTGCCACAACTAATAATATGCATTATTTTTTCTGTACAAATTTTTACATGATTTTTTTTGACTTCCGGAAGTTTATTTTTTTTTGCTATACCAAAATGTTTTTAAATCACTTGTTTGGATATACTTAGAGAAGGTTTTTTTTTAAAAAAATAAAGTGCAATTTCTTGCTTTATAGAAAACAAAGTACTAAAATGTTACTTTTTTGAAATATGCAAAAATGATAAAAAAATGCACATCATTGCCGGTGCCAGCAGTTGCCAGCGGTCCAATTACAATATTAGTAAAGTACCAGTAGATCGATGTTTGGTAGGTCTATACATAATACACCGGTCTTAAATTAGTATATCAATCTGGTAACACAATAAGAAGCTTACTAGGAAATCCCAAGGATAAAACTACAGTTCTAGAAAAAAGTGAAATTTACGAAATTAGTTGCATTGATTGTGACAAAACATATGTTGGCCAAACGAGACGCTCTATTCAAACACAAAGAGCACTTAGCACACTTAAAATACGGAAGAACAGAAAAGTCAAGAAAACAATCATAGATTCGCATTAGGTAACCTAAAACTTCTAAAAAGTGTATCAAACAAAAGACTTTTGAATGCATATGAAAGTGTGGAGTTTAGTACACTTTATTCTTTGGATGAGGGGAGATAGGATTAATAATCGTGATCAATCTCAAATTATTAGTCTTATCTCCGCCCACTAAGGGATTGTATATAAGATAGAGCGTAGATTAATTTAGTTCATTGTTTATCGTCTCCTGATGATGCTAACGTTGTTAGCGAAACGCGCGTCGAGTGCAAAAAAAGTGTAGTTTTGGTTTGTGAAAAACAATCATAACTTTGTTTTAAAGCTATGATTGTTTTCCACAAACCAAAACTACACTTTTTTGCACTTGACGCGCGTTTCGCTAATAACGTTAGCATCATCAGGAGACGATAAACAATAAACTAAATTAACCTACGCTCTATCTTATATGCAATCTTTAAGTTGGCGGAGATAAGACTAATAATTTGTGATTGATCACGATTTATAATCCTATCTCTGGATGAAATCTATTTATGGATTTAATGATTTCCATACTTTCATATGCATTCAAAAGTCTTTTGTTTGATACACTTTTTAGAAGTTTTAAAGTTTTTAAGTGTGCTAAGTGTTCTTTAAAACCTGTTAAACATATTTTTTGTCACAATCCATGCAACTAATTTCGTAAATTCCACTTTTTTCTAGAACTGTAGTTTTATCCTTGGGATTTCCTAGTAAGCTTCTTATTGTGTTACCGGATTGATATACTAATTTAAGACCGGTGTTATTAAATACTTTTTGTAATCCTTTCGTATAATCAGGATTATAAGGAATTGATACAAATTTTGAGTCGCAGGTATCTTTTTGTCTAAAAAAAGTGGAATTCCGAAAGGTCTTTTGCAAAGAATGTCTATTTATCAGCTTATTTATTAAGCCTTCGTCGTAACCGTTTTCGCCAGCTATATTCCTAATCCTATTCTTTTCTGCTTCAAATCTTTCTTTTTATAAGGGAAAATTGACTAATCTATATGCTAGAAAGTGCAAACTTGCTTTTTAACATATAGATTAGTTTAGAAAAGTCAAGTGTGGCCGAGCATGCTTTTGAAAACAATCACAGATTCACATTAGATAACCTAAAACTTCTAAAAAGTGTACCAAACAAAAGACTTTTGAATGCATATGGAAGTATGGAAATCATTAAATTCAGAAATAGTTTAAATAAAGATAGAGGACCCATCCCGTTTAGTACACTTTATTCTTTAGTTGAGGGGAGATAGGATTATAAATCGTGATCAATCACAAATTATTAGTCTTATCTCCGCCCACTTAAAGATTGTATATAAGATAGAGCGTAGGTTAATTTAGTTTATTGTTTATCATCTCCTGATGATGCTAATGTTGTTAGCGAAACGCGCGTCGAGTGCAAAAAAGTGTAATTTTGGTTTGTGGAAAACAATCATAACTTTATTTTTTATGCTTTATTTAAGCTCTTCACTAAATTGATTTTTTTTGTTTCCATGTTTCCATGATATACATCATTCGGGATAGAAAAAGGAAAACAAATATTGAAATAGTGAACTAACTGTTCAAAAAACTGGGTAAAAGACAGATCATTGTGGGAAAACTCGTTAAAATTGAACGATTTAAATAAAGAGTTAAATGAATCATGAATTTTTTTTTTTAAATATTCGACGCTGTTCCAAATTGTCATTTAGTTTACTATACATGACGTCATTACTATAATATAATCAAAAGGCAAATAATTTCGGCCTACGTACGTCCCTTGGGGGAGGGGGCGGTAACAAAAGTTTTTTATGAATATCTCAAAAACTAAGACTTAAGAACGGTTTTCATGTCCAGAAAGCCAAAAATGTATTTGTTTTTGTTTAAAAGTGAATTGTAAAAAAAATGTTAAAACTTCAGCTTTTTCAACTTTTTTCCAAGTTAATTTTCTTTAATCTGGTTTTTTAGTTTGAATTCCGAAATTATATTTATTAACTTTAAAAATTGACCCATTATCTTACCTTTCTTTTGCTGCGTTTCAAAATATTTTCTGGTACAGATTACGCTACCCGTGGCCTTTTTAGCACTTTGTGCCGAAATATTAAATATATTAATAACAGCCATCCAAAAAGTGAAAACAAATATTTGTCGCTATATTGGCTTAAATTAAAAAATAAAAGCTTTTTGGTAGAGGGCCCCAATTCTTAAAATTAAAAAAAAAACAACATTAAATATTACTTAAAGCATATTCTAAGACCATTTGCAAAGAACCCTTACTCCTGAAGTAAATTTTAAAAAATTTACTTTAACTCCAATGAACTGCAAACTAACAGATCGTGTTTTATTAGAACAGAGGTCCTCTATTTTTAAAAGTAAAACAACTTTTGTATTATTGACGGGTTTATTTATTTAACAATAAGTTTTAAAATTAGTTAGACATTCTGCTCATCTACATCAATAATTTTAAAACATAATATATTTCATTTGACTTTGACTAACAAGATATTGGGTAGTTTACTTAGACGCCTACCGCTTTATCTTAAGAGAAAAGAGTATTTTCTTCTCTAGGGATGAAATATTTTTTTAAAAGGATATTTTCTTCTCTACAAAAGAAAATGTATGAAGGAGATACTATGGGTCGTTTTCCTCAATAGAGAAGGAATTATTTTCCTAATCGGGCATAAAAGGAAAAATCATGCACAAAACTAAAAATTGAGTAGAAAAGTAAAATCGCACGGAAAAGTACTAATTTTCGCATGATTTACCGTGCGTAATATTTTGCACACTCATATAAAAAAGTTAATTTCCGCACTAGAAATAGTCTGGAAAATACGCTTTCCGCAAGCGCTCGTAGGAAATAGGTATTTACCTATTTACGAGCAAGCCGTCAAGAGTGGAAAAGTCATTTTCGGCAAGAGTCAGGTACAATGTTTTTCCTACGAGTGTTTTTGTCCATCTTATTTATCAAAAAAAATGTTTTTAATACGCAAATAATTTATAATAATGCTACAAAGTGACACACACAATAGAATAGTTACATAAATCATTAAATTAGTCTTAAATATCTTTATTTTTACTAATACAAAAATCATGTGGAAAAGTAACTTTTCAGCACTAGGGCGGAGAAGTTCAACTTTCAAAATGAAATATCGTGCGGAAAAGTAACTTCTCCGCACGTTCGTAGGAAGAAATATTTACAAATCGGTATACACATAACAAAAAACTAAATTACAATTTTTTCCAAAATGTATAAATTTAAATTTTAAAATAAAAATAACAGTGTCCCTATAGATTTTTGTATACCACATATAACTATAAGATGATATAACACCTGCCCTTGCATTTCCCGAGAAAAATGCGTACCGATAATAACTCTCCCAATCAAGTTGGCCTGAATATAATCCAGAGACGAGGAGTCTACCGGGCAAGCGCGTCGATTGCGTTAGTAGTGAAAGCAACTGACAACCATTTGACAACGAAAATGTAGGTTTATGTTTAATAAAAATAAAGGTTCGTGGCATATCGGAGACACATTTTGCTTTTCGATTTATTACGACGAGACCTCCAAGATCTAATGGATGGTCCAAAAACATACAGGCCTGTTTCATCCTTGTTAGAAATTATCAGGGTAACATAGAATTGTACCTAGTTTATGAAGCATAACATAAGCAACCACACCCAGTGAACTTAAACAACTTTCGTCGTTCAAATAACGTGGGATGTTGGTATGGCTATATGCAGCGCGCTGTCGAAATAAAGCGAAAAGCAAAATGTTAAAGGATGTAAATATCAATAAGAATGAAATTTGCGAGCAGTACAAAAAAATTAGAAACCTGCAAAAATGTACCGGTTACTGAAAGAAGACCGTTTAAAATACAACGTTGGCAGCAACTCCACACCTAATTGGAGTTAACACTACGTCGCCTTATATTAAGGCTAAGCAACAATCACTCTGGAAGAGGCTTGTTGCGCAAAACAAAGCTGAGTAAAATTAAAAAAA
Source organism: Oxystoma pomonae (assembly GCA_963921995.1). Lineage (NCBI taxonomy): Eukaryota > Metazoa > Arthropoda > Insecta > Coleoptera > Brentidae > Oxystoma > Oxystoma pomonae. The sequence continues at coordinate 48,808,266 of OY998166.1, forward strand.
ATAGATTTGTTGTCCGTGAAAACTAAATAAAAAGAAAGGTTCGTGGCATATCGGACACACATTTTGCTTTTCAATTCATTACGACCAGGCCTCCAAGATCTAATAAATGGTCCAGAAACCTACAGGCCTGTTTCATCCTTGTTAGGAATCATTAGGGTAACATAGAACTGTATTTGCCGAATGAAGCAGAACATAAGCAACCACACCCAGCGAACTTAAACAACTTTCGTTGTTCAAATAACGCGGGATGTTGGTATGGCTATATGCAGCGCACCGAATGTCGGAATAAAGCGAAAAGCAAAATGTAAAAGGATGCAAATATCAATAAGAATAAAATTTGCGACAGAAACCTGCGAAAATGTACCGGTTACTGAAAGAAGACCGTTCAAAATACTTCTCCGGAGGAGGCTTGTTGCGCAAAAGAAAACCAAGTAAAATTTTAAAGAAAGTAATTTGTTGTCCATGAAAACTAAATAAAAAGAAAGGTTCGTGGCATATCGGACACACATTTTGCTTTTCAATTCATTACGACCAGGCCTCCAAGATCTAATGGATGGTCCAGAAACCTGCAGGCCTGTTTTATCCTCTAAAAACATTTTATTTTTTAATTTAAGCTAATATAGCGACAAATATTTGTTTTTAATCTTACAGTTCTTTTGGATGGCTGTTATTATTATTTTCCAATTTTTTTGTTTAACGTTGAGAATTGGGGTCCTAGGCAAGAGACCTCGTATAAGTAACACACGACAAAAAAAATTGCGGGATCAATGACCATTTATGCCAAATTTCATAGCTCCACCATAATTTCTAAACCTTTTAGGGCCTTTCTACATTATATTAGCAAAATTTTTCACTGCTGAATTATTATTTTTTCTTAATTAAACTCCTCATCTTCGAGACTAATATGCGTACGAACCTTTGACTACCATGGGTATAGAAGAACCTCTCTAGTATAGCCCCACCCCGAATTTTTTTGCATATGTAATAGGAGCCCTAAAAGGGAATGAATAGAGCTAAAAAAAAAAATATAGCCTTATGAAAATTTCACAAAGTTTGTACAATTGCCAGCGAGAGATAATGCGTTTTTTGCAATTTTGAATTCGTGGATTTTTAAAATTTAACCGTTTCTGAGGACGCTACTGAAAAAAAATTGAACGAACTGTGACAAAATTAAAAGGCATATTTAAACTTTATTCTAAAAATATACATAACAAAAAAAATAAAGTCCCTTATGCCGCAGATTTAAAAAAGAAGCAATTATTTCAGTACCCTTTGTGCTAAAAAGACCACGGATAGCGTAATCTGTAACAAAAAATATTTTAAAAAGCATGGTAAGATCATGGGACAATTTTAAAAATAAATAGATCTAATTTCAGAATTCAAACCTAAAAACCAGAACAAAGGAAACTAACTTGCAAAGAAGTTGAAAAAGCTGAAATTTTAACATTTTTCCAAAACGAGCCGCTACTGTTTTCGTACCACTTACTTTTAGACAAAAACGAATACCCTGTTAAATAAACCACTGATTTTGGCTTTCTGTGAATGAAAACCGTTCTTAAGTGGGTGTCTTAGTTTTTGGATATTTTGGAAAAACTTAAGCAATGTTTAGATTTTCCCCTTTTCTATTAAAAATTCGGTTACCGCTCCCCCAAGCGACGTAGGCCGAAACGATTTGACTTTTGAATTCAGGAAGTTCATTTTACACTGAAGTACCAAAAACTCTATTTCTTTTCATTATATTAACAGTGCCACAGCCATCTTCCGTTTTGCCAGGCTCAATCAAGCTACACCCCCCTCAACGAAAGTCAATTTGGATATTGTAAATATTATGTACTAATTTATTCCCCTTTTAAAAATTTTTATACTTAATGAATAACGGAGTTATTCGAACTTAAAGGGGGGGGGGGTGTGTGGCTTAGCGCTAAGCTGCACCGCTCCATGCTTAGGAGACAGATTTAATGAAAGTTTATATGTCGTAATTTTGTACTATTTATGTACTCTTCAAGGATACTTTTAGTTTACAAAAACCATCGATTCCTAAGATTTTTGTTTGTTTGTTATGTGGTATGTAGTTTGATATCAAGATACACCCCTCTCTGCTTAGAAAAGAGATTCGATCAAAAGTGCCTACTCGCAAGATAACTTCATTGTTTTTGTGTTTATGGGGTGTATAGATTGATATCAAGGCACACCCCCCTCTGCGTAGGAAAGAAATGTCAAAAAAGTAATTATACCAAAATTTGCCTAATTATGCACTAATTTCGTCTCATTCTAGAAAATTGTCCACTCTCAAGATTACTTTTTTTTTTGTTTTTATGGGGTGTGGAGCTTGATATCAAATCACACCACATATATACAAAAGAAAATTAAGTTATCTTGAGAGTAGGCAATTTTTTAAAACGGGACGAGATTAGTACATAATTAGTAGCAAATTATGGCATAACTACTTTTTTTCAAATCTCTTTCCTAGGCAAAAAGTTAAAAATATATATAAAAACCAAAAAAAAAAATATATAAATATATAAAAATTAAATAAAAAGAAAATAAATAAATTTAAATAAAAAAAAAGGAAAGAAAAACTGAACCGACAAGATGCAATGCGACATTACATGTAATTCCCTATTGTTGCTCCAACTTCCGTTTTTTTAATTTTTTTATTTTTCCCCTTTGTAAGGGACAACTTTTTATATATTTCGTGTTTTTTCGCTATTATTTTGACAAGCCATAAAGTTATATATAATCGACATAGAGAAACAAATGACAAACAAAGTGACGTACAGTGGGTTTTGGAATGAATGAGTGCGGGTTATCGTACTCATTTTTTTCGAACCAGTTGTACTTACATATTCCTACGTAAGGAGCAATTTTTCTGATTTTCATATCCGTCCAAATCTCTTTAATTTTTTTTTCTTAAAAAAAACACAAACACACGATATCTTCAAGTCTTTTTTAATAAAAATAACACCAATAAAAATAATGTGTATGATTTGTTTTTATTATATTTAGTTGCCTGCCGTACCTGACAAGAGAACAATATTCTATTGAATTAGGTAAGCGAATAAACATACTATTTATTCCTATTGCTAATGCCTATATGAATCGTTGTTAAGTAATCTATTTAAAATAAAAATAACAAAAATTAAATTTTAATTCTTAATATTTCACAATATTTGAAATTGTTTTAGTGTATCTACTTTATATGTTTTACAACCACGTTTTTTTTAAAACCGATCTTCCCCCTTCTTAATAATTCGAATTTACATATAATTTTTTTGTTTTTTCAAAAATTTAAACCAAAACTTTCGTGTACCAGAACTTTTTCTTTGTAGCTCTGAAGAAGAGTAAAAGTATACTCGAAACGTAAGCTTAATTCAAGTGTCTTATTGAAGCACCTCCTGTCTTAAACCCAAGAACACTCAACTCTATAAAATGGGATGTTTATGGAAAGCAATAATTTGCACTAGTGCACACTAGTGCAAATTATAGCTCTAATTCGTTTCCTATTGGTGCAAGTCTGACAGCTGCATCGATGTTATTGGTCAATATTTTCTGAGGGAAACAGTCACCTAAATACTACTAAACTAAAAACTTTTATAATTTTAGTATTCCACGACAATAATATTTGTACCCAGGACTGCAATCGCAAACCGTTATTTGACGCAAAATCAAGTAAGCGCTCTTTCCATATACTTTACTAAAATGGTAAATACATATGTACAGGGTATCCCAAAAGTTCGTGTTCACCCTAGTATCTGCAGAACCAAAAGAGACAGAGAAGTAAAATTTCACATAGTTAGATGGTTTCCCAAAAAGCATCTTTTTGGATTCTTATTGTGACGCCATTTATTAAGGGGGCAGAGGTAGGGCAAAAACAATACTTTTTTAAATAAGATACCCTGTATATATTTTAAAATTTGAAAAGATCTTTTCATTCTTTCCAAAAATACCTAATATGTTACCTTTTACTCTATCGGTTTTTAAATAAAATGGTGAAACCATCTCCATAAAACCAATGAGTTAAACAAGAAAACAGATATTCGGTGGTCCTTTGTCTCTTATTTAAAAGTGTTTTTTTTGGACACAGAATGAAAAGCACTTTTCAAATTTTAAAAAATACACAGTGTATCTCATTTAAAAAAAGTATTGTCTCCGCCCTAGCTCCGCCCCATAATCAATGGCGGCACAATAAGCATCCAAAAAGTTACTCTTTTGTAAACCATCTAATTATGTGAAACTTTACTTCTCTGTCTCTTTTGGTTCTGGAGATATTAGAGTAGACTCGGATTTTTAGGACATCCTGTATATTTATTGTAGATATTCTTTTTATCGAGTTTAAATACTAAACATTTTTTTTCTCGAATAGTATAACTAAGAATAATAATAAAAGTTAACGGGAGACCTTTGCGCGGAAGTCCTATTTGCTGGCAGATTTCCTCACGGGGTAAAAACGCAACTGACAACCCCCTGGCAAAACCTATAATATATATCATAAGAAGAAAATGACAATTCGCTAGGAATATTTCTACCAAAATTATGTTTTAAACTTATCTCATATATCTTGTTTATTGTACTTACAACGACTTTCATTTTGTCACAACAAAATTCCATTTTTCCAAATCACAAGTTTATTTGACATAACATACAAAACGCGCTGCAGAGTAAAATCCTTGAATCTTCGCAGGAGTCATTTCACAAGAACCACAAGTTCAATTATTATAACTTTTACACTTATTTTGTTACCAAAATTGTCACTCGAATTGTGCCAAAAATTAGCTACTTATATATGTAAAGTAATCATTTCTTTGTAGCAATAAAACAACTTAAACCCTTAAAATAACAATAGTAATATCTACAAACACTATACTGTTTAATAATGTTATTTGATTAATTATTTAAGTCACAATTATTTTAAAATCACTAACATAGACTGCGTAAGCTAAGAAGTATTATAAGTTATTACAAACAAACACTACACATATTCGTAAAGTGCCATAAAAATTGAAAAATTGGTACACGCTTTGTTGTGGCTTATTATGTTTATTTAACGAAATTAGGCAATAAACATAAAATAAATGACTTTTCTTAGTGATGCGAAACCATCGAATTGACTAAATTTTTTTAAGTCCTCAGAAGGAATGTCAAAGAACCTACTTGAATTCATCGACGGTTCTTTTTGATCGTACCCAGTGTATTGGCCTGGTTAGAGTGACTGAGAGTTTTATTAAAATCGTTTAAATTATTTTTTGACTTCTCCTATGTTGGACGTTAAAAGTCGCAGTAATAATAATTGTAACAGTTGAGTATTGTTGGTTGAGTTTGATTACTTTTAACACATGTGACTTTAAAAAAAATAACATCGAGGCTAGCAATACTAAAAACTCCAACCCAACCCAGATTTCCCAAATATATTAAGCACTCCTTTTAAAATAATCTGATATATGATTGTCTTATTTCTGTAATCGACAAAAACTACCTACCTATGTTTTTCATAATATCTTTTTCATAATAATTTATAGAGAAAAAACCTAAAAAGAAACTCTTATCTGTACTTTTATTACTAGAGCAAGAGTTCAAGGTATAAAATATGATGGATAGGTAACCCTCGACATTTTTTGATAAATATGTGCATTTTCTCGTCCTGAATACGAAATGGACAATCCTGTACCTCAAATTTGTTGATAAGGACTCGGCACACCAATCCAAAGGTGGGCAATTTTAGAGGTAACGTGATGGATAGGTTAACCCCCACCATTTTCACATATATGTTGTAGTAGTACCAGCAGACCAAAAATCACCTGTTTTCAGATTTTGCTTTTCGTAAATATTACCCAAAAATTTTCTTACAAATCTTTCAAAGCTACACTTTTCGAAATATTTTTATTTCCTTTCAACATAAAATAATTGATTGTATCCGTGCTTTATAGCACCTATTTTTTTTATATTCTGACCGTTAATACAGTTACAATTTCCAGTCAAAATATACATGAAGTAAACCTTATTTTTTTAGCGATTTTAACCAGTAATACTTAAAATATTTGATTTATTACACGGGGGCAGTAAAACAGATTCACGAGAGGTTAAAAATGTATTTTTTTAAAGTCATTTTTTTATTCTAGGTTTTTATCAAATGTTAATTTTGAAGTCAAACCCGTAAAATATAAGTTTTTTCTTTTAAGGAAACATAAAATTTCAGAATTTGGATAATTTTTATTATTATAAACAATCAAAAAAATGTGTGGTTTTATGCAATAGTTTAAACACTTTTTCTTCTACTTCTTGGCACATTTTATAGAATAGTTTATATACTTTTACTATCAATCGACTCACGGCGTTACCCGCAAAAGAACAAAAATCTATTATACGAAGAAAAATAATGCCATTTAAATTCAAAACCATTTAGGTTTTTTTGCGTGATTGAGGAACCAATACACGCACACACATAGACAAAGTTTTGAATTTTAATATTAATAAGATACCAATTAAAAAAAATATAAAATATCTTTATAAAAAGTGATTTATTTTAACAAGTCATTGTGATATTCTTTACCTTTGAAAAAAAAACAATCCTTTGTGGCTTTTAACGTTTTTCGCCATTTATTTAGTGTTAATTTTTACACTTTTTTTATAAACCTCAACAATTATTAAAATCTGAGCTGTTTTGATAGCGCTGTAAACAATTGTATATTTTTCTCCCGAAATGACCTAAAATGACCACTGTGCGGCGGCGGAGGACGCGGCGTTAGTAACTCAATCTTCCTGAACTGGAACCTTCCATTTCAATGAGAATTTGGTGGTAATTTTAAAAGGTAATGCGCGATTGCTTCCCCTTTGCTTCAGAAAAAAATAAACAACAAAGATGCTGGTGGTAACTCGAAGACTTTAAAGAAAAAACGAGGAATTGCAGAAATCCCTCCACAGTATTTTGGGACAGATTGACCTTCAATTCGTCACACCACGAATAAACAAACGTATGACGTACCTACGAAAACCATTGGAAATACAGAACAGTATTATCAAGTTTCTATTTATAAACAAGTTTTAGACAAAATAATTTCCGACATAAAAAAGTATTTTTGACCTGAACATATTCATACCAAGTTTTATACAACGTAAAGCCCAAATCAAGGCAAAATTAACTAAAGTCGTTTCTAAATACCTAAGTACTATAAACTGTTTTTAATTTTTAATGAATTTTTGAACTTTTATTGGGAGTATTGGTCAGAAGTAGGCAAAAGCTTAAATCAAAACATACCTGTTAACTGTGTAGGGATTATTGGGAATAAGGACACCTTGTTGTTGTTGTATACTTTTAATTCATAAACAACGTTTCGACATAGTTTTTGTCTTCCTCAGGCTAAAAAATTCTTTTTTTTATTTGCACGTAAAGAATAAACAAAGAGAACTTATACGATTAACAAGTAATAAAAGTTATTTAACATATTGTTTCAGATAATACCGTTTTTTTTGTAATGTTCAATTGTAAAATTGTATATGATTATTATTTTATTTATATATGAAAGCTGACTTAAATTTAAAACGAGAATAAAACAAATTAACAAAACAATTTAAATACAAACTACGTAGTTTAAAATTCATAATATTTCTTAATTGTACACATACTTAAATTATTTCTTTGGTTTACTAGGATACGGAAAGATGTTTAGGTTGTTTTTTATTGTTATTATTAAAATTATACTTCTACTTTTATTAAATAAATACGTTATGGCGCTAACGAGTGACAAAAAATTAAGAATGTAAATCTTACCTTCGAATTTCGTTGTATACTTAGGTAGGCTGGTGATGTACATCTTTAAACTATTACACGTAATACAAAGCATAGATATTAACTATATTTTTCGTAATTTTTATTTTGTTTTTAAAAATTATCACACAAATAGATTTGACAGAACAAACAATAAAACCGCGGTTAAAAAATATCATATTTACAATGTTGGTTCAATTTTAAGGTGATCATGATTTGTTTATCTATCACAGATGTGCAAAAGTAGTTTATTTAATAAAAGTAGAAGTAGAATTTTAATAATAACAATAAAAAAACAACCTAAACATCTTTCCGTATCCTAGCAAACCAAAGAAATAATTTAAGTATGTGTACAATTAAGAAGTATTATGAATTTGAAACTACCTACTTTGGATTTTAATTGTTTTGTTAATTTGTTTTATTCTTGTTCTAAATTTAAGTAAAATTTCATATATAAATAAAATAATAATCATATACAATTTTAGAATTGAACATAAATAAGTTAAATAACTTTTATTACTTGTTATTATATAAGTTCTCTTTGTTTATTCTTTACGTGCAAATAACAAAAAACTGAATTTTTTTAGCCTGTCTCTTGTCGAAACGTTGCTTATTCCCAATAATCTATACACAATCTGACTAATAGGACGTTAGTTACCTTCAAAAAAATACCTGATAACATTTTCGGGCCAATTAACAAGTGTGGAGATATTTTTTCGTTGATAAAAACATTCTTGGATGTTTGCCAGTAAATAATGCTTTGCCAGAAAGAAGCTTCTCATGCCTCAGGAGATTGAAAACATAGGTACTTAAAAACACTGACGGAAATTCGTCTGACGGGCTTAGCGTTGCTGCACAACATCATTCTCAACAAAAAGCCAGTTAACTCATTTTCGTTCCAGTATCCTTTGGCCAACTATCGATGCCATATTGACAAAAAGTCCATGTTTTACTTATCAATTTGGTTATAAAAATGGCAGCCACAGTAGGCTAAAGGTCACAGAGACGGTAAACTGGCTTTTTAATTGAGACGGTGTTGTGCTGCATGTCAATAGTCATATTGAAATTGACATTGAGCGAGTCATAGAGCGGTTTGAGATATGAAATATAAAAGATAATGTTTTAATTTAAAAAGCTTTTTAGACCTAAAAAAAAGTATTTAGCTATTAGGTTTTGTTTGTGGTTTGTTTGTTATCTTTATTTTTTATAACTGAAAAAATTATACGTAGTTACTCAAGGGCAGATTTTAGGGGGATAAGGGGGTAGTGAACACCCTGGCTTTAATATTTTATGAAAACATTTAGGAAAGGAAGGGCATAAATTGCGGCGCCATAACACTTTTGATATTTACGGTATTAGTTTAATTTTGTGTTAAAAATGGCATTTGTAGTGTCATTTTCTTAAAAATTTTCGCCAGCTGTGCTTTGAAACCATTGATATATTTCCAATTTTAGCTTAATTTTAAACAAAAAAAAAATGCATTTTTTAGTGCAAGTTTCTTAAAAATTTTCGCCGTGATGATACCGTTGATATTTAAGATTTTAGTTTAATTCTACTCAAAAATTGCATTTTTAATGTAATATTCTTAACCATCTCAATGGACATAGAATATAAAAATATATATAAAAAAAATATTTTATTTTTCCTTAAATTTTGCAGTTTAAAATCACTTGCGGGTGCTTTACTAAGGTATTCGCCAGTGGACAGTAATTAAAAGGGGGGAGACATATTGATGAAAGTACCTTCCGCGGGTCAAGTGTATGGTACCATAGCATGGTAAAGATAAATGGTTTATTAAATAAATAAATTATAATCCAGTTAAAAAGAAAAAGTTTTCTCACAAAGGCTTGTGAATTCTAAAGCAAAGACCTTTACATAAAATAGATTTGAGTCAATTTTGACAAATTTACAATTATTTTCCATAATATTTCGGCCTGCAATCCAACCCAACCCAACGGGGCGAAACGGACCAACATCTGCCCTTCTAATTTTTGTTTAAATTTCGAACCCGCACCGTGCTTTTTTCTTTAGCTTTTTTTATGTCAGAGAAAGTAATCAACCAGACAGCACGCATTGTTCATTGTATAGCCATGTTTTGTTCAAAAGCGTCGTCATTGACCATGGAAAATTATGCACATAACAAATAACTTGGTCTAAAAAATTTTTGATCCACAACTAACTGGTATTTTGGATGTCCAATAGATCTGAATTTTTTTCAAAATGGGCTGCAGCCGGACGTCAAGCTACACTCCCCTCATTTAAAGTGTAGAGAAAAATCAAAAGCAACTATCACAAAATCAAGAACTAGTTTCCAACTCCTATTATCTCCAAAAAGAATTTCTCAAAAAACCACTAGTAACCCTGTTTTTTTAAAAAAATATGGTGAGGGTGCACGTTGACGTTAAGCCACATCCGCCCCGAAAGATAGGTTTTGATATGCTTATAATTTTGAACCAATTTCGAACTAATTTTGAACCACTTTTAAAAATTTTGAACCACATTCCTTCCTGTTTTTTTTTTTAAATATTTAAAATGGGTGGTGCAGCCGGACGTCAAGCTAATAAAAACCAGGAAAAAGTGTGGTTCAAAATTTTTAAAAGTGCTTCAAAATTATTTCGAAATTAGTTCAAAATTATAAGCACATCAAAACTCGAATATTTTTCTGGAGGGGGGGATTGTGGATTGACGTCAACCTGCACCCTCCCCTATATTTTTTTTAAACAGGGTTACTAGTAGGTTTTTCGAAATTCTTTTTGATGATATTAAGAGTTCGAAATTAGTGCTTAATTTTCTCTACGCTTAAAATGAGGGGGTGTAGCTTGACGTTCTGCTGCACCCCCCATTTTGAATATTAAAAAAAAACAGGAAGGAGTGTACTTCAAAATTTTTAAAAGTGGTTCAAAATTAGTTCGAAATTGGTTCGAAATTAAAAGCATATCAAAACTCGAATATCTTTCGGGGGGTGTGTGGCTTGACTGACCTGTATTTTGACCGACCAAACAACGCTGGCCCGTTATCATTTTTTATACAATTTCCCAGTCCGCACTGGGTCCTTTGGTGGCTTGTTATTGCTAGAACCGATCCGGACTACCAAAGTTTGGGCCTTTGACGGGGAAAAGTTTGACATCTGCTCTTCTAATTTTTTTTAAATTTCGAACCCGCACCGTGCTTTTTTCTTTGGATTTTTTTTATGTCAGAGTAGTCAGATCAACCAGACAGCACACATTATTCATTGGATAGCCATTTTTTGTTCAAAAGCGTCGTCATTGACCATGGACAATTATGCACATAACAAATAACTTGGTCTAAAAATTTTTGATCCACAACTAACTGATATTTTGGATGTTCAATAGATCTGGATTTTGCTTATCCCAGTGGATCAAAAATAATCTATATCATGTGGACGTTCATTTTCTGTCAGTAAATTAATTACTTTAACATATTGTCACCGAAACGAGACTTAACCCGCACAAAATTTGAAAACACATCAAAATTATGTGTACAAAAAACGACGATTGCTTATTTACAGATTTTCCACTGAGAAATCTATCCCTTAAGCAAACATTAAAAAACTATATCTTAAATTCACAAGAAAGTCATGCCAAAGCTGGTTTCCAAAAAGCATTTCTTTGCCACATTTTTGAGCCACGTGATTGCCACCAGATTTTTATGACGTTACAAAACATTATGTAAATCTACAGAAAATTCATGCCAAACGTAGTTTTTAAAGAATCTCTGTTTGCCACATTTTTGAGCCACGTGTTTTTCACCTTATTTTTGATGACGTTAAAAGAACGACTTGTAAATCCACGGGAAATTCACGCAAAAGGGAGTTTTCAAAGAAGCCTAAACTGCCACTACTGTGGAAGTAGTTGTAGATGGCGCTTGCTTGCAAGTTGCAAGAAGACGAAGAGAAACGGCGAAGCAGAAAACAGCTTCGAAATCGCCATTTTGTTAGAGGTGGTTTTGTTGGAAGTGAAAGTGCGCTGGGGTATGCTATAAACAATTCCTGTGCCGAAGTCAGAATATATTTCTAATCGTTATAGTGTCAAAATTCCATGATCACTTATAAAGGAAACCATGGCGTGCATCTGATCTGCCTCTGAGCTTGTATCTTATTTCTTGATCCCGGTTTTGCAATACGTAAAATATGTTTTTTTATTTTAATATTAAATAAATACGTTAATCTTTGGTTTCAAAATTTCTATTCCTATAAGCAATTACGTTAGGTGGCTTTTTGGCCTTGAATTTAGGGGTTCTATTTTTGGTCAAGTTGGCTATGGCATGTGTTGACAGGTTTAAAACTTTTTTTTATATTTTTTTTGTTTTTTTTTATTAATTTTTTTTTAGCATTTTTTTTGAATTTTTTAAAAAATTTTTGATTTAATTTTTAATTTTTTTTTTGTTTATTTTTTTTTAAATTTTTTATATTAAACTAAAAGTTAAATTAATGACTTCTAGGTGTAAAAATGAGTGAATATTGAGTGTAATAAGTGAATATGAATTGAAAAAAATATGATACTTGATTGGAAATTCACTTTACAGGTCTCGCCTACGGTTCGCCTTGTAAACTTTCTATGTCGACCTGTAAAGTTCCCTTTTCCGGTCTAGTAACGTAAATACCCAATTTGGGGTAGACCTTTCAATAATTGCAATTGCAAATGCTAGATTGCAATAATTTGTTTTATTTGTTGTCAGGCTGATCAAACATTTTTCATATTTACAAGTATATGATAATATTTAATAATTTTAAAAGAGCACTTGACAAACTTAAATTTTCACAATATTAAAATTAATATATCTGGAGTGTATTTCAAATAAGAAATAATTTTATATTTTTAATTTGGTATTTATGCACTCATTGCGTTAAAATAATTAAAGGTAAAATGGTAAACTACATAAATTTTGCTCGGGGTTAACAAGATTGTTGACGAAAATAAAAAAGTTTTGGTATTTTTGATATTAGGAAGGAACGGGTGATTCAAACATTTAACAATATACATGGTGTTTCATTTAAAATAACAAAGTTGGTGTCAAAATTTGACATTTGCAATTTGACATTTACAACATTTAGCTATTTTTATTTTAACAGTTATACTGGTTTTGCATTTAACCGTTTTTTTAACATTAATAATAACGGCACTAACTGGGGTCCAAATATATTTATGAAATAAATGGATTGTTTTTTTCAGATGTTGTAAGAGCCCTATAAGCGACTACTATGGATTTTTTTAGATATGCCTCATGGAAGGAATACCAAAAGAAATTAGTATAGGAGCACAATCCTAATCTGATATTAGAATAAGGATACGAATGCTGATAAAACTGAAAATTCAAAGTGTCTATAAGATTTTTTACGTTAAAATAAATCCTTATTTATACTTTTAGTTACTTGTTTTCTTAAAAAGGAAAGGAAAAAGAGTTTGTATTCAGTATACAGGGTGATCGGCTATAAGTTCAGACTCAGAAGAACCAAACAAAAACTGACTGAAAGGGTATCTTATAGGGAACTCAAAATCATTAATAAAAATTATTATTAATTAAAAAGTTAGTTTTTTCTTACGTAACACTCTATACATTTTGACACTCTTAAATTTTCCAGAAAATTAGCTTTTTAAAAATACAATATAGTATAGGTGTGCATGCAACCGTTTTGGAGATATTTCAATTTGAATTACATATTAATTAACTCGTATTATTGTATTGTAATAAAACCTTAAGTAATTTATGACGCCCTGCTGTCAAAACGACGATATTTTTGTTTTTCACGTCCAACTATTTATTAGGAAAGTTAAGTAAGTTCAAACAAACTCTTTTTAATTCCTTATTGCAATTTTTTATTTATGAAATAAGTTATTTTGTGGCTTCACACCATGGGCGCAATATCAGTTAAAACCCACAGGCTGTGTTACTACAACCCCTCTATTTAAGAATAAAGATTTATTTTTTTTGTGAAAGTTCCCCAGTCTTTTTTTACTAAATTGCACACAAACACTTTTAGCGAGACAGTACTTCACAAATAAAGCCTATTGATTATTTTCCTCTTACCGAACTTATTTTGTAACAAAATTAAAATTTAATTTTTATAAAATTTGGTACTTGTTGGTCTTTCTTAGGATGATTAAAGAATATTATCAGGCTATTTATGCAATTCTTTAAAAAGCGGTAACTTTTGTATATATATAATGTTTCATTTATCCATATACAAAGTATTTGTAAAATCGCAGACCAAATCAGCACCAAGTGTTTTGTAAGATTTTCAATGGATCTAGTTGGGTTAGGTTGGGTCGAACTACAACCATGCTGGTATTATTAGACTGTCCCAATTTAAGGATTGGAGAAGTTTAGGTTTTGCTATATACTTTTGCATTCATATTATTTGAGCTTTTTCGATTTCAATTTTTGGCAAAACCAAATTGCTTAAGCGAGTAAATATCGACATAATTAAAATTCATGTGAGGAAAGTAGAAAACTAATGTCTTAAACAAAATGAGTAGTAAAAAAAGTAAAATAAGTGTTTTTAAATTAGGAGTTTTTATGTGGATATTAATTATTTTTTAAGTGGAAATCAAGAATTTTTTTAGTGGAAATCCTATTGTTTTTTATGTGGAAATTAAATGTTTTTTTAAGTGGAACTCAACTGTTTTTTGTGGCAATCAAGTAAAAAAAATTGTGTTTTACTAGTAAAAATAACGTCATTTTAACGCAACTTTTCTGGGCGTGTTTTTTTTTACGTGGAACCTTGTTTGCCCGTTTGGTTTCCACGTGTTTGTATGTAACTTTTTAAAGGTAACTTTTTTGAATCTTGCGTTAAATTTATGTGTCTGTGCTATGTAGGAAGAAGCTATTACTTCAATCACACACGCATCTAATGCACTTATTTAAATAAAATAGATGTATTTCCTTATAACGTGTCTTCATTAAATGAAATATCGTGCACTTACCCTATTTAAATAAGATGGTTCGTCATAATCAATACTGCTGAATTGGCAATAATTTAGTATAAAATGTGATTAAACGCAAGCATAACCAGAAAGTTTCAAACCCGAAAGGGAGATTATTTCTTCGGTTTATCTTAGTTTTGGCTCCTGTGCTCTTGTGTCCTGCTCCTTCGATAAACATCCCCGCATCTTTTTATTTATTTATCGACGCCGGGCCATAATCGCCTATATGATATTAATTTGGTAGGTGTATTTCATTATTTTATTCCTTTTTTGTACAGATTCATATATTTTGTTAAAAATATATCGATGAAATTATAACACGAGCAAACTATTTCCTTTTCTCGGCCCAAAAGGGTCTGTTAGCGACGATTGCCTTGACATATTTGGCGGAGGCTCGCCGTTTTTCATCCTTTTTAGTTATCTTCATATAATAAAAAACCTATATCTCTACCATCTGGTCAGTCCTGTAGGACTCAATTTTTTTTCAGCGACAAATAGCTCCCGTATTATAATAAATATTTTAATATCTTTAAAAATAAATGGTTATAAAAACGGATTTCTTTATTCCACACACCAGTGAATCGCTCATCGAATCACTAGAATTGTATCCTGGTGCCCGATTCGATGGAGTCCGGCTGGTTTACAACTAACCAGTGGATAAATTATTCGCGTTTTTTTAAGAAGTATCCTGCGACACTAGTAACTCGCCTTCTTGATGATCCAGCTGGTCGGGAGAATTACTAGAATTGTATATCGGTGCCCGACTCGGTCGAGTCCCGCCGGTTTACAACTAACCACCAGATAATTTTCACTATTTCTCTATTTTTTTTTGGGGGTAAATAAATTTTGAAAGGCGAGGAAAAAACCCAATCAAAGGAAAATAGAAAATCTGAGAATGGCTATAGAACAGGGACTTCCTAGCAGAGCATTGTTAAACATATAACCCTCAGGAACTCCGAAAACGCCTGAATATCGACCTGCGTCTCCTCCTCCCAAGGTAAAAAAGGCGGTTTTTCAAGATTTTTTGACTAAGTTAGAGCAAAAATATAGGGAACTATTTGGCGACGATTAATTTTGAAAGTATTTATGTATTTATTTATCTCCGGCCATATTGGCATTTTAAAATTCCTCGATATAGTGCTATCGTGCCTCTCCAGCGAACAAAATTTTAAAGCCGTTTCGGCATTAGTTTCTGCGTGTCCCAATTTGTGTTCTGTAAATACGCTCCTAGACGCACTGTATTCGTTTGCGCCGTTTCGGAAAGAAAGTTAGTCCGAGTTCGTTGTCGTATACGTATCCGCATCTAGCGAGAACCAAGCACATTGATTGGTCAGAAACTTGTAGCACGTTCGAAAAGAGCAGATATATGCTAATTAAGGTGTTTCTGAACGCAATAGGTGCTGAGATACGGTACGTGTGCCGTAACGATACGTGACACCTAACGCATTTCAACACCTATCGCGTTCAAGAACACCTTATATTAGCATATATCTGCTCTTTTCGAACGTGGTACAAGGTTCTGACCAATTAATGTGCTTGGTTCTTGCTAGATGCGGATACGTATACCGCGATGAGTTACAAATAGCTTTATGTCTCTGTTTTCTCACATTGAACCCATTTTGAAATGTGCTTAAAACCCATTTACAACCTAAAAAATTCCGTATTGCTTCCCAACAATTTAGTAAAATAATATAATAATAAAAAGGTTTTGTTTTTTTTTATTATTTATAGAATCAATTTAAATGTCAATTTTTCCCGCTCGTTATCAATGACGTCACTTTTCCACCAATTTGAGTGGTTTTGAAACGAGCTTTTTGTTCGTTTTTAACTAGCGCATGCGTCTTTTGCCTAGACTCCACATTGAAATTTTATGCCGTTGTCATCTACTGCTTCTCACTCTTTTCGACAAAGAGAGAAATAGAAATCAATGGCAAAACGTTGGATTGTAGACTAGGTATAAGTTAACTTTCAAATAATTTGGCTAACTTCTCGTCAACTCTTAGCGTCTTTATTTTTGTTTTTCCACCTTTTCCACAAAGATTTTTTTTATAGAAATATATTAGTTAAAAGATTCCTTCTATATTTTTGGTTTTTTAAGATGGGGCCGATGAAACATTACTTTATTCGAGTCACAAACGCCTTGTCAAACTATGACGTAGTATGTGACGTCATTGTTTTGAAACTTTTTTGAAATAGTTGCTTTTGAGAAAACGCCTTCGTACTGGGCAAACGACGTCACCGGCTAGGCTTAGGCTAAGAAAACTAAAATAGATGGGCTATGCATGGCTAGAGTGATCACAGAGAAACAAAACGTACTAGATAAATCTCTAAAATTTTTGTTTAAACCATGAGGACGCTCAAAAATTTGAAATAGGCGTAAAAGTAAAGATATTATCTCCAATACGAAAAGTAGGACGAAGTGGAAAACTCGTACTACGGTGGTTCGGATCGTTCGAAAAAAAAAGTTGGCGAAGTTGTCTACGAAGCCAAAAATCCGCAAACGAAGGAAAAACAACTGACGTGTACGTACATGCTGGATGAATTTTCTCATATATTCCGTGGACAGAAGACAGCACCATAACAAACTGTGAATTAAAAAAACAAAAAAAGAAGTTAATAAATCTCCAAATCGGTTACTTTAACCGAAAAGAAAGGAAATAACGAAAACTTGGATGAGCATTCCACAAGGAACACACAAAGTACCAAAGCTAAAAGACAAATGATTATACGATGTTTCGCTCTGGGTAACCAACGTGAGCTCATCAGTGGTTTCACTGGTCCCTCCCCATACATCACTAAACACCATCATACACTTTGATTTCCAACCTTGAATCACTCACAAATAGGGATCGTTCCGCACTGGTGCAACATTCGTCCTAATTATTTGTTATAAAAAATAATTTTTTATGTTATTAAGAACTTCAGATTTTATTTTTAAAATGTTGGCTCCGGCAGCTGTAGCAAATAGGCATGAGTAAGGAAACTTGGACTAATGTGAGCGCCACCTGTTTTATTCATAATATTTATAAATAAATAAAAGGTAAAATAATAATTTACTTACTCTTAAAAATAACCCTTAAAGAAAATTAGTAAGTATGAATTAGCTGTTGTTTTTTTTGTAGCTTTTTGTTTCATAAAGAGAAGTCATGTAATTATTCACTTATTTAAAAAAAGGTTTAAAGGTAAAAAGGTATATTATATATTTTTCTATAGTTTCCATTGAACAACTATCAATACACTTGTTTATCTAGATTTTAACCGCTTGTAGGATAGAAAATAATGCACAAAAAATTTGAGATCGAAATCTGTATTAATAAGTTTTTTTAAATAGTTAAAATCAAAAAAACAAATCCAAAAATTTTAACTACTACTTTAGCAAGTCACTAAAGAATAAAAAAATTCATTTAAACACATGTTTAAATATAAGGCTAAATTTTGTTAAACCTAACTTCCAGTTAAACAACTAAAAACAACCTTAAATTTTGCTTTAACTAGTTTATACATAATTAAAACCAGAAACCAACATCAAACCAAAACTAAAGATTTTCCTGAATTGTTAAACTGTCCGAAACCTTTTTTAAATGTCATAATAAATAATATGGTTTAACATAACCTCCAGGTAATTAAACAAAAAATGCAGTCAATTTTAACTGCTTCCCAATTATTCTACCAACGGTACCTTTGTTTACAAAAAAAGATATATAAAAAAACGTTAGTATTTTATATAGTAACATTAACTAAACCAAGTTTGGTTAATTAGTATGTTAACCGAGAACGTAATAAAAAAAAATGGTTAATCACATTTTCTTAAGGTATACAGTAAATTAATGAAAACTTGATTTTAACTTTACCATTACCGAGACAAAAATCTAATTGAAAAAAGGTATGTTTTTAAAAAAAATTAAAAAGGTAAATTTAAAATTGATGCCCTTCTAAAAACCATTGTACTTAGCTGTCATTGTGAAGCTCCATCAAACCATAAAACTAGAGAAGCATGATGTGCCGGATTCTAGAAAAAATCAAGGCACTAGGCTGCTAGAGTCACATTGAGTAGCTCGACAAAACAGAGTAAAACTAGGAAGACATGCGGTAGGCTGCTAATGCACAGGTAGGAATATTTGTAGTAGGCTGTCTCCTGACTCCTTCTTAACTAAGTCTCGGCATGGTCGATAAAAAAGAAGGAACGACCTCGGAACCATCCTGGAATGACCTCGGAACGACCCTAACAAAAATTCAAACTATATCTGCCATGATTATTTCATGTTTTATTTTATTTTATTAATCTCCTTTAACAAGACGCTTTAAAAAGGTTGATTTAATTTAGGATTCAACATTAAAAAATTACCAAAAAACGTGGTTTTATCGATAAAGATTTAAAAAAACTAGATTTTTTTTATGTGAATTATAAACTGTCGAAAAAATATTAAGTTACTTTTGCCAGAAAAGTCATAAAAGTTGCAAGGGTTGTCTTATCAAAAGGTTGATTTAGATTTAATTGACTCACCTCTATGAGAGTTAATTAGGGCGATGACTCATCATGGCCACGCGACATGGAAGCGAAAATTGTGCTACAAAACTGCCAAGAAAGGGAACCATGAAAATATGATCAAATGCCACAAGTAATATCTTAAAATATTGGTGAACTCAATGGGTATTGAATACTTACATTGAAAAACCCCATCACTGGAGACAGGAAAGTTATAAACGAGAAAAATCAACGAGATGAAAAATCACTGCTAAGGCGTTAACAGCTGCTTCGAAAAAGAAAGCAAATTTTTAAGTTCAAGAACATTTCTGGGTCAATGACAGTTCAAGAAGAACATGACTTCGATAGGATGACTCACTATGTAAAAGACCATAATTTTACTTTGAATTTTTTTTTAAAGATAAGAACAACAATATGGATGTCCTGAGAAGAAAATGAAAGATAATAATTAAGAAATAAAAAGCATCTTAAAATAATAAGAATGGCGATGATTAGCCTAAGAAAATAATAAAACCATTTTGACATATAGGTGTGACGTATGTATTTTATTACGTGACCTGACACTACCATTTATCCTTATTAAACAAATAACAAATAACTTTGATCTTTTCCACTTCTTCTGCGGTTGAAAATCAGCAATACCGATAGAGATCTTTTTTTCTATACTTAACGATTATAAGTAACGGTTTAAAGTTAAAGCAAAAGATGGCATGGTATAATATAATATATATTTAATTTCCATTCGTTTAGGAAAGGAAAACAATAACCAGGCTACGAAAGACACCATAATTTCATTTGAAATTCGACCTTGTTATTTACAAAATAATAATTAACTACTAGTTAGTTAATTATTAACCAAAAAGACAAACACCCGACTCTACTCATTTTGTATTTACAATGTCTTATTTATGAAGACAAAGTATTTAGTGCTTTCATCAACGTGTAAACAAAGTCTGCATTTATAGAAAACAAATTACAAGGCGCGTTGGCCAATTTAACTAAAAACTAATGAAATTTAGAAATGTAACATTTTCAAATTTTGCACTAGTACTTATATTTCCAATAGGATTATGCTCCTAGGGCAATTAAAACAAAAAAGAAGTTAAAAAAACCTCAAAATCAGTTACTTCAACCGAAAAGAAACCAAAAAACAAAAGATCAAAAGATCTTGGGTGGAAATAACGAAAATTCAATCTTGGATGAGCATCCCATAAGGAACACACAAAGGACCAAAGGGATTTCTCTTTGTTTTTTTTAAACTGTGAATTATCAGAAGGAAATACTAGTCGAAAAAAATGAAGAAAAACAAATAAATAAAGAGTTATTATCAAAAAAGAGTAACACAGAAAAGACGAAAAGAGAAGACATAGAGAGCGCAACCGTGCCGAAGAAGGAAGTGGATATAATAGGAGAAGCAAGCGAGGATACCTCTTGCATCAACGATACCCTGGTCGAAGATAATTTATTTCTTCTAAAAAACGAGAAAAAAATCAATCCCCAACTTCCTAAAATTTTGGAAAAGAATTTTAGACTTGCATAACAAAAGGAAACAGAAAACCAGAAGATCAACAGAAAAAAAAGATGACATCTCGAGTAAAGAAACAACATGCCTGCAAGCAGATTCCCGTATTCAAAGCGACAAACAGGCAGCCATCTGCCGCCTGAAAATCGAAATACACTCCCAGGAAGATTTAAGAAACGTACTGAACAAAATGGTTCCCTGTACGCTTTTATCCGTCGAAGACAAATAAAAGTTAAGTATATTATTTTATTTTTATTAGTTAAGGCTATAGTTCTCTCCCCAGATTTTAAGTAAAAAAAGTACAATTGGCAACGCCTTGTTCTTAAATTTTTTAATCTTTTGCCAGAGTGCACAGGGAAAACTAAACATCAGAATTAGCTGAAATTTTGCAGGGGTGATCATTTTTAATGCTTAACAAAAATATCTGAACGATTTTTCAAAATTATCAATTACTTTTTCTTCAAAATAAAAGCTGTCATCTATCCCAAAAGCCTCAAAATAATTGCGGTTTAGAATAAAGCCGATTTTCAAAAAAAAAAACAGAGAAATACTTACAATTTCCTCTGTATTACATTTTTCTTTTTTATATTTCCTTGCTTTAGCGAAAATAAAAACGAAGTTTCCTTCTTTCTAAAAGCCTGTGCACTCCGGAAAAGAAAACCGATCAATCGATCACACTTCATTGAATTTGGGAGACACAAGCAGTTCAAGTGTTGGCCGATAGACCGCAGAATTTATACGATTCCGTCGTAACTGCTAGTGTCTTGTCAACAAACTTTAAATCGGGCCGCAGTGGGACAGAAGAGTATTTTTACGTTTTCTGACAGAAAACCATTTGAGGTTATGTTAATCTTTCAAAAATAAGTTTTCAAAAACATTGTTCTAAAACAAATATGAAACCACTCCGCATGTGCAGTCGCCCACCGAAAAAGGCCTAGCGCTTCGCGAGCATAACCCCGAGTCTATCAAAGAACAAAGAGAACTTTACTGGCTCGCTGGGATTACTAGGAATTCGCAAAGAAACATTCGGCGCCCATAACTTCACATAATTTGGTTTTTATTGTAATTCAACCAATTTTTATTAAAATAAAAATTATTGCGGCATAGTTACGTGCAATTGTACTAGTGAAATCTTGGAGTGCAAAGGATAGATTTTAGAACCTCAGTTTCAAAACACTCGGATACTTGAGTACTAACAAAACAGGTCAGTAAAGCTCCATTTGGACGTTAGAAAGACTCTTGCTTGTCGGTGACGCTTCTGCTTAGAATAGAATACGATTATTTCGTCTAGCGTCAGTAGCCGATTTTTAAATCTGCATGCTTTTAAGTTAACCTGTTGTCGGTATCAGCTAGCTGTAAATTGAACCTTAAACATTACACCTAGTTACTTTAATATGTAGTTGGGTAGCGTTTTCTTAGCAGATAATTCTTCTTTTCTTTTATTTTAGTATTTTACTTTGTTTTTTAGAGGAGCAGAACGCGAAAAGTCAAAACAAGTAACCTAACCCCAAATTTTTGACCCAGTGCTAAAAAATCTCTGGTAGATAAACATAAATAAAGTCTCCGCGTTGTCATAGAAAACCTCACTTTCCAAAGAACAAAAACCAGATTTTCAAGTTGCCAAAATCAAAGGCCCTATATTTTGGTGATCGGCATTATAACTACACTGCTAACTTTAAATCACTCCGAATAACTTACACTTTACGCTTACGCTTTACGCTTTACGAATATTACGCTTTCATATCAATCAAATGCACCAGACTTAAACAGCAATATGCCAGAGATACTTTATGGATGAAAATTATATTATTATGTGATATGCCTGTTAAGGCGGCCATGATATTCGTTTTGATTTGTACACCGAACATAACAAAGAGAACGCGATTCAGACCCAATATGCCTGAGAGAGACCCAGACTGGTGAGTGAAGTCACCCAAAAATTAATTAATTCAAATTCAATTTAGACGTTTAAAAATTCTGGGCCGGCTTTAAATTTTGCGTATTTTTTTATTACAAGGTTTTATTTAACTTCACCTCTATGTATGTATGTTTATATGTTCGGGTCAAATCTTGCAACTCAATTTTGACTAGCCTCTAGATGTCCGATTGAATTCAAATTTGGTATGCGATTATAATTCCGGTGACAATACAATGATATGGTATTATTAGGTACACACTTCCCTCTAACGAGGGAAGTGGAGGGAGGAAAGATTTAGTTTGTTCAATTTAAATCAAAATGATTTTTGGTCATGTTTTGCTAACCAATTTAAACGGACTTATACCCATCCGATTGTCTTTGGTATGCTTTTATAGTTCCAGTAACAATACAATTATATAGCATTATTCACCTCCCTCCCCCTCTACATTGGGAGTGAAGAAGGAAAAACACCTAAGTTTGTCCGATGTCAAACAGACTTGGTATATGGAAATGTTTGGGGATAAGGAATACGAATTTTTGATCAGATTTTCAAAATTCAATATGGTGGATTCCAGATGGCTGATATTTGGTCATGTTTTGCTAAGTAATTTTAACTGACTTATACACATGCGATTGTCTTTAAATTTAATATGCTTTTATAGTTTATTAGGCACCTCCCTCCCCCCCCTACGAGGGTAATGGAGGGGGAAAAAACCTAAGTTTTTCCGATGTCAATTGGTATGCGGAGGTTTTTGGGGATAAGGAATACGAATTTTTTATCAGATTTTAAAAATTTAATATGGTGGATTCAAGAGGAACGATTTTTAGTCGTGTTTTGCTAAGCAATTTTAACTAAATTACACACATTTAAAGTTCCGGTAACAATACAATAACTTGGTATTATTAGGCACTCCTCCCTTACGAGGAGAGGGGAGGGGTGAAAACACCTAAGTTTGTCCGATGTCAACCAAAATGGGTATACTGAGATTTTTAGGGATAAGGAATACGAATTTTTTGATCAGATTTTCAAAATTTAAAAATGGCGGATTCAGGATGGGCGAATTTTAGTCATATTTTGCTAACCAATTTTAACTGAATTATATACATCCGACTGTCTTCAAATTTGTTATGCATTTCAAACTCCTGTAGCAATACAATAACTTGGTATTTTGGGCACCCCCTCCCTCCTACGAGAGGAACGGAAGGGGTAAAACACCTAAGTTTGTCCGATTTGAATCAAAATTGTTATACGGGGTTTTTGGGGATAAGGAATACGAATTTTTGATCAGATTTTAAAAATTCAATATGGCGGATTCAGGATAAACGATTTTTGGTCATGTTTTGTTAATTAATTTTGTCAGATTGTCTTCAAATTTGGTAGGCGTTTATAGTTCCGGTGACAATACAATAATATGGTATTATCAGATACCCGCCTCCCCCTAACGAGGGAAGTAGATGTGGAAAAAGACTTTGTTTGATTTTAATAAAAATTTGCATACAGGGTAGAGAAGGGTATTATGAATTTTTGATCAGATTTTAAAATATCAATACGGCGGGTTCAAAATGGACGATTTAGAGTAGGAATCTATGAATTAAAAAATAATTTTGTATAAAATGTAGCTTTTCAAATCCAAGCTTTTATCCAGAAATATAAATTTTACTATCATAATAATAAAAGCGATGGGCTATAGAAAGTTTAGCCATGTTGACTTCAAAAATTTATGTTATTGATTATATTTGCAAGAATCTGAATTCACTATAATGCAGAGAAATGCAAGGGTAAGTAAATTCAACCCAACTCGATCTAATTTACGGCCATCGCTTTTATTATTATGATATCAGAATGCTAAAAATTATTTTCTACATTTTAGTGAACTTTATATTTTATAAAAGCTTGTATTCAAAAAGCTTTTTTTTTATGTAAAATTATTTTTTAATTTTTAGATTTTTACCCTATATCGTCCATTTTGAATCCCCCATATTGAGATTTTCAAATCTGATAAACAACTCATAATTCACTTTCCTAAAATCCCCTGTACGCCAAGTTTGATTGAAATCGATCAAACTAAATATTTTTCCCCCTCCACTTCCTTCGTTAGGGGGGGCATATTATTGTATTGTATTGTATTGTCACCGGAACTATAAACGCATACCCAATTTGAAGACAATCGGATGTGTATAAGTCAGTTAAAATTTGTTGGCAAAACATGAACAAAAATCGTCCATCTTGAATTCGCCATACTTAATTTTCAAAATCTTATAAAAAATTCATATTCTTTATCCCCAATATTGTTTAAAATCAGTCAAACTAAATCTCTTGCCCCCTCCACTTTCCTCGTTAGGGGGAGGTGGGTACCTGATATTACCATATTATTGTATTGTCACCGTAACTATAAACGCATACCAAATTTAAAGACAATCGGATGTGTATAAGTCAGTTAAAATTGTTTAGCAAAACATGAGCAAAAATTCGTATACTTTATCCCCAAAAACTCCCGTATACCCATTTTGGTTGGAATCGGACAAGCTAAATATTTTTTCTCCTCCACATTCCTCGTTAGTGGGAGGTGGATATCTGATAATATCATATTATTGTATTGTCACCGGAACTATAAACGCATACCGAATTTGAAGACAATCGGATGGGAATAAGTCAGTTAAAATTGGTTATCAGACATATTGATTTTTTTAAATCTGATCAAAAATTCGTATTCCTTATTTCCAAAAACCCATGTATACCAATTTTGAATGAAATCGGACGAACTTAGGCGTTTTCTTCCCCCCAGGGAATGCCTAACATTACCATATTATTATATTGTCACCGGAACTATAATCGCGTACCAAGTTTAAATTCAATCGAACTACGTGTTAGTCAAAATTAAAATGCAATATATTTACCCGAACATAGAAACATACGTACATAATAGAGGTGAATTTAAATAAAATTTTGAGACAGAAATAATTTGGGGGTTGGTTGAGGGGGTTGATATATTGATCCAAAACTGTAAATTCATAACAACGATATAAAAAATATAAAAACTGCATATTCGTAGCAGCCTTAAGGCATTTTTTAGATTTAAAATAACAAATTACTTCCTAATATTAGAGGGAATTGTGACGAAACAGATTTCTATCGATCTTGCTACTCTTGCGGCTATATGCCTATTGTGCCCCTGAAAATGACCAATAGGTGGGTGCGTCCACCATGCCTGTGCTCCAAACAATGTCTGAGCTTCATTCATTTCGCACTATTTACGTTTTATTAGAGCGGCTTGGGGCATAAATCGTTGCCAATGTATATTTTGGAATTTGGGGTGCCTCCTGCCAGCCAAAATCTATCTTGGTCGCCCACCCCTCTGTTCATTCCCCCTTCACCACCTCTTAAATATTTAATTTTCAATCTATCATATCGCGGCATCGAAAAAAGATAAAACAAAAATTTTTCCACTGTTGTTTGTGCATTGACAAGTAGATTATTCGATATATTTACATTTTTTGCATGTCTTTAGAACTAAAGAAGATATTTTTAAAAAAACTGCAATTTAAAAAAAAACCCATATTTTGTAAACTAAAGTAGGTATGAGAAAAAACTTAAAATAAAAAAATTTCCACCGTTTCCGTTCTTTCCAAAAAGGTATATAAGTATAGATTTTTGCCCACCCAACTCCCAACACCGCCGTTTGACTGGTACCAATACGCAAAAGCATGTATATGTATATGAGCAGAGAAGTAGTATTTTGATCGACAGGGTGATTTCCGTGACTATAATATATTTTTAAAACATAAATATAGCAGCCTCACAATATTTTAACTACCTTCTTGCCTTCTTCCATCCTTTAAAAAATAATAAGCAGTAGGTAGCTAACGGGAACCAATGAAGATGATCAATAACAAAAAGTTTTTGCTGAATGGTTTGACTTAACAGGATAATACTAAAAACATTTTTTTTTAAATATTTAAAAAAAGTGAAAACAACAAGATATATCCAAATATTGCTTCAGAGTAGTATTCTTATTTTAATAGGCGCCGACCTATTTTAAAATTCTTGTATTTGAAGTTATAAAAACAGCCAATAAAATTAATGTTGTCTTGTCGGTCTACTTACAAATTGGGCTCATCTTAAAGTTTTGGCGAATTGCCTTGGTATTGCTTTTCCAAGTTACAAATGGAAAGCAAGCAATTTTCACCCACCAAAGGCTCTCACTAGTGCCGACATTCCTTCGGTCACGTCTGCAAACTTTTATATGAGTTACTGGGCATTCCCCATCCACAATGCAACCAAATCCTGAAGACTTTGGTTGGTAGAAAAAAGGTGACGATTTTACACCGATATTATCAACTTGGGAAAATGTCGCTCCCAAAAAAAGTTCAAATTAATTAGTTGCAGCCACCAGCGATCCCTTTTTTCCCCAATTTTACTTGCCGTTTAAAAATATGAAGGTTTTTCTAATTTCTTTAGAAAACACTAAAAAAAATCTCAAAGTTTTAGGTAACTTGGGACTCGCATTTAATATTAGTTGTGAAAACAATGCCTTCGGATCGCCAATGGTGACAGCTGTAAAAAATCAATACGCAGTACAAAGGTTCGTAAATATAAAGCAAACAACATACCATGCACTGATGCTTGCAGTTGTGTTGATGACATGTGTGAAAACCAACGTGAAGAAATTATTAATGAAGAAGATAAATGAAATACCTATTAGGTTCCTATTACTTAGTTTTGCTCAAATTGTACCGCTTCTTTGTTGAACTGATAAAATTGATATAAGTTCATTATCGACTTTATATTCATAGTATGGGGGGGGGGTTATGGAAGGGGGAAGTGGTAAGGAACGTTGTAAAAAATTGCATTATTTTATCTTAGTTTTACAAAGTATCTTAGATGCGAAAAATCTATAAATATAATGAACGTGCCCAGTTTTGGCGTAATGGCTCAAATCAAACGGTGCTATTGTGAAATGGTTGAAAAATATTTAACAAGAATTTTATTTTTGTATCTGGTCTGGGTTAAAAAAAATGGAAAATATGAACAAAAATTTCAAATTTGTTTTTTTGAAAATTCACTTCTTTTTAAATATCTTAGTTTTTGAGAAGTCCAATAGAGTGTAAGCACGTCATATAATCTAGAGGTCAATGCACAAACAACAGTGAAAATTTTTTTGTATTATCTCTGCTGGCTGAGGAATGAATTTTAAAAGGTTTAAAGGGGAGTTGGAGAGGGCATGATTGAGAGGGCGGATGGCCCAGATATATTTTCGTAGTCACTAATCAGATCTGAATGTGAAAAATCTATTATTATAACGAACGCCGATTATAAACATAACTCATCTGCTCATATCAGAAACGTGTCCAGTTTTGGCGTAATTTGAGCCATCAAACGTTGCTATTGCAGGTGGGGCTAGAAAAATCCCTTGGCATGGAAATGGGCAATTTTGATTGAAATCGGACAAACTTAGGTGTTTTCCTCCCTCCACTCCTCTCGTTGGGAGGAAGGGGTTGCCTAAAATATCAAGTTATTGTATTGTTACCGGAACTTTAACCGCATACCAAATTTGAGGACAGGCGGATCTGTATAATTCAGTTAAAATTGGTTAGCAAAACACGACTAAAAATCGTTCCTCTTAAATCTGAAATGAATACTCAAAATCTGATCAAAACGTCGTATTACTTATCCCCAAACAACCCTGTATACTAATTTTGGTCGACATCGAACAAACTTAGGTGTTTTCCCCCTTCCGTTCCTCTCGTAGGGGTGAGAGGGTGCCTAAAATACAAAGGTATTTTATGGCTACCGGAACTCTAACGGCATACAAAATTTGAAGACAAACGGATGTGTATAATTCAGATACAATTGGTTAGCAAAACACGACTAAAAATCTTTCCTCTTGAATCCGCCATATTGAATTTTCAAAATCTGATGAAAAATTCGTATTCCTTATCTCCAAAAAACCCCGTATACGAATTTTGGTTGAAATCGGACAAACTTAGGGGTTTTCCCCCTCCACTCCTCTCGTGTGGGAAAGGGGGTGCCTAAAATACCAAGTTATTGTATTGTTACCGGAGTTTTATGTCAGGCCGGACAGATCAGGCCACTGTGGCATGAATCTGTCCGCTATGGGAATTTGGGCAAACCATACTGCCTGTAACCTGTAGTCGGGGGGATCTAGCGACCCCCCGCCCACGATTCGAGTCTAGTGCTCAATCGTGCAATCAGCTGACCTAATCTCGGGGGATCCAATCTTCGTATTCCTTACGCCATTGGATCGTCACTCGTTATTAGGGACCGTGGTCTTACTGACTGTGCATCAGCATGTCCACGTTAATAAAAGTCTCGCACAGGCATTCTCCACTCTGAGATCCTATACTTTCTAGGACACATAAGACCATGAGTCCACGCACACCAAAGTTTTTCGGCGATCGGCAAGTTGCGACGGGAGCAGGACAGTGTAGTCTGGAAGCTCTTAGTGACAAACCGGCACGAAAGCGGCGGAAGTGTGATCGTCGTTATGCTCAAGGATTGGCTGTAGAACAACTCGTGTGCTGCATCCGTGACTGAGCAGCCCTATTTAGGACCCACTCTGCTCACCCTGCAAGAGAAGGGGCTATAAAAGGTGCCCTAAACATAGCCAGCCAACAACTGCCCAACTGGACAACCGCATCCAGAGGGTACACCACATGCGGTCAAAACAAAAGAAAAAGAAATCCAATGAACCTTGACACATGGAATATCCGTACACTTATGGATACACACACAACCACAAGACCACAAAGAAGAATGGCAGTAGTGGCACGTGAACTAAGGAAATATGACATCGATATCGCTGCTCTGAGTGAAACTAGAAGAGCAGGCAAAGGCCAACTTAAAGAACACGGAGGAGGCTACACAATTTTCTGGAAAGGAAAAGAAGAAGATGAACCACGTATTCACGGAATGGGTTTGGCTATAAAAAATGAGATTGTGGACCACCTAACCGAATTTCCATCCGGAATAAGAGAAAGATTGATGGCATTGCCCCTAAACTTTAGCAACCACCAACACGCTACTATAATCAGCACCTACGCTCCAACTCTTGCAGCTGATGAAAACCAAAAAGATGAATTTTATTCTCAACTTAGTGAAGCCGTAACATCTGTACTTAAATCTGATAAACTTATCATCCTAGGTGATTTCAATGCTCGAGTTGGTACGAATTGAAACCTATGGAAGGGCGTCATTGGCAAAGAAGGTGTTGGAAACATGAACTCAAACGGACTGCACCTATTAACCTTATGTTCGGAATATGACCTCACAATCTCAAATACAATTTTCCGGCAAAAAGACAAATTCAAGACCTCCTGGCAACACCCGAGGTCAAAAAACTGGCATCTGATTGATTACAATATTTTACGTTCCAGAGATCAAAAAGACGTAAACATTACAAGAGCAATAATGAGTGCAGACGACTGCTGGACAGACCATCGCCTGATACGAGCCAAAATGAACTTGCACATTCCACCAAGAAGTAGCCGTCAAAAAAAGCAAATCAAAAGAAGATTCAATGTAGAATGCCTTAAAAATGATCAAATCAGAACAAAATTCCAAGTTTCTCTGAATCAAAATTTGGGTACTTTAGAATACCCGGAGAATATTGACGATCACTGGAGAATTTTGAAGACAGCAATAACATTTGCCTCCGAAGAAACGGTCGGCTACACACAAAGAAAACATCAAGACTGGTTTCATGAGCACGACAAAGAAATTCAAGACCTTATTGAGAGGAAGAGAAAAGCCCATCATGCTTGCAAAAGCCAAACTCTAACGAAAAGAAAAGGAAATATCAAGAAGCCAAAGCAAAAGTACAAAGGCAAACACGTAGATTAAAAAACCAATGGTGGACAACAAAATCACATGAAATGCAACATCTAGCTGAGTCCAACAACACCAGAGCCTTCTTTTAAGCTACTAAGATGATATATAGTGCCACTACACAAGGTATCAATCCCCTACGATCCAAAGATGGAACAAGGCTGCTTAAAGACAGATCCTCTATCAATTCACGATGGAAAGAACACTTCCAAGAACTACTCAACAGAGAGTCTCAGGTCGATAATGACATCTTCGACAAAATTCCGGAGAAAACTACACAACAACACCTAAGTGAGATTCCGAGATTAGAGGAGGTCGAAAAGGCAATCACACAGCTAAAGAATAACAAGTCAGCAGGCACAGATGGTATCGCTGCTGAAGTCTACAAACAAGGGGGTCCCGCACTTAATTCCCAAATGCACATTCTAATAAGTAAAATATGGACCACTGAGACCATTCCTGCTGAACTCAGAGACGCCTCTATAGTTACCATTTTCAAAAAAGGCGATAAGGCCCAATGTGGAAACTACAGAGGTATATCTCTGCTTTCTGTTGCTGAAAAGATACTTACACGAATACTATAAAACCGATTAATTCCGATTGCTGAACAAAATCAGCCAGAGACAAAGTGTGGATTTAGGCCCAATCGAGGCACAGCTGATATGATCTTCAGTGCCAGACAAATGCAAGAGAAATCTAGAGAACAAAATCGCCCTCTCTTCATGGCCTTCATCTATCTATCTATCTAGATATATAGAAAATACTGGCAAAAGCTGGATGCCCTCAAAAATATATTCAAAATTAATGCAACAGTCCTGAGCAACGATGGACCAGGAGAGTCATTCCAGATTACGACAGGCGTTAAACAAGGGTGTGTTATTGCGCCCACCCTATTCTCTATATTTTTAGGTGCCATGCTTCACCTTGTTGAGGAACATCTACCGCCGGGAGTGGAAATTCTATATAGATTCGACGGTGGCCTACTTAACCTAGGCAAACGATACAGAATAGACGAACAAACATAAGTGTTTTAGAAGAAGCCAGAACAACTAGTATAGAAGCTTTTATCTTCAAGCACCAGCTTCGTTGGACTGGTCACATTATCCGCATGCCTGAAACACGTCTCCCAAAGCAGATATTTTATGGAGAACTGAAGGAGGGAAAGAGAAATCAAGGTGGTCAACAAAAAAGGTACAAGGACGTTCTCAAAGGCAATATGATGAAGGGTCACATCGATATAAACAACTTCGAGACCACGGCAAACGATAGGGCTACATGGCGCCGAACAGTCCATGAGGGAGCACAAACTTTTGAAGAACAACGACGTAGACTAGAAACGGAAAAGAGAGAACGTAGAAAGGAGCGACAAAATGGAAGAATGGATGACCAACAACACCCAGCTGCTGCCGGAGACTGGGTGTGCCAGGACTGTGGAAAGATGTGCGGCTCGAGAATTGGCTTGCATAGTCATCAAAAAACGCACAACAGATACCGACGATACAGAATAGAGGAAAATCATACTCGGTATCGAGTCATTGCCTATGATGATGATGACCGGAGTTTTAAATGCATACCAAATTTGAAGACAGTCGGATGTATATAATTCCGTTAAAATTGGTTGGCAAAACATGACTAAAAATCGTCCGTCTTGAATGCGCCATTTTTGAATTTTAAAAATTTAATCAAAAAATTCGTATTACTTATCCCCAAAAATTTCCGTATACCAATTTTAGTTGACACCGGTCAAACTTGTGTTTGTATTGGTGTTTTCCCGCCTCCAGAGGTGAGGGGGTGCCTAATACCACCAAGTTATTGTATTGATACCGGAACTTTAACCGCATATCAAATTTGAAGACGACATCAATGCGGAGACCAATATGTGCATAATTTAGTTAAAATTGGTTAGCAAAACACGACTAAAAATCGTTCCACTGGAATCCACAATATTGAATTTTTAAAATCTGATAAAAAATTCGTATTCCAAAAACCTCCGTATACCAATTTTGGTTGACATCGGACAAAATTAGGTGTTTTTCCCCCTCTATTTCCTTCGTAGGGGGGAGGGAGGTGCCTAATAATACTATATAATTGTATTGTTACCGTAACTATAAAAGCATACTAAGTTTAAAGACAATCGGATGTGTATAAGTCAGTAAAAATTGGTTAGCAAAAAATGACCAAAAATCGTCCATGTGGAATTCACCATATTGAATTTTTAAAATCTGATCAAAAATTCGTATTCCTTACCCCCAAAAATTTCCGTATACCAATTTTGGTTGGCATCGGACAAACTTAGGTGTTTTTCCTCCTTCACTCTCCCCTTAGAGGGGGAGGGAGGTCCCTAATAATGCTATATAATTATATTGTTACCGGAACAATAAAAGCATACCAAATTTAAAGACAATCGGATGGGTATAAGTCAGTTTAAATTCGTTAGCAAAACATGACCAAAAATCTTCCATTTTGTATCCGCCATATTGAAATTTTCAAATATGATCAAAAATCCCCTTCCCTGTATGGCTATTTGGATTTAAATTAAACAAACTAATTCTTTTCCTCCCTCCACTTCCCTCGTTAGAGGGAAGTGTGTACCTAATAATATCATATTATTGGAGTTCGAATTATAATCGCATACAAAATTTGAGTTCAATCGGACATCTAGAGGTTAGTCAAAATCGAGTTGTGATTTTGAATCCGCCATATTGAAATTTTCAAATATGATCAAAAATCCCCTTCCCTGTATGGCAATTTTGATTTAAATTAAACAAACTAATTCTTTTCCTCCCTCCACTTCCCTCGTTAGAGGGAAGTGTGTACCTAATAATATCATATATCTAGAGGTTAGTCAAAATCGAGTTGCAAGATTTGACCCGAACGTATAAACATAGATACATAGAGGTGAAATTAAATAAAAGCTTGTAATAAAAAATACGCAAAATTTAAAGCCGGCCCAGCATTTTTAAACTTCTAAATCGAATTTGAATTAATTAATTTTTGGGTGACTTCACTCACCAGTCTGGGTCTCTCTCAAGCATATTGGGTCTGCATCGCGTTTTCTATGTTATGTTCGGTGTACAAATAAAAACAAATATCATGGCCGCCTTAACAGGTATATCATATAATAATATAATTTTCAACCATAAATTATCTCTGGCATCTTGCTGTTTCACTCTGGTGCATTTTATTAATATGAAAGCGTAATATAAGGGGTTATTCGGAGTGATTTAAAGTTAGCAGTGTAGTTATAATGCCGATTACCAAAACCTAGGGCGTCTGATTTTGGCAACTTAAAAATCTGATTTTTGTTCTATGGAAAGTGAGGTTATGTTTTGTCTAAATAAAATTGGAATGAACTGTATGGTTAAGACTAGCAAATTAAAATAAGAAAAATTACCTCAAACATAGTGTGAGGGTCGTCTGGAGCAGATGTCGTATGCTATGGTTTACTAGCTCTGGGAGCTAAGAGATTGACTGTGAAAAGATGGAAAAAACTACTTAGCACAAGTTCAAAGAGACACATGAAGTTTTATAACTTCCGTTTTTGGATGTCTTCGATAAATCCCTTTTGCAGGAACAACTTTAGTTCACAAAACACAAAAATACTAGCAATAAATCAAACTAAAAGAACTTGGAGTTGCACAAAAAGAAACTTTAATTAAAATCCGTTACCGATGATTTAGATAAAATCAAATTAATTTAGATATTTCTAAGCCAAAGAAATGACAAAAAGTGAGGGATGGAACTGACGTCCTCTGTGCAAAATTTTTAGTTCGCTTTGCCTAAAATAATATATCTCTTTCTTACTCATGAGAGTTCCACATAAACCTATCCTCACACTTACATGGAAAATGGTAGACAGGGTGGCGGCAGTCAGGAAAGAATATTAATAAAACCACGAAAGGTTGAACAAAGACAATAAAAACCATCAATGAAAGTACTTATGTAAGAAAGAAGATAGAGCGAGTACTACGAAATAACATATTTCCAAATGAGTGGTTCCAAATGGTGTTGCCAAACAATATAAAATGTCAAAAATTCAAAGGCAACGTATTTCTAATAATATTTTTAGAATAAAACAAGACTTAAAAATAAGGACAAGTAGACAAATAATCAGTTACAAAATCAATGTAAAATTAATAGCATAAAAATTTGAAAAAAGATCTAAAGCAGAAATAAGACAAGATTTTATAATAAATTTATTATTTCTTATGTTAAATGAATCTACAGAACATAGTTGGCAACATTGCAAAAATAAGGAAAATTATTGATTTTCAAGATTTATTTCAAAGCCAGTAGAAAAAAAGTTAGCAGAACTTTAATTACTTAATTATATAAAAAAAAAGAAATAAAGAATCACTATAAAAATAAGTGTGTATTATTGCTTTGGGTATAGAAAATTAGTGCACAATGAGCAACTAAGAAATAATAGATACAATGAAACTAAGAAAGATAAATAGAAAATAGAGACCTAGCTAAGAAATAGGAATAGATAATAGATGACAAGGCAGACGTCAGACCAATTAAGGTAAGGGATTACATAGTAACTAAACATTGTAATTCAGATAAAAACTGATAGAAATCATGGATAAATAATGATAGAAAAATACTATTTTAGGACTAGAACTAGATAAAGAGACACGGAATGGATAACTAAAATGTGTGACCAAACAAATTGAAGTTAAGAAAAAGAGTCCAAGGAGAGAAATATGGAGGTATATAATGACATGGATGCCATGATCTGAAGTAGGTAACCTAACATAACAATAGTTCCCAGCAGCTATTTGACTATTTTGTCTAGGACATAGAATTGGTTTTATTAGAGTTGCTGGAGATTAGGTTTGGTTAAATTTATAGTTTAATTTTAGTTGTTTAAAGTATTTTGTTATGGTTAAAGTTACTAATTAGAAATTGTTGTTAATGAATTTAATTCATCTTTTTGGAATAAATTTTTGTAAAACTAAACTTCGGGCAGCCTAATTTCTTAATTTAAAAACAAGGAGAGGAAAAATATGAATTATTAAAATAGTTAGTAACAAATTAAAATTTACCAAGAATAAGTTACAATTTATGCATAAAATTTGAGCTTTTGGCGAATAAGCCAGGTTACTTAGCTTTCTCCGTACTAATCTTATTTAAATAAAAATGTTCGAATATTGCGATTGACACATCACATTGCTAAATAAATAGTTTTAATAATAAGCAAAACTTTGTACTAATTGAAAAAATAAAATGTTACACACTGAAGTATTTGGTACAAAATGCAATTTTTGCAAAAAAAACTTTTCGTAAAAACTGTGAAAACTTATCTGCTAGAGAAAATGACTGTCTGATACTTACCCAAAGGCAACTCATTTTTTAGTATCAAGCCATGCAAAATCGATTTTAATCAATATGGTGTTGAAAATTTACATAGGGCATATATTCTTCAAACCATAGTAACACAAAAGGAAAGTTACATTAAAATAATAAAAAAATGCTCTCAAACTTTCGAAAATCTAGCTTACAATACGGAAGAGGATTTTGAAAAAAGGTTGGAATATCAAACAAAAATTATTGAAAACTTAAAAGAAGACGATCTTCAAAAACAAGAACAAACATATTAGAGAAAAATAAGTTGGATATTTAAGAACTAGAAAAACTAAATCGAAAACTAACTCTTTGGACGGAAACCTTGAAAGTTGGAACAAATGATCAGGAATACGTAATGCTGAACTAAAGTACACCGTAGAGCAAATGGAGCACTTAATAACTGAGCTAAAAACTAATCTCGAACGAATTACAAATGCATTTGAAACTTTCCATGCTCCTAAAAACACGATAATAAGATAAACTGACCATTGCGCAAAAACAAATCCGGGTTGATGCAGAAGGCGAAAAAACAGTGCTTTTTCTAAAGAGCAAGAAAACATATTTTCTTCTCCTAGGCAAATAAATCACTCTGGCACAAACAAAAATAAAAAAAATCGTTTTGATGTTGTGTGATCAATCTGGTAGAGATTTGATAAACCAACTTCAAAATATTCTACTTTTACGCGATAGTTCAAGTTCAAGTTCAACAAAGTTTTATTGTCTTAAAATATAAATTTTAATTGACAAAGAGGCTTAGATCTAATTTAATTATAAAAAAAAAATCATTTAAGTATAAGTCATAGTTACAAATATGTAGAATTAAGTTTAACTCACAAGGCAAAGGCTTAGATTTAAATTGTACAATAAACAAATTGCAACATTTTAGTATAAATGGTGTAAACAAACATAATTTAATTTTAATTTACAAAGCAGAGGCTTAGATTAAATTCGATTATAAAATAAATGTATAACACTCGATATAAACTATTTTATATGAATAAAAAGTATAAAAAAATATACGCAAAGAACAAAATACTATTTGCAATTATTTTTTTTTCTTTCTTTAATTACAGTTAATAAGTTTCATTAAGAAACTCGTCAATATGGTAAGGTGCAGTTAGACTGTGGTAGTGTAGTCGTCGTTGCATTGTAGCTGTAGTGAATTTTTTTCCATAGATAATGCAGAACAGGATATTTTACAGATAAATAGTTAGCAATATTTTTTGGTACACACTTTTTAATATAATTTACCTTGTTCAATATTTTAAACAAATATTAGTGATAACAGACACTCCTGCAAAATTTTTGAACATGTTAAACGATCCACTTCACATATTTCTTTTGTACCGAGAAAGTTTCGTTTTCTTCTTAATATAAGTTCTAAAATGCTTTAGTTTTAAAATTAGGGTTCATTGGGTACCAAAGATGGACAAAATAAAACTCGGGAAAGAAAATAATGTAGTAATTTTGTATTTGCATACATACATACAGTCAATAGTGTGTTCAGTGATATTAGCTATAAATAAACAAAGTACTATAGTCGTTATATCTGATCCGCTGATTAATCATTCTGGTTTATTATAATTGCGAAGAAAGTAGGGCCATTACGCGCACTTACTTTTAGCATTATTTCGCTTGCATGGACAAATTATATCAAATAATTTACCTTTTTACTCTTATAAATTGCTTTGGTAATAACTATTCAAAAAGTTATAGTACCGTATCATCAGCAATGCAGGATGGTTGGGAGGAAAGAACAAAAATTCAAAATTGGATTAGTGTACCACAAGGAACACACAAAAGACCAAAGCAAAAGGAGAAACAATTAAACGATGTTTCGCCCGTGGTGACCAGCGTGGGCTCGTCAGTGGATTCACTAGTCACCCTTAATCCAGACATCATTTAACACCATCGCATACTCTGACTTCCAACTCAGGCATCGTTCCGCATGGTACTTATTGTAAGTCACCTGATACGGGTTCGTCCTGGCGTGTTAATCTTTCCAATAGGAATATGCTCCTAAGACAATTAAAACAAGAAGTTAAACTTCCAAATCAGTTACATCAACCGAAAAGAATCTAAAAAAGAGAAGATCAAAAGATCTTGGAAGGAAAGAACGAAAATTCAATATTGGATGAGTGTCCCACAAGGAAGACACAAAAGACCAAAGCGAAAGGAGAAACAATTAAATGATGTTTCTCTCGGGATGATCAGTGTGGACTCGTTAGTGGATTCACTAGTCACCCTCAATCCAGACATCATTTAATACCATCGCACACTCTGACTTCCAACTCTGAATCACTCACATGTGTGTGATGCCTATTTGTGAGTGATTCAGAGATGGAAGTCAGAGTGTGTGATGGTGTTAAATGATGTCTGGATTGAGGGTGACTAGTGAATCCACTGACGAGCCCACGCTGGTCACCCCGGGCAAAACATCGTTTAATTGTTTCTCCTTTTGCTTGGGTCTTTTGTGTGTTCCTTGTGGGACCCTCATCCAATTTTGAATTTTAGTTCTTTCCTCCCAAGATCTTTTGATCTTCTCTTTTTTAGATTCTTTTCGGTTGATGTAACTGATTTGGAAGTCTAACTTCTAGATTTTGTGGTGTCATATGAAAGCTGAGACTCCCCAGATTATGAATCCGCCGGATGACATCTCGAAAATGTTGAGCGTATTGAGATATTCAGCGCAAAATCTAAAATAGCGGCCAATGACTAAATTTGATTTTTTTATTTTTTGTGTAGAGAGAAATTAATGGTGTTTGATATCAATGTATAGGTTTTCGAATACGAGGAATTTGAAGATTTTATTAAAAACTACCTAAAATGAAATTTGACACATTTTTTAAAGCCATTGGGTACAGAAAAATGGATATATATTATTAAAAAATATTTATTTTTATTTCCTTTCCAAAAATTAATGTCTTTTAATATCGTTTGATAGGTTCCTTAATGTGAGAAATTTGTATCTGTTAACTGCATTGCATTAAATGACATTAACGGCATGTAAAGCATAAACCAGGTATTATAAGTAATTCAAGTAACACTCGTGGCATATCGGACAAAGCGTTTTTGTTTCTCACTTCATTATGACCAGGCCTCCAATGTCTAATGGAGAAACCAGACACCTACAGACCTGCTTCATCCTTATTAGGAATCATCAGGGAGTCATAGGATTGTACTTGGCAGTTGAAGCTGCACAGTGACCATGCACACCTCTCGAATTTAAAACAAAAAGTTTGTAATCCGTGGGGACAAAGTAACTGTGTGCGCCACCTGTCGAATAAACCGAAAAACAAAAACATCAAAATTGAAAATTGCAGAACACCGTAAATACAGAATCCTGTACCTTTCAGCAGGTTATAAATTAGAAACCCGTAAAAGTATAAGGTCACTGTAACATGACTCTTAAAAAGAGGTAACGTTCGCAGCAGCACCGCCCCTAATTGGAGCTTCATACTACGTGGCCCTAATTTTAAGAGAAAGTGAGAAACAAAAAAATTTGCGGACACGAGATTCATTTTGTTGTTTTTTTTATTATAAGTAATATTTATATTCCTATCCGCTGATCAATCATTCATCAATCGTTCATTATAATTGCGAAGAAATTACTGCCTTTTTTGTAAGTGACAAAAAGCGCTTACTTTTAGCATTATTTCGTCGCATGCGTGGACAAATTATTATATCAAATAATTTACATTTTTAATTCCATATTTTGCTAGTATATACCTTTAGTATCAGCCGTTGTTGTGGTCAAAAAGTCACACACAGAAATAGGTAGATATTTTCGGGTGGGTATTAAAAAGATGGCATGAACACACCAACGTTAAGTATGGGAGTTATTTTTTGGAAAAGCATACAGTCGATCTTTGCAATAAAATAAAATGAACAACCGATGTTAGTAACATTAATGGTTGGCCTGGCATTATTATTATTAACATCGGTTGGTAAGGGGATGGAGACATACGCGTAAATACAATACTTTGTTCATTCTATTTTATGGCAAAGATCGACTGTATGCTTTTCCATGAAATATCTCCCATGCTTAACGTTGGTGTGTCATCTCTTTCATACGCGCCCGAAAATATCTACCTATCTCTGTGTGATGATGTTTACTAGCAAAATATGGGATTTAAAAATGTCAAATATTTGATATAATTTGTCTATGCAAGCGACGAAATAATGCTAAAAATAAGCGCTTTTTGTTACTTAGAAAAAGGGCCCTAATTTTTTTGCAATTATAATAAACCAGTATGATTGATTAGCGGATATATAGGAATATACCTAAATACCACTTACAATATCTTGTTAATTTATTGCTTATGTCACTAAACACACTATCGACTGTCTATACGTATGCAGACACAATATTTCCAGATTTTTTCTCCTGTTTTTCCCCAAGTTTAATTTTGTATTTCTTTGCTACTCTATCAACCTCAATTTTAATATTAAAGCATTTTTGAACTATTTAAATATTACGAAAAAACGGAACGTACTCAATAACAAAGAAATATGTAAGGTGAAACTTTTAACGTATTCCAAAATTTAGCAGGAGGGTCTATTACTAGCAATATTTGTTTAAATCATTTAGAAAGTAAATTGTATTAAAAAATGTGTACAAAAATATTTTTAACTATTTATATATTAAAATAATCCATTCTGCATTATCTATGGAAAACAATTCACTGCAGCTAGAACACAACTACGACAGCACTACCACAGTCTAAATGCACCTATAGTAACCTATTTTTAACAGAAATAATTTTAGCTGAGAACTAAAGCGCTTCATATCCTGGATTATTCTAAATTCCATACTGACTTGATTGTATATCTTTACTTACAAAAGAGTCCTCGAGCAAACTAAGACGTGGTATTGGTAAGGGGACATAGATTGCTTGCCTAGTTTCATATGAATGCTGGTAGGCAGGAAGTTGAGACCTATTTTTATGAATGAGGCATGCTGTCTCAAGAATGAATAACCTGGCAAGAGTCAGTATGTTATTTCCTAAGAACAGTGGTTGGCAGTGCGTCCTTGGGGGAACATTACAAAGGTTTCTGAGAACTCTTGAAGAATAAACACGGAGTCAGAAAGGTATTGAGAGCACCCTCCCCAAAAGGGTAGAGCATATCTAAGGTGCGATTCAATATTGGCGAAGTAGACATTCCTAGCAAAATCTCGACCTAACTCGGATGGAATAGCAACCTAAGGATAGTTTTTTATTGAGTTTAAAAATATGCTGTTGAAACTTCAGTTTACTATCCACATGCAAACCCAAGAATTTGGTATTGTCTACCGAACTAATTGTCCCATTATCAGTGTTCATATTGTTTGCATCAAAATTAAAACCAATTACATTAGTTTTGGACATATTCAGACAGAGCTCATTTGAGCTGCACCAGTCTTTGATTTTCAGAATTTCATTCGATATATTAGATTTTAGTCGAATGAGGTTTTTATTACTCCAAGAGACCGTAGCATTGTCAGCAAATGCCGTGAACTTAAGTAAATCA
Organism: Oxystoma pomonae; assembly: GCA_963921995.1. Classification (NCBI taxonomy): domain Eukaryota; kingdom Metazoa; phylum Arthropoda; class Insecta; order Coleoptera; family Brentidae; genus Oxystoma; species Oxystoma pomonae. The sequence continues at coordinate 48,849,604 of OY998166.1, forward strand.
TTAATATAAATTAAAAAAAGCATCGGACCTAGCACAGCGCCCTGTGGTACGCCACATGAGATAGAACATTTTCTGGAATACAAGCCGTTAATATATACTGTTTGTTGATGACCTGTAAGATATGAATGAATTCAATTATAGGATACCCCACGAAAACCATATATTGAGAGCTTCCCCAGCAATATCTCGTGATCCACGCAATTAAAGGCTTTTGATAAATAACAAAACACTGCTGCGGATGCCTCTTTTCGATTTATTCCCTGTAACAAGCAAGATAAGAAGTTATACATTGCTTCAGTAATACTCTTTCCGTATTGGAAACCAAACTGATTTTCATCTATTATTTTGTGTTTATTAAGAAAATGTATAATTCTTTTCCGTGCTAAAGTTTCAACCAGTTTGGAAAGTGTAGAAACAAGAGATATTGGTCTGTAGTTCGCTGGTAGCGATTTGTCACCTCCTTTGTAAAGGGGAAAGACATTGGCAATTTTTAGCGAAGACGGAAAGGTGCCATGTTCGAATGATAAGTTAATGGCATTTGACAAAACAAGTATTGCTTCTTCAGGTATTTCAGCCAGTATTTTTGTTTTTCATGGTTTTTGAAACTTCATACCAAGTAGAATGTGTAATTAAACCCTATGCTCTCTTTGAGTCAGTCATAGAAGATGTAGACTTATTGGCTAGGAACTTTGGAAAAGACGATTTTATCATTTTTCTTGCAGGTGTAAATAACTTTAATGCAGATAGTAAATTAAAATACTCAGATATCATAAATAAACTTGCTTTGTATTCGCACAAATTTAATTTTTCTCTCAACTCCATCTTATAATTATCAAAATCAAATTACCAAGGATAAAATCCCATATTTTAATCAAAAGCTTATTAGTATTATTATAGATTTAATTAGATTCTCGTCAAATAAATTAGAGTTTCTTTATGTGTGTAATAATAAATAAAATAACTATCATTTCCAAAAAAGTTGCAAATATTGTAACCTGCTCACGTTCTTCTCGTAAAAATCTTACGCATATAAACTTGGTTGAAAATGAGATGGTGACCATCTCTAATGAAATCAGTTTTTTACAAAATTTTCAGATAACTCAGGATCAGATATTAATTACGTAGAATCCTTAGTAGAAGTAAGCTTTAATGTGTCAAATGTTTGTTAAATGAAATAAAAACAAATCTAAAAAAATCTAAAAAATTTAAATTTTTTATAATTAAACACCCAAAAACAGCATAGAATTGCTATTTTTCTAAAAATCAACAATAGGTGGCATCACTCATGCCATTTCAAGTGGGATCGTACAGTGTTCAGAACACGGTTTAAACACCATATGTGAGGAAAAGTATAAATTATTCGGATTTATTTTTGGCGTTTCTTTAGTGATTTTTGGAGATCCTTTAGTGCACTGTTAGTGGCACGTGGCACTTTTATAGTTACACTAGTAATTTTTTCGGATTTTTATGCGATATTGACGCTAGTGATTTTTTCAGGAAATTCGCGATATTGACGCTAGTGATTTCTTCACGATATTTTGCATTCAAGGACATCAGAAAAATGCCGTTCTCTTACTCAAAAAAACTTGAACGTCAACACCAATACAATAGGTAACGCAATAGGTTGTTTTACATGTCTCTTGCTGGCACACATGAAATGAAAAGAAATTTGAAATAAATACATAAACTTGTCTGCATTGTGTTTGACAAGTTGGGTTAGGTTGCTTTTGAATACATACAATATAAAAACGTACTAATATTTTCCTCAAAATTTTCTACTTATACTTCCTTTCAAAATGTACAGACAGCGTCAGACTGGCACTATAAGGGAATACGGGCAAAAGCTCAAGGGCAAAATTAAAAATATAAGGAAATATAGCACACAAATTTTTAGTCCTTGGGGAATTTTCTCCCTGAAACTGCGAATAAGTTTGCAAAAAATAGAAATAAATCTACTTTAGTAGTTTGCGCGAGCGTTTAAACTATCAAAATTTGTACTGCGAAAATCTTAAATATTAGAAGCAAAACTTGCAAAATGCCCGTGCCTGTTGGTAAGCTAAATGCAAAATGGTATTTTCGAATTGCAAATTACGGTTCACCTAATAAAAACAGTGTTTTTTTCGATTAAAAATTTGTAAAAAACGCGAAGATCCAAATGGATTCTGGTTGTCATTATTTTGACAACGGTCCTAAAATAATGACGTCATATATAATCTTCTAAAGGAAATCTTTGATTTTACTCAAAAAAAGAATACCTCCAAGAATAGGTACCTATAATATTGCAAAATTTAAGGGGTTATGTTTACAACCAAAGTAGAAAACCAACCTCCCAAGTTGGTTCTAAAATTTTATAACCGGGTTGCAACTGTTTTAAATCAAAAAGACCGGTTCCGGGTCTGGTTAAACCAGAACCAGGACCAAATGTAAATCGAAAATGGTTCAATTGAACTGAAACATCAGAATAATAAATTAACTTAGACAAACAAAACGCTGAACTTAATATGCTCTACAAGGAAAATAAAGTGTGTCTTTAAAACACGCCGATTATAATTATTAACCAGTGAGGAATCATTATCATCAATCAAGTGCGATAAATCCAAAAAAGCAATATGCAAAATTTGTGCAGTAATATCTACAACTGAGTTGGATTCGTTGTGTCTCAGTCAAAGAACCCTGATGTTCTATTGCAGTGATTGCAAAAAGAAAAAACGGGAGGATGATATAATGCAAGAAATCAAAATCTTAAATGAAACAAAAAGTAAAGCAAAAAGTCACACTACAATGGAGGAACCCATATAACATTGAAGGAATATTCATAAAAAAGAAGTTAAGAAAAAACCTACAAATCAGTTGCTTCAACCGAAAGGAAACTGAAAAACAAAAGATCAAAAGATCTTGGGTGGAAATAACGAAAATTCAAACTTGGATGAGCATCCCACAAGGGACACACAAAAGACCAAAGCGAAAAAAAAATTCTTTTTTTTTTAATTGCCTTACGAGCATAATCCTACGCAAAATATTAACACGGCACGACCAATCCGTATCAGGTAACTTGGAACGATGCCTATTTGTGAGTGATTTAAAGTTGGAAATCAAAGTGAATGATGATGTTTAATGATGCATGGTAGAAGATGACCCGTGAAACTACTGATGAGCCCACGCTGGTTACCCAGGGCGAAACATCGTTAATCATTTCTCTTTTTGCTTTGGTCTTTTGTGTGTTCCTTGTGGGACTCTCATCCAAGTTTGAATTTTCGTTATTTCCACTCAAGATCTATTGATCTTTTGTTTTTAGTTTCTTTTGGGTTGAAGTAACTGATTTGGAGGTTTTTTAACTTCTTTTTTGTTTTAATTGCATTAGGAGCATAATCCCACTGGAAATATGAACACGCCAGGACGAATCCGTATCAGGTAACTTGAATAAGTACCAGTGCGAAACGGTGCCTATTTGTGAGTGATTTAAACTTGGAAATTAAAGTGTGTGGTAGAGGGTGACCAGTGAAACCACTGATGATCCCACGCTGGTTACCCCCCAGGGCGACATCGTTTAATCATTTCTCTTTTCGCTTTGGTCTTTTGTGTGTTCCTTGTGGGATGCTCATCCAAGTTTGAGTTTTCGTTATTTCCAGCCAAGATCTTTTGATCTTTTGTTTCTTAGTTTCTTTTCGGTTGAGGTAACTGATTTGGAGGTTTTTTTAACTTGTTTTTTATTTTAATTGCCTTAGGAGCATAATCCTACTGGAAATATTAACATGCTAGGAAGAATCCGTATCAGGTAACTTGGATAAGTGCCAGTTCGGAACGATGCCTATTTGTGAGTGAGTTAAAGTTGGAAATCAAAGTGTATGATGGTGTTTAATAATGTATGGTAGAGGATGACCAGTGAAACCACTGATGAGCCCACGCGGGTTACAAAGGGCAAAACATCGTTTAATAATTTCTCTTTCCGTTTTGGTCTTTTGTGTGTTTCTTGTGGGATGCTCATCCAAGTTTGAATTTCCTGCTCGCAAATTTCATTCTTATTGATATTTGCATCTTTTAACGTTTTGCTTTTCACTTTATTCCGATATGCGGCGCGCTGCATATATCCATCTAACATCTCGCGTTGTTTGACGACGAAAGTTATTTAAATTCGCTGGGTGTGGTTGTTTATGTTATGCTTCATACAACAGGTACAGTCCTATGTTACCCTGATGATTCCTAATAAGGATGAAACAGGCCTGTAGATTTCTGGACTATCCATTAGATCTTGTAAGCCTGGTCGCAATGAATTGAAAAGCAAAATGTGTGTCTGATATGCCACGAACCTTTCGTTTTATTTATTTTTCACGGACAACAAATTCCTTTTTTTAAATATTACTATCTTGTGAAAACTACGCGATTTACATGATTTATAATTGTAATTTAGTTTAATGTCATCTGTTGTAGGTAGATGGCAATGGAATCAATATTTTCTCTATGTACAAGGTAATATTATTATACATATAAGCGAGCAAAAAGTCATCAACATGATGGTGATACATTGATATACCTATATCTATAGGCCACTCCTTAATTGCACTTTAGTGGAAGACTAATGCATATTTGGTGGATATTGTAGATATTCATGTGGATATATCTCCATTGCAGTTCTTGATTCTTAAAATTATATACATGCAATATTTGATATGTGGGATTTTTGAAAAAAATTTAAAAAACGTTCTGGTCATATTATAGTTATGTTTCTCGTCACATTTCTCTCACATTTATATAACCTCTATGAGCTAGAATGTAACTTATTGCCGGCATGTGTTAGTAATACTCCCAATGGTAAAATGTAACATTCCTACCGCATTGGTTGTTCTCTAAGTATATGACTATTAGATTTCTTACGGTAAAACTCACGTTTTACGTAACTATTTTAATACCAACCTTAAAATTTAAAAAAAACCTTAAAATCTAATAAATTTAATTTTATGAAATACTCACAAATACAAATATTATTTATAATTCTATTCTTATCCCTCTACAGCCATCTAGGGGAAAATCAGTAAACTTTCAAAAAGCAAATGTAAAGATTTTTGTGTTCTCTTTAAACATCACTAGAACTAGATTCCTTATTTTAACGAAAATGTAGAGCGTGAGCCATCAGGAACTTTAAAATTCATATAAAATAGCTTAATAATAATGAAATAAAATATAAGTACTTGTTTTATATTTAAATAAACAATCTTCATTCAAAATATTCCAATATAAACAAATTTTACAAATAACATTGTGGAGCATTTAAATTTATTGAGGCTTTACATTTGGTTTTGAAAGAACTCATCTGGGATAACTTCATTGGAAATTGGGTAATTTTCTGTTAGTCTATTGGAAAAAGAAAGCTATAAATTTGGTTGTAAACATAGATTCCTAACCTAGAAGAAATGCAGCTAGGAATATCAAACTTTTGAGTTTGAGTAAACATTTTGTCAAATAATAAACAACTAAGGCAGAAAGTGGATATTTTAAAAATTGTAGAATTACCCAGTGTCAGTGCTTTTCCTTAAAACGAATTAACTTTCTACGTCGTGGGGTCTCACAAACCCTAAAAAAAAATGGGAAGAAAAACTGTTTTCCTCTTAAATCTCGACTGCTATTGGTCCAAAAATTTTAGGTAGGAAACATCCACCGATTTCTAACTTGAAACGTTCTCTTTTTGGTGCAGCACTTAAAAAGGCAAGTCATTTTATATGGTGTTCTAAAAATTTCTAAATTTGACCACTTTTGGTAAATTTTGTTTTCTTTAATTCCTTTGGGAATTAACCACAATAGTTTGGAAAATATTTTGAGAGGGCATTTTATGGCAACCAATTTTTTTTTGTTAACATGCCTTTTCTGGTCTTGTAGTCACATTAATTTTTATTAGAAATAAGTTTTAATAATCTATTTATTTACCTGAAAGGGTTTTGATTCTTTGCACCATTTGCTTTGGACTGGTTAATTGAAAACCTGTTTCTATGGTGTTTTTTTTTTCACATTTTTAGCATAATATTTGGGAACTGTTACTCATAGAGTTTTGCCTTGTGAAGTCTTTGGGTTCAGCACTTACCAAAACGCTACTTAATCTGAAAATCATGGTTAGAAAGTTAGATAAACAACCAGCCATATTACCTACCTATCTTTTGTCTCCCGAAGAAATAATTTTTACCTGCCTTTTGACTTCTTAAGGGCTTATTTTTTTGAATGTGACTAACTGACCACACAAAGTTGATGTTCTTGGCACGAACTTTGACTACTGTTGAAGAGAGTCTGATAGAGGTATGTCAAGCATTTATGTTGATATTTATATTTATGTGTGCTATGCATATCTTTGTGTAAATTTTGGATAGCCAGTACAGAGTGTTTTGACGAACCCTGCTGAGTAAATTGATTTTTACCTTTTATTGCCATGAAAAATCCTTATACCTTGCTTTATCTCTTTATCTATCTTGTACCTATTATTTTTTTTTTCTTTGATAAATGAGGCCTAGATTTGATAATACCTAACAAAAAAATATTTTCCTACATTTTTTTAAAATGAAAATATCTATTTTTTTTTGAATCACTTGACGATTTCAGTGTGAACACTATGAGAGCATTTATTGATTTTCTTTCTTTCTAGCTTAGTCAGGAATTTTTGTATTATGGTTTAACAACTACTCTAGGAGAAAGCAAGCAATATCTTAATTTTCTATTTTTTTTTCAGAAGCTTGTGTATTAATTTTCTGTTATAAGTTTATTCATAGCATAGTCCATTATATTAAATGCTATATAGAGAATGTAAAGGGGATACAACCTTAAAATTCTGACAGTTTTTTTATAAAAATTAGAAAAATCCCTTTCAGATTTTCTGGTTAAAAAAACAATATGTCGAAGCATTTGTTAAACTTTGTCATCTCATGATTTTTACTTTGATAAATACAGTGTTTATTTGTTTTCCAACCAAAATCTTTTATTTTGCATCACCAAATTTATTTTAAACACCCTATAACTTTTAAGATATATGATGTTTCAATTTTGTAACAACAAAATAGTATGTTTTGTTAAAAAGTGAATGACAGTGAGAAAGAAAATATCGAAATAGGTAAGCAATGAAAATTTTCCTCAATTCAAAGAATCCTACGACTTATTTAGCCGTGGCAAAGGTTTTTTAAAAAGATCACCCAACTTTTTGGTCCATAAACAACTTTATTTTAACAAATTGAACTTTTATTTTAACAAATTGACGACCAAATAAATAATGTAACAAATTCAATTTTTATTGTAACAAATAAATTTTTGTAACAAATTGGCGCTTTTTCCAACGTGTGTTTTTAAAAGTAACATCAAAAAAAAAAATTGAGGAGAATTTCTTTGTGTTTGGTGTTTTTGGACTTTTGTCTTTCTTGTGGTGCAAGATGAAAGATAAACACCCTTTTACATTTATATTATTACTTTATCTCTTGTTTTTTTTAATATCTTTGTAAAGAAAAATGTGTTTACCTTTAATCACTTTGCATGATAATAAGGTGGAATACGAGTTGGAAATTGGGAAAGTTGAACCTGAAGTAAATTTAATTTACACTTTTAAATGTTTTTTCTCTATTCATAAAACATTTTTTTTTGGTGGTAGCTACCCTGGACTTAAAACCGATTTCAGACAGTTACTAATTAGGTCAGTGGTGGGTACAAATTGTTTAAAAAGCTTTGGGATTAGTGAAACTGTACCTAAATTAAACAGTAGCTAAATAAGACTAAACAACTAGTCTTACAAACATCTTTCATTGTTTATTTTTAAATATTTTTTTTCTCTCTAAAATAAACTAAACTTTAAATCTAGTTTTCAAAATGCAGTTCATCTAAAAAGTTAACATTTCACTAAAAAAAATATTTTACATTTTTTTGCAAAAAAAGATGGTTTGTCATATTTTAATTTTTTTTGTAACTTTATATTTTTCTTTCTGATAAACAGCAATATTTCTAAAAAATTGGGTAAACACAATACGAGACACAATAGTTGCCTATCTTTTGTATGTGTATTAACCTGTACATGTTGTACAGAACAGGGTTGCGTTGCAGATGGGAAAATACTAGATATTTCTTTCTTCATCTTTTTCTATTTGTAAGTATTTTTTTTATCATCTTTTCCATTTTCGTGTACCTTTTTTCTATTTCCGTGTATCTTTATCTATTTCCATATATCTTTTCTTTTTTAATATCTTTTTCGATATTTTTAAAATTTTTATTTTTCTATTTCCTAGTATCTTTACCTACCTACATTTTTATTTGTTTTTTGGATATTTTTTCTTACTTTCACGTATCTTTAACTACCTTTACATACCTTGTTATTTCCATTATGTATCTACTTTTTTCTAAATGATTTACCTTTTCTTTTTTATAAAATTTTGGTATGCAGGGTTGACAACCAGTTTTTGTGTTTTGTGTTTCACAGTCTTGAATTGCAGTTTTTGGTTTATTACGAGGATTGTTATACGAGACTTGTTATATTACTTTTTTTTTCAAGGCTATCAAGGAGAAATCTTGCATAAGATGCCCGAACTACTTTCCTACCAGAGTCATTTCTCCTCTACCAGGAGAGCCCGGGTAGTATCGGATTCCTACCGACTAAAACCCCCCGATTGTGGCTCCGACCAGCCTGATGGCTGGCCAGAGGCACTGCACTGCAGCCATTACTGGCTTATTGTGCACCACTCCACTCCTCTGTACGAGTTTGTACAGGTCCCTAATGGAGCAGTTCCTGGTGTTGATTCTAGTTTAACCACACCATTAAATTTTCCCCTGTACGAGCTTGTACAGGTCCTTAATGGGGCAGTTCCTAGTCGTTAGTGGGTCTAGTTCAACTTCCCCATAGGGCTATACCGGCCATATTCGGTCGCCAGAGCTGTGTCTGTTTTAGACAGGGAGCACCACGAGAAGATGAGGTTGGCATTTGGATATGAGAGGCTAGATGCATTCGCATCATACCGATCGAAAACCTCTGGTCCCATGCCCAGTAGGGATAAGCATGGTCTCCAACTGTTCCGAGCAAATATGAAGGTTACATTATATTTGCATCACTACCCCTTACTCCCCTGTTATATTACTTTAGTAACTTATGCAATTTTCATCTTTCTGAAACGAATTAACATCAATCAATTTTAATAATTATTTTTACAAAAAATTATTATAACAAGGTTTCAGAAAAACCATAATAAACTGGAGACTGTATATTCTTGCTGTAGAGCACTTGCACACTGACTGTTTTCAGGGGTCAAATCTGTATATTGGGGGGGAAAAATTTAACTGTTTTTTTATTATTTATTTTTGGAAATTTTTTAGGGTTTTCTGGTTTAGCGGGTGTTACAATGTTTAACTGCTACTGCTTTCTTTAATATTTTCTTTAATTAGTTTTTTTTTAAGAAATGAGGCCCAAGAGATTGTGCTTTTTGCTGGGGGGTTTAGGCTTCTCGTTGGCAAGCCGAGGCGAAACAACACCATAGGGGTCTAGCCTACTGGTACGGGAGTAGGTCGCTCTTGTGGTTTAACAGTTAAAGATTTGTAACAGTGCTTTATTAGGGATTAACCTGTCTAAATTTTTTTTAGGTTATTTTTTATTAGTGGTGAATTTAAATTATATTTCCACTAGGTGATATTGATGTAGAGGGTAGCACAATGACCTCACATAAATGTTGCTATTTTACTAGTATTTAACACTTATATAATTTAACGTGTGTGAATAAAATTTTGCGCATTTGTTTTAAATGTGCTTTCGCCCAAAAATGTATTTAAATGTATTTTAGATTGTATATTTTTTGGAAGTTAATTTTCGGGTAGTGATTGGTGGATGGTGCCTATATTTTTTTTTTAGTAATGAGTTTTCTTATTATTTTAAGGGAGAGCTGACACTGAAAAAATAATTCAATAAATTTAATGTTTTTTTTACCAACTATAGGGGGTGTGTTAGGGTAAAACTCACGTTTTACGTAACTATTTTAATACCACAAAAATTTCAAAAAAAAACTTAAAATCTAATAAATTTAATTTTATAAAATACGTACAAATACAAATATTATACTATAATTCTATTCTTATCCCTCTACAGCCATCTAGGGGAAAATCAGTAAACTTTCAAGAAGCAAATGTAAAGATTTTTGTGATCTCTTTAAACATCACTAAAACTAGATTCCTTATTTTAACGAAAATGTAGAGCGTGAGCCATCAGGATCTTTAAAATTTATATGAAACAGCTTAATAATAATAAAAGACTTATTACATCATGGAATAAAATACAACTACTTGTTTCATATTTAAATAAACAATCTTGATTCAAAGTATTCCAATATAAACATATTTTACAAATATACATTTCGGAGCATTTAAATTTGTTAAGGCCTTACATTTGGTTTTGAAAGAACTCATCTGGGATAAATTCATTGGAAATTGGGTAATTTTCTGTTAGTGTATTGGAAAAAGATAGCTAGAAATTTGGTTGAAAACATAGATTCCTAACCTTGAAAAAATGCAGCTAAGAATCTCAAACTAGGTATAAAAAATTTGTATTTGTAAAAGGATTGAGCAAACATTTTGTCAACTATTTAACAACCAAGGCAGAAAGTGGATATTTTAAAAATTGTAGAATTACCCACTGTCAGTGCTTCTCCTTAAAACGAATTAACCTTCTACGTCGTGCTGTCTCACAAACCCTCAAAAAAAAATGGGACAAAAAACTGTTCTTTTCTTAAATCTCGACTGCTATTGGTTCAAAAATTTTAGGTAGGAAGCATTCACCGATTTCTAACTTGAAACGTTCTCTTTTTGGTGCAGCACTTAAAAAGGCAAGTCATTTTATATGATGTTCTAAAAATTTCTAAATTGGACCACTTTTGGTTATTTTTGTTTTCTTTAATTCCTTTGGGAATTAATCTCAATAATGTGGAAAATATTTTAATGTTTTTTTATTAATTTTTATTTTATCTAGTTATGCTAGAGGACATTTTATGGCAACCCATTTTTTTTTTGTTAGCATGCCCGTTTTGGTCTTTTAGTCACATTAATTTTTAATATAAATAAGTTTTAATAATTTATTTACTTACCTGAAAAGGCTTTAATGCTTTGCACCCTTTCCTTTGGACTGGTTAGTTGAAAAACTGTTTCTACTGTCTTTTCTTTGAAATTTTCAGCATGCTATTTGGAAACTGTTACTCATAGAGTTTTGCCTTGTGCAGTCTTTGAGTTCATCACTTGTCAAAACTGTACTTAATCTGGAATTTATGGTTAGAAAGTTAGATAAGCAACCAGCCATATTACCTACCTATCTTTTGTCTCCCGAAGGGCTAATTTTTACCTACCGTTTGCCTTCCTAAATGCTTATTTTTTTTATGTGACTAATTGACCACACAAAGTTGATGTTCTTGGCACGAAGTTCGACTACTATTGAAGAGAGTCTGATACAGGTAGGTCAAACATTTATGTTGATGTTTATATCAATGTGCGCTATGCATATCTATGTGGCTGAAGTTAGCTTGGGATTGGGATTTCAATCTCGGTTAAATTACAGTGACCCAAACAAATATTGCATTAAAATAGATTTTAGCCAAACTACAAGCGCCAGAACACTTTTAATGTATGAATGTAATTATTTTGGGTCCAGATATTTCACAAAAGTGTGTAACTCAATTTCTTTACCCTTAATAAGGTTTTACCAACCCTTAAACTAATTTCCTTTATTCCAAAATTTGCGCATCTAAAAAAAACAGGAATAAAATACTTTTTATTTTTTCTTAATCGCAACAAGTTGGGAAAATTTTGTTTGAAGTATTAGGGGATGAAAAAGCAACCCTTATTAAAACCGATTGTTTTACTTGTAGATGATTTTGTGCCGCTTTAGAACTAGGCTGAGAAAATAGGATATATAGATGCCTTTTTAGTAAACAACAGATTGAGAGAAATTAAAAGTTTTAAGGTATATGAAAAACCACCCCTTCAATAAAAAACCTTTTGTTTCACCCTGTGGATGATTTTGTGCCGCTTTCGAAATAGGCTGAAAAAATAAAGTGTATAAATGCCCTTTTTAGTAATCAACAGATTGAGAAAAATTCAGAGTTTTAAGTTATAAAAAAACACTCCATATTAAAAAATTGATTGTTTCACTCTGTAGATGATTTTGTGCCGCTTTCGAACTCGGCTGAAAAAATAGGTTATATAGTTGCCTCATCTAGTAATCAACAGATTGAGAAAAACTCAGAGTTTTAAGTTATGAAAAAACACCCTATATTAAAAAATCGATTGTTTCACCCTGTAGATGATTTTGTGCCGATTTTGAACTAGGCTGAAAAAAAAAGGTTATATAGTTGCCTCATCTAGTAATCAACAGATTGAGAAAAACTCAGAGTTTTAAGTTATGAAAAAACACCCCATATTAAAAAATTGATTGTTTCACTCTGTAGATGATTTTGTGCCGCTTTCGAACTCGGCTGAAAAAAAAAGGTTATATAGTTGCCTCATCTAGTAATCAACAGATTGAGAAAAACTCAGAGTTTTAAGTTATGAAAAAACACCTTATATTAAAAAATCGATTGTTTCACCCTGTAGATGATTTTGTGCCGCTTGTGAACTAGGGTGAAAAAAAAGGTTGTATAGATGCCTATTTAAGTAATCAACAGATTCAGAAAAATTCAGAGTTTTAAGTTATGAAAAAACACCCTATATTAAAAAATCGATTGTTTCACCCTGTAGATGATTTTGTGCCGCTTGTGAACTAGGGTGAAAAAATAGGTTGTATAGATGCCTATTTAAGTAATCAACAGATTCAGAAAAATTCAGAGTTTTAAGTTATGAAAAAACACCCTATATTAAAAAATCGATTGTTTCACCATGTAGATGATTTTGTGCCGCTTGTGAACTAGGGTGAAAAAATAGGTTTTATAGATGCCTATTTAAGTAATTAACAGATTCAGAAAAATTCAGAGTTTTAAGTTATGAAAAAACACCCTTCATTAAAAAATCAATTGTTTCATCCTGTAAAAATCGATTGTTTCATCCTGTAGATGATTTTGTGCCGCTTTTGAACTCGGCTGAAAAAATAGGTTATATAGTTGCCTAATTTAGTAATCAACACATTGAGAAAAATTCGGAGTTTTAAGTTATGAAAAAACACCCTATATTAAAAAATTGATTGTTTCACCCTGTAGATGATTTTGTGCCGCTTTCGAACTAGGTGGAAAAAATAAGGTGTATAAATGCCTTTTCTATTGATCAACGGTTTGAGAAAAATTCAGAGTTTTAATTTATGAAAGAACACCCTATATTAAATTAATCGATTGTTTCACCCTATAGATGATTTTGTGCCGCTTTTGAACTAGGCTGAAAAATTAAGGTTTATAAATGCCTTTTTTAGTAACCAACAGATTGAGAGAAGTTCAGAGTTTTAAATTATAAAAAAACACCCCATATTAAAAAATTGATTGTTTCACCCTGTAGATAAGTTTGTGCCGCTTTCGAAATAGGCTGAAAAAATAGGTTATATAGATACCTATCTTAGTAATCAACAGATCGAGAAAAAATCAGAGTTTTAGGGTATGAAAAATCACCCCTTATTACAAAATCGATTGTTTCATCTTGTAAAAATCGATGGTTTCATCCCGTAGACGATTTTGTGCCACTTTTGAACTAGGCTGCAAAAATAGGTTATATAGATGCCTATTTTAGTAATCAACAGATTGAGAAAAATTCAGAGTTTTAAGTTATAAAAAAAACATCCCATATTAAAAAATTGATTATTTCACCCTGTAGATTATTTTGTGCCGCTGTCGAAGTAGGCTGAAAAAATAAACTATATAAATGCCTTTTTTAGTAATCACCAGATTGAAAAAAATCAGAGTTTTAAGTTATGAAAAAACACTCTATATTATAAAATGGATTTTTTCACCCTGTAGATGATTTTGTGCCGCTTTCGAACTCGGCTGAAAAAATAGGTTATATAGTTGCCTCATTTAGTAATCAACAGCTTGAGAAAAATTCAGAGTTTTAAGGTCTGAAAAACAACCCCATATTAAAAAATCAATTGTTTCATCCTGTGGAAATCGATTGTTTCATCCTGTAGATGATTTTGTGCTGCTTTTGAACTAAGGTGAAAAAATAGGTTATATAGTTGCCTCTTTCAGTAATCAACAGATTGAGAAATATTCAGAGTTTTAAGTTATGAAAAAACATCCTATATTAGGAAATCTATTGTTTCACCCCGTAGATTATTTTATGCCGCTTTCAAACTAAGCTGAAAAAATAGGTTATATAAATGCATTTTTTAGTAATCAACAGATTGAGAAAAATTCAGAGTTTTAAGTTATGAAAAAACACCCTACATTAAAAAATCGATTGTTTCACCCTGTAGATGATTTTGTGCCGCTTTTGAACTAGGCTGAAAAAATAGGTTATATAGATGCCTATTTTAGTAATCAACAGATTGAGAAAAATTCAGAGTTTTAAGTTATAAAAAATCACCCCATATTAAAAAATTGTTTGTTTCACCCTGTAGATGATTTTGTGCCGCTTTCGAAATAGGCTGAAAAAATAAAGTGTATAAATGCCCTTTTTAGTAATCAACAGATTGAGAAAAATTCAGAGTTTTAAGTTATAAAAAAACACCCCATATTAAAAAATTGATTGTTTCACTCTGTAGATGATTTTGTGCCGCTTTTGAACTAGGCTGAAAAAATAGGTTATATAGATGCCTATTTTAGTAATCAACAGATTGAGAAAAATTCAGAGTTTTAAGTTATAAAAAATCACCCCATATTAAAAAATTGTTTGTTTAACCCTGTAGATGATTTTGTGCCGCTTTCGAAATAGGCTGAAAAAATAAAGTGTATAAATGCCCTGTTTAGTAATCAACAGATTGAGAAAAATTCAGAGTTTTAAGTTATAAAAAACACCCCATATTAAAAAATTGATTGTTTCACTCTGTAGATGATTTTGTGTCGCTTTTGAACTAGGCTGAAAAAATAGGTTATATAGATGCCTATTTTAGTAATCAACAGATTGAGAAAAATTCAGAGTTTTAAGTTATAAAAAATCACCCCATATTAAAAAATTGTTTGTTTCACCCTGTAGATGATTTTGTGCCGCTTTCGAAATAGGCTGAAAAAATAAAGTGTATAAATGCCCTTTTTAGTAATCAACAGATTGAGAAAAATTCAAAGTTTTAAGTTATAAAAAAACACCCCATATTAAAAAATTGTTTGTTTCATCCTGTAGATGATTTTGTGCCGCTTTCGAAATAGGCTGAAAAAATAAAGTGTATAAATGCCCTTTTTAGTAATCAACAGATTGAGAAAAATTCAGAGTTTTAAGTTATAAAAAAACACCCTATATTAAAAAATCGATTGTTTCACCCTGTAGATGATTTTGTGTCGCTTTTGAAGTAGGCTGAAAAAATAGGTTATATAGTTGCCTCATCTAGTAATCAACAGATTGAGAAAAACTCAGAGTTTTAAATTATGAAAAAACACCTTATAATAAAAAATCGATTGTTTCACCCTGTAGATGATTTTGTGCCGCTTGTGAACTAGGGTGAAAAAATAGGTTGTATAGATGCCTATTTTAGTAATCAACAGACTGAGAAAAATTCAGAGTTTTAGGTTATGAAAAAACACCCTATATTAAAAAATCGATTGTTTCACCCTGTAGATGGTTTTGTGCCGCTTGTGAACTAGGGTGAAAAAATAGGTTGTATAGATGCCTATTTTAGTAATCAACAGTCTGACAAAAATTCAGAGTTTTAAGTTATGAAAAAACACCCTATATTAAAAAATCGATTGTTTCACCCTGTAGATGATTTTGTGCCGCTTTGGAAATAGGCTAAAAAAATAAACTGTATAAATGCCTTTTTTAGTAATCACCAGATTGAAAAAAATCAGAGTTTTAAGTTATGAAAAAACACCCTATATTAAAAAATGGATTTTTTCACCCTGTAGATGATTTTGTGCCGCTTTTGAATTGGGCTGAAAAGATAGGTTATATATATGCCTATTTTAGTAATCAACAGATTTAGAAAAATTCAGAGTTTTAAGGTGTGAAAAACCACCCCATATTAAAAAATCAATTGTTTGATCCTGTAAAAATCGATTGTTTCATCCTGTAGATGATTTTGTGCCGCTTTTGAACTAAGGTGAAAAAATAGGTTATATAGTTGCCTCTTTCAGTAATCAACAGATTGAGAAATATTCAGAGTTTTAAGTTATGAAAAAACATCCTATATTAGGAAATCTATTGTTTCACCCCGTAGATTATTTTATGCCGCTTTCAAACTAAGCTGAAAAAATAGGTTATATAAATGCATTTTTTAGTAATCAACAGATTGAGAAAAATTCAGAGTTTTAAGTTATGAAAAAACACCCTACATTAAAAAATCGATTGTTTCACCCTGTAGATGATTTTGTGCCGCTTTTGAACTAGGCTGAAAAAATAGGTTATATAGATGCCTATTTTAGTAATCAACAGATTGAGAAAAATTCAGAGTTTTAAGTTATAAAAAATCACCCCATATTAAAAAATTGTTTGTTTCACCCTGTAGATGATTTTGTGCCGCTTTCGAAATAGGCTGAAAAAATAAAGTGTATAAATGCCCTTTTTAGTAATCAACAGATTGAGAAAAATTCAGAGTTTTAAGTTTCAAAAAACACCCCATATTAAAAAATTGATTGTTTCACTCTGTAGATGATTTTGTGTCGCTTTTGAACTAGGCTGAAAAAATAGGTTATATAGATGCCTATTTTAGTAATCAACAGATTGAGAAAAATTCAGAGTTTTAAGTTATAAAAAATCACCCCATATTAAAAAATTGTTTGTTTCACCCTGTAGATGATTTTGTGCCGCTTTCGAAATAGGCTGAAAAAATAAAGTGTATAAATGCCCTTTTTAGTAATCAACAGATTGAGAAAAATTCAAAGTTTTAAGTTATAAAAAAACACCCCATATTAAAAAATTGTTTGTTTCACCCTGTAGATGATTTTTTGCCGCTTTCGAAATAGGCTGAAAAAATAAAGTGTATAAATGCCCTTTTTAGTAATCAACAGATTGAGAAAAATTCAGAGTTTTAAGTTATAAAAAAACACCCTATATTAAAAAATCGATTGTTTCACCCTGTAGATGATTTTGTGTCGCTTTTGAACTAGGCTGAAAAAATAGGTTATATAGTTGCCTCATCTAGTAATCAACAGATTGAGAAAAACTCAGAGTTTTAAGTTATGAAAAAACACCTTATAATAAAAAATCGATTGTTTCACCCTGTAGATGATTTTGTGCCGCTTGTGAACTAGGGTGAAAAAATAGGTTGTATAGATGCCTATTTTAGTAATCAACAGACTGAGAAAAATTCAGAGTTTTAGGTTATGAAAAAACACCCTATATTAAAAAATCGATTGTTTCACCCTGTAGATGATTTTGTGCCGCTTGTGAACTAGGGTGAAAAAATAGGTTGTATAGATGCCTATTTTAGTAATCAACAGTCTGAGAAAAATTCAGAGTTTTAAGTTATGAAAAAACACCCTATATTAAAAAATCGATTGTTTCACCCTGTAGATGATTTTGTGCCGCTTTGGAAATAGGCTGAAAAAATAAACTGTATAAATGCCTTTTTTAGTAATCACCAGATTGAAAAAAATTAGAGTTTTAAGTTATGAAAAAACACCCTATATTAAAAAATGGATTTTTTCACCCTGTAGATGATTTTGTGCCGCTTTTGAATTGGGCTGAAAAGATAGGTTATATATATGCCTATTTTAGTAATCAACAGATTTAGAAAAATTCAGAGTTTTAAGGTGTGAAAAACCACCCCATATTAAAAAATCAATTGTTTGATCCTGTAAAAATCGATTGTTTCATCCTGTAGATGATTTTGTGCCGCTTTTGAACTAGGCTAAAAAATTAAGGTGTATAAATGCCTTTTTTAGTAACCAACAGATTGAGAGAAATTCAGAGTTTTAAGCTATGAAAAAACACCCTATATTAAAAAATCGATTGTTTTACCCTGTAGATTATTTTGCGCCGCTTTCGAACTATTCTGAAAAAATATTGTATATAAATTCCGTTTTTAATAATGGAAAGATTTTAAAAAAATTCAGAGTTTTAAGTTAGGAAAAAACACTCTATATTAAAAATCGATTGTTTCACCCTGTAGATGATTTTTTGCCGCTTTCAAACTAGTCTGCAAAAACAGGTTATATAAATTCCTTTTTTAATAACAAACAGATTGAGAAAAAAATCAGAGTTTTAAGGTATGAAAAACGACCCTTAATTAAAAAATCGATTGTTTCACCCTGTATATGAGTATTTGCCGCTTTCAAACTGGGCAAAAATCAAAAACGATTTAATAGGTATACTGTCAATATTTGCAAATTATTGAGCCTTTAAGGGACATTAGTCAATATATTGATGGATTTCCGACAGAGAAAACAAAAATAGGGCAAGAAATTGTTAATAAAAATTTACCAAAAATAAAAGCACATGCTTTTTTTACTAGTTGTTTCAAGTAGAAAACATGCCAGGAAACTAATTATATGAATACCAATATTGATGCAAACCCAATCTATAATATACTAGCAGACGCACTAGGCCGGTATAAGGTATGGAAACCAAAAAGGGAGTCTCGCATTAAACAGTGTTCTATCTATGCGAAATCAGGTCGTTTTATTTTACTGTTTCTGAATTATAACGCCTCTATTTTGGAAAAAATGGAAACCTTACTTTGAAAAGCGATTCTCACAGTTCTTCTCCTCCGTTTTAGAAGTGCGTGATGATATTAACAATATATTGTCAATATAAAATATGCACAATAATATTGATTGTGTGAGGGCCGCTTTAGTGAGGGTTTATAAAAACAAAAGCAATAGACTAGCAAGCATTTCTTAAAATAAACTCTAGGACTCAACAAAGGACCTTGTGATAACGGTTTAGATTTCTGATAATACTTTTTATACTAAGTACTAAGTACTAAGTATAAGAAAGTTAAAATGATCGATTAAAAGTTTTTTGGGTATCGACGATTGTTGTGTTCAATAAATAGGGCCAAAAGTTTCGCCGACTTTTTATCGCACCCGTTCCGCGACACTATATCATAATATTAAAACAGAAAAATTGCAAGACCTAACACCGAGCCTTGTGGTGCCCCATAGCTTTTGGCTGTTAGGTTCCTTGTTACAGCGTAAATACTAAACAGCGTAAACACTGACTAGTGTTTTCTAAATTCGTGATAATATATCTAGAAAATTTTTCTGACACTACGCTACTACGTATAAGAATGTTATTGACCTTATATTATATAAAAATGACAGCGCAAGTTAAATCGATTTTTATATTACACCCGCGCCGTGACAAAATATCATTAAAGTAATACAAAAAATTCTAGGACCCAATACCGAACCTTGTGGGGCTCCATAGCTTTTTGCTCTTTGGTTCCCTATGATAGAGCAACTACTGACTAGCGTTTTAGCTTAGTAATATTACATTTAAAAATGATTTTTTGGCACAATATTATTCATAAGAATGTTAAAAAGTTTTCTCAATTTTCTTATCGCACTCGTCCCGCGACTCTGTACCAATAAAATAAAAAATAAAAATTGTAGCCACCAACACCGTGCCTTGTGGGACCCCATGCCTTTTGGTTGTTAGGGTCTTTATTATTGAGCAAATACTTTTCTATCTTTTTTGCTATCGACGGTAGAGACTTTATATTATTTATAAATGGCAGCAAAAGTCCTGTCAATTTTTTTAGACCATTCCCGCGACAGTAGATCATTAAAGTATTGACCTTTTCGGTCCCGCGATAATACACTAAGTCAAACAAAAAAAATGTAAGCACCCAACACCGAACCTTACTCGACTTTACTTGTTAGATTCAATAGCAATTTTCTTTTGCTTAATAAGGTTTCAAGATGAATTTGTTAAAAGATATGACTAACGGCTCTTTCTTAGAAGATGTTAGAATTTTTTGTGGTAGGGAAGGCTGCACCACTGATGATATGATAATTTGTTCCTGGCGTGCAAAGAATTCAATTTTGTCCAAATTGTGTTTTCATTTATCTATTAGAGACAACCCTATCAACAGAAAACGTCTAAAGACGAGATTACAACGATTCTATAAGAATTGCAATGCAAAAGATTCAACATTCAGCTTTGACAAACGCGAAAAAGATGCCTTTAAAAAAGCTAAACAAGAATCTGATATTAAACAAAATAATAAGGACAAAGGCGAGCTAAAAATGACTTCCCCAAAAGTAAAAATAAATGAAAAGGATTTCAACTGTAATAATGATTCCAAGAAAGTTAATAAAACTAACATAAAAACGAAAGATGTTGGTGTAATAAAAACAAAAAAAACAAAAAAAGCAAAACAAAGCTCCAATCAAAAAGTTATACAAATAAAAACTGATTATGGAGAACTGACTAATGCAAAAGGTGAGATTAATTCAAAAAATTACAATAACGGAAGTGACTTAAATGATTTTAAAGTTAAGGAAATTGAATTTACTGACTTAAAGTGTGAACCGGTCAAACTTCAAAGACAAAATACGGTTTTAATAAAAACAAACAAAACAAAAGGAGTATCCTTTAAAAGCAATTATAATATGCCTAAATTTAATGACAAAATAATAAATAAAAACATATCGAAAGCGAATTTAAAAGAAACTGGAAAACAAACTATAGTGGCGCCTTTTAACAACGAAAACCAAACTACAAATAATGAAAACAAATCGATAACTACAAAAATTAAAGAAGAGGTTTTGTTAATTAATAAGGATAATTTAGGTAATGGAAATAATAAGCGTTTAGAACAGTCAGAAGAAAACACGACGATGATAAAGAACCAAGAGAAAAATTGTAAGGAATATCGGATTTCAAAACAGTGCTCAAAACTAGAAAATTATCCATATTACCTAATTTTTATGGAAAATTTTGTTTGTGAGAAACTTAATGAAGCCACTATTAGACAATCTGCCATAAAAGAAATGTTGCTCTTAAAAGGCATATATTGCGTAATAGCTTTTAAGGGTTCTCATTTTAAAAAACGATCTAGTGGCCCATCTATAACCGAATATGGCATTTGTAGTCAAAAAGAGTGCAAAAAATTTCGATTTGACTATTTTAAAGGTGATAGCGCAGTTTACGTCTCAATAGCATCTGATCGGAAGGAAGAGAATCATAAAGAGCAAAAGACATATCAATTAAAAGGAAAAGAAAGAGAAGAAGTTAAAGAAAGACTAAAAACCTGTACTCCAAACCAAATAAAAACTGAACATATTAAGCTTTCGAATGAAAATGCTCTAAACGATGGAAATTGGGATAAAACTAGGGCTTTAACTGTTTATCAAAAAGCTAAGTCCGAACTTAAGTGTGAGTCAGATCGCAGTACAAATACTTATTTAGATCTACTTATAAGAATATCAGAGGACAAGTCGTTAAAGGATTATGTGCAAATACCTAGTACCCCACCAATTTTTTTATATTCTAAGGAACAGGCTGATCTACTTAAATATAAAAAACCACTTGTTGCTTATTTTGACGCTACCGGATCCGTGGTGAAGCCAGTAATAGCAGGGTCTAGCGTGCTTTATTATTCCTTGGTTGTTAAAATAAATAACATTATTGTACCACTGGCCGAATTTATTTCAGTAGAGAATGACGCTAGCGCACTATCTAGCTTTTTTGCAAGATATAAAAGATTTTTAACGGTAACTTTAAGAAAAAAATGGCCTCTTTTCTCATGTATTGTAACTGACTGGAGTTTTGCTATAATAACAAGCATTTGTCAATCAATGAATGAAATAACGCTATATAGATACTTAAAAATGACCTATCGATTTGTTACAAATAATTCGCAAGATTTGGGTGATTTTATCATAATAAGATCATGTTGTGCCCATTTTATAAAAATGATTTGTAACAAATTGTCAAAAATTAAAATCAAAAAGCAAAGTAGAAAAATTATTGTTGAACTGGTTACGACATTGATGCTTGCTGATAATATAGAAATGCTAAAGTCTCTTTTCAAGGCCTTTATTCTAATTTTGTTAAGCCCTTATGTGAATGATTCCGTAAAGGAGTCATTAAAACACATGAAAAATTACGTATCGCTTGAACTTTTAGATGTTGAAGAAAATATAGAGTTAGAGTTCGAGTTGGAGGAAGAGGAAGATTTTTGTCGTGAGAGAGGCAAATACGCCGAATCTCCATTTTTTTTGGTATTTCATAAAATATACGTGGAAACCGAAAAATCAGTAAAAACCAACCTGTCGCTTTCAGAAGTTTCTTTGCCACTAAAAAATGAATTAAAATCCGAAGAATTTGCCAGCTACTTGCTTAAATATTGCATGGCTTTTGCCCCTCTTTGGACAGGTTTGCTAAATGATCTTATTGACCCTAATGTAACAAAATATTCCAACTCCATTATTGAATGTTGGTTTAAAATTGTTAAACATGAATTGCTGAATGGGGAAAAAAATGTTAAATTAGCAAATTTTGTTTTGGCAGTTAAAGACAAAATAAAAACGTCATTAAAGGCCATTAAATACAATGTTGGTGTTAAGCCCCATAACAATAAACGGAAGCGTTCCGAACTAAGCACTGAAATAGATCATCCTTTGGAACAAGAGAACTGGCGACCAAAACGGCAGAAAAATAATTATTTTGCATTAAAAAATGTAGAAAGACAGATAAAAAAACAATATATTCCAAATAAGACAGATACGAAAAATGAGTCGCCCATTATTACTGGTAATACAAAAAATTCTTTAAAAGTACAAACCAATCAGGAAAAGATAGTTAAAGAAAATTTCGAAACCGCTAGTTTCAAAGATTCTAAAGTGACTTTAAAAGAATTAAACGTTTCAAACGATGACAGTGAAATAGATATGCCTATTACAAACAAATTTGATTTGAAGCATAAGTCTTACCATCTAGAAAATGGTCTTTTATTTAACTCGCAATACTATCTGAACAATGCCCTAGACCATTCATTTTTTGTAGGCACCTATTCATTCAATAACTATGTTGAGAAATTAAGTGCAAAATCATATTCCACCCTAATATCTAATTTTAATTACGATGTTAAGGCTCCTAAATTATTTACTGATAAATGGCTTACTGATACAGTAATAGACTGCACCGCTTTTTCATTGCTAAGTAAAAAAGATAATTTTTATTTCATTGATACCATAAACTCTCAGATATTATTTTCTAAAGATTATAAAGATTACGGCAACTTTCCTCCGCTATTTAAATCGCTGGATAATATATCTCATATATTGATACCTGTAAATACAGGGAACCACTGGATTCTTCTAGTGTTGGATATATCTGTTAAAGAGGTTTATGTTTTTGATCCATCACAATATTCCACTGTCGACCATGGGCTTATTGAAAGTGTAGTTTGCAAATATTTTCGACTTCGAAATGAATATCAGCTTGGTATTGGATTAAATATTGACAAATGGAAAATAATCGATTACCACTCATTTCCAAAACAAAAAGATGGTGTAAATTGCGGTGTTTTTATTTTATATTATATTTTTACAATCAGTACCCTCGGCGCGCTTATTAATATGAATGAACTTTATAAACATTTTGATAATGACTTCGACGCTGAAAGTTTCAGACTACATTTACAAGAATTACTGTTATTAACGTCAGATAACATGAAATCAAGATGCCTGACTTGTGGGTATATAACAACTCCGAAAAAATGCTTAAAATGTATTAATTGTGACCGACTAACTCACATTAAGTGCTTTAAAAATCAAGAAACTACTACGATCTGTCAGCTTTGCAAAACTGTTCCATTACCCTTTAAGAACCGCAAGCAAAAAACACAAATTGTATTAAACAACATAATTATAGAGTATTTCGTCTTACATTATTTGCCAGAAGTCAAACATATTTTTGACACAAGGACTACGAATATATTATGCGAAAGGTACTTTCAATTAAAAGATAAAAGCCAACATTTGAAATGGGATCAGACTACACCATTTATAGATTATGATACATCGGCTAATATTGCTTTTACTTTAAGAAAGTATACACAAGGAATTGACGATCATTTTATAGCTTATGTTCTAGTTAGCTTTATAAATAAAAAAATTTGTTATTCTTATTATGGTCTAGATGAAGATATTGATTTAATGCATTTTTACCAGGAACTGTTTAGTATTGAAGATGCGCAATTTCAATATCCTAGTCCATATACATTAGATCAAATTTATAATGAACTACTAAAGCGTTTATAAGTAAAGCTAAGTAAAAATAATTATTTTTTACTTATTATTTTTCCACTTATTTTTATCGTAATCGTTAGCAATAAGTAAAAGTTAAAAAAATAAGTGATCAGTTAAAATGTTATTTTTTTTTCTTGTTTTATACTTAGTAAAGTAAGTTTTTTAAAACAAAAGTAAATTGAAGTAAGTTAAAATATTCTTGTTTAAATAAGTCTTACAAAAGTAACTTAACAAGATAAAAAAACAAAAAAAAAAATCATGCGCAGTTAAAATTTTGGTTTTATATCTTAAAAATAGGTTAAAAAAATACAAAAGAAAACAAAAAATAAAGTAAATAAAAAGTGCCTTGTTAAATTATTATTCCTGTTTGCATTCTTAGAAAATTAAGTTAATAACAAAAAGAAAACCGTATGTTCACGAACAATAGGTTAAAAAATACCAAAAAAAAATAAAATCAAAATTGTTGTTATAACGCTTCTTTTATACCTATAAAAAAAAAAAAAAAAAAAAAAAAAAAAAAAAAAAAAAAAAAAAAAAAAAAAAAAAAACAAAACAAAAAAAAAAAAAAAAAAATCCGTGCGGAGTTTCCTTTCTCCCATCAGACGCGTCCCCAGGTGGCGGATAGGGGATTTTCTTTTGTATTTCAGTTAGTGTAAAAATCAAAAGCGCGGACCAAAGAAGGAAAACCACTTGACATTAAGTAAAACTATAACAAAGTTTTGATTGTTTTCCATAAACCAAAACTACACTTTTTTGCACTCACGCGCGTTTCGCTAAACGTTAGCATCATCAGGAGACAATACAAACATTGTTTATCGTCTCCTGATGATGCTAACGTTGTTAGCGAAACGCGCGTCGAGTGCAAAAAAATGTAGTTTTGGTTTGTGGAAAACAATCATAACTTTGTTATGAACAGTTTTTCCAATATTTAGACACGGACGGCAGTAACTTTATAAATGGGATTTTCAAAAGTTATTGTTTGGGTCTATTTTGAAAGAGGCACAATATATTTTAACCATAATATAATATACATGCGTCTTTGTCCACAGAAAATTTTTTGCAAGATTGGAAAAAAAACATTTAAAGAAATAATAATGAAATGCCACTTAAGGGTAATCTATTTGCATAATGTCACTCTTAGTACTTTTAATTACTCATTTTAGGGACTTAAATTACTATTTTAATCCCTGGATATATGGGTTTAATGGCACATTACACATAGGGGCTAAAGAGGTACTTTTAATCCTGAGACAAGTTTATAGCTCGACCAACGGTAGGGCTATAATGTGTCGAGAGATTAAAAAACACTTTAGTTCTAAGGTGCACTTTAGAAAAAAAATATTAATCTGAAAAAACACATTTCTATAGGCTATTTTTTCAGCCTAATTCGAAAGCGGCAGAAAATCCTCTACAGGGCGAAACAATCGCCTTTTTTAATATAAGGTGTTTTTTTACGACTTAAAACTCTGAATTTTTCTCAATCTGGTGATTACTAAAAAAGGCATTTATACACTTTATTTTTTCAGCCTATTTCGAAAGCGGCACAAAGTTATCTACAGGGTGAAGCAATAAATTTTTTAATATGGGGTGTTTTTTTATAACTTAAAACTCTGGTTTTTTCTCAATCTGTTGATTACTAAAATAGGAATCTATATAACCTACTTCTCCAGCCTAGTTCAAAAGCGGCACAAAATCATCTACAGGATGAAACAATCGATTTTTACAAGATGAAACAATCGATTTTGTAATAAGGGGTGATTTTTCATACTCTAAAACTCTGAGTTTTTCTCAATCTGTTGATTACTAGATGAGGCAACTATATAACCTATTTTTTCAGCCGAGTTCGAAAGCGGCACAAAATCATCTACAGAGTGAAACAATCAATTTTTTAATATGGGGTGTTTTTTCATAACTTAAAACTCTGAATTTTTCTGAATATGTTGATTACTTAAATAGATATCTATATAACCTATTTTTTCAGCCTAGTTCAAAAGCGGCACAAAATCATCTACAGGGTGAAACAATCGATTTTTTAATATAGGGTGTCTTTTCATAACTTAAAACTCTGAGTTTTTCTCAATCTGTTGATTACTAGATGAGGCAACTATATAACTTATTTTTTCAGCCTAGTTCACAAGCGGCACAAAATAATCTACAGAGTGAAACAATCAATTTTTTAATATAGGGTGATTTTTCATAACTTAAAACTCTGAATTTTTCTCAGTCTGTTGATTACTAATATAGGCATCTATACAACCTATTTTTTCACCCTAGTTCACAAGCGGCACAAAATAATCTACAGAGTGAAACAATCAATTTTTTAATATGGGGTGTTTTTTTATAACTTAAAACTCTGAATTTTTCTGAATCTGTTGATTACTTAAATAGACATCTATATAACCTATTTTTCAGCCTAGTTCAAAAGCGGCACAAAATCATCTACAGGGTGAAACAATCGATTTTTCAATATAGGGGGTTTTTTCATAACTTAAAACTCTGAATTTTTCTCAGTCTGTTGATTACTAAAATAGGCATCTATACAACCTATTTTTTCACCCTAGTTCACAAGCGGCACAAAATCATCTACAGGGTGAAACAATCGATTTTTTAATATAAGGTGTTTTTTCATAACTTAAAACTCTGAGTTTTTCTCAATCTGTTGATTACTAGATGAGGCAACTATATAACCTATTTTTTCAGCCGAGTTCGAAAGCGGCACAAAAGCATCTACAGGGTGAAACAATCGATTTTTTAATATAAAGTGTTTTTTCATAACTTAAAACTCTGAATTTTTCTCAATCTATTGATTACTAGATGAGGCAACTATATAACCAATTTTTTCAGCTTAGTTCAAAAGCGGCACAAAATCATCTACAGGATGAAACAATCGATTTCCACAGGATGAAACAATTGATTTTTTAATATGGGGTTGTTTTTCTCACCTTAAAACTCTGAATTTTTCTCAATCTGTTGATTACTAAATGAGGCAACTATATAACCTATTTTGTCAGCCGAGTTCGAAAGCGGCACAAAATCATCTACAGGATGAAACAATCGATTTTTACAGGATCAAACAATTGATTTTTTAATATAGGGTGTTTTTTCATAACTTAAAACTCTGAATTTTTCTGAATCTGTTGATTACTTAAATAGGCATCTATACAACCTATATTTTCACCCTAGTTCACAAGCGGCACAAAATCATCTACAGGGTGAAACAATCAATTTTTTAATATAAGGTGTTTTTTCATAACTTAAAACTCTGAGTTTTTCTCAATCTGTTGATTACTAGATGAGGCAACTATATAACTTATTTTTTCAGCCTAGTTCACAAGCGGCACAAAATAATCTACAGAGTGAAACAATCAATTTTTTAATATAGGGTGTTTTTTCATAACTTAAAACATTGAATTTTTCTCAGTCTGTTGATTACTAAAATAGGCATCTATACAACCTGTTTTTTCACCCTAGTTCACAAGCGGCACAAAATCATCTACAGGGTGAAACAATCGATTTTTTAATATAAGCTGTTTTTTCATAACTTAAAACTCTGAGTTTTTCTCAATCTGTTGATTACTAGATGAGGCAACTATATAACTTATTTTTTCAGCCTAGTTCACAAGCGGCACAAAATAATCTACAGAGTGAAACAATCAATTTTTTAATATAGGGTGTTTTTTCATAACTTAAAACTCTGAATTTTTCTCAGTCTGTTGATTACTAAAATAGACATCTATATAACCTATTTTTTCAGCCTAGTTCAAAAGCGGCACAAAATCATCTACAGGGTGAAACAATCGATTTTTTAATATAGGGTGTTTTTTCATAACTTAAAACTCTGAATTTTTCTCAGTCTGTTGATTACTAAAATAGGCATCTATACAACCTATTTTTTCACCCTAGTTCACAAGCTGCACAAAATCATCTACAGGGTGAAACAATCGATTTTTTAATATAAGATGTTTTTTCATAACTTAAAACTCTGAGTTTTTCTCAATCTGTTGATTACTAAAAAGGGCATTTATACACTTTATTTTTTCAGCCTATTTCGAAAGCGGCACAAAATCATCTACAGGGTGAAACAATCAATTTTTTAATATGGGGTGATTTTTTATAACTTAAAACTCTGAATTTTTCTCAATCTGTTGATTACTAAAATAGGCATCTACATAACCTATTTTTTAAGCCTAGTTCAAAAGCGGCACAAAATCATCTACAGGGTGAAACAATCGATTTTTTTAATATAGGGTGTTTTTTCATAACTTAAAACTCTGAATTTTTCTCAATCTGTTGATTACTAAAAAGGGCATTTATACACTTTATTTTTTCAGCCTATTTCGAAAGCGGCACAAAATCATCTACAGGGTGAAACAATCAATTTTTTAATATAGGGTGATTTTTTATAACTTAAAACTCTGAATTTTTCTCAATCTGTTGATTACTAAAATAGGCATCTACATAACCTATTTTTTCAGCCTAGTTCAAAAGCGGCACAAAATCATCTACAGGGTGAAACAATCGATTTTTTAATATGGGGTGATTTTTTATAACTTAAAACTCTGAATTTTTCTCAATCTGTTGATTACTAAAATAGGCATCTACATAACCTATTTTTTCAGCCTAGTTCAAAAGCGGCACAAAATCATCTACAGGGTGAAACAATCGATTTTTTAATATAGGGTGTTCTTTCATAACTTAAAACTCTGAATTTTTCTCAATCTGTTGATTACTAAAATAGGCATCTACATAACCTATTTTTTCAGCCTAGTTCAAAAGCGGCACAAAATCATCTACAGGGTGAAACAATCGATTTTTTAATATAGGGTGTTTTTTCATAACTTAAAACTCTGAATTTTTCTCAATCTGTTGATTACTAAAAAGGGCATTTATACACTTTATTTTTTCAGCCTATTTCGAAAGCGGCACAAAATCATCTACAGGGTGAAACAATCAATTTTTTAATATAGGGTGATTTTTTATAACTTAAAACTCTGAATTTTTCTCAATCTGTTGATTACTAAAATAGGCATCTACATAACCTATTTTTTCAGCCTAGTTCAAAAGCGGCACAAAATCATCTACAGGGTGAAACAATCGATTTTTTAATATAGGGTGTTTTTTTATAACTTAAAACTCTGAATTTTTCTCAATCTGTTGATTACTAAAAAGGGCATTTATACACTTTTTTTTTTCAGCCTATTTCGAAAGCGGCACAAAATCATCTACAGGGTGAAACAAACAATTTTTTAATATGGGGTGTTTTTTTATAACTTAAAACTTTGAATTTTTCTCAATCTGTTGATTACTAAAAAGGGCATTTATACACTTTATTTTTTCAGCCTATTTCGAAAGCGGCACAAAATCATCTACAGGGTGAAACAAACAATTTTTTAATATGGGGTGATTTTTTATAACTTAAAACTCTGAATTTTTCTCAATCTGTTGATTACTAAAATAGGCATCTATATAACCTATTTTTTCAGCCTAGTTCAAAAGCGACACAAAATCATCTACAGAGTGAAACAATCAATTTTTTAATATGGGGTGTTTTTTATAACTTAAAACTCTGAATTTTTCTCAATCTGTTGATTACTAAAAAGGGCATTTATACACTTTATTTTTTCAGCCTATTTCGAAAGCGGCACAAAATCATCTACAGGGTGAAACAAACAATTTTTTAATATGGGGTGATTTTTTATAACTTAAAACTCTGAATTTTTCTCAATCTGTTGATTACTAAAATAGGCATCTATATAACCTATTTTTTCAGTCTAGTTCAAAAGCGGCACAAAATCATCTACAGAGTGAAACAATCAATTTTTTAATATGGGGTGTTTTTTTATAACTTAAAACTCTGAATTTTTCTCAATCTGTTGATTACTAAAAAGGGCATTTATACACTTTATTTTTTCAGCCTATTTCGAAAGCGGCACAAAATCATCTACAGGGTGAAACAATCAATTTTTTAATATAGGGTGATTTTTTATAACTTAAAACTCTGAATTTTTCTCAATCTGTTGATTACTAAAATAGGCATCTACATAACCTATTTTTTCAGCCTAGTTCAAAAGCGGCACAAAATCATCTACAGGGTGAAACAATCGATTTTTTAATATGGGGTGATTTTTTATAACTTAAAACTCTGAATTTTTCTCAATCTGTTGATTACTAAAATAGGCATCTACATAACCTATTTTTTCAGCCTAGTTCAAAAGCGGCACAAAATCATCTACAGGGTGAAACAATCGATTTTTTAATATAGGGTGTTCTTTCATAACTTAAAACTCTGAATTTTTCTCAATCTGTTGATTACTAAAATAGGCATCTACATAACCTATTTTTTCAGCCTAGTTCAAAAGCGGCACAAAATCATCTACAGGGTGAAACAATCGATTTTTTAATATAGGGTGTTTTTTCATAACTTAAAACTCTGAATTTTTCTCAATCTGTTGATTACTAAAAAGGGCATTTATACACTTTATTTTTTCAGCCTATTTCGAAAGCGGCACAAAATCATCTACAGGGTGAAACAATCAATTTTTTAATATAGGGTGATTTTTTATAACTTAAAACTCTGAATTTTTCTCAATCTGTTGATTACTAAAATAGGCATCTACATAACCTATTTTTTCAGCCTAGTTCAAAAGCGGCACAAAATCATCTACAGGGTGAAACAATCGATTTTTTAATATAGGGTGTTTTTTTATAACTTAAAACTCTGAATTTTTCTCAATCTGTTGATTACTAAAAAGGGCATTTATACACTTTTTTTTTTCAGCCTATTTCGAAAGCGGCACAAAATCATCTACAGGGTGAAACAAACAATTTTTTAATATGGGGTGTTTTTTTATAACTTAAAACTTTGAATTTTTCTCAATCTGTTGATTACTAAAAAGGGCATTTATACACTTTATTTTTTCAGCCTATTTCGAAAGCGGCACAAAATCATCTACAGGGTGAAACAAACAATTTTTTAATATGGGGTGATTTTTTATAACTTAAAACTCTGAATTTTTCTCAATCTGTTGATTACTAAAATAGGCATCTATATAACCTATTTTTTCAGCCTAGTTCAAAAGCGACACAAAATCATCTACAGAGTGAAACAATCAATTTTTTAATATGGGGTGTTTTTTATAACTTAAAACTCTGAATTTTTCTCAATCTGTTGATTACTAAAAAGGGCATTTATACACTTTATTTTTTCAGCCTATTTCGAAAGCGGCACAAAATCATCTACAGGGTGAAACAAACAATTTTTTAATATGGGGTGATTTTTTATAACTTAAAACTCTGAATTTTTCTCAATCTGTTGATTACTAAAATAGGCATCTATATAACCTATTTTTTCAGTCTAGTTCAAAAGCGGCACAAAATCATCTACAGAGTGAAACAATCAATTTTTTAATATGGGGTGTTTTTTTATAACTTAAAACTCTGAATTTTTCTCAATCTGTTGATTACTAAAAAGGGCATTTATACACTTTATTTTTTCAGCCTATTTCGAAAGCGGCACAAAATCATCTACAGGGTGAAACAAACAATTTTTTAATATGGGGTGATTTTTTATAACTTAAAACTCTGAATTTTTCTCAATCTGTTGATTACTAAAATAGGCATCTATATAACCTATTTTTTCAGCCTAGTTCAAAAGCGACACAAAATCATCTACAGAGTGAAACAATCAATTTTTTAATATGGGGTGTTTTTTATAACTTAAAACTCTGAATTTTTCTCAATCTGTTGATTACTAAAAAGGGCATTTATACACTTTATTTTTTCAGCCTATTTCGAAAGCGGCACAAAATCATCTACAGGGTGAAACAAACAATTTTTTAATATGGGGTGATTTTTTATAACTTAAAACTCTGAATTTTTCTCAATCTGTTGATTACTAAAATAGGCATCTATATAACCTATTTTTTCAGCCTAGTTCAAAAGCGGCACAAAATCATCTACAGGGTGAAACAATCGATTTTTTAATGTAGGGTGTTTTTTCATAACTTAAAACTCTGAATTTTTCTCAATCTGTTGATTACTAAAAAATGCATTTATATAACCTATTTTTTCAGCTTAGTTTGAAAGCGGCATAAAATAATCTACGGGGTGAAACAATAGATTTCCTAATATAGGATGTTTTTTCATAACTTAAAACTCTGAATATTTCTCAATCTGTTGATTACTGAAAGAGGCAACTATATAACCTATTTTTTCACCTTAGTTCAAAAGCGGCACAAAATCATCTACAGGATGAAACAATCGATTTCCACAGGATGAAACAATTGATTATTTAATATGGGGTTGTTTTTCAGACCTTAAAACTCTGAATTTTTCTCAATCTGTTGATTACTAAATGAGGCAACTATATAACCTATTTTTTCAGCCGAGTTCGAAAGCGGCACAAAATCATCTACAGGGTGAAAAAATCCATTTTATAATATAGAGTGTTTTTTCATAACTTAAAACTCTGATTTTTTTCAATCTGGTGATTACTAAAAAAGGCATTTATATAGTTTATTTTTTCAGCCTACTTCGACAGCGGCACAAAATAATCTACAGGGTGAAATAATCAATTTTTTAATATGGGATGTTTTTTTTATAACTTAAAACTCTGAATTTTTCTCAATCTGTTGATTACTAAAATAGGCATCTATATAACCTATTTTTGCAGCCTAGTTCAAAAGTGGCACAAAATCGTCTACGGGATGAAACCATCGATTTTTACAAGATGAAACAATCGATTTTGTAATAAGGGGTGATTTTTCATACCCTAAAACTCTGATTTTTTCTCGATCTGTTGATTACTAAGATAGGTATCTATATAACCTATTTTTTCAGCCTATTTCGAGAGCGGCACAAGCTTATCTACAGGGTGAAACAATTAATTTTTTAATATGGGGTGTTTTTTTATAATTTAAAACTCTGAACTTCTCTCAATCTGTTGGTTACTAAAAAAGGCATTTATAAACCTTAATTTTTCAGCCTAGTTCAAAAGCGGCACAAAATCTTCTATAGGGTGAAACAATCGATTAATTTAATATAGGGTGTTCTTTCATAAATTAAAACTCTGAATTTTTCTCAATCCGTTGATCAATAGAAAAGGCATTTATACACCTTATTTTTTCCACCTAGTTCGAAAGCGGCACAAAATCATCTACAGGGTGAAACAATCAATTTTTTAATATAGGGTGTTTTTTCATAACTTAAAACTCCGAATTTTTCTCAATCTGTTGATTACTAAATTAGGCAACTATATAACCTATTTTTTCAGCCGAGTTCAAAAGCGGCACAAAATCATCTACAGGATGAAACAATCGATTTTTACAGGATGAAACAATTGATTTTTTAATGAAGAGTGTTTTTTCATAACTTAAAACTCTGAATTTTTCTGAATCTGTTAATTACTTAAATAGGCATCTATAAAACCTATTTTTTCACCCTAGTTCACAAGCGGCACAAAATCATCTACATGGTGAAACAATCGATTTTTTAATATAGGGTGTTTTTTCATAACTTAAAACTCTGAATTTTTCTGAATCTGTTGATTACTTAAATAGGCATCTATACAACCTATTTTTTCACCCTAGTTCACAAGCGGCACAAAATCATCTACAGGGTGAAACAATCGATTTTTTAATATAGGGTGTTTTTTCATAACTTAAAACTCTGAATTTTTCTGAATCTGTTGATTACTTAAATAGGCATCTATACAACCTTTTTTTTCACCCTAGTTCACAAGCGGCACAAAATCATCTACAGGGTGAAACAATCGATTTTTTAATATAAGGTGTTTTTTCATAACTTAAAACTCTGAGTTTTTCTCAATCTGTTGATTACTAGATGAGGCAACTATATAACCTTTTTTTTTCAGCCGAGTTCGAAAGCGGCACAAAATCATCTACAGAGTGAAACAATCAATTTTTTAATATGAGGTGTTTTTTCATAACTTAAAACTCTGAGTTTTTCTCAATCTGTTGATTACTAGATGAGGCAACTATATAACCTTTTTTTTTCAGCCTAGTTCAAAATCGGCACAAAATCATCTACAGGGTGAAACAATCGATTTTTTAATATAGGGTGTTTTTTCATAACTTAAAACTCTGAGTTTTTCTCAATCTGTTGATTACTAGATGAGGCAACTATATAACCTATTTTTTCAGCCGAGTTCGAAAGCGGCACAAAATCATCTACAGAGTGAAACAATCAATTTTTTAATATGGAGTGTTTTTTTATAACTTAAAACTCTGAATTTTTCTCAATCTGTTGATTACTAAAAAGGGCATTTATACACTTTATTTTTTCAGCCTATTTCGAAAGCGGCACAAAATCATCCACAGGGTGAAACAAAAGGTTTTTTATTGAAGGGGTGGTTTTTCATATACCTTAAAACTTTTAATTTCTCTCAATCTGTTGTTTACTAAAAAGGCATCTATATATCCTATTTTCTCAGCCTAGTTCTAAAGCGGCACAAAATCATCTACAAGTAAAACAATCGGTTTTAATAAGGGTTGCTTTTTCATCCCCTTATATTTCAAACAAAATTTTCCCAACTTGTTGCGATTAAGAAAAAATAAAAAGTATTTTATTCCTGTTTTTTTTAGATGCGCAAATTTTGGAATAAAGGAAATTAGTTTAAGGGTTGGTAAAACCTTATTAAGGGTAAAGAAATTGAGTTACACACTTTTGTGAAATATCTGGACCCAAAATAATTACATTCATACATTAAAAGTGTTCTGGCGCTTGTAGTTTGGCTAAAATCTATTTTAATGCAATATTTGTTTGGGTCACTGTAATTTAACCGAGATTGAAATCCCAATCCCAAGCTAACTTCAGCCACATTGCATATCTTTGTGTAAATTTTGGCTAGCCAGTACAGAATGTTTTGACGAACTCTGCTGAGTAAATTGAGTTTTACCTTTTATTGCCATGAAAAATCCTCATGTCTTGCTTTATCGCTTTATCTATCTTGTACCTCTTATTTTTTTTTCTTTGGTAAATGAAGCCTAGATTCGACAATACCTAACAAAAAAATATTTCCCTACCTTTTTTTTAATAAAAATATCTATTTTTTTAATCACTTGCCGATTTTAGTGTGAACACTATGAGAGCATTTATTGATTGCCTTTCTTTCTAGCTTAATCAGGAATTTTTGTATTATGGTTTAACGACTACTCTAGGAGAAATCAAGCAATATCTTAATTTTATATTTTTTCTTCAGAAAGTTGTGTATTAATTTTCTGTTATAAGGTGATTTATTGCATATTTCATTATATTGAATGCTATATAGAGAATGTAACACCAACCTTAAAATTGTGACAGTTTTTTTTTATAAAAATTAGAAAAATCCCTTTTAGATTTTTTGGTTAAAAAAAACCAATATGTTGAAGCATTTGTCATCCCATGATTTTTACTTTGATAAATACAGTATTTATTTTTTTTCCAAACAAAATCTTTTATTTTGCATCACCAAATTTATTTTAAACACCCTATAACTTTTAGGTCATATGTTGTTTCAATTCTGAAACAACAAAATAGTGTGTTTTGATAAAAAGTGAATGACAGTCAGAAAGAAAACATCGAAATAGGTAAGCAATGAAAATTTTCCTCAATTGTAAAGAGTCTACGACCCATTTAGCCATGGCAAAGGTCTTTTAAAAAGATCACCTAACTTTTTGGTTCATAAACAACTTTATTTTAACAAATTGAAATTTAATTTTAACAAATTGACGACCAAATAAATAATGTAAAAAATTTAATTTTTATTGTTATAAATAAATTTTTGGAACAGATTACAGGAATGTTTAATTATGTAGGAAACCATAATGAAAACCTTTCAAAAATTGGTTTCTGAACAGTGTTTGCGCCTTTAAACAACAGTACTTAATGGATCAATTCTTGATGCACAACAAAAATCTCTACGGAAATTACTGCTCGCTTGGATAATAACAAAATAAATAAGAGCAAAGCAATAATTATAATTATTTTAAACGAAATGTAAATATTATATGTTATAAATTTTCTGATGATGATGATGATGATCAATGTCTTCTTGTTCTAAGGCCCACCTCACATATCGATATCAAACAGCTAATGAGCGACGGACGAAAGAAAAGGACGGACGAAGCCAAATAGCAAATAACAAAAACAAGGACGACAATACATGGCCGCTTAGCCATTGCGCGATACATTGATGGTGAAAGTTTCTAACCCTACTTTTGTTCCAAATGTAAACAATAATAATGGTTTTTCTCAACTCAATTATGATGTACAAGAGACAGAGGATGCTGAATTTCAACGTCCTAGATTTTACTGTCGCAGAAAAATACTTGTCTAGTTAAAAAAGTGGCACATCCAAGGTTAGGAAAAACCAGGAAAACAAAACAAATCAGAACAAATACCTATCAAAAACACAAAAATATCAACAAAAAGCTAATGATATCTGGAAGTCGTGATGCAAGCGGATCAAGCAAAAATACAAAAATTTGATTATTTTTATCTGATCATATCTATCCGAAATGAGAAAATTTATTTATTGCCATTTGTAATCTGCGATACTTCATTATCAAGATATAAACAGGGCGAGTTTGTAAATCCACTGGTGGATCCACCGGTGCCAACAAAAGAGTTCATAAATTTTAGATGGATTTCACCACCCTACAAAAAATAATTGATTCAATGGAATTCAAATGTATTGAGTTTAAATGCTTTTTAATATTGTCGCATCCCCTTACTAGAACACGAGTATTCAAAACTTATCCCAACTAATACTTTTTTATCCAAAACTGTTTTGATTACATTTATATACTATAATCGGAATTCACTTTTTATACATGTGAATATTTTTGAATATGAATGAATGAATGAATTTATTAATGCAATTAAATATGCTTTCGTGGATTCATTCTTTATGCCTTTCAATACGATTCAATACCTCTTACTATCAATACAATTAAATGCACAATTATGGAATTAATTTTTATACTTTTAAATACTTTTAAATTACTTGCTTTATTAAAACAACTGAATAATTTTTCAGTACCATTTTAAATCTATATAACTAAATGTTTGTTACAAGAATTAATTTTTTATCCTTTTCAACACTTTTTAATACATTCCTTAATGAATACAACTGAATAAAGTTTGAAAGACTAATTTTTATACATTGAATTTTTTTTCAATACCATTTTAAATTTATCCCTCTGAATTTCTTTTGGGTAAATAAATTTTTTATCTCTTTGAATATTTTTTAATAACTTCAATTATTAATATATTTAAATGAACTTTAAACGATTTATTTTGTATACTTTCGGGTGATTTAATATTTATCCCTTTGAATACATTTCAATACCTTCCTTATTTAATACACCTGAATGAACTTCTAACGATTTATTTTTTATACATTTAAACTCCTTTTAATACCATTTTAATCTATCCACTTATTTTTTATCCTTTTCTATAATTTTTAATACCTTCCTTAATGAATACAACTGAATAAAGTTTTAAAGATTAATTTTTTATCCATTTGAATTCCTTTTGGGTTAATTCATTTTTTATCTCTTTGAATTCTTTTTATGTTAATTAATTTTTTATCTCTTTGAATTCTTTTTAATACCTTCAATTATTAACACATCTAAATGAACTTTAAATAATTTATTATTTATACATTTAATCCTTTCAATACCATTTTAAATCTATCCACTTGAATGTCTTCCGGGTGATTTAATTTTTTATCTCTTTGAATACTTTTCAACATCTTCCTTATATAATACACCTCAGTGAACTTGTAACGATTTATTTTTTATACATTAAATTCCTTTTAATACCATTTTAAATCTATCCAGTTGAATGACTTTTATGAAAATTAATTTTTTATCCTTTTCAATACTTTTTAATACCTTCCTTAATGAATACAACTGAATAAAGTTTTCAAGATTAATTTTTTATACATTTGAATTCTTTTCAATACCATTTTAAAATTATCTATTTGAATTTTTTTTGGGTAAATTCATTTTTTATCTCTTTGAATACTTTTTAATACCTTTAATTATTAATACATCTAAATAAACTTTAAACGATTTATTTTGTATACATTTGAATTCCTTTCAATAGCATTTTTAATCTATTCACTTAAACGACTTTTATGAGAATTAATTTTTTATCCTTTTCAATACTTTTTAATACCTTCCTTAATGAATACAACTGAATAAAGTTTTCAAGATTAATTTTTTATCCATTTGAATTCCTTTTGGGTTAATTCATTTTTTATCTCTTTGAATGCTTTTTAATACTTTTAATTATTAATACATCTAAATGAACTTAAAACAATTTATTTTGTATACATTTAAATGACTTTTAATACCATTTTAAATCTATCCATTGTAATGTCTTTCGGGTGATATAATTTTTTATCTCTTTGAATACCTTTCAATATAACGTTATCATTTAATACACCTGAATGAACTTCTAACGATTTATTTTTTATACATTTAAATTTCTTTTAATACAATTTTAAATCCATGCACTTGAATGACTTTTATAAGAATGAATTTTTTATCCTTTTCATTACTTTTTAATACCTTCTTTAATGAATACAACTGAATAAAGTTTTCAAGTTTAATTTTTTATAAATTTGAATTCTTTTCAATACCATTTTAAATTTATCCATTTGAATTTTTTTTTTGGGTAAATTCATTTTTTATCTCTTTGAATACTTTTTAATACCTTTAATTATTAATACATCTAAATAAACTTTAAACGATTTATTTTGTATACATTTAAATACATTTCAATACCATTTTAAATCTATCCACTTAAACGACTTTTATGAGAATTAATTTTTTATTCTTTTCAATACTTTTGAATACCTTCCTTAATGAATACAACTGAATAAAGTTTTCAAGAATAATTTTTTATCCATTTGAATTCTTTTTAATACCATTTTCAATTTATCCCTTTGAATTCCTTTTGGGTAAATTCATTTTTTATCTCTTTGAATGCTTTTTAATACTTTTAATTATTAATACACCTAAATAAACTTAAAACGATTTGTTTTGTATACATTTAAATGCTTTTTAATGCCATTTTAAATCTGTCCATTTTAATGTCTTTCGGGTGATGTAATTTTTATCTCTTTGAATATCTTTCAATACCTTCCTCATTTAATGCATCTGAATGAACTTCTATCGATTTATTTTTTATACATTTAAATTTCTTTCAATACCATTTTAAATCCATCCGCTTGAATGACTTTCGTGAGAATTAATTTTGTATCCTTCTGGATACTTTTTAATACCTTACTTATTTAATACACCTGAATAAACTTCTATCGATTTATTTTTTATACATTTAAATTCCTTTCAATACCTTTCAATATCATCAAAGTTGTTTAAGACGAATACTGAGAATCGAATGGCAAGACCGACGACCAACATAAGTGTTTTAGAAGAAGCCAGAACAACTAGTATATAAGCCCTAATCTTCAAGCACCAGCTTCGTTGGACTGGTCGCATTATCCGCATGCCCGAAACACGTCTCCCAAAGAAGTTATTTTATGGACAACTGAAGGAGGGAAAGAGAAATCAAGGAGGTCAACAAAAAAGGTACAAAGACGTTCTCAAAGGCAATATGATGAAGGGTCACATCGATATAAACAACTTCGAGACCACGGCAAACGATAGGGCTTCATGGCGCCGAACAGTCCATCAAGGAGCACAAACTTTTGAAGAGCAACGACGTAGACTAGAGACGGAAAAGAGAGAGCATAGAAAGGAGCGACAAAATGGAAGAATGGATGACCAACAACACCAGGCTGCTGCCGGAGACTGGGTGTGCCAAGACTGTGGAAGGGTGTGCGATTCGAGAATTGGCCTACATAGCCATCCAAAAACGCACAACGGATAGCGACGATACAGAATAGAGGAAAATCATACTCGGTATCGAGTGATTGCCTATGATGATGATGAATAGCAAAAATCGCATTAGTTTTGGTAAACTTAACCCAGCATGTCAAGACTTAAACAAGAATGTCCATACGAGTACGCGTGCGAGTAACAACACGAGTAGCCGTTTAACTTATCTGATAATGGAAAAAATCGAATTGGTTTTGCTAAACTTAACCCAGTATGTCAAGACTTAAGCAAGAGTGTCCATACAAGTACGCGTGCGAGTAACAAGGCGAGTAGGCGTTTAACTTATCTCAAAATGCAAAAAATCCAACTAGTTTTACTAAACTTAATCTAGTATGTTCATATTTGACTAGAAGTGTCCATACGATTACGCGTGCGGGTAAAATTTGGAAAAAATAATAGGTTTTTAATAAAGGGCTGTTTCAGCCGCTCGTAAATTAATAGGGCTTAGCACAGAATGGAAAATGCCACTGCAAAACATTACTTAAACTATTTTAAAAGCGTGAGAATATGCATGTGCATACATCATATCAAAATACCGAAATTTTCCTTTAAATAGTTTTTATTTCAACTTTCTGCGAGGCAAATGAAAAAACATAAGATGAGTGTGCTTATTTTTAATAAGTAACTCGAATCGAAAACTCTAGTTGATGCTTGACAAATCAAAATTGGTAAGCATCGGTCGCATGAATCGATTCTACCGGGAAATTGAAGACAGTTTTTGGCGGAATCACCCCCAAACTCAGTCTGGCCCTTAGAAGATTGAACTTTTAACTTGTATTAGTCCCTGAACAAAAACCCAATTTTATGCTCTAGATTTTTTTCAACACAAATCTTTTACTATCCAAATCTTAACAAGATTCAATTCGGTCATAACTCGCGTCACTGAAACAATAACAATAACAATTGCATTATTGTTTGTTTATAAATTACCACTGGATGTCTTATTATTTTAATATTATAAAACAGTCTTTACACAATATCTCCAAAAGACAATAAATCTACGTTTTCGGCCAAAAAAATTTTGTCAATTTGTGATATTTCAAACTTCGAAATCTTTCACTGCAAATGCATTTAATAATTGATGAGCATCCCACAAGGAACACACAAAAGATCAAAGCGAAAATAGAAATGATTAAACGATGTTTCGCCCTGGGTAACCAGCGTGGGCTCATCAGTAGTTTCACTGGTCACCCTCCACTATACATCATTAAACACCATCATACACTTTGATTTCCAACCTTGAACTGGTTCGAAGTTTGAATTTTTGTTATTTCCACCCAAGATCTTTTGATCTTTTGTTTTTTAGTGTCTTTTCGGTTGAAGTAACTGATTTGGAGGTTTGTTTTAACTTCTTCTTTGTTTTAATTGCCTTAGGAGCATAATCCTACTGGAAATATTAACACGCCAGGACGAATTCGTATCAGGTAACTTGGATAAGTAAGTACCAGTGCGGAACGATGCCTATTTGTGAGTGGTTCAAGGTTGGAAATCAAAGTGTATGATGGTGTTTAATGATGTATAGTGGAGGGTGACCAGTGAAACTACTGATGAGCCCACGCTGGCTATCCAGGGAGAAACAGCGTTTAATCATTTCTCTTTTCGCTTTGATCTTTTGTGTGTTCCTTTTGGGATGCTCATCCAAGTTTGAATTTTCGTTATTTCCACCCAAGATCTTTTGATCTTTTGTTTTTTGGTGTCTTTTCGGTTGAAGTAACTGATTTGGGAAACCTGGGTCCTTCTCCACTGGATTTATTGAAATTTTTTTAAATTTTTTGCTAACTCCATATGTTTCGGCGGCAGGAGGTTCTGCATTTAGCTTGTATCACGCGTTTATACTATACTTA
The DNA here is from genome assembly GCA_963921995.1 of Oxystoma pomonae. NCBI lineage: Eukaryota > Metazoa > Arthropoda > Insecta > Coleoptera > Brentidae > Oxystoma > Oxystoma pomonae. The sequence continues at coordinate 48,891,604 of OY998166.1, forward strand.
TAATGCTTGGTTATACCAGGGGTCCCATGCAAGCAAGAGTGGCCTATTAGATTATTTTGGAAACTATATACAATATAGAAACCTTTCCAACTTTTTTTTCTAACATTTGTCCATGTAAATTACTTATAAAATGTTTTCGTATTTGCAGTGTAGCCATTTACAGGAAATATTGACGACATCTTTGTTATTTTAAATAAAACACCCCGTATACTTTTGCATTTTTGTATAATGTCCTATACTTCGGAGATATACTTGACTCACTGATACTCTCTAACCGCCCCTTGATCGAACAAGCGGCTGAAACCGCCCCTTTATTAAAAACTTATTATTTTTTCCAAATATCTTTTTTTTTTATTTTAATTTTATTTTAAAAGTTTGTAAATTGGAAAAGAAAGAGCTAGAGAGATGTAATTAAAAAAGACTGATACTAGTTACCACCCGTTGATCATACAAGCAGCTGAAACCGCCCTTTATTAAAAACTTTTTTTTTTAAATTTTATCCGCATGCGTACTCGTATGGACACTCTTAGTCAAACATGGACATATTAGGTTAAGTTTAGCAAAACTAATTAGATTTTTCCCATTGCCAGGTAAGAAAAACTCCTACACTCGCCTTGTTACTCGCACGCGTACACGTATGGACACTCTTGTTTAAGTCTTGACATGTTGGGTTAAGTTTAGCAAGACCAATTCGATTTTTTCTATTATCAAATAAGTAAAACGCCTACTCGCCTTGTTACTTGCACGCGTACTCATATGGACACTCTTGTTTAAATCATGACGTGCTAGGTTAAGTTTAGCAAAACTAATTGAATTTTTCCCATTATCAGTTAAGTTAAATGCCTACTCGTCTTGTTACGCGCACGTTTACTCGGACATTCGTGTTTAAGTCTTGACATGCTGAGATAAGTTTAGCAAAATTAATTGGATTTTTCCCATTATCAGAAAAGTTAAACTCCTACTAGCCTTGTTACTCGCACGCGTACTCGTATGGACACTCTTGTTTAAGTCTTGACATGCTGAGTTAAGTTTAGCAAAACCAATTCGATTTTTCCCATTATCAGATAAGTTAGATGCCTACTCGCCTCATTATCCTCACGCTTACTCGTATGGGCATTCTTGTTTAATTCTTGACATGCTAGTTGTTTAAGTTTAGCAATACTAATTGGATTTTTTCCATTATCAGATAAGTTAAACGCCTACTCGCCTTGTTACTTGTATGGACGCTCACTCTATTTTTTTCATTATCCACTGAGAACTTACAAAATTACTTGTTTTTTCTTACAAAACAGCATTGCGAGGAACTACCAAGCCGTCCGGTGAATCACGTCCCAGGAGAGCGCGAGCACCATCTCAGCGCCAGGACCAAAAGGCGTCCACGATATTTTACTTAGACTTCGCCTCTTTTTATTTTTCTTTAACGGCGCAAGAACAATCCAGAGATAACATAATATTTTCAATCGATTTCAGTACGTCCTCTACCACTCATTATCTATCTCTGGTTTCTTTAGTATATTCTCCTGTTCACAGATTCCGCCGCGAATCATTGGGGATTAGGGTCACTGCATCCTGAAACTTGCGGCTGGGACCGCAGGTCTCAGGATCCAGACCTTATTGGGGATTATTTATTTATCACCTAGGTGATCGAATTTAGAGTAGTGACAGCCAGTCAAATGGCCACTTTCTCAACTTCCACTTAAGTTCTAAGTGCCATTTATGTTATGGTCTGTCTCATTTTCATTTTTAAAAAATGTATTTGGCAGATTGTAGGAGAAATTAGGGGCCATGGCTCTATAAAGAAAAATCATATCATATCAAAGGAGATCCACAAAAAATCTCTTATAAAACCCCTTGTGTTCCAGGAACTGTCAACTTCATAATTTTTGAAATCTGTTCTAAAATTTTTAATTCTCGGCCTCCGAAACGCCAACATACCACTTTTTAAAGAAATCTGAGATGCTTAGATGGAACCCCCCTACCCCTCGGGGAGCTGTTAACTTTATAATTTGTGAAAGTTGAAAAAATTCGTATCTTTCGGCTCCAAAAAACCCCTATATACCACTTTTGAAAAAAATCTATTGTACTTAGATCCCCCTCCCTCCCGGAGAACTGTTAACTTCATAATTTATGAACTCTGAACCAAGATTCGTAATTCTTGACCACCCAATCCATTTTATACCAATTTTGAGCTAAATCTAAGATACTTAAATCTCTTATAAAACCCCTTGTCTTCCAGAAGCTGTCAACTTAATTTTTGAAATCTGGTCAAAAGTTCTTAATTTTCAGCTCCAAAAACACCAATATACCAATTTTGAAGAACCCCTCCCCATTGTCAGTGAGAAGATATCAACTTTATAGTTTTTCAATTCTGATCGATAATTCGTAATCCTCGACACCAAAAACTGCTATATACCAATTTTAAACTAAATCGAAGATCTAGATGGTGCCCCCTCCCCCAACTCGTAATTTCGTAATTCTCGACCTAAAAAACCGCTATATACCAATTTTAAACGAAATCGAAGATATAGATGGTACCCACTCCCTCAGCTCGTAATTTCGTAATCCTCGCACAAAAAACCGCTATATACCAATTTTAAATAAAATCGGAGATACTAGATACTAGAAATTGCAGATCTAGATGGTACCCCCTCCCCCCAACTCATCGAGAACCTATCAACTTTATAGTTTTTCAATTCTGATAGAAAATTCGTAATTCTTGACCCCAAAAACCGCCATATACCAATTTTGAACGAAATCGAAAATCTAGATGGTAACCCTCCCCCCAACTCAGCGAGAAGCTATCGATTTTATAGTTTTTCAATTCTGAACGAAAATTCGTAATCCTCGACCCCAAAAACCGCTACATACTAGATGGTACAACCCCCCAACTCATCGAGAAGCTATCAACTTTATAGTTTCTCAATTCTGATAGAAAATTCGTAATTCTTGACCCCAAAAACAGCTATATACCAATTTTAAACAAAATCGGAGATACTAGATGGTACCCTCCCCCCCAACTTAGCGAGATTTATAGTTTTTCAATTCTGATCGAAAATTCGTAATCCTCGACCCCAAAAACCGCCAATTTTGAACGAAATCGAAGATCTAGATTTTACTCCCCCCCCCCCCCAACTCAGCGAGAAGCTATCAATGCAATAGTTTTTCAATTCTGATCGAAAACTCGTAATCCTCCACCCCGAAAACCGCTATATACCAATTTTAAACAAAATTGGAGATATTAAATGGTACCCCCCACCCAACCCAGTGAGAAGCTATTAGTTTTATATTTTTTCAATTATGATCGAAAATTCGTAATCCTCGACCCTAGAAACCGCCATATACCAATTTTAAATAAAATCGGAGATACTAGATGGTACCCTTCTCCCCATATCAGCGAGAAGCTATCAGTTTTATAGTTTTTCAATTCTGATCGAAAATTCATAATACTCGATCCCACAAACCAATTTTTAACGAAATCGGAGTTAATAGACACTTAAAGTAAATATTTCAACGCAACTCATATTTTTGACTTGTTTATGCGATGTTTCGAACGATGTCCGCTTTTTTGAATGGTGCAATGACAGAACCGCTGATTAAAATCGTTGCGTACGTCCGTGGGTCCGTTACGATACGTACATCCTTCCATACGCAACGAGATTCTGTCATCACACTCGTCACAGAAGCAAGCATCGTTCGAAACATGGCATGAGCAAGTCAAAAATGTAGCTTATTTTGACTTTGTTTCGAACGCGTTAGGCATACCGATACCGATGCGTTGAAATATTTACTTTAAGTGTCTACTAGATTGTAGCCCCCCCCCACTTCGGGAATATTTCAACTTCATATTTTTTGAAATTCGATCGAAAATTTGAAATCTAACTTCAACGAATGTGATAACCGTGTTTCGCTAGCTACTACGGTTTGTAAGTTAGAATTTTTATAAGTTTATTTTTTTGAATATGTCAAGATCTACGGCTCTGACAAACTTTGAAGAAGTACAATTTTTGTTGAAAATGAAATTATGCATCTAAATGTGAAAACAGTATGTTGCTTTTCCCCTTATATTACCACCATTTAAAAACTATCGTATAAATTTTGGAATTCGGTTTTCCGGCTTTTGAGTTATCGTGCCCCAGACAGTCAGATACCAGTACAAAATTTGTGATTATTTAGTATATTTAGTATATAACCAACCCAAACCAACCCAAAACAACTGGCAGCCCTTTTTGCCATTTTTGTTGTTTTTATGAAAAATTTCGGGACCTAACTTTAACCAACCCAAACCAACCCAAAACAACTGGCAGCTCTTTTTGCATAATGAAATCAGGCGTCGTGGGATTTGGTGTCCTAGTGAGTCACTAGTAAGTGCCTTTACAAAGAATTTTTCATAAAATACTGAAAATGATCTAGAAAATTGTACACTACACTCCTTTTCATGCACACATTTTTGGTTGTAAATGGCAAAGAGTGAGAGAAGTAATAAAATTCCACTTTCATTGGAATTCAGGTTTATATAACTACCACAAAATTTTATATTTATGTCTCTTTTCGACAAAAATAACTTATTTTTAGTGGAAATAAAAAATGCCCACCCCAATACGCTTGATACTCGTACGGATTAAAAAAAATGCTATTTTCTGCTATATATATGTATGTATGTTTCTATGAATGTATTACAACAATATAAATTATATAGTAAATAATATTTGTAGCCAAAATAAAAATATTGTAAAGGCAAAATTAAGAAATCAAAAAAAATTGTACTTTTTATCGGGTTCAAAAAAGTCTAAGTTTACGAATTTTTCCAGCAACATTTTCAGAAAACAAAATACTTGTTCATACGTAGACACCAAAAAATAATTGTCTATCGAACCATAATATAAAATAAGTAATAATCTGCCTGTTTGTTCTCGGATCACGGCCATTCCGTAAGCTTATTTATTTTCTTTACACACAGGTAAAAACTATGCATCTCACTCAACGGAGAAGTATCCGATTTCTCATCAGGGCAGGCCCTAGACATTTTGACGCTCCGGACGAAACTTTAATTTTGCGCCCCCCATCCCCGTTCTCATGCGAAAGTTAAGAAAATATTGAAAAAAAATAAAAAAGCGTTTTATTAAAAACTCAATCATCAGATAACAAGATAAGCAATTTAGCACCTAAGGCAAACTCACGAACCACTGATTTGTCACTAATTTGGTGTTCTATAGCTATCAGTGCCAATTCATTGGACGATTTTTTTCCTCTCATATTGGAACCATTGTCATACCCTTGACCGCACATGTTTTCTACTTTAAGCCTATTTTTCTCTAGCTCTTCTAGTAAAATCTCCGACAATTCCTTAGCTGTTGATCTCTCAATGGGTAGAAAATCCAAAAAATATTCGTTGATATTACCTTGAACTTCAGACTCTGATTCCTGTATGGCGACAAATCTTACCACAAATGTCATCTGTTCTACTTTACTTGCATCGGGAGTAAAGTCAAGAATCACGGAATAATACTTGACCTTTTGAACTTGCAGGCGCAAGTAATATAGAAACACTTCTTTGGTCAGCCAACAGCCCTAACATTAACCCAATGGAAAATATATGGGGTCGAATCGTTAAAATAATATACCAAAGGAATTGGAGACCACGAAATTCTGAAGAGTTAAGCGATGCTATTTATCGCGCCATTGGATCATCTCTCAGAAGGCCATCAGTATTTTAAAAATTTAACCTTTTCAATATCCAGATGTTTGCAGCTTGCAATAGAGAAATGGTGATTCTGTTAAATACGAAATTACTTATTTTAGTTATTCTTTAAGTTAAAAAAATTAGTATTAAGTTTACCATCATTTTTGTTCTAATCCAAGTTTCCTATTCGTCGAATTGTTTTGAATCCAGCGCTGTTTCTATCGTATTATTGTTATTTTATTAACTCCAAAATGGGTTACCGCCCTCTTTATAAAACAGCCTTTGTCCGTTACTCGAGTGATAATTTTTGTTCAATAGACACTTTACCAAAACATTATTTTTGCTGATTTTTTAGTATTATGAAAATTTAGTATAAAAATAACGTTGCCTTTAATTTAAGTAAAAAAATATTTTCGGTTTTAGAGACCTTTTTTAAACAATATGACAAATTTGTCGTACTTTTGAAGTTTTTGGGCATTTTATCTGGTAGACCGTATATATTATACACTTTTAGAAATGTCAATTTTGTGACTGCATGTATGCGTTTTTTTTTAATCAAGTGTACATTCAGACTTTTTGTGGGTATTTCCAAACTTCAAGGATGTATCCAGACTTTTTCAGGATTAGCTACACTTTTCGTGGGGGTATCCAGAGTGTTCTTGGGTGCATTCACACAATTTAACATCAAGTACTGGTTAAAACATTTATCTAAAAAACAGTCCTCGCCCCTTTGACGTCACCTCCAAAGTAACCCGTTAAGGTGCATTAAAATAAATAACAACTTAAAAACAATACTCTACAAATAAATTTTCAAATAAAATTGTTAGCACATATATTTTGGTATTTTATTTAGTCAAAAGTATTTTATTTTACAAAAGCTGTGGCGTACGTGCCATTGGTGAGGGAACTGACCGAAATTTCAAGTATTTTAAGTATAAAAAACAAAAAATATATATAGTAAGAAAAAAGTAAACACCCCAACAAACACAGTGAACGCGTGCTGATGTCGGACGTACGTCAGTCGCCGCCGCCCTCGACATCGGCACGATGTCAGTAAACGACTTTGAACCATCAGCATTTTTGGCCGCCGGTCGACGTGCGGCCGCAGATGAACTTCCGGCGCGACATGGCAAAGGAAGCAAAAGAAAGTACGAAAAATAACAAATGTGTGTACACAATTATAATAGCGGCAGTAGTAGTAATTATATGTATATGCATTTGTATTCACAAACTAAATTTAAACCACACCTAAGTATCCTCAACTTAACCTAAATTAAATTATGACCTGGCTACTAATATATCTGTAAATATAGTATAGCACACCCTAGACTCGCATTAGCCATATACATATCTATTAGAAAATTAAACTGGTATAACTAGACATTTTGCATGGGACAGACTGAGAGAAATGGTACTAACGTATTTTATTTGATATATGGTTAGCTTACATGCGTCGCATACGCAGGTATTTCCTTTGTGGTCGCACATAGAGCGCCTTCGCTTTGAATCGTCGGTATCATTCCTTATAAGGGGGTAGAGCCGATACCGTATAATTGCAATTTACCGACGTGAGAATACTACATCGGACTTTCGTCGGGCCAAGGGGGAGGGAAATGACGATTCATGACAGACAAAATTTAACAGGAATAATTGGGAGTCACTCGCTTAAACGCGCCCCCCCCCCTTCACGTTACAAATTGTAACGTTTTTTGACGACGACCATCACATTCACATAAAACTACCTTTTCAATAGAAAAAAGAGCAAACAAAATTTTATCACAAATTGAATGGCGAACGACAAGTATTCATTTTTTGTCATTTAGGTTAAACATTTTTAGGTCCGACATCAGGCTGATATATAATTACCGCTGATGACGTAGCGCCGAAGATGGCGACATCGGTCCGATTTTCCGCCGACCTTCTGTGTTTACTGGGACTAAAAAAATATTACTCGAGTATAAAAAGTTTGCGGGGGTGTTAAAATGTGGTATTTTTACAAAAGAATGTGCGCAAACTAAAGTTTTTCTCCAAGAACCATGTTCTCTTCGAACATTGGATATCATCAACGCCATTTGAACTTTGTCCACTGCTTTTCTGAAAAGTGTAGCTGTATCATATTAATAAAAAAAAAAAGATGGGCCATTTTACTTTCTTTTACGATAAAAAAGCGACAATTAGTACATATTTAAAACAAAAGAACCAGTTACAAGGGTGTTACACTGAGAAAAATAAGCTTGCTAGGAACTTTAGTCACAGGTTTTCTAGTGAAAATGACTATATTTAGAGTTAATCTGACAAATCGTTCTAGTCGAAACAACTGATTTGATCTAGTTAACGTAAAACCGGTAACCGTAACCAGTTTTTTTAGTTACTTTAACCACGTTTTTTTTTGTCAACAAAAATCAAGTTACTTTTATAAAATTCTAGTAGGTCCTACACAGATTTCGTCGTAGGAGCAACTGCAGAACTTTTGAACAAAGTATTATGGTAATAGTTACTAGGAATTCTGGTTGTTCCAGATTTTCTGTCGTTTGTGAACGCGCATGCACGGGTTTCGCACCGATGTGGTTTTGACGTTTCACAAAATGTCAGACGACAATGGTCGAGCATCGCCGTCGAACCTAAAAGTTTTTTGATTTTTTTTATATTTTTAATCAGTAAATAGGTTGGCCCGTTTTATCATTAACATTTCGATACATAATTTTCATGTGATTCTTTCACATTTGTGCTATTTTAGCGCAGAAAATTCCACTAGGCATGAAACCAAGTCATTTGAACATGGTCAAGAAAATTTCTAAATTGAATTTTGGCCATTTTCTTTAATTATTAGGCTTCCTTTAGACCCTCGTTGTGCTGCTGGGACTTTCCACTTCTTCCTGGAGAAAAGTTCGCCCATTTTGTGTCCATGGTTGTTTGCCTTGTTGGGTGAGTTTAAATTTACAAACTAAACTAACTTACTATTATAATTGGTATTTTCTCTTTACATAAAAGGTTTTATCAAGAGTTAAAACTGCCTGTGAACCAACCTAAAGAAGGTCTGCAGTGTATCTGTCATATTCCTGTCCCTCCACCCGTTATGACCATTTCATGGTCCAGGATGACTACAGGTTTGCTAACCACACAACTACCCAACTACCCGAAGGTAGGTGCTGCACTTTTCCCCTGTGTTCTGCAGATGTTTATCTGTATTAGTTTTTTGTTAAATTGCTATGTGTAAAATAAGTGTATAAATATAAATAAATATAAAAAAATAAATAAAATAAAATGCTACATAGGTACTCATTTTTATTGTATTTTGCAATTGTGACACCAGTCCGAATTTATGAAAAATTTGAGTTTAAGTTAAGTGTTTAACCTCTGCTGTGGTCATTTGGTATGACACTTTGGTGTAATGTTTTTATACAGGCTTTAACTTGAAAATATAGTTTTCCTACGAGCGTGCGGAAAAGTGTACTTTTCCGCACTGTTTTGCGTGCGGGAAGTAGCACTTTTCCACACTAGAGCGGAAAAGTTACTTAGCCGCACTGCCCCTTGATTTTTTTTTACATGAATTTTAATGAAAATATGGATCTGCAATAACAGTAAACAGTTTTTTTGCAATTTTTATTATGTGAGTATTACTATTGTTTCTCATAGGTATTCTATTCATACACGAAGCTTTTTAGAATCTGCCCTTAAATATTTTAATAACAGTTTTTACTTTGTCAAGCCCTCTATTAACAGAATAACAGAACTGACACCCAACATGTAAATGTCATTCTTTTTAAGGTGGCTGTGAGTAATTATAGCATCACTGTTTAGATACCATAGCAACAAATTACAATACAAACAAAACGGTTTGATAGCTTTTTGAGTTGCAGCGTCGTTGTAGTATCCACTATTTTTGACAAAATGGACTCAGATTCCGAACAGGAAATGCCCCAGGAGATTTTGGAAGTTGCGGATGTGGCCACACTATCGCTGATACCCGAGAAATAATGTTTGCTAAGATACAACAAAGAATACGAGGCTTTGAAATCATGGTGTAAAAGCAAGAGTATGACCTTAGCAGTGGCTGCTTCAAAAGAGGAGGTAATATTGGTCTATTTTTATTATTTATCGAAGACACTCTCCTTCTACTTTATCGTCCAAATATTCTATGGTTAAAATGGTCCTTAAAGTCAAGCATAATTTTTTTTGTAATTTGACAGCCTTTATAAAACGCAAAAATTAAGGCTTTAAACCAGAATATTTGAAATGGTGGGCAAGGAAAAATTTTTTAGTGAATCGCCAGACTTTTTGATTTATCTCATGATGAAAGTTGCCACCATCTTCGGCGGAGCTGGGGATGTCGCAGGGAAGAACTAATTAAACTAACCATCGACAACATTGAAGAAAAAGAAGACATTCTCCTTATGACCATACCAGATACTAAAACAAAGGTATGTAAAAAATTTGTGGTTTGAGAAAACAGCTACATCGCTTTATATAAAAAATACAAGTCGTTACGTCCTTTAAACTGCACCACAAATCGTTTTTTCCTAAACTAAAAAGCTGGAAAGTGCGTTAATCAATACGTTTGGAAAAATGGTAAGTAACAGTACAGGATATCTGGGCCATTGCTTCAGACGATCATCGGCCACAATGCTAGCTGACGCAGGAAGCAATATCACAAATAATAAAAGGCATGGGGGCTGGAAGTCCACGTCTGTGGCCGAATCCTATATATAGGATTCCCTACAAAATAAGAGAAAAATTACGGAAAACATTTTATCAAAAAAAAACATTAAATAACGTGTATCATAATCCGCAGCTGGATCGTAATGAAAGTGAGACACCATCTCCCATTTATCAAGGCCAAGAGAAAAGTTCCAATGTCATAAAATCCATGGAAATCCAGCAATCTCATGTTTTTACTTCAAAAACGGGTCAAATCATCAACGCCAGTGAATTGAAAGCACATTTGAAAGAAGCTGAATCAGCACTGAACCTGCAATGCGCTACAAATTGTAGCTTCAACTTTAATTTTTATAGCAGATAGCTTAATTAGTTTAAAGTTTTCCGATTTTTCTGTTAAAAACAAAATAAAGAAAATATTAACAAATCTTTAGTTTCTTATTCAATTTCATACAAAATGACATAAAATAGTTTTGAGTACGGCAAAGTAACTTTTCCGCACTAGAGCGGAAAAGTAACTTTTCCGCGCTCATATTTTGAAACTTTTTTTTTATGTTATTTTAGCGAATGCATCAATTTCAATCTTTATTTTTTGTGTTTAGTGTGTTCCAACCTAAAAGATCAAAATATTTTTCGGTAAAAACTATTTTTTTTTAAACTGACGATTTTTACGTTCATAGGAAAAATGTTGTACCTAACACTCCGCTCTGCGTCGTTCGTTCAACTGCCGTCGTGTGAGGAAAAGTATCACTTTCCGCACTTGTTAGGTAAATAACTATTTCATACGAGAGTGCAGAAAAACGCTTTTGTCGCACTTATTTCCACACGCCATGCGTGAAAAAAATTTCCGCACGCCGTGCGCGAAAAAAAATTGCCGCATTAATTTTCGTGCGGAAGGTGTCACTTTTCCCCACGCCGTGCAAGAAAAAAAATTTCTGCAGGCCGTGGGCGAAAAAAATTTCCGCACGCCGTGCGCGAAAAAAATTGTGGTCAAGTAGAAATTAATTTTTTATGATTATTAAACTTTAGTTCTGAATAAAACATAAAATTCGTAGTTTTGACTATTTTTTCTCTCCAGGTTTAACTAAAATAATGACAAAATACTTTGATATTCCGCACGCTCGCACGCGCTCGTAGGAAAAATATTGTACCTAATGCGTGCGGAAAGTATTTTCTGCGATTACGGCTTGACCAAACTCCGCTGGCGCGTCGTTCGTGCAAATGCCGGTGCGTGCGGAAAAGTATAACTTTCCGCACTTGTTAGGTAACTATTTATTTTCTTAAAACAGATGTTTTAATTAACCTACAAGAAACTGGCATAAGAATTTCAATTTTTTATTTTTATTTGGTTTCTCAAATCTCTCAAATATATTTTCATTTTTTTTCTCGAACATCACTTTATTAAAAATTAGGTTGGCTTCCATTTCACTTAAAAAATTAGGTAATTTTTCTGTTAAAAACAAAATAAAGAAAATATTAACAAATCTTTAGTTTCTTATTCAATTTCATACAAAATGACATAAAATAGTTTTGAGTACGGCAAAGTAACTTTTCCGCACTAGAGCGGAAAAGTAACTTTTCCGCGCTCATATTTTGAAACATTTTTTTTATGTTATTTTAGCGAATGCATCAATTTCAAACTTTCTTTTTTGTCTTTAGTGTGTTCCAACCTAAAAGATCAAAAAATTTTTCGGTAAAAACTATTTTTTTTAAACTGACGATTTTTACGTTCATAGGAAAAATGTTGTACCTAACACTCCGCTCTGCGTTGTTCGTTCAACTGACGTCGCGTGAGGAAAAGTATCACTTTCCGCACTTGTTAGGTAAATAACTATTTCATACGAGAGTGCAGAAAAACGCTTTTGTCGCACTTATTTCCACACGCCATGCGTGAAAAAAATTCCGCACGCCGTGCGCGAAAAAAATTGCCGCATTAATTTTCGTGCGGAAGGTGTCACTTTTCCCCACGCCGTGCAAGAAAAAAAATTTCTGCAGGCCGTGCGCGAAAAAAATTTCCGCACGCCGTGCGCGAAAAAAATTGTGGTCAAGTAGAAATTAATTTTTTATGATTATTAAACTTTAGTTCTGAATAAAACATAAAATTCGTAGTTTTCACTATTTTTTCTCGTGCAAATGCCGGTGCGTGCGGAAAAGTATAACTTTCCGCACTTGTTAGGTAACTATTTATTTTCTTAAAACAGATGTTTTAATTAACCTACAAGGAACTGCCATAAGAATTTCAATTTTTTATTTTATTAAAAATTAGGTTGGCTTCCATTTCACTTAAAAAGTTAGGTAATAAAGGTACATGATGTTCCCTGAGATAACTTTTTTTTAATAGAAGAACCAAACAAAAACTGGGTGAAAAGTTATTTCATAGGGACTGTAAAATCATTAATAAAAATTAATCAGATTATACAGGGTATGCCAAAATTTTATGGAGCACCATAGACTTTTATGACTTCCTGCTGTCAAAACTCTGCTATTTTTGTTTTTTGTTACATGAGTTCTACTTTGGCATGTAGCTTTTTGATTGTTGTGTTTATGCATATTATTACGTGGTTTCACTTTGTTTTTAAAAATAATACAATAATAATCTTGAAAACAGTTAGATGCAGACTTATACTATATGTTTTTTTTTAAAAAAAAGCTAATTTTCTGGAGAATTCAAAAATGTCCAAAATATATAGGGTGTTTCATAAGAAAAAAAATCTTTTTGGCACTCCATGTATACTATTTGAACTGATTAATTTTTATTAATGATTTTGATCTCTTTATGCAATATCCTTTTACCCAGTTGTTGTTTGGTCCTTCTGCGGCTGTTAGAAAAAAAGTTATCAGAGGGATCACTTTTAATCCATCACCCTGTACCCACAAAAGAAAAAAATTTAATTCACAACCCAGTGCTCGAACAGATGAAAAGCAACTGTGTGGTGCATTAAAAAGCCAAGGGCAGATTTATTACTTCAGAGGTTCACACAATCTATACCAGCTTCTAGGGGAGTGAAATTGCTTTTTCTATATCCTTGGTTCTATTAGAAAAAAGATTTTGCTACCAATTTTGTTGTTTAAAATTAATACTTACACCCGGTTACCACCCACGACTTTTTTCTGATTGCCTTCTAACGTGTCACATGATGTCAATATTAAATGTTGTGACAGTCATGTGATGCGTGCTTGGGCACGCACGAAAAAGTCGGAGAGGGGAACCGGGTGTAAGAGGAGAGATTCTATTTTTTCTACCAGGGACCTTAGCTCAGAAAATATTGAAATGACGTTCAAGAGTCAAATAAACATCAGATTTGGCTGAACTTTGAATGGAGGATACATTTTGTAAAAACTAATACACGGCTCAGAGCACTTTTTTGATTTTGAGCTAAAATTACTTTTTAAGACCACCGATTCGTGCTCCACATCCAAAGTTCACCCAAATCTGATGTTTATTTGACTCCAAAAAGTATGGATATCACATGACCCGTTTTGAACGTCACTTCGACATTTCCTGGACTAAGGTCACTGACAGAAAAAAAAATCTCTCCTTTAATAGTAATACATTTTCTGAACCACATTTATAAATGAACATTTTTTTAATTTAAAACGTGAGTTTTGACAGGTAATTATCTATAGCCTTAAAATAATAAAAAATCCGATTGAGTTATTTATTGGATGTTTAAAATTATTTGTTTCAATGACATTATAATAAATAATTCAATTTGATTTGATAACTAGGTTAAATAAAAATCAAATATTCATTAATAATTTTGAGTATTATGAATAAAATATTGCTTTTAATATTAATTTTTCTTTAAAAGGAGTTTAAAATCAGTTAATGGTAAGTGAAATATATGACATATATACATAAAAATTTTATTATTGTTGTTAAAATTTAGTGAATTAAATATTGCTTTCAATATTAATTTTTCTTAAAAAGTAGTTTAAAACCAGTTAAAGGTAAGTAAAATGTACAATATATTTTGTCAACATTTTTATTAAATAAAAGTTACCAGTAACTTTTAAGTAATTGTAAATATTTTCTTTTTTTTCTCATAAAAAAATCACAAGTGGGTTGTTAAAAGAATGTCAAAAAAATGTATGCATAGTATTTCATATTACATGTTAAATGTATGTTTTAAAAATGTTACATTTCTTAATAAAGTAACAATGTAACACGGTTACGTTAAGGAGAATGTCAGTTGACGTACTAGCGATGTAACAGAGATTTAAATGTAGCAGCAAGTAACAAAAAAACATTGCAGTTACGTAACATAAATGTATTTTTTTCATAATAGGATACCTAATTTAATGCACATTATTTAAAAACTGGTAAATATATATTTCTGTGGCGTAAAATCTTTTAAGAACTCTTAAAAATTACCAAATTGTCGACGATATATTTTGAAAAATTGAAATAAAGCTTTTCCTTCTGTTTCCAAAAACACCTAATATGTTACCTTTTTATCTAACGGTTTTTAATGAAAATGACAAAAACTTTTAAATAAGAGCAATGAATTATACAATCACGTAGAATTGCGTAAAAACCTATTTTTCTTTTTAAATTGCCTCGTTCAATCTTGTAAATGTGCACATTATTTAATGCACGAAAAACTAAAACTAACGGATTTTTTGATCATCCTAATAAATTCTGTTTGGTCATTATGACTATATAGGGTATCCCAAAAGTTAGAGTCCACCATAATATCTCCAAAACCAAAAGAGGCAGAGCAGCAAAATTTTACATAATTAGACGGTTTACAAAAAAGTATATTCGGATGCTAATCATCGCATCTGTCGTGAAGGTGGCGGAGCTAGGGCGTCGACGATATATTTTGAAAAATTGAAATAAAGCTTTTCCTTCTGTTTCCAAAAACACCTAATATGTTACCTTTTTATCTAACGGTTTTTAATGAAAATGACAAAAACTTTTAAATAAGAGCAATGAACTAGACAAAGAATATCTGTTTCTTGTTTAACTCATTGGTCTTATGGAGATGATTTTATCATTTTATTTAAACACCGTTAGAGAGAAAAGTAACATAAGTTGTTTTTGGAAACAGAAGGAAAAGCGTTATTTAAATTTTCCAAAATATATCGTCGACGCCCTAGTTCCGCCTTCTTAACGACAGGTGATTAGTCTCCAAAAAGATACTTTTTTGTAAACCGTCTAATTATGTAACATTTTTCTTCTCTGCCTCTTTTGGTTTTGGAGATATTAGGGTGGACTCGAACTTTAGTTTTACCCTGTATAGACATAATGACCAAACAGCACTTAGCATGAGCAAAAAATTCGTTTGCTTTAGCCTTTCAATGTGGTTAAAGTGACTTATCAAACAATCTGGTAAGCGTTACCAAAGTATCCAGTTAAAACAACTACTATATTCGTAGTAACGTTTACTAGATCATTTAGTTAGGGTAACTACATACTTGGGTAACTGCAACTATAGTCTGCATTTATTTTAAAGTCAGTTAACTAGGTCAGTTTAGTCAAAACAATTAAAAGTTTAGTTGACGCCTATTTGACTAAATTTTCTAGTAAGGTTGACCCAATTTCTAGTAAAAGTTACTATATATTTTTCTCGGTGTAGTGCTTACTTCCGTGTAAAGTTAATATTGATACGTTTTTTTTTAAAAGCGCACCAAAATTTTTTTTTAAACCAATTTGCGACAAAAAACAAGACAACTAATCCATATTTTAAATATTTGAAAAGTGCAAGTTACAAGGGTGGTAGTACTGACTTCTGTATGAAGTTAGAATTACCAGGGTTTTGTGCTTAAATGCAGTGCGACAAAAATGTTTCTTTTAAGACAAAATTATGATAAAAAAACGACAATTTTTCCTTATTTAAAATCTTTGAAAAGTGCAAGTTATAAGGGTGGTAGTGCTAACTTCCATATGAACTTAGCATTACCAGAAGTTTTTTTTTAAAAGCAACGCGACAAGAATTTTTCTTTAGCGATAAATTTACAACAAGAAAACGACAATTAATGCATATTTAAAACTTTAAAAAGTGCGAGTGACAAAGGTGATAGTGGTCACTTCCGTATAATGTTAGCATTACCAGGGTTTTTTTTTAAACGAAGCGCAACAAAATTTTATTTTTACGACAAATTTACGACATACATTAAACATTAAAAAATTGCAAGTGGTAATGGCAACTTCATGGACGTCATCATATCGGAATGGTACAGCGGCGGCGCATGCATGAATAAGGATAGCCATAAAATATGAATTTAATTATTTGCTATTTTAAAAGTTTTTTAAACGATTTCAGAATTTTTAAAAAATTAAATTAAAAAGAACGAATTGGTTTTGTTAGATAATATCACCAAGAATATACTGTCGCGTTAACTAACAGTACGTTTGCTTTTACACGCAACTTATGCAATTATATAAATAGAATATCATTATCTACTTATTGTGTAAATATTAAATTTACTCGTCCCTATTGTAAGTAGGTAACTAGATTATGACCACATACTTTGAGCATATTATGAAATGGTTTAATTTAATATTAGAAAATGTTGTTTTTTTTAACATTATAGTCAATTTATCTTCTTTTTATCGGTAAAAAATAAAGACTTCGGTTTTGCGTTAAGCTTTTTTATCGAGGTCCGTAAGGTATTAGGTTTAGACCAGATGTTACCTAAGTTTAACCGAAGAGTCCAAAAAATCGATAGATTGGTAACACGAAGGGCCGAACCAAAAAAGCAAGTTAGAAATAATGGTATTAAAATTTGAAAAGCAGAAAAATCCATGCACCTCTTACCGGGTGTTCTATCATAAAGTCTCCCTCTCTCCAATTTTTTCCGTTATTATGCATACTAAAAAAGTTAAAAAGACAAAGATTAAAAAAACTTTTTTTTACCTTCCAGAATCTGCTTGCCAAAATTTGTCAATTTTGGCATCAGCTTTCTTCTTTTTTAATAACACATTGGGTATTTTATTGCATTTTTAAATTATTTTTTTTTTCTGATTTTTCGTAAGGTTGGAAAAAGTTATACAACTTTTGTATTTGTGTAGCAGGGGGCGAGTTTGTAAATTCACTATTGAACTCATCGATGGAAACAATCAAGTTCGTAAACTCACATTAATTAATGACATTTATCGGGTTCTTAAATTATGCGATTGATTTCACCAATTCCTCAATGATATTATTATTGATGCTCACTGACTTTGGGGGTCGGTAAGTCTTTTCGATGAATGTCATTAAAGGTTAAATTTTACTCATCATCGGCCATTTTTGTTGATTATTTTTTTAAATAATTTTTAATTTTTTTAAAAATGATCGCCGACGTGGGGTATGGTATTAAAACTTGCATTCAAACTACTAGAAAAGACTTCAGAGGACTGTCAGATGAAGAAATAAAGCTAATCTTACTAGAAGCGGGCTAGCGACACAGTTGGATAGATGGATGAAAAGAAAAAAGAAGAAGAAAAATAAAAAAGAAGTTAAAGAAGCTCCAAATCAGTTACTTTAACCCAAAAGAAACTAAAAAACAAAAGATCAATATATCTTGGGTGAAAATAATGAAAATTCCAACTTGGATGAGCATCCCACAGGAACTGGTACTTATCAAAGTTATCTGATACGGATTCGTCCTGGCGTGTCAATATTTCCAATAGGATTATGCTCCTAAGGCAATTGTAACAAAAAAAACTTAAAAAAATCTCCAAATCAGTTACTTCAGCCGAAAAGAAACTAAAAAACAAAACCACTGATGAGCCCACGTTGGTTACTTGGATAAGTACCAATACGGAACGATGCCTATTTGTGAGTGATTCAAGGTTGGAACTCAAAGTGTATGATGGTCTTTAATGATGTATGGTGGAGGGTGACTAGTGAAACCACTGATGTGACCACGCCATTATTACTTTTTTCGCTTTGTTCTTTTGTGTGTTTCTTGTGGGATGCTCATCCAAGTTTGAATTTGCGTTATTTCCACCCAAGCTCTTTAGATCTTTTGTTTTTTAGTTTCTCGTCGGTAAAAGTAAGTGATTTGGAGGTTATTTTTTTCAAAAACAAAGCGTGTTTTCTGAAAACCACTTTGGATTTAGAAAAGTTAAATTTACGAAAGATGCTATTTTGAGTCTCACAACACATATCTATGAAGCCCTTGACAAAAACAAACCATCGCTTTATGTGTTTGTGGACTAAAAAAAGTTTTCGACACGGTGTGTCACAAGAAACTTTTAAAGAAACTTGAACAGGTGCGGATAAGGGGAAGTGCTTTTAGTTTTATTCGAAGCTATCTCGAGGACAGAGAACAATTTGTAAATATAAACGGGAGAAATAGCGGTGTCAGGACTGTTGCCTGTGATGGGCCTCAGGGGACAGTTTTGGGACCGCTGCTGTTTCTTGTTAAATAAATAACCTTTTAAAAGACAACTCGGAAAGAGTAGTAATAGACACTTAAATAAATATTTGAACGCATCGTTATCGGTATACGTATCGCGTTCGAAATAAAGCCAAAATATTACATTTTTGACTTGTTTATGCGATGTTTCGAACGATGCCCGCTTTTTTGCTGCTAATAGCAATCGATGCGTGCGTTGGGATGGACGTAACAATACGTTCATCACTCCGTACGCATCGATTGCTTTCAGCTTTTGTGTCATCGCACCCGTCAAAAAAGCGGGCATCGTTCGAAACATGGCATGAGCAAGTCAAAAATGTAGTGTATTTTGGCTTTATTTCGAACGCGATACGTATACCGATACCGATACGTTGAAATATTTACTTTAAGTGTCTGTTAAGTTTTTGCGACGATATTGCAAAATTTTATACTGCTGATTCTTGGGATTCTCTAAAAAAAAAGTTGAGGATGATTTTCAAAATATCAATAAAAGAAAAACAAAATTTTTGCCCTATACCTCCTATGCGTAAAATTTACCGAACATACAATTCTTGGACATAGACCACAATCTAAAAATTCATGAAGTAAGTGAGATCAAATATCTTGGGATTTTTATAGATAGCCATCTAAGATAGGACAAACAGGTTAAACACATTATTACTAAAACTAGATATTTCAATACAAGAGTTACGCATCTTAAAGTCTATTTAAAGGTAGAAAAACTAAAATTAGTTTATCATGCGCTTGTCCAGTCGCAATTCAATTATGGAATTGTAGGATGGGAAGGTGTTAGAGACTGCTATTTAAAAAACATAGATGTAATTCAAAAATGGATTTTAAGAATTATTTACAAAAAAAATACTCTAGTGATTTAATTTTTAAAGAATCCCAGGTGTTTGACCTTAGACCACTTTATTTTTTTAAATCTTTAATTTGTATAAATAAACAAAAAAAAATTAAATTGCAAACAGCTGTACACAGCAGAAACACACGTTATAAGAAGGACTGCGTAGTGGTACCTTTGAGTAAGAAAGAAGTGGAGTGAAAGTCAGTCAATTACCTGGCTCCAAAATTTTTTAATAACTTACCAGAGGACCTCAAAGAAAAACAAACAAACTTTAAAAAAGTATTGAAAAACTGGCTTTTATTGACTGACAGAGCCCTAATACATGGTTTCTTCTAAATATATACTGGTTTAATTTTATATTAAAATGTTTATTTTAATAACATTTATTGTAAGTAGTTAATTGTACATTTGTGGTAATGCCCATGGTTAGTTTACTCCAAGTGATAAAAAAATGTCATGTAGTGCCTAAAATCCCAACATTGTGACTAAAACTCCAGATTGTGAGAATTAAAACAAAATATAGTCTGGTCACACTAATCTTATCGCAAAAGACGATCGCCAAAACACATGCTAGCCTGCTCAGAGGGGGCAACTTTCAAAACTAAACGGTACTGCGATTTTAACAGGCTCGTAGCCAAAAATTATATTATTGGACATACTTATTCAATTGTTGCAGCGAACGTCAGGCTTCCGTCAACTTGGCAGCCATATTTATTTTGTAGATTGACCTCCGCGTTGTATTTTAGAGTTTTTACAGTTTATTATTTAGAATTTTGGAGATTATTTCAGTTAAAGAGGTAGGTAAATAATTAGTTTTAATAGTAGTTTGAGACTTGGGGTTAAAAATTTAATCTTTTATTTCGTTTTAAAGTGAGCTTTACCTTAGAGTGCTAAGATAGTAAGGGTCTTTTATAAATAATTATGGTGTCGTTTTTGATTAAAAAAGATGGATTTTATCTATATTTATACATTTTTTAAAATTGTAATAAATATTATTTTAAAAGTAACGGCAGGCTTATTCCCAACTTTGTAATACATAAACACATTTTTAAGGCATAACTTGATCATTAACAATTTGAGGAATAATTGGGCTTATTATAGCTTATGTAACCGAGTAACTATGTATACCTTGAGCCCCTTGCTCTTTTACAGGGAAGCCAATTTTCTAACTGTGATCAATGTCAGAAAAATTCAGATGTTTAAAGGATTTGTGGTAGGCCTCATCAGAAAATTACTTCCCTGGTTTCTTAAATTAAAAAAAATATATTTTTGGTTTCCTGGGTTACTTTCGATTTAATTTTTACACAAAAGTTATTGTTAATTGCCTGTTACAGGGAAGCCAATTTTCTAACTGTGATCAATGTCAGAAAAATTCAGATGTTTAAAGGATTTTTGGTAGGCCTCATCAGAAAATTACTTCCCTGGTTTCTTAAATAAAAAAAAATATATTTTTGGTTTCCTGGGTTACTTTCGATTTAATTTTTACACATAAGTTATTGTTAATTGACTGTGATAGTATATTTGACTCATTACAATTTATTGCAAACATTTTGTTCTATGGCCTTCTTAAAAATGTTTGTCAGGAATTTTTATCCAAATGAGCAGTATGCACTTTTAATTATTTAATTGGCAAAATCTATAGCAAACTCCTCTTAAACAGTTTTTGTGTATCTGTTATTATCTTACAATAGTTTTTTTTTAGCTTAGCCAACCAACTTTAAAGACTAAGTTATAACAAGACTTTTAAGCCGGTATTTCCAGAATTTACTTAATTATTTTATTGTAATTTAAAATTTATTCCCCTAATTCAAAAAGTGATCTAAAAACGAATTTGTCAAAATTGCTGTTAAAAGAGGTTTTGTGAAAAAAGATATCAGCTTTTTTATTAAGTAGGTTACCCATGTATTTTATAGATCTCTAAATAAAACATGCTAGTGCCGCAAAAAACTCACATTTCTGAAAACCCTGATACCTATATAAAAAAGCTCATATTGATGAAGAATTGCGTAATAAATTTGTAACTTGTAATCTATATTATCTATATATCTATATTTTTTATCATGATAATTATTTTTTCAAGGATTACAAATCCCACAAACGCCCTACGACTATACTTTTAAACAAATATATTTAAATTGCTTTAATATAATAATTCTTTTTAGTAAAGAGTCAACTCACAGTAAAACCTTTGGCATTGGACCTCGCATTGACGAAACCATCTTGTAAGACAATTAAAAATTGATCATTAAGGCAATTAAAAAATATGCATATTTGAGCAAATATCGAACATTAAGAATTTTACATATGACAAAATAAATCGCAAGTTAAATAAAAGCTTGTAAAAACAAGCACACAAAGACAGGCGAGACTCTCAAATCAAACTAACAGGTGGGTGTTTGTCAAATGCGAACCTGGCCCCAAATTCAGGGGGGTAATCAGATTTTTCGCAAAGGAAAAAATTTTTGAGAATAAAACACTATGAATGGCATTTTTGACACAAAGTCGTAAAAATTCATGGTGTTATAGCGTCATAGAGGAAAATTTTTTGCAATTTTGGCAGAGAAGTCTTGATTTTTAAATGTTTTTGTGAAAAATGTAAGTCCAGGGGGGGAAATAACCCCCACTCTGCAACCTGTGCTCGTGTTTGTCTACTGACGACAAAGATAGAGCAATCAATATTATTTGAAAGAAAAGAGAAGATCAAAAGATCTTGGAAGGAAAGAACGAAAATTCAAAATTGGATGAGTGTCCCACAAGGAACACACAAAAGACCAAAGCGAAAGGAGAAACAATTAAACGATGTTTTGCCCGGGGTGACCAGCGTGGGCTCGTTAGTGGATTCACTAGTCACCCTCAATTCGGACATCATTTAACACCATCGCACACTCCGACCTCCAACTCTGAATCACTCACAAATAGGCATCGTTCCGCATGGTACTTATTATAAGTCACCTGATACGGGATCGTCCTGGCGTGTTAATCTTTCCAATAGGAATATGCTCCTAAGGCAATCAAAACAAGTTTATCTTTTTGTTTCAATATTATTTGGTTTGTGATAAACTTGCTTTTGTTATTTTTAGGAAATAAAAGAAGTCCTTAAGCTCTACATGTGTAGATTTGAGACCAATCATTCACAAAGACCATACAACTTCAAGGATAAACGGTGACAGAAACCAAAAACTTCAACAACTTACAACTAGTTTCTTGCAAGTAGACAAGAAAGTCTCCCCAGTCCTTTTTTAACACATATTTTAAAAGTCACTCTGTATTACTATTATTATCATAGATAATATCCCGAGTGCATAGCAAGTTGACGATAAACGCGAATGCGCGCGAATGCGCTCGAGTGCTTTACAACTTGCGTTTCACTGAGCTGTTTTGTTCAGTCTTCATAAACAATACAGTAAATAGGCAAAATATGTGTTAAAATGGGCTGTTTATTGCAAATTATCGCTCTAATTCGTTTGCTATTGGTCCAAATCTGCCAGGCCCATAGTTGACAGGAAGAAGCCTAAATAAAAAAGACCTTAATGTTCTAACTCAATAAATGTTGCAAAATTTAAATTTGTGCTACAGGAGGATGACCGACTTGGTCCTGGTTAAGTTGTTTTTATTTGTTTCAGGTTACTGCAAAATCCAGAGAAACCTTTTTGTGGACTACAATTGGATAAATTTTCACACGACAAGATATAATAAGTTAATAAATATGAGAAAAATTTTGACTTTTTATGATTATATTTGTAATAAGAACAATTAATATAATATAGTAATTCAATTTAGTTGAAATATTTCACTTTATTTAAAAACCCACCAGAACAATAAATTTATTATAGTTCAACCTAAACAAAAATAAGATATTTTTACCAGTAAATTCACCATGATCCATAAAAAAGAAGTACACAGTGAACATCAGGCTCTTGGTAACTGCAACTAAAATCTAGTAAAAAGAGATCTTTTAAGAATGGCTTTTAAAGACTAATTATTTTCAAATTCTAAGGTATATTTTTGGGGAAATATGGTTTTATTAAATCTTTTAAACCTTCACAAGCTTGTTTTTTTTTAATGGGATTCAAAAATAATACACTTGGTTTGGTCTGGAAAAGAAAATAAAAATATATTATTCTACTGTACCAGGAAAAAACACCATTTATATTTAAATTAAATAAGTACATAAGCAGGCACACCCTTGTTCAAAAACGTAGTAATAGAATTCAACTTTTAAATTATTCTTAATTTTATTAAAGTTCCAATGTAAACAGTGTAATTCGGAAATAAGCCAACCAACTGTTTTTCCAGTGTAGTTGCAAATAGCTTGTTGTTGGTCCTGTTGCGCAGGCTTAACCCCTTTTTTAAATCCTTTTATTTCTTTGGGAGATACAGACATTATCAAAAAATTTTGCATCCATCAGTATCGGTCCTAGAAACTTTCATATCCTCATAAGGATTTTGATACCCTTAAACATTTTGTCATACTTATGACAAATAAATATGTCATCCTAAATAGAAAAAAAATCAAAAAATTTTAAGACCTGGCTCTGCTTCTTTGATTGCCAACAACGTTTAGTAAATAAATAAATGGTTCTAGATTTTGACATTTCGAATTTCAGAAAACGTCAGCGTCGGCGAGAAATACGGTAACCGGACTATAGTGACTATATACATATGTATTTACTCCATATTGCGTCTAGAAACAATTGTTACAAGTAACCCAAATAGTGAATTATATGCTCAAATGCATACTTGGCTCTAACAAGCAAGAAATTGCTTCAGAACTCATTTGTTTATTTTTAATTTTTTTCCTGTCGTAATTTGAAACGTGTGTGAAAATAAACTTATTTATTTAACTTCTTTTTTGTTTTAATTGCCTTAGGAGCATAATCCTACTGAAAATATTAACACGCCAGGACGAATCCATATCAGGTAACTTGGATAAGTACCAGTGCGGAACGATGCCTATTTGTGAGTGATTCAAGGTTGTATGATGGTGTTTAATGATGTATGGTGGAGGGTCACCAGTGAAACCATTGACGAGCCCACGCTGGTTACCCAGGGCGAAATATCGTTTAAATATTTCTTTTTCGCTTTGGTCCGTTGTGTGTTCCTTGTGTGATGCTCATCAAAGTTTGAATTTTCGTTATTTCCACCCAAGATCTTTTGATCTTTTGTTTATTAGTTTCCTTTCGGTTGAAGTAACTGATTTGGAAATTATTTTTTCAAATACAAAGCGTGTTTTTTGAAAACTATTTTGGATTTAGAAAAGGTAAATCTACGGAAGATGCTATTTTGAGTCTCACAACACATATCTATGAAGCTCTTGACAAAAACAAACCATCGCTTTTGTGTTTGTGGACTTAAAAAAAGCTTTAGACACGGTGTGTCACAAGAAACTTGAACATACACGGAAAAAAAATCTATTCTATATTTAAGAATAGCTCTATTATTGAAAAATTAAATTTGCTTTTAGTATATTAGTCTTAGTATAAAAATAGTGATTATTAGAATTAAGCAATTACCTATTCTTGATCTACGAAGGCTCTTATACTTAAATAGAAACCAAATATAAGGCTATTATTAAATCAAATAACTTCTAGAGGTACACCGATAAGAGTTTATTTTTCTTTCGAAAAACAGGTAGTTTACTTGGACTAAAACCAGAAATTCTTCTTTGAAAGCGAAAACATATTAAAACCAAGTAGAAAAAATACTTGTCACAAGAAAAAGACAAATCTTAATCTAAAATATTAAAGAGATTTGTAAAATTGTATCTGTAATAATTAATACAAATCCCTTAAAGTGAAGCCCTTGTATGTGACTTCTAGTAGATATAGAGTGTGTTTGATATTGTCCTTTTTTGGTGAAAGGGGTTTACACTTAAGTAGTGAGTACAACTATAGCAGGTTTAATACTGATTTTATATACAGAATGATATGGTTCTAACTATATACAAAATAAGCTAATTAAAAACACTACCGTGCCTCGTGTTGGTGAAAACTGCTGACTGCTGCATTCTATCCTTTGTGACCCACTGCGGACTAGCTGCTATGATAATTTTATTTGGGATAAACCTCCAGATTTATGTCTAATTGAAATTAGACATTCTGCTCACTCGAGAAAGTGGCCTCTTCAGTGATAGGTACGCTGCTGTATAAAAGAATAGGTTCAAGTAGGATACCTAAGCGTACATCAGGATCTTCTCGTTGTAGTGATTTTTTATGCTGGAGCTTCCATTTACAATAAAGGAAGGCGAAAACTAACATCGTTGCAACCAGTAACATTGATATCACAGTGCTATTGGCTAACATGTGATGATGAATCTTTTTCCATTAAGTTTCGTGTAGCTGATCTTCTATCTGAACGTCCTCATTCATTAGAGCGTTGATTGACTCAGTTGTATTTAGAACAGGTTCAGTGTCGATCTTCGTAATTTGTTCGGATGTGGAATTTAATACCCCAATGTCTATGTTTACCGAGTGAAAAAGAGTACTTGCTATTGTCATGGACTCTCTTCTTTTGGGCATTAAGATGTTTTGTTTGTCTTAATTATACAATTTTGTGAAATTTTGATAATTCCGGTTTGGTTGAGTTATCTCTCTCTCTCTCTCTCTCTCTAATTCCATCACAAATTATTGCAATTTTTAGTTTATTTTCTACAATGAACATCCACGTGTTTCATGAAGTTGCTTCCAGGTGGTTGACCGAAGTGCATCTTTGTAAGTAGACATGATGTATTTTCAGTTCGTCGACACATTTCATCTATTACACAATCCGGGCTAGTCTCAATACTTCTAGTTGTGGTCGCTTTACAAATGTATGTATTATAATTTATCTTTTTTTGTCAGTTATTCTTCAGTCAGTTGAAAATAAGATTGTGTGTTGTAATCGATGGCTATGAATCCGTTGAGAATATCAAAATTCCAATATTCGCTTTAATTTTTGATTGAAATTTGAGTTGATTTCATCAAGTTAAACTGAGATACTTCCGTTAGAATAAAGAATCCATAAATGTGAATAAATTCGGTGCTGTGTTCTACTTCTGTTCGAAGTATTGGATAAGATATAATTTGTATGTGAGATGGTAGAGTATTTGATATATTCAGAATTGTTTTCTCGACGTGAGCAGGTGAGATAAATTCAAATAGATCTCCTCGATGGTAGTGAACATCTAGTAATTTTCTATGATATTCTGTAACTTCGTCAATGAAATTCATCACTATTTGGTAGGCACTGAAGAATTGTATATTCAGTTTGTTCTTATCAATACTCTTAAACCAGTGATTTATGCTGTCGATAGCTTCGAGTTTTGCTTTTATTTTTTCTTGGCTCCGTTTCAGTTGACTGTTAATTCTTTGTTCTGTTTCGTTGAACGTAGCTAATGCACGTAGCATGAATTTAGTTTGATGATTTGAAGTTTTTATTAATTCCTTTTGGTTTTGGTCTAGTTCACTGATATTCATATACACTTCATCGTTAACTCCGAAGACAGAAGTAATTATTCTGCCAACTAGTCCCCTTTTCGGACGGTAATATGTAATAATTTGCTGCATTTCTCTATTCATCCAATCGATTTTTTTTGCTTTTCTCGCAAATGATGAATTAGTGAGGAATATTGAGAGTTATCTGCTAATTCTCTTACCCTCTCACAAAGAAGATTTAATTGCGATATTGAGTTATTCACGTTAATCGTGTCGTTACTTATTTTGTGTTTGTTAAATTTTAATTCCATCCTAAACGTACCTCTGTCAATTTTTGCTTAAACAATTTGTTCAAATATATTCCTGGCTGTAGATAATGAATGACATAATCGGTTGCTGATGAATTTGTGAATATCGTTAAAAATAATATCGCTATTATGGCTATCCTCCATAACCTAGATGTTTTATGTTTTAATGGATGTCTTTGAGGTGACTGGCATGGTTGATGTGTGTCTGAAGACATCTGGTTAGTTAACTTATTTTCAAGTATAGGAACTAGTTTGTGGATTCGTCGTTTTATTGGGTTGCCATCTGATTTTCTTTATGTAATCACTCTTACTTTGTCCGCGTTTTTTGCTGGATGAGTTTCAATTATTCTGGCTAGTGGCCATTTACTTGGATTGATTTCTTGTTCCTTGATTAAGACTAAGTCTCCAACTTTTAAGGATAATTTTTTATTATACCATTTAAACCGTTGTTGCAGCTGATTCAGATAATTTGAAATCCAGGATTTCCAGACTTCTTTTTTAATTTTTTGAATTAGTTTCCATCTTTCGCAATGATTTGAATTTATGTTTGTTGTTATGATATCTGGAGGTTCCACTAGAGGTTTTCCTATCAGAAAGTGACCAGGTTTTAGTACGTCAAACTCTGTTACGTCATCTAACAATGGACATGTCTCCAATGACTCTTTTTAAGTGATATTTCATGGACTTAACTCCGGCTTCCCAAAGACCTCCAAAATGGGGGGCTGATGGTGGTATAAAATGCCATTGTGTTCCCATTGTTACCAGTTGAACTTGAACTTGGTCATTCATGATTGTATTTTTAATTTCTTCGTAAAGGATCTTGCTGACGCCTACAAAGTTGGTTCCATTGTCGCTGTATAAGTCACTACAACAATTCTTGATACAAATCTTTTAAATGCTGACAAAAAAGGTATCAGTTGTTATATCAATGAAAACCTCTAGATGCATAGTTTTTGTTGCTAGACATACAAATACGGCTATGTATCCTTTGTAAGCTTTAAATTGTCGCCCTTTTGTAGTTTTTATTTGAAATGGTCCAGCATAGTCAACACCACTATGCAGAAACGGGTGTGACGGGGTGATTCTGGGTGCGGGAAGTTGTCTCATTAATGTTCGGCAGTGCCTGCTTTGTGCAATTATTGCTTTGATCGCTCGTTTTGCATTAATTATCCAGTATCGTCTTCTTGTGTATGCTAAAGTTAGTTGAGTTTCTCCATGAAAAGTGTTAAGTATCTAATATAATTAAATTGGTAAGATGACTTTTGTAGGGCAGAATAATTTGATTTTCGTTATCATACGATAACTGTGAATGTTCTAATCTTCCTTCAACTCGAAGTATTCGATTTGTGTCCTTAAATGGATTTATGGTATGTAACTTACTATTTTTATTTATTTGTTTTGCTTTTGTTAAGGCGGCAATTTCTTCTTAAAAATGAATGCTCTGTTCAATTTTTAAAATCTGATCCAAGGAGTTTTGTAGGTTATTACTTGTTAATGGTTCCCTATTTTTGACTTTTGATCTACAGTATGCAATTACTCTAATTAATCTGATCAATGTTGAAAATCTGTTGATTGCTTCGTTGGTCAAGTAGTTATTTATTGTAATTGAATGGTATAGCTACGATAGTCATAATGTAAATCTTCGGTGCTTTGTAGCCATGTTGGTCCATGCCACCAGTTGTTGTGAGTTTGCAGTTTTGACGGATCAGTTCCTCTAGATATGACATCGGCTGGGTTGTCTGCTGTCTTTACATGATACCAGTGTTTACTGGGTACTAATCTATTGATTTCAGATGCTCGATTAGCTACAAATGTTAGCCATCTAGTAGGATCACCTTTTATCTATGCTAGTGTAATCATGGAATCTGTCCACGCGAATAGCTTTATATTTTTTAGTGCTTTTAGGGTTTTTTTCTGTTAATCTTGCTAAGAGGACCGCTGCACATAATTCTAGTCTGGGTACTGTTATCTTTGATTTAACTGGAGCAACTTTTAATTTTGCTGGGAGAAGTGTTATTTTAGTTCCTTGAGTATTTGATATTACTTTTATGTAAATGACTGCTCCATATGCTTTTTCAGATGCATCGCAGAATCCATGAACTTCTATTGTTTTTTCTGGTCTTTGTCCTGTCCATCTGCGTAAGGTAAAATTTTCTACATGCTTGAGTTCTGAATGAAACTTTTTCCATCTCTTTTGCATTGCTTTGGGAACCCATTTTAAATTTTGTACCCATAATTCTTGAATTAGTAATTTTGCTTTCATAACCACTGGAGCCAGTCATCTTAGTGGATCACATAGCTTGGCTACTTCTGATACTATTTTTCTTTTGGTAACTTTCTCTGATTCGGAGATTATCGTTTTGAATTTAAATGTGTCCTCATATGGCGCCCAATGAACGCCGAATGATTTCCTTGTTTCGTTCTGATCAATTTCGTAGACTTTCCAGTTCTAATGCTTCTATGAGGTATTGATTTTTGCTAGACCATTTTCTTAGTGTAATTCCAGCTGTCTTATACATGTCAATTAGTTCTCTTTGTAGGATCTGTGCATCTTCAATGCTATTTGTGCCTGAAAACAAATCATCGACGTAGAAGTCTTGTAAACTTGCTTTAGATGCTTTTGGATAATTTGTTTCTTCATCTTTCGCCAGACGTTGAATAGTTTTAATTACGATGTATGGCGCTGAAGTGGTGCAGTTGTCAATCTCCAAATAATTGTTTGATAGGTTTGAAAATCTTTGTGAATTTTAATTTGTCGATACATTTTCTCTACTATTATTGCAATTTTGTGGGTTCTTCGTCTTAATAATATTTCAAATATATCTTGCTGAAGTCGTGGACCGTTAAACATCGCTCGATTAAGGCTTATTCTGTTTAATGTTTTACTTGACGCATCGAATACGACTCTAAGTTTGGTTGTTGTGCTTGACTCTCTCACAACAGATTGGTGTGGTATATAGTATTTGGTTTTAGAATTATCATGATTAATTAAATTTAATTAATAAATTGTCGATAGGCACTTTCTAGTTCATTTTCTCTAGTGACTCTCTTTTCAAGTTATAGTAATCTTGCTGCTGCTTGAGGTCGTGAAGTTCTTAATTGATTAATTTCTTTTCTAAATGGAATTCGAACAGTATATGTGGCTTTTTTGTTTCTAATTGTATTTTTATTGTAGTGCTCTTCGCAATGTAGCTCTTCTTCAGAATACTTTGTTCTTGATTAATCTCTTCTATTTCCCAAAACTTGGTCAATTGTTTATCTTCTTCGATAAAGGTTGTTAAACTGAGAACCTGCAACTCTTTATTTTGTTGTTTTAATGTGTTTCCTGAGATAATCCATCCCAGTTCTGTGTTTTGATAAAGAAGTCCATCTTCTGATTTTCTAATTCCATCTAAAATTAGCTGGACATATTTTTTAGATCCTAGCAGAATATCAATTGCTCCAGGTCGATAGAAGTTTGGATCACCTAATATTGTATTTTGTATTTTTTTATCATTTATATTAATTATTTCGCTGGGAAAAGTGCGAATTATTTTAGGTAAGACTAAGCATTGCACAGAAAATTCGAAATTGCTTAAAAAGCGTGGCTTGATTGTTATTTCTGTTAACCATTTTGATTGCACTGGTTGTATTGTCTCTGCTCCTACTCCAGATAATTCAGCAGATATTCTTTGGCGTGGACAATTCAGTAGCAGCTTGTTCTGCTGATTGTGAACATGGATCAATTAAAGCATGCAAGAGTTCATGGTCTCCATGTGCATTTTGTACTTTTATAATTACTGTTGCTAGTACCACCGTTTCATTTTGAGTCCAACATAGCTTGATGTTGCTCGTTGATTGTTGCGTTCTGTTGGTTGCGCTTAATATTCTCTCCTGTAATTTCTATGAAATGTTGTTTGTTGATTTCTGACATTCGGTTGGTTTTAATCTCGGTTTTGATTTGCATCCATGTGCAGTAGAGCGTGGTGAAATCTTTTACATTTCAGGCATCGTATGATTAAGACAATTTGCACAGATTTTTTCTTCTTTTATAAATTTAAATTTGGCTTGTGGTGGTAAGGCTTGAAATTTAGGGCATAATTGTAAGGAATGCGCGTACTTGCAGATAGGTTTATAAGGTGTCCATTTTTTAAACGCTGTTTGTTCTGACTTATTTTTATTTTGTCCTACGGCTTCCAGAGACTGAAATCTTGTTTGTAAAAAACTCATCAGTTTGTTTGTATCTTGAAGTTTGTTCGGTATTTCAAGTGATTGTTCGTAAATTCTATTGATTTCAGTATCCCATTTCTTGCTTATTGTGAGATTTATTATCGGCTCCCACGATGATGTCTCTACGTTTAGGTTGTCCAATGCATTCGGTTACTGTATCATGTAGCTTTTTTAGTTGATATGCAGATTCTTTTTTAAAGGCAGGAAATCCAGTATTTTATTGATTAAATTTATTGATGTAAGTCGCTCGTTGATGTGTCTATCATTTAGAAGATCCCAGCTAGTTTTGTCATTGTTTTCGGTTATCTGAAGATGTTGGATGCGGCGGCTCGCTTCACTTCTGAGATGAGTTTTAAGATATTGCATCTTTTCTGTACCATCTTGGTGAAGATGTCTTTAAACGTTGACGATTCGTCATATCGTCCATCGAATAACGGTAACTTCCAATTCTAGGAAAATTTGAGCTATCATTTCCCATTTTTTTGTATTTTTGATAAAAAGTTGTTGGCGTCTATGGATAGATAAAGTATTTGTAGATTTTTCTGTTTTAATTTTATCCAATAGTTCAGTCATTTGTCTTAGAAGGATTCTTTCTTCTTTGATTCGATTGGTTAATTGTTGCAGATGCTCTTGAGTTGTTGGTTGATGCTGTTGAGTTGTTTTTTATTGTAACTTTAATGGCGTCGTTGAATACTTTGATGAGTTGCTCGAAGTATTTTACTTGATGATAGTTGTGTTCGTCACATTGTAGTTCCTCTATTTCTGTATCGGTATATTGAATTTCTTCCCAAATTTGATCAATACTTGCTTTTTTGATATTACAATATTTGTCAGTTTTTCTGTCTAATGGGTCCATTTTGATGTAGCTTATGATTCGTATTATTTCCTTTCCTCGCTGCTCTTGCAGGCTTGCTAGTTTGTCTACATCCTCCATATCGATTGATTGATTAATTTTTTGGATTTATTTGATTAGCTCGATTGATTTGATGGCTTAGCTTGATTTGGTAGATTTGATTTGTTTGGTTGATTTGGTTGATTGATTTGATTGAGTTGATTTGATTGATTGATTCGGTTGATTGATTTGAGTTGCTTGATACTTTTGGTTTGATAGGCTTGACGTGTTTATTTTTCTCCAAATATTTTCAAATATTGTTTGTCCAGATCTTTTAATTTTAATTTAACTAGGGTGGTTTTTGGGGTTACTGGTAACCCTGATGAATATATTTGAATGTCTATATCATCGATTATTTTGCTGTCAATATGTAGCTCCAATTCGACTTCTTCCGTCGGTTGTTTCGATATTTGTTGCTGTTTTTTGTTATGATTGATTTCTTCTATGGTTGGTGTGACAGGAAGTCTCGATGACAGAATTTCGTTGCGTACGAAGGGATGTACGTATCGTTAGGGACCCACGAATGTACGCAACAATTTCAATCAGCAGTCCTGTCATTGCACCCTTCAAAAAAGCGGGCATCGTTCGAAACATAGCATAAACAACTCAAAAATGCAGCGTATTTTGACTTTGCTTCGAACGCATTACGTCTACCGATACGGATGCGTTGAAATATTTACTTGAAGTGTCTACTATTGAGTTTTGCCAACTTTAGGAGTCTTCTTTGTTAACGTTGTTTTATATTGAGTTGTTTGCGTGCCATACAATTACAAAATTATTAGTAATATTGAGTTACGATTCTGATTATTTTGAATTTTTTAGTGAAATAAATTATCTCGCGTTAGCGCCTGTTAGGGTACTGGTCGCAAGAGTAACTGATTTGACTTTACAGATTTTTATTATCCCGTAAATATTTTAATTTGTAAAAGAACAAAGTTAAATAGACAAAGATAGCGTTTTTTGGTACATATAATTATCTTGTACGTTAGCCGTGAGACTGGTCAATACAAAACAATTATCTTTGATTAGAAATTATCGTCTGTTAGCCGTTAGACTGGTCAGAAAATAAGATTTAAACGCAGAAGCAAATTTTAAGTTTTTCGCGTTGTTTTATTTTATTTTATAGCACTTAAATTTTGCAGTTGAAATTGCTTGAAGTTTCTTGAAGTTCAGGAGTCGTTTGAAGTTCAGGAATCGTTTGTAGTTCAAGAGCCGCTTGGTTAATTAATGACTCCAAGGACCATGAAAAGATTTGTAAAATTGAATTTGTAATAATTAATACTGATTCCTTAAAGTGAAGCCCTTGTATATGACTTCTAGTAGATATAGGGTGTGTTTCATATTGTCCTTTTTTGGTCAAAGGGGTTTATACCTAAGTAGTGAGTACAACTATAGCAGGTTTAATTCTGATTTTATTGATATACTGTACAGGTTTATGTATGGTTCTAACTATATACAAAATACATAATGAAAAACAATACTGTGCCTCGCGTTGCTGAAAACTGCTGACTGCTGTGTTCTATCCTTTGTGACCCACTGCGGACTTTCTGTTATGATTATTTTATTTGGGATAAATCTCCAAGTTTATGTCTATTTGAAATTAGATAATATGTTACGAATTTATTTGAATCATACTTTAAACTTAGTTTAACTACAAAGGTTTAATTTGGATCAAGTCCTTTTATTATAAAGTTATAAAGCCTTAGTTATTTTTAAAATCAGAGGGGCTGTACTAAAAACAAGAAATATCTCAATTTCGAATCGCACCGTAAGACCGCTTGGCTAATCCATTCTCCCTCTTTGTTGTTTGGTATGGGGGCAACAAAGACTTAATCGCGATTATGTGGATAATCCGAGAAACGTACTTACAGTGCATTTAGGGGTTTATTCAATTCATAATAAAAAATGCTAAAACAGACTTCTTCGATTTGAAAGATTTGAGGATTTCACCACCACAAACATAAAAAAGTTTCAAAGTTTCCCGCGCACTTCGGCAGACAAGACGCTTACAAATTTCATTCTGAATGCCACCATTTAAAATACACAGGGAAAACTCCTCGAAATTTTCTAGAGAATTTATTGTGAATATGGCTTAATACAAAACTTTGACCTCACATGGCGGTCTGTTTCTTTTTCGCGCTCTGCGTGTGGGCACTACTTAATTTAAAAAAGCACAACCCAGAGTTTCCATTGGTCTTCTAGTCCTGGCCGGTCATTGGCCGGTCCCAATGACAGCGGTCTTAATTTTTGACAGACGTCAAATTCACTCTCTCTTTTTATTTTGATACAAGCAAAAGAGATGGAAAATATTGTATTAAAATTACGACTTCTTTTTTTCGATTCTTTTTTATGGTTTGAGGTTAGAATCAGAACCGATTTTGACCAGCTCATTCAGCTGATCTAAAGTGGTCATAAATTATTGACCTATCAGCTACATATTTCTATTATGTGGTACTGTTTTGTTTGTTATGTCTTATTATGTTCACCTTACAAAACCGTGCTCAACTGATATGAGTAAAATTGTATTAAGTTAAATCTTGGAAAAAGAGGTTGAATGGGTTCGTTTTAAAGTTAACAATAATTTGTATGATTCCACAATTGCAGCAGAGAAACAAAAATTTATAGAAAAAAGACGAATAAAAAAATCATCATTAATAAAAGACTATCCATCTCTTTTGCTTGTAATATTATAAAAGAAAAGAGTGAATTTGACGTCTGTCAAAAATTAGGACCGCTGTCAACCAGGACCGGCAGGACTATGTCAATAAACTCTCCAAGGTCTCTTCACGTCTCTCGCGGCCCCTAGTGGATCCTCAAGGTTTCCTCGTTCCTTCGCCCATAAGAATTTGCATTACTCAAAAAGGAAGAAGGAAGCCTTGAGAGAGAAACGACTATAAATTTGTTTTGTTTGTTTTTTAATGAAAATAATAATCTTGTTTTGGATAGTCCACCCAGCCACCTAGAATGTTTCAAAATGTTGCCTGATTATTTTTGACTAAACGAAACGACGGGTTCCATTTGCTTGCTTGCCTGCTTAATTGTAATTCCGCCTGAACGTGAAGCAGGTCGGTATTCGGCCGTGTTCGGTTCCTGTCGGCTCCTCGGTTTTTTCTGTGCATTTTCTATGGCTGTGGTATGTGGAAGGAACACGAACGAAGCCCGCAATTTTTTTCGACATCAATGGTGTGCGGAATGGTATTCAAGTTTTCAGAGCAATATTAGCAGGATATAGGGTAAGTTTGGTCATTATTTTGATTTAAATCATTTACTTAGGATCATAGTTAACTGTTAAACAATTATTTTAAGATCTACAGTGTAAATTTCATAGTTTTTTGCGTGTGGCGTTGGTGTGACCCACGAGTGTCTGGCCCAGTGCAAATTGATTATTAATCATGCCATGTAATTTATTTTTATAGACACAATGACTTTTTCTATTTTTTTCCTGTGGGTTTACAAAAATATTTCCATGGTGAAGTATTTAATCAACTTTTGTAAAAAATTTATTGTGATCTCGATTGTGATTTTTAAATAAATTTTGCCTTTTAGAAACGTTGTTCTTGTTCCCAAAATAGTTTGGCGCAAGACGTAAGTTTTTCATTTAGTCAAGTTCCCTCAGGAGCAAAAGCATCATTTTCTAGGTAAAATCTTGAGGCCTTAAACCACAAACTCTGGCAAAGGCAAGTTACATGCACATATCACAAAAACACTCATAAAATTTTTGTATATTGTAATCGGTTATAAACTATTAGACCCTAAATTTTGCTACTAGGTTTAGTAATTTAAGAAAAAAACAGAGTGTTCAAAAAGAAACAAATTTTATCTACACTACATCTACACCTAGGATCGCCATATTACTTAGTGTAAGTATAAAGGAGAGGTAAATAGAAATTATTTCTTTTTGACCACTCTGTTTTTTTCGTAAATTACTAAACCTAGTAGCAAAATTTAGGGTCTAATAGTTTATAACCGATCACAATATACAAAAATTTTATGAGTGGTTTTGTCATATGTGCATGTAACTTGCCTTTGCCAGATTTTGTGGTTTAAGGCCTCAAGATTTTACCTAGAAAATGATGCTTTTGCTCCTGAAGGAACTTGACCAAATGAAAAACTTACGTCTTGCGCCAAACTATTTTGGGAACAAGAACAACGTTTCTAAAAAGCAAAATTTATTTAAAAATCTCAATCGAGATCACAATAAATTTTTTACAAAAGTTGATTAAATACTTCACCATGGAAATATTTTTGTAAACCCACAGGAAAAAAATAGAAAAAGTCATTGTGTCTACAAAAATAAATTACATTGCATGATTAATAATCAATTTAAAAGTTATGTCAAAATTGCAAGAAGGGTTGCACTGGGCCACTCGTGGGTCACACAAACGCCACACGCAAAAAACTATGAAATTCACACTGTAGATCTTAAAATAATTGTTTAACAGTTAACTATGATCCTAAGTAAATGATTTAAATCAAAATAATGACCATATTTACCCTATATCCTGCTAATACTGCTCTGAAAGCTTGAATACCATTCCGCACATCATTGATGTCGAAAAAAATTGCGTGCTTCGTTCGTGTTCCTTCCACATTCCACAGCCATAGAAAATGCACAGAAAAAACCGAGGAGCCGACAGGAACCGAACACGGCCCAGTACCGACCTGCTTCACGTTCAGGCGGAATTACAATTAAGCAGGCAAGCAAGCAAACGGTACCCGTCGTTTCGTCTAGTCAAAAATAATCAGGCAACATTTTTCCTCCTTCCTTTTTGAGTAATGCAAATTCTTATGGGCGAAGGAAGGAG
This sequence comes from Oxystoma pomonae, assembly GCA_963921995.1. NCBI lineage: Eukaryota > Metazoa > Arthropoda > Insecta > Coleoptera > Brentidae > Oxystoma > Oxystoma pomonae. The sequence continues at coordinate 48,928,765 of OY998166.1, forward strand.
GAAACCTTGAGGATCCACTAGGGGCCGCGAGAGACGTGAAGAGACCTTGGAGAGCTTATTGACATAGTCCTGCCGGTCCTGGTTGACAGCGGTCCTAATTTTTGACAAACGTCAAATTCACTCTCTTCTTTTATTATATTACAAGCATAAGAGATGGATAGTCCTCTATTAATAATGATTTTTTTATTCGTCTTTTTTCTATAAATTTTTGATTCCCTGCTGCAATTGTGGAATCATACAAGTTATTGTTAACTTTAAAACGAACCCATTCAACCTCTTTTTCCAAGATTTAACTTAATACAATTTGACTCATATCAGCTAAGCACGGTTTTGTAAGGTGAACATAAGACATAACAAACAAAACAGTACCACATATAGAAATATGTAGCTGATAGGTCAATAATTTATGACCACTTTAGACCAGCTGAATGAGCTGGTCAAAATCGGTTCTGATTCTAACCTCAAACCATAAAAAAGTATCGAAAAAAAGAAGTCGTAATTTTAATACAATATTTTCCATCTCTTTTGCTTGTAACATAATAAAAAGAGAGAGTGAATTTGACGTCTGTCAAAAATTAAGAGCGCTGTCATTAGGACCGGCCAATGACCGGCCAGGCCCAGAAGTCCAATCGAAACTCTGTGTTGTGCTTTTTTAAATTAAGTAGTGCCCACACGCAGAGCGCAAAAAAGAAATAGACCGCCAAGTGAGGTCAAAGTTTTGTATTAAGCCATATTCACAATAAATTCTCTAGAAAATTTCGAGAAGTTTTCCCTGTGTATTTTAAATGGTGGCATTCAGAATGAAATTTGTAAGCGGCTTGTCTGCCGAAGTGCGCAGGAAACTTTGAAACTTTTTTATGTTTGTGGTGGTGAAATCCTCAAATCCCTCGAATCGAAGAAGTCTGTTTTAGTAGTTTTTATTATGAATTGAATAAACCCCTAAATGCACTCTAAGTACGTTTCTCGGATTATCCACATAATCGCGATTAAGTCTTTGTTGCCCCCATACCAAACAACAAAGAGGGAGAATGGATTAGCCAAGCGGTCTTACGGTGCGATTCAAAATTTGGATATTTCTTGTTTTTAGTACAGCTCCTCTTATTTTAAAAATAACTAAGGCTTTATAACTTTATAATAAAAGAACTTGATCCAAATTAAACCTTTGTAGTGAAACTAAGTTTAAAGTATGATTCAATCAATTCGTAACATATTATCTAATTTCAATTAGACATAAACGACGGGTTCCGTTTGCTTGCTTGCCTGCTTAATTGTAATTCCGCCTGAACGTGAGGCAGGTCGGTACTCGGCCGTGTTCGGTTCCTGTCGGCTCCTCGGTTTTTTCTGTGCATTTTCTATTGCTGTGGAATGTGGAAGGAACACGAACGAAGCCCGCAATTTTTTTCGACATCAATGGTGTGCGGAATGGTATTCAAGCTTTCAGAGCAATATTAGCAGGATATAGGGTAAGTTTGGTCATTATTTTGATTTAAATCATTTACCTAGGATCATAGTTAACTGCTAAACAATTATTTTAAAATCTACAGTGTGAATTTCATAGTTTTTTGCGTGTGGCGTTGGTGTGACCCACGAGTGTCTGGCCCAGTGCAAATTGATTATTAATCATGCAATGTAATTTATTTTTATAAACACAATGACTTTTTCAATTTTTTCCTGTGGGTTTACAAAAATATTTCCATGGTGAAGTATTTAATCAACTTTTGTAAAAAATTTATGGTGATCTCGATTGTGATTTTTAAATACATTTTGCTTTTTAGAAACGTTGTTCTTGTTCCCAAAATAGTTTGGCGCAAGACGTAAGTTTTTCATTTGGTCAAGTTCCTTCAGGAGCAAAAGCATCATTTTCTAGATAAAATCTGGCAAAGGCAAGTTACATGCACATATCACAAAACCACTCATAAAATTTTTGTATATTGTGATCGGTTATAAACTATTAGACCTTAAATTTTGCTACTAGGTTTACTAATTTAAGAAAAAAACAGAGTGGTCAAAAAGAAAAAAAATTTTATCTACCTCTCCTTTATTTATTATTGCGGCAGTAGGTAACATGGCAAGGAATTATTCCTAGGTGGTTTTTGCTTTACTTGGTATTGCTATAAGCGATTTTGGTATTGCGCAGTTTAAGGCTTCTGGGTTTTGCTTCGCGCGGTTTTACCCCCGTACGATTTTTGGTTGCGCGGATTTGGTCCAGACGGTTCTATCCGTGCGCAATTTTGTTCTCTTACATTTACTTTAGTTAGAATATTATTACTCCTTATTTTTGCTGTTTCTATTTATAGTTATTAATTAACTTTATAACTTTAAGATAATAATCATTAATTAAACATTATTTGCATACTTCATTATCCTTCACCTCAGTCGCACAGTGGGAACCAGTAGGACGTACGACGCGACGACTGTTTAGATAAGGTGGATTTTTTAAATGGCACGGTGCTTATAACGGCTTTAGGGATGGTTTATTTTGAAAACTAGTGTGGTGTTATTGAAAAGAAGATTGTCTGTAGATTTTAAAAATGTACAGGGTGTCTAATTTGAAAAAAAAAACAATTTAACCATACCCCGTAAACAAGATGACATATTAGAATTTTAGGATAGCACAATTAAGGGAATATAAAATCTCAGTTGACGTGTTTTTGAGTTTTTAAAATAAACCATTCCTAAAGCCGCTATAAGCACCGTTCCACCTTAACCTTCTGTTGTATGAATGTCTGTCATATCTATAATGATAGTCTTTTTCCTCCAGCTGGCATACAATAATAGGTGTCGTACTTTTTGTGCATTTTATCGATTTTCTCGCATAAGTTAAATTCAATTTTGGCCAAAAATTAAATTTGTTTGTTTCATTTCTACAATAAAGTTCTTCACCCACTCGTCAACAATTGTCATGTAATGAAACCCTCTAGATTGAATCACTGACTGTTAAATCCAGTAAAATCTGCTAATAAGTATTTTTTGCTACTTTGTAACAAAACTAAGAGTTGCCTCCATGATAACTTTTGACTTGTGGGTTAACAACGTTATTGTGGAAAAATAAGGAATCAAACAAATTTAGTTTTTAGGCAATGTGAAATTTAACATTGCAATTTGAAAAATGCCCAGTACTCAAAAAGTCCCACATACAAAATTTTAGGTATAAAAAGTCAAATTTACCTACAAACGTCGTGTGCCTATTGTTATTTTCAATCTAAATAAAATAAGGTGTATTTGGAACAGAAACGTGGGACATGCTAACTGCAAAAGTTTTCTATCTAAAAGGATTTACTTTTAATAAATAGGTGGCAGACGCTTTCTAAATGTAAAAATCCAGAAGGTTAAACTAAAGGCTACTGGGCCATATTTCCTGATGTCAGCTATGCGAGTGATGCGTGACAAGTAATGAGATATATAAAAATCACTTATTGTTAGATTAATGATTCGTTAGAGTAAATAAGAAATGCGTGACAAGTAGATTAATCATCTTTTAGAGTTACTAAGTAATTTGCGCTTACGTTTTCTACAAATTTTGTTTGTTTTAACATAGGTTTAAAATGTTAATTTTTTTCTCTTTCTAGAATAGTTATTCTTGTTGTAGTTATTATCGTTGCATTTATGTTCTTTTAATAATGTTTAGTTGAAATTATACTAGAAAGCAATAACCAATTTTTTTATTTGTAACTTTTGTTATGCCATCTGTTGCGTTTAGCCCCGTAAGATGCAATGATTTTCAATACGTAGTAAATTATAAATACTTTACACTGAAGATTTTACAAGAGTCAAACTCCTAGCAAATATATAAAACTTCTTGACATTTTTGCGATTTGCATAAACTTTCACTGGCACTCATTGTCAAATATTTACAACTTTTTTATTTAAAACTTTTTAATAGCATAATGATGATCACTGATTGAGACATTTATAGTAGTACACCCGGTACAATTTTGCATTTTTGATCGGTAAAATAGAACGGTTGTAATGTACGCTATTTTTCCTAGGAACACTTGAGATTTACTCTAATTTCTGTTATTATTGGTGCGGGAAAGTAATGTTGACAGTTAACTCCTCTAAGTTGACAGTTGACCGTTTTACCTACTTTTAACGTCAGTTTGAGGTACATTTTTCCACACATGTACGAAAAAGTACTCTTCCACACATGTGCGAAGACATTTCTGTATACGTGTGAAATTTAATGGTTTCTAAGGGGTCGTAGGAAAATGTAATTTCACTCGAATTTATATCGATGCGAATTTAATTTTATGTAATACAATTTTAGTACGATTTCGATTTTGTGTGTGCAGAGATAAGTAACTCTGGGAAAAATTGACATTTCTTCAAAATTTTTGCTAAAACGTGATCCTTATACCACTGAAATTCGAGTGATTCAAGAATTGGGCTCCAGGTCAGAAAAATAAATTCAATTTAAACTTCCCAACAAAATTATTGTTGCCTCTCACGCTGACTCCATAGAATAGAATAGAATATCTTATATTTCCTGATTTAAATCGATTGTACAAAATTACAATATGGAAATCGTCAGTCAAATTTATATACAACACACATAAAAAAACCTACATAAATATTTTACAATTTAATATCCTAAGATATATGGTCTAATATTTGTTAAAAAAATTATGTACCTGTAACCTTCCAGTGGTTGATACAAACACAAAATCACCAAAAAAGCCAAACATAAATTAATTTAAAAATACTTAACTATATAATATCACATTTCTAAGTTTACTCAATTTTTGTACACATAAAATACAGTAAATAATAATAAAAACAAAACAATGTTAAATTTTAAGACAATCAATTTTACAAATTTAAAATGTAACCCATAATTGGTTGATGCAAATACAAAACAGCAGCAAAGTCAAACATAAATAAATTTAAAAGTACTAAATAAAATAAAGTAAATAATAATAAAAACAAAACAATGTTAAACTTTGAGATATATAGTTTTACAAATTTAAAATAAAAATATGTTGGACTTGATCAAAATCTTCAAACAAATAGAAACAGGACACAACATCACATTCAAGGCTTAATCAGTTCTTTCAAGTTTGACAACATAGTGTCAATGCTGACACAAGATCAAGCATTAGTTAAAAAAAAAGAAAAAAAAAACAAAACATAGAACAATACGACACCAAAGGCTTGCCTATCTTATGAACTCGTTTATATTATACGGACAGACGTTTATTAGCCTCGATTTAAGAGTTTTTTTAAAGACATTTTTGTTGCTTATGTTTCGAATGTTATTTGGTAGACCATTAAACAGTTTTAAAGCAGCATAGCCTGGGGATTTTTCATACAGAGTGCTACTATGATTATTGCAAACCTGATTAATTTGAGAAAAATTGTTAATATTGTTCTTTACAAACAAAATGGATTTTAATATATAAATTGCCGGAAATGTCAAAATATTATGTCTTGTAAAGATAGGCCTACATGACTCTCGAGGTTTTAAGTTAAAAATGAGTCTAATAATCCTTTTTTGGATTATGAATATTCTATCATTGTTTGAAGCGCCACCCCAGAAAATAATGTTATATGATATGACTGAATATGCAAGAGAATAATATACATTTAATAAATCCTTATTTTCTAGAGTGTCGTTTAATTGTAAAATAGCGAAATATGCAGAATTTAACTTTTTGCTTTCATGGTTTAAATGATCCATCCAATTTAGTCCACTATCAATTTTAATGCCCAAAAACCTTGTTTCATTGGACATAAATACATTTCCAATTTCATACTCTATATGGTTGTTATTTGATGAAAATTTTATTAAAACTGTTTTTTTACTATTAACAACAAGCTTATTTTTAAAACACCAGGATTGAAAGTTATGACATAGAGAATTTAATTTTGTCGTCAGTTCCTCAGACGCAACTGAAGAAACCGCACAACTTACATCATCTGCGAAAACCGCTAGACACTCTGCCTGTAACGTTTCTGGCAAATCATTAATATAAATTATTAGACAGTCGAACGCCTTTGACATATCAAAGAAAATTTCAGCAACTTTTTTTTTCTTGTCCAAGTTTTTATATATAAAATTAAGAAAATCAAAACAGGCAATTTCTGTGTTTTTATTTTTTAAAAAGCCATGTTGATACTTGCTTAATAGATTGTATTTAACCAAGTAGCTATACATTTGTTTGTAGATAACTTTTTCAAAAATTTTTGAGATTGAATTAAGTATAGATATAGGTCTGTAATTACTGAGTTCATGCGAGTTACCATTTTTAAAATTGGCAAAACAGTTGCTATTTTTAGATTGGTTGGGAATATTCCTTGCAAAAAAGCCTGGTTTATTAAAAAAGCTAGAGGTTCCGCCAGGTGCTCTGCAAGTGATTTTAATATTTTTGTGGGTATACAGTCCATACCAACAGAATTTGTGTTTTTTAGTTCTTTTATCACATTTAAGATTTCAATTGAAGATACTGTTGTAAAAATGAAAGAGTTGCAATTAAACTTAGCTGTTGTGCACCCTAGGTTGTTCTTATTTACCTGCTTGGCATAACTTGATTTTAGTATAGTTTTTGGTATATTTTTAAAGTAGTTTAAGAACTCGGAACAAATTTTTCTGGGATCTTCTATGAAATGATCATTGAGTTCTAAAATCAAATTATTACTCTCGCTCTTTGTTTTCTTCCTATTAACAATTTTCCATATTTCCCGATTTTTATTTTTTGCATTTTTAATTTTTTCTGAATAAATAAAACTTTTTTGTTTGTTTTATAAGAATTGTGTGTTTCTTTTTGCTTTCACTGTACAAATTGGCATAATTTGTATTGGTTTTTGTTTTCTGAAATAAGTTTTCAAGGTTTTGGCTAGATTTAATAATTTCCTTATTAACCCATTCCGGTCTGTTACCTTTTTCTTTTTTGTTAATTTTTTTTAAAGGACAGAAAAAATCCAAAGCATTTGTTAATGTGAAAATGATTCTATCATAAACCACGTCTACATGCATTGTTACATCATAAGTATCTTTAAATTTACCAGAAATATTAAATTTAAGTTGTTCAATGTTAAAAGTAAACAAGTCTCTTTGCGTAAAAGATGATTTTGTTTTGCTTATATTGTTTGAAGTAACGTTTATTTGGACATCACACTCCAGAGCATAGTGGTCTCCGTAAGAAAAGTCTCTCACAGCAGTATTACAGCAGTTTAGTGAAATATTAGTCAGGCAATAGTCTAACTTTGATCTTGATGTTACACCAAGACAATTTGTATAGACTCTTGTATATTCGAAATTAGTCATTCTTAACCTAAGAAGTTTATAATTATTTTCTGTTCGTGTGGTTTATAAAAATCTAAATTGAGGTCTCCACATAAGATTAAATTTTTATTAAGTTTTAGACATTTTTCTACCGCAAAGTACAAACTATTTAAAAAGATCTCAAGTCCCATAGAACCTGATCTATACACACAGAGAATATTTGTTTTGACATTGTTTATTTCTGTCTTAACTCCACAACATTCGAAACACATTTCAACACATAATTTTTCTGGAAAAGGAAGGGTTTTATATGTAGTATTTTTTTTATATAAATAGCAGTTCCCCCATGTATGTGGCTTTTTCTAGAAAAATGGCATGTTAAGCTTTAGTTATTACTTACATCTAAATTTATGATATCGTTATTAAGTAGCCAATGTTCAGCTACACAAAAAATATTTGGTCTTTTTTCTTGGAGCATAATTTCTAGGGGATTAAGTTTATTAGTGAGTGACTGCATATTTATATATATGATCTTAAAAGTGTTGTTTAGGCCATTATTTATTAATAAGCTATTACATTTCTTGCTGCACTCTGCTGTCCTAAAAAAATGCTTTCATCACATTGGTTATTAACATTTACCTGTTGTGCCTGAATATGATTTTGGTTTTGAACATAAGACTTTTTTGGAATATTTGACAGAGCTAAAACATTTGTATTTAAAAGATTATTTGGGGCAGTATCACGAATATTTACGCTTGTGTCGGCGAAGCTATGGTCCGTAATCATTCCCTCATTTAGTGGGCTGTCCTCTATTTGTCCGTCATCAAGCTGGTCTTCCTCTAATATGCTAATTTTGTGTATTTCATCACACTGCGGAGTTTTATTCACCATAAGGTTAGATTTCTGATTTCCAGTGGTTTTTACTGTACTGCGCATTTCTACTGATTTTAATGGGAGTATGGTACATCTTTTTGTTTCGGTGTACAGTTTAAATAGGTTTGCAATTTCTGCCTTGGAGATCCTAAACATTCGGTTGTTATCGTTCGAATTCGTTATTAACCTTAAAGATACCGCATTATAAGTACTATTATAGTAGCTTATATACTGCAGAAATTTTCTATAGGTGCTGTACGATCCTTTAGATACCGGTGTGTAGCCGATGTATATTGTAAGGTTTGTAAACCTACTGACAGAAAGTATTTCTTTCAGTGCGTTACTTCCTAGGGGTTGGAACCGGCTGAGGTCTATTATAAATCGTTATTATAAATTGTAATCGAAAATATATGTTTTGATAAATCTTGCAAAGTGCTGCCCGGCTTTGAAATGCAGCATAAATCAAATTTTTTAGTATTAATACATTTTCTCAGAAGGGCTGACATATTTTTTACTGAATTATCGCCATACGAGATTATTTTGTTTTTATGCGTGTCTTTTGGTTGAGTGTTTTTTATTTGCACTTCTTGGTTGGGATTTTGATGAATTTCAGCTTGCGTAACCACCTTAATGCAAACTTGTATTTGGTCGTTCGGCAACCTCGGCAAACAAATTTTCGTGAACGATAATTAGTTCTTTCTTGAATTTGCATAGCTCTTGTAGATAAGAATCTTTTTCACTTATCAAGTTTTCATTTAATATTTTCAGTTTTTCACATTCTAAGTAGCTTTTTGTTTTTCTTCTGAAATTTTTTCTATAGATTGCTTCCATTTTCGTTCCCCTTTTTTGAGTTTTTCAATCTCTTCTTCATCTAGTTTTGCTTTCTTTTTGAGTTTTTTCAGTTTTTTTTTTATTTTGTCCTACTTTTTTCTTGATATTTATGCTAAAAGAACTTTCATTTGCATCCTGACTCGCATTTTTCAATTTTTCTGACGGTTTTTCTATACACTCCATTTCCGTCTCTCCGATTTTTGGTTGGGATTTCAATAGGTATTTTTCGAATAAATTTTGGAGATCTTTAATCACAGTATTCTTAAATATAATTTCATCCTCAAATTTTAAAATAACCTTCGTCAGATGTTTGTTTTTTAATTCCAAATCTTCTGCATATTGGGTTTTATCTGCCAGCTTGCATCTCAGATCTGTTACAATGTTTGTATAGGTGTCCATATTTTTTGAGTTGTCTGCTTCGTTTGTATCTGTCTTATCATAGACTATACTAATGTAGCTCGTATTTAGTGATTTTCGTGTCGTTTGAAGTGGTGATTTGGGTTTTCTAGCAAGGGCTAATTTCTGTAGGAATACTTGCCTCCCCGTCATTATGTCACTGTTCTTAATCATTTTTAAACAGCGGAAAGGTTTTTTTTGTCCTTCTAATTAATTAAGTATGTGTACCGGTACTCTTCAATATTTGGTAGTCATTTTTACTACGCTGAGCGAGGCTCGTATGTAACACACAGAATCCTGATACCAGCGATACACTCACGAATAACTCGTCGATCTAGCGCGAGTAGAGGTGGAAAGTCGTGCGCTACTTACATTAGCAGTTCTACAAGCAATCAAAGGTCTCGCAAAAAGAAATTAACTTTTTTGTTTGTTTATATTTAGGTAAACTGTAAGTTTTATTTTAATGTTTAAACAAAAAAGTTTAGATTCACATATAACACCACTATACGAATGTTTTTTTGTTTTTTTATCTATTATTTTGCACTTTAAACTAGGAGTTTCGGCGAAAATTTCGCTACGCTTTTTAAACACGACTTAACCGCGGCTGAGTATTTCAACTAGTCAACTCTTAGCTAGAGTGGTCATTTATAATGAAACACCCTGTACAGCATTCTGGATTTTTTTTGCAAATAATTTTTCTCATTATGTGTAGATATGATATATACAGACACATTTGACTAATTGTACTATTTGAATTAAATATCTGAAGATTACTACAAGAATCCATAAATATTTGGATCACATCACTGATTCTAATAATACTTGCGTTTTTTTTTCTAAAAAAACATTTTACGCAACTTTACCTAATCATTCCATGATAAAGAGTTAGATCTTTGTTAAAAAAAACTACTCTAGTGGAGAATACCGTGACGGGCATTAAATCACACACAAACAGTTATCTACCTCGTTCAGTATCCGTGATTCAATGCCCGTCGCGATAGTATCCAGAAGCGGTAGTAGTTAAACAATTATCTGCTTCTTATCAAAAAGTAAAGTCTTGTTCTAAATATAGTGTTTGTAAAATTGTATTTGTAATAATTAATATTGATTCCTTAAAGTGAAGCCCTTGTATGTGACTTCTAGTAGATATAGGGTGTGTTTGATATTGCCCTTTTTTGGCCAAAGGGGTTTATACCTAAGTAGTGAGTACAACTATAGCAGGTTTAATACTGATTTTACTTGTTGCTGCTTTTTTTTATGATTGATTTCTTCTATAGTTGGTGTGACAGGAAGTACCGATGACAGAATCTCGTTGCGTATGGAAGGATGTACGTATCGTTAGGGACCTACGAACGTACGCAACGATTTCAATCAGCAGTCCTGTCATGGCACCCTTCAAAAAAGCGGGCATCGTTCTAAACATCGCATAAACAAGTCAAAAATGCAGCGTATTTTGACTTTGCTTCGAACGCTTTACATCTACCGATACGGATGCGTTGAAATATTTACTTTAAGTGTTTACTATTGAGTTTTGCCAACTTTAGGAGTCTTCTTCGTTGACGTTATTTTATATTGAGTTGTTTGCGTGTCATACAATTACAAAATTATTATTAATATTGAGTTACGATTCTGATTATTTTGAATTTTTCAGTGAAATAAATTATCTCGCGTTAGCGCCTGTTAGGGTACTGGTCGCAAGAGTAACTGATTTGACTTTACAGATTTTATCTTGTACGTTAGCCGTGAGACTGGTCAATACAAAACCATTATCTTTGATTAAAAATTATCGTCTGTTAGCCATTAGACTGGTCAGAAAATAAGATTTAAACGCAGAGGCGTTTAAATTTTGCAATTAAAATTGCTTGAAGTTTCTTGAAGTTCAGGAGTCGTTTGAAGTTCAGGAATTGTTTGAAGTTCAGGAGCCGCTTGGTTAATTAATGGCTCGAAGGACCATGAAAAGATTTGTAAAATTGTATTTGTAATAATTAATACTGACTTCTTAAAGTGAAGCCCTTGTATGTGATTTCTAGTAGATATAGGGTGTGTTTGATATTGCCCTTTTTTGGTCAAAGGGGTTTATACTTAGTAGTGAGTACAACTATAGCAGGTTTAATACTGATTTTATTGATATACTGTACAGGTTTATATATGGTTCTAACTATATACAAAATACGCTAATTAAAAACAATACTGTGCCTCGCGTTGCTAAAAAGTGCTGACTGCTGCGTTCTATCCTTTGTGACCCACTGCAGACTTTCTTTTACGATTATTTTATTTGGGATAAATCTCCAGGTTTATGTCTAATTGAAATTAAATAATATGTTACGAATTGATTGAATCATACTTTAAACTTATTTTAACTATAAAGGTTTAATTTTGATCAAGTCCTTTTATTATAAAGTTATAAAGCCTTATTTATTTTTAAAATAAGAAGAGCTGTACTACAAACAAGAAATATCCCAATTTTCAATCGCAACGTAAGACCGCTTGCCTAATCCATTCTGCCTCTTTGTTGTTTGGTATGGAGGCAACAAAGACTTAATCGCGATTATGTGGATAATCCGAGAAACGTACTTACAGTGCATTTAGGGGTTTATTCAATTCATAATAAAAACTGCTAAAACAAACTTCTTCGATTTGAGAGATTTGAGGATTTCACCACCACAAACCTAAAAAAGTTTCAAAGTTTCCCGCGCACTTCGGCAGACAAGTCGCCTATAAATTTCATTCTGAAAATACACAGGGAAAACTCCTCGAAATTTTCTAGGGAATTTATTGTGAATATGGCTTAATACAAAACTTTGACCTCACATGTCGGTCTGTTTCTTTTTCGCGCTCTGCATGTGGGCATTACTTAATTTAAAAAAGCACAACCCAGAGTTTCGATTGGTCTTCTGGTCCTGGCCGGTCATTGGCCGTTCCTAATGACAGCGGTCTTGATTTTTGACAGACGTCAATTCACTCTCTCTTTTTATTATGTTACAAGCAAAAGAGATGGAGAATATTGTATTAAAATTACGACTTCTTTTTTTCGATTCTTTTTTATGGTTTGAGGTTAGCATCAGAACCGATTTTGACCAGCTCATTCAGCTGGTCAAAATTATTGACCTATCAGCTACATATTTCTATTATGTGGTACTGTTTTATTTGCTATGTCTCATGTTCACCTTACAAAACCGTGCTCAGCTGATATGAGTCAAATTGTATTAAGTTAAATCTTGGAAAAAGAGGTTGAATGGGTTCGCTTGAAAGTTAACAATAATTTGTATGATTCCACAACTGCAGCAGGAAAACAAAAATATATAGAAAAAAGACGAATAAAAAAATCGTCATTAATAGAGGACTATCCAACTCTTTTGCTTGTAATATAATAAAAGAAGAGAGTGAATGTGACGTCTGTCAAAAATTAGGACCGCTATCAACCAGGACCGGTAGGACTATGTCAATAAAGTCTCCAAGGTCTCTTCACCTCTCTCGCGGCCCCTAGTGGATCGTCAAGGTTTCCTCCTTCCTTCGCCCATAAGAATTTGCATTACTCAAAAAGGAAGGAGGAAGCCTTGAGAGAGAAACGACTATAAATTTGTTTTGTTTGTTTTTTAATGAAAATAATAATCTTGTTTTGGGTGGTCGACCCACCCACCTAGAATTTTTCAAAATGTTGCCTGATTATTTTTGACTAAACGAAACGACGGGTTCCGTTTGCTTGCTTGCCTGCTTAATTGTAATTCCGCCTGAACGTGAAGCAGGTCGGTACTCGGCCGTGTTCGGTTCCTGTCGGCTCCTCGGTTTTTTCTGTGCATTTTCTATTGCTGTGGAATGTGGAAGGAACATGAACGAAGCCCACAATTTTTTTCGACATCAATGGTGTGCGGAATGGTATTCAAGCTTTCAGAGCAATATAAGCAGGATATAGGGTAAGTTTGGTCATTATTTTGATTTAAATCATTTACGTAGGATCATAGTTAACTGTTATATAATTATCTTGAGATCTACACTGTGAATTTCATAGTTTTTTGCGTGTGGCGTTGGTGTGACCCACGAGTGTCTGGCCCAGTGCAAATTGATATACCATGCCATGTAATTTATTTTTATAGAAACAATGACTTTTTCTATTTTTTTTCCTGCGGGTTTACAAAAATATTTACATGGTGAAGTATTTAATCAACTTTTGTAAAAAATTTATTGTGATCTCGATTGTGATTTTTAAATAAATTTTGCCTTTCAGAAACGTTGTTCTTGTTCCCAAAATAGTTTGGCGCAAGACGTAAGTTTTTCATTTGGTCAAGTTCCTTCAGGAGCAAAAGCATCATTTTCTAGGTAAAATCTTGAGGCCTTAAACCACAAAATCTGGCAAAGGCAAGTTACATGCACATATCACAAAACCACTCATAAAATTTTTGTATATTTTGATCGGTTATAAACTATTAAACCCTAAATTTTGCTACTAGGTTTACTAATTTAAGAAAAAAACAGAGTGGTCAAAAAGAAACAATTTTTATCTATCTCTCTTTTATACTGATGATTTATATCCGCAATTTTGCGGCTCTAGGTAATATGGCGAAGAATTAGTCCTAGGTGGTTTTTGCTTTACTTGGTATTGCTATAAGCGATTTTGGTATTGCGCAGTTTAAGGCTTCTGGGTTTTGCTTCGCGCGGTTTTACCCCCGTACGATTTTTGGTTGCGCGGATTTGGCGGTTCTATCCGTGCGCAATTTTGTTCTCTTACATTTACTTTAGTTAGAATATTATTACTCCTTATTTTTGCTGTTTGTATTTATAGTTATTAAGGTGTTTAGTGTTTTATTATTTTTATTTTAAAATACTTTTAACAGGAATTTTCATTTAGTAACTTTGGTAACTTTATAACTTTAAGATAATAATCATTAATTAAACATTATTTGCATACTTTATTATTCATCACCTCAGTCGCACAGTGGGAACCAGTAGGACGTACGACGCGACCCGGTGCATTTGCAGGGTGGATTCTTTAAATGGAACGGTGCTTATAACGGCTTTAGAAATGGTTTATTTTGAAAACTAGTGTGGTGTTATTGAAAAGATGATTGTCTGTAGATTTTAAAATAGTCAAAGTATACAGGGTGTCTAATTTTAAAAAAAAAATAACCATACCCAATAGCACAATTAAGGGAATGAAAAATCTCAGTTGACGTGTTTTTGAGTTTTTAAAATAAACCATTCCTAAAGCCGCTATAAGCACCGTTCCATTTAAAGAATCCACCCTTTATATACTTACACCTTAACCTTCTGTTCTATGAATGTCTGTCATATCTATAATGATAGTCTTTTTCCTCCAGCTGACATACAATAATAGGTGTCGTACTTTTTGTGCATTTTTTCGATTTCCTCACATAAGTTAAATTCAATTTTGGCAAAAAATTAAATTTGTTTGTTTCATTTCTACAATAAAGTTTTTCACCCACTGATCAACAATTGTCATGTAATGAAACCCTCTAGACTGAGTCACTATTTTTTGCTACTTTGTAACCAAACTAAGAGTTGCCTCCATGATAACTTTTGACCTGTGGGTTAACAACTTTATTGTGGAAAAATAAGGAATCAAACAATTTTAGTTTTTAGGCAATGTGAAATTTAACATCGCAATTTGAAAAATGCCCAGTACTCAAAAAGCCCCACATACAAAATTTTAGGTATAAAAAGTCAAATGTACCTACAAACGTCGTCTGCCTACTGTTATTTAATTTAGAAACGTGGGACATGCTAACTGCAAAAGTTTTCTATATAAGAGGATATACTTTTAATAAATAGGTGGCAGACGCTTTCTAAATGTAAAATCACTTATTAGATTAATCATTCGTTAGAGTAAATAAGAAATGCATGACAAGTAGATTAATCATCTTTTAGAGTTACTAAGTAATTTGCGCTTACGTTTTCTACAAATTTTGGTTGTTTTAACATAGGTTTAAAATATTAATTTTTTCTCTTTCTAGAATAGTTATTCTAGTGGTAGTTATTATTTATGTTCTTTTAATAATATTTAGTTAAAATTATACTAGAAAGCAATAACCAATTTTTTTATTTGTAACTTTTGTTATGCCATCTGTTGCGTTTAGCCCCGTAAGATGCAATGATTTTCAATACGTAGCAATATTTTACACTGAAGATTTTAAAACAGTCAAACTACTAGCAAAGTTGTAAAACTTCTTTGACATTTTTGCGATTTGTATAAACTTTCACTGGCACTCATTGTCAAATACTTACAACTTTTGTATTTAAAACTTTTTTATAGCATATATGATAATGAAGATCACTGATTGAGACATTTATAGTAGTACACCCGGTACAATTTTGCATTTTTGATCGGTTGTTGACGCTTAATAGTCTATTACATAATAAGTATAGAAAGTGACAAATTTAACACGAGTGTTAGAAAGTCCGTTTTCATGAGTAATGTACGCTATTTTTCCTAGGAACACTTGAGATTTACTCTAATTTCTGTTATTATTGGTGCGGGAAAGTAATGTTGACAGTTAACTACTCTAAGTTGACAGTTGACCGCTTTACCTACTTTTAACGTCAGTTTGAGGTACATTTTTCCACACATGTACGAAAAAGTACTCTTCCACACATGTGCGGAGACATTTCTGTACACGTGTGAAATTTAATGGTTTCTAAGGAACCAACCTGTGTGAAATTTATAACTTTCATAATTGTTCGTAGGAAAATATAATTTCAGTCGAATTTACATCGAAGCGAATTTAATTTTATTTAATACAATTTTAGTACGATTTCGATTTTGTGTGTGCGGAGATAAGTGAATCTAAGAAAAATTGACCTTCCTTCAAAATTTTTGCTAAAACGTGATCCTTATACCACTGAAATTCGAGTGATTCAAGAATTGGGCTCCAGGTCAGAAAAATAAATTCAATTTAAACTTCCCAACAAAATTATTGTTGCCTCTCACGGCCTCTGACTCCATAATAATCAACTCTTAGCTAGAGTGGTCATTTATAATGAAACACCCTGTACAGCATTCTGGATTTTTTTTGCAAATAATTTTTCTCACTATGTGTAGATATGATATATACAGACACATTTGACTAACTGTACTATTTGAATGAATTATCTGCAGTTTACTACAAGAATCCATAAATATTTAGATCACACCACTGATTCTAATAATACTTGCGTTTTTTTTTTCTAAAAAAACATTTTACACAACTTTACCTAATCATTCCATGATAAAGAGTTAGATCTTTGTTAAAAAAACCTACTCTAGCGGAGAATACCGTGACGGGCATTAAATCATACACAAACAGTTATCCACCTCGTTCAGTATCCGTGATTCACTGCCCGTCGCGATAGTAGCCAGGAACAGTAGTAGTTAAACAATTATCTGCTTCTTATCAAAAAGTAAAATCTTGTTCTAAATATAGTGTTAAAATAAATTTAATTTGTCTTGAATATAAAACTTAACTACACTTACGTTAACTTTAATATAAGCTTATGTCAAAAAAACATAATCCTTTATATAAGAAAACATCGATTTTATTTAAGTATAGGACATTCTAAAAATAAGTATAGTGTTTCTTAAAAATACACTTACTTATACTTGCTTCACATTTAAGATAAATTCATATTAAGTGTAAAACATAACTTGAATTAAGTATGGTTCGTTTTAAAAAGGTGACAAAAATATACTTGATATAAGTGCAATTTAAACTTCATCTAAAAATATGCTACTTTTGTTTTAATTACAATTGGTATTAAGTGAAATATAAGGTCGGTTTCAGTCAAATATAAGAACTATTTGAGGTAAGTATAATTTTTCTTAATATGTATAAAATATTATTTGATTGAAGTATAGTTACTTTTGCGTTAAAAGTATGTTATTCTCATTCGAATAGCATTTGACATCAATACAACCAAAAGCAGTGTTCGAAACAAGCAAAGAAAAAATTTGAATTAATTAATTAATTAAAGTAAAAAATCACATTGTCTTAAAATAAGTATAGACCTATATTTGAAATATCATATAAATTACACTTGTCTCAACGCTAGTCATGCATTATATTTAAGAATAGGATATCACTTGGATAAAGAATAATTAGAGTTGAGGATATCGAAGATGAAGCTATTCTTGGATGAAGATTAATAATCTTGTTCCAAGAAGAGCTTTTTTTCTGTGTCAGGGGAAGTGTTTAGAGCCTTATTCAAAGCTATCTTGAGGACAAAGAACAATTTGTAAATATAAACGGAACAAAGAGCGTTGTCAGGATGGCGATTCAAGTGGCGGCTATTTTTTATAACGACCCGATTTTCCGGTATATAGGGGTAAACGCTGGCAACATCGCATCTTGTGTGGTTTGTAAGGCCACTTCATCCCTCGGTAAATGTTGATTTCCACAGTTGACTTCTGTCATTTTTGTTTACTTTTTCCGTTCGTGAAGTTGTTTTTTTTATAAAAGTGCCATTTTTTAGTTTAATGCATTAAAAACAGACTAGGAATTTAAATTTTATTATTCAAGAAAGATTCAGAGCTTTTGCACTTCCCGAATATGTATTTTGAGACCCACCTTCTCAACAGAGTATGAAATTCAATGCTGGCACTCATTCGCAAACCAAAAAGAAGAGAAACTTGACCAAATTTTACAACAACAGCCTTAAAAAGAAGGAAAGCATATAGTTCAAAGGACGGATTTGGCATCTGAAAAAAATCTGATTTTAGGATTTACCAATATTACCATTATAGCATTCGTTCCTATCTTTTCTCAAGTGTTTTACACAGGGGTAACAAAATTGATAGATTTGAGGTTTATTTTGGTAATTATGCAGTATACGGTTTTCTGCCAGTTTTGATTTTTTATGAAAAATTATTTATGGGGGCACCTACTAGGTTTCCTAGGACCCCAAATCCGTCTGCGCCGGTTGATTTTTTTTCAATTTTGTTGTGTTTTTTTGTATTTTTTTTCTCTAAAACAGTCCAATCCAACATAGCCCAACCCAACCTATTCCAACTTAACCAAAAACAATCAAAAAAACACATTAGAACCCCTACCCCACCCTTAATAATCTTTAAAAAAAACAAAAAACGGCGCAGGTGGAATTGGGGTCCTAGGGACAAATAGGGAACAATCAAAAACGGCGGATAATCGTATAATTACCTTTATTTTGGCTACACTAAAGTATCGTTCATACAAGGCATAGTCATACTTTTAGTTTTAATTTTAGTCATAAAGCTATCTCTATCATTGTCTCGCTAAGAAAAATAACAGTGCCAGAGATAAAACAAACAAAGACTAAAACTATGACTATGCCTTGTATGAACGATACTTACGATAAGTGTATAAATATATAAAATATATAAAGGATATAATATATAGTCATACATTCAATGCCCACTGGTTCAGCCAAAGGAAACCTCACCCAAAGTAAATTATTACATCTATTGGTATCCGCATACCTAACACGTTGAAAATAACCCCAAAGCTCGCTACATTTTTGACTACTAAATTTTGACCGAAATTGAATGAATACTAAACACACTAGCCAATTGATGAAATAAAAAAAAATGGGAGTCAGTTGGTGTTTGCATGGAGCATACTAGATTATTGATAAGTCCAAGAATAACCATTTATTTTTGAAAGTCCCTCAATAAGCCCTTATAAGCTTTCTTATTGCTTTTTTAAAATAGTCTAGTATACTTATATTTTTTAGGAAAGCGTAAGGTGAGCTGTGTTGTCTCCAAATGAAGCCACTGATATGAAAAATTTGGAAATTATAATTTGAGATACTGTTTTAACCTAAATGGTACCTACACTTGTTCAGGTAAGAATTTTTTATAGCATATTTCCTTATTGGTGTAAGCTTCAATTAGTTTTTCCAAGAGAATTTTAATTTATAAGACAGAATCAAATATTAAAAGCACAATAATTATATCAACGTCCCGCTTTGTACTACCTTAAAATCCTCTAACACAGTAAAGCAAAAATGACTCATTTTTTTGTAGTTTATGCTGAGGAGATTGGTAAGGTTGCTTTGAGGGATATCCAACACTTTTTGATATTTTAAAAAAAGCCACTGTATTTACTTCAAGATGGCTTGTATATAGAGGGTGACTAACTGGATAAAAGGACTAAGATATTGTGCCACCTGATTTGCTCCAAGACTATTTTTGAACTTATATACTTTTTAACAATAAGTATACTATTTTTTATGAATAAGTTTATTCTATAACAAAATCAAGGCAGGTCTTTTGATATCACTGATCCTTTATTTTACACACTACCAAATGTGATAATTTTTCTAACGCAAAAATAGAATCTAGGAGAAACATAACTTATGCATTCATGGGTGGAAATAACGAAAATTCATACTTGGATGAGCATCCCACAAGGAACACACAATCTGTTTGTTTTTTTTAGTTTCTTTGCGGTTGAAGTAACTGATTTGGAGTTTTTTTAACTTCTTTTTTGTTATGCATTCATATTATTACTTATTTTTTGGAGTAAGGTGAATTTGAAAAAACAATTTTTTTTCAGCCATAACTTATTATCTTCTTTCTCAAGAAAAAAAAAACAAAAAACGTGTATTGATAAAAAGTAATAAACATGAATTCTCTCTTGGGTGTTGGAGCTGACAAGCCTAAAGCCCATTGTGTCCAGGAAAGAAGATAAATTATCACCAATCTTGAAGAAAAACGAGACAATAAATAATAAACATTTTTTACACAATTATTTACTTAACTATGGTCGTTTTTTTGTTTTACAGGGAGAAAGGTGCTGGTTCTACTCTTGGTTCTGCAGTAGACATAAGAAAATGGTGGCAATGATTGCCACCATAATGATATACAAGGACGTTTTGAAGGGAGTATTACGGTGTCTTGCTGTCTTATCCAATCGTATTTAGAGCACAAAATGTGGATAAAACTTTTAAATATGATGTTGATTAGTCTATTAGCTGATTTATCACGGCCGACTGAATACAGATTCAATACGCTTACCTTGTCAAATCCATCATGAAAACGCGAATTGAAATTGTAGCAAGTCAAATCCGCTTTTTTGGTATCGGAATCAAGCCGCATGAAAATATTCGCTTTTTATCTCTCTTTTTTACTTTTTATCCGATATAGCGATACTTACATGAGAAAAGCTCTCGTTTTATGAAAACAGAAATGAGAATATTGAATATGTATTCAGTCAGCAGAACAGAATTTATTATTTCTTTTACCTAGAACGTCTAATATCAAAAATGCAAGATAGCGGAGTAAATTAAATATTAAGTCTTTTAAGAAATAGGCAGTTTAACGCGTAGACGTGGACGCAGTATTCCGCCTTCTTTTTATCTGTAAAAAATTGTCGGTTCAGATGATATATCAGAATCCCATCTCTGTGGTCTAACGTAGTCTTACGTCTACGTTAAGTTGCTAATGCAACGAGTTGTACCGAACAGTCAAAAAATCAGTAGACTGGTAATACGAATAGGGCCAAAGAAAAAAAAGCAAGATATAAATAAACTGTACCAAAATGTAAAAGACAGAAACGTCCGATACGACAAATTTCACGTCTACGCCCAGGCACCTCTTACGTACCCTGTATATTTGTTAACAAATATATTTTTGTCCCACTACTTATAAAAATATGCTCATTTGTTGATAAGTTGATAAGTTATAAGTTTTCAAACTCAAAAATTTTAAAGACATTTTTGTTTTTTAATAACTTAAACTTTTATATTTTTGAAATGACAAAGAATCATTTTTTAGCGAATTGAGTTGGTTAAAAAATTAGTTCAACAATTTCTTTTACTACTCTGTATTTGTCTTACCTAAATAAGACCACTTACGACATTTTACGTAAAGTATAGTACACAACCCACACATTATGGTCTTTACACATTCGGATGAATTAAGATACTCATTTAATGACCATCATAACATGTTTGTTATGTAAACTATTATTATGACAAATTGGATAAAAATTAATTTCATTTTCATTCAGCTCTTTCTAATTTAGTCTCATTTGTATTATTTAAAAATATTTTATTTATTTCCGTTGTCTTCTTAAATATTCTTAGTTTTTTATTAGTTTTTCACCATATATATATATAAATTTTAATATATTTGTTTTACTAAAATGTCGTGTTTTTTTTAAATGTATTTTAAGATTAATGTTAATATAATTTTTGACTAAACTATTTTCAAACGTTTAACACTTTTATTATTTTAATTTATTTGATTTATTTATGTTGCGTTTGTAAAACATATTTTTTTCTACTGAATCAGGAACGTAAATTGGTAGACATCTTTGAAGGATTCTATGAAGCATTATTCTCCCTAAAAAAATGAAATAAGCTTTTAAAATAAAATTAAAATAACGAGGAATAAAAAGTCAACAGAACTTTATTTAGTGCATATAGTTAGGTACTAAAGCAAAAGTGTGAGAGAGGCAAATACTCGCCGGTATATGATCGTAACTTTTGCTTGGGTGAACCGTTGATAAAATTAAAAATGCATTAAACAACCAAAACAAATATAAATTGGTCAGATTTCAACGTCACGAATTTTAAAAATATATTATATGCATTTACAGGATGTCGGCTATATTTTGAATCTTTGACCCCCACGTTCGCGCCGCTATTATTTTCCAAGCTACTTCATTTCCCATTTCCATAAGCAAATTTCAACTGTGGCCAATTTTTCATTTTTAATATTAAGCAAAAATCTTTTCAAATTACTCAAATTACTAATAGGTAGGCTCAATCAAGCTACACTTCCTGCTCAATGACACTCAATTGGGATATTGTAAAAATTATGTAATAATTTAGTCACCTTTTAAAAAATTTTGTACTTGTACATTAATAACGGAGAGTGTGCACCCCCAGGCTTAAGAGATAGATTTAATAAAAGTTGTCGTAATTTTGTAATAATTATATACTCTTAAAGAAGGGTAATTTTAGTTTACAAAAACCATCGGTTCCTAAGATTTTTGTTTGTTTGTTATGGGGTGTGTAGTTTGATATCAAGGTACACCCCTGTACTTAGAAAAGAGATTCGGCCAAAAATGTCTATGCCAGAATTTGGTATTAATTATGTACTAATTTCTTCTTCTTCTTAAGAATTTCTTACTATTAAGATAACTTAATTTTGTTTGTTTTTATGGCGTTTTTAGCTTGATATCAAGGCACACCCTTTTCTTAAGAAATAGATTTGAAAAAAAGCGATTATGCCAGAATTTTATAAGCTACTATCAAGATAACTTCATTTTTTTAAGGCACACCCCCCTCTGCTTAAGAAATAGATTTGAAAAAAGCAGGACTTCTTTTAATTTGATAAATAACCGAAGAATAAGATAAGTATTAGGTTTGCATATAAACAAAAAAAAAAAATAAGTTATCTTGAGACTAGGCAATTTTTTAAAAAGGGACAAAATTAGTACATAATTAGTAGCAAATTATGGCATAATTACTTTTTTCCAAAATTAAGTTATCTTGGGTGTAGGCAATTTTTTAGAAGGGGACGAAATTAGTAACAAATAAGCATTTTTCAAATCTCTTTCCTAGGAAGAGGGGGGTATGCCTTGATATCAAGCCTAATACCCCATATAAACAAAAAAAAATGCGAGTAGGCAGGGATCTTAAGACCCTCTGAAAGATGATCCTACTAACATCGATGCCGTCCCAGCAAAACTTGGTTTTAGCAGTAGACTTTCTCCCCAGCCTTCGGCAGTCATATTAAGTTGACCCGAAAATCGAAGGTCAATACCGGTTTCACTAGTCACCATCGGAGTACCATCAGATACATCCTTTGGAATAGTCCCGCTGCCCCAAAGCGCAGGTCGCATCTTTTAGGTCACCTTTTGTTGTCTCCGGCTGTCGAGAGTCCAGCCCAAACCTATATTTACTCCAAATATATTTTTCTTCAGTTTTTTTTACTTAAAATCATCAATTAAATTCTTAATATAGGGCACCTACGATAATCAAAATCAGTTAAAAAAATTTTAAACCACTTATTTCCCACTTCATGCGAAATTACCTGATGATTCCCAACCAGAATAATTTATGAACAGCTAGTCGTTTTGAAAATGGATACATAAAAAATATGGGTTTCGTTTAAATACAACAAGTATATGTCCATTTCACATTTGCTATGATATTTGAATTTTATTGACAAATTATAAAGCTTTTGTATTTAAATTTTTTTCTTAGGATCAAAATATAGCGGGACATGCACCTGTATATAATACACGAGGAAATATTTTTGTGTAGTGCTGCGAGGTTTACTAGTACTAGTCGATCAAACTCTTGATATTTACCTAATAGAATAGATTCTTCATCCTCAAATCCTTCGTTTATAGGGCTATAATCTAAAATGGTACTGCTAACCTATTCCGATATCCCGGAGTTCAAGCAGAACACTGTCCATCAACTAACTAATAGTGAGTAACATCCTTTTAGTTTCTGCATATCTTTCCATAAACGCCTAAAAAAGGACAATGGCATGTACAATCATATTTCGAAAGGAATTTTTTATAAACCTTATAGTTTTCTCATAAACCAAAGTCCAAAACGGTCATTTTTGGAACTATACCCTTAATTGCTGGCTCACCCTGTACAATTACAGGAAAATGGTTATGACAAAAATTGTTTGTTAAGACCTTGTCTATCACATATTAAAAAATTATAAAAATTTACCAACATTTTAAAAACTTTCATTTAAAGTCGTTTTTTGAATAACCTGTATATTATTGAAAATTACGTTAATTTAAATATAGTTTATTTTGGTTAAAGAATAAAATCTCTAAAAATAAATATAATCGGAGAAGCTATATGGAATCTGCAAATTTTTTTGGAAAATGTACATAATTTGGTGTAACCATCCGGTTTATCTCAGTTTCTATGGCAACCCTTATCTTTAATAGACATAGAACATAATACATAAAACGCAAAAAGAAATTATCTTTTAATCAGTGGTTTTCTTTTTTTTCGATCGGCCAAGTACTTTTTGATATTTAGTCTTTTTCCACACAAAAAAAATGCAAATTTTAAGCTTTTCAATACAAAAATACAGGGTGGTCACTAAAATAGTTTGGCCCAGGTGTTCAATGTCTACCCAAGATAAATTACTTCCACAATGATCCAAAAACATGAATCAAAAGTCAAAATCTCCGGATCTATATTTTTTTGCGAGGATAATATGATGTGGCCTGGACTACTTGGAGTGCTGAGGAATTTTTGTAAATTAAATATTGCTAGACTTACAGTATAAAATGTTGTTTATTTACCTTTTTTGGCAGCATATCTTCAACTCTGGGAAATATTTTTAATGAAGTTAACAGTAGTCCAAATGTTTGAAATACTTTTGTATGACAATCTTTGACATGACGGTCTACTAACTGTCTGGGAGTCCGACCCAACTCCTAAAGCTGAAAATCAAGGTTAGAATAATACTCTGCCAACAAAGCAAGATATCCTTTAACACGTGGGGCAAATCAAAGCCGTTCTAGTTAATGTTATCATGTAGAATAAACTTTTCGACGTTATACCAGTAGATTTTAAAAATCACCGAAAATTTTTCATGCTCGAGTTTTATTTTCACGAAAGAAAACCCAAATGACAGAAAAATTATCAGTGTAATTTCGACTTTGGTTCTTTAAAAAAATTATCGCTCTAATTGTCGAAAATGAAACTTGTCTTACGGAACTTTTAACACATAAATGATATAATAGCAATTATTTTTCTAAATAATTATTTTTCTTTGGAGACATTTTCAGGGTGCCATCTGACGTCTCGCAGAAAACTTATAATTCATGGAATTGGTACATTTCACCTTGGATGAAATGAGGTATTTCTGATTTTTTGATATGTTGTATATGATAAAGTGGTTATGACAAATCCGAGTTTTCGAACTCAAAAGCTCTCTATATAATTGTTAAGTTCTACAAAAATCACTAAATTTTCTCACTTTTTGTCAAAATTTTGACAATTATAATGACTACTCTTACAGCCTCGGTTACGGCAAGTGGCTATAAAAGAAAATTTAAAAACAAAATGAGATTAATTTTTTCTTTGTAGGGGAAATAGTTTCTAAGATACAGCAATTTAAAGTTTTGCAAAATTTCAAAAAAAATAGATTTAGTTTAGTTTTATTAGTCGTTCCATAACTTTTGCAAACTCAAGAATTTTTTAATATTTTTGGTTTGACATTTAACACTAATTACATGTTCCATGAAAATGGCTTTTTTGAATTTTACTATTATTTTCTTACAGACTATAGAAAATAATAAGATTTAAGTATATTCCATATATATATATTCTTTTTTTTTAAAGGTTTTGTACTGTTAAAGATACATAGCAAAATAACACTTTAATGTAAGTAGGGGCATTTTAACAATAACGTGAGGATATCAATTTACTATTAAACTAGCTAAAGACCTGCGTTTTTACCCACTTTTTGCTCGTTTTTATTGCTTTAGATGTCATAACTTTTGTTTCTGTAAACGGATTTTGATGAAGGTGTGAAAGTACCATCAAAATCGGCCTGGCAGTATGATGCTGGATCAAACAAACAGACAGACAAAAATTGTAAAAATTTCATTTTTGGTATCTACCTATATGTATAGTTTGGTTAGAAGCCAACACCAATTTTTTAAAAAAAATATTCAATATACAGAAATGGTAGGTAACTTTATAGAGATTTTTAATATTTTGAAAGATTACAAGTCTAGCTTATAAAATATTATAAATGAATGTTTGGTGTTTCAGTGCTTCATTAGTAAAGTGAAGTGTTAAGCCCAAAGTTAAGCCTCCGATTAGGCATTTAAAGAAAAATGTAAGGAAGCTAATTGTAATTTTAATATTTTGAGCATGATGATACTGTAAAAATTTCAAAATTTACACATACTCATCCCACTAGCTGTTGCAGTTTGCAGAGATAAAGTGGAAACTGGATGGAAAAACAAAACATGTTAAAAGTTCCATAAGAAACGTGGCACTTTACAATATCCCATTTTTTTTTTAATTTATAAAGGTAACCTCTGATAGAACAAAATTTGTGGATTTACTGTCATTAGTGGCATGTCTAAGTATCTTTAATGCAATGGAATACAACACATGTTCTGCCATGAGCGGATACCTCCTTGATTACGTGGACTGGGTTGCTTGCTACAAAAAAAGTGACATAATATTGGCATTGTGGTCACCTTTGAGGTACTATGTAACCCTGATTTATAAACTAGATAATATTGTTCTTGTTTGGCGTTGATTGCCACACCTCTTTCCTTTCTCTTTTATTGAGCAAGAAAAAGTCAGATATGAATCAAAAACAAAAACGACATTACATAAATCTTGATGTTCCTATTTAATGTGTAATGTCTGGTTGATTATTTATTAAAGGGGTTCTTTAGCAAAAATGTTACTTGTGTTAATTCAAAAGTAGAAATAATCCTAAAAATAGCGGTGTATGTGATTTGTCCATATGCCTTTAAACAACCGAGATTTTAAATTTATAAAGAGCTCGGAGCTTTGATCACACATTTCAGATAATTAATGCAGTCTTTGACTCATGTGTCTTTGACACTTCAAATTCCCTCAAGGTTTATGGATTCAACAGATGGTTATGTGAGTCTTAAAGTATGGTTCATTTTTGTTTTAATGTATTTTCATTTATTTTATTATATAATTGTTAATTATATATTTAAAGTAATGAAAACTATTAATTTATGGTTTACATTTTTTCATAAGATGTTTATTATATCCTACTGTATTTAAACTGTTAAATGGCAAGTCCGTTAATAAAATTCTATTTTATTCTTTAATTTTCAAAATTAAAAATCCCCGTTATTTAAAGTCATATGAACAAATCAAACACACTGCCAGTCTTACGATCATTTCTACTATAAAATATTCACAACTTGTTGCTGGAGATTTCTTTAATGATCTCAGGGAATGATACTTTGTTTTCCCGGTAATTAAGCAGTATACGGTTTTCTGCCATTTTTGATTTTTTATGAAATATTCTTTATGTGGGCACCTACTAAGGTCCCTAGGACCCCAAATCCGCCTGCGCGTTGTTTGTTTTTATTTTTTTTTTGTTTTTTTTTTAATTTTTTTCACTAAAACAACCCAATCCAACACAATCCAACCCAACCTAATCCAACCCAACCCAAAACAATCAAAAAAACACATTACAACTCCCCTTCCGGGCACCCTTTTTTCTCTTAAAAAAAAAATTTGGGCTCCTAGGGACCCTAGTAGGTGCCCCCATAAAAAAAATTTCATAAAAAAAATTAAAAATGGCAGAAAACCATATACTGCATAATTACCGTTTTCCCAATCCGGCAGTTAATGCATTAAGTGTGTACTCAAATAAATAATAATTATAATTTGCACTATGCATGTTCATCCTTACCTCTTTATGGGTTATTTCTTGAAATCCAGCAGGCGTTTTCTGGCTTGTTTTCATAGATTCTTTCTGTTTTAACTTATCACTAGTGATTGGATGTTAACTTTAGGTAAGTTTGTTTTTTTAATCACTTTGCACGTTGAGTATAAATTGGACTAAGTTTTTATCTTTCTTTCAATTTTCACTATTTATGTGAAAGAAGGCCTTTTTATTTACCTTTTAATTTAACATCGAACTTCTGACGAGAATATCTTTAAAAAGCCGCGCAGAGAAAAATGAAAATTTTAACAAAATAAATAACAACTTTTGAGGTTATATTTCAAATTGAAGTCAGCCACAGGCGAGTCAGACTACCAGGTTAGTTTACTGTGAAGTCAGCGAAGTGAGCCGAGACGACGGCGGCCTTATCAGCAATATATAATTGATTGCCTATCCTTGGCAATGATTTTTAGTAAATGTTATAATTTAAATCAAAATGTTATACTATTCTATTGGTATTATGCCTCATAAGTCCTAAAATATCCCTCAATTTTTTTTTCTCATAAGTCGTAAGGCTAAAATGCCTGCTTTAAGAAAACTTTAGAAATTTTTATTGGTGTTAAAACAAAGACAAAGGTATTTTTATTACATTTCGATAGCGCACTTGCATTGAAAAATCACAAAACTCATAAAAAAATCAATTTATATGTATTTCAATTCCTAAGTAGGTAACTAAAGTAAACTTCAGTTTACTTTTACAACCGTACGTGTAAACTCGATTTGAAAGTCAGGTCGCTATTTAAAATAGCCGGCACTTGAATCGGGGTCCAGGAGGGCGATTCAAGTGGCGGCTATTTTTTATAACGAGCCAATTTCCCGGTATCTGGTGGTGAACGCTGGCTACATCGCATCTTGTGTGGTTTGTAAGGTCAACTCATCCCTCGGTAAATGTTGACTCCCACAGTTGACTTCTGTCATTTTTGTTTACTTTTTCCCTTCGTGAAGTTGTTTTTTTAATAAAAGTGCGGTTTTTGAGTTTAATGCATTAGAAATGGATTGGGAATTTAAATTTTATTATCCAGGAAAGATTCAAAACTTATATGCTTCTTGAATATGTATTTTGAGGCCCGCCTTCTTCACAGAGTACCAAATTCAATGCTGGTACTCATTTGCAAACCAAAATGTAAATAAACTTGACCAAATTTTACAACAACAGTCCTAAAAAGAAGGTAAGCATATAGTTCAAAACACGGATTTGGCATCTGAAAAAAATATGATTTTAGGATTTACCACACTTCAATATATAGATATTTGATTTTAACTGTGACTAAAGTTATAGCAGTCGTCCTTATCTCTTTACAAGAAGACCAACAAAACTGATAGATTCGAGGTTTATTTTGGCTACACTAAGTGTATAAATATATAGTGATACATTCAATGCCCACTGGTTCAGTCAAAGAAAACCTCATATTAGACATTTAAAGTAAATTATTACATCTATTGGTATCCGCATACACAACACGTTCAAAATAACCTCAAAACTCGCTACATTTTTTACTACCTACTAAATTTTGACCGAAATTGACTGAATACAAAACATCACTATCCAATTGATGAAATGAAACAAAAAATATCAGTCAGTTGGTGTGTGCATTCCAAGGTGCATACTAGATTATTGATAAGTCCAAGACTAACCATTTATTTTTGAAAGTTCCTCAATAAGCCCTTATAAGCTTTCTTGTTGCTTTTTTAAAATACTATAGTATATTTACTTTTACTCTTCTACTCTTTTAGGAAAGTATGAGGTGAGCTGTAATGTTTCTAAGTGACGCCACTGATATGAACAATTTGAAATTATAATTGGAGATAAACTTTTAACCTAAATGGCACTTACACTTGTTCAGGTAAGAATTTGTATATTATGAGATATTTCCTTATTGGTGTAAGCTTCAATTAGTTTTTCCAAGAGAATTTTAATTTACAAGACATAATCAAATATTAAAAGCACAATAAATATATCAAGGTCCCGCTTTGCATTTCCTTAAAATCCTCCAGGTTTTTTAGGCAGTGTCAAATTCAATACTGCTTCCTACTCTAACCCGGAAAAGCAAAAATGATTCATTTTTTTGTAGTTTATGCTGAGGAAACTGGTTAGGTTGGTTTGAGTTTTTAAGGTCGATTTCTCATTTCTATAAATATATTTTTTTTCTTGAATTTTTTTATTCATGTTTCAATTAGTTATTTCAGTTAACAAGGAAGTAGGTATCTAACTATCTCTCCTTTTGTTCCTTATATCATCATTGGCATTATCTATGTACTTTCTTCATTGCCATTTACATTGACAGGAACAACTTGTTAAAGATCTATCGACATTGTTAAGAAATACCACATCGAACACTTCCTGATATTTAAAAAAAAGCCACAAACAGGCTTGTATTTGCTTCAAGATGGCTTGTATATAGAGGTTGACTAACTGGATAAAAGGACCAACATATTGTGCCACCCGATTTGCTCCAAGACTATTTTTTAATGTATATTCTTTTTAACAATAAGTATATAGGTACTATTTTTTAAGAATAAGTTTATTCTATTCTAGTCAAAGCAGGTCTTTTTATATCACTGAGGCTTTATTTTTGGATACACACTTACCAAATCTGATAATTTTTCTAACGCAAAAATAAAATCTAGGAGAAACATAATTTATGCATTCATAATATTACTTGCCCTTAGGAGTAAGGTGAATTTGAAAAAAAGAAATTTCAGCCATAACTTTAAAATTGTCTCTTAAAAAAAAACGTGTATTGATAAAATTGATAAAGTCCATTGTCTCCAAGGAAGAAGAATATAAATTATCTCCAATCTTGAAGAAAAACAAGACACTAAACAATAAACATTTTTTACAAAATTATTTATTTAACTATGATCGTTTTTTGTTTTACAGGGAGAAAGGTGCTGGTTCTACTCTTGGTTCTACTGCAGAGATAAGATTATAGTGGAAATGATTGTCACCATAATGATACGCAAGGACATTTTGAAGGGGGTATTATAGTATCTTGCTATCTTATCTAATTGTATTTAGAGCACAAAATATGGATAAATTTGTAAATATGATGTTGATTAGTCTATTAGCTAATTTTTTTAGGTATTGTTAATCACGGCCGGCTGAATGAAGATTCAATACGATTACCTTGTCAAATCCATCATGAAAATGCGAATTGAAAGCGTAGCAAGTCAAATCCGCTTTTTTGGTATCGGAATCAAGCTGCATACGAATTTTCGCTTTTTATCCGTCTTTTTTACTTTTTAACCCTCCTTTAGACATAGCGGAGTAAATTAAATATTAAGTCTTAAGAAACAGGCAGTTTAAGTTCATCATAGAACTAACGTACGCGTAGACGTGGAATGTAGCGCAACATTCTGCCTTCTTTTTATCTGTAAAAAAATATCGGTTGAATTGAGATACAAGAATCACATCTCTGTGGTCTTGCGTTGGTATGTTCACGTTTACGGCATGTATAACGTTAAGATCAGATGCTAGCTAACGCGTCATGTTGCTATCGCAACGAGTTGTACCGAACAGTGAAAAACTCAGTAGACTGGTAATACGAATAGCAAGATAGAAATAAACGGTACCAAAATGTAAAGGACAGAAACGTCCGACCCGACAAATTTCATGTCTACGCCCAGGCACCTCTTACGTACCCTGTATATTTGTTAACAAATATATTTTTGTCCCACTACTTATAAAAATCGGCTCATTTGTTCATAAGTTATAAGTTTTCAAAGTACCCACCCTTGCTATAGAGCAAGTTTCTTATAAACTCAAAAATTTTAAAGACATTTTTGTTTTTTAATAACTTGTTTATTTTTTATCCGATTTTCACAACTTTTATATTTTTGAAAAGATTTTCTATTTTCTAGCAAATTGAGTTGGTTAAAAAATCAGCTCAACAATTTTTTTACCACTCTGTATTTGTCTTAGCTAAATAAGACTACTTACACGTTCAGATGAATTAAGATACTCATTTAATGACCATCATAACATGCTTTTAAATCGTCTTTTAAGTAAGTAAGAGTAATCTTGGTACATATTTACTGGAGAAAAAAACTATTGCGATGCTAATAGCCCCATTTGTATTATTTAAAAATATTTTATTTATTTCCGTTGTCTTCTTAAATATTTTTTGTACCGTACCGTATATATAAATTTTAATGTATTTGATTTACTAAAATATCGTGTGTTTTAAGTGTATTTAATTTTTTTAACAATATTTTTTTTTATTTTATTTTATTTGATTTATTTATGTTGTCTTTGTAAAATATATTTCTTCCTACTGAATCAGGAACATAAATTGACAGCTTTGAAGAATTTTATGAAGGATTGTTCTCCCTAAAAAAATTAAATAAGCTTTAAAATAAAATTAAAATAAAGAGGAATAAAAAGTCCACAGAACTTTATTTAGGGTATACAGTTAGGTACTAAAGTAAAATTGTGAGGGAGGCAAATACTCATCGGTTTATGATCGTAACTTTTGCTTGGGTGAACCGTTGATAAAATTAGGAATGCACTAAGAACAAATATCAATTGGATAGATTTCAACGTCACGAATTTTAAAAATATATTGTGTGCATTTAAAGGATGTCCGCTTTATTTTGAATCTTTGACCCCCCCCCCCACCGTTAGCACCGCTATTATTTTCCAAGCTACTTCATTTCCCATTTCAATAAATTTAACTGTGACCAATTTTTTATTTTTATTATTAAACATAATCCTTTTCAAATTAGTAATAGGTAGGCTCAATCAAGCTAAACCCCCCGTCAACGAAACTCAATTTGGATATTGTAAAAATTATGTACTAATTTAGTCCCCTTTTAAAAAAATCTGCTTAAGAATAGATTTGAAAAAAGTAATTATGCCATAATTTGCTTCTAATTATGTACTAATTTCGTATAAAATTTCCTGCTCTAATTTTGCCGCCTACTAGGCAATACATTTGAAAAATTTCGATCTTTAAAAAGTTTCCTGCTCCCAAGATATCTGTCTAAATAAGGTGTTGTCATGTGGAATTAACGTACACTCTCTTCTGCTTCTAGAAAAGTAATTCGACAAACATTACAGCACGGATCACCTACGGTACTCTGTGATTATAGACCGGTGACCCAGAGTCGAACTGCGCGCCTCATCGGATAAAAAAATGCTATTATATATATACTACGTATATATACATTAAAAATCTCAGAGGTTAAGAATAAATTAAGGTCCTGTTTAAAAGTACAGTGTATCCATTCTTATTGCGAGAAACAAAAACAGGTCGTAAAATTCGTAATTATTAGGGTAGCCAAAATTTTGCATAATGGAACCCTACTGATCTTCTGGGTGTGATCAAAAAGCATCGTGATTGTTTCAATAAACATGACTTTAATGTATGTATAAATTTTCTCAAAAAAATTACTTCTTTTAAAAACAGTCTACCCCTTCCTTCTGCCCTTTGTATACCCGCGCCAATTCGATATGTCTTTAACGGTAGTTTATTGTTTTGTTTAAATTAGTCATAATTATAAATAATTCCGGCTCTATGATATTCTAACAAGTGTCAATAAAACTACAGCTACTAACAATTTTATGACTAGGTTTTTTCCTTACCCCCCCACCAAGATAGTATTTTTTATAATATTTTATTCGGTAATTACCGAACCGACAAGCATACAAGAAACCAATCTTCCAATAAAAAGGTCAAAAAAAATAATAAAAAAGGACTTTTTGTTTTTTTTTAATTTGATAAATAACCGGATAATAAGATGTTAAATTTAAAAAGCTAAGTATAGGTTTGCATATAAACAAAAAAAAATAAGTTATCTTGAGAGTAGGCAATTTTTTAACAAGGGACGAAATTAGTACGTAATTAGTAGATAATTAGTAGCAAATTATGGCATAATTACTTTTTTACAAAACGAAGTTATCTTGAGAGTAGGCAATTTTTTAGAAGGACACGAAATTAGTACATAATTAGTAGCAAAGTAGGGCATAATTATTTTTTTTCAAATTTCTTTCCTAGGCAGAGCGCGGTGTGCCTTGATATCAAGCTACACACGCTATATAAACAAAAAAAATGAAGTTATCTTAAAAAAAGGCAAGTTTTTAGCAGGAGATGAAATTAGTACATAATTTTCTTAAGCGGAGGTTGGTGCGCCTTGATATCAAGCTACACACCTCACAAAAATTAAAAAAAATAAGTTATCTTGAGCAGCGGCGTATCCACATTTTATTGGCCGATCCAACTAAAAAACAACAAACACTTTTGCTGCGATTGTTTGCATGCCGCTTTCCGTAAAAGTCAAAGTCAAATTGCTTTTATAGTTGGGCCATCTAACAGAATGTAAACTACTGGAGGGGGCTTGAGCTAGGTAGAGGGACATCAAGAAGGGAAGAAAATTAAAAAAAGCCAAATTATTTTAAAATAACGTAAAATTATGATAAATATGCGGCTCGAAAATTTTATAAAAACAAAAGTAATATGAAGTGGACTAGAAGTTGCACCAAGCTGCCGCTGGCGAAGTTTTTTTTTTTTAAATGGCCATGGGTTTCCACAAAATATTTTAAAGTGTAGCACAAGTTGCTGCAGGCAAAATTTTTTGCAAAATATCGCAAAAAATGTATCTTGTTTGTCCATTATTCAATAAAAATCTTTTTAAAGCTACACACCCCATAACAAAAAAACAAAAATCTTAGGAATCGATGGTTTTTGTATACTAAAAGTATCCTTCGTTAAGAGTACATAATTAGTATAAAATTACTACATATTCATAAATATCATATCATTAAATTTGTCTTCTAAGCATGCAGCTTGGCGTCAAGCCGCACCCCCCACTTTTAATTGCGAATAGCTCCGTTATTCATTGAGTACAATTTTTTTTTAAACAAGGACTAAATTAGTACATAATTTTTACAATATCCAAATTGAGTTTCGTTGAGGTGGAGTATGTAGCTTGATTGAGCTTACTTAAAGATACTACCAAATTTATTGGTTAAGTAGTGGCGGAAGGACGGCTTTTTAAGACTGGCAATTAGGCCCTTATAAACTCTTTTGTACACGTGCCCCTTAGGATATAATTTTGCCTGACACCTCTTGGTCATAGGCAAGGATCTTAAGACCCTCCGAAAGGTGATCCTACTAACATCGATACCGTCCCAGCAAAAATTGGTTTTAACAGTAGACTTTCTCCCCAGCCTTCGGCACTCATATTAAGTTGACCCGAAAAACGAAGGCAAATCGAAGGTCAATGCCGGTTTCACTAGTCACCATCGGACTCCCGTCAGACACATCCTTTGGAATAGTCCCGCTACCCCAAAGCGTAGGTCGCATCTTTTAGGTCACCTTCTGTTGTCTCCGGCTGTCGGGAGTCCAGTCCAGTCCTATATTTAGTCCAAATATATTTTTCCTCAGTTTTTTCACTTAAAAATGGCCGCAATCTTGGATCAGTAAAAAAGTTCTTAAACCATTTATTTCCCACTTCAGGCAAAAATAGCTGATGATTCCCAACCAGACTAATTTATGAACAGCTATTTGTTTTGAAATTGGATACATAATAATATGGGTTTCGTTTAAACATACAAAGTATATGTCCATTTCACATTTGCTATGATATTTGAATTTTATTGACAAATATTTGCAAAAAATGATAAAACTTTTGTATTTACATTTTTTTCTGAGGGTCAAAAGATAGCAGGACATTGCACCTGTATATAATACATGAAAAAATATTTTTTTGGAGTGCTGCGAGTTTTACTAGTACTAGTCGACTAAACTCTTGATATTTACCTAATAGAAAAGATTTTTGACATTCTTCATTTTCAAATCGTTCGTTTATAAGGCTAAAATGGTACTGCTAATGTATTCCGATATCGCGGAGTTCAAGCAGAACACCGTCCATCCATTAACTAATTATAAGTAACATCCTTTTGGTTTCTGGATATCTTTTCATAAACGTCTAAAAAAGGAAACCATAATATTTAAATTTATTTTTATTAGAGAAACAAAAGTAGTAAAATTATAATCCATTATATCAGAAATCCAAAAAACGAAACTGAGTATGAAGAGAAATATTCCTTGGGCATAATTTTGTTTTCCCAACTGGTATTTAGAAGAAAAAACATATTGACGTCACACAGTGAATTTTAAATAAGTTGAGAACCGTTAGAAAAAATTGGTGCTAGGAAGCACGGATAGTAGTCCACCAAACCTACCTGGTCAGGCGATAGAGGATTTTTGTACCCAATTTCGTTAACATCGACTAAGGCGTTCTTGAGTTATCGTGTATACAAACCGACAAAAGACCGAAAGTAACTTTATTTTTTCGTCGATTAAGGTATTTTGGAACCTTAGTAACTCATTTTTGATAATATTTTAAAAAGTCAAAATTTCACGATTTTATTAGTCCCCGATAGCTTGGTATGGTGGACTAAAAAGTTTAAAATCAAATATGTGGCAGTGAAAATTCCCCATATAACAATGTAAATCGTCCAATATACAGGCCAGTGAGCGACATTTTTGACACTGATGACAGTTATTGCATGAGTTGATTGTCAAAATGTTCGCCATTGGAATGAGTAAATTGTTAAGAACTTTTTTAAAACAAGGTTATAAGTAAAATAATAAAATTAAAGATTTTTTTTAAATATGTTAAAAATTTGTAAGAACTATGATTCACTGGCGAATTTTTACAAAAAACTATTTCAAAAAAATTGTAATTAATAAAATTTTTGTAAAAATTCGAAATTTCAACACAACCTTTAAAAACTTATAAAAATGAAATTTTTATAATAAATAAAAATTTTAGCACCCCAATAAATTAAATTGTTTGATGACTTCCCACTAGGATAGTTTTATTTGAGGTTTTTTGCTGTTTAGATTTTTTCTAAAACGGCATTTCACCATACTCTACATATTATTGAAGCGATATTGACTCCTATGCCACTCGTAGCATAGCATTGCATTAAGGGCTAGTTTATCAATATCAAGGCATTGACCTCTCGAGTTAAAAAAAAAGATAGCTGACATATACCAAGTGCCAGAATGAGACAGCTGAATGTTAACTCAGGAGGTAAATGCTTAATTCGCTATTGATAAACCGGCCATAAGTGTGTTACCCATAACATTATTATAAAAAAGTTCTAAACCAAAATAAAATTATATTTCTAGTCACTTAAATTATCATAAGCACTCCACATGAAATAAAATGATATTGAGTATTTCAAGTGTTTTCACGATTTTTGACTCATTGAAAGAAAAATGCACTTTTAAAAGAAATTTTAGGGTTCACCCACCTCGTATTTTTAGTCCTGGCCCCATCATATACCCCTGCAAAAAAAATTTAGGTCCGGAGATTTTGACTTTTGATTCATGTTTTTACATCATTGTGACTGTAATTTACCTTGGGTAGACATTGAACACCCGGGCCAAACTATTTTAGTGACCACCCTGTATTTTTGTTTCCCTTGTGGGAAAAGGATAAATATGAAAAAGTACTTGGCCAATCGAAAAAAGAAAACCACTGATCGAAAGATAATTTCTTTCTGCGTTTTATGTATTATGTCTATTAAAGATAAGGGTTGCCATGGAAACCGAGATAAACACAATGGATACACCAAATTATGTACGTTTTCCAAAAAAATTCGCAGATTCAATATAGCTTTTCTGATTTTATTTATTTATAGGGATTATATTTTCTAAGCCAAGATAAACTATACCTAAATCAACGTAATTTTCAATAATAGACAGGGTGTCCAAAAAACGACTTTAAATGAAAGTTTGGTAAATTTTTGTAATTTTTTTATATATAATGGAGAAGGTCCTAACAAACATATTTTGTCATTAACATTTTCCTGTAATTGTACAGGGTGAGCCAGCAATGAGGTGTTCATGCCGACGTGTGTTTCTTAAATGTACAACTTTTTGCAAATATACGATAGACTGTCAAAACCTCAACTGAGTGTCGACGAATAAATTTATGTTATAAATGATATTAAGGAAGAATTAAAGTATATACAGTTAGTTAACAACTAACTGTAGTTTGTAAAACAGTTTTAAAAAAGATCTGTTTAATAAAAGTATTTGTTTGAAATAGTTTTTTTTATTATTAATTAAATGAACTATTAAAATAGTAGTTTTTATAAGTAGTGACTAAAATAGTGTTTTTTTACAAGCGTTGTGTAACGAACGAACGCAACAAGTTCTTTAAAAAGGCAAGTAAAAAAAAACACAGTTTAGACACGATCTGTAATGAACTTAACTTGGAGCAGCCGTACTTTTGACTTTTTCTTATGACAAAATGGACACTTAAAAATAAATTTAGAGGCAAGCAATTTTAAATAATTTCAGTTACATTTTTTGACTGGGTGGACTACAGAAAGAAAGAAAGAAAGAAAGAAAACGTGCTTTATTGTCCAAGCATTAAACTTATTGACAAAGCAAATCTTAAAACTACTTAAGCCTAGAAATAGATTTATATAGCAGGTAAAAGTCACACATAATAATAGCTAGGTTACCTATCTAATACAAAACGTATCTTGGTTTTATATAGCTATCCAAAAGGTAAAAGATGTAGAAGATTTTAGCCCGCGTTTTGTCAACAACAATATAATATAAGATAAAAAATAAGGAGGGTAATCAATATAAAATAAGATAAAAAGTAACACAACATAAAAAATTAAATTTTGAAATTAATATAAAGTCAAAGATACACGCCAAATATAATGTTATGTTAATTTTTCTATCTCTAAGGACAAATATTCTTTGTTTACTAAAATTTAATACATAGGGTCATATTCAACACAGCTAATATATATAAACATTATAAGGTAGTTGTAATAAAAAGCAATTTAAAAAGAACGAACAAACCGGAAAGAGGTGAAGATTTTTATGGATTAAGCTCGTGGTTTCAAGGATAAACAAGCATGGTAAGGTAAGGATTTTATGGGCAATGAACAGGGGCTTACAGTGAGTTCGAGTTGGAACTCTGGCAATGGAACGAATCGCTCGTTTTTGAAGTTTAAAAACTGTGTCAAAAAGGTACTGACTGCAGCATCCCCAGAAAGGTAGGCCATAGGTAAGATGGGACTGTATTACTGCATAGTATGTTGTTCTTGCTGCGGTTTAACCTAAATTTTCTGCTATTGCTCTAATGCAATAGCATCCAGACGCCAGTTTTTTATTAAGTGGTATTATGTGATTTTGAAATTTCAACTCAACATCTATTTGTAGCCCTAGAAATTTGGTGAAAGGAGAACTTTTAATAAGAAATTCATCACAAACAATGTCATTAATGTTGCGCTTGAATCCAAGAACTTGAGTTTTATTGAAGTTAAACAATAGACCATTCGCATCGAACCAATGTTTAATTGTTACCACATCCCTTGATATTTTTTGAGTTAGGTCCTCTGAATTCTCGCCATGCCATGTGACCGTTGCGTCGTCAGCAAAAGCTGCAAAAACACCAGAGATATTAAGTTGAAAAAGGTCATTGACATAAAGAAGAAACAGAATTGGCCCTAGAACCGAACCTTGTGGTATCCCAAAATCAATGGTATGTTTTGAAGAGCGCTTTTTATTTGCTGTAACACTTTGAGTTCTCTTTGTGAAGAAAGAGTGAAACCATTTTGATTCAGTTCCCCTGAAACCGTAAGTGTCTAGCTTCTGCAGCATTATTCTGTGACTCACACAGTCAAAAGCCTTTGAAAAGTCACAGAACACTGCCGCAGTAGCCTTACCGCTATTATAGTTTTTGAATAATTGCTCAATTATTCGCAGCATAGCGTCATGTGTGTTCCTTTTTGGTAAGAAACCAAACTGTGCATTACTAAAAACGTTGTTTACCTTTAAATAGTCCATCATTCGTTTTTTGACCAATTTTTCAAGGATTTTGGAAACAGTCGATAGCAGCGATATTGGCAGATAGTTGGAGGGATTCTTAGTATCGCCTTCTTTATGTATAGGGACCACTAGAGCTTCTTTGAGGCTTGCTGGGAAAGTACCCTCAGAAAAAGATTTATTTATAGCCTGAGATAGGACTTGCAATGCAGATTCGGGTAGTTCTTTTAAAATTTTACTGGAGATACCATCCAAGCCAGCAGCGTTTTGATTTTTGATGGACCTGAGAGTGGTTTTTATTTCTTTTACATTGGTCGGAGTAAATTTAAAGGTTTCATCGACATACAGATTGGCTAGATAGTTTGTGGAGCAATAAAAGCTATTTAAATCATCAGGTTCTACATCTATTTGCTGTGGTTTGATGTGTTTCCAGTTAATTCGCGAACTATACGCCAAGTTTCTTTAGGCTTATTAGAACAGTTATTTATGCGGTTTGCATAAAAAAGAATTTTTGCGTGAGAAATTAGTTTTCTGTAATTTTGACGATAAGCCAAATGATAGTTGGTTATGAACAAATTATCGCTAAAATTTTTGCGTAATATATTAAGGAATCTAAGGTTTGTAGCAGATAATTTTAAGCCTTTAGTGATCCAATATTTTTTTTGCTTCTTATTCCGGAGAGGTCAGGAGTGGAAATGCCTTATTTATAATTTGAGTTAAGCCCAAGTGAAAAGCCTCAAGGGGATCTGCCTGAGAAGACATTGACTCCCAGGGCGTGTTACTACAAATTTGCTTAAAATTACGGAAATTTTGCCTGCTGAAGATTCTACCTAGCCTTTTTGGAGGTTCGCTAGATTTCCAGTTAAGCGGAATTTCAGCAATAACTGCGTGGTGGTCAGAGAGAGCTGGATCTTCAACCTTACATTCTATGTCGTATTCGAGATTAGAACATATGTAATCAATTAAAGTTGATGAAGTGTTTGTTATTCTGGTTGAGTTTTTTACGTACATTTGTAAGTTAAATGATTCCAGTAAGTTGATAAGGAGAATAGTTGATTGAGCTTCTACGTCTGAAAAATCGATATTAAGATCTCCGGCTATTATAAGATTAGAATTTATGGGCATATTGTGCATGAGAGTTTCAAAGTTTTCCAAAAAATCAGTGATGCTTGAAGTTGGTGAACGATATATGCATAGGATAAAGGTTTTTAGAGCTTGAGAATGAAGTATTGAGAACTCAAAAGTCTTTTCAGATATAAGAAAATTGAATTTATCACAATTTTTAAAGTCAGTAGTTGAATACAATGCTGAATTGACTAGGATAGTTGTGCCGCCGTGTGTAAATTCGGTGCGACAGAATTTGGATAGGGTGTTATAGTTTGTAATTGTAAAAGGTTCATTTTCGTTAAGCCATGTTCAGTTAAAAGGACAAAATCGGGGAAATTGAGACTCTCGAGATAGATAAACAATTCATCAGTTTTATTCCTTGCTGACTGGATATTTAGAAGTAGAAGTGATATAGAATTTAGTTTTTGTGTGGGGGATCTTTTGGTGCGGTCAGGTTCTTCCCTAAAAAAGATACTGAAGAGTTAAGGTGGTCAATGTGGCTAGTGTCACATGTACTATTCGCAACTTGATTTTTTCGCCTACAACTATCATTCAACTCATCAAATAAACTAGTCGATTGGAGTGTACTATCTAGTTCTACAAAATTTCTCGTTCTGTTTAGACCCTGAGGAGATCTGACAGATCTGTCTATTGGCAGTTTGATAGCTGAGGTTTTGAGAGAAATTGTTTTTTGTGTTACCTCAATGGGAGTGGTTACTTCCTTTTGTAGGAAATTCAGTTGAATTGATTCAGCTATCATTCTGCCAATGAGAAAGTTCCGTACTTTAAATCCCCTATCAGTATTGATGTTTATAAAGTCTTACAATTTTACATAGATTATTGTTAAAAGGATTCACATAGTCAATGTTTATGGTTTTGCGAGTTATTGGACATGCTAAAATTATAAAATTTGTGTGTAAACATTGCTTAATTATATCGTGTATTAGACTAAATTTAGGGAGTTTGTTGTTTAAAAAATCATTAGATCCCGCTACAATGACTACGTAATCATCTCCACCATAATCCTGAATCGATAAATCAAGTCCTGATAAAACGCTGTCAAAATGTGCACCCGGTTTTACGGTAGCTTCTATTTTTGTGTTTATTCTGCCTAGATGTTTTTTTATGTTAAAGTCCAGGTTCTTTCCATGTTCGTCTGAAATAATA
Organism: Oxystoma pomonae; assembly: GCA_963921995.1. Taxonomy (NCBI): domain Eukaryota; kingdom Metazoa; phylum Arthropoda; class Insecta; order Coleoptera; family Brentidae; genus Oxystoma; species Oxystoma pomonae. The sequence continues at coordinate 48,970,583 of OY998166.1, forward strand.
AGAAGTCTTCCAGAATTTGACTTTACTTGCGTACCGTGGGACGCAGTTTGGCGACAACATATTGCGTTAGGGTTTTTTGAAGAAAACCGGACTGTTTTGTTTCAACTGCCAATTTTTGATTTATTGTTGGGTTTTAACACAAAAGAGTTTCGGAAAGGTAATGAAATAGACTTTTTGCGAATATGTCGAAAAATTCCATTTATCACACATTAAAAATGGCGGATGTCTAAAAGTTTTATGCATCTTAAAAAGCCGTTGGGTTTTTTTTGAGACACTTTATATATTTTTTTTTGCAACTGCAAAACACTTCTATTTATTGTCTATAAACAGATTTATCATTTGAAAATTTCTATTAAGAAATAAAAAAACCTATGGGTTTTTTCATATACCAACTTCTTGCCTAAAATAATAACTACTAATAATTTAAGTTAACCGGATTTCGTTATCTTTTCGCCAATTTTGTTGACAAAAAAACTCTACAGATGCTGACAATAAGGCTTTTTTTCTAAATGTCAAGAAATAACATTTTGTGACAATTACAATTTTATGCATTTTAAAAAATCCATTGGCTTTTTTTAAAGCCCTTTGTAGGTCTATTTTTTGCTATAACTGAAAAGTACCAACTATTATCTGTTAATCCATCCAAAATATTGGGATTCTCTTTTCTTCGATAAATAAAATAAAAAATTAACGTCAATTTTTTACTTTATGCATAAAAGTGTTTACAAAAAAGCCAACGAATTTTTTTAAATGTATAAAATTGTAATTTTCACAAAATGACATTTTTTGACATTTAGAAAATAATTGTTAGCATCTGCGGATTTCATTGTCAACAAAATTGGCGAAAAGATAACGAAATCCGGTTAACTTAAATTTATTAGCAGTTTTTATTTCATGTAAGAAGTTGGTATAAAAACTATGGGATTTTTTATTTCATAATAGAATATATAAAATGATACATCTGTTTACAGAAAATAAATAGAAGTTTTTTTTAGTTGCAAAAAAAACATACGAAGTGTCTCAAAAAAACCCAACGGTTTTTTAAGATGCATAAAACTTTTAGACATCCTCCATTTTTAATTTTTGATAAATGTCATTTTTTGACATATCTACAAAAATTCTATTTTATTGCCTTTCGAAAACTTTTTTTTGCGTTAAAATCTGACAATAAATAAAAAATTGGCAGTTAAAACAAAACAGTCCGGTTAACTTAAATTTATTGTTTTTATTTTATGCAAGAAGTTGGTATACGAAAAAAACATTTCTTAATATAATTTATCAAAACAAACCCAACGGCCATTTTTAATTTTCGATAAATGTCACTTTTTGAGATATTTGCAAAAAGTATATTTCATTCCCTTTCCGAAACTCTCTTTTTGTGTTAAAATCCGACAATAAAAAAAAACAGTCTACTTTTTTGTGGTCTCTCTATATATAAATAAATACTATTCCTCAATATTATAAAGAAAAATAAGTAGATCGTGGTTAATTCACATAATAAAGATTTCCAAATATGATTTATAATTTATTTAACGACTCCTAAGATCTTTTTTTGGCTCACCCTGTATACAAATTAATAGATTGTTACCTTTGGGAAAAAAATATTTTACAATCTAAAAAAATCAGGAAGTTCTGCATCCAGCTAGTCGCTATGTTACACGTTGATTCGATAATCTGCCATTGCCATTGCCAATTCCATAATTAGCTTTAACAAAAAACTCCTTAATTTATGAAAGTATAAAACTGTACAACCATTTGCCTTAGATAATAAGGAGAATTGATGGGATGAAGCAATTTAGAGGTGACAATGGTATATACAATCATATTTCGAAAAAAAAATTTTTATAAACCTTATAGTTTTCTCATAAACCAAGGTCTAAAACGGCCATTTTTAGAATTATACCCCTCATTGCTGGTTCACTCTGCACAATTACAGGAAAATGGCGATAACAAAAAATGTTGGTAGAAACTTGTCTATCACACATTAAAAAATGACAAAAATTTACCAATATTTTAGAAACTTTCGTTTAAAGTCGTTTTTTGGACACTGTGATCAAGGTCTACCCAAGATAAATTACTTCTACAAAGATCCAAAAACATGAATTAAAATTCAAAATCGCCGGATCTAGATTTTTTGTGGGAGTATATGATGTGGCCTGGACTACTTGGAGTTCTGAGGAATTTTTGTAAATTAAATATTACTAGCCTTACAGTATAAAATTTATTTACCTTTTTTTGCCAGTATATCCTCTACTCTGGGAAATATTTCTAATGTCTTCTCTTTGATATGACGGCCTACTGTCTGGTAGACCAACCCAACTGCTAAAACTGAAAATTAACGTTAGAATAATACTATATTCTATATAATAACAAATCAAGATATCTTGCTTTTTAAGATACCTTTAACATGTGGGACAAGCAAAACCGTTCTAGTTAACGTTAGCGTATACAATAAACCTTCGGAGGTTATCCAGTAGATTTTAAAAATTACCAAAAAATTTTCACTCATGCGTTTCTATAATTTTACAACTGCGCAGGAGAACTAACATTTTTAAAGAAAATATGCATGAACGAAAAATGATTTGGTTAATCCTGAAGCTCGAGTTTTATTTAGAGGAAAATTTCACGAAAGAAAACACAAATTACAGAAAAATACTTTGGTTCTTTAAAAAAATTATCGCTCTAATTGTCAAAAATGACACTTGCCTTACGGAACTTTTAACACATAAATGATACAATCGCAATTATTTTTTTAAATAATTATTTTTCTTCGGAGACATTTACAGGGTGCCATCTGACATCACTCAGAAAACTTAAAAGTTTATGGAATTGGTACATTTTACCTTGTTAGGTGAGGTATTTCTGATTTTTTCATATGTTGTATGTGATAAGGTGGTTATGGCAAATCCAAGTTTTCGACCTCGAAAGTTCTCTATACAATTGCTAAATTCTACATAAACCACTAAATTTCCTCACTTTTTGTCAAAATTTTGACAACTATACGACTAAAATTACGGCCTTGGTTACGGCAAGTGTCTATAAAAAAAAATTTAAAAACAAAACGAGATTAATTTGGTCTTCGTAGGGGAAATAGTTTCTAAGATACAGCAATTTAAAGTTTTGCAAAATTTCCGAAAAAAACAATTTTTTTTTAGTGTTTGTCAATATTGAGAAATTAGTCCTTCATGATGAGAGTTAACACTAATTACATGTTCCATGATAATGGCTTTTTTCAATTTTACTATTATTTTCTTATAGACTATGGAAAATAATGAGATTTAATTATGCCTAGCCATCTGAAAATGTATTTTTTTTTGTACCGTTAAAGATACAAAGGAATATAACACTTTGATGTAAGCAGGGGCATTTTCACAAAAACGTGTGGAGATCAATTTACTATTAAAGTAGCTTAAGATTTGCGTTTTTCCCCACTTTTTCTTGTTTTTATTGCTTTAAATGTCATAACTTTTATTTCCGTAAACTGGCAGTGTTTGTATGATGCTGGATCAAACAGACAGACAAAAATTGTAAAAATTGCATTTTTGGTATCATATATAGTTTTTTTTTTAAATATTCAATGTATAGAAATGGTAGGTAACGTTATAAAGATTTATTATGTTTTGTATATATTACAAATCTAGCTTATAAATAATGATAAATGAATGTTTGGTATTTCAGTATTTCATTATTGAAGTGAATCGTTAAGCCCAAAGTTAAGCCTCCGATTAGGCATTTAAAGAAAATTTTAAGAAAGTTTATTGTAATTTAAATATTTTGAGCATGTGATGCTGTAAAAACCTCAAAATTTACACATACCTATCCTACTAACTTTTGCAGTGTGCATAGATAAAGTGGAACCCAAGGTGGAACCCTCGGTGGAACCCATCTTCAACTTAAGATACACGAGGATGCACCTAACCACTCCAGTTAATGTGGATCTAAAAAACAAAAAATGATTCTGCAAGTGAAAAATATTACTAAGGATTTAAAGAGTTAAATTATTATAATTATGATTATGTATATAAGGTAAGTTAAAATATTATAATAACCACACTTTCTAATTTGTTTAAAATTTTATAAACTAATGCTTCCAATGTGTACATAGCACAAAAATCACATCAAAGTTAAATTACCGTTAACAAAAACAATAAAGTTTTTTTTTTACTAGAACTACTAACTACATCTTTAAAAGTAACTTAAAATCGAGGAGAAATTAAGCTATTAAAATATAGTATTTGCGGAAGCATTTAGGTGCTGTGTATTTAACATCTTTTTTAGTCTCATTAATTTCATGTGCCTAATTTTCACTTAAAAAGTCGTCGAAAACAAGTTACAAAACCGCACTAGATTAAGATTTCGTAGATCTATTAACTTTTTCCGTGTTTTTTTGTCGCGTTTTTTTTTTTGTCTCGTTTTTTTCACTTTTTTTTTAAATTATAAAATCGTATTTTAAAAAAATAAAAAATAAATAACAATAACTAATTCGTTAAACAAAAAACCTCTTCCAAGCCATTCTGGTCTGGGAGAGTTCCTCGGAATAGCCAAGCTAATCAGCTGGACAATGAAACTGCTGGTCAGTGACTCTCTGCCAGAATTTTTTATTCTCGCAAAGATCTCACTGACCATGCGCTTTGCATCATCACCCCAAGGTTCCAAGTCTGCACACTAAAGGGCACAAAAATGAACCTATCCCCTAGTTCTTTATACTTGCATCTCTTTTGTTGTTCACCAAGATAGGCAGCTTCACCTGCCTTGGAGCTCATTCTGGATACGTAACTATCTGCCAAAGTGTCCCGACGAGTTGTTTTTTCTCCCTCCATGGAAAATATGTCAAACCATCTGCTTTTTTTCCATCACTCCTACATACACCAGTTGGTTCCAACATATTTGGAGTATCTGCTACAATCAAAGATTGATGAATGATGTCGATTAGGAATCGATGGCGAGACAACCTACCAGCACTATTGGAACAGCAAAGACCGTGATGACCCAAAATGTCAACCAATTGTCCGCAAGTGTGCATGCTTTTCATACACCGGTTGACCCAAACGAAGAGCGACAGAAATACGAAAGGTGTTATTGTCCAATAAAGTACCCAGTGGAGGAGAAGGAAGGGCGCCAATCCAGGCATTGCTTTCTTTTTCTTGAAGAGCTAGAAGGCGAGCTTTTGATTTCCACAGAGAAAGTTATAAAATTGTTTTTGAGTTTTGGGGCCAGGAGACGGCAAAGAATGTAAATAACATAGATTAAATCAGCTTTTCAAGGCAAATTCATGGTCGTAATAATTTTCTTTAAGAATGTATTTTGGAAGAATGGAACAAATTAATGATTCAGTATCATTGACTGAGGCCAAAAATGCAGAAAAAGTTAAATTTTCAACATTACGAATACCAAGTTCTCCAAAACTGGTAGAGATGCTTCGTAAAAATTTATATTTGAAATTTTTTGCATGGTTTGCCTAAAGAGATAATTAATTTTTAAAATAGAAGTTTTAGCTTTCCAACATGGTGAAGATCTTAGAATATATGACAGTCTTGGTAAAGCTAAATAGTTTTTTAATAAAAAAATAAGCTAAATGTGAATTTAGAATTTCGAGATTTTTACATATAAGTTCAATTTTTTTTAATTTGTTATCAAGAGATTTTTCTATGCAATTAGATGACAGAGGAGAACCTAGTAACTCCAATAATGAAAATTCACAAATTTTAATGTCTTGGGCTAGATTCTTACAATCTAAAATGTGTTGATCAGGTATTGAGTTTTGAAGCAAAAATAGTTCGCATTTGCTGGTATTGATTTTAAGTGCTAAGTTTTTAGATTTAAGATTAATATTTTCAAAATCATTTAAGACGTGCTCAGTGGAACCTCCCAAATTACCGTCATCTAAATACCATGCATTAAATTCTGATTTTAAGGATTTTATTAAAGGATGAATACCTAGATAAAAAAGGGGTGGTCCTAAAGGATCGCCTTGCGGGACTCCTCTTTGATAGCATTGATGTAAAAAACTCTGGAATAATATCTTTTACACATTTTAGAATTACATCTCTATGAATTATGTTGAAAGCATTATAAAAATTAATTAAAAAAAAAATTACTTGATAAGTGTTGAAAGTTAACAAAACGGCGAGCACTGTAGCTTCTGCGCCACATTTAGATTCAAAACCGAGCTGTAGGGGTTGAAATATTTAACTAAGGGTTGTATGTATTCTTGAACAAACAATTTTGGCTATAAGACGTCTTAAAGTAAAACTTACATCAATGGGGCGGATGCCACCAATTTTTTTATTTAATGCACAGAGCGAAGCGCCAAAAAAAGTTGGAGAAAATCGCAAAAGAGATGCAAGTATATCAGCGGAATATCCGCCCAGATCACCAGAAGTGAGGTCCTTGAGATGTTAGGGTGTCAGACCATCGGGACCACCAGCAAAACCAGACTTAAAAGACGTTATTGCATTTTTAATGTCTGTATAAGTGACGTCTTCTAAGCTATTTTTTTCTAATACGTCTGGGAATTCTCGGTCAGGCTTCCGAATGATTTTCCTTGAGTTTTTTAAAATTCTAAGCATCTTTAGAAGAAGCAAGACTCTCATCTGAAGATAAAATTCTAATTGCACCGCTGATGTCACCTTGAGAAATTTTGTTTTGAATTTTCTTTTCCAGGTTGTTGACATTTTTCCTAGATTTTTGATTACCAATTTTGTTTATTTTGGTTGGATAGGCTTCTAATAATTCTATGAGAGGCATTAACTTTTTCTTTTTCAAAATTTCGAGGTTATCTTTTACTTTGGAGGTGAGATAAATTGAAGATTTTGATTTATTTGGTAATTTCTAAACTGCAAATGGAAAGAGAAATAGGGAAATCCAAGTTTGAGGAGAATTTTCGTTAACACATTTATTTACAAGGCAGGAGAGTTCTTCGGCGATACCCGTATCAGGCGACTTATAATAAGTACCATGCGGAACGATGCTTATTTGTGAGTGTTTCAGAGTTGGAAGTCAGAGTGTGCGATGGTGTTATATGATGTCTGGATTGAGGGTGACTAGTGAATCCACTGACGAGCCCACGCTAGTCACCCCGGGCGAAACATCGTTTAATTGCTTCCCTTTTCGCTTTGGACTTTTGTGTTTTCCTTGTGGGACACTCGTCCAATTTTGAAATTTCGTTGTTTCCTCCCAAGATCTTTTGATTTTTTCTTTTTCAGATTCTTTTCGGTTGATGTAACTGATTTGGAAGTTTTAACTTCTTGTTTTAATTGTCTTAGGAGCATATTCCTATTGGAAAGATTAACACGCCAGGACGAATCAGTTTACTCTAAGTGAAAAAAAATCTCATATAGTGCCTTAAAACTCCAGTGACAATTAAAACAAAATAGTGACTATATACATATGTATTTAGTCCATATTGCCTCTAAAACAATTGTGACATGTAACCCAAATAGTGAATTATATGCCCAAACGTGTATTTAGCCCTAACAAGCAAGAAATTGCTTCAGGACTCATTTGTTTTGTTTATTTGTTATTTTTTTCCTGTCGTAATATTTTGCCAAATAAACTTATTTATTAATTTTTTATTATTTATTTACCTTCTTTTTTGTTTTAGTTGCCTTAGGAGCATATTCCTACTGGAAATATTAACACGCCAGGACATATCCGTATCAGGTAACTTAGATAAGTACCAGTGGGGAACGGTGCCTATTTGTGAGTGATTCAAGGTTGGAAATCAAAGTGTATGATGGTGTTTAATGATGTATGGTGGAGGGTGACCAGTGAAATCACTGATGAGCCCACGCTGGTTACCCAGAGCGAAACATCGTTTAATCATTTCTCTTTTCGCTTTAGTCCTTTGTGGGTTCCTTGTGGGATGCTCATCCAAGTTTGAGTTTTCGTTATTTCCACCCAAAATCTTTTGATCTTGGGTGAAATATTGAAACTGTTGTCGGTATAGCTTATATAGACGCACAGTTGTAGATCGCATTTTTGTATGACAAGTTCTCAGCGGTATAACGTGACTTAAACGGCGGGGGGCGAAAGATCAAAAGGGCACCACCTACCTTATTTTAAAATTTTGAATTCCCTGACTTTCCCAGGTTTTCTAATAATGCACATAGCAATTTGTCATGTGCATAGAATATCCTCAAGAAGATATAGGATATGCTAAGGATGTTCTAAATTAATATTAGAACATCTTTAGCATGTGTTAAGAATAGGTTACGTTCCGCACTAATCACATGATATGCAGGTTCTTAGGATTCTTATCAGATGATTGCCATGTGCTTAGCACATATAGCAACGGGTCATTCTTAGCACCGTTAGCTCCTAAAATATGGCTCTAAATAAAATAAAAAATAGATTTTTGCGCTCTAAAAACCATGTCCTAACACAATACACCCTAAGAAAAAGAAACAAATAATAAAAAAAGTGCGACATGCCGACGGGGTTCGAACACACAATTTACAGGTTGAGAGACCAAATCTATATCCACTGTACCATGCGCTTATAATATATATAAGAAATAGGTTGAAACCGCGGAATATAAGCGTTTTGGCGGATTTTTATTGGTCGATTTAAGAGTGTAGTCCCTGCTAAAAAAACGGTCCGATGCAGAGGTATTTTTTGCCCAAAATTTTTCTATCTTAGCGAAGGAATTTTTTTTATAATGTTGGTATCGTTTTAAAGATTAAAGATCAATTTAGGGTTCTGTGGTGGTAGTTTTTTTATTTTTTGTTACTTTTGTACAATATTGGCGTCCACTTTCAGCACTGTACAGGGTGGTCCAAATTCGAGGGGCCTCTATATACATGTTACAAGCTCGATTTTCAAGAGAATTCGAAAACTAAAAACCACATTGCGATATGTCAAAGCATTTCTGAGCTACAGGGTGATTCTCAAAAATGTGCGATTTTAAAGGCGTTCTACAACTTTTTTATTTGTAAAGATACAGATTTTCATTAAAAACATTTTTTGAAGATTTTTTAAAGACAAATCTACCTGTTATATTTCTTCAAATGGGATACCCACAATTTTTCTAAAAAATCAGTTTTCTAATAAAATTTCCTGTGGAACGATGTGACATACACCTATTTTTATTAAATAGTTTAAAAGATATTTGCATATTTTGATATTTACCATAGTAGGCGCTGTGCGCGCCCTAAATGTGTAAATAAAATTTTATTGTTATTTTTTTCATACAAAATCAAGTTGGCTAGGACACGAGGGGATACAGCAACCTCGAAATTTAACTGCTATTTTACTATAATTACCCACCCTAAAATAATAAATAAAAATAAAATTATTAAAAGTTTTTATTTCAAAATTTTATTAATTAAACTATGTAACACCTAACAATTTTCTTTAATTCTAAAACAAATTCTCAAATTGACGGCCGTTTTCTTGTAAACATATCCTACATCATCTCTTGACTCTATTTTCTGCATTAAGAAGTTCTACCGCACGAAGCTGAATGCAGTACGAAGTGCCTCTTCCAATTCCCTTCTTCCCCACAAAAAGAAGTCGCAAGGGGTCAGATCTGGAGACCTGAGGGGCCAATATATAGGACCTATATTTCCGATCCAGTTTTCGGCAAACACAATATTTAGCAAATTAGTAATGTCTCGTGCATTGTGAGGAGGTGCACCGTCATGTTGAAAGTATAGCTCATTATTTTGCTGAAGTGGCAAATTTTCGATAAACGGAATCACCTGCTCTTCTAAAATTTGTTGGTATATTTCGGCATTTAAATTTCCATCAAAAATATATGGCCCAATAATTTGTCCTCTGTAGATGCGTACCCATACCTTCCCTGATTCGTTTCCAGTAATAGCAGTTAGATCTGATGAATATTCCATCACTAGAAATCGTTGCCTAATCCGTTAAAATAATTTTTCTGGCAAAATCGGGGACTTCTTGACTTTTACTTAGGTACCACCTGCAAAATGCACGTCTTGGAGCAAAATCTCGTTGCCGTAATTGGTGCTCCCGTCAGGGTCGATAGAATTTCAGTGTTTCCCTCCATAGCCCTGGTGGAAGTATTCGGGTTAATTTCTATTTCTCCTAGAACCGTTAGTTCTTCCAACTCTCTATCTCTGGCTAAGCTTCTGTACGTCCTAGGCCGGAAATATAGATTTAGCGCCGTCTGTGGATTTTCGTTACTTTTAATATAACATTTTATCATGTCGTACTTTTTAAAGTTTTCAAACATTTTTATATCTTGACGAAGACGCCACTTTTAACACTTGTGCTCGTTAATTCTGGCAATTGTTTTTATTTGATCATAGCTATCTAGATAGATACTACCTATATACCCTAAAACTGCATAGGTCAGAGTTAAACACAGCCTACTATTAAAAATGGCAGATATCTGTTTAACTACTTAATAAAAATAGGTGTATGACACATCGTTGAACAGGAAATTTTATTACAAAACTATTTTTTTTTTAAAAATTGGGGTATTCCATTTTAAAAAAAAGTAACTTTGTGTTATATCTCGTGAACTAAAGGTTTTAAGAGGGTTTTTAGAAACGCACATTTTTGAGAATCACCCTGTAGCTCAGAAACGCTTTGACATATCGCAATGCGGTTTTTAGTTTTCGACTTCTCTTGAAAATCGAGTCCGTAACATGTATATTAGTTTTGGGCTAACTATGCTGCAAAAGCCCAAAGCTATAGAGACCCCTCGAATTTGGACCACCCTGTACACACGAAACCAGAAACAAAAAATGAAAAAATTAACACTAGACAACCCTAGATCTAAGCCTCATCTATCAAACGAAACAAAAAAAAATTTTGAAAAAAAAAATTTGTCCCCTAAATTTAAGGACAAATTAACCCTTACAAGCGAAATTTGGACATGTGCCAAATAACATAGGTATTGGGCTTCCGTGGAATGCGTTGGCACTTACATATGTTGTAGACAACTTCTTTCTAAACACTGTTTAAGTTAGACAAAGTGCCGCTGGGCCATAGGAGCTTCGCAATTTCGATCCGAAGTTTGGATTTTGAAAATGTTTTGTCGTCAAAAAATAGCTAGGTCGCGATTCTTCAAAAACCGTCAGAAAATCTGGCCCCTACAAAAAATCTGACGGTTTTTAAACACAAGTTTACACTAACTGATTTTTTGTCAGGACTATTTGCTAATATTCCTTAAAATTTAGTTTCCCAATACTATTTTAGTAAATAAACAATATGTAAGTTTTAATTTTTGTAGGGTGTTTTTCTGAAAAGCTCGTTTTTATTTAAAAATGTTTGTTATTAAGCTTATTTTTGTGTGCAAACAAACCTTTAAAACTTTTAACATTCAAATGTCTCTGTCACTGTTCAGAAAAGTCACACAAATTCTGGTTTTCCTTTTACATGGTGAGAATTTTCGACACTTTTTGACGTTTATTGGTATGCGAGTTTAGCTCCGCCGTAAACTAGTCCTGTGTAATATCTTTAAAACCATTAAATTTCCAAATTGTTAATAAAAAAATTACGCAGTTTCTTTTACAACGTTAGGATAAATATTAGGGACGCTGTGTTATAATTTTAAATAAGGCGATATGTAAAAATCGCCACTTTCCAGAATTGTGACGGGTGAGATTTTCGGTCGTTATTGAAAAATCGCGACCTACTGTCAGAATATTTTTACTTTATACTGTCAGACTCAATGTTAAGGCTACTAATCATACTTTTGGTACCTCAGTTACTAGCAGATGATTGTGGTCCTTGATAATCACGCATAGTAATGTATTATTATGTGTATTGCTACATGGTATAAATACGTTTTACCTACTTTTTTACGCAAGGTTTAATTTTGCGCTACGATATTTTTACTTCGCACAGACTAGTTTTGACGTAGTTACATTTGAAAGCTTTGGTTGGCGGTCATTTATAATATCTGCGAATGTTGCTTTTGTCTTTTTTATATACTAAGGTAAGTATTATTTTCAAATGGTTTCAAAATGAGTCTTAAAAGGTCAGGCTGCAGAATTGTGAAGAAATATCTAGGTACCTATGTTATCACTGAGATACAGGGACAAAAAAAATTGCTTTGATCTAACGGGTCTTCCTTTCTCGGGCATTGTTACACTGACATGAAGTTGGCACCCACACATTAAAATTTTGGAAACAAACTAGGGTCAATCGTTTGCTGGTCGTTTGGTAGCGTTTGGTAGTCAGTTATTTTGGTTTGGTGGTACCCGCTTTATTTATAAAAAATAAATAAAAAATTAGTGTGAAGTTGGCACCCCACTTTCGAATTGACCTTCAAAAATTGGAAACATGGTGGACAATAACGTAAAAACGTAGTTGGGTATTTTCGTTTAATGGTGTCATTTTGCCATATATTTTTTAAAAAACTTTTTTTTTCCTACCTTGCAGATTATCTTTTTCCGGCCTGGGCCAAGTAAAGTGAAAAAACCTACCAAACGAAAAGAAGTAACCACCGAACACTACAAAACAACCTCAAACGATTGAACCTCTACAATAATTTGGTTCCAAATTTTCACTTTACTTAGCCCAGGCCGGAAAAAGATAATCTGCAGGCCAGGAAAAAAATAGTTTTTTTTTAAATATTGTCAAAATGACACCACCAAACGAAAAAACCCAACTACCAAACGTTTTTACGTTATTGTCCACCATATTAATAATTTTTGTAGTTCAATTCGAAAGTGGGGTGCCAACTTCAAACTAATTTTTTATTTATTTTTTATAAATAAGGCGGGTACCACCAAACCAAAATAACTGACTACCAAACGCTACCAAACGACCACCAAACGATTGACTCTAAATATCAGTTACCCTATGGTAGAAGTACCCAGAGTGAGTTAACAGAATTTTAGTGGCCTCAGCTATCCAAATATAAATTAAGTCAATTCTGCCATTTTTTGACATCAAAACATTTTCAAAATATAAACATCGGATCGTAATTATGAAGCTCCTACGGCCCAGCGGCACTTTTGTCCAATTTAAACAGTGCTTAGAAAGAAGTCGTCTACAACATATGTAAGTACTAACGCATTCCACGGAAGCCCAATACCTATGTTATTTGACCCATATCCTTTACGAATTACAATTCTATGTCGAAAGTGCTGTAAATTATTCGTGTTTTAATTGGATTTTTTTAATCAATTTTAGGTGCATACAAACTTTATATACAGAGTATTTATTTAATTAATAAATAATAAAATATAAGTATTATTTATTAATTCTGGGTAATCTCTGAAATAAATAGTTATTTCTAAAATTTGTTTATAAAGGTAAAGTCTAGGTAATAATATGGCCAGAATGCCACTTTTCCGTTAAATCACCATGTAGGTAAAATAATAATGATTTTATTTTTATAACGTATGGTGTGCCGCATAGTTTCGGTGAGAAAACAATGTTTAAAAAAAACTTCGTTCGTGGGGAGTGAGTGAGAGGGCGAGAGAGGGTTAATATATTTGAAAATGCATAACTTTTGAACCAAAGCCGGTAGAAATATGCAGTCTTCAGATTTGGTTTCAAACAAAAAACAGGCGTGGCACATGTTTTTGCGCGCGCAATCAATAATTGATCAAAGACGGACTGCGTTTATGATCGCGATCAAAATAATGTTCTTTCTTATTATTTGTCGTAAATTTTGTAGCTTCTCGCTGAGTTGGGGGGGGGGTACCATCTGGTATCTCCGAATTTGAAAGTAACACTCGTGGCATATCGGACAAAGCGTTCTTGTTTCTCACTTCAATACGACCAGGCCTCCAATGTCTAATGGAGAATTCAGACACCTACAGACCTGTTTCACCCTTATTAGGAATCATCAAGGAGTCATAGGATTGTACCTGGCAGTTGAAGCTACACAGGGATCATGCACGCCTCTCGAATTTAAAACAAAAAGTTTGTAATCCGTGGAGACGTAGTAACTATGTGCGCCACCTGTCGAATTTAACCGAGAAACAAAAACATCAAAATTGAAAAGTGCAGAACACCGTAAATACAGAATGCTGTACCTTTTAGCAGGTTATAAAGTAGAAACCTGTAAGAGTATAAGGTCACTGTAACATGACTCTTAAGAAAAAGTAACGTTCGCAACAGCACCGCCCCCACTTGGAGCTTTACACTACGTGGCCCTAATTTTAAGGCATCAGAGAGCAATCGCTCTGGAGGAGGCTTGTTGCGCAGAACTAAAAAGCTAAAATATTTAAAAAACAACAAAATGAATCTTGTGTTCGCAAATAAAAATGAAATTAACGCTCGTGGCATATCGGACAAAGCATTTTTGAAGAATCCAGATACCTACAGACCTGTTTCATCCTTATTAGGAATCATCAGGGAGTCATAGGATTGTACCTGGCAGGTGAAGCTACACAGTGACCATGCACAACTCTCGAATCTAAAACAAAAAGTTCGTAATCCGTGGGGACGTAGTAACTGTGTGCGCCACCTGTCGAATAGACCGAGAAACAAAAACATCAAAATTGAAAAGTGCAGAACACCGTAAATACAGAATCCTGTACCTCTAGCAGTTTATGAAGTAGAAACCAGTAAAAGTATAAGGTCACTGTAACATGACTCAAGAGTCATGTTACATGACTCAAATAGTTTGTAATCCGTGGGGACGTAGTAACTGTGTGCGCCACCTGTCGAATAGACCGAGAAACAAAAACATCGGTTTATTCGACAAGTGTCGCACACAGATACTACGTACGGATTACAAACTTTTTGTTTTAAATTCGAGAGGTGTGCTTGGTCACTGTGTAGCTTCAACTGCCAGGTACAGGTCTGTAGGTGCCTGGATTCTCCATTAGACATTGGAGGCCTGGTCGTAATAAAGTGAGAAACAAAAACGTTTTTTCCGATATGCCACGAGTGTTACATTCATTTTTATTTGCCGACACGAGATTCATTTTGTGGTTTTTGAAATCTCAGAATTTGTTTAAAATTGGTATATAGCGATTTTTGGGGTCGAGGATTACGAATTTACGATCAGAATTAAAAAATATAAAATTGATAGCTTTCCGCTGAGTTGGGGGGAGGGTACCATCTAGTATCTTGAATTTCGTTCAAAATTGAAAAACTATAAAGTTGATAGCTTCTCGTTGAGTTGGGGGGGTACCATCTAGTATCTTCAATTTCAACAGAAAACTGTTGGGTTTTTCGCCTTCTCCACCAGTTCTACCACTGAGTGGTTTCAGACACAGTCTTTCTAGTATCACGAATCGTTAGCAAAAAAACGAACTTTATAAAATACACCGGAGTACCACAAGAATACATACCGGGTGCGACTTGGAGACTAGAAGCAGACACGTGTTTCACTCTTGTTAGATATCATCAGTGCGACATAACTTTTTAGAGTCGAATAATATAAATGATCTAATCAATAAGTCATGGACAAATGTTCGGCACAACGTTAGTTAACAGAATAAGAAATAAATTCCCAATGTCCATGACTTATTGATTAGATCGTTCATATTATTCCACTATAAAAACTTATGTCGCACTGATGATCTCTAACAAGAGTGAAACACGTGTCTGCGTCTAGTCTCCAAGTCGCACCCGGTATGTATTCTTGTGGTACTCTGATGTATTTTATAAAGTTCGTTTTTTTGCTATCGATTCGTCATAGTAGACAGCCCGACTGGTGGATAGACTGTGTCTGAAACCAGTCAGTGGTAGAACTGGTGGAGAAGCCGAAAAACCCAAGTTTTCTGTTGGTAAAACTCTCTTTTTATTTATATTTAACTCCACTATGGACATTGGAAATTTATTTCTCATTCTGTTATCTTCAATTTCGTTCAAAATTGGTATACAGCGGTTTCTGGGGTCGAGGATTACGAATTTTCAATTAGAATTGATCATAAAGTTCATAGCTTCTCGCTGAGTTAGGGGGGGGGGGGTACCATCTGGTATCTCCGAATTTGTTTAAAATTGGTATGTAGTGGTTTTTGGAGTCGAGGATTACGACTTTACGATCAGAATTGAAAAACTATAAAGTTGATAGCTTCCCGCTGAGTTGGGGGATGGGGTACCATCTAGTTTCTCCGATTGGTTTGAAATTGGTATATGCGGTTTTTGGTATCATGGATTACGAATTTTCGATGAGTTTTGAAAAACTCTAAAGTTCATAGCTTCCCGCTGAGTTGAGGGGAGGGGGTACCATTTAGTATCTCCGAATTTGTTTAAAAGTAGTATAGCAGTTTTTGGTGTCGAGAATTACGAATTTTCGATCAGTTCTAAAAAACTATAAAGTTGATAGCTTCTCGCTGAGTTGGGGGATACCATCCAGTACCACCGATTTTGTTTAAAATTATATAGCGGTTTTTGGTGTCAAGTATTACGAATTTTTGATCAAATTTCAATAACTATAAAGTTGATAGCTTCCCACTAAGTTAGGGGGGGAGTACCATCTAGTATCTCTGAGTTTGTTTAAACTTATATATATATATATATATATATATAGCGGTTTTTGCTGTCGACGATTACGAATTCTCGATCGGAATTGAAGAACTATGAAGTTCCTAGACCCCAAAAACCGCTATATACCAATTTTGAACGTGAATATGTCAAAAAAAAAAAACTTGGAAGAAATACAATTTTTGTTGAAAGTGACAGTATCCATTTCTCCAAATTTGTTTAAAAGTGGTGTATAGCAGTTTTTGGTTTCGAGAATTACGGTCAGTTTTAAAAAAATATAAAGTTGATAGCTTCTCGCTGAGTTGGAGGATACCATCCAGTACCACCGATTTTGTATAAAATTGGTATATAGCGGTTTTTGATTTCGAGGATTACGAATTTTCGATCAGTTTTGAAAAACTATAAAGTTGATAGATTCTCGCTGAATTGGGGGGAAGTACCATACAGTACCTCCGATTTTGTTTAAACTTATCTATATATATATATATATATATATATATATATAGCGGTTTTTGCTGTCGAGGATTACGAATTCTCGATCAGAATTGCAAAACTATAAAGTTTCTCGACCCCAAAAACCGCTATATACCAATTTTGAACGTGAATATGTCAAAAAACAAACTTCGAAGAAGTACAATTTTTGTTCAAAGTGAAAGTTTCCATTTAAATGTGAAAACCGTATGTTGCTTTTCCCCTTACCACCATTTAAAAATTAATCAGCTTATCATATCGTATCAAATTTAAAAATCGGTTTACCGACTTTTGAGTTATAGTGCCCCAGACAGTCAGACACCATTGCAAAATTGGTAATTTTTTAGTATATGCGGTTTTGTGGCATTTTTGTTGTTTTTGTGAAAAATTTCGGGACCTAACTTTAACCAACTCAAACCAACCCAAAACAACTAAAAAATCACAATCCAACCGTCCCTGGCAGCCCTTTTTGCATAAAATAATTAATCGTCGTGGGATTTGGTGCCCTAACGAGTTACTAGTAAGTGTCTCTAAAAAGAGTTTTTCATAAAATACTAAAAATGGTGTAGAAAATTGTACACTACACTCCTTTTCATGCACACATTTTGGTTGTAAATGGCAAAGAGTGAGAGTAGTATTAAAATTCCACTTTCATTTGAATTTAAGTTTATATAACTACCACAAAATTTTATATTTATGTCTCTTTCGGACAAAAATAACTTATTTTGAGTTGAAATAAAAAAATGCCAACACCAATACGCTCGATACTGTTACGGATTGAGAGAAAAATGATGTTTTCTTCTATATGTGTGTATGTATTAAAACAATATAAATTTTATAGTAAACAATATTTGCAACTAAAATAAAAATATTGTAAAGGAAAAAGTAAGAAGTCTAGGTTCACGAAATTTCCAGATACATTTTCAGACAACAAAACACTTGTTCATACGTAGACACCAAAAAATAATTGTCTCTCGAACCATAATATAAAATAAGTAATAATCTGCCTGTTTGTTCTCGGATCACGGCCATTTCGTAGCTTATTTCTTTTCTTTACACACAGGTAATTACTATGCATCTCACTCAACGGAGTGAGCAGCCTTAAGGCTGCTACGAATATGCAGTTTTTAGATAATTGTTATCAAATTATAGCTTTGGATTAAAACTTACTAATTTTGACATATATCAACCCCCTCAACCACCCCCCAAATTATTTTTTTCTCAAATTTAGAAAACATTAATTTTATTATTACAAGCTTTTATTTAACTTCACCTCTTTTATCTATGTATGTTTCTATGTTCAGGTCACATTTTTCAATTAATTTTTGACTAATTTGTAGATGTCCCATTGAATTCAGACTTGGTACGCGATTATAGTTCCGCTGGCAATAATATGGTATTGTTAGGCACCTCCTGGAGGGAAGAAAACGCCTAAGTTTGTCCAATTTTACCCAAAATTGGTATACAGAGGGTTTTTGGGGATAAGGAATACGAATTTAGGATCGGATTTTAAAAATTCAATATAGCGGATTCAAGATGGACGATTTTTGGTCATGTTTTGCTAACCAATTTTAACTGACTTATACCCATCCGATTGTCTTCAAATTTGGTATGCGTTTATAGTTCCCGTGACAATATAAAGGGAAGTGGAGGGAAAAAATATTTAATTTGTTCGATTTCAATCAAAATTGGCAGGGGTTTTTAGGGAAGAGGATTATGAATTTTTAATCAGATTTAAGGTACAAATCTAAAAATTACAAAATAATTTTACATAAAAAAAAGTATTTCAGATAGAAGCTTTTATAAAATTAAGGGTTTACGGCAAAAAGGCGAAATGTCACATTTCTTTCGGTTTTGAGTTAAATACGGCAACAAATCTGTTATTATTAGTAGATTTATATGCCGAATGGAAAAACGGAAGACACGCAAAGCATCACAGCGTAAACGTGATCTGAAAATATCATGTACAGCGAAAAAAGCCGTAGGGTCCATGCAAAAAGCGGAATTTTTTCAAAACAATGTCGGATGGATATTTCGCCTTTTTCCACGGGAGGACACTTCAAATATAAATTTTACTAAAAAGTAGAAAATAATTTTTAGCATTCTCATATAATAATAAAAGCGATGGCCGCAAATTGAAACTAACAATGTCCATCCATATATCAGAGTAATGCTAGAGTAGCTTGGGTCGAGTTGGGTTGAATTTACGTACCCGTGCATTTGTCTGCTTTATAATGAATTCAGATTCTTTTACCGAATATAATCAATAACGTTAATTTCCATAATGCGCCCATCGCTTTTATTATTATGATATTAGAATGCTAAAAACTATTTTCTACTTTTGAGTGAACTTTACATTTTTTTATGTAAGTTTTGATTGAACTCACTATATTCAAATTTTAATCTGATCATATATTCATAATCCCCTTCTCTAATGCCAATTATGATTGAAATCAAACAAACTAAATTTTTTCCCCCTCCACTTCCCTCGTTAGGAGGAGGCGGGTACCTGATAACACCACATTATTGTATTGTCATCGGAACTGTAAACGCATACCAAATTTGAAGAGAATCGGATGTGTATAAGTCAGTTAAAATTGGTTAGCAAAACACGACTAAAAATCGTCCCTCTTGAATCCGCCATATTGAATTTTTAAAATCTGATTAAAAATTCTTATTCTTTGTTCCAAAAATCTCCGTATACCAATTTTGGTTGACATCGGACAAACTTAGGTGCTTTTATCCCTGCACTCTTTTCTTAGGGGGGGGCGCAGGTCTTATTAATACCATATTATTGTATTCTTACCGAAACTATAAATGCATACCAAATTTTAAGACAATCGGATGTGTATAACTCAGTTAAAATTGGTTAGCAAAACATGACCAAAAATCGTTCATCTTGAATCCACCATATTGAATTTTCAAAATCTGATCAAAAATTCGGATTCCTTATCCCCAAAAACCTCAGAATACCAATTTTGGTTGACATCGGACAAACTTAGGTGTTTTTCCCCCTCCACTCCCCGCTTAGGGGTGAGGGAGGTGCGTAAAAATACTATGTTATTGCATTGTTACCAGAACTATAAACCCGTACCAAATTTAAAGACAATCGGATGTGTATAAGTCAGTTAAAATTGGTTAGCAAACCATGACCAAAAATCGTCCATCCTGACCACCATATTGAATTTTCAAAATTTGATCAAAAATTCGTATTCCTTATCCTTAAAAATCCCCGTATACTAATTAGGCGTTTTCTCCCCTCCAGGGGAACCGGAACCATAATCGCATACCAAATTTGAATTCAATCGGATATCTAGAAGTTAGTGAAAATTGCAATATTGGACCCGAACATATAGACATACATATATGCATAGAGGTGAACTTAAATAAAAAAAAAAATACGCAAAATTTAAAGCCGGTCGTATTTTTAAACGTCTAAATTGAATTTGAATTTGAATTGATTACTTTTTGGGTGACTTCGCTCACCAGTCCTCTTAGGCATATTGGGTCTGCATCGCGTTTTCTTTGTTATGTTTGGTGTACAAATAAAAACAAATATCATGACCGCCCTAACAGGCATATATGTTTAGCGAAAGCGTAATATAAGGAGTTATATAATCTGGTTTTTGTTCTATGGAAAGTGAGGATATGTTTTGTCTAAATAAAAATGGAATGGACTGTATGTGCAACTGTGCGTCTGCGAGCCACAAATCTACGAAAACAGGCTAAGATTGCCTCTGAAGATAAATCTGAAGTCTATTCTAAGTGAATTGCCTTTGTACTTGTGCACACAAAAACACAGCAGTAAGATTTCAGAGATTTAATTTCCCTGTAGCGGGAACCCAAAGTGTAAAACATATCGCAGAAATCTATAGCCGTGTGTAAAAAACATTTCAATTGAGATACTCTCTGAATAGGTAAATCGGACATGGGTTGTACATACGTTTTTGGATTTAAACGAAAACATGAGACAAAGTATGTTCAATTGCGCGTCTACCTGAAACGATGCAGTACCTCTGTAACAATAAGAAACTCAAGGTCTTTAACCGGGATGAAGAAATTTGTTATGAGTGTACTCAATAAGAATAGTAGTAAACTTATGCAATTTCGGCAAAAGATAAGAATGTTTTGCATCGTGATTTAACTGTGAATATTTAAGACGTCCGCCCACTCTGACGAAACCATACGAATCAAGAAATAATGAAAGATTTCGAAACTGTTTAGGAATTATTCGATTGTGCTGTAATTTGTCGATAATGTCTGAAAATTAGTTGTTTTTAATACCGTTCTTCTAGAAAATACTCTAGATACTTTGCTAAATAATATTTCTTCGCTTCCAAAAATTCAGACACTTATTTCTTATTTTCTTAGATTACTTCCAAAGCCCAAGCGTATCCTTAGAACTTTGATTTACCCTTCTCCAGTGGGGATGGAGAACGCACTTTCCATTATTATTCGACACGTAAGTCGAATAACAATTGTGATAGTGAAGTATGTATAAAGTAAATTATAAAATAAAAAATAATAAAAAAACAAGAAACCAGCCATACAAAAGAAAGATGATAAATGTTGTAAATTCAAATTTCAAATCAGGCGATAGACGTTGTAGGAAAAGCACCGTTCATATATTGTTGTAAAATGTTGCGGTGAAGTTATTAACCCTCTAAGTCGTAGATTAAGGTTGTGTATATCTGTACGAAATTTTATTCTATTTGATAGATAGGCTGGGGTCTTTGTCGTAATAATTTCATGATAAAAAACAGGCGAGTGACTAAGCCTTCTTTTGTTCATATGTAACCAGTTTGAGTCTTATAATTTGTGCGATACTGTACCGTAAAACCGTAAATTAGTCTACGTATTCGATTTTTATCATTTTGATCTAAGCAGAATCCGTAAACAACATCTGCAAAAATGTCTCAGAACTAAAGTATCTATTAATTGAAATTTGTGTCGATTTGGGTATAATAATTTTATAATGACATATATGATTTTGTTATATTGTTATTTATATGTTGATGGAACCTAAGATCTGTGTCCATTATTAGCTCCAAGTACATTTTTTATTTAGTTTTCTCTTTTCCAAGCACCAGAATAATAGATTTATCAGAATTAATTTTAAGATTGTGCTGTTCTGACGTTCTAACAAGTTGCTGCAATCCTCTTCTATTAGAGCTTTGGCTTCCTGCCACTGCTTTAGGCTAAATGAAAAATACAACTGATTATCATTCGCATACTGGTAGTTTTTGCAATGTTTTAAGTTGGCTGTAAGATGGCAAGTATAAATTGAGAAAATAATGGGGGCTAAAATTGAACCTTGATGTATTCCGAGGATTCAACATACTGATATCTTTCATTTAGATAGCTACGCATCATGGAAATTGAGTCTTGTGAAAAGTCGATGGAGTTTAGAATAGAAAAAAACAGTTGGTGGTTTACCGTATCGAACGCTTTGGAGTAGACCAGAAGAATTAAGACGTTGGTTTTTCCAATGTCGTTTTGTTGAAATTTATCGTCTGTTACGTTCGCAAGTGCTGTGGTACAACTGTAGCCTGGTCTAAAGCCGGATTGGTGCTCTAGAAGAACCTTATATTTTTCTATGAAAACTCGAATTTGCTGGTCCATCGTTTTTTCTAGGATTTTTGACAGGCATGGGAGAATACTAATCGGCCGCAGATCATTGTAGTTAGTTACGTTGTTTTTCTAAGACAGTGGTTTAAACTTCGTAATTTTCCAATCAGAAGGAAACATGTATTTTAACAAGCAAGAGCTTATAATGTTTGTTATGAATGGTAGTATCTTAAGAAACTTATTAATCTCTTGTGGATTACTTAATGATGACGGTACTACTTTGGTGGCATTATCATTGTTAACAATGTCAAGTTGCTTCAGTCGTTTCCACAGTAGCTTTTGGTCAGACCCACGAGTGCAATATTCCAGATAACTTATTTTTTGTTTTGTATAGCTGTGTTAGTTGTGTTACGTAACTCTTTGTAATACTGCCAATGACTGTCATCGGTTGTATGGCTTTTCTTTTAATTTAATCATTCTCAGAACATTATCCGTCAGCCATGGTGGTTTTTGTTTTTTAATCGATGTCGTTTTTATAGGGGCCAACAAGTCAAAAATAGATCAGATAATCTGATTTAATAAATTTACTTTTTCGTTAATATTTTGACAAAATACAATTTTCAAGGATGGAGCGTGCTCAAGCATGTCATTCAAAGTATTTAGATCAATTCTTTTTAGATTTCGGTATGTAACGTTTTCTTTTGAATTTTCATCTATAGTGCAACATGTCATCGAATGATCTGACACACCGCGTATTTTTTTAACTTGGCATTTAAATGATTTGATTGATTTTGGAATAAGTATCCAGTCCAGCAAGAATTTTGTCGTTTCAGTAATTCTGGTGGGCTCATCAATTATCTGTTTCAGATCAAAGATTTCTATACACGTTAGAAGTTTCTGTGTATTCCTACTATCTATGTCCAAAAATTTATGTTAACATCTCCACCACAAATTATTTGATATGAAAAAACTGAAAATTGAGAAAGAGAATCCTCCATTGTTTCAACAAAACAATTATAACCTATATAAAAACCCAATGCAGTAGTGCTGTTTATTTAATTTAAACTTAACCCATATTTGTTCAATGCTATCATTTGAAGTTGAGTCTAGCTTTTCAAATTGAACCCAATTCTTTATACATTTCCACCCCTCTCCCGAGAAATTTCCGTTCATTGATTGTTGTTCTTTCTTTTCTTAAAAGCTTGTACTCTGGTATCTGAACCGAATAACTTTCTATTCGTTGGTTTAATAGTGTTTCGGACGTGCATAATACATCAAAATCTTCACTTATTAAAAGATGTTTTATATCTGCGTAATGTGCAACTAAAGAACTGACATTAAAAAATGCTATTGAAAACTGTTTCATTCTAAATACAAAATGTGTAAGTTACTATGGTAAAAACAAAATAATCAGTGTTCGTTCTATTTTTTTATTATTCCCTACTTTTCTGAGAAGCTTGGCGGGTCTCGTATGTTGTCGAAACTAATAAACTTTTCGTAAGCAAGCTGTACCAATTGAATCAAGTCGGCTAGCAAAACCGCCGCCCACAACTCAAGGCGCGGCAAAGAAATTGTTTTTAGTGACGCGACTCCTGACTTCACCGTGACAAGTGAAATGAAAATACCATCAGGTGTAAGAAAACGAAAATATATCACCGCAAAATAGCCTACCATGCTCGCATCGCAAAAACCATGCAATTGGCAATTAGAGAAACTATCTGGTAGAACACGTCTCGGTAGATTTATTGAACATAACTCAGATTCCTGATTTAAACTGATTTCAGATATAATAAATAATGGATTGGTCTGAAGTACTATCCAAATCTAACTCTTTGCAAATCCACAAACTTTGTTGTTGATCAAACAATCGGGCAATTTGACTAAGTATTGTTCTTTTTGTAATAGGTTTGTTATCTAGAAGAACCTTATAGGAAAAAGAATCTCTTTGAGGATTCCATTATAACCTAAGCAATTTTATATTGTTGTTTGATCATCTTGATCGAAACTTAAGGACATCTGGCCCATATACATAGCTCAAACCCGCCAGATTTTTAGTAAATTAATTAATTTTTATTGCAATAACAAGCACGAATCAAGGGATGAACTACCCTCGAAGCAATCATCGACGCAAAATTTGCGAATCTAAAATCTGTACTGCACGAGGATAATTGGACCTCTTTTGATTTGCAAACTCATTTAATGTACGAATACATAAATAAGGTGAAGGAGATAAGCCATACGTAACCGTATTTAATCTGTAAGTTTGTAAGGGTTGATTAGAATCAAAACGCCAAAGTATTCTTTGAAAAATATCGCTAATGAAAAATAATGCGTAAAATCGAAAAATAAG
This sequence comes from Oxystoma pomonae, assembly GCA_963921995.1. Lineage (NCBI taxonomy): Eukaryota > Metazoa > Arthropoda > Insecta > Coleoptera > Brentidae > Oxystoma > Oxystoma pomonae. Next base: position 48,995,343 of record OY998166.1, read on the forward strand.
CAGTAAGGAACTAATATCTTTTTGTAACTTGGGGCCCGTCAACGTCAATGAATTGCTACCTTTGCAGCCCCATTGAAAACAACGTGCAACTTTGTCGTAACTGCAAAATTTTTTATAACGCAGTGGTATGGTAAGTACCAACAATTTTTTGGAATTAAGGTTTCGTATTATATATTATATTGTATATGCCCTGTATTAATGTAATCCTTCATTAATTCGGAATAATCCTTATACAAGGTTGGATTTTTTTGTAATCGTTTATCGAGCATAGTAAATCTGCGAAACGCTATACTAAATGAATCACCCAAATTTAGATTAGCGTCTTTAAAGGACAGCGCCACAATAAATCGGCCCGTGGAGTCACGTAAAACCGTTTCTTGAAAACACTGCTCACACTTAAATTCGTCGGAAGTGAGGTGAGCTTTGGAAGAAATATTTTCCAGTTGCTAAAATTTTACCAGACACTGATTTAAATTATAATCATTGCAGTTTGTAAAATAAGAATTATAAATTGAAATTTCATTTCTTGAAATGCTTGTCTACTTTTCCTAGCAGAACATAGCCGAAAATTGTCTCTAAGGCAGTCGGCTGCCCTGGACTACCCGAAAGTTTAGCTCCTAGTAGGGTTTGAATGAACATATCGGCACCTAGTAATAATCCAACAGAGCTACTTTAATAAAACTTTGGATCTGGAAGCTGTAAGTTTAAAATATGATCCCAAGTTTTAACCTGGAGATTGAAAAAAGGTAGATTTAAGCAAACTTTTGGAAGCACTATTGCATCAAAAGAAAATTAGAAAAGTTGGAGCATTGAGGTTTGATCGTGCACCTCGCAATTCCCTTGGAAACATTTGAGGACATTTGGTTCAGTCCAGATATAGCAATAGAAAAATTCGACCTATAAATACCAAGTCTTTGGAGCGTTTTTTCAGGAATGAAATTTGCCTCGCTGGCACTATAGCTAGCAAAACTCTATCTTGGTTGGCCAGTGTACTCATTGTAGTATTCATACAGTTTGTATTTTGGCCAGAAGATTGTGGTGACGAAACAGAAATATTTAAACCTGATTTGTTCAAATTTGACATATTGGATGACTGATTCATGTGAAGCAGTGTATGATGCTGTAAGCCACATGACCCAGCTCTACAACAATAAGTAGAAATGCAATCTCGCAAGGAATGTTGAAATAAACAATAATAACACAATTTGTTTTCTTTTACAAAGTTGTGATGATCCCGAACCGTTTTTGCAATAAACGAAGGACATTTTGCTAACGTGTGCATCTGTTTGCACAGAAAGCACTTAAATTTTGAGTTGCTGTTGCTAATATTGGAAGTTATGGATATTTGGAAATTATTTTAAGTAAAAATGGAATTGGAAAGACTTCTGCCCAAAGCAGTGTTACCTGATGTAGAGAACTTCAACTTGACAGGTGAAAGAAACTGAACAGATCCAAGTGCTTTACAGTGATCCTGAATAAAATCAAATAAATCTATAAATGTTGGAATCGGCGTTTTACTAAATTTGGTCTCAAGACTCAAACAAAAGCAAGTGAAATAAAATAAACGACCTTAAATCTTTAGACTTTTCTGTGGTCAACAGGAAAGTCTAAAGTTTTAAGATATGAAATTCATTTCTAAAAGGTATTCAAAACGATCTGAAGTTCTTTTGCAGATTCGTTTTTTGGTGAAGCATTGTAAATTGGATTGAATGCATTGATGGCAAGTAAGCGTTTGTTTTGGTAACGATCTGTTAACGCCTTTATTGCTATATCGTAATTACCAGCTAATAAAGGAATAAACAGGCGCTGAAATTTCTCAATATCTGACATGTCAGTTTTGTTATGAATAAGACTTTTGTACAGATCCTAAAACGTTGACCAATCAGACAAGTTGCCAGAAAATTTAGGGATTTTTGATCTGTCCAAAATAGCACTTGAATTTGTGTCAGCCTTGACACACTTTTGGGGAACTAAAGAATCTGGTTGAAAAAGTTCTCGGAATATGGCCTTTGACTCATTGCAATAAGTAGCGCAGCCTTCTCTTACCGCGTCCTCGACCTCAAAGTCGTTATCAATGTCATTATGCGCCTTAGAAAAATTATCATAATTTTTTCTAAAGACTGGTTCCTAACATAAAAATGCGCATGATGTGCTTGCAGTCATTTTTTATTTATTTAAAATAAAAGAATAGCAAAATATAGTAATAAAAAATAAAGTTGCAAAATATTCAAAATGAAAGTATGCCTTAGTTGAGCAGAATACACTTTTGTTTTGAAAAGATCGCGAAAATTGTAAACAAGTGCACGTGCGAGCAACGCTAATCGAGCGATCGACGATAGATTATTACAGGTGAGGTGACTACGCCTAAACTGCGTGAACTGCAAAAAATTGAATTTGGAAATGGTCAGCATGAACCCCCACCGAATTACTGACCGTTCGACCGGAGCATACCGCGTCGTCCGGCGTCGGTCATTTCAAATATGGCTAGCGAAAACCAACCCACACGCCATTTTTAAATTTTGTTTTATAAGAATTTTGAAAGATCCTTGCCGAAGGACCATTTAATGACCACGCACGTCAACTAAAAATTGTATTTTTAAGCTGTATTTCCTCCAAACGCGCGATCATTAAATGAAATGAAATTTTATTGAACTTGTGGAAATTTAAAGGCACCTTGAATGCTGGTTCTATCTTCGACGAGGGAGCTCCCTATAGGACGTCTTGTTGTTCTGCCTTTACCACCCCATTAACCACTTGAAAAAATACCGTAATTTTGCACTTGAAAATTTGCCAAAAAATTGCAACGTGCCGCTAGCTAGAAATCTTGTTGGCGACACACTGTCTGTCTTGTCGCGCACATATCCTTGCGCAGCTTGTCGATGGAAAGTAGCCCAATAAGAAAATTATATGCAATTATTTGAAAGATCATATAAAATTTTGCAAATTAACAAAATATAAAAAATAAAAATAAACGTGCGTAGAAAGTTACTAAATCGTAAGTAGTGTCTTCAATCATTTGTGACTTTTGTTTGTTTGGGAAGCTGTTCTTAAAACTGTTTTTATTACAAATTTAATAGCAAACTTTCTTCGACACGGGGGTTCTAAACGAACTATAGGTTGCAAAAAAATGGTACCAAAATCTGATTGAAAATTATGATTAACCCTAGGCAAAAAAGATGCTGGCCGTCCTTTTCCTGCTTGCAGCCCTGATGCACGGACAAAAGATCGAGATCACAGCGGGATCATATTGGAAGAAGATCCCAGACATGGGGCATTCATACCACTGACCTACCTACGGCGGGATGGTAAAATGGTAAATACAAGGTGTACAGTTAACAGTGTAACTAAAGACCAATACTGTTCAGTGTTAATAAATATTGACAACATTAACATTCTAGCGTACCGGGAGCTGGCCGCAATTTCAGAAAACTGGGACACGAAACGCTTAAAAAACATTTCTTTAAGTTATGGCAGGAAACGTTTTGTGCGAGAAATTATGCCCATTATAAACTTTTTCTCATAATGCTGCAACATAGCAACACAGAAAATGTTAGATGCATTAGTCATGGACGAGAGCGAGCTACAAGACAGCATGAACAAAATTAATTTAGGTTTCGAGGAGTCACTCAAAATAATTGCGGACAACTCGGATAATTTAAAAACGCTGAAAGACGCATATTTTAAAAACTTTATGGAAACCGAGTCCAAAATAAAAACATTGGAACAGTTTATGCTACATTTTAAGGCCACAGTGGGCAAGCTAGAAGACTCATTACTTCAAACCGCGGACACAATGGTGACATACCAGTACTACAACACGTTAAAATTTTTACAATTGACAAGGGACGTCTATATACAAGATATTTTGAGTGACTGTAAAAATAATCTAATTCGATCGGCAATTGTCAGCGCAGATATTTTGAATAAAGACCTGACACAACTACAAAAAACCTACACATTAATAACCACGAGCTAGCGCTCAACTAAAAAGCGTATCGCTTCAGTGCCCTTTAGCCTACTGTGGCTTTCATTTTTATAACCAATTGACAAGTAAAACATGGATTTTCTGTCACTTTGGTGTCAATATGGCACCGATCATAGGCCAAAGCATACCAAAATGAAAATAAGTTTACTAGCATTTTAGTTGAAAACGGTGTTGGCTAGTCATGCCACATTAAGTAGTGATAAAATTATAATACACATTAAGGTACCAATTGTGCAAAGAGCAGTACGGTGGGTTATTTTCGAGTTGGCAGTAGCGCCTTTTAAATGACAGTAGGAATCTTACGTAATAGAGCATGAAAATATATATTTAGCAGTGGCATACAAGGGCGACAATGAGGATGAAATTAGGATAATAAGTGGTACTAGCTTACACTATTGTAGGCTCTACAGCGACGCGCTATGTTACTTACCTAGATATTCATTAGATACAAGAGAGCAACATATGCGCATGAAAATTGTACTTGAGCAGCAGTTTCCAAGACTTAGCGGAACATTATACTCTGCGCTGTCATCGGTCGTCTGATCACTGAAAACGGACAAAATAAAAATAGATATGGCAAACCCGAAAGCAAATAGTTCAGTCATATGTCTCAACCGGAGACTCAAACTGTCAAAAGAGATGGTAGAGGCTCCAGGGGCGTTGAGGATAGAACTGCCATGTAACCGCAAACTCATGGAGGGAAAAAATCAGCTCATTCCACATAGATTCTCATGTCCAGAAGGCCAAAAACCTGTAGACTAACCTAAAAAGTTTTATTTTAAACCCATTAAGCAGGACGGACGCACCAGTGTATATCAAGTTTGAGGAAATACTAAAGCCAAACTGGACAATACATCCTCCTTTTATTATTATTAGTTCGTCTTAGGAGACGGTAAAGACTGTACTACAATCAATAAAGGAAGTCCCCCGAAAACAGTCGTATGCAGATAAATATGGCATAAAAGCGGATACAGTAATGATTATTTGGAACTCAGTAGTATTGATTTACCTGATTCTCCACCAAGGTTATATGCCTTTTACAATGGTACCCACAACGGCAAGAAGGGCAGCTGCGCAGCAAAATACTAACACCCATTAGGACGCAATACTGGGCCTATTGCACGCAGCATTCGGTGAAATGATAGTTTACGCAATATTACGCTTAACCTAAACTTACCTAAAAAGTAGAAGAACCAATATTAGAAACAAGGCAGGCCAAAACGAACAGATGGAGATAAAATTATATATTTTGGAAGTTAAAGGGAAGGATGATTTTTTAAATTTAACCACTACTAAACTGCCGGATAGGAAGGGAGCTAGTAAGGTATTTATTTAATGAGGGAAGAATACAGAGCAACCCAAATAGAAAGGGAATAAAAATGAAAGTAGGGAAATATATATACTGTGCTAAAAAAAAATTATTTGGGAAAGAAAAAAATATATAACTAATGATGGGGGCGACGTCTAGTGTAAAATAAAAATTAAGGTAAAACTGAAAATATCTAGAAAAGTAGGAAAAATATATGTTAGAATTAAATGAATAAAGAGGCCTAGTATTAAACAAAGATTACGCTAAAAGTGAAAATGTCTGAAAAAGTAAAAAAATGTAGGTTAGAATTAGTAAAATAAAGAGAGGTCTATTATTAAATAAAGATTAAAGTAACACTCGTGGCATATCGGACAAAGCGTTTTGGTTTCTCACATCATTACAGACACAATGCACACCTCTCGAATTTAAAACAAAAAGTTTGTAAACGTAGTACCTGTTTGCGCCACCTATCGAATAAGCTGAGAAACAAAAACATCAAAATTGAAAAGTGCAGAAGACCATAAACACAGAATCCTGCACCTTTGAGCAGGTTATAAAGAAGCAACCTGTAAAAGTGTAAGGTGTAAAAAGAGGTAACGTTCGCAGCAGCACCGACCCCAATTGGAGCTTCTTACTACATGGCTCTAGTTTTAAGGCATCAGCAAGCTGTGTAGCCCCAACTCCCAATGATTCCTATTAGGGATAAAACAGGTCTGTAGGTGAAAATCCATTAGATATTGGAGGGCCTGGTCGTAATGAAGTGAGAAACAAAAATGCTTTGTCCGATATGCCACGAGTGTTACTTTAATTTTTATTTGCGGACACGAGATTCACTTAGTTGTCAACTTCACTTCACTTCACACACAACTTCAACTTCACTTGGTTGTAATCAGACGAATTTTCATCAAAAATAGGTACACTAACTTGCAGATAAATTGCGTACATTAGAATAGTAAAATTATTTTTTTCTGAGCAGTGTATGTAGATGACAAACATTTATGACAAATAGGTGTCAACGTGAAATCTTGTCTTGCCGAGACATTTGTCTACATTTGTGAAAACGCAAATAATAACGCGACTTAGTTAAGACCGATGGTCGGTGAGAAGAACGGCTGACCACTATGCTGTTAACAAAGGCACAGTTTGCAGAATAAGAAGCCGTTGGCTGGCTACACATAGTTTAGAAAGGAAGAAAAGGACTAGTGAACAAGAAGACGAAGCGTTGCTCATTCACTTGAGGGAAAATCCATTCGACTCCGCAGTGAACGCAGTCTCAGTGACAAATTTTCCTGCATCCTTCTCCACGGCAAGTAGGAGAATAAAAGGTTCAGAGTTATATTGCCGTACTGCTGCAAGAAAACCAAAAATAAGTCAAGAACAAAAACAGACAAGAGCAATTTTTGCCCTAAATCATCACCGTAATGAAGATTGCTGGGCACGGGTAATATTTACCGATGAAAAAATATTCCAATCCTCCTCAGATCGCAGGAGAATTAAAGTTTATCGGCTTCCACACCCTCGGCTTGATGAGCGCTAAACAAGTCAAATAACGAGGGCGGGTCATTTTTCCATCAACATGTGGGGCTGGCTTAGTACACGGAAGCTGAGAGTATGTTGGCAGATTGATGGTCGGTTCACTGCAGTACGTTATCTGGAGCTTCTTTCGGACGTCATGTTGCCATCGGTTGAAGTTCTCTATCCAGAGAACCAATTCATATGCCAGCACGATAACTGCGCCGTACACACTGCCAATGTTTGCAAGACATGGTTCCAAAAACAGAACATTGAAGTATTAGCATGACCATCGAAAGTCCAGACCTGAATCCGATAGAGAATGTGTGGGGAAGATTGGTAAAGATCATTTACCAAAGAAATTGGAGGCCTCGAAACCAGGCAGAACTTCTAAATTCGTGGACGAGATCGCTGACGATGTTCAGTACTGTCGAAACTTATTTCCATGGTTCGAGTCTAAAAAAAGTTTTGGACAAAAATGGTGCAGCCACCGGATATTAAGATTATTTTTTTTAGTTCCCTCAATAAATGAATTTGAAGACGATATAAATATTTCCACTTGATACAAATTCTAACTTGTTACAAGAGCAACAGAGCGCTGGTGTTTGTATTAAAGCCACTGATCTCGGAACAGTGAGGTGAATTCTATATTAAAAAGTCGCTGATTTCGAAACGCGCGTTTCGAATTCAGAGGCCTCAATACAGAATTCAGCTCACTGTGAGTGTCCTTTATCTGTATGAAAACGAGTCTGAGCTTTAGTGTGCTTACATAACAGCTAGTTACACTGTTTAAAAAAACTAACATTTTACTGCCTGTATACGCATTTTATGTGCAAGTCAGTGAACTTCATCGGATTTTCCTTTTTTTTTCAGCTGTTTCAGTTATGGTGAAATCATGATTTTGTTGGGTTGATATGGATTTGAATGGATTTGTTTTCGAGTATAAGAATGTGAGTCGGAATTGGGATAATTGACTTATAAGGTATTAGGGTTTGAGTTTTTATATTGAGAGTATGAACTGAGATTATAATAAGAGATAATCTGAATGAGAGGATTGAATTTTACTTGTGCAAGTTGAGCATCATTGTTTGTTTTAAAACTATCTTGAAATATGGAGTTTGATTGATTAATAACAGTGTGGGAATATCCTGCTGGTACTTGAAAATTGTTAAATGAAGTTGAAAGTTGAATATTATTAAGTTTTTATAACCGATAGCGTAGGATTGGTCTTTTTTTTAATAATTGTAGAAAAATACCTTTCTTGTCCTTCCGTTATTCCCATCCCAATAAGTGGTTGATTGTTTGTAGTATCAGTATTCTCTAGTCGATCATTTTTCTCCAGTTTTATATTGTTTTTTTGTTGATTGGTTTCTTCTTCACCCAAAATTCTTCTAGACTTTCGTAGAAGTTCTCTTTCTTCCAGAATTAAACGTAATTTTAATTATCTTTTAGTTTGTTGACTTTTAACGCTTTTAACAGAAGTTGTAATATGTTGTTGTGCAATTTCGTTAAAACTATATTGTTTGTATGTCTTAATTCGGTTTCACACATTGGACATATAAATCCCGCATCATTTTAAATATTATCATTCACACTCACACATTGGTAATGAAACATTTGAAACATCGTGTACACTCAACCATGATATCTTCTCTATATTCATTTTTATAGATCAAACAAGTTGCAGGAGCAGTGCTTGTGGATGCCATTAAATAAGTTGGTTACTTAGAGTCTGTTATTTATTATTTTATTTTCTTTTGCAAACTGTTTGGACTGGATGATTACGCCGGGGTCGTCTCCAATACTTTACTGATGGACGGCACCAGCAGGATTGTTAGTAATATAGCTTGTGTTTGAGTTTGTTAAACTAAATTGGGTGGAACAATTTGTAGTAACTCAAATACCTAAAATGTGAAATAAATCTATTATAAAACTAACCTAAAACCGCCTGGTATTTCAATTTAGTGTAACATTTTAAATAGATTTCTTGTGACTTCTTTTTGTTGTCAATTTCTTTTTTAACTTTTTACCTTACGTCACCTTTGTTATGGTTGATAAACATACTAATTAAAGGTAACAACTAAAAAAAGTAGAAAAAATATAATTTAGAATTAGTCGAATGAACAGAGGTCTAGTATTAAATAAAGATTACGGTAAAATGAAAATATTGAGAAAAGTAGGAAAAATATAGGTTAGAATTTGTCGAATATAGAGAGGTCAGAAGAAGTGCCTGACGTAAATGGACAGGTGAGGTTTAGAGTTTAAATAAAAATTATGCTAAAAATAACAAAAACCAGAACATTACAAAAAAACATATCGGTTAGAATTAGTAGAATAAAATTAGATTAGGAAACACGTCGAATATAGAGAAAAGGAAAACGTTATCAATCTAGGCTTAAATCGTTAAGGTATACAAGATTAACCTCAAAAAAAAGGAGAGGGTTATCGAAACGTAGAAATAAGGCTAGTAGTAAATTGATGGAGAAAATACAGGGTAAAATTAGTGGAATAAAAAGAGGTCAGGAGAAGGACCTGACGTAAAAAGACAGACGAGCGACAGTTGCCCAAAGTAAGTTCAGCAATAAATATGAAAATAACTCGGGAGAAATATGGCTTATCCTAGGAAATTATTAGTATAAAAATAAAATTAGACGTAATTTCGAAATACTTATGTCGCCCGATGTAAAGTTAGGGTTATTGTTTTTAATGTTTTGAGGTGACTTGGAGAAAAAGTAGGATTATGGTACCGCCATGATGGTAATTTAAATAAGGCTCATGGTAAAGTCATGGGTAATTTAGGGCTTAATATACTTTACCATCATTTAAAGGCGACGGCTTGTAATTAAGCAATTTGTAACTCTCTAAACACTCACATTTTTCAAATTTTCACTGATTTTTAAGCGTTCTAAAAGAAAATACGGTCAAAACACATTCCTTTTCTCTCTCTATGTTAACAGGAAAAATATTTAACAGTATTAAAAAGAGACAGCAGTTCATAAAAAAGTAGTTAAAGCAACAAAAATTGTTATTGTTAAAAGTATAAAGTGGGTAAGACATAGAGGGGTAGGAAATTCCTTCATTCAACGTCGGTTCAGTTTAAAATTACCAAAAAACGTGCCCTACGATAAGGTTACCTTAGCACATCTAAAAATAATTTAACAGGTATGGAACCAAAAATTATGCTTATCCGTGTATGCATGTCCGTATCATTAGGTACGTGAGAATGAAAAAAAAGAACCATAAAAAAAAAGGGGAGAAAAGATTACCAAAAAAGGTACTAATATTATTATATAGGGATACAGAATTTAGGGAAACCCAGCTAAAACGAACCCGAATGAATTAAATTTAAGGGTAGCCGCCATGGAGTCACAAAAAATAAAAGATAATAACAGATTGACAATATTTGTGGCCTATGAAATAAAAGGGAAGAATAAATAATTACCAATAATAAGTCTAAGGAATAAAAATATGTAAAATATAATCCGGGGAGATCACGTGGGAAATAAGACAAGATATTTTAAGGTTAGGAAAAATAGAAAGGGTCGGGTTAACTGCGATTAGGACACTATCGACTTAAATACAAACGGGCAGAGAACGGCTAATCCAGCAGTAAACCTAAAAAAACAAATCACAAAACCAAGGGGGCATAATGGAAGGAATCACAGGAAAAATAAAGAGAAAAAAGACACTTAACCCACGCGAAAAATTCAACACGGTACGTAAACATAAACTTTTGAGGTATGCGGGCAAGGTAAACCTGGTCGCTTGTAGCGTGGCTAGGGCCAGAGAAGCACGACCCCGCGATTAATGCGACGTTGCCAATTAATTTAAAACAAATTGGGAAAACCAACAGTGAAGAAAACGAAAGAATATATATGGGTGTATATGTATGTATGCGGAGATATTTATGTGCACATAGATAGATATATAGAGGAGTCAAGATTTACATAAATAATAGGGGTAATTGGGTGAAAGGAAGATAAAACAAAAGAAAAATAATTTAAAACAAAATATACAGGGCGACGTCGCGTCTTCTACTCGAGGGAGATCTGAAAGAAAAAGAAAAAAACGAGATAACAAGAGAAAGAAGAGAAAGGGCAAGAAGAGGACAGAGGGAAAGAAGCATCATTAGAGGGCTAATACTTACAACGGTGAGGCTGGAACCGGCGGTCACATAAACGTCCACGACCAGCCCCCCTGGCAATGAAGGCAGGCAAGGGAGAGTAGTAGGCTAGGGGGAGGAGAGTCTTCTGGAAAAAAATCTTCTCGAAAAGGCGAAGAACGCCCGCCTGGCATCGAGAACTAGGGGAAATAATAAAAGGCAGATTTAGAATCACACACGAGGCACCAAAATACACAACTATCACAGAACCAACAAAACACAAGTTCTTACAATCGCACGCCTCATCCAGGATTGTTAGTGGCAGCAGGCCAAAAAAAATTGTTTTTTGCTACCCACAGCTATTGACTAATGACGATAACACGAAACTGGACATAAGTTGATCAGGTACGAATGCCCGGAAAATGGCATAGTAATCACTACAATATTGCCGTCAGGACATACAGGGGCAGTACAAAAAAGTTATAGTTACGCCGACATAACTAGAGGAAATTAGACTCAGGAGAGCTAAGGAAAAACCGGTGAGGAAACATGGCAACAGCGACCAAAAACTACCACAGGCACCATAAAATAAGTCTGTTATAGAGCAAGGGGAACGCGGGGAAAAAATAAACCGCGAAATCACAGGGGGAAAAGCAGGGCAGGCTCATAAGGAAAATAGTATATTTTTTCCGAAAATGTCGAACAAAAAAGGGTCATGGTCTAAACGAGAGGGCGGACACGTCCTATGTTGAGAAGCGGCGACAAAAGAAAAGACGGGAGGCGGTTTGGGTTTTGTTGTAGAGAAAAAAGCCAAAAAAAATAAACAGAAAAAAAAGTTAATAAAACAATATTTGTGACATTTAGAGTAGTCGCTATATTAAAGAACCTTTGAGCTTACGCAACCTATACATAAATTACCCAAATTTTATTATGCGGTACCTCATTAAACGCGTAAGGTAACTACCTCCCTTATTTGTGATAACAGAAAATAACAGGGAAAAAAGTTCCAGTTTGTGGAAGACTTAATTTCAGAGTTTTTCTTTTCTTCAAAAGAAAATAAGGTCTTTTAGTTTAAAAAAAGAGAAAATTTTTTTGTGAGAGTCGGTCACGGAACAAAGAGTAACTGTAAAATCAGAAGATTACAAGATTTTAAAACCGACCTTATACCTATTTACAGGGTGGTCATTTTAAAACTTCCCATCCAAAAGTTTTATTGTAGAAAAATCCACGGAAACTTCGATTTTTAGTTAACGGTGAAACATTTTGTATATCCTGAAATTTCTGTTACATGCACCTCTTTGAGGGGTAAAATTTACCTTTATATCTGGAATAGGGAAAGTAGGTCGAGTGACACCTTTTTGTGAAGGTCTTCCGAATGTCTTTACAATCGCGGAATATTTCTAAAATCCATCGATTCACTTCTGATATTCAATTTTACATTGGCATGAACCAATGCAAAAATAGTTTTACAAAATATCTTTTTATTTGTAGAGAGATCTCGGAAAATGTCGCGTCGGCCCCCTTTTTGGTTATTAAAAAATAAATTTTATCATAGCACAAATAAGAACCCCAGGACAGAGAAACCGACTCTGGACGAAAAGTTTTAATAAGAAATATATTACTTAAAACAAAAAAGTTTTACCTACATAGCATTGCGTCAACGGAAATAGTTATAATGGAGCCGATTCTTAGACAAAACGACGAAATTTCGGCGCGTCAAAATTTCTGACGTTTCAAAAGATATTGAGGTATTTCACAGTAGTAATAAATTACCTGAGATATATGTATTTTAATTTTCATTCCTTGTACTTAATTACACATATTTTCATCGAGCACAAATTATTTTAGTGCAACTTTAAGGGGTTTAATAAAGATTTTCAAATTAAAACATTTCCACTCGCCATTTTCTAGTCAGTTTGTGATAACAAATGTCATCTATTTGGGGTATGTTCCTGCAGTCCCCAAATTGTCGATTGCTTTTTAATTAAGATAGGTGTTAAAAATAGTTTACTGCCCATACAAAAACTAGAAAAAAAGCCAAATGATGCTAGAGATGATTAAATACTTAAATTTGTGATTTACTAGAATTTTTATAAATGAAATTTGCGTAATATTTTGAGCCCATGAGAAGCCGGTCGAATTTTTGAACGGTATCATGACGATTTGTGGTCCTTTCCGGTGTTGCCATATTTTGTTCGTAGAGGTCCAAACTGGCAGAATTTTGGAATCTAGTAGGCCATTTTCGTCAAATATTTTGTCGTTTATTTTTTTGTTTTGACGCGACGTTTCGTTGAGTAATGGGAATTCCTGCAAGTTTATTGCTATGTTTTCATGGATATTGAGTTCGTTTTCAAAACTCATTCTATCTTTTTCCTTTATATAGCGTGTTCTTGGTTTTGATAAAGAACACTCCATATAAAAGAAAAAGATATAACGAGTTTTGAAAACGAACCCAATACCCATGAAAACCTAGCATATAACGAGTAAAGAACTATGACATAATAGCTTCTCAAATTTTTCTCCTAAACGCATGGAAAAGGAAATAGCTTAATTTCAAGCTACACCTTCACCTGATATTTTTCAAGGACAAAACTAGTAGCTTTTCTAGGTAGATATCAGGGAGCAAGCAAATTTAGGTTTTTATTTAAATTTTAAGTAAATCTCAAAATTGTTTTGTTTTGGAATTAACAAAAAAATTGGGGAGAAAGTTTGACCATGCATAAAAATTGGGTAAATTAGTTAAGCAAATGCCAATGCAGGACTTTTGAACTGGACATTTAAGCGCCAACCGTTTGGGCGCCACCAAAGGATAAATTTAGAATGTTATCAATCTTTCACCGCGTTGGTAGATTTGCTTTATTTTTCTTTATCTTAGTGCGTAAGGTTCAAAAAAATAATAAGGTTGGGTTGGTTGCTTCCTAAATTTTTCTTTCTCGGTGCCTAAATGTCCGGAATCAAAAGTATACAAACTTCGCACGGTAAATGATATTCATGGGTACTTTTTTACCCCTTTCCTAATCATTATTTTTCTTGTGTTATTTTAGTGTTTTAAAATTCTATTAACAAAAATGCACAAAAAAAAAGATATAAGTATTAAAATTTTGATTTTTACCTAGTTACTTTTGCTTGAATGTTTTCAAAATTCACGTTAATTATATTTAACTGGCCAAAATGTTACTTTATTAATAAATTATTTGGGTAAAAATAATAATTTAGTAAAACTATCAGTTAATGACCAAAATTTATAACAATCTCAAAAACACAATATTGATTTAGTGTATTTTATTTATTGCCAACTATTTACATATATTTTTATTGAAATTTAGAAGTAAATTTACTTTAAGTTACATTTTGATGGTCATCAATTGCTTGTATATTTGTTGAACAGCTTGGGCACCGCTAATCTTTAACTTTCTAAATTTATAATACATTTAAGTTTTATGAAAGAAATAACCATTTCACCAATTTTTTTGACTACCTGATATATTAAATTTTTTTAATGATGCAGGGACCAATTTATTATAACCTTCTACTTTTTAACATTTTTTTATACATATTAAAAGTGCTACTATTGAAATTTAAAAAAGTAAAAATATGTACTTTGATTTCAAAATAAAACTTTCGCCATGCTGGTTTAAAGAAATTATGTAACCAGTAGTCAAATAAATTGTCAATATAGAATATTGATATGCCAGTCAGTCTTTCCACGTATTTTTAAAAATTTTATCTTGTGTGGTGTAGTTAAACACGGGTCAAACCAAAGTTACTGTGGTCATTTTTTAGTGATCACTTGGTCACTAAGTAATTAACGTAAAAATCGGACTATTGAATAACATTTTTTATTTGTATCTTCTACACTACACTACTACGCAAATAGGTAGAAAGTGGGTAAAACTCACTTTTATTAAAAGCATCAAAAAATGACGACATGTAAAAATTTTCATCTTAAATTTTTTTTGCTTTAAACTTTAACTAAACATTAAAAATGCGTTGACAATTTTTTGTTGCACCTTGTATATTTTTTTGCAAAATTAAAAGTTCTGTTATGTATATGGTTGGCTCCGAGATATATGGACTTCGCAAAATAATCTTCATGATCACTATCGGTTGGCTTCTATAATACCTATAATGAAGAAAATAATCCCGGCAGCAAAAGAGGTTCTGCAGTAAAATAGTGACTACAGGTAGGCAGAGGCGCTTTTTAAATATCTATTATTGTTGTATTAATAAATAAAACTTGCATGTTAAGCATAATGCTTAACGAAAAGTCCGATCCTGGTCATGAATATTTTGTTTGCACCGGCGATCCCAATGTTGCTTTTCAGTTGATTGCGGTTGGGAAATATGAAGTTTCAGTTGGGAAATTTAAGTACATTTTACAAAACATTTTGTGTCTCTAATTACTTCAAACAATAATTAAAAAAAATAAGTTTCAGGTAACTTGGGAATAGCTTTTAATATTAGTTGGGAAAATAGCTTTTATCCCTCCCCCCCTCTCAATCAAATGCCTTCGGTTCGCCAGTGTTGGTTTGTCCTCCCCAACTACTGAGGATTAAGTGATTTGTGATTTTCATATATCTCGTTGCCAACTATAATTATTTTTTTTAATATTTTTTTTACTCACCCTGTATATTTTATAAAAAAGGCAAAGTCTCATTCTTTTTTAAATTATGTGATTTTCTCAAGATTTTTTTTAACAAATTACCGATATAACTGTGGAGAGCTTTCATTATCTAGTTGTTTTTTTTTTAATCGATTTTTTTTATTACAAAACATTATATTGCAGCAGGCAATTTTTTTAAAAGGCGAGCTTTATTTTTTTTGGGATACAAAACTAGCACCAAATTGCTCCAATTACACATTGCTTACAGTTTGGAGTAAAAAAATCAAGAGATGGGCTGCTATTGTATCATTTTTCTCTTAACACTGCAGCAACTATTCCACTTTTTCAAATTTATCCAGTATCTGCAAGAAAAAAATCGGATAAAATCAACGGTAGATAATAAATTTCAAACGAGCATTCAAACGTCTTGGGTACAGATGTAAAACAATTAAAACTAAAAATTTCATAAAAAAAGGGAGCAGACAAAAAATATGGTGATCAAGTTTTTTAACTGAAAAAATTAGTTTGGGAGCTTCAGATATTTTTTAGAAAATTCATTGACTTTTCCCTGAAATTCAAAAAAATAATAAGGTTGGGTTGGTTGCTTCCTAAATTTTTCTTTCTCGGTGCCCAAATGTCCGGAATAAAAAGTATACAAACTTCGCACGGTAAATGATATTCATGGGTACTTTTTTACCCCTTTCCTAATCATTATTTTTCTTGTGTTATTTTAGTGTTTTAAAATTCTATTAACAAAAATGCACAAAAAAAAAGATATAAGTATTAAAATTTTGATTTTTACCTAGTTACTTTTGCTTGAATGTTTTCAAAATTCACGTTAATTATATTTAACTGGCCAAAATGTTATTTTATTAATAAATTATTTGGGTAAAAATAATAATTTAGTAAAACTATCAGTTAGTGACCAAAATTTATAATAATCTCAAAAACACAATATTGATTTAGTGTATTTTATTTATTGCCAACTATTTACATATATTTTTATTGAAATTTAAAAGTAAATTTACTTTAAGTTACATTTTGATGGTCATCAATTGCTTGTATATTTGTTGAACAGCTTGGGCACCGCTAATCTGAAACAAAAAAAAAGAAATGGTGCTAAATTTTAGAGTTTAAACCTTACAGAAATTTAACTTTCTAAATTTATATTACATTTAAGTTTTATGAAAGAAATAACCATTTCACCAATTTTTTTGACTACCTGATGTATTAAATTTTTTTAATGATGCAGGGACCAATTTATTATAACCTTCTACTTTTTAACATTTTTTTATACATATTAAAAGTGCTACTATTGAAATTAAAAAAAGTAAAAATGTGTACTTTGATTTCAAAATAAAACTTTCGCCATGCTGGTTTAAAGAAATTATGTAACCAGTAGTCAAATAAATTGTCAATATAGAATATTGATATGCCAGTCAGTCTTTCCACGTATTTTTAAAAATTTTATCTTGTGTGGTGTAGTTAAACACGGGTCAAACCAAAGTTACTGTGGTCATTTTTTAGTGATCACTTGGTCACTAAGTAATTAACGTAAAAATCGGACTATTGAATAACATTTTTTATTTGTATCTTCTACACTACACTACTACGCAAATAGGTAGAAAGTGGGTAAAACTCACTTTTATTAAAAGCATCAAAAAATGACGACATGCAAAAATTTATGATGATGCTTTAAACTTTAACTATATATTAAAAATGCGTTGACAATTTTTTGTTGCACCTTGTATATTTTTTTTCAAAATTAAAAGTTCTGTTATGTATATGGTTGGCTCCGAGATATATGGACTTCGCAAAATAATCTTCATGATCACTATCGGTTAGCTTCTATAATACCTATTATGAAGAAAATAATCCCGGCAGCAAAAGAGGTTCTGCAGTAAAATAGTGACTACAGGTAGGCAGAGGCGCTTTTTAAATATCTATTATTGTTGTATTAATAAATAAAACTTGCATGTTAAGCATAATGCTTAACGAAAAGTCCAATCCTGGTCATGAATATTTTGTTTGCACCGGCGATCCCAATGTTGCTTTTCAGTTGATTGCGGTTGGGAAATATGAAGTTTCAGTTGGGAAATTTAAGTACATTTTACAAAACATTTTGTATTTCTAATTACTTCAAACAATAATTAAAAAAAATAAGTTGTAGGTAACTTGGGAATAGCTTTTAATATTAGTTGGGAAAATGGCTTTTATCCCTCCCCCCCTCTCAATCAAATGCCTTCGGTTCGCCGGTATTGGTTTGTCCTCCCCGACTACTGAGGATTAAGTGATTTGTGATTTTCATATATCTCGTTGCCAACTATAATTATTTTTTTTACTCACCCTGTATATTTTATAAAAAAGGCAAAGCCTCATTCTTTTTTAAATTATGTGATTTTCTCAAGATTTCTTTAAACAAATTATTTAAAATTATTATCTAGTTGTTTTTTTTTTAAATCGATTTTTTTTATTACAAAACTTTATATTGCAGCCGGCAATTTTTTTAAAAAGCGAGCTTTATTTTTTTTGGGATACAAAACTAGCACCAAATTGCTCCAATTACACATTGCTTACAGTTTGGAGTAAAAAAATCAAGAGATGGGCTGCTATAGTATCATTTTTCTCTTAACACTGCAGCAACTATTCCAATTTTTCAAATTTATCCAGTATCTGCAAGAAAAAAATCGGATAAAATCAACGGTAGATAATAAATTTCAAACGAGCATTCAAACGTCTTGGGTACAGATGTAAAACAATTAAAACTAAAAATTTCATAAAAAAGGGAGCAGACAAAAAATATGGTGATCAAGTTTTTTAACTGAAAAAATTAGTTTGGGAGCTTCAGATATTTTTTAGAGAATTCATTGACTTTTCCCTGAAATTCCCTAACAAGGTGTTTATGCACTTTAGAGACTAAAAGTAGCTTTTTATTTCCTGTTCTTAAGGAGTAAACTGGGGTATTTAATCCCCGGGATAAAATTTTTACTGTATTTTCTGGAGATTAGCTTTTTACTTTATTTCACAAGCATTAAACTTTACTACTATAAATCATTAAATTATTATTATAGATTAAGTTTTTGCTTTGCTTCTCGGGGATTAAATTTCTGCTTTATTTCCCAGGGATTAAATTTTTAGTTTATTTCTCCGGGATTATATTTTACCACTAGAAATCTTTTTCTAAAGCATAAAATAGTGTGTACACCCCAGGACTCAGGAAGTGGGTTTTAATCCCTCGACAAATTAAATTACACATTTTTTAATTGGGGCACAGTTTTGCTTAGCTAAAAACTAAAATTTCATACAAAATATTGATACTACACCGCAATCCGAAATGACATATGCCTACTATTCTTCCTCCTTATAATTGCCTTTAAATATAGTAGGTAATTATTGTCGAAGTAGTCCAGTTCACTAGTTTTCCTAAAAATGTATAAAAAAAACTTAAATATTGTTCTTTACACAGGGGCGGTCGCAGATTTTTTTACAGACAGGGATGGAAGGGGGCTGTTTAGTAGGTTTTTGGGTTTAGTAAGTTTTTATAAACGAATCTTAATTCTAGATTTTTTGCCGAAATATGCGTCGGATCTCCTTTGAGTTTTTTTTTAATATTTAAAAAAAAGCGGGTCGGGTAAGCTTTTAAATTTTAAATGATCAAGCCATGATGGTAATTTAAGGCTTAAAATATTTTAGCATAATTTAAGGGGTAACGTTTTTGATTAAGCAATTTTTACTATGTTTTTCACATTTTTATTGGTCACATATTGGTCACATTTTAAAGCTTTCTTTCCAAACTTCAATTTCTAGAATAAAACAAATTTTTCAAGTTTCGGCTGTTTTTTAGGCGTTCAAAAAAAAAGAGAGAGATGGCAGAATTTTAGAGGTAGACGGAGGGATAATTTAGTGACTTGCAAAAAAAATTAAGGTTGTTGAAGAGAGACAGCATACTATTAAAAATTATTTTAGAGAAAGATGGACATAATTTAAGGCAATTGTTTACTAAAAGTTTCTGTTATGTCATCTGTCTGTCATCTTGAGTGTTGTCGTGCATATGATTTTTATTTTGTCATTTTTATCAAAAAAACAGAAAAAATTGTAATTCAAAGCGTAAAGTGTGTAAAACATAAGGGTCATCATGTCTTTACCATAAAGCCATGATAAACCTTAAAATAATTTTCTTAAATTAAAATTACAATTTTTGCTGTTTTTTGGATAAAAATGGCAAAATAAAAATCATATGCACGACACCACTCAAGATGACACACAGATGACATAACATAAATTTTTAGTGAACAATTGCCTTAAATTATTTTCATCTTTCTCTTCAACAACCTGAATTATTTTTGCACGTCACTAAAATATCTCTTTATCTACCTCTAAAATTCTGCCCTCTCTCTCTAAATATTTTTCATTTTAACAGAGAAAAAATGTTTTTTGGCAGTGTTCTCTGGACGATAAAAAAATAGTAAAAATTTGAAAAATGTGAGTGTTTCATTCTAGAAATCGAAAGTACGGAAAGAAAGCTTTAAAGTGTAAGCGAAATCATGACATAAAAATGTTAAAAACATAGCAAAAATTGCATAATCAAAACCGTTACCCCTTAAATTATGCTAAAATATTTTAAGTCTTAAATTTTACCATCATGGCTTGACCATTACCCGAGCCATTACCATAAGAAAATTATGGCTTTACCATAAAAAACTATGACTGTGAGGGCACGATAAAAAATCAGAAAAAATAAACGTGCTTTAATTTTTAAAATTGGGTAATATAAAACAGGTCATTTGACTTAATAAATAGGTACCAAACCCAGGACGCCCCACTTTTATTTTTACTCATGCAAAAATTAAAATTTTAATAAAAATGCACAAAGTAAAATAAATGGCTTACTTTCGTAATGAAAAACGCTAAGAAGCGCTTTCCAAAACAAATTGCAGAACACCCTTGCTTGCGGTTCTCCATTCGCTTTGAGAAGCGCTTACCTTTTTCACAAAACCTCTACCAACCACTTGCTGTTTTGTCTATAGTTTTTGAAAACGCTTAGCGTTTTTATAACTACGAGAATACGGACCCAGGTACAACTGTAAAAGGATTTTATTTAAGACTAATTTAACCTGCGACTTACTGTAAATATGGCTGGCATTCCCAAAATATTTCTTTGTGATTTTTGTTGGTCCATCTGTTTTCTTCAAATCCACACCTAGTCTGGTCTCTTTCTCAAAACATTTTCTTTAAAAATGGACAAAAAATATTCCGATGATATCAAAACAAACTTTTTTATAAAAATATAACCTATATAAATAATAATAAATTACCGAGAACATGTTGCAAGAGACTACGTTACCTCAAGTCAGCAAAACGAAATTGCGGAAAAATGTGAATAATTATTTTTAGGGATAAAATTAAGAATAACGGGAATATAGGAAAAATAAGTTATATATTAGAATCATAACCCCGGATCAATAAGGGAAAAGGAAACCTTTATCATATATTAAGCTAGGTAGAGGAACAAATATGAATACAGGTATTTTTTGTTGCATGTTCTACTCTGGAGAATAACACAACAAGCCAGCGACCCAGCGACTTGACAGAGGATTCCCGACGCTGACGCACCTTCACAGAGAATGGGTACCGACCACCATCTGCCAAGCAGAACTGAGAAGAGGTCGATTCCGCCCCAGAAGTGTAAATTCTTTCAAGATGCCCACAATTCCAAGGTTCCCAAAAGACGTTATAGGACTGGAAACCGATGGCAGCAGCGGTGCGGAATGAGAAAATAGGCTCACGCAATTTTCAGGTCGTAACATCCAAGGTAAAACATTACGAATGCGTGAAGGAAAATAAGTTATTCGGTGCACTGAACTATTCAAGAGACTCTAGAGGAACCAAAAATGCACAGAATAGAGCGGATAACGTGTTGAAGCGAAGGACATAAAAGTAAAGGTCCTCGGGAAGATAAGTCCTGAAACAATTGCTTGAAGAGATCGCCGACGCATCTTGGTATCTAGGAAATCAGAGCCAAGGTAGCGAGCGCACAGATTTTCGGCTGCTCAAGCCAAACGGTACAAAATCAAAACAAGAAGGGATTCGGGGTACTACGAGTCAGGGGGCGACGATAGAGACTTTCACGCGACGGGGGTGCGTTCGGGGAAGAAAAAAATGGGTGACATCGTTGGGAGAAGTTACAAAAGAGGGTGAGTAAAATTGTAAAAAACATGCAACAATAGCAGCGTAAGCGGTAAAAGATATACGGTCTAAAAATCGCTTGGGCCACTCTAATTGCATTTCCATTACTACGGATGGTATTTCAAGCGAAAACTGCTGACACAAGTCACGACATGAGTTTTGCATTCGACGGAAAAACTAAACAATTTGATTTAAAATGATGCTTGCGGGGCAAAATAAATTATTTTATTCATGGGAGACCGGTTACGGCTGCAATAATATAGTTAATATACAGTGCGGACGTAAAAAGTCCCCCCCCTGCTAACTCTTAAACGGTTTGAGGTATCGACTTTACGTAAAAACCATGTTTAATGATAATACTTTTTCTACTTTCTGGCGTATTTTTTATACGCGTCATGTTGACGTAAGTCTATAAGGTCACTAACTAGTTTAAAATTTTAAATAGAAAGGGGGGTCGAGTGATAACATGTTTAAAAGGTATTTCAAATCCCTATTTAAAATTTTAATTTTTAAAAAAATCGGTTTACGACTTATAGAGTTTTAAGTTTTTTCGACTATAGTTTACGCACCTCACCTTACTTTTGAACGAATTGAGATATCGACTTTAAATAAAAAACATGCGTAATGATAACAATTTTACCACTTTTTGACGTATTTTTTATAAGCGTCATATTGACATAAGTCTGTAAGGTAACTAACTACTTTAAAATTTTAAATAGAAAGCAAGGTCGAGTGATACCTTGTTTAAAATGTATTTTAATTCCCTAATTAAATTTTTTTTTTTTTTAGAAATCGGTTTACGAATTAAAGAGTTATAAGTTTTTTTGGCTATAGTTTACGTATTACGTATAGTACTACTCAACATTAATAAAAACTTTAAGTTGCTAGTGACCTTATGGTCTTACCTTAAAAAATTTATTTAAAGTCAACTGAATTCGTTCAAAAGTAAGAGTAGAGGTGCGCAAACTATAGTTACAAATGCTCATAACTATGTAAGTAATACACCAATTTTTTAAAAAAATAAAATTTTAAATAGGAAATTAAAATACCTTTTAAACAAGGTATCACTTGACCCTTCTTTCTATTTAAAATTTTAAATAATACCTTATAGTCTTCGATCATTAAGAGAATAATCTAAAATACCTCAAAAAGTGGTGAAATTGTTATCATTAGGCATGTTTTCTGTTTAAAGTCGATATCGCAATTCGTACAAAAGTAAGGAGAGGTGCGTAAACTATAGTCGAAAAAACTCATAACTCTGTAAGTCGTAAACCAATTTTTTTAAAAAATTAAATTTTGAATAGGGAATTAAAATACCTTTGAAACAAGGTATCACACAGCCCTTTCTATTTAAAATTTTAAAGTAGTTAGTGACCTTATAGACTTACGTCAATATGGCGCTTATAAAAAGTGTATCAAAAAGTAGTAAATGGTTTTCATTTGAAGTTGATACTTCAATCCGAAGAGTTAGCATGGGGGGGGGCTTTTTACGACCGCACTGTATATACAGTAGCACTCATCAGTTATCATACAACCATTTCATCGTGTATAGTTATAGGCACAATTAACTCTAGGCGGAGCGGCTGCAAAAAACTGGGGGCAGTTCTTATAGAGGCAGGGGGGAATGTAACGATTGGCCGTAATAGGGAATAAAGTGCGTAATAATCCTCAAATATATTTTAAAAAATAAAACGTTCTTAAAATAAAACTATCAAGGTCTTAATCAGATATTAATAAACCAAAAACACAGTTGGCAGGCCAAGAAAAGTAGTAAGAAAGTTCGCCAAATCAAGGAGTACTAGAACCAGAAGGGGTACCTACCTTGAGACGAAAAAAAATAGGTGAGTTATCATGAGCAGACCGATCAAAGAATAGGGTCCATTGGGCACCGTAGAATTGTAAATAACGTAAGTTCAAATTGTGTACTGTCAAATCATCATTTCTCTTTACGCTAAGCAATACAATCAATTGTTGGTCGCGTGAGTTGAAACCCCCGTCGTGTTCATTTTCTCTAGCTGAAGGGCCTCGACCCCTAGGCAATTGTCCGGTTTGAGTCAACTGTTTTAGCCCAACTCGGCCGTTAAAAGTGAAAGCTTATAACGAATTTAAACAGGATATAATTAAGGGCAGCAAAAGACATCTCGTAGCTGCATTTTACTGTGACAATATGATGAGGTGTACCACGTCTAGATATAAACCTTCGAAAACAAGCTAAAAACGACTCAGTCGTTAAATCTATCATTAACTCGAAATGTATAGCTTTTGTACAGATACATAGGAAAACACAAATATAAGTCTTTATTTCTTTGGAGCCTCTACCTTTTTTATCTGTAATCAAGAAAGGACCGCAAAAGTCAATTCCAGTGTATTCAAAAGGAAAAGATGGAGAAATTCGTTCTTTGGCAAATTTTCCCTCGCAGCCTTTTGAAATTCTGGCATATTTAACACAATTTTTAACAGTCTTATTTTCTAAATTAGTGCCTCGAATTGACGAATATTTTTGCCGTATAGAAGACAGAAGGAGTTGTGCCATCAATAATTAAAGGGTGTTTAGCATGACGACTACCACCAACCGTTTCTGTCTAAAAATGGTTAGTTTATAATTTTTATCTAATTTTTCATTACTTTAAAAAAAAATCGATTTCACTAGACATGCACTCAAACTGAACATATTTGACCATAATTAACCGAGATTTCTCTAATTCCACAAAACCTAAAAACTTTTCCTGCTTTCTCTGCTCAGCATTCGCTCTGCAATTATAAACAAATCTCATACAGCAAGTAAAAATTATTTGAAGTTTTAAAATACAGGAATATCTGGATAATAAACACACGCTCCGCGAATTTCCAACTTTCTTTATAATTCAGGAATTTTGTTCTTTGGAAACGTATGCCATAATTGATGGGGAAAATAAAAAAAATCGTGTATCACATAATACTAATTTTTCGGGAAACACTCCGCGTGATGCAATATCCGCTATATTATGTTTAGTGTTGACATAATGCCAATCATTTGATCCAGATATATTTTGAATTTTTGTGATTTGATTAGCAACAAAAGTTTGTAATAAATTGGGATCTGTATTAATCCAACAAAGAGTCACTTGTGAATCTGACCAAAAATATCGATTATTTTATTGGTTAACTGTACTCCTAACAGAGCTGTACAAAATTCTAATCGAGGGATCGAAATCGCTTTAATAGGAGCTAGTTTACTTTTAGCACTTAATATGTTACTTTTATGTCATTACCATTTTTATTCTGACTCCTTAAATATACCACACAAACATGGTCAAATTCTAATGCATCACAAAAACAATGAACATCCAACTTGTCATAATTACTTTCAACGACTCGGTATTTCCAATTTATTCAAAAACTATTTATTCAAAACTTTTAAATTTGATCTAAAACTCATTTCTCTGCAAATTCAGATGGTACTAATTCATCCCAATATATTTTAACAGACCATAGTCTTTGTTTACAATTGTACAAGGATATAATAGACCAAGAGGATCATACATTTTTGCAATGTCAGATAAAATTTGACGTTTTGATATTGAAGATACAAGGTCTTTTACTAATTTAGAATTTAAAAATGTCAAGCTTACTTATCCATTGGATTCTTAGTATTTTGGAGGATTCGCTTTCACCCTAACTCAATATACTATGTGGTTCTTCTAAATCTGTAATATTTTTGAATACTGATAAATCATTTGATACCCATTTACGTAACACGAAACCTGCAGACTTAAAAATTGCATTTATTCTAATACAATGCTCTTGAATTTCATATAAATTGTCACTACCTGTCATCAAATCATAGACGTACATATCATTTAGAATAGAATCAGACGCCGCAGGAAATGTTTCTAAATTATCATATGGTCATGACGTTCCTTAGACCTACACAACTACGCAACTAGTATGAATAATACGCGCATTTAAATAAATGTTTGTATAATAATAAAAATAGATAATAAATAAAATAGTACTTACATTAAAAATACACACACTTTGATAACTATCATCTTGAGCGGCTTATGTCGTTTGGTTTACTAACTTTAGTCTCAAATATCGGATCACAACTAACTGATTCTTAACCTCTATGAAACGTTTTTATAAACCTATTCTAACATTCATAGTTCATTCAACGGGGACCTTTCATTGAACTAGGATGTTAAGATAGTTAGTTATTGTAAAATACGGAAAGTTTATACTTAATAATAAATTAAAAATTAAAACACTAGTTTATTGAATCGCGAGTTTAACCTTAAACGTTGCACAGAGGTAACTGTCTTGACAGTATGTGATTTTAACACATAAACATGTCGCAGATTGAATGATGTTATTAAGTATTACTTTTTGTAATTATTGGAAATTAACTTTTTGATTAGCAATATATAGAGAAGCCCATATGGAGTGGTCCAAATTCGAGAAGCCTCTATAGCTTTGGGCTTTTGCAGCATAGTTAGCCCAAAACTATAATACATGTTACGGGCTCGATTTTCAAGAGAAGTCGAAAACTAAAAACCGCATTGCGATATGTCAAAGCGTTTTTGAGCTACAGGTTGATTCACAAAAATGTGCGATTTTGAAGGCCTTCTTCAACTTTTGTATTTGTAAAGATAGAGATTTTCATTAAAAATATTTTTTGAAGATTTTTTAAAGATACCGATTTTATCCTAAAGTCTTTAAAGTTATATTTCTTTAAATAAGACAATTTTTCTAAAAAATCAGTTTTCTAATAAAATTTTCTGTCGATCGATGTGCCATACATCTATTTTTATTAAACAGTGTAAAGGATATTTGCATATTTTGATATTTACCATAGTAAACGCTGTGTGCGCCCTAAATGTGTAAATAAAATTTTATTGTTTTCTTTTCATACAAAATCAAGTTGGCTACGACACGTGGGGACACTGCAACCTCAAACTTTAACTTTTAGTTTACTATAATTACCAACCCTAAAATAATAAATAAAAATAAAATTATTAAAAGTTTTTATTTAAAATTTTTATTAATTAAACGATGTAACCCCTAAAATCTACATCTAACAATTTTCTTTAATTCTAAAACAAATGCTCAAATTGACGATATCGCACGAGCTGCCTGAATGCAGTACGAAGTTCCTCTTCCAATTCCCTTCTAGTAGTTGGGCGATTTCGAAATACAAGGTCTTTGACTCTCCCCCACAAAAAGAAGTCGCAAGTCTGGAGAGCTGGGGGGCCAATATATAGGACCTTTATTTCCGATCCAGTTTTCGGAAAACACAATATTTAGCAAATTAGTAATGTCTCGTGCATTGTGAGGAGATGCACCGTCATGTTGAAAGTATAGCTCATTATTTTTCTGAAGTGGCAAATTTTCGATAAACGGAATCACCTGCTCTTCTAAAATTTGTTGGTATCTTTCAGCATTTAAATTTTCATCAAAATTATATGACCCAATAATTTGTCCTCTGTAGATACCTACACATACCTTAAAACTGAACCTTCTCTGATTCGCTTGTTCCATCATAATATCGGGATTTTGCTGTTTCCAGTAATAGCAGTTATATCTGGTGAATATTTCATCACTAGAAATCGTTACCTCATCTGTCCAAATAACTTTTCCGGCAAAATCGGGGTATTCTTGGCTTTTATTTAGGTACCACCTGCAAAATGCACGTCTTGGAGCAAAATCTCGTTGCCATAATTGGTGCACCCGTCGGGGTCAATAGACCCTAAACTTATGTTTTTTGAGCACCCGAACGGCATTGTTGCGTGGAATTCCAGTGTTTCTCTCCATAGCCCTGGTGGAAGTATTCGGGTTAATTTCTATTTCTCCTAGAACCGTTAGTTCTTCCAACTCTCTATCTCTGGCTAGGCTTCTATATGTCCTAGGCTGCGGTTTTGTAAAGGATCCGTATTCTTGTAGATGACGTTTTAACTTCAAAAATTTTTTGAGCTAGGTTGCCTTCTGTCATGTCGGACTTTTCAAACATTTTTATATCTTGACGAAGGTGTCACTTTTGACACTTGGGCTCGTTTATCATGGCAATTGTTTTTATTTGATCATAGCTACTTAGATAGATACCCTAAAACTGCATAGGTCAGAGTTAAACACAGCCTACTATGGTAATTATTAAAAATTGCAGATATCTGTTTAACTACTTAATAAAAATAGGTGTATGACACATCGTTTAACAGGAAATTTTATTACAAAATGAATTTTTTTTTTTAAAAATTGGGGTATTCCATTTAAAAAAATGTAACATTGTGTTATATCTCGTGAACTAAAGGCTTTAAGACAAAATCGGTGAAACAAATAGATTTTTCCTTAAAAAATCTTCAAAGATTATTTTTAATGAAAATCTCTATTTTTACAAATAAAAAAGTTGTAGAAGGTTTTTAGAAACGCACATTTTTGAGAATCACCCTGTAGCTCAGAAACGCTTTGACATATCGCAATGCGGTTTTTAGTTTTCGACTTCTCTTGAAAATGCAAAAGCCCAAAGCTATAGAGGCCCCTCGAATTTGAACCACCCCAATTGATGTAACAATGTCATTTTCTGGGTTTTCCCTTCAAAGATTTTGTTAGAAACATCTATCATCAGAATGGACTAATATCTGACGATACCTTTTGGTAATAAAACAAAGTGAATCCCTCTCTATTCGACAGATGGCGCACACAGGTACTACGTCTCCGCGGATTACAAACTTTTTGTTTTAAATTCGAGAGGTGTGCATGGTGCCCGTGTAGCTTCAACTGCCAGGTACAATTCTATGAAACCCTGATGATTCCTAATAAGGATGAAACAGTTGTGTAGGTGTTTGGATTCTCCATTAGACATTGGAGGCCTGGTCGTAATGAAGTAGGAAACAAAAACGCTTTTTCCGATATGCCACGAGTGTTACTTTAATTCATTTTGGTATTATTAGAGGAAATACATACTTTTATTTTCTAAATATTATCAAAATAGAAAATATGTCATTTTGATATTTGGGACCGATGTATTGCTAATCATTTATACACCATCCTGTCGAAGATGTTGTAGAACTGTCAAAAAAAACTCTGTTAAACTTGATTCTATTAGGACCCCATGATGAGGCAAAAAATATAAAATATCAAGTATGCTTTCATTTTTTATTTTTAACTTTTTTAAAGATAATTTTTGTTGTAAACAACCAAAACGCTTCAAGGCAACTTGGTAAGATTCTTCCAGCAAATATTTAGAGTACATCAAAGGAATACGACCTACAAATCTAACTCTATCATCTCTAAAAGTAGTCAAATATCCTCTCACACTCCAAATCATCAGGTGACATTTTACATTCACTAGGCACATTCTCAATTTCCCAAAACTTTTTCAACTGATCATCTTCTGCCAATTCGCTTTTAACCAATTGACAGTGTATTTGGAGAAAAAATAGGACAAACCCCTGTAGAAGGCACCCAAATTTTGTATTTTGTAGCAATGGTAAATTTTTGCCTAGTTTCATCTCACCAACAATCAATAGTTCCCAGAACAATTCACAACCAATAAGCATATCAATATTTTGAGGATCAGAAAATCTAGGATCTCACGCTGCAACATTTGGTGATATTTTTTGAATTTTTGTTTATTCCGATAATTATCATTTTTGTATCAAATAGTTGCAAGTTTAATTTATCGCTAAATTCGTTGGACAGAAAATTGGATTGGTTTTATCCGTAAGGCTCTACAAGAATAAAAATTGTTTTTTTGTCCCTTTACTTTAATCATGACAGTTGAAAGCAAAGTGTGTTCATCCAAATTTGGATTCACATGAAAATTATAAGTAAAAGTAGTAGCTTCTTCGTTTTCAACATTTGATTTATTTTCTTGTGTTAATGGTGCTGTAATTATTTGTACAGTAGATTTTTGAGGAAAATTCTTAAATAATAAATTATTATGCTGACCATTGCATCTGAATGTGATTGACGCTGTCAATCCTTTCAGATGTAGAAAGCTTTTTAAATTTTTCGCAATCATAAATAGCATGTAAATCCCGGCAAATATTGCATTTTAACGTAATATTTACTGTAAAACTGTTATTTTTTTGACTTTTAGTATTAGATTTTTCAAAATTTATGCAACCAAATTTTAAGTGTCTCCAAAAGATCAGTTCTGGAACGTAAAAATGTTATCATTTCATTCCATTTGGGTTATTCGTTTTTTGATTAATAACTTCACTATCACAGCAGATTTATCTAACTTGAAAGAAACAATAAAAATAATTAATTTGACCCAGTGACCTACGAGTTTTTTCGAACTTTCTAAAGCCCCCATATCTTTAAAAAAATATCAATTTAAATGAGACTCAAATTCTTTTTGAAAATTAAAAATGCACTGTATATGATTATTTACGAGTAATCTTGAATTATCGTATCTTTTACAAAGAAGTTTCCACGCCTCTGAATAATTTTCATCTAAAAAATCTAACGACTGAATCACTTTGGCTGCATTACCTTCAAATAAGCCCTGAAGATGATGAAATTTTGAAATATTATTTATTGCAGCGTTTTGATGCACCAATGAACTAAATAAATTTTTAAATTCGAGCCAACTGTAATAATTACCCTCAAATTTTGTCAACTTTATGGCAAGGAACTAAACATCTTTGGAATTAATATTATTTTTTACTTCTTTGCAAGTACATTTTTTGTTTTTTTTATTCAAAAACGTTTTTAAAATTGATATGCCAAAATATGCTCGTCCACTAACCGCTCATCACGTATGCTCTCAATCCTGGTCTGAAGCTTACCAAAATCCTCATACAGCTTCTGGTAATTTGTGTACCTCAGCTGTCAATAGGTTATGTCTGACACTTGTTCTTCATACTCTAAATTTAAAAAAAACATTTTAAGGTCAGCCAACTTATTAAAGAACACTTTTCTAGTTCTTACATAAGCTTTGCAGCCATAATTATAATAAATAAATACGGTAAATTACAAATACCAAAAATTAGGGTGTTAAAAAAAACTTTTCCGGTAAAATAATTATCAAAATTCAAAATTACTTTGTTGTTGTTACTATATTGAAGACACTTTATGGTAAAATGGATACCAAATTGAAAAATTGGTTTACCTAAATAGAAGACAATTTATGGTAAAATAGATACCAAATTGAAAAATTGGTTTGCCCAAATAGAAGACAATTTGTGGGAAAATAGATACCAAAATTAAGTAAATATACCCACTTTGTTCGATAGATTTATGGTAAAATAGATACCAAAATTAACTAAATATACCCAGTTGGTTGGATAATTTAGTATGTTTTAAATTAAACTTGTCTTGAGGTAGAAAAAAGAAATGAAAATAGACTTATCCGCAGGGCCCTTCTTGTAGACACCAAATCCAACTCTTGCTCCTTATTTCTTCATTTTAGTTGAACCATCCTTCGAATGACCAACTTCTATTATGTTTAATTATCCATAGGCTGGGTTTTATTGGCAAAAATTAATAAATTGATTTTTGTGTTTTTTTAGAACTTTTTACGTCAATCTTACAATGGATAACTTGATCTTAGCTTTCCAAGTCCCCGAAGTAGCTCCTGGATAAGTGCTCTTGCAGTTCTGAGACTTGGTTTTCCTGTGTGTGTGTGTATGGAACACACCTGAGTTTTCGGCGAAATACAGATGCTTACAGCACACAATTATTTTATTTTGAAAATAAAAAGTTCCTAAAATGTCTTGTTTTTATTTTAAAAAATACAAGTTGTGTTTATTTTGTAGTAGAAATATTCCTAAGAAGGTGTATGATAGATTCAAAAAGGAAAAACTGATGGTTATATGATGAAGAAAGAGTGAATGATTTGATTTTTAAATTAAAAATCTTGGTTATTTATTTTATAAAGTCATATCAAAAAATCAATTACCTTCACCGATAGTTTTGAGATCATTTCTACTGCAAAATAAATCTTGCTTTTATTTCTGCTGGAGACCACCTTTAAGCAGGTAGTTATTTACATGCATTTTGGAGTGACCTCTAGCCTTCTTACAACAAAAAAATTAAAATGTAAAAATAAAGTAGCTAATTCCTGACTTATCTCTAATAAAAACCAAAATATCTATATAAAATATTAATTTTTTTTTTTTGTAGAAAGATAAAATAAAACTATTAAATTGTTAGATTATTGCCCATTTTTTTATTTCATTCTTCTTTTGACAGCCATCAATTTTATAACTCAGTACGTTGATAACTTCTACAATTCAATTTCAATCAATTTTAGTTTAAAGATATTTGCACCTAATAATTTTAGAAATAAATGATTTTTTTAAGAACTTATTTATTTTAAAACATACCAACTTACCTATTATTCCAATGCCACCTTTGAATTTTCATCATATGTCAAATAAAAAAAGTGCGCATGACCTAACAATTATTTCAGTATTTCATTGATGATGAAACTGTATAAAAGTTGGGGCTAGGTACATTTATAAAAAGATCAGTTTGGACAAAAACCTTAAACCCTAAAAAAGCTTTATATCTAAAAGAAATTTGAAAATTACCAATTATAGCTAGATAATCAAACAACGGTAAGTAGGTACCTAATTAAATAGCAAATAAAAATGACAGCTTTCTTTTACTAAAAGGTTCTCACTAAAGAAAAGTAGAAAAAAAAGGCATTACTTTTCTTAAAAGATCCATTTTTTCTTATTTCTAAAACCTGCTTGACATGGAGCAATGAAATGACAATTGGATGCAAGTCTTGCTTTAGTAGTACCAGTAAAGTGGAATGGAAAGAGAAGACTTGCATACAGTTTAATTTTTTTAGTTAGTTTAAAGTTCTAGTTGGCACCCTGAGTACCCCGGGGTAGAGGTTTTAGGCGCCTGGGGTGTCCAACTCGAACTAACTAAAGCCCGCTTGACATGGAGCACTAAAATGACAGTTGCATGCAAGTTGTATATTCTTGTCTTACTTTAGTAGTACCAGGGAAATAGAAGACTTGCATGTAATTCTTATTTTATTGCTCCATGTCACTCAGGCTTCAAGCCTGTTTGACATGGTGCAATAAATTGTGAATTATATGCAATTCTTCTCTTCTCATCTCGCTTTACCGGTAACTAAAGCAAGATGAGAAAAGACAACTTGCATGCAATTCTTGTTTCATTGCTACATGTCAAGCGGTTAGTAAGGGTGGTATTATAAATGAGATTGGCAGAGTTGCAGTTTTAAAATCAATATCCGCCCAACCACTGCAAAACAGACGACTTTCACTTTTTTCATATTTCCAAGTTCTTTGGGTGCCAAAAAGTAGGATCTCGGCCAATTTTTTTTTGAAGATACTTCAAAATTAACCTCACTTTCTATTTCCAAATTTGGTTTATTTTGTTTAAAGATAGCGGCAAAAAGTGAAACAGTGTATCCGGCATTAGGGACCTATGAATCCAACTTAAGTCTTTGCATTATCGACGAAGCATAAATGTATTAAAACCATTACAATAAAAATATTTTTCTTTCGCTTCAGTCACTTTTATATTTTTCGTGGTAGTTAGCAGCTCATAGAAACATATTTTAATAACTAAGTAGATTAGCTGTAAAATAAATCAATTAAAAGTACTTTTTTTAAAATTATTTTGTTACTACAGTTAATATTTATTTACATTTTTAGTGCAAACGTCAACAAACCAGCTGATTCTGACGGTTCTTTAGAAGGCGATGTTGCCAAACATCGCATGTGCTTTTTCAAGTTTTATTCGCTACTTCGCTAATGGCCATTTTCTCATGTTCTACCAGAGAACCGGGCACCGTCCAGTTCGTTGAGCCGACATGACTCTTTTGTGAACGCATCAGTTGGATTTAGGTCTGTTTTTAGCCGAATTTGTTTACATGGCCTCCTTTGGTAAAATATTTTTATTTGTGGTTTGCGATTGCGTTTGTAAAGTTTTTTCATAGTTTTGATAGATAAAAACCCCTTTTAAATAAATACAAAGTTAATCTAATCCTTATTTTATTATTTTTTATCGAATGGTTTTGTGACAGGGAGTATTAATCGCGAAAATCAATAAGCAACAGAGTGTTTACATTTAGATCCTTTCCTGGGGTTGAAAAAAACTTCTTTTAAATTGAAATTTTCTTCTTAAATCCAACAAGAGGTTGTGTTAAGATGATTCTTCACTAAAAAAAATTATTAAAATTATTCTTATAAATCAAACTATGTCCAAAACTTAAGGAAGTTGGTGTAAAATGCTTAAAACCATCAATTTCACTTCCCACAACCAATCAATCCCACTGTAAATATTTAAAGTTTGCACAATTTTTTTTGTGTAGCATGATGCATTCATACACTGCCGGAACCGTTAAAATTCTATAAGAGCGAAAAGTGGTTCTACATCTCTCTTTAGTTCTTAGAGAGGAAATGATCATTACGAGTCTTTTTTGATGGACAAATACAGTTTCAATGTTATTGTTATTGCTGCACCCTAATAGATTATTTTTAAAGATTTTTTGTTACCTAGAAGAAATGGTTTTTTATAGCATGGCTTGCCTGCTTAATGTTACACAAAGGTTTTTTGTATGTCGTTGATAGTTTACATCAATATCAATTGTAAGCTCTAAAAGCCTAGCATGAAAAAATGTTGCTTATGCTGCAACAGGAAGTTCCATAGAGGCATCATTAGCATATTCTGAGAGTGAGTTTGTACATATAATTGTTTCACAAAAATAATTTAGATAACTAATAAACAGCAATGGCCTTAAAACACTTACTTGCGGTACTTCAGTAAGTATGGTTTTTTTTTCTGCTTCATGGGTGCCGTTTAAATCTCAAATTATTAACCTCTGTTTTCGTTTAGTAACATATGATCCAAACCATTTGAGTGCGAAACCTCTGAAAGAATCTTACGGTTATTTGGTTCAAAGGCTTCCCGCCTAATAAGATTGCACAGGAAGTATGTTTAGCCTCTAAAGTACTAAGAATTTTTCTGTTAGTTTCCAACAATGCCGCTTCCGTCGATTTTTTTGGCAAGACACCATGTTAAAAGTCATTCAGTAAGCAATTTTTTTGAAAGAAGTTAAAGAGCCTAGTGTAAATGCAATTTTGAGAACGATGAGAGAAGATTTATGGGTCTGTAGCTATGGAAATTATTTTGATCATCTTCTATATATTTAGGTAATATGATAACTTCTTTAAGTCTCTCACGTAAAACTCCCACATGCTAATATTAAAATGAGCTTAATTTGCCCAATAAATTGAATACATTTTTTAGGCATGTGTCCATAATGGCCTAAATTTTTTTATCTTTAAGTTTTTGAAGTAATTGTTTCACTTTTTCATGTTGTTGTCAAGTTCTTATTTGTTTTGATAATAAGGAAGTATTTGAGTTTTTTTTAGTGCTATTTTTGTTTTACACTGTTCCATAAAGCTTCAGCAACAACTTTTCTTTTCGAAATTGAGCAGTTTCGGGGTCACCCAGTTTTAATTTTTGTTTTTCATTTACGTTCACTGGCTCTTTTGAGAGGAAAATGGATACTAAGTTTTTATAAAAGTATCTTTAAGGATTTCCCACGCAGCATAATATCTTCATTAGTTATTGAGTATAAATTATTCTAGGAGACTTCGGACAAAGAAAAATTCACAGAAAGTAGAAAGTAGTTTAGTCTGTTTTGGTTTATTGACCTCTGAAATTTCGTTGCTACATGAGTATGATCAGATTTTCCCGCATTGATAATTTCGTATGTGTAATTATAATTTTGAAGTTCAAGAATAATGTTACTAAGACATGATTCTGATGATTCAGTAAGTGGTGTAGACTTTTTAGTAGATGGACTTTAAATATTTAAAAGATAAATTAATTCATTCTTTTTCTTGCCATCTATCGTCCAAGTGGATATTGAAGTCTCCTGCAATAACTATTTTCTATATATCTATTTTATGTAAAAAACTTGTTCTAGCTTGTAAAAAAATGTATCGAAATCTCCGGTCAAACAAAACCCAAAATGACATACCACTTTTTAGATATGCCATGCTCATCTGGTTGTCTGTAGCACGACGAGACTAAGGAATAGCCATATATTTATTTAACCTAATTATAAAAACATCGGTTTATCCACACAAATATAAATTAAGTTATTGCCATTTATAAATCCGAGACCTGACAGTGCCAATCAGTAGTTTATAAAAGCACTACAGGGATACCACAAGGATCCAACTTAGGTCCTCTCGTCTTGTTAATTTCGATTAATAATATTATGGTAGAAGTTGTTAGAGAACGCAAAAGATGTCGTGTTTGCTGACGATTTTAAATAAATTTAGTTGAATATTTTGCGATTTTATAGCATAATTTTTATAATGTTGCTAATTGGTGTTTGTATTATATATATGACTATCAACTACATAATTTTCCTCTTCAAAAAGTTAAAAACAAACATTTATGTAACTTTTGATGCGACTCGAGTTACACTTCAAATTCCTTGGTCTGTTTGCATTTTGCTAGTGCATCATTAGCCCATTTGCTGAGTCGACTTTGCACCTGCCTCTATAAAGATTTTCGATTTAAAATCGGTTCTGGTTCTGATTGAACCGGAACCGGTTCTTTCGATTTAAAACAATGACGTCACAGTTGCAACCCGGTTATGAAATTTTAGAACCAGCCTGGGAGTTTGGTTCGGCTCTTTGGTTGTAAACATAACCCCTAAAATTTTTCAAAATTATAGGTAATCTTTTTTTGAGTAAAATCAAAAATATCTTCACAATATTTTAAATGATGTCATTGCTTTAAAACCGCTGTCAAAATTTTTGTCAAAATAATGTCAACTAGAACCAGGTTCAATTCTTAAATCGAAAATCCTTCTTGTTATACTTATCCGTGGTTCCGTTGCCCAGCACCCACGTATGTCCTGGCACCAATATCACTGAGACTTCTTTGCCTTGACTCAAAGCTTCCAGTGTTTCGACACACTTTTCCACCAGAGTATTGACAATTTTTGGCGCCCTATGTGCCTTTAAGGCTGCTTGGCTATCGAGCATAAATAAATATGCTCTTCCATGCCACCTTTAACCTTCTCCAAGGTTGCTGCCATTATTATGACATGGACCTCTGCCTGGAAGACCGTAGCTTGGTCATTAGGCAGGTAGCTTTTCTGAACTTCTCGGTCTTGTACATAAACAGCCGCCCCTGTTGACTCTCTGATAGTTTGGAGCAATCAGTGCACATCCTGGCATTCCTCTCGAATTGTCGGTGTAGGTTGTCACTCTATTAGAATGCGCTATCATGAATTTTACGTTACAAGTGGGTCGCCATCCCCTCCTCCTTGGTCCAAGTTGGTAGCGACAGCAGTCTCAAAATAGTCGCGAGGGCTTGAATAATGGGATATGGCCGGCCATCAGACTATGGATCCATATTGGATCCATATTGGATCCTGGGTCTTAATACTACTGTGTACATCCAGTAGAGTACTTTAGTTCTAAGACCAAAGTCAGAGGTCTCCCGTACATTTTGGGTGCTCTGAATCCCTCCATTTTCTTTTTTCCTGGCAAACAGGATCCTCTCCGTCTTACCTGGATTTACAGAGAGACCATTTTGCTGGCACCAGTGTTCTATGATTCGTACAGCTCATCACATTCTACTGCAGACCGTGTCTAGGAAGCGACCTGTCATTTCCACAACTCTGTCATCCGCATAGGCATATGCGTTGAATCCTTCCCTTGTCAGACTTTCCAGAAAAGCGGCCATAATAAAGCATCCTCCCGTAACCCCAACCTGTATCCTGGCCTGGACCATCCTAGGTTTGCCTGAATCTTCATTTCTTTTAGTGCAAATCTCTTCTTTAAAGGGGGGACGTTATAACCTGCTCCCTTGCCTTATCGAAAGCTCCTTAGACGTCAAAGAACGCCGCAAGGTTATACTTTTTTAAATGGATGACTTTCTCTGCCTTGTTCACTACTGCATATATACTAAGGACTGTAAATTAAGGAAACTTTGATTTGAAGGCTGACATATACATGGGTATCTAAACATTAATTTTAAGCCGAACGGTACCGTAATTGATAAGATATTATTTTTACCATGATTCACGGGAATGAGACGCGTAAGGCAATTTTTTTTAAACGGTCCAAACGGTGGTATATCTGCTTTAAATTTCAAAATATGTGAAGATTCCACGGGAGAAAGGCGAAATGCCACATTTTTTCTGTTTTTAGTTAAACACGGCAACAAGTCTGCTATTAGTAGTAGATTTATATTCCGAATTGAAGAAGGTAAGAAACGCGATGCTTCACAGCGCAAACGTTATCTGAAAATATCCCGTACAGTGAAAAAAGGCGTAGGTTTCGTGCAAAAAGTGGAATTTTCTCAACACGATGTCGAATGGACATTTCGACTTTCTACCGTGGACTCTCCATTTGGATGATTTTTTTTGTTTAAAATACTTAATAAAATAATTTTAAATTCCAGCGCGTTTTTTAAGTCAATGTATAGGAACGTATGGTATTTAGTTTGATCCAGACAGATTACTGCTCTCGTAAATGAAGAAAAAAGTCAGTCCTTTCATTAATTTTAAATAATTAAATGAAAACAAAGATTTCTTACACACATACTGCCTGGTTGGCTTAGGCGTTTTTGCACCTTGTCATAGGCGCTCGTTAATAAATAATTAAAAAGTTAAAAAGTTAAATTTTTTATTTATTAAAAAAAAAATAAAAATTGACCATATTCGCGTAAATAATAAATATTACAGCGCAAACTAAAGAATAGCACATGTAAAAAATACTAATAATAAAAGATCCGCAGTTTTAACCGCGCAAGCAAAGAAATGGAATTTTGGTGGCTTGGGCAGTTTTGTGATTTATGCGGTGATGTCATATTACGTGCCCGCAAAAGTCTTCCGCGGTAAATTCTTTCGCGCTATAAAAATTTATAATATTTATAAAAATTCGGAGATTTTTTGCAGAATCTGGAAAGAGGAAGAGGATTTGCCCACTCCCCTCATTCCTGCATTCCTCCAAGACCTGGCCTTACCCATAAAGTCTACATTGCATTGGTCGCTAAAGTCCCTAAATTAGGTAATGGCGCTGGAGAATAGGTAAAAATGTTGTAAGGGGAGAGTTCGCAGCTGCGTATCGTTACCGTTTGTAACAAAATGATAAAGAAAATAACAAATAAGTAGATTTTTCAAAAATTAAAAATATTTGTTTACTTATTTAAAGAGGGGGGGGGGCGAGGGACGAAACGTATAAAAAATGTTATAAAGATGGGCGGATTTGGTGTTTTACGCTTTTATAGAATTTTTTTTTAGTTGAAAGAGTATTGTTCTCGACCAAAATGAGCATAACATCAGCGAGCGAAACGTCATTTAAGTGATGTCACCAAAATTTTTAATTTTATTTTCTCGTCATATTAAAATGGTCTATGAGGATATTTTCTCTCGTATAAACCTCTGCAAAATAAGAATTAAAAAGCGATAAAAAATATGAATAAGTGACAGTGTATTTTTAATCTAAACTGTTTATAATAAATATAACCACCGCCATTTTCTTTTCTCCCATTTTTTCACCAATTTTTTGAAAAACCTGTTCTTTTTCCTTGCGATTATATGACTTCAATATAAAGTTTAAAATTCCAACAAGTTTTACTCAAGTTTAAAGAAAACCAGCAAAATTAGATTAAAAACCACGTGCGTCCCACAGTCCTAAACCCTGACCCATGTTAGCCCTAAAGGTTTTAATATAAATGTAAGATCTATTTAATAGTATAGTCATTCTTATACTTGAGTACGGAAGCATTATCTGGTCACCCCTATACAATGTATGTTCAACTTTTATAGAGAGGGTTCAGAGAAAATGTTTTCAATGTTTATTTTTTAGAGTAGATAGGGTTTATCCTGCACGAGGGTGCGACAATGAATTTCTGTTAAAGTATTTAAACACACGCAACTCAAATATTTTTTATGTAGCTTATCCGAGAACCAATCTGTACAAAAACTCCTCTACTTATGATATGTACAATTTGTTTAATTATTACCTCTCGGATATTAATATAGACATCATTAATATTAAATATTTAAAACACCTTATTGACTTAAAATTGTATGAAAAGAATTATTGTTGTCTAATTAGTTATTAGTAATATGTTACTATTAAAATTATCGACTTTCAAAACGGATAGTTTAAAGTTAGAATTAAATAATATTTTGCAGTCGGATTGAGATAAAAGAGAAACATTTAAAAACTCAAGTTCGTTTGAAAATCATGCAGTGGAGCTATATATATATTTCACTATTACTTTTAACCACAAAAACTCAAAAATGGCACACTAGAAAGCACCATAACGCCACTCTCCAGGGGTCGCACCGCGGCAACTTCGAAAATCATAGTAACTCGTTTGCGTTAAGGTGAGATGACATAGCCTAAAATAGTAAGGCTGCATTTTGGTCTTTTGGCCTTTTGGCGTTACAACCTTTTACGCTAAAAACCAGCATTTTAGCTTATTTATTCACTTCAAGTTGCGCGCTGTCAAGGCAAATTGCTACATTCATAACTATTTTTATTTTTATATCAACGCCTTTTCATTTTTAATTTTTTGTCTTAAAAAGTACCCTATACGTGGCTACAATTATGATGTGAAGCAGCAGTTATTATCAATAGTGAAACGACAAGAAGTAGAAGGTAAATAAGTAATTTCTGATAGTTTGACAATAATTCCAAAGAAAATTTAAAATTAAATAAAGAACATAACCTCATAATGCCGAAACGCCGCTTTTTGACGGAAAAATTTTAATTTAGCAGAAACCTCAAAATTTTTGAATGGTCCAATCAGAGCACTACGATTCAAATAATAAAGAATTTTCTACTACCCGCCCGCCTACTATTTTAGGCCATATAATCTCACCTCTACTTATCATGACGTGACGGTTACTTTTAGTGACCGTAGTTATGACATCATCATTCGAAAAAAATTAATACAAATTAAAAATCAATAAGTCGCACTTTACCCTCACATTTTTCAAGAAACCACAGGCTGGTAACAAAGTCTGGTTACTCGTGATATCATGGCTTGGGTTGATGATGATGATAATTCATTTGTTAGTGTGCCAGTCTGGCATTATCCACTGTGACCACTAGCGGGTCTATTGTGGCTCACTTTTGACACTGTTTGTTGCTACAGAATATTCAGACCCTTAAAGAGGCTCGCAACTTGCTTTGGTGAAGCATGTTTCAGATCCAGCCCATCGATCTGTGGTTTACCGAAAATATGTTGACGTGGACGTGCAATGGCCGGATATTCACACAGCCCATGTCTGGCCGTCTCGTCATACTCCATACAGAGCCTATATTCGGTGTCCTTAGTTAGACCCATTCGGTGTAATGGTACCTCCGTCTGCAGTGTCCATTGTATAGATCAAAGTTGTAGTTACTTCGAGAAAAAAAAAACCTTTTTTTTAAATCGAAGAATAGAGTCCTATGAACAAGTGTACAAAATTTAGCACGATTTGCAAGGTAGGTCTTATAAATTCAAGGCAAGAGTCGTGTTTTTTTTAATTTATTTTTCTTTTTCAAGTGCGTGTTCTTCGAATTTTTGCTATTATCAGCGCGAAAATAATAATAATAAACCCTGTACACTCGTTTTTCGGAAATATGTCGTAGCACTAACACCATACCATTATCTAAGTTTTTTAAGTCATAAAATCCGTCTACGACCCGGACCTCATCTGTCTTATATTTTGCCTTCTATTAATTATCCATTTTAATAGTTTATATTTGTCATTTCTCGAAATATGGCTAAAATATTGTTTTCGTTTTTTGATGGTAAATAAAACTTCAAGATCTTCATTTATTCTAAGCAAAACATCTACATTAGTTACTCTGCCTATCCAAGATATCCTAGTATTCTACAATAACACCACATCGAACGCCGCTAAATTTTTCCACATGGCATCAGTCAGTTTCCATGCTTCGATGCCGTAATTTAAGATGCTAAAAACATAACACCGAAGCATACGAATTCGGAGAGTGATATTAAGATCGCGACTACATAACACTGATTTCATTTTTATAAAAGATGATCCGGCCTGTTCAATTCTTGCACGAACTTCTTGCATGTTGTCTCAGTTCTCATTGAGGAGGCAACCCAAGTATTTTTATAACATGCCTCTGATGTTCTTTTCCTTGGATATGAACATCCATTTTGTTTTTCCAATATTTAAGTTAATCCCGAATTGCGAACTTTTGGCAGCAATTAGATTCAACAACTCTTGCAGACCTCCAACGTGTCTGCTATTATGACAGTGTCGTCGCCATATTGTAGGTTGTTGATTTGTATTCCGTTTGTGGTCAGACCCTTTTCGCAGTTATGAAGTGCATTCTCTATTATTTTGTTACTATAGATATTAAACAACAGCAGAGACAATATTCAACCTTGGCGCACACCTCTTCTTAATTGGACCTCTTCAGACAGTTGGCCATCAACCTTTATTTGAGCAGTCTGGTTCCAGTATAGATTAGCGATTATCTTTAGATCTTATATGATAATTGTCATAGATCTTAGCGATTCTATGAGCTTTTCGTGTTGGACTCGATCAAACGCTTTCTCATAATCTATGAAATAGGCATATACTGGCACCAACACATTCCTAGATCCCTGAACTAAGACTTGAATGCCAAACGGCCTCTCTTGTCCCGAACCAACCACGAAAACCAAGCTGCGTGTCGCTCATAAAGGATTCGCATTTTCCATAAATTCTTTTATTTAATAGTTTATATTTTGGAAATATTTTTAACATATGGCTCATTACGCTGATTACGCTTCTTTGCTGAATGTCTTTTAGGCAGTGTAACAAGTTGATTTTAGCTAGTCATTAGGGATTTTATGTTAAAAAGTTCGACCAGCGGATTTACCGAATCTTTGTTTTTATTAGCTTTAAAACCTCAGTGGATACTTCGTCTTGCCCTACCGTTTGTCTGTTTTTAGCTAAAAATATTGCATATTGTACTTCTTCTGGTGTTACATCAATGCAGGGCCGAAGATACAATAGGGTGGATCAGGGCGCCGCCCTGACAGATAAATATTTTGCCCTGACAGAAAATTTAGGGAAGTATCTACAGTGCAACGGGATCCCGGCCAGCTACGCCCACGGTCCTTTAAATAAACACGGTCTAGTAATTTTTTTGCTCCCCCACCTGATGACGACAAAAAAATATATGAGACTGCTTTCTTTATTGATTTTTGTTGTTGAAATTTGGTTTTATGTTATTTTTTCCTAAGTTTTTGTAATAAAAATGTATTTGTTCATAATTTCTTTTCTTTATTTGGTCCAAATTAAGTACCCAACGATATCATTTACATTATTTTTGTCGTAGTTAGCTGCATTTATGCATTTTTTTAGTGAAAGGGCCCATCCTCAATGAAAAATTCAAAAAAACAAAATATCATATAGTTTTAAATTTGCAATCAGATTTTTGCCTATAGTATTCACAACAACCCTGCTCTCTGGAATAATAAAATAAATAAATAAAATATTCGCTTCCAAAACAGGAAAAATAACAACTACATAACCTAACTTCTGAACGAGGAGTTCGAATCGATTACCAACTACTGATCTTAATTTCAATTTACTGCAAGATCAACTCATGCAGGACAAAAATAAATTTTGTGTACTTGTTCACAAAAAGTTATAATACAAGATAAAAGCAAAAAATAGCCCTGGCATCAATCATTTAAACAAAAAAAAAGAAAAATCCGAAAATTTCATTTAATTTGTTAAGCCTTCTTACAGTTTTTAAATGGCCGACAAAAATCAGCTGCTATCTTTGTGTCGTCGTCAAGTAGAAAAGTGGGGCAAAATTACTAGACCGTATACGACGCCTCCATTCCGCGGCGAGAATCGAGAATATAACGTGCCACGGGTCTTGCAAGGAACATGTTAGTTTCATGAGTAGACAGGATATAGATACGCCTTTTTTTCCCAAAAATACAAATACTGTGATAGGTGCTTGATGCATAATAATTTGAGTTCCAAATAAAATGTCGCCCTGACAATAATCAGTAATGCCCTGGTATCAACGCAGGTCTGGCTACGGCCCTGTATCAATGCCTTGGTTTGGGAATTATTCTGGCTATCCGGATCGATTATCGGTAAAGAGATGTTCTATGTAGCTAAACCATTCTTTTAATTTTTGTTTGGTATCCGGTATGATTTTGCCCTGATTGTTCACAAGGATTCCACCTTGCCTTTTATTAAATAATCTTGCTGCTTCCTTTATGCGTTTGTGTAAATTAAAAGTGTCATGTTTAGCATCTATATCTATTTCTTGACATTGCTGTGTTATCCAGTCTTATCTTGTTTTTTATTTCTCTGTTGATTTCATGGTCCTGATCTCTGCTTTTTTTCTGCGTCTTTTATCCATCAACTCAAAGATTTCATCAGTCATCCATTTTTATTTTTAGTTCTTGTTGTTGTGTCCTTTGTCCAAACTATTTCTGCATCTTGCTCGGTAGACTTATTAATGTTTTTAAGTCTTTTTATTAAGTTCGACTTTAAGTTCAGTTGTTACCATGTTATCTTGAAGTTCCTCCAACCTGGGTCTAGGATTGTACGCCTAATAATTACTTTTAGTGTTACTGCTTCCCAACAGTAATTTTATTTCCAAAAATTACCCTTACATAGTTTGGCCTGCAGGTTAATGCAGTTATTGGGGTGTGGCATGTTGAGCCATTATGGGAGCTGACCGCCCTGTGAGGACCAATTGTTTAAAGCCACCTCCAGTCTATAACTCTCGATGCAACCATCTTAAACAGCGCAACCCATACAACCCTTTTATTTATTTATTTACACATCACAATAATTTAGGAATTACAATAATAATGGAAGTATATAAATTTAGGTTTAGTTTTAAATATTTTTGGTACCACTTTTCTAAAGTCTTGAATAATGAGATTCGTGCACCACCATCGATCTACTGATTTCACTGACACTTGCACATCCTAAAAAATTGA
Source organism: Oxystoma pomonae (assembly GCA_963921995.1). Lineage (NCBI taxonomy): Eukaryota > Metazoa > Arthropoda > Insecta > Coleoptera > Brentidae > Oxystoma > Oxystoma pomonae. The sequence continues at coordinate 49,039,978 of OY998166.1, forward strand.
AAAAAAAAGATTAAAAACAATGTGCCCAAGAACAGGCATATTTTTACCGATTTTAGGGAGCAAAGCATTAATTCCTTCATAACGTAAAATTAAAAATTGTCAACTAGTTTCGCAGTCGTCAAACGTTGTCAAAAAACTGTCAAAAACATTGACAGTTTTAAATAAATGTTTGGTTCCAAAACAATATCTTAATAAAAATTCATGAAAAACAAAAAAAGAAGAGTATATCGTACGGTGGCCCCTATCCGCCTGCTCACTTCTCGGATTGAAGTTCTGACGCTGATGTCAGAATCGCACTTCTGACATCAGAAACGGAAAAAATTTCCAGTTGTTAAGTGACCGTATCCGTCTGCTCACTTTACAGTTTTCACTTTCAACTTCTGACGTAACAATCTCACTTCTGATGTCACAAACGCAAAATTTTCAGTTCTTAGTAATCTTATGTTCCTCTACCCGCCTGCTTACTTCACAGTTCTTACTTCGTATTTTTTTTCGTTACTCTTTCATGTTTTGAGGTTAAAAACCTAAAAATTCGATTCGTTGGTGTTGGTTTGAAAAAATGTGTCTGGAATTAATTAATTTTGAGGTTATATTCCAGCTGGCTACAAAAACCGCCGCACTTTCGGGTTGATTCCATAGAATTGGGGGTTTCAACCCACCATATAAAGAAAAGGTTTTAAAGAATGGGCTTAACCTGCGCAACAGGATCAATAAGGAGGGCAGCCATATTTGCAACTATGAGAGATATAATAATATTAAGAATATATAAATGATTCATTGAATAGTTTTTATGGCGTTGCTTTATTTTAAAGACTGGTAAACTTTTGTAATTTGTTTTTTAAAGCTTTAATTAATAAATTAATTTATGTACTTAATTAAGAAGTTGAATTCTATTTGAACTTCGTTGGTAAAAAAGGGTGATAAGCAGAAAATTTAAATAAGCAATGGTTTTTTACAGGTAGACCCCCAAATTATATTTCTCTTTTTCAAGCTAAATAAAAAGTTATTATTTTGGAGTTCATTAACGGAAAGATGTTTTGTGGAGGTTTCAATAAACTGAATAAAACAAATTTCCCTAAAAATATAACTTACAATTTAAAAATTTAATCTCTTAATCTTCAAAAGCCATTGATACCAGGAATAATTTTTTTGACATTTAACCGTTCTTCTTTTTGTGGTTATTTTCTACGGATAATGGTGAATGCGCTGTTATTGAGGTTAAAACTTATACTTATTTAATTCCTAATGAACAAACTAATTTAATTACTAAATGTATTAAAGAAAATGTATCACAAAAATATTTATACAAAGTCAAACCTTTTTTTATAATTATTAACTAATTATTCATCGAATAGTCAACTTGCTCGCAACCCAAAAAGTTTGCACTAGCCTAAAACAAAAGAAAAACTTATAAGAAATATTTTGAAAAGATTAAAATTTTGACAACTTTGACAGCCGCTGTGGTAGTGTTTAACAACCACTACCACTGCCTTTTATCGATTTTACCAAATTTTTGGAACACAATAAAAATTATCACTTGCAAAAAAAATTTAAAGATGAGCAGAAATAAAAAACTTGGCCTAATTTTACAAAATAAGTGTTTTATATGTATCTTTTATATCTGAAAAATTAATTAAGCCAAAATTCTCTAAAATTAACAAGGAAAATAACCACAAGCACAACGAAATGGATTCGTAGCTTATGCCAGTGGTAGTGGTTAACTACCACAACGGAATGACGTTTAGCTATTGCGCAGACTTAGTAATTACCACAACCACTACGAAGTGTCAAATAAGCGTTCCAAGATATCCCTATTAAGTTAGAAATGTCTATTTTTATTTAGACTTATTATATCAAATTCTAACCACGCTACTACTAGCAAATAAAACACTTATTTTGTAAAATTAAGCCCAATTTTTACATGTGATATTCGATTTGGAGGTCATCATTCCTTGACTTCCTCAAGGAGTCTTGTCCACTTACTTAGAGCTGGGTCAGATCAAGTTTGGATCGTCTGACCTGTCTTTATATGCTTGTTTTTACTTTTTGATTTTTCGTGCGCTTTATACACGGATTGTGCCCACGTACTCGGGTAACATTTTGAATGTTCTTTACTAGCATTTAATTAAAAAAATAACAAAATATTACCAGGTTCGAGCAAATAAAACACTTATTTTGTAAAATTAGGCCCAATTTTTACATGTGAAATTGGGTTTGGAAGTCAACATTCCTCGACTTCCTCAAGGAGTCTTGTCCACTTACTTAGAACTGAGTCAGATCAAGTTTGAATCGTCTGACCTGTCTTTATATGCTTGTTTTTACTTTTTGATTTTTCGTGCGCTTTATACACGGATTGTGCCCACGTAATCGGGTAACATTTTGAATGTTCTTTACTTTGTTTATCCAGGTGAGGCAACCATCTGCCTTCTTACGACTCGGAACGGAACTAAAAGTACAAGAAATACGAAATGAAAAAGTTTTAAATTCGTTTCGAAAACGTAAACAAACGTCAATGTATCGGTATTGGTCAAGAATCCGTACGTTAGCTACACCATTATAATCTACGACTTACCTAGATTAATTTCGAAGGCTTTTAAGAGCATAAGGTGGCCTTTTTTAGTTTTGGCATATGTTTGTTTCTCAACAACAAACTTTAACTTGAGTATACTAGGAACCCTAGAAAATGGATGAATAAGCAATTACACGTTAAAATTACAATCGGAAAATAACACTAAAAGTAACAAAGATATTTCATACTGCTGAGGTCACAAGCGCGATTCTGTCGTATCAGCTGTATGAGCAGGCGGGTAGAGGCACGTAAGAACCAGCAAACTGAGAAATTTCTCTTTTGTGATGTCAGAAATAAGAAGTGAGAATTTTGAAGTAAGCAGGCGGATAGGGGCAAGTAACAACTAATAGCGGTTTTCATTGGTAAAACTGTTACTCCACCAGTGCTGCTGTTCTATTGGGTTGCTCATTTTCAGTTTTCATGCTCCATTGGAAAACTCATAATTTCGATTTTGCACTAAATGTAACTTTTTCCGCACCCTCTGAGGACTCGTGGCGCACCAAAAATTTTTTCCTGCCTTCACGACGACGCCGAAACGACTAGTCATCCTCAAAAAGAGTTTTTCAATAGTCCTAAGCTCCTTTTATATACATTGAGTTAAGTTGTTTAATAAAACGGGTGTTTTGGTTTGGGTGCATTTTTTTTCATACTGCATTGTTGCAATTTTTTGACAGCACCATGCCAGTGCTAATACACTATGAGTGGCGTACCAATTTTACCCATAGAAACCACTATAAGAAAATTCTCGTTTGTGACGTCAGAAGTGCGAATCTGACGTCAGAACTGCGAAGTTAGGAGTGAGCAGGCGGATAGGGGCAATCGTACATATGGCACCAAAACGCAAAAAAGAACGGTTTTTAAACGAACGAAATTCTTATTTTCAAAATTGTCAATTTTAAGCAAGTATAATAGGAGCGCGTATAGTGAGGGTCATAGAAACATTCAACAACACGATTTTGCGAAGTTTGACCTATTTTATCCAGAATTCTAAATTCTGTGTTAGTCTCTGAATGGTGTAACAGATTTAAAATATTGGTTTTAACGGAAAAATTGCTTTAAACGTTATTAAATATGCTAACGCCCAGCTCCTTTTGATTGCAACACCCTTTGAGTTCTTGGATAATAAGGAACAAAAGGTTTAGGAAATTGGAATATGTGCCCAAGGCCAGTTTCTTAACCGAGCAAGATTTGGAGTGCGAAAGGTTTTTCGACAAAACTGTCTCTAATAATGTGCTGTTTATTAGTAAAAAAACCTAAAATGACTAAATTATTTTTTTTTTAAATAAAAACGCCTTGGACAGTTAAAAATTTTTAACAACAATAGTTTAAAATTTTGAAAGGTTTTTTAATAAGAAACAAACACTTTTTTCTCATTTTTTAATTTAAGCAGTTAAATAACATTTTTGTTTTATTTAGAAAATACAGAATTAAGCTTTCCATTAAACAATTTAATTTAAGTCAAAGAGAGGAAAGCAGTATATTAACACTCGCAGGCACCATATCGCATTATTACTAGTACATATCCTCATATTTATCTCGATTCTCTTTGTTGGTTGATATCTGTCTCTATCCACAGCATCCTAATAAGTTTTTTATGACAATATGAAGCTTTGTATTCGTGGTGGTGTGTAAAGAAACGGAATTTCTTCTTGCTGCAGCTACATCTGGAAATAAAATATTTTTATAAATATATATATTCATTTTTTAATCAGTTTTTATGAGCTTTCACGACAGTTTATACTATGTACCCTGCAAAGTCTAGATGTTAAGATGGCCGCCAGGATTATTGTCTTTTTCCATGTAAAGGAACCAAAGATAATTTGTTGCTTCAAAACTGAGAGGCATGGTAAAAACTACCCATATTTCCATCAAAAGTCCACCTGAAATAGAAATTTTGTGATTGACAGTTACCATTCCTAACGATTTTATCAGGTCAGAACTTATTTTTAAGTAGATTTAATTTCACAAAATCCTTAAATTGTTGCTAATAGTAAAATAAAATTTTAATATTTTGTATAGGGAATTTTCACAGATAATTCAAGAATATGAATTATGTACTACTAAAGTCACTTTATTTGCATAAAAAATACAGAAAAAATAAAAACTAGAAATTTGAAATAATAATTAATTAATAAAAATATTGTTCGTGGGTTAAATTTCCATTTAGGTAGGTATTTCATTTCCGGAAACCTCGTCCAGATTTAGATCACAATGAAATGTTAGCTAAATTATTTAAGTTTATAAAATGGCTTGATTTTTGATATGAAAAAAATGTAACCGGCTTTATGTACTTACCCTGCAGTTCCCAAGAGATGTAAAGTTACCAAAGATGGTGGAAACAACCAACCAAATTTTCATCAAATGTCCATCTGAAACAAAAAATAAAACCATACAACTTACATATTTACTTTTAGAGATCTAATAGGAAAGAAGAAAAATAAAAGTTTCAAAGGGATTCTTCTTTTACAATACACATAAATAAATAAAATAACTACTACCCGAAGAATAACTTTAAATTAATCAGCACAAAACTTTTATAAATGTACAGTGATTTGGGAGGTGATTAATCAGCTTTCTAATTTATTATTTGTAAACACAAAAACTAGTTTTTTTTTACATTTTCACAAGAAAACCAACCAATACTACCCCAGCAAGGTTGTTTTCACTCTAGATATAACCGTCGTAACTTTAGACACTGTGAAACAAAAATGCAAAATACACTGCCTCCCATATAAGTCAATGTTTCTTTTAATTTGACAGTATAAACCTAGCTTTAGATAACACAACACCTGCTGTTCCTGATTGACATTGACCCTTCTCTGTCCCTTTTTTACGCAGTGCGTGAACGTCGAAGAGCAACATATATCGTCAAGTTGAAATTCAGAAATTCAGCCATATATATAGGTGCATTTATTTCATCTGACGCCAGCATTTTGAGCGCACATGAATAAAACAACTTCAATAGCGTTTATCTACTTACCTGCAACAACTGGATGTAAGATAGCAATTCCCAGGGGGACAGTCCATTGTAGTTTAATCCAACCGATAATAAAAGGTATTGTTTTTTGCTACAAAACTTTAGAAAACGGTACAAATTCACTGCACGCAACTCGATAAACAAGCCAAACAAACTTAGTTCCGTATTTGCAATGCAGAGGAAGGATTTATTAATCTCGTATCTGATTGGTTGAATTGAAACCACGTGGTACACGCACTAATGCATAGAGGAAAATCGAGCTTCCAGAGTCGTATACACCGCAAAGTGGTTAATATTTAAGGCTCCCCCACTAAAGGAATTCTTGAATATATTTTATCAATTTAGTGGTTTTTGATTCACTGGGATAAAAAAATTAATATAAGACTAGGGACTATGTGCACCGACAAGTTTGGCCACTCGGAGAGAATGTGTTTCGCCAAATTTTGGCAAAATGTTAAGTCACAATCGAACTCGCGTAAAAAATATGTATAGCACTACACCTACGATTTTTTAAAGATATATAAAGAAGGATCTGGGTTAAGTACATTAAAAAAAAGGCATTAAAAAAAAGCATTAAAAAAAGCCGAAAAATGTTGTGATCTCTAATGTTAAAAAAATTTAATTTATATTATAACAATAATATATTTAATAAAGTATTCCATTCCACAAAACAAATATTTGGGCATAATTATTGTGCATATATTCAACATAGCTTGATATTGGGCTAGGATATGTCTGCCTTAAATAAGAAAAACAGATAAACAGAACATACTCAAACGGATACACACTGAATATTGGAAAAATATTCATATTTTTTTAGATAATTTCTTGCAATAAATTTTATCTAAAAAATATGTAGTATTTTAAATGCAAAGGAAAATATTAAAAACCTTATTTAGAGAATATTACGTGATAATTATAAAATTTATATATTTAGTTTATATTAAAAAACAAATATTTGGGTAATATTTTATTTTAAAATATTAACTGATATTCGGTTAAAAAATATAAAGCTTATATACAAAAACATATATTTAGGATGTACGATAGCGCATATTCACTTAATATATAGTAAATATCCCTTCATCTTTCCTTTTTTTGAAACGTATCATGTTTTTTTTTTCTAATATATATAAAATATACATTTAACATACAAAACGTACATCCTAATTTTAAATATCTTTGTAATATACAATATCCAAAGCTTGCTATGTGGGTTGTTAGGACCGTGACCGGCACTAATGCCTCGCAGATTGTTTTTATTCAAGAATCCTTTATTGTTTCAGGAAGCAAAGCAGGGGGTTTAGGTAGCACCGGCCTCAACATCCTGGCCGGAACAAAAGAGGCAAAACCAAGAAGTTGCATCCTGGTGTCAAGGGACCTGAACGTTGTGGAGCTACCGTAGCTAGGGACTCAAGACGTCACGGCAGCACTTCTAGAGATAGCGAAGACCCTTTAGAGGACCTAGCGCGAGTAATTATGTTCGCAGAAAGTAATAAATTTCCGATAATCGTGGGGTGTGAAGCGAATTCGCATTACATAGTGTGGGGTAGTAGTGATGTGAACCAACGTGGGAAGGCTCTATTTGAGTTTCTCACCACCACGGACCTAGAAATAGCAAACAAAGGATTCGTCATTGAGGACCGAGAGGAAGTCATTGATATAACATTGGTCTCACGAAGTATATATCAAGACATCGTCAACTGGAGAGTAACGCAGGAAATCGTCACGTCTGACCATCGCATGATCAAATTCGAGATGAACACGGCGAGAAACACCAGGGGGGCAATTCCAGTGGGCTATCGTTATGAGATAACGATCGCTATCGCCATTTTTTTCACTGTTACGGCAACATCGCTTATTGTTAAGTAAAAAGAAGAAGGCTTGAATGGCACGCAACCCGCAATACTTTCCCAAAACAACTGTCAAATGCCGACAGTCAGTCAAGTTTGTTTACCTTTCTTGGAACTTGCGGCGAAATTTCGAGAAAAATAATAATTTTCATGAACATTTTGCACGCAATATGGATTAAAAATGTAATTACAATGTGATGGTGGACGACCGTTATCAATTTTTGATTGAATTTTGTTTGGAAAAGCCACGTTCCTTGTGAAGAAAAACCCACATGGGCCTTGTGTGGAAGTGCCGCCAGATTTTTTGTTTGGGTAAGTAATTATACTTACTTTATCTTATGTTCTATTCTGTTTCTTTGGTGCTTAAGAACACCACCTACATAATGTAAACAAAAAGATATAGTAGGTCAGTTTTAAGCACAGTTTATACATTTTGAAAAGACGTGAGACAGTGGTCAGAAAACCGAAAAATAATTTTACAAAATATTTAAACATTATAAGACCAAAATGTTAGGAATTAGTTAAGAATGCAGGATTTATTTGGTCCAAGGTTATTACACTAATTTTTTATTGAAAAAATCTGACATCAACTAATAATTTATCTGGACACTGAGACTTGTTCGCCTATTTATCATCCATTGTGTTTATGCTTGTATTTTTTTGTGGTTATCGCCAAATTACTAAATATTATGCCTTGTATAAATGATGGTACTTGCTGAATTGCTATGCACCACCAAGGAAAAATTTTGCCCCTTCTTCAATGATTTTCTTTTGCTCAGGATAGTAGATCTTTTGAACTCCCTCCCTCTGTCCGCTATCGCCATTTAAATGGATAAATGACAGACAAGAACCATGTACCTAACTTTCGTACATTCAAATTGATTTTTCTAAAACAAATTCTGATGTACACATTTTCTTTTTTTGAGGTTTGCAAACTTTTAATGTTTTAATGTAATGTAATGTAATGTACTGTTTTTTTTTTAGGTCAACTGTTGAAAATCTACAAGACCATGACCCATGCTGTAGTGCTAATAAGAGAGAAATTAAATTATGAAGTTTGGGAATAAACACTTACAGTAGCTGCTCAATGTATATTGATAAATTATCCATAGAAATCGGTTTTGGTAAGTTTTCAATTCGAACACCAGATTTTAAATTTGTAGGTACACCTATTGTCAAGTAATGCAAACTATCCAAAGATTTTGTCTCATACAGTTAAGTATTGTCAGGTATTATCGAGTTTTCGCACACCTATTGGAAGGGTTGACCTATCGGTTTTAGAGTCTGAGATTTAAAAATATTTAATTAAATCTCTGATTAATAATAAGGCATGTTTAAAAAGTAAACAAAAACTTCTAGTAAATTTTATCATCAGTATTTATAAACATTGGGTCATTACTTTTTAAATCCACCAATTTGGGATTAATTTGTTTCTCAATATTTTTAAAAATTGATAATTTTTGACAATTATATACTATAATTTACATGGATTGGTTAAAAAAATTTATTTTTTTTCTCTGTTTGTAAATATGTACCAGCTCAGAAGCCCCCCTTGCAGGGGAATACCCGGGCCATGAGGACGACCCCAATCCGAGCCTTCGCGACCATTCTGGGACTGCCTCCGCTACCGACTTGGATCTAGAAGGAGAGGAAGAGGGGAAGCCGTTGGACACCTAAGGGTCGCCCAAATTGCCACGAGGGAGATGGCACTTGCGTCTTTTGAGATCAAGGCAACCCGAATTCCCTGGGGATTCAATAAGAGACACAAAGTCGAAATTCCCGACAGGGAATTCTGGCAGAGAGAGAACCTTCACCAATATTTCGAGAGGAATGCTGTGATATGCTACACCGATGGCTCGAAGTTATCGGAGAGAAGTTCGGATGAACTATCCGCTCGGAGAGCAAGCTACGGTCTTCCAAGCCGAGGTATACGCCATTATAATGGCGGCAAAACTAGAAGAGGTTCGCAATGGTGCGGAGGAGCATGTATACATATGCTCCGATAGCCAAGCGACCCTAAAGGCACTCAGTGCGCCAAAAATTGCCAATACTCTGGTAGAAGAGTGCGTAGGAGCACTGGAAGCCTTGAGTCAATTCAAAAGAGTTACAGTGATGTGGGTACCGGGACACACGGGAGTGTCGGGCAATGAAAAGGCGGATGAACTCGCTAGGACGGGACCAGCACTCAATACGTGTGGGCGAAACCACTCTTAGGTATAACAAAAAGACAGCTGCAAAGTCGACTTATTAAATGGGCTAACGATGCACTGGCAGACTCTTGGGAGAACGAAATAGGATGCAGACAATCCAAAGAATGCATCGACGGCAGTTGACCGAAGCGAAGCAAATTCGTTCAAGCCAGCAAGGGCGGTAAAGACACTTTATTTCAAAAAAGAAATATAAATATCTGTATTTTAATTTTCTGAAAAAATGTAGTCACTTTACTGCACAGTGTGCTGTAAAGTGCCATAACCTTGTGTTCTGAAGTGCACTTTACTGCAGGCAAGTAGCTAAAAAATTAAAAAGTATTGAAATCTGACGTTTCCGTCGGTCACTTGGAATTTGGAACTGAAAGTTTTGCGGAAGTATTGGAGTTGAGAAATCATAAAATTATTCTTAAGTGGTGGGTTTGAGTTGCCCAAATGGGCATCAAATGAGCGCAAGTTGCTAGATAGGATTCCTATGAAAAATCGTATTTGTAAATTATAAAAAAGTTTTCTGCCGTAATAATAAAGAATGTTCAAATTTCTAGTTTTGAGAAAATCGCATTTGAAGTTTTTGACTTCTTACAAGTGGTTCTTCTTTAAAATTTCATTTTTTTTTTTGTTTAGGTTTTTCGTAAAAAAATCTTACTATCTTGTAAAAATAATATATTTTGGTAAACTTTTTCTGTCAAAATCAAAACGAATGTTTCCTGACTTTGAAATTTAGGGCAAGTTGTTAAGAAAGAAGAGCGAATGTTACAGCTGCGACACTTTCGTCGTTCTTTGTTAACATTACTATACACAAAATTTAAGCAACATTTTGTCAAAATCAGCAAATGTTGAACAAAAACTATAAGTTTACTTAAGAAACTATACTTAAAGAACATTAAGGAATTAGATAGCGGCGTCGTAGCCAGGCACTGGTTTTGTGCGATTTTGATATCCTGGTTAAATAAGGTTAGATTATTATTACTATTCAATAGTAGGATTTATATAATAGAAAACAAGAAGTAGATTCTGAAGGAGTTTTTATCTAAAAATTAAATTGTAGCGCAGCGCGCAACCAAAAATTTTAAAAACTCGTAATAATTGCGCTGCATGTAAATACTTCGAGAGAAAGAAAAAATCTTTCTACGCAAAAATTGTGCCAAACACCAAATGGAGAATAAATTGCTCCACTTTATATTAAAAGGGTAAAAATAAATAAATTAAACTAACTGGTAAAGTAACTCTAAGGATTGTATTACAAAATAGGGCAAAATATTAAGGAAAAACGGCGAATGTGTAGAAAGCGTGTGTCATTCGCTCTTCATACCTAATATTTTAACTGAAAAATTGCCCATTCGCTGCACACTGTTGCTTTCGCTCTTTTTGGCACACAATATGACCTAAAAGATGATTTCATGGCACTGAATTGAAAAATTGAAAAAAAAAATGCGTAAAAGTGAAAATCGCAAATTTGTAACATTCGCTCTTCTTTATTAAGACGGCAGTTTTGATTAAGAATTTGTGGACCATAATGGAGTGTTTTTCGTATAAAATTAACTTTAACTCACCGTTGAAAGAGAGTGCACTAAGCGCAAAAAAGTTCTTTGGCGTATATATTTGTTTCGCCTGGATTTTTGTTACCCATAACATTTTTAGCAAAGCACTTAATTGAACATTGTGGGTAGCTCGAGCGGACTGGGACGTAAAATCTAATGATGTTATCAAATTATGAAATGATTTGAAAAAAGATTGGCCTTTGTTAAAATCAATAAATATTCCTCGTCGTCCCAGACTTGGCGATGATGATGATAAAAAATGGTTTTTTAGATTTTTATCTGGAAATATTCACAAAACATTTCTGGTAATTTCTAAATAAAAAATTGCACATTTAAAAACAGCGTCATTTTGGTTTTTTATTTTGGCCAGGCTATTAGGAGCAGTGACTATTTCTTTATTTTTGTATGCCTGGCCACAAAATACGTAGATTTGGAGCCAATATTTCGAAAAGAGTTGTCAATATTAAAATCTTCTCGGATATGGAGTTATGGGTTCAAATTTTAGTGGGACAAATCGTGAGCTCGTAGAAAAGTTCGAGCTTGCCTCGGAACATGAAACTATTGAATTAATCATTTTGGAGGAATTTGGGAGGCTGGCGTGAAGTCCCCCCAATTCACATTATATCAGAATTGTGGGTGATCAAATTCAAATAAAAAAAATATTTTAAAATGATTTTTGGGATAGATAGCAGAATGATTATCTGCACATGCTGCAGCCGCGTCAAAAATGAGCCCAATTTGATACAAGATAAAGGGGCCCTAGGTGTCATACAAAATGAGCTGACCATCTTTAAAGTGGCGTCTTGGTAGAATCCTAGAACTGTAACCTGGGCGAGGGGTGTAATTGCTAGAGTTGCTTCAGTGAGTACCTCTAGTAATGTAACGAAGAAACTGTTTGTTAAACTTTGCCCCCTGCCCAACAAATAAAGGGAGAGCCTTCAACTAATTGTCCATATCGTTCTATTTTTCAAGAGTATTTTGTTTTCGTTTTATTTGGGTAAAATCGGTATAAAAGGTGCCCTAAACGTAGCCAGCCAACAAATGCTCGACTGGACAACCGCATCCAGTGGGTACACTACGTATTCATGGAGTGGATTTGGCTATAAAAAAATGAGATGGACCACCTAACAGAATTTCCATCCGGAATAAGTGAAAGATTGACGACATTGCGCCTAAGCCTTAGCAACAACTAACACGCTACTATAATCAGCGCCTACGCTCTAACTCTTGCAGCTGATGAAAACCAAAAAGATGAACTTTATTCTCAACTTAGTGAAGTCATCTGTACCTAAATATGATAAACTTATCATCCCAGGTGAACTCAATTCTCGAGTTGGTGCGAATTCAAACCTATGGAAGGGTCTCATTGGCAAGGAAGGTGTTGGAAACATGAACTCAAACGGACTGCGCCTATTAACCTTATGTTCGGAATATGACCTCATAATCTCAAATACAATTTTCCGACAAAAAAACAAATTCAAGTCCTCCTGGCAACACCCAATTGATTACATAATTGTGCGTTCCAGAGATCAAAAAGACGTAAACATTACAAGAGCAATAACGAGTGCAGACGACTGCTGGAGAGACCATTGCCTGATATGAGCCAAAATAAACTTGCACATTCCACCAAGAAGTAACGGTCAAAAAAAGCAAATCAGAAGAAGATTCAATGTAGAACGCCTTAAAGATGATTAAACCAGAACAAAATTCCAGGTCTCTCTGAATCAAAATCTGGGTACTTTAGAATACCCGAAGGATATTGATGATCACTGGAGAACGTTGAAGACAGCAATAACATCTGCCTCCGAAGAAACGGTCGGCTACACACAAGGAAAACATCAAGACTGGTTTGATGAGCACGACAAAGAAATTCAACACCTTATTGAGAGGAAGAGAAAAGCCCATAATGCTTGGAAAAGCCACCCTAACTCTAATAAGCTAAAGCAGAAGTACAAAGGCAAACACGTAGACTAAAAAAAAACAAATGCAACATCTAGCTGAGTCCAACAACACCAGAACCTTCTTTCAAGCTACCAAGATGATATATTGTCCCACTACAAAAGGTATCCATCCCCTATGATCCAAAGATGGAACAAGGCTGCTTAAAGGCAGATCCTCTATCAATTCACGATGGAAAGAACACTCCCAAGAACTACTCAACAGAGAGTCTCAGGTCGATAACGACTACACAACAACACCTAAGTGAGATTCCGAGATTACAGGAGGTCGAAAAGGAAATCACACGGCTAAAAATAACAAGTCTGTAGACACAGAGGGTATCGCTGCTGGACTCTACAAGCAAGAGTCCCCCGCACTTAGTTTCCAAATGCAACCTCTAATAAGTAAAATATGAACCACTGAGACCATTCCTGCCGAACTCAGAAACGCCTCTATAGTCACCATTTTCAAGAAAGGCAACAAGACCCAATATGGAAACTACAGAGGTATATATCTGCTTTCTGTTGCTGGAAAGATACTTGCACAGATACTATCAAACCGATTTATTCCGATTGCTGAACAAAATCTGCCAGGGCACAGTGTGGATTTAGGCCCAATCAAGGCACAGCTGACATGATCTTTAGTGCCAGATAAATGCGAGAGAGGCCTTCATAGAGCTAGTCAAAGCATTTGACTCGGTCAACAGCGAAGATCTTCGGCAAATACTGGCAAAAGCTGGATGCCCTCAAAAATATATTGAAATTCTTAGACTACTACACGACAATATGAATGCAACAGTGCTAAGCAACGATGGACCAGGAGAGTCATTCCAGATTCACCTGGTTGAGGAACATCTACCGCCGGGAGTGGAAATTCTATATAGATTTGAGAGTGGCTTACTTAACCTAGGCAGACTGTGAGCAAAATCTAAGATCTCGACGACCTCGGTAATCAAACTGCAGTACGCCGATGACAACGTTATTATGGCCGATACAGAGGAGGGTTTACAGCTGGTAATCAACGCATTTAACCAAGCCTACAAAAGCATTGGCCTACAGGTCAATCTTGCCAAAACGCAAATTCTTCACCAACCAGAACCAGGCACGAATCCCCAAGCTCCAAACACGTCCATAATTTATGGCCATCCTCTGCAGATCGTGGAACATTACCCATACCTTGAAAGCCACCTATCATCAAATGCAACTATTGACGCTGAAATACAGCATCGCCTAAAATGTGCTAGCGCAGCGTTCGGACGGCTTTCGGAAAAAGTATTCATCGATCACAACGTCTATGCGGAGACCAAGCTTCGTGTCTATTACACAGTTATAATATCAACTCTAACATCCGGATGCGAAACGTGGACCACCTACAGAAGGCATATCAAACGACTAGAAAAATATCACCAAAGTTGTTTAAGACGAACACTGAGAATCAAATGGCAAGACCGACGAACAAACAAGTGTTTTAGAAGAAGCCAGACCAACTAGTATAGAAGCCCTTATCTTCAAGCACCAGCTTCGTTGGACTGATCACGTTATCCACAAGCCCGAAACACGTCTCCCAAAGCAGATATTTTATGGACAACTGAAGGAGAAAAAGAGAAATCAAGGAGGTCAACAAAAAAGGTACAAGGACGTTCTGAAAGGCAATATGACGAAGGGTCACATCGATATAAACAACTTGGAGACCACGCCAAACGTTAGGGCTTCATGGCGCCGAACAGTCCATGAGGGAGAACAAAGTTTTGAAGAGCAACGACGTAGACTAGAGACGGAAAAGAGAGAACGTAGAAAGGAGCGACAAAATGGAAGAATGGATGACCAACAACACCCGGCTGCTGCCGGTGACTGGGTGTGCCAGGACTGTGGAAGGGTATGCGGCTCGAGAATTGGCTTACATAGCCATCAAAAAACGCACAACAGATAGCGACGATACAGAATAGAGGAAAATCGGTACCGAGTGCCTATGATGAGGACGTACACGCAAACGTGGAATATAGCACAATAATCTGTCTTCCTTTTATCTGTACAAAAGCAAAGACTTCCGCTCGAATACAGATACAGAATACAGATATTAAATTCCAATCTCTGCAGTCTATCGTTAAGCTTTTTGATCAAGGTCACGTCATTTGCATGTATAACGTTCATAAATGATGCTAACATATACGCAGCGAATTTTGCCGACGGGAGCCAAAAATCAGTAAACGAGCGGGTGAACCAAAAAAGCAAAATAGAAATACATGGTAATAAAATTCACGTATATCGCTGGGCACCTCGTACGTGTCATGACAAACTTAAAGTGTCTAATTGTAAAATTTCCAGGATCGTTCTCTGAGCAATAAGTCTAAGGAATGAGAGCGGACATGTAAGGTTTAAATATGCTGCTCCGTCAGCAGGGATGTTTGGGGCGCTATAGAAAATTGTATCATTTTTTTATATATATCCCGCGAATAGGGAACGTGAGCTGCGTTTAGACCGTCGTGAGACAGGTTAGTTTTACCCTGCTGATGACTCGTCGTTGCGATAGTAATCCTGCTCAGTACGAGAGGCACCGCAGGTTCGGACATTTGGTTCACGCACTAGCTCGAGCGGGCTATGGTGCGAAGCTACCATCCGTTGGTTTATGTCTGAACGTTTCTAAGGCACTTTCTAGTCAGGTGGCAACGATATCTCTTGGAGTTCCAAGAGTCGAAAGGCTCAAAACAATGTGACTTTAGCGTTGTTCGCAATGGCTAGGTCTTTTCGATATAGGTTTTCTTTGAGACGATCCAAGATTACGGTGCGATTATGCTTTAATGTATAAGGATTAAGTGACCAGAAATCTAAAAGTTTAAAATTTTGAAACCATTTTTTAAGGTTATAGGCCCGATTAAATCTGGGTGATGAGTTGGAGTCGAATAGAGCGATCTGCCGTTTAAGAAAAAATTTTTGTAACAGACTATTTGTCATAGAAAAGAGTTTCATAAAAAAATTAAGTGCTACTTTAAATATAAAGAAAGTTAGAAGGGTAAAACCGATTTCCAGTCCAACTATGGAAGATGATGTAGTTTGAGGTAGTGACAGAAAAGTTTTTTAAAAAAATGTTTGAACTTTTTCGATGGCCTCGTAATACCAAGGATCCCAGAGAGGGAGGCAGCTGGAAAAGGTATTAGTTGCAATATTTCCTGCTTTGGCGTTTACCAGTGTATTTAAGACTGTGCCAAAAGCCTGCTTCGCTTTTATAATAGCGGAATCGGTCATCCCTTTAAATCAACCTGAACTAGAAAACGAAATTCCCAAATACACATAATTGTTTACGTCTTCTAGAGGACGCTTGTTGAGTTTAAACCGAAAGTGTATGTCAATCCCGCCCTACTAAAAACAACAATCTTTGATTTATTTTCGTTAGTTACTAACTCGTTCATTCTGGCATCGATTCTAATAGATCGAGTTTTCTCTGAAGATCTCTCTCGGAAATCCCCAACAATACGAGGTCATCAGCATAAAGCAACAGAAAGATTTCATTTTCTGGGTCCAAACTGATTCCCACCACGCCGTACTCTAAGAAAAAAACTTCCATGTCAGCAAGAAAAAGACTGAAGACCGTGGGACTTAGGGATTCCTCTGCAAAACTTCGCTGTGAATGTCAAATGGTTTGGTCTCTCCGTCGGAGGCTCGAACTGTAACTGAGCTTTTTTCATAAAGGCTTCTTATAACAGCAATAAAATTTGAACTAAGCCTGTACAGTTTTGACCAGATCAAGGGGTGAGAAAGTGAATCAAAAGCTTGACGAAAATCGATATAATCTACAAAAACTTTGCGTTTTCTAAGACGTAGTTGATTTGTGATGGCAGAATGAAGAACAAAAACGTTATCAATACAACCTCTGTTTTTCCCAAAAACGGACTGAACTTCTGGGATTGGTGGGTTTTGTCCCAAAAAAAATTAGAAGAACTAAAAAAGCGTGCACAGATAGAGTTTCCAGTTTTGGGGTAGGTACTTTTAAAACTCATAAGAAATACCATCGACACCTGCGGCCTTTTTATCTTTGCAGTTCTAAAGAACCTTCTTTAACTTGACTCATCGTGTCAACCACACCAAATTCTATTCTACCGAGGTAAATAACAGCAAAAAAGTTTTCCCAGGATTTTTTATCTAAATTTACAGAAGCCCTCCTATGTTTTCTTATTGTGGCCCAATTCAGCTTGGTTTTAAATATTAGATAACGAAACTGTAATTTTAAGCTTATATTGACGTCTTTTATAAGCCACAACGTTTTTGTATTCTTTTTTTGTCTATAAATACTGATGTTTTGATTATATCGAAAATTTTAATATTTTAGAATTCCTAGCTTTCTTTCTTAATCTGTGCTTCATGTTTTTGCAGTAGGTGTCGAACCACGGCTTATCTGTTAATATTATTTTGAAATGATTTCGTTCGACAACTAATTCGCTTGTTTCGGCAGCTTCGTTCACTGCTTGACAAAAATTTTCAAAACACTGGTCACTATTAATAAGTGGGAATGCCCTCATTGAAAATTGCAAGTTTTGTTTGTAACGCTGGCCCTGTTCGCCATTCTGCCAGCACAGGGATCGCAAGCTTTGCATGAATGAAGGATGAGATGTTTTAACAACAGTACATTGAAAGTTACGTTCCAGATAAACAGGAAAATAAGGAGACGCGGATATTTCGGTAGTAACGTATAGATCGTTTATCAGGTAAATTTCCTCAATACTGGTAAAAAATAAGTCAACAGCTAGTACCTTGAGTGTTGCAGAAGGTAAAGTTTGCTGGAGAGTCGCCCTGTGTTCTACCATTGACAGTGAAAAAAACATTTGTCGCCATGAAATTATGCAGAGCGGACCCTCGTGCGTTAAGAATAGTGTCTAGTGAAGTGCGTGGATGCAAAAGCCTCGAACCCAGAACGTTCTCCTCTTACAAAATGTTTCTACAACCAATCCTTGCATTAAAATAACCACAGATAAAAAGAGGAGTATTGCGGTTATGGGCTTTAGCCTCCTCGACCGAAAGTTAAAAAAGTTCGAGTTTAGTTATGATATACAATACAATACAATACAATAAAAAAGCAAAAATGAAAAATTACAAGCTAAATGTATTCCTAAATCTATCCACCAATCAGAACTATCAAGTAAAGAAATATTAAGAAACTTTTTTGAAAAAATGACCAGGCCACCACTAGCACGACCTCTAAGCAATTCTTTGAGCACTTACAGTAGTTTTATTGACTTGACTTGCGTAACACTGTGTGCTCATTAATTTTGCCAACTACTCACGTTTTAACTAGACACAATATATCGATCTCTTCGCCACATCCATTTAGTAAAACGTCAAGGTTATATATGTATCAAATGTATATATGTGTATGTATCAAAAGTGGCAAATCTGTTTGACAGTTCGTAAAGTAGAGCCCTGACTTCTTCGATATCTTTTCCAGTTTCTGGCAGATTTACAACAATTAAATTCGAGCGACGAATGTCCCTTTCTTTTGCTTCCGCGATAAACCCTTCAATATTTGAGTTAAACGAGCCAGCATCGGAGTTATCAAGTTTGCTTTCGATTTGTGCTAGTTTTCGTTTAATGTCAAAATCTTCATTTTTTAACTCTTGAATATTTTGCTCGCATTGTACAATTGCGACAGCCTGACTGTTAATAAGGGTGAAAAGATGACTAAATTCGGCACGGTTTGATTGTTTCCGAGGCATCGATTGCATACTAGTACAGTTTGTCCAGACCCTCAATTTGTCGTAGTCTTTCCGCAAGTCGCATTGTGAACATTCAAGAAACAAACACTACATGGTTGGTACTGCGTTTGACTGGAGATCGGCGCCAAGCAGACTCCGCAAATAAAAGAAGGCGGAGCACCATGACTCATTTTGAGAGAGTGGGAAAATGCACGTGACGGTAAATAACAATAAATTAATTCTCACCCCTTATGTGCGGCTCTATTATTTTTCTTTTCATTGAAGATTGCAAGAGCAGGTTGCCAGCTTTCTAGTAACACCAAATTTAATATACTTTTCATTTACTAAAAGTTAAATAAACTACTTAAAATAGGACAGCGATAAAACGTGTTTACAGCAAGACTTCGTCGCACTCCAACTTTAATATTGACCAAATTTAATATGCTTTTCATTTACTAAACGTTAAATAAACTACTTAATATAGGACAGCGCTAAAACTTGTTTTCGCACTCCAAACAGTACATTACGTTACGTTTAATTCCCGGTTTTTGGTGGCTTTAAATCTTCCGGAGAAACTTGTGTGGTTTTGATGGAAAGTGGGAAAGAAAGCAAAGAACTGTATAACCTTGCAGACCAGCTGCAAGAACAATATTTTTGGTAAGTTGTTGTGGCCAATTTTCCGTTTGAATTTTTGCTCTGTTATATCATAATTGGAATCAAATATATTTTTCTTAAAGATACAACGACAATATTAAAATATACATGGTATAAGCGAAAATAAACTATAAAAAATGAAACCGGCCTTGGCTGAAGAGACTAACCGAGTTCTATCAATGTGAATACTGTCAGTTTTTCTTAAAAGATCACAAAAAAATAAATGGAAAAAGCTACTCTTGAGAGCAAATACTAAAGGTTATTGATTTGAACTTAAGCCCACTTAATAAACCTATTGTGCATGAAATCGGTTATGCTGAATTTGTTCTTAATTGTGCCGCTTGCAATAATTTAAAATATACTTAAAGTGAACACGTTTGACATAATGCGCTTGACAAAAATTGCTTAAAATGAAACTAAAATTGTACCTAACAAATTTTTGGAGTTTATGCAAACATTCTTTAAAAGTGTTGATCTTTTTCGCGTTTTTTATGAAATATTAAAAAAAACTGGATTGAGTTAGCTTCCAAGGGGGGCTCAGTTGGTATAATAAGGCAAAACTTTTGTAAAAAGTATACTAAAAATGTCGTTTTTACACATAAATGCCGCTGAAAAATTGCTTAAAATTTAACCAGAATGTTAAAATATTTTGCTTTATAACCAGAAAATATTAAAAAAACTAAACTAAAATTATGAGAATCAAAAACTTTTTAAAACTAGCTAAAAAATATATATATTTTTTCTTATTTTTTGTATTAAGGAAAATTTGGGTTGGGTTGGGTTGGGTTGTAAAATTTAACCAGAATGTTAAAATATTTTGCTTTATAACCAGAAAATGTTAAAAAACTAAAGTAAAATTGTGAGAATCAAAAACTTTTTGAAACTAGCTAAAAATATATTTTTTTTTCCTATTTTTTTTTGGTTTTTTGGTAGGCTAATACTATTTATTTCTGCTAATGCCAATTTACGGTCTTTAAAGTTTTAGAATTATAGCTGATAACATAGCCCCTTTTATGCTTTTGATTAGTCTATTAAAAAAAAATCATTTCTCCAAAAATGATAATCAACTGTGGAGTACACCAATGTTTTTTGTGTTTTTGCAGCTCTGAAGAATAGTAAAAATATATTCCAAACTTTATTTTAAGTTTATTATTACTGCACCACCTCTCCTAAACCCAGGAATACCTACCTCTGTTACAATCTCAAGGACAAGCAAGTAGTTTTGTAAATTTTTAGAGAGCTTGATATAATTCAATACTTAATTAAAATGCAGAACTTATTCTAATACTGATGGAAATAGCGCAGGCAAAAATTTTTGTAAAAAAATTGAATAATAACGGAAAGAGTCGGGTGCTTTTCCAAAATATATTTTTGACCTACTTTGATCAATTAGCAACTCAGTCCGAATGCTGATTTATGTACCTACCAGATATTCCCAAAGCATAGTCAAACTCGGTTTTTAAAATGCGTAGAATTTTTTTTACCCCTTCCTCTCCGCCACAAGTTAAGCCCCACAAGGCTGGTCTTCCAATAAAGATGCACCTAAAATCAATTGTGATAATGTAAACAGAATGGTCCTTACCTTACCAAAATTAAAAACTTAAATTTTAGATTGCTGAAATTTTATTGTTTTTTCCTCAAATGAAATTCATACCGAAATCGTCAAGGGAACATCCAAAAATACACTCCGCAGCAAAATTACCGCATAATTTGATTTTTGTCTGTTAGAAAGTTTGAGACAATGATGTGTTTGAAATTAACTCTGTGTTTTGAACTTCCATTGTCTGTACTTTATTTATACATAACGTTTCGATCACTAAAATCTCTAATCGTCTTCAGGTGTAAACTAAAATCTATTACTAACGCTACGTACTTATATACTACGGGAAATCGCGCAACCGTGACGTTTAAGAAGTTGGCTCTGCCCAAGAAGAGGATTTCAAATATTTGGAATTCTGCCCAATAAGTGCAGCTTCAAGGAATTTTCGTTTGTTTTAGGGTGTGCAAAACCTTTGCTTCCGTCCACATCATTCGGTGTTGTTTTGACCATACATGTTCGGCGATTCCTGATTTCGTTGTTTCACCTCTTTGGGTATTGGTCTTTCATTCGTTTTTTTCTTTCGCCTATGTATGATTGACGATACTCACAAGGAACTTGGTAAATGCATTCCTTATTTTGTTTTTTCTCTGGGTTTGTTTTACTAAGAAGGCTTCGAATTGTATTATAAGATTTAAAAGCTGTTTTAATATTAAAGTTATTCACTACTCTTCGAATTTGCTCTGATACTCCTATTGTATGGAATTTGAAAAATTGCATTTGCCTGGTTTTAATCTTGTAATCTCTATCCTGTTCGGTGAAATTTAGAAATAGTATCTGTTATATTATTTCATAATAGTTCTTGTAAAGGTTTCCATTGGTAAAATTGATGCGCCACTCGTAGTTCACTAATATTGGCTTGGTCCTGTCCAAAATTGCGTCAGTGCAATTCAGAACACTCGTTTCATTAAAACAATTAACTCAGTGTATATAAAGGTAGCTTAGAACCATTGAAAAACACTTTTTGAGTGGGTTTTTATTTAAAATATAAAGGCGGGAAAAAGTTTTCGGTGCGCCAGGAGCCCTCAGAGCCGATGCAAAAAAAGTTGCACTTAGTGCAAAACTGAAGCTATCATTTTTCCAATGGAACATGAAAAATGAAAAAGTGCACTTCGATGTAACAGCAGCACCGATTCAGTTGTGTACTGGTTGCGCACCAGTTTTATCAATGAAAACCACTGTTAATGTTTCATATTTCAATATCCAAGTGATCATTATTGTTACAAATTTGAACGGCTCTGTTATACAAAGTTCTTATTTTGCCTCGTTTGGTTTTAGCAGAATGATATGAACCTTGATATAAATATTGTCCTGTTTGAATGGGTTTACGATAGACTATTGTTCTGATGTTGCTTACTACTCGTTTAGGTGGTGAAGAAATTCGAAAAGTTGTTGGTCATTCTCGGTCCAGACAATAACAGTACCATCAACATATCGTAGCCAGAGCTTAGGTTTATATGTTGCAGTAAATTTGTAGCAAATTCCTACCATTTTGTTAATATTCTTAAATTTTTTGTATTAGGAACCGAGGATAGATTGGTGAGTTATGATGTCAAATGTCTATACACCAATGCCACGATAAAGGAATAGCTAGATATTATTAGACAGAGATAGAGAGATAGAATGCCTTTATCAATGTACCAGCTTGAAGCTGTTGTTGAGTGTGTGTGCTGTGTACATAACTCTTATTTTTAGGTAAAAAATAGGTTTTATGCTCGGTGTGATGGTCTACCAATAGGTTCATCGCTTTCGCCAGTATTGGATTGGTCCGAATCACATGCGGATAGATACTTTTATTGCTTGGACCGAAAACGACCAATAACTTTCAGAATTCTTCACCACCTAAATACCATTAAATTCACCATGGAGTTGGAGCTATTTTTGATGTACTTGTCAAACGAGTAGAAAGCAACGTCAGAACAACAATCTATCGTAAACCCACTCAGACAGAATAATATTTAAATTAAGGTTCAAATCATTCTGCTACAAGCAAACGAGGCATAATAAGAACTTTGTATAAGAGAGCCGTTCAAATTTGTAGCAATTCTCATGACTCGGAAATCGAAATAAGAAATATTAAGAAGGATCTACAGCCTGACACTTATTATATTTCGAAATGTCAGCAAACAGGGCAGAGATTACGAGACCAAGGTTTGGCAAATGCATTCCTTACAATTCCATGTGCCTTCTTATTAAAATAAAACAGGAAAAAGAGCATCTTTTTGAAATCTTAAATATTCTTGAATACGTTTTTCAAACGATCCACCTGATTAACTGATATGGAAAGCATTACATATATTGCAATCTAGGCTCCATTCAGTTAAATTAGTTTTGAGATTTTTTTCAGCTTAGGAAAAAAAGATTTATTAAAAAAAGGAACAAAAATAAATTATTATTTTTATAATTTTCACCGAAATTCTACCTAGAAAATTCAAAAAGCCAAAAGTTATCAGGTTCGTCACGGGGGACTAGGATGAACATTACCTGAATTATTGAGTTGCGACACAAAGGAAATTAACCTCTCAACAAAGTTTCATTAAAAACCATTTGTTCTAGCAATCTGAAAAATAATACTGCGTTCTTTATAATAGCTATTTCAATTGTTAAGACTAGTGTGCCGCCAGTGCACAACTGAGTCGGTGCTGCTGTTCCATTGAGGTGCACTTTATCAGTTTTCATGTTCCATTGGAAAACTAATAATTTCAGTTTTGCACTAAGTGCAACTTTTTCCGCACCGGCTCTGAGGGCTCGTTGTGCACCGACAACTTTTTCCCGGCTTTATATTTTAAATGAAAATCTACTAATTAATTTTAAAAAGAGTGTTCTTTTATGGGTGCAGTTTTTTTTCATGTTCCATTCAATCTTCGCTCAGCCAGTGTTAGTGCATTACGAGTGGCGCACGAATTTTACCAATTGAAACCATCATAAAAGTTTACGTAATCAAAGGGTCTATGATATATCCCATGGATAAGTGCATCTAAGCCTGATGTTTTATGCTGTTCTCTTCACAAAAATCAAATGGAATGAGATGTCGGTTTAGGTAGCCTTTTTAGACTATTTAAAATAAATTTTTCCTGTAGCTAGACTATTGCCAATGGCATATAGTTTTTGAAAGCATCATAAAATATATTCTTTTGACTTAAAAATTATAATTTTTTTATATAACATATAGAGACTTATTAAAATATATATATATATATATATGATATATTTTAGATTCGAAATCTAATAAAGAACTTTTTAAAAAAACTATACTTTATTTTGGAACCGTTTACAATGGTACTTAACACTACCAAGACTAACTATTGAATGCCTCTGAATTTCTTATTGTTGTTTACAACAAATCTTATTTATATTAAATTAGTGCTGACGCTTAATTCTAGAACAAAGTCAAATAAAAGTTAAACGTGACTAAAAGTGCTTACACATTTCCTTCTAGAAGATCTCTTGTTAAAAACAAATATATCAAATTACATTAAGATAAGGAACTTAGAATAACAACACTTACACCTACGCATTGTTTACTCATATAACAGCTCCCCCCTTATTAAAAAGTTAGTGCTACTCATTGCAGTAACTTTTGAAAGTACATTTTTGTTTTCAAAGAAAAACAAAATTTTGAAAAGAAAATAATTTTTACACTATATTTTTCCGTAAAGAACTGTTAGTGTTTAATTCAAATTCTTCTTCAATATCTTCACCTAATCTAATAGAAGGTCTTCGCTTTGGTAAAATTTTTGAAAATCTTTTCCCAAAAACTGAAACATTTGGTTTATAAGGCCTGTCGTCATTATTGCTATTTTCTATACCTATTTGTAACATCCTTTTTCGCTTTCTGCATTTACAATACAAATATGCACTAATTATGATTTAAGAATTAAGACTAATTCTATTGAGTATTGATCCAATTTGTGTTTGACAATTCCCAAATCTTCCAAAATTTAATTTATTGATTTTTAAAGGTTTTAATTTCGGAAAATTATTAACATTATCTGGATATTTATCACAACAATTAAAAGGAATTTGTACAGTATTGGAATAGTTATAATTATAAAAAACAGTTTTTAAACTGGTTGCTTGAATTTTTGATGTTCCAACAAAACCGGAACATCTTGAGGTTAAAGTTAAAACATTATTTTTATTAACAATTTTCGATTTTGGATCTATACCCTCACATTTTATAGTTATTGGTAATTGATTGGTTACACTTATTAGCCAAGCATTATTTTCTAATAATTGAATATTGTAATCTTTGGCCAAAATCAAAACCATTTCACATGTTTTTGGTAAAGTAAGAATCTTTTGTGTTTTTAACAGTTGTGCTTCACAAATAGCATTTGAATCTATTGGTAAAGGATACAAATTTTTACAAAGATAAAGACGGTTCGTTAATTCTTTACATTTATTGATATCAGATAATGAGATATAAATTTCGTTATCATCGTCTTTAGCAATGTATTTGTTTCCAACAGGTAGAATATGATGTAGCATAGTTCTATTATCATAAATAGGTATTGGATACATTCTATAAACTGTATAGATTTCTGATTCGGTTAAAGGTACTTAAAAAACAAAAACTAATTTTTTATCGATTATAAAAGCATGTAAATCAATTATGTTAAGGTAGGTTGGGATTTGAGATTTTCGCGGAGTTAAAGGCAAATTGTTCTTATCCAGATTTTTACTTATTGATTCTAGAGCATCCAATAAATCATTGGGAAGAATTATTGAAGCATGAATAATATTTAATCTTGCAAAAGTTATTGAATTTAAAATGTCTTCAACCTGTGACTGAAGGTAAGTATAGGATTCAAGTAGTTGTTCACAAATATTGATTAAATAAAATTTAAGATCAACAAGTTCAATTTCATCCCGAATCATATAAATTGATTTTTCAATTTCTTTAATATTTGAATTGAAAGTTTCTTCGTCTATTTGAAGTTTTCTCAGTGTAGAATTAAATTGTTTAATAACGGATGTAGTCACGCTTATTTGTTTTTTCATTAATATTTCCAATTCTTTATCGTCTTTTTCAATTTTATTGATACATTCATTAAAATATTGACCGTCAGCAGCGTCTAAATTTCCCGTGATATATTTCCAAACCGTACCTACAGCATCAAATAGTCCTCTTTTAGGTCTAATTACTTGTTTAGTTGTGGTATCAGAATCGATTTCATCAAATTTATTACCAATATCTTTTGAAATTTGTTTTAACAAAGTTACATGAGATCTAATATCAAAGTGAACATTTTTCATAGTTCCTGTTTTTTGCGAAAGCATAAGCTCTAAGTTATCTAAGATATGATTATTATTAATAAAAGCGTTTTGCAAAGCCTCTAGATTTTTATATACTAATATGGTCCACTTATCATTAGATACCTTAATACTGGCCTCTCTATGATAGTAAACACCTACTGTGTTATTGATTTCAGTTAGACTATACTGTTGAACATAACGTTCTTGTCCGAATCCGAGTAGCACGGACATAAATAATCTGAAACAATATGTTTTAATCATTTCCTTGTTCTTATTGTAGGTCATCATCTTGTTTAACATAACATGGTTTTAGTAAATCAAAATTAAATTTAGATGTTTGTTTAGTTATTGGATTATAAACAGAAGCTGAATTTTTGAAAATTTCTTTAATTTCAAATGGTCCGTTAAATTTCGGTGAAAGTTTTCCTTTTATTTGGGTTTCTTTAACGTATACCCTATCTCCAACTTTAAATTCATAGTTTGGAGTTACGTGTTTATCAAATCTTGCTTTTGCTTTTTGTTTAGAAAGAATTGTTCTGTTTCGTGCTATTTCATAAAAGTGTTTGATTTTTGCATTTAAATCGCGAACATATTTTGAGATTAACTCTTGCTCATTATAAAGAACTTCAGCGGGTCGCGATGACGTATGTCCAAATATTAATTCATAAGGTGTGAAACCATGAGTTTTACATGTTGAGTTATTATAACATATAACCGTATATGGGAGAAGTTGATGAGGGTGTTCGTTAGGATTTTCTGTAGTACACACTCTTATCATTTCCAAAAGAGTTGCGTGGAATCGTTCTAAACTTCCATTGGATTGTGGATGACCTGTACTTGAAAAAGTTAACTTTTTATCGTACATCTTACACAAATCTTTTAATAACTGATTATTAAATTCTTTGCCCCTATCAGTATGAATCCTTAAAGGTGTACCGTAATGCTGGAAAAATAGTAATAAATTATTCACTATATTTTTTGAGGTTTTATCACTAAGAGGATAAGCTTGTATGAATTTTGTTAATTCATCCCTTATAGTCAAAACCAAATTTTTTTGTGGAATTTCCAAAATGTCTAAATTAATTCTTTCAAATGGTGTTTTTGGGGTTTCTGTAATTACGAGTGGGTTATCTAAATTTTTTCTTAAAATTTTGTTCTTTTGACATATCTCACATTCTTTTATAAATGTTTCAACCTCTTTACTTAAGTTTTTCCAATTATATTTTTCTTTGATTCTCCGTATAGTTTCATTGATTCCTCGATGAAAATTTCTCTTTCCTGAGTGATATTGATCAATTATTATTTGTTTCTGATCATCACTAGGTTCTGTAACAATATTTTCACAAACTACCAAACTTAAATCTTTTTCTGCAAAAATAAAGCATATCATCTCTAATATTGGTAAGTCAACTCTTGTCTCAACATAATATGTTTTTGAAGGATCGATATCATTTTGACATCTACAAAGAATTCCAAAAAGTATTGAAATTGCATCTTCTTGAAAATTTGGCAATGGAATAATATAATAATTTCTTTTCCTAATAGATTTTGAAGGTAAAATATTGATTCTTTTAATGTCAAACTTTGGACTTTCCTCGAAAAAATCTTCTATAATTTGATAATGTAAATCTTTCATATTATCTTGTTGAAAAATTGTTATGATATTTTTGTGATCTTTATTTAATAATTGTTCATTTGTATATCTGATTTTGGAATAATCAATCAATGATATTGTTTGATATAAATTTTGGAATCTATTAAATTCGTTTTCAAGTGTCTGCGGTGACATAAGGGATAAGTTTTCGTTTTGATCTTCTTCGGATGAACCTTCCTGTTCCGATAAAGCATTAATAATTGCCGTTCGTTTATCCATCAAAATATAGATATTGATTTGAATATCTGTTGATTGGAAAATTGATTTAATCATTGATAAAATTATATCCCAATTTAATGAATCTAAGCCACAAGCTATTTTTGGCATTGCTACGTATTTAATTTGATTCTTGAAGCAATTTTGTTTTAATTTTTCTAAACATTTATAGACATTATCATAAGTGGGTTTTAAATTATACTTTTCTATAGTGATTAAATAAAAAATATTTCTGTCTTTGATTTTCAAATTTATAATTTCACCAACTTGTTTATTCTGACTTTTAAGATCTTCAACATGTCCATATTTTTGTTTAAACTGTAAAGCTATGCCTTTACCCATTTTTAAATCTTTTGATACACAATGAGCCAAAGCAAAGTGCAAAGGAGCATCAAATAAATTTTCTTCTAAAATTCTAATATTTTCTTGGTTAATTTGATTTTGAAAATTTACCGAATAATGTATTGTATTTATTTTTTCATCGATTTTAATTCTGGATAGAGCATCAGCGTTTTTGTTAATTTTTCCTGATTTGTAAATAAACTCAAATTCATATTCTTCTAGTTTAAGTCTCCATCTAGCTAAACGACTACCAGGATCTTTAATAGAACTTAGCCAAATTAAAGGACGATGGTCTGTTACTAAATAAAATTTTCGTCCATACAAATAGGGTCGAAAATGTTTAACTGACCATATTATAGCCAAAAGTTCACGCTCTATGGTTGAATATTTTTGTTCTGCAGGATTTAATGTCCTGGATGCATATGCAATGGGTAAGTTTTTGCCAATAGTTCCTTGTGATAAAACTGAGCCAATAGCATAACCGCTAGCATCAGTTGTTAAAATAAAAGGTTCCTTGAAATTTGGATATATTAAAATTGGACTTGTTGTTAAAGCATTTTTTAATAATTCAAATGCATTCTTGCAAGTTTGATCAAAAATAAAAGGTATATCTTTTTGTAATAGTTTAGTTAAGGGTTTTGAAATTTTTGCAAAATCTTTTATGAATCGTCTATAATATCCTGCTAATCCAAGAAAAGCTTTTATGTCTCTTTGAGTTTTTGGTTCTGGATAATTTTTTAAAGCAAATATCTTATCAGGGTTTGGTTTTACACCCTTATCAGTGATAACGTGTCCTAAATAAGCTACCTCTTTCCTTAAAAACTCACATTTATCAGGTTGTATCTTTAAATTTGCTTTTCTTAATCTTGAAAATACTTCTGATAATCTTTTTATATGTTCGTGTATTGTAGCTGAATAGACTATTATATCGTCCATATAAACAAGACATCTTTCATTTTGAATTCCCACTAAAATATTGTCCATTACCCTTTGAAATGTTGAAGGAGCATTTTTGAGTCCGAATGGCATTCTAATATACTCATAATGTCCATTCTCAACTGAAAAAGCAGTTTTTTGTATATCTTCTGGATCTACCTCAATCTGATGAAAACCTGACGCTAAGTCTAACGTAGTAAAATATTCACAATTACTAAGTTGATCTAACAAGTCTGATATGTTGGGTAGAGGATATTTGTCATCTACTGTCACTTCGTTAAGTTTCCTATAGTCAATGACAACACGCCATTTTTGTTTTCCTGAGGCGTCTAATTTTTTTGGGACCACCCACACTGGGCTGGACCAGGGCGAAACAGATGGTTGTATGATACCTTGATCTAACATTTTTGAAATTTGATTTTTTACTTCTCGTTTATGGATTTGCGGATATCTATATGATTTTGTAAAAATTGGTTTACTTTCTTTAGTAGTAATCGAATGTTTAATTTCACTGGTAAATGTTAAATTATCCCCCTCTAAATAAAATATATCTGAAAAGTCAAGACATAACGACATAATCATTTCTTTTTCCTCTTCGTTTAAATGTGTCAAACGTAATTGTTCCATAATATCATTCTCACGATTTGCTGGATGTCTTTCCGTTAAATTAAAACAGACTTCTGAAGAAGAAGGATCAATAATCGGTTCAAATTCAAATTTTTCAAAATTAATTATTTTTGTAACTGGTCGCGCATTTATAACCGTTGTGCAAAATTCCCCATTATTATTTATTTTTACCAAGCAATTAGGGATGTAACACTTGTCTATCTGTTGTGCTAATAAAATAGCTTCAGTGTTTTTTAATTTATCCGTTCTAAATTTAAAAGCTCTTTCTGTACGACCTTCAATTTTTATCGTATTATTAATAGATTTTATGTCAGCTGATTGTTGTTCTGACTGCATTGGATCATTTTCTGAATTACTCCGATAAAGTGGTACTGTTTTAAAATTTGTAATCAATTGATTATTTTTGTAATCAATAACACAATCATAATGTTTTAAAAAGTCTGAACCTAGTAAACCGTCAAAGTGTATATCCAAATTATAAACTAAAACTTTATGTGGGTCTTTAATATTAAAAGGAATTAATGCTGATTCTGTTATATTGATGGGTACGTTAGTGATACCCCTAATAGTAACATTTTCTGGAAATCTAATTTTATATTTTTCACATGTTTTAGGTTTAAAAACAGATTTACTTGCACCTGTATCTACTAATAATTTAAATTGTTTTGAAACATCGGTAATATAGTACAATTCTTCTGAACAGGTAAAAATTTCAAAATTTACATGAATTGATCTTGAGTTTGGATGAAGGGATTGTGATCGTCCTCTAAAGTTATTTCTGAAATCTGACTTATTAAATTTTTATCTGTTTCCGAGGCTGATATCTGAAAATTTACAGAATCTTGAGAATAATTTTCAAAATTACTTATTTCAAAGTCATTTCCAAAATTTTCATTTTCATAATTGACATTTTCAAAATTTTGATCTGTGAAATTATAATTCTCAAAATTTTCACTAAAAAAAATTTCATTTGCAAAATTTTCATTATTTTCAAAATTTTTATTATTTTCAAAATTTTCAAATTTTTCTGAATTAATAAAATGCATTGGTTTGTATGTAGGATTAGGCTGTATTACACTTGGCCTATTTTGATAGTTTTGATTTGGTCTAAAGTTGCCATTATTTTGTTGTGGATGCTGTATTACATTTGATCTTTGTTGGAAATTATTTGGTCTTGTATTTTGAAAATTCTGATTTTGATAGGATGTAGATGGTTGAGGATTTTGATTCCTATTTTGAAAGTTGTTTGAGTTATAAAAATTTTGTGGTCTCGATTGCGACACTTGTCTAATTCTACACTCATTTATTAAGTGACCTTGTTTTTTACAAAATGTACATATTTTTGGTTGTATTTTGAGTTTTTGAATTGAATTTTGTGATTTAGAGAATTTTTGATTTTCGAAATAAAAAAGTTGAAGCTCACGTTTAATAAAAGAAATAGCTTCAATCATGTCTTTCGGATTGTTAGCACGAACTATATGTCCAATTTTTGAGTCTAATCCGGTTAATAAAGTATTTAAAGTCATAGTCTCAATAAGTTTACCCTGAGCAAATTTTTGATCTCTTGTAAGGGTTTGCCTATTGATTGCTGAATTCATTTTCGCACAGTGAACTTGTAAACGCGAAATAAAAGTTAGTGGATTCTCAGATGGTAACTGATGTAACCTCTGGAGATCCTGAATTAAAGCAGTAAGGTCTCTTTGATCGCCAAAATGCGTATTTAGAAGTTGTGAAACTTCTGCCCAAGAACTTATATCTCTAGAATTAATAAGCTGAGAAGCTTTACCCTTTAACTGATTTTTGATTTTAACAAGCAAAAATTGTTTTTGATTTTGAACACACATGGCTTCTGCCAAGTCGCATGCATTACAAAATGTGTTGAGATTAATAGCATCTCCATCATATTCTGGAATTAATGAAAATATTTCAGAAAGTTTATAAGGTTCAACTTCTTGTTCTTCCGCCATTATTTACTTTTTTTCAAAAATTTTCTTAAAACTAAAACTTAAAATTTAAAAATTTCTGACTAGTGAAGAAATTCGGGCAAAACAATAAATATTTAAAACTAACTTACAGTATTAAAATCTTCATATCCTGAAGCAAAGGAAGTTCGGAAGTTCTCTGAAATCGCTTTTGAAATTAAGCGGCTGGATTCAGTTCCTCTTCAAAGCTGGATCGGATTTGACCAGATGAATCTTCTTTCTTCTATAACTTTTCTTCTGTAACTTTTCTTCTATAACTTTTCTTCTATAGCTTTTTTTTTATTTTTCGGTTCTTTTTTTTTATTGCTAGTTTTAAGGCTTAAACCACTAAACCTGTAATTGTGCTGATTTTAAGGCGATAACCACTAAACCTGTTTTTAAGAAGCAAGTAAGTTTTTCTTGTAAAACACTAACGTGTACCGTACTAACAAGTCTCTTGGGTGCACTACCGCGGACGGTGAACTACGAATAGCTTTTTTTGTACACTGGGCCTCGAGCTGTAGTACGTCGAAGAAATCCTACCGACTGCGCCACTTTTTAGATTCGAAATCTAATAAAGAACTTTTTAAAAAAACTATACTTTATTTTGGAACCGTTTACAATGGTACTTAACACTACCAAGACTAACTATTGAATGCCTCTGAATTTCTTATTGTTGTTTACAACAAATCTTATTTATATTAAATTAGTGCTGACGCTTAATTCTAGAACAAAGTCAAATAAAAGTTAAACGTGACTAAAAGTGCTTACACATTTCCTTCTAGAAGATCTCTTGTTAAAAACAAATATATCAAATTACATTAAGATAAGGAACGAATAACAACACTTACACCTACGCATTGTTTACTCATATAACATATATATAAATATTATATATATTTCTTACAAGAGAAAAAGGAGCAAGGAGTTCCGTAACGTTGCCAGCTCACCGGACCTCGACTTGGTTACATTTATCATACGTATACACATCACTACTGGTGCCCCCTACAGCTGGGGTTTGCGCACTAACGGTGCATAAATTTGGAGAAAAATGTGAAAAATGAGATCCGACGAAAAATTTATCAGGAAACAAAGAAAGAAACAGTCTAATAAACTCGATATACACGTAAAAAAGGCGAAATCCGTTTTCGGCAAACTTGTCCGTGAAGACCATATTTGTCAGCTTCTTCGCCGCAAATGCAAATGTGCTCTACACACACTGGCAGACAAATTCTTACAGCCACGGAAATCCTAAATGTCGTGTACTAAAAGAATGCCGAGGGACGATCATGGTAGAACATTGAGTCAGGAACTACTCTTTGGAGCTGACATGCCAAAAGACGCGCTCTATCCTTGTCGATCCACACCCCGAGAATAAAGTAGCTTGGCGAATCTGGCAAACGTCAAAGTCAAATTCTTTTTGTTTTCTATGAGGATCTAAATTTGAAGAAGTCTCTTTGTAAAGACTTTTTTTTTAAGTTATTTAAAAATTTAAACACTCTTCAAAATCTGAATCATTTTTAGTTAAATCGAAAATTGGGGAAGAATTGCTTTTAGTAAAACATCACAAACTGAATAGACAAAAGTCATTAATAAATATTTCTTATATTTGGGGGGCTATATCAAAGAACTTAGAAGGTTTAAACGAATTATAACTTATTATTTTTTAAGTTTTCAAAAATCCTACCAAAAGCGACAAACTTATTCTATTTGTTTCTTTGAATAGTGCACAAAAAATCAGGCTTACATAGGCAATATCCTTACAGTTGATTAAGTAAACTTTCAGAAAGAACGCAGTTTTATTTTATAGATTGCTATAACAGATGGTTTTAACAGAAATTTTCCTTTCATTCGAAGGAAATGCTTAGAGATCTTTGTGTAGCAACTCAATAATTCCGGTAATGTTTAATTTAATACCCCAATAAAGAACCCCAAAAATATTAACTCTTTGATTTTTCTGAGTAGAATTTCGGTGGAAATTAGCCAAATAATTTGTTCTTTTTCGCTTTTAGGTATTGCTTTAAACCATACGTCACCTTATAAAATCTCTTTTTTCTATGTCTACCAACTAGATTGCAACCAATACAATGCTTTCTGTAACGGCCAATCAAGTAGATAGTTTCAAAAACGTATCCAAGAACAATTACAGTGGAATTTTCTAAGGTCTAAAATAGTACCCCCAGAGGTCTAAATATTTACATCTGTGGGGGTACTAAATTTTAAAAACAATTTTCAAAAAACACTTATCTATACAGAAAAGACATAAAGTTATTTATTATTTTGTATTGTTATTGCTAAATACCACTGAAGAATTGCTTCTTTTGTCATTTTAGAAGAAAATGCTCGAAAACTAATTTTTTTTGACAGGTTTCAAAATAGAAAATGGTGAATACGCCAAAATTTTGGCACATAGTAGCTTGACTATCTATGTTTGAGGTTATAAAGTTAGAGATTTTTTACTCCACCTTTGGGGGGTGGTTTAAATTTATAGCTCCCAGAAAGGATTGTTTTGTGGCAATTGGTAATAAGTGAGTTCATAAGTAACCGTTTTTACCTTATTTAATATTCCAAGTTGTTCATTAATCAATCCAATCCAATTTTGTCCAGAAAAGCGTTATATATTGAAACCGTTTTCAGCACAAAAAATATATTTTTGAGGGCACTACGAGGCAGAACAAACATAAGTGAATGTCACTGATTATGCACGAAAAATATATTAAACAAAAAAACCCAAAATATCTTATAATAATTCATTTACAAAATGAAAATGAAACATTGAGGTTATCTAAAAACTCAGTCAAGAAAACTTTCCCTACTCAAAGCCCACTTACTCCAAAGCTGTAGCTTTCATCTGTGGAGGTTGGCAAGCCAAGGCGCAAGCAGATCTAAGAGATCCGAATTCGCTGTTTTGGATTTGAATGCAGATAATATTTTGAAACTGAGATTTCGACAGTTTCAGAACTGTAAACAAAACTTGCATTTAAGTTTTTTTAATACATTTCATAAATAAAAACACCTTTTAAATAAATACAAAATTAATCTACTCCTTATTTTATTATAGTGACATATATCCCCAATTTTAATTTGTTCTACAGAGTGTTTCCTATTTAAAACCCGCATGGGTTTAAATTTTTTAATTTTACTTTTTCTAAATTGAAACTTTCTTCTTAAATCCAACAAAAGATTGTGTCAAGATTATTATTCAATATACAAATTTATTAAAATTCTTCTTATAAATCAAACTATGTCCAAAACTCAAGGAGGGTTGGTTTAAAATACTATATAAAATTAAAAATTTCACCTAAACTTAGGACCATTCTAAAATAGACTTAACCCTTTAGGTAAATCCCACCGTAAATGTCCCAAAAGATTTTTTTGAGAAGAAATCGTTGTTGTGAACCTACTTTAGGTTAGAAAGGCATAATTTTAGCATGGATGATAATTATTAAAATTTTGAACGTTCTCGAGAATATTGAGATTGCCCGTCTTCATTCAAATAATGACAATATAGCTTTAAATGCAGCATTTTCGATTTATATACAAAAGCAGTATAAATATAAAATCTTTTTGGACGTTTAAATATTAAACCCACTTTTTAAAAATTGTTTAATTACTGCTATATTTTGACTTGTGTTCCTAGTTCAATAGCGGGTAGATGTAGATTTAATAAATTAAAATTAGTATTGTTAAAAGAAGAACTGTTATTGAGGTTTTACCATTTTTATTGTTCGTTTGATTCTGTAACTTCAAAAATCAGTTTTTAAAGTTTTTACTTTTGTTAGACCGTTTTTT
Source organism: Oxystoma pomonae (assembly GCA_963921995.1). Lineage (NCBI taxonomy): Eukaryota > Metazoa > Arthropoda > Insecta > Coleoptera > Brentidae > Oxystoma > Oxystoma pomonae. The sequence continues at coordinate 49,075,784 of OY998166.1, forward strand.
CAATGATGTTTTTTAATTTCTGTTAGTTTTATATTATATTATGTAAATATTATGTTATTTAAAAAAAAAACGATGCACTTTGGGAAAAAACATTAAAATTTTAGCAACCTAATATTTAAGTTTATAATTTTTGTTCAGTAAGGACTCTTTCCCTTCTTTTAATTTAAACAAGATGCTCGAGAATTTAGAGCCTTTATGAATTTTGATAACGGTGTTATTTGTTTTATATTTATATAATTAAGATTCCTGTTCTACACAGTGAATTAATAAATCGGTTTCTTTTTGGTCGAAAAGTATGAATTTTAATCAAGTTTAAAGTCAAATTTTTTTTAAAAAACCACTGTCTATGGAGTGCTAAACAACTTTCTTTTCCGAGGGTGATTTGGAAGTTTAACTCTGAATGTTATTGTTGTAATGAGAGTATTATTTATTTGCGTAAAGAAGAAATAAAGTACTCACGCAATTTTTTGCAATGTTTCGTTTTAAAACCAGAAGGATCTTAGTTTATAGCACAAAAGAGAACCGGAAGGCAATTTAGAATTGATTGGGTCTAGCCCCTGACTAAAAGATTTAAAACTCTAATGAGTAAATAACAAAGTTAAAATTTATAACGAAGAAAATGCTTGTTTGCTTCCTTAAATAAATTCATGAAAAAATCCATGGAATAATTGTCATTGTAAAAGAGGCATCAAAAATATGGAAATATGGAAATAAAAATACGTAATTTTTACCTGGCTCCTAAAGCTAGCGCTTTAAAAATATCTGTGCCATCTGTTACTCCTCCATCCATGTACACTTCAATTCTGTGTCCGACAGCTTGGACTATTTCTGGTAGAGCTTCAATCTAAACATAATATTAAAACGAAAATTTGAGTTCGTCTAAACTATGATTTTGACAACTATCCAGAGATTTCAGATAGATTAACAGAAATACAAATAGTGACAGTTTAAGAATTCTTTTAATTCACATAGGATTTTATTTTGACGTGAATTTTGTTTTTTTAGAACCATATTTAACTTATTTTTGTATTTTACCGAGGCTGAAGTTCCATCCACCTGTCTGCCCCCATGGTTGGATACTATCACCCCGGCAGCCCCATAGTCAGCGGCTAAAATAGCATCTTCAGCTGTCAAAATGCCTTTTAAAACGATAGGTAAGCAAGTGATGGTTTTTAACCAGATTATTTCTTTCCACTCTAAAGAGGCATCAAATAAATTGCCCAGGTCGTTTAAGGCCGACCCTGTAGTTTTGCTTTCCTGGTTGTTAACCGACGCGACACTGCCTTCAAAATTCGCTAGCCTGTAAAAAATGTCAATTTTAAAAGTGTATGTAGGCTATATTTTGAGGAAGGAAGTGTCAACTAATAAAAGGTGTTTGTTATTAATGAAGCACGTAGTTTTGCTATTTCGGTTGTTAATCCAGATCAAAATTTTATTTTTTGTGTGACTATAAGGCGCGCTCAGAAATTACGATAAATCTGTAAAACAAATAAAACAAAAATAGTGTTACATCAACAAAAAGTGGATTTTCAGCTTCTTCAAATAGCCCCGGATCTATAGCAAATTTAGAAGATTTTTTCCGGATAAAGCTAGATTTTTAACAGATGTTAGTGTACGTTTATTGTAAACTAGAACTGAATAGAATAGAATACAATCTTTATTTGTCTTTGATTGCTACAATTTGTAGATTAGATAAGTCAACTTTCTTAAAAAATTATCACATAATACAAGTAGACATAGATCTAAATAAAACAACTAAATACAGCCGAATAAAGATAATAATAATATCTTCAGTCAAACTAACAAACAAACACAGTATAATATATAAATAAAGACTTACAATTTTATGGCTCAGGCTAACTAAATTTTATATTAAAAAAATCTTCATGATTGTACAAAACATTTTCACGAAATATTTTTTTAAAAGTTTTAATGAAAATACGAAAATCTTTTATGTTCTTTGGTAAATTTCTGTACGCTTTTACACCTGTATACAAGGACGAGTTCTCATATAGTTGAGAACTGGGAACAAGAATTACAAGATCACGACAGTTCCTCGTCTGAATGCAGCCCCTGTTCAAAAATGAATTGCAATTAAAATAACAAAGGCCTGCGTTTAAATACATTGTAAAATGTGAATTGAATTTTTCATCTGAAATTAAGTATTTCTGCCTTATGGTGCTGACTTCAAATTTGTTTCCAGTTATTTATATATATTTAGCAAAAACAAGAAAAAAATTAAACCAACAAAACAAATAATAAAACCGCGGAAGTAGTGAAAAAAGAGTACACATTAATCTTTTATTTTCTTAGAAAATCTTTCTCTTTTACCATCAACATTCTTATTGGTGGCCCAAAAAAAACACTTTCTTTTAGTTTAGCTTCAGAATGACCTGTAAATGTTTCACACAAGTACTTAAAACAGCCACCATTTTTGTCTAGAGCTTTGACAAATTGATTCATCCGTGCCAATATTATATGTAGGGGGGAGGGTAATAAAAAAATTTTGAGGTCAACTACGCTTTCCCAAATAACGTTTTTGGATCAGGTGTTAAATTTTTTCTTGGAGGCTAGTCTTTTTTGGTTTAGTGGTCATATCTTGCTCTGCTGTCCCACTCACATAGAAAACATGGGTATTTTGTATATCCGGATTGTTGAACTAAAAGCAATGGTAAAATTTTAAGGTCATCGCATAAGATCCAGTTGTGTTGCCTATAGTTTATTCTCAAAAGCATTTCTTCAAGATTTTCGTAATTTTTTTTTTAGCTGAGTATAATGACCAACAGGAACTGGTGCATATAAATTGCCATTGTGAAATAAAACATCTTCAAGGCTTCTCTTCGAAGAGGCTGTAAAAAGTCTCCACTAAGTAAGATTATATTAAGGAGCACCAAGGTGAATAACCAACACTGATACGTTTTGGCAATATACAAGTTAACCAGCTGCGGCGAAGTAATCGACAAATTCAGCCTCACGATTTCTATAGCAATAAAAATTAAAAGGCCTGTTTCTGCGGGGTTAATACAGCATACAAAAGCAAAAGCATTGGCCTAGAGGTCAATCTTGCCAAAACGCAAATTCTTCACCAACCAGAATCAGGTACAAATCCCCAAGCTCCAAACATTTCCATAAATGGCCATTCTCTGCAGAACGTGGAACATTACCCATAACTTGGGAGCCACCTATCATCAAATGCAACTATTGACGCAGAAACACAGCATCGCCTAATAAAATGTGCTAGCGCAGCGTTCGGACGGCTTTCGGAGAGAGTCTTCAACAATCACTACATCAATGCGGAGACCAAGCTTCGTGTCTACAACACAGTTATAATACCAACTCTAACAAACGAATGCGAAACGTGAACCACCTACAGAAAGCATATTAAACGACTACAAAAATATCACCAAAGTTCTTTAAGACGAATACTAAGAATCAAATGGAAAGACCGACGAACAACCATAAGTGTTTTAGAAGAAGCCAGAACAACTAGTATAGAAGCCCTTAAACCCAAAACACGTCTCCCAAAGCAGATATTTTATTAAAAACTGAAGGAGGGAAAGAGAAATCAAGGTCAACAAAAAAGGTACAAGGACGTTCTCAAAGGCAATATGATGAAAGCTCAAATCGATATAAACAACTTCGAGATCACGGCAAACGATAAAGCTTCATGGCGCCGAACAGTCCATGAGGGAGCAAAAACTTTTGAAGAGCAACGACGTAGACTAGAGACGGAAGAGAGAGAACATAGAAAGGAGAGACAAAATGGAAGAGTGGATGATCAACAACACCCAGCTGCTGCCGGAGACTGGGTGTGACAGGACTGTGGAATGATGTGCGGCTCGAGAATTGGCTTACATAGCCATTAAAAAACGCACAAGCAACGATACAGAATAGAGGAAAATCATACTCGGTATCGAGTGATTGCCTATGATGATGATGATGATGATGACAGCATACCGGTATGGCAAAATTAAGGAGGTATGTTGTTGCTAGACTTAATTCACCTTGTTGCCACATTGCACAATAAAAACGTGGATATTACAAACTGTTTTCAATAAATTGCGTTTTAATTTACAAAAATCGGCCTATAGTTTAAATTTGACACATTTATTTTACATCTGCAAGGTTAATTTTAAAACCGTAAATACAGTTGTAGCAGTCACGTGACATATCTGATATTGTTGCCAACCTAAAAACAAAAAAAAAACAGTTTTGTTTAAAAAATGTCAGGTAGTTTGTAAGTAAAAATGTATTTATTTATATTTTATTTTGAAGAGGCAATACCAAAAAATAATTTTTTTGACAAAAACACGAAACATACTGAACTTTAAAAATAAACATTTTTTGTATCGTATTTTTGCGAGTAACCATGAGATTCCATGACGTCAGGTATGACGTTTTACATACCATACTATCTAACTACCTTTTGAAGGTAGTTAGATGCTCGTGGAATGTTATAATTTACGTTTATTTTACTTGTTAGAAGTTTTATGAGAGAACAAACACAGTACAATTAATAAAATGTTAAATGAATAGTATGATGAAAGGTTCCCAAAAATTAAAAAAATTAAAAGTCACGTGACCTCTATATCGCACGACCACCCTTTCTCATTATCCAAACTTCGCCGGTCCGCCAGAACCACATTTTGGTTTAAAATCATAAGTTAAGGAATAATTTTTCCATCAAAATCTTTTATGTTTCCGCATTTTAAAATAATCTGGTAACCATTATTGTACTCTTTTAAAAGATCCGTTTGATTAAATGATTTTTGTTTTAATTGAATTACAGTTCCTAGGTATTGTCGAAATTTTACAAAAAAATAGTTGGCAAAGCAAACTTCACTGGGCTAAACATATTTTAAATTTATCAATTTTTGTCCTTATACTTATTAAAAGAAACAGTATATCTTTACCTCAAAAACACTTTTTTGTTTTGTCACATAGTGCCCACTAAAACTAAGGCTGGTTAAACTAGTGAACTTATAAAAAATTAGTAACTAAAAGCGACTAAAAGATATGAGTGGTACAATGGGAAACACATGCTGCTCTTACAGCTTATCACTTGCGACTTACAGAAGACTATAAACAGCAGCATGTGTTTGCTATAGTTTATTTTCATTGCGTCTTAACGCACACCTCGTACTGCTTACCTTAGGGAACTCTGAATCCGCCTTTAGTCTTTTTTGTTGTTTTAGTTGACCGGGTTACTATTTGATATAACATAAGAGCAGGTTTATGCAGCAACTTAAATAAGGTACTTAATTTTTCATCTTTGTCTTTTTCTCATGCTATGTTAGAAAAAGATAGAAATATAAAATTAGGTACTAAATTTAAAAATTGTGCTTTAAGTTGCTGGGTTGAAACATCTAATATATACAAAATGTATCATATGGAGAAAGAATTAAATAAATAAATAAAATATGTTTTCTTGTTTATTTTAGGTTACTGCAGAGGCCAGAAAAACCTTTTCAGCTAAAAAGTTGACTATTGGATAAATTTACTTGTTAAATTATACACCTATGCGTGCTGACCCAGACTCAAAAAGTGCTCAAGCGACTCTACATTTACAACAACTGCAAATCTATGTCCTGTAACGTTTTTTGAGTCAGGGTGAGCGCGCATAGGTGGGAACTGGACGTTAGGTACTATAGCTAGTTAGAAAAAGTTTGACTTTGTATTAAAGTAAATACACATGGTTTATTAGGTATAGACTATTTTAGTAAAAAACAAAGGGAAGATGGCTGTGGCAATTGAAAAACTTGAGTTCTTTGTATTTCAGTGCAAAATGAACTTCTTGTATTTCGATTCCACCCTCTCGTTTTTTCATTAATTTTAGTATTTTTTTAGGGTTTAATGATGTTTTATTTAAAGTATTTAAGTTTTTTAAAAATTTATCTAGAAAAAATGAATTTTAATGTAATTCCCTTATTTCTTAACCTCAGTAAAAAGAAACATCATGCTCTAGGAACTGTAATTCAATTAAAATAAAAATCATTTAATCAAATGGATCTTTTAAAAGAATACAATAATGGTTTCCAGATTATTCTAAAATGCGGAAACATAAAAGATTTTGATGGAAAAATTATTCCTTAACTTATGATTTTAAAACAAAATGTGGTGCTGGCGGACCGGCGAAGTTTGGATAATGAGAATGGGTGGTCGTGCGATATAGAGTTCACGTGACTTTTCTTTTTTTTAATTTTTGAGAACCTTTCATCATACTATTCATGTAAAATTTTATTAATTGTACTGTGTTTGTTCTCTCATAAGAGTTCTAACTACCTTCAAAAGGTAGTTAGATAGTATGGTATGTAAAACGTCATACCTGACGTCATGGTATCAAATGGTTACTCGCAAAAATACGATACAAAAATGTTTATTTTTAAAGTTCAGTATGTTTCGTGGTTTTGCCAAAAAAATTATTTCTTGTTATTGCTTCTTCAAAATAAAATATAAATAAATACATTTTTACTTACAAACTACCTGACATTTTTTAAAAAAAAACTGTTTTGTTTTCGTTTTTAGGTTGGCAACAATATCAGATATGTCACGTGACTGCTACAACGGTGTTTATAGTTTTAAAATTAACCTTGCAGATGTAAAATAAATGTGTCAAATTTAAACTATAGGTCGAATTTTTTTTAATTAAAACGCATTTTATTGAAAACAGTTTGTAATATCCACGTTTTTATTGTGAAATGTGGCAACAAGGTGAATTAAGTCTAACAACAACATACCGTGACGTCCTTAATTTTGCCATACCGGTATGCTGTCATCATCATCATCATCATAGGTAATCACTCGATACCGAGTATGATTTTCCTCTATTCTGTATCGTCGCTATCTGTTGTGCGTTTTTAATGGCTATATAAGCCAATTCTCGAGCCGTAAATCATTCCACAGTCCTGTCACACCCAGTCACACTTTTTTAGCCTGTAAGTTATTTTTTCAATAGTTTATACAACATGTTTGGTCCACTTCATCGTTGGGTTATACATATTTTAAATGTAAGTACTTTACTTTGTTTGCATAAGCTAGGGAGACATATGAACTAATTAACTTGAGGTAGCGTGTTTCCAACACAAAACTTTTTAAGCATTTAAGAAATATTACAAAATATTGTTTACAATTTATTTTTATATTCAGTATTGCCAACCAAAAAAATAAGCAATGTAATCATGACGTCACACCTAAGGTAAATGTGACGTCATGGTAAGGTGTAGTTATTCGCGAAAATAGCGTTAACCCTGTTACTATACATACCGGTATGCTGTATTAACCCCGCCAAAACAGGCTTAAAAGTACACAACGAAACGCCGATAGATTTTGGTTGACAACGCCCGAGAAAATGCCTGTGTGTATATATATATCAAATCAAAAATATTATTGCTCTCTTCTCTGAGCCTCCATAAACCGAGTCTTGGGGAAACCCCAACAATATTCTAGTAAGTACTGGTAAATCCCTTAACGACTGTTCAAATAAACACGGAGTTTTAACGCGTCTCAACGATTCGAACTAAAAGAGGCAATTTAATTAATTTTTTTTTTGTAGGGTTTAGAGTAGTAATAACTTATCACGGTGTGCCTGAATGAGCTGGGCTAATAATAATAATAATTGTTAGGGACCGTTCTATAAGCTTAAAACTGGATTCCATAAAATTCTAGCTAATCCATTTCTTAAAAGTTTTCACAAAATATTACTGTTTAAAAAAAATAAAAAAAAAGGAAGTTGATAAAATTATTCTAAAATATTTAAATTCAATATTTTATAGTAGACCATAACAAAAATTTTCTAAAAATTTATGCTATGGACAGAGAAATATTTTCTGAGAACCTTAAACATTTATTTGAAATAATTTAGAAAACTGAGATAACTAAAGATTTTTATTTGGTAATATAACCTTAAACAACTAGCAACTAGGTACTATAACCTTCAACTTTCAACAATTAACAAAAAATATAACTTTTATTTGATAGTTTAACTCCAAGATATAAGAAACCATGTTCAGGAATTAAATATTTTTTTAAGAACATTTTTTCACAGCAATGTAAAAATTTTCAGCATACCTCGGATTTTCAATCGAATTAATTTTGTATTTTGACCAGTACTTCAAAAACTCCCGGTGAGCCGATTCACCGGCCTGCTCCGACCAGGTGCCCAATCCACAATCTAGGTCGTGATGGAAAAAAATATGGATTTTTAAAATTTCTGTTACTTCTGTTTCAATAAACATTTTAAAACTATATGTGAAGTTCCGCAGTATCGGGTCGTCTAGTTGATTTGCACTATGGAATCCATGGTTTTGAATGACTGAACAAATGGTACGACCACCAAATTATCAAGGCGAAGTTTTTAAAAGCAATACGTGCCGAAACTTCTTGAAGCACTATGACTGGCTATGTTCTCAAAAAATCTTTAAAAGTATTAGTCCATTGGTATCGTACCATTTGTTTAGTCATTCAAAGCCATGAACTTCAAAGTGCAAATCAGTTTTTCAAACGACCCGATACTGCGGAACTTAGGGAACAAATAGGCGTTTTATAAAGTTTATTTATTGCAACAGGAATAACGTAACAGAAAAAAATCCATGTTCTGTTCCATGTCACTTGGCCCACAGTTTGGATTACCTAGATTGTGGATTGTCGGAGCAGGTCGGTGAATCAATTCACCGGGAGGTTTTGAAGTACTGGTCAAAATATAAAATTAATAGGATTGAAAATCCTCGGTAGAAATCTTTACCTTGCTATGGTAGAATTTTCTTCAAAAATATTTAATTGCTGAAATTGGTTTCTTATATGTTGGAGTTAAACTATGAAATAAATGTTATATTTGTTGTTAATTGTTGAAAGTTGAAGTATCTAGTAGCTAATTGTTTAAGCTCATATTACCAAATAAAATCTTTAGTTATCTCAGTTTTGTTATTTCAACTAAATGTTTATGGTTCATGGAATCCTCGATTCTATAAGGTTTCTGACAATAAAACAGCAGCATGCAGTCGATGACACAAAATTTATGTGGGGTATCCAGGTCAAGTTTTTGTCGACCAAAACTCCCAAAAACTTTGTGCGATATTCATTATGTATAAGCTTTTTATCCGATTTAATCAAGAGACTGACTAATGAAACCATAACACTTACTCCAATTTAATAAAGCTTCAGAAGTTGCGCACTGGTAGTTTGTAAAAAAAGTTACGCTCTGAGAAACGCTTCCTCCGCCATCTTGAATTAAAAATGGCTGACAAGGGTATTATTCAAAATAAATCCTATCTCTCACATACCGATTTTGATCAAAGCAGTCTATATTTACCTGAGTGTACCCCTAAATATTTTCTAGAATCATGAGTTCTTTTTTACTTGTTTTCTAAATTTTTCCATAAAAACAAGCACTATAAAAAACATTTATAATTAGAAAAATGCGCACTTTTGAAAGTTTTTAAAATTGCCACTAATTCTGTGCTAAGTAGTTCCTGAGTGATATTTAAAAAACCGCATTGGTCTATGGATACCCCCGGTCACAAAATTTTACTCTTCACGAAACTTATCAAAAGCCCTAAAAAACTACGAAAATCAAAATGTTTAAATAATTAGAAAACTTATAGAGGGCAATTTTCATATAAAAACCCAAGTATCTATACCGTAAAGTATAGAGATATTAAGTAACATATCTCAGAAACTAACTAGAGGGTCACAACTTTTTATACCGCATTAGAATATGTGCTAATTTGTTACGTAAGAAAATAATTTGTAGCTTGTTGCATTACTGATATGTCTTTTTAAGTAAGTCACGTGACTCAAAAATTAAAATATCTCATGATGGCTATTTGGGCTCTCGACACAAAAAGTAACATATCTCAAAAACTAACTAGGCGGGTCACAACACTATATACCTCATTAGAATAAGCTCGGATGGTGCTAATCTGCTACGTAAGAAAATCATTTGTAGCTGCTTCCATTACTGATATATGTCTTTTTAAGAAAGTCACGTGACCTAAAAATTTAAATATTTCATGAACCAACTAGAGGGACACAATCCTTTATACTTCATCGGAATAAGCTTGGTTGGTACTAATTTGTTACGTAAGAAAATAATTTGAAGCTGCTTCCATTACTGTAAGTCTTTTTAAGTAAGTCACATATCCTAAAAATTGAAACATTTCATAAACTATCTAGAGGGTCACAACCTATTATACCTCATCGGAATAAGCTTGATTGTTAGGGCAGAAAAAAATTTTTAGCTGCTGCCGTTACTGAGATATCACTATCTGTTCACTCAACACACAAAGTAACATATCTCAGAAACTAACTAGGGGGTACCGTTACCGAGATATGATTATCTGGGCACTCGACACAAAAAGTAACATATCTCAGAAATTAACTAGGAGATCACAACTTTTTATAACTCGTTAAAATAAGCTCGGATGGTGCTAATTTTTGACGTAAGAAAATAATTTGTAGCTGCTGAAAAGTCATACAGGGTTGGCCATTTAAAAGGGTCTAATTGAATTTTTTCAAAAACTCTAAAGAAATGGAGAAAATACTGAAACCCATCGATTTTGTTTGTAAGGTGGAGACTTTTTCGCTATCTTGATATTTTTATAGCGCGCATCTCTTTTGAGACCTTACCCCTATATTTTGAATAGGGAAAGTGGGTCGAGTTTTTTAAGGTCTCCTGAATGTCTTGACAATCATGTAAAAATTTCGAAAATTTATCAATTCGTTTTTGAGATATTTACTTTCAAAATAAGCTTAAATTGTACAGGTAAATTTCACCTCTTGTAGGAATATATCCTAGAAGAAAAAATGCAATGATAAAATGTACTATTAACAAAAGCAAAGTCGAGGTGTCCCCAGATTTCTCAAAGAAAATCTTTGTGAGAGTGAATTTTCCAAAAACTAATCGATAGATTTTCAAAATTTGTGCACGATAGTCAAGACATTCAGGAGAACTTCAAAACAAGGAGATGCGCGCTATAAAAATTTTAGGATAGGAACACAAACAAAATCATTTGTATTTTAGCGTTTTCTCCAATTCTTAACAGTTTTTGAAAACATCCAGGTGAACCCTTTTAAATCGACAATATAAAGTAATGGAAAAAGCTACAAATTATTTTCTTACCTAACAAATTAGTACCAGCCAAGCTTATTCTAGTGAGGTATAAAAAAGTTGTGAACCCCTAGTTAGTTTCTGAGATATGTTACTTTTTGTGTCGAGTGCCCTGATAGCCATATATCCTAGAAGAAAAAATGCAATCATAAAATGTACTATTAACAAGAGCAAAGTCGACGTATCCCGAGATTTCTCAAAAAAAAATCTTTGTGAAAGTGAATTTCCCAAAAACGAATCGATAGATTTTCAAAATTTTTGCACGATAGTCAAGACATTTAGGAGACCTTCAAAACAAGGAGATGCGCGCTATAAAAATTTTAGGAAAGCCAAAAAGTGTACGCTTTACAAACAAAATCATTTGTGTTTTAGCGTTTTATCCAATTCTTAACAGTTTTTGAAAACATCCAGGTGAACCCTTTTAAATCGACAATATATAGTAATGGAAGCAGCTACAAATTATTTTCTTACCTAACAAATTAGTACCAACCAAGCTTATTCTAGTGAGGTATAAAAAAGTTGTGAACCCCTAGTTAGTTTCTGAGATATGTTACGTTTTCTCCAATTCTTAACAGTTTTTAAAAACATCCAGGTGAACCCTTTTAAATCGACAATATATAGTAATGAAAGCAGCTACAAATTATTTTCTTACCTAAAAAATTAGTACCAACCAAGCTTATTCTAGTGAGGTATAAAAAAGTTGTGAACCCCTAGTTAGTTTCTGAGATATGTTACTTTTTGTGTCGAGTACCCAGATAGTCATATCTCGGTAATGGCAGTAGCTATAAATTAGTTTCTTCCGTAACAAATTAGCACCAACCAAGCTTATTCCGCTGATCCTCTATTTCGTTTCTGAGATGTTACCTTTTGTGCGAGTGCCCAGATAGCCATATCTCGATAATGGCAGCAGCTACAAATTATTTTATTTCGTAACAAATTAGTACCAACCAAGCTTATTACAATGAGGTACAAAAGATTGTAACCGTCTAGTTAGTTCATGAAATATTTAAATTTTTAAGTCACGTCACTAAAGACATATATCAGTAATGGCAGCAGCTACAAATTATTTTCTTAGTTTCTAAGATATGTTGCTTTTATGTGTCGGATGCCCAGATAGCCATATCTCGGTAACCGCAGCAGCTGCAAATTATTTCCTTCCGTAACTGATTAATACCAGCAAAGCGTATTCCAATGAGGTATAAAAGGTTAAAAGCCCCTAGTTACTTTCTGAGATATGTTACTTTTTGTGTCAAGTGCCTAGATATGCATATCTCTCGCTAACGGCACCAGAAGCCACAAATGATTTTCTTCCGTGACAAATTAGCACCAACCGAGCAGCTTATTCTAATGAGGTATAAGAAGTTGTGACCCTCTAGTTACCTTTTGAGATATGTTACTTTTTTGTGTCGAGTGCCCAGATAGCCATATCTCAGTAACGGCTTATTATGATGAGGTATAAAAGTTTGTGACCCCTTAGTTAGTTTCTAAGATGTGCTACTTTTTTTTTGAGTGCTCAGATAGCCATATCTCGGTAACGGTGGAATCTACAAATTATTTTCTTCCTCAACTAATTAGTACCAGCAAAGCTTATTTCAATGAGGTATAAAAGGTTGTGACCCCCTAGTTACTGTCTGAGATATGTTACTCTTTGTGTTGGGTACCCAGATAGCCATATCTCAGTAACGACAGCAGCTACAAATTATTTTCTTCTTTAGCAAATTAGTACCGGCCAAGCTTATTACGATGAGGTATAAAAATTTGTGACCCCCTAGTTAGTTTCTAAGATATGCTACTTTTTGTGTCGAGTGCTTAGATAGCCATATCTCAGTAATGGCAGCAGCTACAAATAATTTTCTTCTGTCAAAAATTATTACCAATCAGCTTATTCATCCAAAAGGTTGTAACGCTCTAGTTAGTTAATGAAATATTTTACTTCTTAGGTCACGCGACATACTTAAAAAGACATATATCAGTAATGGAAGCAGCTACAAATTATTTTCTTACATAACAAATCTTACAAGCACAAAATATCCATGCACATAGCCGGAATTCGAAATCGGAACCTTCCGTGCGGCAGGCAGATACGCTGCCCAGTGCGCTACGGTGGCCAGCCCGTAGTTAGTTTCTAAGATATGTTAGTTTTTGCGTCGAGTGCCTAGATAGCCATATCTCAGTAATAGGAGTAGCTACAAATAATTTCCTTCCGTAACAAATTAGTAACAACCAAGCTTATTCCGATCAGGTATAAAATGACTCTCTAGTTAGTTCATGAAATATTTCAATTTTTAGGTCACGTGACTTACTTAAAAAGACATATATCAGTATAGTTAAAAAGACATATATCAGTGATGGCAGTAGCTACAAATTATTTTCTCACGTAACAAATTAGCACAATCCGAGCTTATTCTAATAAGGTATAAAAGAGTTGTGACTCTTTAGTTAGTTTCTGAGATATGTTACTTTTCGTGTCGAGTGCCCAGATAGCCATATATCAGTAACGGGATTAGCTATAGATTATTTTCTTCCGTAACAAATTAGTACCAACCAAGCCAGGACTTTCTAGTTAGTTCATGTTCATTTTCAAAAAAGGCGATAAGGCCCAATGTGGAAACTACAGAGGTAGAGGTAGAAAGAACTCTTCTTTCTGTTGTTGAAAAGATACTATCAAACCGATTAATTCCGATTGCTGAACAAAATCTGCCAGGGACACAGTGTGGATTTAGGCCCAATCGAGGCACAGCTGACATGATCTTCAGTGCCAGACAAATGCAAGAGAAATCTAGAGAACAAAATCGCCCTCTCTTCATAGCCTTCATAGACCTAGTCACAGCATTTGATTCGGTCAACAGAGAAGCTATTTGAAAAAAGCTGGATGCCCCCAAATTCTTAGACTACTACACGACAATATGAATGCAACAGTCCTGAGCAACGATGGACCAGGAGAGTCATATCAGACTACGACAGGTGTTAAACAAGGGTGTGTTATTGCGCCCACCCTATTCTCTATATTTTTAGATGCCATGCTTCACCTTGTTGACGAACATCTACCGCCGGGAGTGGAAATTCTATATAAATTCGACGGTGGCCTACTTAACCTAGGCAGACTGCGAGTAAAAACTAAGGTCCCGACAACCTCGGTAATCGAACTGCAGTACGCCGATGACAACGTCGTAATGGCCGATACAGAGGAAGGTCTACAGCTGGTAATCAACGCATTTAACCAAGCCTACAAAAGCATTGGCTTAGAGGTCAATCTTGCCAAAACGCAAATTCTTCACCAACCAGAACCAGTTACGAATCCTCAAGCTCCAAACATTTCCATAAATGGCCATCCTCTGCATATCGTGGAACATTATTTTTTAGCCACCTATCGTCAAATGCAACTAGTAACGCAGAAACACAGCATCGCCTAAAATATGATAGCGCAGCGTTCGGACGTCTTTCGGAGAGAGTCTTCAACAATCACGACATCAATGCGGAGAACAAGCTTCGTGTCTACAACACAGTTATAATACCAGTTCTAACATACGGATGCGAAACGTGGACCGTGCATATCAAACGACTAGAAAAATATCACCAAAGTTGTTTAAGACGAATACTGAGAATCAAATGGCAAGACCGACGTTTTAGAAGAAGCCAGAACAACTAGTATAGAAGCTCTTATCTTCAAGCACCAGTTTCGTTGGACTGGTCACATTATCTGCGTGCCTGAAACACGTCTCCCCAAGCAGATATTTTATGGACAACTGAAGGAGAGAAAGAGAAATCAAAGAGGTAAAGAAAAAAGATACAAGGACGTTCTCAAAGGCAATATGATGAAGGGTCACATCGATTTAAACAACTTCGAGACCACGGCTTCATGGCGCCGAACAGTCCATGAGGGAGCACAAACTTTTGAAGAGCAACGACGTATACTAGAGACGGAAAAGAGAGAACGTAGAAAGGAGCGACAAAATGGAATGATGGATGACCAACAACACTCGGCTGCTGCCGGAGACTGGGTGTGCCAGGACTGTGGAAGGGTTGGCTTACATAGGCATAAAAAAACGCACAACAGATAGCGACGATACAGAATAGAGGAAAATCATACTCGGTATTGAGTGATTGCCTATGATGATGATGATAAGTTCATGAAATATTTCAATATGTAGGTCACGTGACTTACTTAAAAAGACATATATGAGCTATGGCAGCAGCTACAAATTCTTTTTTACGTAACAAATTAGCACCATAGGAGCTTGTTATAATGAAGTATAAAAAGTTGTGACGACCTTGTTAGTTTCCGAGATTAAATATAGTTATTATATATTATTATTATAATATATAATATATATATATAATATATACAGCGTGGATTATTTAAGCGGAACGTTCCGTCTAGCGGGTTAGAATTTGGTTGACTAAAAAAATCCATCGTAAGAAGCACCTAAAAGTACTGCCACTGACCAAGTTCTATGAACAAAACCTGGAGGCTGGCATATTTCCCTCATAATGGAACCGAGCTGCCACCCCCAAAAGCAGTGAAGGAGATCATAGGAGACTGCGGTGGAACCAGAATGCAGTGTATAATCAAATCAGACTATAATGCACACAACAGTTCTTGGTGTAGCACCAACACAAAAACAAGATGGGAGTCGGTA
The DNA here is from genome assembly GCA_963921995.1 of Oxystoma pomonae. Taxonomy (NCBI): domain Eukaryota; kingdom Metazoa; phylum Arthropoda; class Insecta; order Coleoptera; family Brentidae; genus Oxystoma; species Oxystoma pomonae. The sequence continues at coordinate 49,091,528 of OY998166.1, forward strand.
ATACAATATTTATGGCAAATAGATTGGATATAATGAACAAGGAAACAAGCCCACCTTTGTAACCAGACTAAGGAGGGAGGTGTTGGATATAACAATTGCTACCACATATGTGGACAACTTTGTTAAAAACTGGCATGTGTCTGATAATGAGAGTTTTTCAGACTACAGTTATATATGCTTCGAAATATCGGCACAAAGCAAACTGGGGAGCCTATCAGCTAGACCTAGATGCAAGACTTGGGACAATTTCTAAGACAGTAAAAAGTCGAACCGATCTAGATATGGCCGCGGAGTAATTTACAAGGAGCACCAGAAATACACCTTGGTGGAACTCTCACCTTAAAACTAGAAGAAGGCAGGTTAGGATAAAGTTTAACAATGCAAAAAGAACTGAAAACTGGACTACAGGGCCTCTCTAACAGAATACAAAAAGGAACTGCAAAAGGGAAAAAGAGAATCGTGGAAAAGGTACTGTGAAGTGATTGAGAGTACCGCACTTCGAAAAGTGTGTGACCAACATAGGGGAATTTAATGTAACTAGGAAAGAAACACTGACCGAATTATTATTCCCAGGATCAACCATAATGGAACAGCCACTTGAGACCTCGAGAAGAGAAATTGAAAACTCTAAAAGAAGAGTTTCAAGGGTAGACTGGTAGGCCTCAAACAAGGATATAAACCAGGAAAAAATCAAATGGGCAGTCAACTCATTTAAACTATACATATCACGGGGACGGGACGGGATTTGTCCGGCAATGCTTCAGAAGGAACCAGATCAACTGATAAACAGGTTATGCACACTATTTAGAGCAAGCCTGGCCCTAAGCTATGTGCCTAAAGTGTGGAAGCTGACCAGGGTCGTGTTTATACCAAAACCTGGGTGAAGGAACACAATACGGCAAAAGCATACAGGCTTACATTTTTTGTACTTAAAACTCTTGAGAAACTATTAGATAGGGAAGACATTATGAAATAAACAACAGGATTGTATTTACTGAACTGCTAGATGAGACTGTAGCAGTCCGGGTGGTAGGGGGCTGTCTACAGGGAGGAGTTCTCTCTCCTTTGCTTTAGAACCTTGTTATGGCAGTTGGGTTTCAAAGTGATAGGATACCCAGATGACCTTTATATTCTGGTTCTTGAAAAATTTAACCAACCATTAAGGATCGAATGCAATAGGCGCCAAGGACTGTGGAACAATGGACTGATAGAGAAAAAATAATCATCAGCTACCAGAACACAGTTATAATCCCCTTTCCCAGAAGAAGAAATTTAGAGGGAATTATACCTCTAACTCTGGAAAATAAGGAAGTTCAGCTGTCGAGGGATATTAAATTCTTGGGGGTAATATTAGACTCTAAGCTAACATGGACTTGACATATCGAGAACATAATAAAGAAAGCGGAAATCATCCTGGCGGAGATTAAACATGGAAAACAGTGGGGACTCAGACCACACATGGTACACTGGCTGTTCAAGACACTGGTAATACCATCCATTACGTATGCATCTCTAGTTTTGTGGCCAACAGTAACTCAACAGACTGTGATGCTTAGCTAAGCAGGGTGCAAAGACTTGCTTGCCTCAGCGTCAGAGGTGCAATGAGATTTACACCGACAACTTCGATGGCGGTGCTCTTAGTATCACTTGGTGATACAGGAAGAACAGGAAGAAGCAAAGATCGGACTAATCGGTCTTCAGAAACTATGAACCTACAGACAAGAATGCATAATAGAGAGGAGAGATGTCATCAAAGTATCTATACAGACCAACTCTAGAAGTAATTATACATGAGAGAGTAGCGTGGTCAGGACAAAACAACCCGCTGCCACAGGAAGGACTGATCTGGTACACAGACGGATCAAAAAATGACGAAGGCAGTGGTGCAGGAATATTCGGGGAGACATCTAAGAAAGTCTGTACTTCTCACTGCGATTTTACCCGACAGTTTTCCCAACAGTCCTATAATGCGCAAGAGAGAACAATGGAATGGGATACTTCGGTCAAACCATATCTATATACTCAGATAGACAGGCAGCCCTTAGGGCGCTTATGTGCTCGAAGGTCACCTCAAAGCTAGTGTGGGAATGTCTTGCTCAACTAATGAAACTGGCGGAACATAACAAAATCAAATGAGTATGGGTGGCAGGACATAGAGGTATCCAAGGCAGTGAAAAAGCCGACAAACTTCCAAGACAAGGATCGTCAAAAAAATATATTGGACTAGAGCCAAACTTGGGGTTACCAAAATGTACAATAAGGTCTCAGGTCAAACTTTGGATAAAGAAAATCACGAAAGCCACTGGCTAGAAAGACAGGGGCTAAGACACTGCAGAGTCAATCTTACCAAACGCACGTTAAGCTATAGTAGGACGCTAGTGAGAACTATAATAGGAATCATAACCGGCGATATGGCGGTTAAACTTCAGCTAAACAACATGGGCCTGTATAATGGAGACCTGAGTCGCAGACTATGCAATCAAAAACCGGAAACTCTAGAACATGTAATATGCCAATGCGAGGCACTCTATCGCAAAAGGCACCTAATTTTTAGGGATAATAATAATAATAATAATAAATAAAAAATTAATAATAAAATTTAATAGAGTGGTTAGCCTAGGTTGCACAATAAGCCAGTAATGGCTGCAGTGCACTGTAGCTTGCCACTAGGCCGGTCGGAATCACAATCGAGTGGTTTTAGTCGGTAGGAATCCGACCCCATACTACCCGGGCTCTCCTGGTAGACGATAAATGACTCTGGCAAGAAATTAGTTCGGGCGTCTTATGCAAGATTTCTCCCTGAGACCCTTGAAAAAAAAAACTAACAAGGCTATAACTAACTAACATAGTATTTTTTTTGTTTTGGCAGATTAGTGCTCATCCAATTTAATTTTCTGTAAAAAAATATTTTTCTTCTAAAAAAAATAATGATTTGTATACTTTTAAGTTGGCCGTAACAAATTCAAGTAAAGTATTTGCAACATGCTTATGTTTTTAATGTATCATTTAAACTTATAAAGCGGGATTAAGTTACTGAAATGATCTTTTTTGAAAATAAAATGAATCTATGTTATTTTTTGCAATTTTTGTTTCTCAGTGCAGATATACGATTCGAGCTACAAATTATGATGTGACTTATTATCCTACTGTTACCCAAACGGCAGTTATGGAGTGGTTCCCCTAGCTTAATAGTAAAGTTAGATGGGTCTCAGTTTTCGCGGTAACGGCTGCCGCTACAAATGTTATTCTTTGGTAACAAATTAACAACAAATTAGCTACAATTTATGGTGTAAGTACTTTTATGGCTTTTATTTTGGTCACCCATAAAACAGGAATTAGGTCCGTAAATAACTCTTTAGGAAATAAAAAAGAATCTATATTATTTTATTGCTATTTTAATTTTTCAGTGTACATCTACCCTTCGAGCAACAAATTATAATGTATGACTTCATCATCATCATAGGCAATCACTCGATACCTCTATTCTGTACACCGCACACCCTTCCACAGTCTTGGCACACCCAGTCTCGGACAGCAAGCAGCTGTATGACTTATTTTCCTACTGTTATCCAAACAGCAGCTATGGGGTGGTCAGTCTAGCTTATTGGTTAAGTTAGAGGGTCTTAGTTTTCTAGGCAACGGCTGTTGTTACAAATTTTATGATTCGGTAACAAATTAACAACAAATTAGCTACAAATTATTACATAAATATTTTTGGAGCCCTTTATTTTGGTCATCCATAAAACAGGAATTAGTTTCGTAAAAAATTTTATTATTCGGTAACAAATGAGCTACAAATTATGGCTTTGGTATTTTTATGACACTTTATGATGGTCCCTTTTAATGAAAATGGTTAAATCGTTTTTTCGACCATAACTTCTGTTATTTTTGCAAAAAAAAAATTAAAAAACCATTTTGTAGGGAACAACAGTACCTACAAAACGACAACTTTAAAAATTACAGTAACTTTTTTGTTCATACTCAGAATTCCATTCTTTAAACAAAATGAGTATAGTGATATCAGTTTTTCCGCTATTCCTAATTTCCTGATACTCAGATTTAAAAAAAATCCTAACAAATATTGTATAGCAGCAAATTCTTTAAATCTTATTGTCGAATATTTTTTCTTAAACTAGTTCTTTTTGTTGTATATCGTGCTACTTTACGCAACGTTCAACCAACCTGCATGATTCAGCTGTCGCTTTCCACGATTTCCAAACCACTGGAGGTTTTCATATTCACCGTAATCATTATCTTTTAATTTCTGTAGATAAAGTTAGTGTTCATTATCCATTCAAAATAATGTGTTTTTATTTTTAATTTAAGACGTCGGATAAAGCAAGCATCCCTAAGACTAACTTTTGTAAAAATCCAGCTTCACCAGGGAAAATTTGCTTTATAGAACAACAGGTTTTCTTTTAAAAAACAAAAGATCAAAAGATCTTGGGTGGAAATAACGAAAATTCAAACTTGGATGAGCACCCCACAAGGAACACACAAAAGATCAAAGCGAAAAGAGAAATGATTAAACGATGTTTCGCCCTGGGTAACCAGCGTGAGCTCATCAGTAGTTTCACTGGTCGCCCTCTACTATACATCATTAAACACCATCATACACTTTGATTTCCAACCTTGAACCACTCACAAATAGGCATCGTTCCGTACTGGTACTTACTTATCCAAGTTACCTGATACGAATTCGTCCTAGCGTGTTAATATTTCCAGTAGGATTATGCTCCTAAGGCAATTAAAACAAAGAAGAAGGTAAAAAACCTCCAAATCTGTTACTCCAACCGAAAAAAAGTAAAAAACAAAAGATCAAAACATCTTGGGTGGAAATAACGAAAATTCAAACTTGGATGAGCATCCCACAAGGAACACACAAAAGATCAAAGCGAAAAGAGAAATGATTAAACGATGTTTCGCTCTGGGTAACCAACGTGGGCTCATCAGGTTACTGGGTTACCTAGGGTGAAACATCGTTTAATCATTTCTCTTTTCGCTTTGATCTTTTGTGTGTTCCTTGTGGGATGTTCATCCAAGTTTGAATTTTCGTTATTTCCACCCAAGATCTTTTGATCTTTATTTTTTAGTTTCTTTTCAGTTGAAGGAACTGATTTTGAGGTTTTTTAACTTCTTCTTTGTTTTAATTGCCTTAGGAGCATAATCCTGCTGGAAATATTAACACGCCAGGACGAATTCGTATCAGGTAACTTGGATAAGTAAGTACCAGTGCGGAACGATGCCTATTTGTGAGTGGTTCAAGGTTGGAAATCAAAGTGTATGATGGTGTTTAATGATGCATAGTGGAGGGTGACCAGTGAAACTACTGATGAGCCCACGCTGGTTACCCAGGGCGAAACATCGTTTAATCATTTCTCTTTTCCCTTTGATCTTTTGTGTGTTCCTTGTGGGATGCTCATCCATGTTTGAATTTTTGTTATTTCCACCCAAGATCTTTTGATCTTTTGTTTTTTAGTTTCTTTTCGGTTGAAGTAACTGATTTGGAGGTTTTTTAACTTCTTCTTAGGTTTTTTTTATTTAAAAAAAGGATTATTTTTTTACTCAAAGTGTAAACTGTTTGCTATTTTATTACAAATATGGTGTTTTGTTAGTTTGCTATTTACCTTAACGACTGTTTTCTTTTCTTATTTGCTGACACATTTTTTTGCTGCTAATATCTAGTTTCAGATTTGACTTGTTTGCCACTTATCACTAACGCCGCTATACCCAGGGGGCTGGGGACACGCCCCATATAACAATTTTCAAAGTAAAAGACTATAAAATTAAGGAAAAAGTTATTGGCAGAGAAATAGCTGTTTTGGGAATCAAAATTATAAAATAAAATAGGGACAAATAACACTGCGCAACAGAATTTTTCAAAAACGTCCCTTAATCGGATGCCTACCGTAATTTGTCCAGGTTAGCTCGTATATGTAAAAAAAATAATAAGCTGGGTGGAATTTCTTTTTTTAAATATATCTCAAGCAATATTTTTTTTTGGAGATGTTAAATATATTTTAAACGGAATTATTGTGTTTTTTCAAATGAGTTATTGAGATTCAGAAATAAAAAAGTTATTATCTAAAAAAGTACAAATTTTTTAAAAGTGTCTAATGGATTAACAATTCGTATTATAAAAAAATCAGGTGTGAATTTAAAGCAACAAATAATTAAATTAGGTATTTAAACGGCCTTACACAGGGTGTTTTCCAGAGGCGTTTTAGTAGAGGACGGACACGTTGATTCTGTATTTAAGGACACTTTTTGGAAATATTGGAATTAATGACACACCTCCATCGAGGGGTAAGCTTTACCACAATAATTTCAATATAGAAAGTGTGCTAAATAAAGCAATTTTAAATGCTTTTATAACATCGGTTTACTAATTGTATTTTTAATGGTAAAACTTAATCCTCAACAGGGGTGTTTCCTGGAATACGTTTATTTTTAAACAGGACTCCAAATATCCTAAAACACTTTGTATAACAACAAAATTGTTTAACATAACTGTTTAACTTGGTACTGAGTCATGACACGTACGAGGTGATAACAATCCTATGGATAAACAAAATTATAGTAAGTTTCTTGTTTTTAACAAATATTTTGACTAAAATAATTATTCTATAACTTTTTTATTCCTTAACCGGATTTAGTACACTGTTTTAGAGGAAAATTTATTTAATTTAAAATTTTTCGTGTATGTTTTAATTTAGATCCTCTTCATTTTGTAAAATAAAAAATTGAATTCATTTTGGTAATACCAGTAAATGTAAGGGAATGCGTCAGAAAATAAGTTTTGGGGATCATGTCTGTTACGGACCCAGAACTTGTCAGGTGAGTAGTCACATACCCCACTTTTTATTTGTTTCAAAGCAGGTGAGACGTGCGAAATATGTTCACTCTCACGGGCACAAGAATAGAGCCCCTGTGATATATAAGAATTACACATCGGACATATAAAACTTAAACTTCTCCTAAACGGTCTTTCTTAAGGGAAAACTAATAGAGGTTTCCATTGGTAAAATTGGTGCGCCATTCTCAATGCACTAACACTGGCTTAGTAAGTGCAGATTAAATGGAACATGAAAAAAACTGCACGCAAACCAGAATACTCGTTTCGTTCAAACACTTAACTCAATGTATACAAAAGTAGCGTAGGACCATTGAAAAACTCTTTTTGAGGTCGACTAGAGACTTAAAATATAAAAGCGGAAAAAAATTTTCGGTGCGCCACGAGCTCTCAGAGCCGGTACGGAAAAATTTGCACTTATTGCAAAACCTAAATTATTAGTTTTCCAATGGAACATGATAACTGAAATAGTGTACTCTAATGGAGATCCGACTCACTGGTTTTACCAATGGAAACCGCTATAAGAAAGCAAAGTCGTAATAATTTCGCAGGTGCTTCATTTTATAGGTTTAGCAGAAATTCGCAAAAAAACTGCTTTATTGCCATATGCGGAATCTCAATGGACCCCAAATAAGAAAAATGGTCTCTTTATGGAAAATTCTCTCAGCACATTCTAATGCCGTATAAGGCTAATCATATATTTTGGTTCAGGAATTCGGAGCCGAATTTCAATGAATTTTTATTCTAAATAAGAAAACAAGAAATTTAAATTAAACTATGCCAAGTGGGCAAAATTTTTTAAATCTTTATATAACAATTCTGCCTGACCTAACGGTTAGATAAAAAATGTAGCAACTTCGTAACATGTACGCGGACTGCTTCATGTCGCACTTTTATTTTTTTCCTACATTCTCTGTACAGTATGTTTTTGTTGTTGTTGCCGTCTGATTTAGTTCTTTTATTCTCATGTTATAAAGCTTTGAATGAGTGGGCAATAAAAAATTTAGATTTCTACAGGTAGGTGATGGATCAGAGATTATACACTTTAAGGGGAAAAGTCTAAAATGTGACACAAAGTGATAAAGTTATTAGTTTTTCAGTAATAGAGCTTCAAAGTTGCCAACTTTTAAAAAAAATGCTTTCATCTCGGGAACTAATAGAGTGATATTATTTTGAGTTACATTTTTTTTGAGAAGAAGTTATCTTTTATTTCCATAGTGACTTTTTTAATTTGACCTTCCTTGGTATTTTGTTACGCGTAATTGACAATTGAAAAACAAGTAAAAACTGAAACTGGAGACCAAAATCATAGAAAGGGAAAGGGTGGTAGAAGGGGTTGCATAGCGGTGGCCCATCGTCTATATCATACATGAGGATAATTAGTTGATATATATATGGGACATTTCTTTCGTCTAAAGTGTTTAACATTTTGTTTTATTTAAGTGATTTAAAATACCACTTACATTACAGGGAAAAGGACGATCTTTACCGAAAGTGTTTTAGTGTTTGGTTAATTGATATTTTCGCTTATAAAAGTACCTGCATACCAATCTCATGATATATGGTGATGTACCTGATTTAATTTTTTGTAAATGTATAATTTGAATGTGTTACCTTAGATGTAAAGGTAACTTGAAGTTGTTCCTTATATCTGCTAATCTTAAACCAAAGAAAGGTGTGTCCACTGTAAGAACTAAAGCCTTGAAACCTGCGTTTTCTGCTCTTTTTATTAGTCGTTTAGTCACATCTCTAAAAATTAAAAAAAAAATATAATTGCTATAAATTAAAAATATGTGTAAAATATATAATCGTGGCCACAAGCAAAAAAAATCGAGAATGTATTTTTACTTTTAGAAGATTAATTTTTTTATCCAGTGGAAAACTACTTTGTAGCTGGAGTTTTAAATTAAATTTTACTTAAAATCATCGCTACCTGCTATTTGACAATTTTTATTTATTTGACAGTGAGATGAGGCCTCTTGTCAACAATCACTACTGTAAGAACTCGTGGCCAACTCGATGCTTAATAAGTCAATAATCAAGGCATTACTTTTCAAGGGGCCGACGTACACATCCAGAAGTACTGATTCATTAACTTGGCATCAGTTACGGCTTGCGGCGATGCAAAGCCACATCGCTGAGTCGTTGAAACTGATGCGAGTTTTATAATGTGATCGCTACTTTGTAACTGATGAAGTATCACGTTTCCCGCAGTTGTGCCTTGTATCGCAACATATTTCACAGTGTGTCGGTTCCTTAAGCGCCTCATTAATATATTTTTTATCAAAGATCAAGGCGCTTAAAGTTGTACTCAGGAGAAAAAAGTATTCATAAAAATAAAGGTTCGTGGCTATCGATTAGATCTTGGAGGATGAATTAAAAAGTAAAATCTTTGATCTTTGTTTGAATAATCTTTGAGCCACGAACTTTTATTTTTCTCTATTTTTCACAGACAAGAAATCTGCTTTTTGAAGTTATAGTATTCCTTAATGTCTCCTTCTGCCAAGGAATCAAATGATGCCTTGAAAACCCTTTAGCAAGGAAACCTCAAGCTTAGGCAACATAAAGATCTGATCTCTTGCAGTAACAGCATTAAAAATTAAATTAAAAGCATTAAAATGTGCGCCTCCTTTTATTCACTGAAAATGTAACAAGGCAGGCATGAATCTATTTGTGAAAGGCATCTATTAGTTAGATGAAATAAAGAAAAGATACCCTGGCCAACGAAACTCCTTAGCAAATTTTAATCACTGTGACTAAAAAGAAACGTTATTGGTATCGGACGCACATTTTGCTTTTAAATTCATTACGATCAGACCTACAATATCTAATGGATAGTCCAGAAACCGACAGGCCTTGTCGTTGCTCTTGTTAGGCGTATGAAGCATAACATAAGTGACCACACCCAGCGAATTTAAACAATTTTCGTCCTCAAACAACGCGGGATAATGGTCTGGCTATATTCAGCGCGACTCCTGTCGTTTTACGACGAAAGTTGTTTAAATTCGCTGGGTGTGCTTGCTTATGTTATGCTTCATACGTCAGGTACAGATTTTTTTTGACAACTTTTGTCTAAGTTGGGATTCCTCCCGATGTGTTACCCTGATGATTCCTAAAAAGTATGAAACAGGCCTGTAGGTTTCTTAACTATCCATTGAAGGCCCGATCGTAATGAATTGAAAAGCAAAATGTGCGTCCGATGCCACGAACCTTTGTTTTTAGTTATTTTTCACGGACAAGAAATCTATTTTTTAATTGACTTGGCTTTGTTTTGCGCAACAAGCCTCCTTCGGAGTAATTGTTGCTGAGCCTTAATATAAGGCGAACTCCAATTGGTGGTTGGGTTGCTGCGAACGTTGTGTTTCAACGGTCTTCTTTCAGTATCTGGTACATTTTTGCACGTTCGGCTTTTTATGTCCAGCTCAAAAATTTTCATTCTTATTGATATTTGCATCCTTTAACGTTTTGCTTTTTACCTTATTTTGAACTTTATTTCAACGACGAAAGTTGTTTAAATTCGCTGCTTATATTATGCTTCATAGGCCAGCTACAGTCCTGCTACCCTGATGATTTCTAACAAGGATGAAACAGGCCTGTAGATTTCTGGACTATCTATTAGATCTTGGAGGCCTGGTCGTAATGAATTAAAAAGCAAAATGTGCCTCCGATGCCACGAACCTTTTAACTTGGCAAGAAATAAGTTTTTGACCAACTTGTGCTGTAAAGTACCAATTTACCAGAAGGTAAAAACTTATGAGGGAATTTGAATGTGCTTTTCTCAAAAAGTTAATCTAAAAAAATGTATATTTGTATGTATAATGATTTTTGCAGTGATTTTGAAATACTTTCCTTAGTATTTTTAGTATTTGGGAACCACCTTGTTCATCTTAAAAGAATTTTGGAGAATTATAAGCAGCTTAATTAATACCCCTCTTCCACTTAGTTTCAATGTTATGAGAATTATGTTAGTTATTAATTTTGTAAGCTTTCAAAAAATTGTGGGTTGAAAGCTAATATAGTTATTTCTACTTAATAGATTCCATATTTTTTAATGTACTCAATTAACTTTGGTGTATTTTTAAAAAGCAAATTTTATATCAAATTTAAATTTCTATACTTTAATATGTATAGATTTTTAATCAGTTCCGTTTTAAGAATGGCTACTAAGGCAAAAAATATATATTTTTTACTAGGTGTTTTCAAAAAAATTGATATGATTTAAAATGTAATTGTATTTATATCCATATGTAAATAACAAACACATTTACACTTCGTTCCATATTCAATCGGATCAGGTTTTTGATACTGACAATGATTTACTTTCTCTCTAAAAATGTCAGCTGCCATATTGAAATTATTCCGGGAGTTTGGAATAGACTGTGTAGTATAATTTTTAAATAGATAAAATGAAAGTCTTAAATATTTATAATAAAAGGTGGGTACTAATTTTTTGGTTATTTAATTCTTTTCGAAACGAACCAAATAATAAGAAGCAATTTATAGAGCAAGAGTTCAAGGTATATATTATGATTATGAGTAACCCTTGCCATTTTTTGTGTGCATTTTCTCGTTCTGAATACGAAATGGACAATCCTGTACCTAAAAATTGTGGATAAGGGCTCAGCACACCAATCCAAAGGAGGGCAATTTTAGAGGGGGTAGTAGTAACCCCCAGAACAAAAATCAATTGGTGTGCCGGACCTCATTTATGGATAAGGGTTCAGCACACCACTCGAAAAATTCCTACTTTAGAGTGGTGTGCCGAACCCTTATCCATGAATGAGGTCCGGCACACCAGGTAATTTTTGATCTGGTGGTACTACTACATCATATATTTGAAAATGCCACCCTATCCATCACGTGACCTCTAAAATTGCTCACCTTTGGATTTTGATGTACAGGATTGTTCATTTCGTATTCAGGACGAGAACGCTTGTACTATTAGGATACATGTTTTGAAATTCAATTTTTCTTTTGATAAATGGTTTAAAAATATATAAATAACTTACTTAATAATAAATATTAAATTTTATTTTGTTTGTTTTAAAGTTTTATCATATTTCAATTAGGTATGTACTAACCACCACTATGTTCCTTACAACTTATTACAATCATTGTTTAATATAATATTAGAGAATGTGTAGAAATTAAATTTTTCAAAAAATATGTAAAGTATCATAATTTAGGTTTTATCAAAATATATTAAAGACTTAAATGCAATACAATTTACATATATTTTCATGACTTTATTGTCATTTACTACGTTTATGCGCGCCTTAACCTGGTTTAAGTGTTCATATCGACCCTAATATTGGGTTTAAATGTGATAAAGAACTTTCCAAATCACTTTAAATTAAAATCGATTTAATTTTTAAAACGACTTTAGTGGAGTTCACCTTATATAAAACCGCTTTAAGAGGCCCGTATAAATAAAGTAATTGTCATAATATGTTTAAAAATTTAAAAATAGATTTTTCTTCGCCTTTGCTATTATCGTCTTGATCGGGACACCTGAAATAAAAATAAAAAATTTAGAATTTCGTGACAAAATATGATCCTCGCAGTAAAAGAAACTCGGTATAAACTATTGAATATTTTATGAACCAATCTTTATACAAGTAATTATTACAGTTCCTAAGGAACCAAAACTTTTTCAAATAATTTAAATTTTTAAGCCAGCCCAACACAGCTTAAACCAGTAACCCAAATCAACTGAAAAAAAACTAACCCAACCTAGCACCCCTTTAGAATTACTAGGTATAAAATTTTTTAATTTTAATTTATTTTATTTTAATGTACATGTAATTACATAATCTAAAATACCTAAAATGTTTTTGCATTGCCTCGGTCGAATTCTTTTCGGAAAGTGTAGATTTTTTTCATAAAATTTTCTAAAATACTAAAGAATTACATCACAGCTCCGCTCCTGACGTTTACCACCCCATCTACAAAGAAATCCATAAATGTAGGATTGGATCTTCTATTACTTATGAAATTTTTGAGGCGAAATCTTTTAAAATAAGGAATTTTTCTTTATTTCAATTTTTTTCAGAAAAAAGATTACAGCTCCCGCCCCCGATGTTTGCCACCCCTTCTACAAAAAAATCATAAGTGGAGGATTAAGTTTTTTTATAACTTGTGAAAGTTTCAGGTCAAAATCTGTTAATATTTGTTTTTCTATTTTTTAAGAAAAAAAAATCGTATCTCTTCTCCTGAAGTTTACCACCTCCGTTACTATGAAACAAAAGGGGGGGGGATTGACAACCTTATTACCAAGGAACTAATAACTTAAAAATATGCATAAAATAAATAATTTTAAGTTTTGGAGCTATACTAATTTGCTAGGCTGTAATTCGTTTGGAGCTGAAGCTGACAATACGGAGCTAGCTCCAAAGATTTTATTCACTCTGAGTTTAAGTTATAAATTATTATCAATAAGAAAATTTGCATAAAGCCGCTATTAATCGACGATTTGGTATGTTTTCACATCGTACCCAATACATATTGAAAAGATGCTGCTCTTTTTCTTTCATAGAGCATGTTCTCTGTTCTGACAAAGAACACGATATATGGAAGAACAAGATGCTTGATTTTCAATACGTATGGAATACGATATGAAAACATTCTAATCTACAACAACAGCTGCCGGAGTTGCTTTTATTAATTTTAAAAAAACTTGAAAAACACCCCGACCAAAATCAGCAGACTTACTTAGTATAAAAACAAATCTTACTTACCAATAATTTTAAAATAAATCCGATGTTTCAGCCCCAAAAAGTCCAGTTTGAGATGGTCTTATCGAAACGCTAAAGTTCTTTACAAAGTATTTTCTTCGGTTGATAGGGATTCGACGCTGATTGAATTGGAATGTATTATTTCCTCGTCTGCTACTTTGTCACTAACTCTCGAACTATTTTATTTGTAAATACATGAGCTCAAGGTTCTTTATTATTTTAAATAAATTGAAAAAACGTAAACATTAAATAGCAAATTAAAAATGGCCGACTACGTCATAAAATATATGCCAAAGCCTCGATTTCAAGTATATTCTGTTGAATTTTAATAAGAATTTAAAGTTAAATCTGACAACGTCACTCCCGTCGTCTCTTTATAGCGGTATGTGGATATCTAGGTGACGGAATTTATGTACACAAAGACTGAAATCAGCATAAGCTTTTCGTTTTAAACCTATTTTGTAATTTTAAATGAATAATACTTTGCTAAAAGGATTTTTAAAAAAAAGAATTTGGATTAAATTAATGATTGTAATGTAATAACTGCATTAAAACAAAGATATAAAGGATTGCAAAGTACCTATGTCCTAAACATTTTAAAGGAGTATGCTAACTGTGTGACTTTTTAGACAAACTTTAACTTTAAATAGAGTTATAACAAAAATTGTTTTTATATTATTCCACATTCTCATATAGCTGCACAAAATACACATATTGTGTGGTACTGCCAGACTAGTCTGGTGTATTTCGTGCAGCTATATGAGATTGTTGAATAAAATAAAAATAATTTGTGTTACAACTCTATTTATCTAGCCCTGGTGATGGTCTAGACCTAGAACCGAAACGTTGGCTGTTGGTATAAATACTAAAACATTGTCCAAGAAAGCCGCGAGTTTGTTTTGAATCAATTAAAATAAAGTGGACGAGAAAATATATATTGAATTTAAGTTTTAAATTCATCTGAACTAAAAGTTCAAAATTGAGTCCCTGCTAGCTAATTTAATTCTTATTGATATGCTTGCTTTAACATTTTGCTTTTCGCTGCATATAACCATACCAAAATACCAACATCCCGCGTTATTTGAACGACGAAAGTTTTGTTAAACTTACTGGGTGTTGTTGCTTATGTTATGCTTTATACGCTAAGTACAGTCCTATTGTACCCTGATGATTCTTAATAAGGATGAAACAGACCTGTAGGTTTCGGGACTGTCTATTAGATCTTGGAGGCCTGGTCGTAATGAATTGAAAAGCAAAATGTGTGTCCGATATGCGACAAACAATTTTTTTTATTTATTTTTCTCGGACAACAAATATACCAACTTGTGGTTTTATCTCAAAAATTAAAGGTTACAGATAAAATCCAAAAGCGATCTACACCAAAAATAATTTTTTTTTATACCTTCATCAAAAACATAATTTTAGTAACTGTGCAGATAAAGATAAAGAGAAATAGCGGGAAAAAATGTATTTACGAAAAAATCATTTAAATTTATTGTCAAAATATTAAATTGTCAAAGATTAAAATGTGGCAACAATGAACGTCACCGAGTAAAATGACAGATCGCTATGGAAACGATTGTTATTTCATTTACCAGCCAGTGTAAAGATGGTGTGTTGCGAGAAGTTCTTTTCGTTCGAGATTTTTAAAAGTATTTTCCTGTTTTTCTTTTTGATAAAGGTATTAAAAAAAATACTGTTAACAACTCGCGGCTAAACTGTGCTTTTTTTACTAGCGTTTTTAAATACCTCGCTGCGCTCGTTATTTAAACCAACGCTTGTAAAAAAAGCACTATTTCTATATAAATTAAAATTTCTTTAACACATATTTGTAGGCGAAATTCTTAAATGCATATTTTTTAACACGGTTGACATACTGACATGCGGTTTTCAATAATTTCAATAATGACAGTTTCTCAATAATTGACACCATAACATCTATATTAGTTTTTCAGTATCTTCTCTAGAAATACCCAAAACCTCAGGATCCCCTCAAATTTGGAGCACTCTGTATACACAGGAATAATATTTCACCCATATTCGCATAAAGACATGTAAAACATAAGCTTTTGTTGTATTTGCCATATTGTCACGGGTAGGTGCCAAAATGCCCTAATCACAGTATTTCTTAATAAATTAGTGTCCTTATTTTAATTGTTGCGATGTAATGTGAATCAGAAAAAAAGAAAGTTTAGTTGACCGATGAAATCCTAGATTTGAATAATAAAAGACACACTAAAAAAGAGAAATAAAAAACAAGATCAAGTCAGCAAAACATAGATAACACAACAACGTCAAGAAATAATCTACACAAACCCAAAAGGACTCGGCGGACAACGAACGAAAAATGCCTGAGAACAAAGAAAAATTAAAAGAATGATGTGACTCATAGAAAAAATCTCTTTAGCGATGATCAGTTCGAACATCCAAAAAATATAACACTGGAAAAAGACAAAAAATAGAAGAGCGGTAGGGCAAGACGAAATACATACAGAAGTTTTGAAGAAAACACTGAACCAACATTTGTTGCATTCCTTAAAAGACATTCGGCAAAGAAGTATTGTGATTACCGTCTAATTAGCCTAATGAGTCATATG
This sequence comes from Oxystoma pomonae, assembly GCA_963921995.1. Lineage (NCBI taxonomy): Eukaryota > Metazoa > Arthropoda > Insecta > Coleoptera > Brentidae > Oxystoma > Oxystoma pomonae. The sequence goes on from OY998166.1 coordinate 49,107,712, forward strand.
CTAAAAAGATATGATTATCCATAAGATAATTTATGGAAAAAACAAATCCTTTATGGGACTTATTTGGGATTCGAGTAATAGTTCCACGTTCTAGAGATGTAGCAGTTCCATTAAATGCCTGTTTTATATATTATGAAAAGCCCTTTGATATAAGACAAAAAGAAGTTAATCTGGATAATCCAAATTTGAAGATAGTTGCAAACGTATACTCGAGTCAGACAGACAACATAAAAGTTGGTTGTTTGTCCGGAGATGTCCGAATAAGGAATATATTGTCGGAAAAATTTAGCGCCTAATAAATTTACAGAAAAGATTTCTGGCGTAGAGGGCAAAGGGTGAGGGAATAAATCAGAAAAAAGATTTTGTTCGACGGGGATTTGAACCCGAAACCTTTAGAATACCAGTCTAATGCTCTAATAACTGAGCTACCGAGGAACTGGGGTTTTGACTGGCTATTCGGAAATCCTTTCATCCGATTCATTTGTTAGAAGTAAGGAGATCTTTGAAGTCTACTGCGGCTTTAAAAACCTAGAGTTGTTATAAAGACAAGGAGGTACAGATTCTCGATTATTAGTTTGTACGAAATTTCTATTTATATATCAACCAACGATACACGACAGATAGCGTTTTTTTGGAGGTGTCGGATGGTGAATTTCCAACTAGTCATTTCAGCCAAACATATTTCCGAAATGAAGGGAAAATTTAGCGCCCTAATAAATTTACAGAAAAGATTTGTGGCGTAGGGGGCAAAGGGTGAGGAAATATATCGGAAAAAGTTTTTCTTCGACCAGGATTTGAACCCAGGACCTCTAGAATAGCAGTCACCACAATTCTTTTTTGTGAATATATTGTTTTTACTGATTATTAATAAATTAGTTAAAACCGCACCTCACAATTGCGAAGATGGTCTGACTATAAACGGCATAAAAGCTAATAGGATAATGCCGATGACCCTTTCATAATTGCAGATACGGTGGACGCACTGTGGGCAAAAAAACAAAACTTACTTGAAAAAGGTTAACAATTAATCATTATTTTAATAGTGGCATTTGGAAAAATATTTGTTATGCTTGTAAAAAAAATGTGTTTAGCGAACTTGCTACCATCGAAAATGCTTACTCTTAATTATTTTTTTCGAGTAGTATTCTGTGATAGAAAAAAAATCAGACATATTCTGCTTGCTATCTGACTAAGGTATCAATGTTTTGTTGCGTAATTAAAAGTCGATGCAGGTAAAAAAAAACATTTTTTCTCTTTCTAAGTAAAAAGTAGCTGAGGGCTATCGAGGTCCAAGATAATTAAATTCAAGAAGTTCTTTTTTACCTAAAATGTTTCAAAAAAAATCGCAAAAATTGTTTTGAGCCAAATTCTTGATCAACGTATTGCATAAAGGGCAGGTTCCTGACACAATGCAAAGCAGCAGGCAAGAGAGATACAGCAAATTTGGTTCTAAATCTAAAATCTAAGGCAGGAGGCAAGAGGAGAACAGGAGAACCTTAAGGCAAGGCACTATTCAAACGAAGAGCCCTACATTAATCGTAGAAAGGGTGCAATTAGTGTAAATCACGACCTCTACCCAGCATACTACAGAATTCAGGGATAAAAATGATTGCTGTAAAACTAGTAATAATATAATTGTAGATGTCGTTCTGAGATTAAACTTCGAGCTTTGTTGGATTACACTGTGCAGGGTGTCCCAGCCTTTTCTGCTTCTGGATTTTGTGGGTTTATTATTCGGGAAATATTGGAACGCTTAAAATTTTGACAAATTTGACAGCCACTGTGGTAGTGTTTAACAATCACTACAACTACCGCGCATCGATTTTAGCAGAGTTTTTGGAACCATTAAATACTGTCACTTGTAAAAAAATTTAGAGATGAGAAAAAATTAAAAAATTTGGCTTAATTTTACAAAATAAGCTGGAATGGAGCCTGGTAATATTTTATTATTTTTAAAATTAATTGAGCAAAAATTCTCTAAAATTAACCAGAAAAATAACCACACCCATAACGAAATGGATCCGTAGCTTACGGCAGTGGTAGTGGTTAACTACCACAACGGAATTACATGTAGCTATTGCGTAGAAGCAGTAATTACCACAACCAAGTGTCAAATAATCGTTCCAAAATATCCCTATTGGTTCTAGAGCAAAAGTGTTGAAGTTAAATTTGTAGGAACAAAAACAACGCGTATTTTAATCGGACTACATTTTACATACAGGGTGTTGCAACAAAGTTACTTAAAAAAACAATTTTTGTATTTTTTGGTGGATTTAAATGTGTTAGCAGTGAAAGATAAAAAATTTGCAACTTTTTCATCTAAGTTTGCAAATATCAAGAATTGACATAAACTTTTTTATTTTTTGACCCATCCCCTAGATTTTTCAAGAAGTTAATAGAGATTTTTCCTGAATTCAATAATACTCCACACTCTGTATCCACATTCATAGTTTTGAGGATATTGACAAAAAACTGTTTCATATTGAAATATTTCAAAAAAATAGTATTTAAGTAGGCTAAATAAAACATCAAACCAAGAAGGCCATGGACGGTTGTTCCAAAAGAAACATAGGGTATCATATAGGTGACTTTGGAAACAAAAAAGTGATTTTTATATCTGCTGTTCTGGGGCTCAATTCTTTAATAACTCAAATTTCAGGCGTATACGCGATACGGATCACATTATCGCAAAAAATTTACGAAAAAAGGGTTAATTTTCACTGATTAAGATGCCAAATGCAAAAACAAATTTGAATTTGTATGCACATTGCACAATATTAAGTTTTTTCTTTTTCTTTCTGACCGGCAAAACAGAACGATTGTTGACGCTTACATATTATTTCTACTCGACTTTGAATCTAGTGAGTAAAACCAAACGCCGCAGATCCGAACGATTATGACAGAGGAATGCCAAAACTTCTGAATATTGACAAAATAAAAATGTAAAATTTTAATTTTAGGGAGGATTTAACTAAATTTGATTGATTGATTTTAAGTGGGCTTTATTAGAGGATTAAAGAATATTTAACACTTTTTTCGTGAAACTTATGAACTAGGTTGCCACGGAAGAAAGGCAGTTATAGCCTGCTGGATTACTAATTATATTATTTTAAAACTATGAAACAGTTTCTTTGTCAATATCTATAACTTTAAATGTGGATATAGAGTGTAGAGTAATGTTGGATTCAGAAAAAAATATCTATCAACTTCTTAAAAAAAATCTACAAGATGGGTCAAAAAATAAAGAATTTTGTCAATTTTTCACATTTGCAAATGTTAAAATTAGGAAGGATATACATATTTATTATCTTTAGGGCTAACACATTTAATTCCACAAAAAAATATATTGTTTTGCAACATTGTTTTTTTTATGTAATTTTTTGGAAGACACTGTATGCAAAATGTAGTCGAATTAAAATACGCGTAGATTTTTTTACTACATATCTTATTTTAACACTTTTGCTCTACAACCAATAATAAACCCACAAAATTCAGAAGCAGAGAAGATTAAAAATAGAATTAACATCAAAACCGTAAGTCCATATGTTTTTAATCACATCTGCAGAAATCATTTTCATCCGGCCCATAGTTTTTTTGTAAACATAACAAAAACTGCTGGTTGGGACTCCCTCTTCAACATATTCAAATATAAAAAAATTAGCCTAAACACATTCCCCATAAGAAAATGGTAGGTTATGAAATTACAAATTTATAATAGACGTAAAAATTAAAGGCAAAAGAGGTCCGGATGGCAGACGAATATCGTGGCTTAAAAATCTCAGGCAAATATCTAGCCTTTGTACAACGTTCGGAGAGAGCATTGATTTTAAGTGGGTGTTATACCTAAACAAAAAGAAAAAAATCTTATAGAAAATAACTTAAAGTAGTCAGATCTGTACTGGCTATTTTGTACGCATCTTTTTTACACCTTACAATTTATCTGATACTCTTTATAAGTTTAATGATAATAATCTATTCCAATACATACCTACAGAATATTCCAAGTCACATTTTTTCATATCTTCTACAAGGTGTTCATTTTCCTCACGCATTTTAACCATTAATTTTGGTTGTAAAAAATAAGTTAAACTGGGCGGAAAAATATATTACACAACATTTATGGTGCTTTTCCATTTTCCATGTTTTATTGAGCACAAATAAACAATTAAAAGCTATATCTGAGTACAATCGTCAAGGTATAGCATAATTATAATTAGTTTATAGCGATTTCCTTGATAAAAGTGGCGCGCCACTAGTGCACAACTGAGGCGGTGCTGCTGTTTTATTGGGGTTCACTTTTTTAGTTTTTGTGATCAATTGGAAAAATGATAATTTCGGTTTTGCACTAAGTGCAACTTTTAGAGGGCTCGTGGCGCAGCGATCACTTTTTCCCGCCCTTATATTTTAAGTCAATACCCACTAATCAACCTCAAAAAGAGTTTTTCAATAGTTCTAAGGAAAAGAACATCAGAGGCATATTAGAACGCGTGGATTCATACAAATACTTGGTTTGCCTCCTCAATGAGTTCGCGCAAGAATTGAACAAGCCAGATAATGTTTTATCAAAATGAAATCAGTGTTGTGTAGTTGCGATCTCAATACCACTCTCCGAATTCGTGTGCTTCGGTGTTATGTTTTGAGCATCTTATATTATGGCATAAAAGCATGGACACTGACTGAGGTCATGTGCAAAAAGTTAGAGGCATTCGAAATGTGGTGTTACCGTAGAATACTAAGGATATCTTGGATGGATAGAGTAACTAATATGAATGTTTTGCTTAGAATAACTAAAGATCTTGAACTTGTATTTACCGTTAAAAACGAAAACTTGAATATTTTGACCATATTTTGAGAAATCAAAAATATAAACTTTTAAAATTGATAATAGAAGGCAAAATTGAAGGCAGAAGAAGTCCGGGTCGTAGACGGATATCATGGATTATCTAAGACAATGGTATGGTGTTGGTACTACGATACTTTTCCGAAAAGCAGTGGATAGGGTACAGATTGCGCTGATGATAGCCAACATTCGAAGAGAGCATGGTACTTGAAGAAGAAGAAGAATGGTTCTAAGCTACTTTTATATTCATTGAGTTAAGTGTTTAAATGAAACGAGTGTTCTGGTTTGGCTGCAGTTTTTTCCATGTTCCATTCAATCTGCCCTCAGACTGCACTGACGCAATTTTAAGACAGCACCAAGCCAGTGTTAGTGCACTAGGAGTGGCGCACTAATTTTACCAATGGAAACCCCCATTAGACTATCCCCTCGTAAAATACATATAGGTAACTGGCAAGATTTTAGTTCATGTTAAACATTTACTAGGGACTTATTGGTAAATAAAATCAGCATAGCCTGACTCTAATAAAATCGTCACTATTTTGGACAGTCCCGTACAAATTTTAAAAGGAATCTGTCATTGTTGGAACTAAAAATGACAACGCTCTTTATTAAGGATCGGTCCAAACATTACTTTGATGGCACCGTACACAAAAAGGTTAGCCCTGGCAACCAAGAAGAGTGCTGACTTTATTATGTCAACTTTATGTTTAGATGACTACAATGTTTCAACTTCGAGGAGAACAGTCAAAAATAGTGCCGAATTTATTAATCAGGTTATGCCGACTTTATGTACCGATAAGTTTCTGTTACATTATTTTTACCGTCATTACCTGTCGTTAAAAATATACAACTGAAACCATTTTAAAGCTTGTGGGGCAGCTTTCTGTACTTCCTCCAGACTACTGGTGGCAATGGTACTTAGGGTATAGACTGTTGCCATTGCCTGAGCAGCTAAAAAAATAGGTAAAGTGGTAAAAATGTAGTGATTTTTAAATGTAAGATTCTTATTTAAAACAGTAGTGCAGGTCACGTTTATTGTACACGATGATCGGTTGTAACTGTTTTAAAAGCCGCAGAGGTATGAAACAAAAACTAGGACATTTCATAGAGACAGAAAAATCATAAAAAAAATTGTAAAAAAAATGACATAACTGGAAAGAATATACTTATTATTTTTCAAAACTGTCAAAAATGATATTTCGTCTAAATACAAGATGGTGGACTATTTTAAAAAATAGTAACTTTTCAGCCCCATGGAACTTTCTTTTCTGCGCCATTGGCACCAAAAAAAGTTTTTTTCCCTAAAAGATGAATTTTGCCGGCACCCACAACAAATTAGAATTCAGTTCACCCGCTTATTGCCGTTACTTCCAAAAACAGTATCGACCGATATTAGTAAAAAATTACAGTTTATTCCAAATTTAGTCGATGCGTTACATCGAAAATTTTAGCCATTATGAGTCCACCTAAATTACAAATTCTCAGTGTTTTGGCAATTTTAACAAACTATAGGTACCATTTATAAAAAGAAATTGTGTGACAGTAAAGTAATATTTAATTTGAGGTAAAATAAGTATAGGAAATTCTTTTCGTTTAATCTCTATTCAATCCTCAAAAGAACCCAATATTTTTTGATACATTTGTTAGCCAAATTTGAGTGGTTTTTATGATAAAAATTTACGTTTAAAAAAATATTTCTCCATTTTACTTCCTAGATATATCTTCTTTTTTAACCTCAAAGTGAGAGGTGAATAGGCAACCCCGAAAACGCCAAAAGTTCACCAGTCCGTTTTTTTTGTTTGCCTCCAGAAAGAAATAAAATTACCCAGAATTTGATTGATCGACATTTGATATTTTCTGTATTTAATAATAATTATTTATATATGGGTCATTCCACGTCACTCTTGCACTCTTTAGCGAAAAATAATCGACAAGTATTTTTTTCAAAATAATTTGTTTTTCTTCAAGTTATGATTTTTTTAACTTTTGAAGTTTATAAAATTCAACATTTCTCAATCACTGATAACTCGAAAACTATTCGATGTATGCAAAAAATTATCGAATAATTAAAGTTGCGTTTTCGTATGAGCTCACCGGTCAAATTTTTTAAATATATTGTTTTTTGTTATTTAACTCGTATATTCTGCAATTGTTATAAACAAATTAAATGTTTTATAACTATGTAGAATTATACAAAAAAAAGAAGTTAAAAAACTTCCAAATCAGTTACTTAAACCAAAATAAAACTAAAAAACAAAAGATCAAGAGATCTTGGGTGGAAATAACGAAAATTCAAACTTGGCGTTTGATGGGCAATCTGACATTCATTGGTGATAGCGTAACTATTCATCAGTCCATCAGCCGATGCCACCGAACTCAAAAAAGCGTTGATTTTAAAAACGTGCGGTACTGCTTGAAAAAAGCCGAACACCAGGTATGTTTCCACCATTTTGTTAAACACGTTTTTTGCATTTTTTATCTATTATTTTCAAGTCTCTTCTATGTATTTTCTTGCATTTTTTTACAATGGGTTTTTCTCCCATTCAGGCTTTTAATTGCGGAGACGGATTTTTCTTGGGAAGACTTTATTGGTGAAGTGAAAAGACACCATCATTTTCAAGACGTCCTGCCCCATACCTACCTAGCTTTGTTCCAGTGAGCCCAATTCTTTGAGATCTTTTGTCAGACTACGTACCTTTATGTAGGGAGACCTTTGCTTGGCGTGTGCTGCTGGTCCCTGACGTTTAGAAGCTGTACAAAACCTTGCCTGTGGAGCAGACGTGCTGGTTGCTGTAGAATCAAAGCTAAGTACTTTTTTTTTGAGGCTTCACCCTTCGCTATATGCAGTTTTCACTTTTTTGGCTTTTTTTTCCACACTTATGTATTTTTATGGTTAATGAGGGGTTATATTCTATCGAAGTTATTTTAAGGAGGGAGGTGGTTTTTTTTGTGGCTTTTAACCCGATAGAAGTAGGCTTTTGCCGAACATAAGATCTAAGGATTTTTTTTTAAACTCATTTATACTGTAGGCTTTTGCCGATTTCAGATATAATTGTCATATCTATAGACTCATTTATGGGCAATATGTCATGTTACATATTTTTGTGTACGTATTCGTATTAGTAATGTGTATTGGTAGGTTGTGCGGTGTATTTTAAATGTTAAGTATTTGCCTGGTGGCGTTGTATTATATTTTGCTTGCTTTGCGACTTAGTTTTAGCTATTTTTTGTATGCAAATTGCGATTAGGATATTTATGGCGCTAAGATTTTAATTCCTCATTAGAAATTCCCTGGGGCGAGAATACAGTAAGCATTACTATACCTTATAAAGTCTTGAGTCTTACTTGCCGAGCTTTCCCTTACTTTCGGTATGAGTCAACTTAATTACCTGTTAGTTTCCTTGTGTAAATATTTGTAATTTTTACTATTGGCATAAGATCAAAGACTTACTTAGTTTATGAGGATGTCCTCTTAGAAAATACAGCTTATCCATTGATTTGCAAAAAAAATTCAACTCTTCAAAAATTTGAAACTAATAAAATCTGTCTTCTCATTCAGCATTTTATTTACTCAAAAATTCTTTTTCGATACCTTTATGTTGTACTCCATGCTGGAAAGAACCAGATCTGTTTAACAAATTTGATCTAACGTTAAAAAAGTCGTGTATTTAAAAATTTAAAAAATAAATAACAATAACTAATTCGTTAAATAAAAAACCTCTTCCAAGCCATTGTAGTGTGGGAGGGTCCCGAGGATCGAGGCCGCATTCTCCCGCTGAATAGCCAAGCTAATCCTGGTCAGTGACTCTCTGCCAGAATTTTTCACTCTCGCAGAGATCTCACTCACTCTCAATTTGATCTTCTTTTAAAAAATACTTGTGAAGTCATTAAAAATTGCATTTTTAATCTCTTTGCTTGGTCGTTTTGCAAACTACCTGTAAAATTTGGTGGTCTAGGAATCCGTAACATATCTTCATTATGCCTCTCGCTTTCCTCGCTTCTAATAATGATGCTTTCTACGTAATAAAAGCCCTTCTTCCGTCATACATTTATAATTAACCAGATGTGTATTTTGAAGCATTCCAAAACTGGTTTAATCTGTGCGAAAATAAATTTTCTCCTATCAACTTCTTAAAACAAAAAAATTTGTATAAAAAACTGTGTAATTTCTTTAAAAAAAAAATTGTTAACCAAAACTGAAGAAAAGAAAGAGTAATGTTTGGATTGACACTTTACCCTCTTTGTCTCTAGATACCAATTTTGTTAGAATTTCAATTGCTCCTCGCACTGGACAACCTGTGACATAATAAAACGTGACGTAATTTTTAATAATTTTAGGAATTTCTTCCTTACCGTCTAAAAGTTTAGTTTTGCAGCATTTTAAATAAAATGAAGGTCATCTAAAATTTTTTCTTATTAATTCGCATTTTTTTTTTAAATAGACATTGTATATTTTTTCTGGGACAAGATATTCTTTGATAAAGTTAGTTATACCATTTTCAAAATTGTTTTTAGATGATTCGACCTTAAATACACATTCTTTTTCAAATAAAATTTGTAGTTTGGTTTTAGTGGGTTAATGAAAAACTTCTTGTATAAAAATCTGATTTGCGCCGTGATGGTGGAACATTTTTCACTCCACTTTGGCCGAACACATTCAACCAAAATTGCAAAAATTGAAAGAGAAAAACTGATTTGCGCCATATTAGATTCAATAGAGTTTATATATCACTAATTTATCGTATTTGTGTACCGTATTAACGTAATTGAGATGCTAAAAAGAGTGTTAAAACCGCATACAAAAATTACCGTAACCGTATTCTTTTGTTCACATACAAACTGCCAATATAAATAGAATAGAAAAGAAAACAACAATTCTTGTTTTTGCAAATTTACTTTCACAAAAAAATTAAAAACCTAACTAAACTAAAAACGACTTATCACCTACCAGATGCAGCTTTTGTAAAAATCTGGTTAGTTGCAAAAAATACCCTCTCGGGTCTCGTTAAGCCTCCGTAAGTAACGTATTTCGGTACGGTTATTTTTCTTATACATGTTGAATGTTGTATACAAAAAACAGTAATTACTTATTTACTATAATTTCCAATCACTTCAGTAGAGTATTTCATGACCTACCACTCTACTCTGTTCCAGTTTTAAATAAGGGTCAATATAAGATTATTTTATCTCTAAATAAGTATCTTGTTATCAATAAATTGCACTACGCATACCGGGGTGAAGAATGCAAGAGATCTCAGGACCAATAATTATTTGTAGCTACTACTAGTAGTAGTAGTAGTAGTAGTAGTAGTAGTAGTAGTAGTAGTAGTAGTAGTAGTAGTAGTAGTAGTAGTAGTAGTAGTAGTAGTAGTAGTAGTAGTAGTAGTAGTAGTAGTAGTAGTAGTAGTAGTAGTAGTAGTAGTAGTAGTAGTAGTAGTAGTAGTAGTAGTAGTAGTAGTAGTAGTAGTAGTCGTAGTTGTAGTAGTAGTACGTTACGCGTATATTTGTCCCTTTCTGTTTTACTAAAGGCGATAGAGATGAGCCAACGCGAACAGTAACGCAAAGATCATAAATTGGAAAATAACTCTTGATTTATAAACGCAGTTCAGGAGTTGGCGCATCTCTGTCTCTTAGTGCTTGTAAGAGTTAGAGTAAGATACTTGATTCACATCTGCAACAATAACTTCAAACTACCTGGTAAATCTTTTAGTATAGCAAGTTTATGTCTTTTTTCTTAGTTTACTCGAGAAGGAGCCAACCGATTTAAACCAAATTTTGTACAGTCATAAGGCCGACGAGTGACCGTATAGTTGGTTTTTGAGATTAAATTTTAGTTTTTGAATTTTGGAGATATTTAGAAAATTATTTAAAATTTTTACGGTCAAGAGTAATTTTTAAATGAGTTTTGAGTACTCTAGGACATACCAGATTTTAGGTTTAAAGCAAAACATCCAAAAACACGCAAAAAAATTGCTGAAAAAAATGCAGTTTTACAAAAATTTTCGTATCTCAAAAACGGCGATATCTAATGTGATGAAAACTGCACAGTTCGCTTTTTGGAGTTTTTTACATGAGAACCAATAAAATGTTTTACCCGTTTTGTAGATGGCGCTGACGTAGTTCACTAAATTTTTGTTAAAACGTGCCAGAATCATAAGAAAAAAAAATTAAATAAAGAAATTTTGAAATATTTTTTTAAATCGAGCTCAGGGCGGCTTCAGGATTGTTGAAGTTTGTTGAACATTTGGCGCGGTGTACAACAAAAAGGATTGTTAAGAAAAAAATTGTTGGAACATAAAATGTAGAGAATTTGCTGCTTTACATTGTTTGTTAAAAAAAATCAGAGTAATAGGAAATTAGAAATAGCGCGAAAAATCCGATCTCATTATACTCATTTTGTTTAAATAATAAAATTCTTAGTATGAAATTAAAAGTTACTATAATTTTGTAAGGCGCCTTTTTTGTAGGTATTGTTTTTCCCTTCAAAATGCTTTTTTGATTTTTTTCTAGTGCCGGATTAACTCAAGTTATGAGCAAAAAACCGATTTAAGAATGACGATGAAGATAAGGGAGTGAGAATAGTGCAAGTCTACAGTTAAGCTTTCCCAGTGATACCCTACACCCACGCAAAATTTCAGCTTGCTCGCTTTTAGTTCCCGGAAAAGCGTTATAAAAGCGTTATATAAGCGTTATTAAAGTACAGTTTACCTGGACTAGAAGAAATTTTAGCTTATTTCACTCTTAACCACTAATAAAATATAATATTGCAAACATTAACTATTTTTTACTACCTTTGGCATTGGCACATTCGCCCTCTGGATGTGCCATTCTCTGCATCGCAGTGGGGGCAATCCCCACGGGAAACGAGATTTTTTCTCCCAGAATTGTCGTTGACAAATTTCTTTCGATTACATTTCTTAGACATCTGGGTCGAATTTTGTATCTAAAAATACAATTCATGACATGACATGATGTATGTAGACTATTAAATTATGCTATTATTAATGAAGCTATTAAACATCGCTGCATAATAATAATCAATCTCATCAGAGAGAGAACAACCTGGGTGCCAAACTATATTCAAAAAAATATTGGCCCCGGCAATTTCGTCAAAAATTAAAACACCATAATATACGAATAGCTGTCACAATTAGCTGATGCTAGAATTTTTCATGAAAAATGTGACGTAGAGTTGTAAACGAACAATGAATAATACTAATTTTACGACCATCTCAAACACGACCTTAATGGCTCATTTACGGTCCTAGGATAATAATAATGCTTAAATATATCCCACAAGATGGGGTGACAAGCGATGCAACTTTATTTTATAAGAGAAAAAAATATGAATTATATTTCTATGTTTTAAAGACAATATTTATTAAAACACAATTTGGAGAAATTAGGAGAAAAATGTAAATGTCTCCGATTTACTGCCCATAAAATACTGCATAAAAAATTGTGGTCACACTAATTATATATAAATAAATAAATAAAAGTAAAAAGAAAGATATAAATAAATAAATTAATTAATAAATAAAAATAATTGTAGTATAATTATAAATTATATTAATATAATCACACTAATTATAGTGCAAAAGACAATCGCAAAAACAAATTAAAGCCTGTACAGGGAGCCAAATTTTAGTTGCAAAATACAATGTGCTTTGCCTCAATTTCAATTTTTACTTATAAGTATAATAAATCGTCGCCCTAGATGTGAATGCTCCTAATCCACAAAATACTCAATTTTGAGTTAATGATGCAACTACTTTAGAAATGTCCATATTTTTATCGACAAAAGCTCTAACCTTCGTTTACTTTTCTACTCATTACTTTTTTATGATAGCAAACAAAAAAAAAAACATTTTTATGCTACAAAAAATGTTTAATCTTATTTTACCCAAAACGAGTGTTATGTGGATTAGTTCTGTTCACATCTAGGGCGACGAAATATTATTTTAAAACTAAAGGCAAGTTTAAAAACTATTTTACAATGGACAGGAATAATTTGATAATTAACAATTTAATGAATAAATGTTTTATGGCATGGTACTAAATCATTATTAGCCGCACTAAGTGCAACTTTTTCCGCACCCGCTTTGAGAGTCGTGGCGCACCAAAAACATTTTCACGCCTTTATATTTTAAGTCAAAGCCCACTAATTAACCTCAAAAAAGTTTTTTCGTTGTCCTAAGCTACTTTTATATACATTGAGTTAAATGTTAATTAATTAAACCGAGTGTTATGGTTTGGGTGCAGCTTTTTTTATGCTCCACTCAATCTGCACTCAGACTGCACTAACGCAATTTCTTGGCAGCATCAAGTCAATGTTAGTGCACTACGAGTGGCGCACCAATTTTACCAATTAATACGAGATAATTTTTTAACTTTTTCCATGTAGGATCCCTGCATCGTCCGCCATCTTGGATTGAGAGTATTATTCAAAAAAGCATAATATCTTATTTATAAACACAGCTTCGTAAACTTAGGGTTTCAAGAAAAAAAATATACATTCTCCAAATTTGCGTTTTTGATAATCTTCCCAATAGCGTTGATCAACAAAACTTGTTTTCGAAATCACAGTGTATAAAAAAGGTACTTTTTTATTGATTTAATAATTACAAAATTTTAAACTCCATAATTTTATACAAAAAATATACCAACTACTGCACAACTTTCTAGCAGATCTAGAAGTACTATAAAATTTTAATGATCATAACATCAGTGAGTGATTATTTTAACGTTTTTCAATACTACATGTCTTTTTTACTGCTTCTCGGATATCGATCAAATTTAGAGACTAATTCTATAACAATCACGAACGATTTGTGTGAATTTGAGTTTCATAGCTGGTTCCAAAAGGGAGCTATGGACATGTCGAAAAAAGATGGTAGAGTAGTGCGCAAACTTGTCAAGGACATTGACGAAAAAAAAATGAAAGAAATTGGGACCAATTTTTTCTAAAAAAAATTTTCTAAAAATTGGTGTCACCGCTGTGTCAAAATACAGTGCGGACCTAAAAATTCTCCCTCCCCCGCTAACTCCTCAGTCGTTTTGAGGTATCGACTTCAAATAAAAACCATGTTTAATTAAATATAACTGTTGTGACTTCCTGCATAGTCGTCGAATTTGGTGTTTTAATAGTTGTTGTGACTTTGTCATAATTGAATAGTTGTCAATGAAAAAATATAAAAGTTGTCACGAGTTTCCTTTCACAATTTAAAAGAAACCCAGAAACCACATGATTGGCGTCCCTAGTTCGTTTTTTCCTAAGGAAGGAAAATGAAGAATTTCAAACTAGAAAGGGAAGCAATCAAGGGGTTAGTACGAAAAGTTTTTAAAGAAATAGAAGAGGTAGATCCCACCGAGGACGAAAACATTCAACGATTTATGTAACAAGTTTCAGATAAAGCAGAACGTTTGTTTTCGTTGGACATCAGCATAAAGGAGCTATTATTTAGCGACACAGAAAATATAACGGAAGATATTACGAAAGAATTAGATGATTAAGAAAGCTTCCGCGACGAAATATTTAAATATAAAAACCTATGTGAGTTTTTGATTAAAAATTTGAAGGATATGAAAGTTCAACTAAATAAAGACGACAAGAACGAATAACCAGTCAACAATTTGAATCTGCCAAAACTAGAAATCAAAAAATTTGATGGCAACGTCAAGAATTGGCTGAATTTTTGGGGACAATTTAAAAAAATTAACGATGATACTCATTTAACAGACGAAGACAAGTACCAATATTTAATTCAAGCAACACAAGAAGGGTCACCAGCAAGAAACCTAGTTGAAAGTTTTCCGCCATCAGCAGTCAATTATAAACTTGCGATAGAACAACTTAAAACCAGGTTCGCAAGGGCCGAAATTTTAATAGAAGTTTACGCAAGGGACTTGTTAAATTTAGTTCTAAATCAACAATCATCCAATGGCAGCTTAGGTAACACTGTTTTATCAATCTTGAATGGCAGGTTGGAGACTCAACTTAGGGCATTAGAATCATTAGGTGTCACTAGCGATAAATATGCAGCGATGCTCTTACCACTTGTCGATTCCGCATTGCCGTACGAACTTCTCAAAATTTGGGAACGCAATCGTGTGTCTACTAATAATGAGTTACAGGGTATACTAGAATTTTTGAAGACTAAAGTAGAAACCAAGGAGCGTATAAAATTAGAACAGTCAAGTTTTAAAAGCGCAGAAAGAGATAATGAAATGTAAACTGTATAAACATTACATGCTGATAGAAAAGTAAAGAGTAAGCAACCAGTTTTTTCATGTATTTTTTGCGACAACAACTCACATGCTAGCCAGGACCGCATAAAAGCACAAACTATGACTTTAGGAGAGAAAAAAGCAATTATTGCCAAGAAAAAAGGCTGTTTTTCTTGTCTAAAACAATTTCATACATTTAGAACATGCAAAAAAATGGTAAAAATGCATAAAGTGCACTGACTTTTATGAAGAGAAAAAAGTCGCTAAAAACACAAAAGTTACTGAAAATACACTAACAACTGTTGGTTCAGAAACTCTTTTACAAACAGTTAACGTAAGAGGTAATTCAAAAAATGGTAGCTCAAAATCTATAAGGGCACTGCTAGATTCTGGTTCTCAACGATCTTACATTTTAACAAAATGTGCGGAAGAATTAAGGCTAATTAAAATTGGGGAGGAAAATATAATTCAAGGTTTGTTTCGTTGAATTCAATAGTTATTTAGGGCAGAAATTGAAAATTTAGACAGAACTTTCAGTATAGGGTTATCTTTGTTGGAACAATCAAAAATTTGTAATTACGTTCCAAAGTTAAACTATGAAAAGGTCATTGATCTGTTGAAAAGTAAAAATAACATTATTAACTGCTACTAGAGATTTTGAAATAAATTTATTCATTGGAGCAGATTTTTTTTGGAAAAATGTTAACAGGAAAGTTGGTTAACATTAATGGTTCGGTATTTGCATTCGAAACCAAGTTTGGTTGAACAATCGTAGACAAATACGTTTGTTTCAACCTATTTTACGGATTCGTGTTTAAGTAATTTTTGGGATCTAGACGTATTAGAGATAAGGATTCTACAGAAAGAAAATTTTAAGAAGAAGTAGAAATCTAAACTCTAGAAAGTTTTAAAAAAGACATGGTTAAAAATAAAGAGAATAAGTACGAGGTAAGTTTACCGTGCATAGAGGGTTATCCTTGTATAAACTCAAATTATAATTTAGCGGAAAAAAGATTATTTGCCACCACAAAATGCTTAAAATCTTTAAACAAATTTTACGATTATGATAAGGTTTTTCAAGAATGGGAAAACATGGGAATCATCGAAGAGGTAGAAGCAGAGGATCCATTGGAGAAAAATGTGCATTATCTCGCTCACCATGCAGTAATTAAGATTTCAGTACAACTACGAAGATTAGGCCAGATTAAAATTGGTGTGACATCTGATATCGCGAAAGCATTTTTGCAAATAAGTGTTAAAGAAAAGGATAGGGACTATTTACGTTTTATATTGTGGGAAAACTATGGCAATAAAAATTTTTAGACACTGTAGGGTAGTATTTGGCATTAACTGCAATTTTAAATTTACATTTAAATTTACATTTAGACGTTTTACGGAGATAATTGTATTACTAGCGTTAAAAATAAAACGGATCTGAAAAAATTTATACAAGAATCCACGGAAATTTTAAAAACCGAAAATTTTGATTTAAGGGGGTGGATTTTTAACTAGGACTAGGAAAGAAAGTTCATTGATAGGTGAAAACGTTGAAAATAAAATTATTTCAATTTTGGGAATACAATAGAATTATCAAACTGACTTTCTCGCATGTGAAATAAAAATTTGGGTATACTTGATAGCATTCCTAGGACAAAAAGAGGTATTTGATCTGCTACACAGAGAGTTTTTGATCCCATTGGATTTACACTTTTACCTAAATTACTTTTACAAGAAACTTGGAGACTAAAACTAGGTTGGGATCAAAAACTACCTGAAGATATAGAAAAACGTGTTCAAAATTGGCTAAATAGTGTAAAATATCTAAAGTTTTGTACCATTTGTAGATATTTGGTAGATTCGGAAAATGAAAATAAAATAATAGATAAAACGCTTCACGTTTTTGTCGATGCAAGTAAAATTGCTTGCATTTTTATTCGATTAGAGTTTAAAAATACGGTTTTTTTTTAGAGGGTTTTTTTACACTTTTACTTGCAAAGTCAAGACTGTGTCCTGTTAAAACCGTAACGCTCCCAAGATTAGAATATATGGCCGCACTTATAGGAGTACGATTGACAAAAACTGTCAAAGATGTCGACAATTTTAGTGACCTTAAAACCTATTTTTGGAATGATTCGATGATAACTCTAGCCTGGAGACAGACAAAAAGCGGAAAACAACTTATAGAGAAAAAATGGTATGCAGGACAAGAATATCTCATTAAACTAAAAAAGTATGGCCAAAAGAAGAAATTAAGGTCACTGAAGACGAAATTAAAAAGGAGACAAAAAAGGTCGTAAATACTAATTTAGCTGAACATGGTGAATTAGTCTGCAGAAGATTAAATTTTGGGAAGTATTCAAAAATTAAAAGAGTAGTAGAATCGATTGAAACGCCTTTTGCACCTTTACCGAAAAACAGGATAAACGATGCTGGCGTTTTTAAAATTACAGGTGTAGATCTAGCAGGGTCTTTATATTTAAAAGAAGGTGAAAAGGCGTGGATTGTTTTATTTACTTGAGCAGTTTACAGAGCAATACATTTAGAGTTAGTCAAATCACTTTCGACTGAAGTTTTTTATACGCTATAAAGCGATTTATTAGTAGGAGGGGGAGACCAGAACTTGTTTATTCTGATAAATCTGAAGAAATTTTCATGGATGTGATAATTTTTTTGCTAAATTGGATTGGGGAGAAATTCAAAACTTTTCAGGTATAAAAAGAATTAGGTGGATTTTTAATCCGCCATCTACTTCTTGGTGGGCCGGATGGCAGGAACGGTTAGTTCGGTTTGTAAAAGAATTGCTACGTCGACAATTGCGAAGAGCTTCGCTGTATTACATAGAGTTATACACAATTTTGTGTGACATCGAAGCCGTAATAAACGATAGGCCCCTCACGTATGCTTCTAATGTGAATGAGTGGGAGGTTCTAACCCCATAAAAATTTATAAAACCATTACATAGTTGTAAAGATGAGGTTTTTGATTTAGATACCGTGGATGAATCATTTTTAATTGGTCGATTTAAAACTAATACCTTGCGGAACTGCTTAATGTAGGGAGTAGGCGTAAAGGTCTTCTAAAAGTTGAAGAAGTTGTTCTTGTTGGGTGAGACAACACTAAAAGAATTACTTGACGTATAGGAAGAGTTATAGATTTATTTAGCGGCAAAGATGGAGTTCAAAGAGTAGCGAAGATAAAAACCAGCTAAGGTGAATTGATTCGACCAGTACAACGCTTGTATGCATTAAAGTTACCGACATCTTACTCAGGTCAAACAACCAATCAAGAAAATGGAACAACAACAAAGAACCAAAAAGAAGACGGAAAATACCAAACACCAGAAGAAATAAGGACTTCATGTTACGGACGAAAATTAAAATCAACAGTAAAATTTGAAGGTTGATGCTTTTGAGGGCCGCAGAATGTTTGGACTTCCTGTATACATGTCGAATTTGTTTTAATAGTTGTTGTGACTTTGTCATAATTGAATAGTTGTCAATAAAAAAATATAAAACCTGTCACGAGTTTGTTTCCACAATTTAAAAGAAACCCGGAAACCACAATAACCGTTTTGATACTTTTTGAAGTATTTTTTTATAAGGGGGATATTATTGGATGTTAAATTGATATTCCTTGCATGGACACATACATGAACATAGCTCCAATGGATGTTCAATTGACATTCCTTATATGTTCAGACATAAAATGTATCTTCATAGGATATCCACTAACGTATATGTAAAAAAGTTTCCAATTCTGAATATCTAGTGGATGTGCAATTTACATCCCTTTCATGCACACTAATAAGCTTACCATCAACTGACGTATTCATAAACGTACCTCCACCAGTTATCCACTAACGTAAATGCAAAAAATGTCCCAATTATGAATATCCAATGGATGTGCAATTTACATGTGTTTCATGGACATTCATAAACGTACCTTCACCAGACATCCAGTGACGTATTTATAAACGTACCTCCACCAGACATCCATTGACGTATATGCAAAAAGGTCCCAATTCAGAATATCCAATGGATGTGCAATTTACATTCCTTTCATGGACATTCATACACGTACCTCCACCAGACATCCACTGACGTATAGGTAAAAAAGGTCCCAATTATGAATATCCAATGGATGTGCAATTTACATCCATTTCATTGACATTCATAAGCGTACCTCCACCAGACATCCAGTGGTGTATATGCAAAAAAGGTCTAAAATCTAAACATCCAATGAATTCGCAATTTATATTCCTTTCATGGGCATTCATAAATATATCACCACCAGACATCCGGTGACGTATATATGCAAAAAAGGTCACAATTCTGAACATCCAACAACATGTGCAATTTACATCCCTTCCATTTACAAAAACTGTACCTCCACTGGATATTCAGCAACGTATATGCAGAAAAGGTCCCAAAACCTCCACGTCTTGTGGTAACATATATGGATACATTTTGTAAATAGTAAGACACGGCATGAGTCGATTTCGATTTATCAGAGTCCTGGTTAACCTTGGTCTTAAAATTTCCCAGAAGAATAAGCAAAAGAAGGAGACCTCGATTGCGTGATATCTTCGAATATTGTGATAAAAAAACCAAAGAACCCTGATAAATCGAAACCGACTTCGGAACACTTTTTTGATTTTTTTGCCGAAAATATTTTAGCTTAGTTTGATCTGACTTAATTTTTCCTAGGTTTTTTTTTCGTTCTTTTTTTGTCCGGGGTATTTTTAATTACATGTATTTTTCCGTTTTTACCGAAAGAAAGACAAATAATGGATTAAATAGGTTACACTGGATGAATAATTAATAAGTTAAATAAAACGAACACGCACGTGTAGTGCTTGCCGGCATGTTGCCAAGCTTCCGTAATTTTCTTTGAACAGTAATGGTATATTTAAAATTAAGTTCCTTAGTAGAGTAAGTAGATGTTACAAAAATTATAGATTAAATCAAACTTTTTTTAAATTCAACGGCATACGTTCTATTTTTTGTTTAATCAAAAATGTCACAGACAGAAGCAATAAACACTTAACGCATATTTTGCCTACCTTATTTTTTTCTTTGAAACCTGGAACACGCACGTGTAGTGCTTGCCGGCATGTGGCCAAGCTTCCGTAATTTTCTTTGAACAGTAATTGTATATTTAAAATTAATTTCCTTAGTAGAGTAAGTAGATGTTACAAAAATTATAGATTAAATAAAACTTTTTTTAAATGCCGTTCACATACGTTCTATTTTTTGTTTAATCTGAAAATGTCACAGACAGGAGCAATAAAAACTTAATGCATATTTTGCCTACCTTATTTTTTTCTTTGAAACCTGGGTGGCATTATCGCTACCGAGAATTGATGGCCGGTAGCCTAGATGCCAGACAAAACTTTACTTGCAGTGACTTGTATGCATTAGCCGTTTCTTTGCTGTGACGGTTTTTTTTGGCGTGGCCTTTAATTTTACAAGCAGGGAGATTTTTTTGATTATTTTGATTATTTTAGATTTTTGGGTCCCAGAGCGTTTTTGATAGGGAAATATAATTTATTCAGCTCTATTTTTTTAAACGGAGAGTAATTTAATTTTACGTACTTACTTAATTTCAGATAGTATAAAAGAATTAAGCGAGGGAGAATATGAAAATAGCAGACAAAATCAGCGCACTAGCTGCTTACCAGAAATGGAGAATAAACTTTAAACTTTATAGTGCAGAAAACTCAAATTTTCCTCTTTCTTTATTAAAATAAATGAATTTACACATATTTTGTTAATATGTAATATTTTTGTTAATTATAATAATATTTTCATTACTATATTTATTAGCGTAGTACCTACATTTTAAGAACAAAAAGTACGTACATAATACAGTGGACATACAGTGGTGGAGCTGCAATGGACGTCCAAGTGTGATAAAAAATCACGTCCAATTGATTTCCACTGGATATCCACCAAACATCCAATGGATCTCCACTGGATAACCACGAAAGATCTAATGGATGTCATTTCTATATCCAGTGCGTTGTTACTAATATCCATAAAACATACGTAAAATGATGTCCATGTTACACTCTCATACAATGGACATACACCAACGGAGATCCATAGACAAGTGTGATGAAAAATCACGTTCAATCGAGGTCCATTGGATATTCACGAGACGCTCAGTGGATGTCTTATGGAACATACATGAGATATCCATGTGTCAGTCACGAATATCCATTGTATATCACAGAGAGAAGATTTTTTCTTAGTACACCAAGTGCTATTGGGATAAGGTCACGAACTACTTTTAAATTAAATAGAATTTTAGGTCGAGTAATACCTTGTTTAGAAGGTATTTTAATTCCCTATTTAAAATTTTATTATTTTAAATCCGTTTACCACTTACAGAGTTGAGTATTTTCGACTATAGTTTAGAAGGAGACCTCGATTGCGTGACATCTTCGAATATTGTGATAAAAAAACCAAAAAACCCTGATAAATCGAAATCGACTTCGGAAAACTTTTTTGATTTTTTTGCCAAAAATATTTTAGCTTAGTTTAATCTGACTTAATTTTTCCTACGTTTTTTTTTCATTCTTTTTTTATCCGGGGTATTTTTAATTACATGTATTTTTTCCGTTTTTACCGAAAGAAAGACAAATAATGGATTAAATAGGTTACACTATATGATTCGTCTTCCCGTTAAATCTCTAAAGCGAACACGCACGTGTAGTGCTTGCTGGCATGTTGCCAAGCTTCCTTAATTTTCTTTGAACAGTAATTGTATATTTAAAATTAAGGTTCTTAGTAGAGTAAGTAGATGTTACAAAAATTATAGATTAAATCAACCTTTTTTTAAATTCAACGGCATACGTTCTATTTGTTGTTTAATCAAAAATGTCACAGAGAGAAGCAATAAACAATTAATGCATATTTTGCCTACCTTATTTTTTTCTTTGAAACCTGGAACACTTACGTGTAGTGCTTGCCGGTATGTGGCCAAGCTTCCGTAATTTTCTTTGAACAGTAATTGTATATTTAAAATTAAGTTCCTTAGTAGAGTAAGTAGATGTTACAAAAATTATAGATTAAATAAAAATTTTTAAATGCCGTTCACATACGTTCTATTTTTTGTTTAATCTGAAAATGTCACAGACAGGAGCAATAAAAACTTAATGCATATTTTGCCTACCTTATTTTTTTCTTTGAAACCTGGCTGGTTACATCGCTACCGAGAATCGATGGCCGGCAGCCTAGATGCCAGACAAAACTTTACTTGCAGTGACTTGTATGCATTAGCCGTTTCTTTGCTGTGACGGTTTTTTTTTGGCGTGGCAGCCTTTAATTTTACAAGCAGGTAGATTGCATTTTAATTATTTTAGATTTTTGGGTCCCAGAGCGTTTTTGATAAGGAAATATAATTTATTCAGCTCTATTTTTTTAAACGGAGAGTAATTTAATTTTACGTAATTACTTAATTTCAGATAGTATAGAAGAATTAAGCGAGGGAGAATGTGAAAGTAGCAGACAAAATCAGCGCACTAGCTGCTTACCAGAAATGGAGAATAAACTTTAAACTTTATAGTGCAGAAAACTCAAATTTTCCTCTTTCTTTATTAAAATAAATGAATTTACACATATTTTGTTAATATGTAATATTTTTGTTAATTATAATAATATTTTCATTAATATATTTATTAGCGTAGTACCTACATTTTAAGAACAAAAAGTACGTACATAATACAATTGACATACAGTGGTGGAGCTGCAATGGACGTCCAAGTGTGATAAAAAATCACGTCCAATTGATTTCCACTGGATATCCACCAAACATCCAATGGATCTCCACTGGATATCCACGAAAGATCTAATGTATGTCATTTCTATATCCAGTGCGTTGTTACTAATATCCATAAAAAATACGTAAAATGATGTCCATGTTCACTCT
Source organism: Oxystoma pomonae (assembly GCA_963921995.1). NCBI lineage: Eukaryota > Metazoa > Arthropoda > Insecta > Coleoptera > Brentidae > Oxystoma > Oxystoma pomonae. The sequence goes on from OY998166.1 coordinate 49,130,711, forward strand.
CATACAATGGACATACACCAACGGAGATCCATATGGACAAGTGTGATGAAAAATCACGTTCAATCAAGGTCCATTGGATATTCACGAGACGCCCAGTGGATGTCTTATGGAACATACATGAGATATCCATGTGTCAGTCATGAATATCCATTGTATATCACAGACAGAAGATTTTTTTCTTAGTACTCCAAGTGCTATTGGGATAAGGTCACGAACTACTTTTAAATAGAATTTTATGTCGAGTAATACCTTGTTTAGAAGGTATTTTAATTTCCTATTTAAAATTTTATTATTTTAAATCCGTTTACCACTTACAGAGTTGAGTATTTTCGACTATAGTTTGCGCAAATCCCCTTACTGTGGAATTAATTTATCGACTATAAATAAAAATATGTTTAATGGTATTATATTTCACCATTTTTTGACTATAAGGTCATTAACAACTGATATTGTTGAGTAATACCTTCTTGGAAAGTTAATGGGGAGCATTTTCAACATCTTCTAAACAAAGTTATGATTGAATTGTAAAGGGTCGTTATGATTGTTTTCCACAAACCAAAACTACACTTTTTTGCAGTCGACGCGCGTTTCGCTAACAACGTTAGCATCATCAGGAGACGATAAACAAATAAAGTAAAATACATTTTAAACAAGGAATCACTTGACCCCCCTTTATACTTAAAATAATATGACGCTTGGTTGGTTTCGTTTTAATTAGTGTCGCTATCTCAAGTCGTTCAAAAAGTTAGATTTTAAAGGTTATTAAATGAGTTTCTTTTCCCTTTTCAAATTCATTCCTTTCAAGTGTTCCCTATTTTGGTTTTCTAAATATGGTTAGCCTTTTCCTATAGTCTGAGGTACTATCCATTTCATAACATCCATTACACCCAGTATAGCTACCATTTTTAGTAAAATATTTGATATACTTACGTTGAAAAAGCATTTCTATTATTTTCCAGGGTCTCCTGTCTCCCTGCGCCACTTCTGTAATAATCTAGGGCATTCCTGGGCAAAAGCTTGTAAGCCTGCTCCTCAAAATCTTTTACACAAACCAAATTGTTCATTTTAGAACTACACCCAAATTGGAATTTGTTCACACCTTAATTGTTGTAATGTAATTAGGTTTAAAAAACTGTGTTAGATATGCCACGAACCTTTCTTTTTATTTTTAGTAATTGGGTTTGTTTGGTAAAAAAATTGACCTAAGTGATTTTTTCGTAATAATTTTGTATGCGTGAATGATAAATATTTTATTTATGTAGACACCACAGTTCTGATTTCTTTGTGTTGAATTTGATAAAAGCATGGGTGTAGTTAGAGCATTTAAATATATTTTATCGTATTGTTAATACTTAAAATCAATAAACTTATTTTTTAAGAAGCTTTCAACTACTCAAGCCTAGTTTATGGCCAATAATTTGCAAGAGGACCTTGGATCTGGTCAAAATAATGTAAGAGCCCCCTCAACAATTCTTAACTTTTATTCATGGTTTATCATAAAAACATAACCAGAAAAAAGCAACCTCTTAGAACTTTTTTAAATGGTTATAACTAAGCAAGAAACTGTCCCATCTAAGATTGCAGACTTATTCATTTTTATGCAAAAAAGTAGATTTTTTCTTAAGGGCATAGTTTTTCCCATGACTTTAAGTAAAAAAAAAATAACAACCATACAAAAAACGCCCTGTTATTTAATTTTGTAATCCTTTGCCAGGGGGCACAGGTAGAACTAACCATCAGAATTAGCTCAAATTTTGCTGGGTTCATTTTGAAATGCTTAACAATAATATTGGAAGGATTTTTCTAAATTCTCAATTATCTATCTCAACAACAAACCCGATTTATAGAAAAATGTAATGTTTGCAAAAAATATCAAGAAGCCGGTAAAGAATTTCAAGGAGAATCCAGAGTGATTTTAAACTTTTTTTAGTAACTTTTTAGAAAATGTAATAATTTTTTAAAGAATTATTAAAAATATAACTAACCGAAGTTTTTAATTAAAGTCTCTAAAATATAAGAAAAATTTTATTGAAAGAATAAGTATATACACCCATAACAGTTAAAACACAAAAAGTCCTCACAAGTATCGTTATGGCTTCTACCGAACTTGGTAAAGCCAAAACTAGTCCAGTCAACAAAATCTTGGTAAAAAAAAACCTTGACATCTAGCAATTCTTGGAACTTGAATAATTAGGATGGAATTCTGTAAAAAAAGGAATGGCTTATTTATATATTTTATAGCAAAAAAAAATAGGAGACAAGTTTACCAAATAAAAAAATGGTCTGTCACTAGCTGGTATGGTTCATAAGTTGGAATATTTTTAAAATTTTAAGCCCCCTACCCGCCTACCCTCTTTTTAACCCCCCACCAAAAACAAATGGTGCCAAATTTAATAAGACTCGGTTTAGCAAGTTTTGATTTATCGTGTCCCACATAGACAGAAGACACCAGCACACACAAATTTTTTTTTTACAATCTTATTACGTATCTTACTAAATATGTATCGAAAATCATCTTGTTCCTTCATATATCACGCTCTTTGTGAAATCAGAGCACATGATCTATGAAACAACCCTTTCAATACGTATTAAGTTGTTTTGAAAAGATACTATGTAATAATATATGAATGGCTAAAAAATATATATGGCATAATTTTTCACACCTGCTGGCGGCCATTTTCCTATGACAATAATTTGCCAACATTTTTTATATTTGAAAGATACTCCTTACGGAAATCGTCAGAGAGTCCTTGAGCCGCCATATTAACCAAGTTATTATTTTAAGGGGGTATCTATGCGACTTTTAAAAAACCCACCATTTTGTTAAATCAAATTTTTAAACTTACCTTAAAAATTTAAAAAGACATCTTCCCATTTTGCTGGAAACCTAAGAAATCTCTGGGATAGACAAAATTAAAAAAAAAATGACACAAATGAATTAATTTCTCGAATAAGCTACCCCTCCTTAATAAAACAATTAGCCTATACTATACTGCACTACGCCATTCAAAAGGCAGATAGTCCCTATATTTTTTACATAGGCTGTCATACCTTTAGTGGCAGAAAAGGATTTTTCACATGTTTACAAAATAGTCAGGGCTAAGTATGCTGTCCTAAAAGCTATGAGTTTGTAACTACTATTCGGTCAAGGAAATTGAAGGTTAACGTTTTTGTCAATGAGTTGTTGCCCACTGACCAATGGGCAACATATAGTCTATGCACAAATCGGGCAAAGAGAGGAGACACACGATAAAATTGTTTTTTTTATAAAAAATTCAAAATATTGTTTTGTTTTGTCACAAAAAATAATAAACCTAATTTTTAGTTTTTTAAAGCAGTTATTTATTTTCAGAATCCATTTGCAATAATAATAACTATAATAAGGTAAAATTAAAAAAAAAGTTTTAAATAAAACCTGTAGAGTAAAAACGTATATTATATTTATTTCAATGGAAAAACAAAGAAAAACAAATTAGTTGCCACTAAAAAACCACGAGCGAATTGGTTTTACAAGCTTTTATTTAACTTCACCTCTATGTATGTATGTTTGTATGGACGGGACTAAATTCTATATGTCCGATTGAATTCAAATTTGGTATGCGATTATAGTTCCGATGACAATATATGGTATTATTAGGCACCCTCCTCCCCTCCTACGAGGGGAGTGGAGAAGAGAAAACGCCTAAGATTGTCCGATTTTAACCAAAATTGGTATACGGGGGATTTTGGGGATAAGGAATACGAATTTTTAATCATATTTTGAAAATTCAATATGGCGGACTCATGATGGGCGATTTTTGGTGATGTTTTCCTAATAAATTTCAACTGACTTATACACATCCGATTATCTTCAAATTTGGTATGCGTTTATAGTTTCGGTAACAATACATTAATATGGTATTATCAGGTCCCCACCTCCCCTCAACGAGGGAGAATTTTTTTTTTTTTATTTCAATCAAAATTGGTTTTTAGGGAAGGAGATTATGAATTTTTTATCAGATTTGAAAGGCGAATGGCGGATTCAAAATAGATAATTTAGGGAACAAATCTAAAAATTTAAAATTAATTTTATATAGAAAAGATCTTTTTAAATACAAGTTTTTATAAAATGCAAAATGCATCAAAAAGAAGAAAATAATTTTAAGCATTCTGATATCATAATTATTAAAAGCCCAATTAAAACTAACAATGTCTATCATTGAAATGTAAGGGTAGCTTGGGGCGGATTTACTTACCCTTGCATTTCTCTGCTAAAAACTATTCTCTAGTTTTTAGTGCACCTTATATTTTACAAAAGCCTGTATTTGAAAAGCTTTTCTTTACATAAAATCAGAGTCTATAATCTTAATTGGCGGCCCGTGGGGCGAATTAGAGGGATGCGTAGAGTTATGCAAAAATCAGGTGATTTTTAATTTTTGTTTCTAAACTTGGAAACGGGTAACCATGTCTGGAGAAACTAATTTATGTCTGCGTAATATGTCAAAAAAAAGACAAAGATAAAACAAGCACAGCTTCAGAAAATTCTTTAAGAAATATACAAAGGTAAGGAAAGTAAAAAAATTAGATATAAGAGGCCAGTAGGTACAATTTTTTGTTTGTTTTTGACCAGGATTTCTACAATGAAGATTTATAGGTTATACGGGGTGATCCAAATCGAACTGGTTTGTGCTTTTTTATTGTTTGCTTTTGAGTATTACTGGAACATAATAAATAAATATTGCAGGTTGGAATTTTGAAAAAATACCACGTCTCGTTTCAGATTTGAGCTACGAGGGTTATTTAAAATTGGAGATGCCGCTGTAAATAATGGAGTATAGTACCTGATCCTGTACAGAGAGCCTGTTTGCTTTTGTAAAGTTTAAATTTGTTTAAATATTTCTTAAATGTTTAATTTTGGTTTTTTATTAATTTATCATAAACAAATATTGTTGGGAGACTATTTTAAAATACTTAACTATTTTTTTTTAAATGCCGTTCCGCTATATTGAAATCTTCATATTTCTTTAAAAAAAATACATATTCTGGGATGGCTATATAAAACCTGATATGGCCCGGTTTTACAAATTTGGATGCCTTTCCAAATGTTTTCCCGTTTTTTAATATTATGATTAACCAGCTCATAAACCCCCACTTCTTACTCGTTATTTTAACATAACTCATAAACTAATTAATCGATTGAAATCTTTGAACCTAATTTGAACCAACGGTCAAAATAGCTACTTTTTTATATAATTTTTTCTCGTAAACTAATACTAGACCAAAAAAATATTTTTTTTTTGTTGTTTTTTAATATTTTTGAGTAAGAATTATAACTTTTTTATTTTTTCATCATAACAATATTAGAAACCAAGTATCCCAAATTTCGTTTTATCAAAATCTAACAAAAAATAATAAAGATATAAGTACTTTAAAAACGCATATTCTAGAATAACAAGGAGTTTTAATTTGATATAGTAAGTCTATTCAACAAATATACGTTATCTGTATATAGGCTTGACATATTAAATTAACTTTTATTTTTTTATCTTTTTTTAACTTTATTTAATTTTATTTACTTAAATTAATCTTTCACCAAATAGAAATTCAGATCATTAGTTGGTAATCCATTTCATCAAGAAAGACATCGGATAAGTTGGAGTTAGTTCATCCTCGTAGTTCAGAAGTTAGGTTATGTAGGTGTTATTTTTCCTGTTTTGGAAGCTATTTTATTTTGTACTTGATTGGTGCCAGGTATTTTTGACAGAGTGATTATTTTGTTATTTAGAAGGAAAAACTTGCTGTGCATAATCTGATTTCAAATTTAAAACTGGTGCCTGATTTTTTCGGTTTGTTTATTATTTAGTGATGGAGCCTTTTTACTAAAAAAATGCATAAATGATAAAAATAATATAAGTAATCACAGGGTTAAATGCCAGAAGAAAAGAAATGATGAACAAATACAATTTTTATTAAAAATTTATCCAAAAATAATATAACCCTAAATGTCCCCATCAATAAAGAAAGCTGGGTGATATATAAAAAATACTTGACCGTGTTTATTCTAGATGCCGTGAATCATATATACTGGCATGTGTTAAGTGAACCATGAAGTATACAGTTGGTTGGATCCGCTGTTTTTCTTTTGGCTCAATGACAAGTGTCAAATGAAATTCCCCTAACTCTACTAAATATACAAATTATTAAATATAATAAATAATATTTTCTCCAAAATAATAAAGATCGAAAGAAAAGTTAATAGCGAAAAAAATTGATTAATAGCCGATCTGCTAGGTATAGATAATCGATTTTAGCTTGGCTTAAACAGGTGTAGCAAGGCGAAAAACAACTAATAATTTTGTATATGTTATAAAAGTAGTTTAGATTATATTATTGATGCTTTTTGTTGAGTCGTGCATAGTACAAAAAACCTTTATTAAATCAATAGTAGAAAAAAACATATTAAAAGCAAAAATAAATTTTTGGTATGTTTTAACTTTAGTAGTGCTTTAAATTAAATTTAAAGAACATTTTCCAAGGTTTTTTTATATTTCAAAAAATTTAAATATTTTAACCGCCACTGACTCCTCAAGGTTGGATGTTTATATCATTTGTAGAAAACTAATTGGATAAGATAATTGGCTATAAAAATATGTGCATAAATCATAGAATATCTTGTCAACATTTTATGATAAGGAATGTTAGCAATATTGTGCAATCATGCGATTTTTCACCTCCATGTAGATTTACACATCTGTGACTGGTTTTCTCGTAATTAGAAACGCTAGGAGTTTTCCTAAACTAATGACAGGACACCGTACGTTTTTGAGTTATTTTGCCATTTAAAATAATAAAATAAACATGCGTATAATATGATAATTATATACCAAATAAAAATATTCTTTTCTGCACATGCTGAGCAAATTCCCAAAAGGAACATCAAGAATGTATAGTTTATGATTAGTTTATCCAAAAAAGCACAATATAAATGTTACAACAAAAGTCAAAAATATGTAGTGTGGCCCCAAAGCGAAGGTTTTTTAAACCGGTAAAGGTTTATCAAATCATTTGATTTAACGTCGGTTGAATATCTAATGGACTTCTGTAAGACGTATAGTGCGCTTTTTCTGGAAACCGGTAGCTTGCGCGAAGGCCAGTCAATGGTAGACCCAGAGTGACATGAAAGAGAAAATATCATTATATGGCTAATTTTACCCGAAGGAACTGAACAATAATGGTAACAGCCCTCCAAAGTCATTATTTGCACATGTACCGGAGAAGAGTATCGACAAGCACCCATTGCTCGAATTTAAGGTCAAAGGAACCTTTGCCTAGACTCTCATCCCAACATCGAGCTGCACATCGTAAAGAGCACCGAGATTAGCTATTGCCTCAATGGCGCAACGTCCTTTTTTTGGATGAGTGACGATTTGGTCTGAAGAGTGATAGTCATTGTCAAATGGAGAGGTCCGGGTATAGCAGATCGGCTGGCTTTTGCTAGAGAAGCTGTTCCCTATCAAGGAGGTATAGTGATGTTTTGGGAGAGTATAATGAATGGTCGTCATACTCCACTTATTCTTATTCAGCGAACAATAACAGGTACTATATATGCCGAAAACATTTCTGCAGTATCAGCACAGTGCATAGGAGGGTCCTATTAGAAAATGGTTTCATGTCTTCTGGGTCAAGTGGTATGTGAGTTAGTCGCCTTGAATTCAAAATGTTCTCAGCTTCTGCAAACAAAGTTCTACGTACATCTCTAGAGGACACCTTGACGTCAAAATCTTTTTTAGTTCCCTTAATAATGAACATAACTCTTTTTCTGCTCCACGAAACCTTGATCCATTATCATTATTAAGTTCTTCTACTGGATCTCTTTTGGAGAAGATCTTTTTAGTGCTACATTAATAAGGACAAACTAATCTACTCCTGTTTTTATAAATGCTCTTATGGTAGGTTCTAATCTACAACTGGCAGTTGTCCTATGATAGGAATCTTTAGAAGACTTCTTTTGTTTTTACACTTTGGTAATTTTTACAAATATTAAGGTTACAGGCTTATGTGAATTATGCAGTATTTTTTTCAAAATTTGTGAATTATGCATTTTCGTCCAAAGTCGAGGAAAAAAAATAAATTCTACTAGGCTTCTTAACTGGTTGTCCTTTCTCTAAAGATCCAAATCCTTTTTGTTGCTACGTCCGCTGCGTTATCTTTCAATGCGACCTATCTTCATTGAGATATCCAGTGAAATTACAGCTTTTATATGATTTCCCAATTTTGTACAAACCAACTCTTTTTGAAGTTCTGTTCTAGGTATTGAAAGTGGTTTAAGTGGAGTGACTCTTGCTTTCGCGGTAACAAAACTGACCTGTATACAACTTTCTTGTTGTATCTTGTTGTCTTGTATGTGTAGCTGTATTTGACTGTTCTCTCTTTCTGCCTTGAAACTCTATACCTGTAAATTTATGTGAGGTCCGCAGCCACAGAGTTCATCTGTCACTTAAAACGTTGGGAATTTCGTCATTTCAGCCTACATTGTTCCTCCCTATGTAAACTAAAGTAAGGTATTTAAAGTGATTTAAGTGGAGTGACTCTTGCTTTCGCGGTAACAGAACTAACCTGTATACAATATGACCACTTTTAATACGTCTCGCTTTGTGGGTCTTTCTTTATTTTCTTTTTTTTTATAGCGACGAAAAATCTCTGGTGGTCTGCTAAATTGCTTTTTCAAGTGCTGCACCAAAAAGAGAATGTTTCAATTTAGAAATCGGTGGCTGTTTCCTACTTAAAATTGTTGGGACAATAGCAGTCGAGATTTAAGAGCAAAACAGTTTTTTATCCCATTTTTTTGAGAGTATGTGTGTGTGAGTCTCCACAACGTAGAAGGTTAATTCGTTTTAAGAAAATTCACTTTCTGCCTTGTTTCTTAAATATTTCATAAAATTTTTACTAAATTCATTTACACAAATACACAATAATATTGTTTATACTTAGTTTGACATTCCTAGTTGCATTCGTTCTAGGTTAGGAATCTATGTTTACAACCAAATTACTAGCTATCTTTTTCCAGTACACTAACAGAAAGTTATCCAATTTTCAATGAAGTTATCCCAGATGAGTTGTTTCAAAACCATATGTAAAGCCTTAATAAATTTAAATGCTCCACAATGCTCCACAATGCAAATTTAAAGTGGAATACTTTGAATCAAGATTGTTCATTTAAATATAAAACAAGTAGCTATATTTTATTCCATTATTCAATGAGTCTTTTATTATTATTGAGCTGTTTTATATGAATTTTAAAGTTCCTGATGGCTCACGCTCTACATTTTCTGCTTTTTTTATTAAACTTTTTGTAAAACTTCCCACCACATGTCTTGAACAACATTTATTTCCAAAATTAAAAAAGCTGCAGTGCTAATTTTTTTTTTATAAGCCTTTTTTATTTCATCAGATTTATAATAACATAATGTAATCAAAAATATTTAAAATTAAATTAAAACTAATGAACAAAAAAAAAACCGAGGCTTATTTTTTGAGCGAATAAGTGGTCAGATGAGATTTTGTATGCAATCTCTGAAACCAGACCATTAGCCTCCTCGTCCCAAAGACCTAATGTCTCGACAGCAAAGGGAATGAAGATATAGCGATCCACAAGCTCCCTATACTTGCAGCGTTTTTTGTTTTCAGCAATAGAAGCAGCCGATCCAGGACACTTGCACGTTTTTGAAATATATGATTTTGCCAGTGTGTGGCAATATGTTGCGTCCCAAATCAACTGTTTTCCACGCTTCCATGGAATCAATGTTATTCCGTGTGCCCTTTTTCCCTCATTTCTACAAATCCCAATGGGCTCCAGTAATGCATGATATTCCGCAGATATAAGAGCCCATCATTGATCTGACTGTTTCTGGAAGCACGCCATGCACTTTTCTTGCAGCTTAGCCCATGAGAGCCATATTTGTCGGCTATTTCGCCGTTAATGCTCCAGACATGGAATTATATTATAAGTTTCCTAAAAAGGTAGACGGAAAGACATTAAGCGAAGCATTATACTCTGGACACAGAAAAGCCCATAGGCGCCCCCTACCATCATCCCCCTGAGATTTTTTAGTAAGAATATTTTGGCAAACTTGGCAAATCATACTATCAAATTCCCTCTTAGTTTAGAAGCCTATGTCTCCCCGTGACCATTTTTGAGTTAAATTTCCGTTTTCTACAGTTTCTTGTAAGGTTTGACTCAGAGGTCAATATTTTCGATGATGGAATAATGACAGATGGCGCGCGGTCAAATTGGTCCAGGAATTTGTTGGCCTCGGAAGTTTTTTTAAGTAACTCCTAACCTGCTTTACCTATAGACACCAAAATTCACACGGTTTTGCACCAATCACCAAAATTAATCTTCAGAAAATTTGAACTCCGTTGATCCGGTACTTTAGCTCCCAGTGATGTTGAAGGAGTAAAAAAAAATATTAATAATATTCAGTCACAAAATTATCACACTCTCTCACCGGTAGCACTTGAGACATATGGAATCAAAATTAACATTTTTATTTTCAGATTGCCTTCAACTTTAACATCAGTGATAGTGGAGTTGCGAGATGTTATTCGTAAGGCATCTTTAGCGTGAATGAATGGTCATAATATAACTATGTAATTTATCCAACAATATATTGATTTTGATAACCCTTCACCAGCTTTACCTATGAACACCAAATTGGGCACAAGTACAAGACGTACTACATTTGATCACCTTGAAATATTATTCAAATACATGTGTAAACTTCTATACCACTGACGTTCAAAAAATTAAAATAATTAATTAAAATTTTAAAGTGCCAAATATGAAACCCTACCTGACCAGTAGTATTTGCCATATATGTCATCAGAATAATCATATTTGTAGTGAGATTGAACTCAAATTGAATACTTTTTATGGCGGAGTTGAAATATATAGGGTGGAGAGTTTAAATGGAATATTGGCCGCAGCGGGTTAAAAAATTGTTTTTTCAAAAAATTAAAAAAAACATCATCTACTAAAATTTTGAGCGTTTTTGACAAAAAAAAATTTGTGGACCTCTCAGAAAGGGTTCTATTCACATATGACTTTTTTTTCAAATGAGAAGACCCCGTTTGTGGCACCTTGTTGGAAAGATTATCGAAAAAGAAAAACGCTCGTGTAGTTTATTTTAACATTTGTCAATCCGTGTGTCAAAATGATTGTTTCGGACTTCAAATGTAACATTGCCCCTAGCGGGTTGGAAATTTGTTTTTTAGAAAAATCCAAAAACATGTCAATTAATATTTTTTGCAATGACAATTTTCGGCATAAAATTTTTTATTTCAAATGAGAAGGCTTCGCTGGTGGCACCTTGTTGAAAAGCCTATAAAAAAAGAAAAACGACCGTGTACTTTTTTTAACACTTGCCAATCCATGTGTCAAAAATCCTATACTACAATATACTACAATACAAAGCAATTTGACCGTGACCGATTTTCAGTGTATTTAGTGCGTGATTCTTTTTTGTCGAAAATTTTAGCTGCTAAAAAACAGTTGTTTAACTCGCTACGGCCAATATTTCATTTTAGTTCCCACCCTTAATTTGACTAGTCTTTACCCGCTTTACCTACGGACTCCAAATTTGGCACCGAATTATAAGTTGTTTCAAATTTGATTTCTGCAAATTTTCGACACAATACGTGGGTTAGTTTTTATACCATGCTCAACCACAAATTTTAAAAAGTATATTTAAAATTTTCATTTACCAATTATTTAACACGCTCTCACTCATATTAATTAATTAATTTCCCTTAAATTTTTATTGGTGGAGTCGCGAGAGTTTATAAGGCGTCTTTGGTGTCTTTGAAAATTAGACAAAAGTTTAAAGTAGGCAGACTAATAAATTTAGAAAAGGATTTAGCGAGGGTGAATAAATAACAAAAAACAAAAAAATTAACATTTACCGATTCTGCAATTTGACACATGGTTGTCTTTTACAAGAATCCGGTGTCAGATTTTTTCCTTATCATTTCATCTCCTAATTCGTAGCACCGTACTGATGAGCACCACAAGTTATTTATTCACCCTCGATAAATCATTTTTTAAATTTATCAACTCCAGAGCTTAGGATATCTGTAAAGACGCTTAATTTTCCTTCAAGTTGAAAGTACATCTGCCGATTCTGCCGATTGTCTTTCACATGAATCCTGTATCAGATTTTTTCATCATCATTTCATCTCCTGATTCCTAGCACCGTACTGAGGAGCACCACAAGTGCGAAATCCGGATCTACGGTTACGATCACCTTTTTTGAGGGAAAGCTCGCTATTCATTGATTTTGTTAAAAATTTTAACCTTACGGTGACAAAGAGATATACAAAACAAAAGCTAAATTCTTCTTCTATAATGCTTTCATCTAAAAAAGCTGAGAAAAGGTGAGATTGCCGTGCTTGCCAAGCCTTTGAAAATGTCCTTAGCTGAAGACCGCAGCTTCGCCTACGGTTTCACCCGTTTTTTCCCGTTTTTCTTGCTTTAAATGGTCATAAATTTTGTTATATTTTCTAATAAACATTATTGTTGATTTTCATGAAATAAAACATTTGTCGAGTCCAGGAGCCCAAGTAATCCAGTAGTGTCCCATCAAATTCGGGCCAGTAGTAGTTTACCCATATTTTTCCGTTTTTCACTTCATTTTAGTGTATCGCTTCTCATGAAATAAAATCTATGTCCTGCACAGAATCCACTAGTCAAAATCCGTTTAGTAGCTTTTGCGTCATGCTGGAACAAACGACCAAATATTCAAAAAATTTTTATTTTTGATATTTATAATATGGTCCTGACCTCCCCCCTTCAACAGAAACATTATCAAAATGGCCGCCATCTTAAACTTTTACAATTTCTTTCCGACAACCCAAAAAAGCGTTTTTCAGAAAAAAACTATAAATTAAAAAATCTTGAGAGCTAAATAACAAACAAAATTTCCTGAGTAGTGCGGGAAGTTTAAGGGTGGAAAAGTTACTTTATGCACGAGTTTTTATTACGAGCGTGCGAAAAAATCAAAAATATAATATGTAATATGCCTTCTTTCGTACCAAATATATTTGTGTCAAATGATCCCACGTCGAATCCATTTCATATTCTTGAGTGGTGATCGCTCATTCCATTCCATTAAAAATTGAATTTTCCAGCGCAGGTTCTTCCATTAGGCACACTAGGCACTCGGTAAGGGCCCGGGCCATTAAGGGGCCCGCAGCGCTCGGTTCTAAAAGATAATTGAGTGCAGAAATGCTAAAATATGGTATTTTAATCATAAGCATTTTTCTGAAAACGATTACTAATACCAGCCTTCTTATAAAAATAGACAATACAGATTTTTTTGTCACTTCCGATATCAAACCCTCCGTTGGATAGGGTAAAAAATAAGCACCGCGTTAGTTTCGGACAAGAAAAGTTAGATGCACTTTCTGTTCCTATATTGAAAGTGAATCCTTGATTTAAATTATATCAATTATAAACAAATAGTTGCCAACAAGAAAGCGCGAAAACAATTTTTATAAATAGACCTAGTTATATAGGGCTGATTCTTTAAATGGAACGGTGCTTCTAAAGGCTTTAGGGTAGAGGTTTCAAAAAAAGGTAAAAGCTAATCTTGAATGATTTTTTACGGAGTTTCTGCACATGAAAAAAAAAATTTGGGGCTTCCAACTGAAGGCCCAGAGCCTCGCCCAGGGCCTGCCAGGTATTTTTTTTTTTAATGAAAAGGTACCACTTGTGGCACCTTTTTGGAAAGCTTGTGTTAAAAAAGAAATCTAAAACACTAGTTTTTTTACATCTGTCCACCAATGTGTCAAAAATTTAAAGAAAATTATTTTTTTGTCAATTATTTTAGCTTCAAGTATAAATTACATATTTCTCTATTTACTAAGCGGAATAAAGAAAATACCACACAAGGACATTATTGGCGGCTCATTTGAGGGCCCTCACTGAAAGCCCAGGGCTTACCAACATTTTTTTCATGAGCAGGTACCACTTTTTGAAAAGTTTGATAAAAAAGAAATTTGATTAAATAGTTTTTTCTGACATCTGTCAACTTATGTGTCAAAAATTTTAAAACATCTTATTTTTTGTAAAAGCAAATGAAGCCGTATATTTACAAAGTTAAAAAATAAATAACAATATTTTTTGATAATTGTTTTAGCTTCAAAATAAACTAGATATTTCTTTATTTACTAAGTGGAATAAAGAAACTACCACGCAAGGATATTATTGGCGTAAAATTTTTGACACATGGGTTGACAGATGTAAAAAAAAATGATTTAATGGAATTTCTTTTTTAACAACTTTCCAAAAACGTGCCACAATCGTGACAAAAAAGTTGGTAGGCTCCGACCCTTCATTGAGAGCTCCCAAATGGGCCGCCAGTACCGTTCTAGTATAGTATTTTTTACTAAAAATAAATTATTCACATGCTAGGATGACCTAAAATTTAATGAGAGTTAATACTTGTCCATATATATATATATATATATATATATATATATATACCAAAATACTACTAAAAGTGGCACTTTCAAAACTAAAATGCGTGAGGAAATGTACACTTTTCCGCACGCTCCTAGGAAAAAGAATCAATTTAGCGGCTGTATAAAGTTACAAATTTTTAAAAAGCTTTAGGGGCTGTCGGAGCCCCATTTTGCTCGATTCACTACGACCAGGCATCCAAGGCTGATGGATCATCATCATCAGTTCCAAAAAATTTAAACAAAACTTGTTTCCAACTGTTCCAACTTGTCCAAAATCGGAGGACAAGTTTTGTTTTTTGAGCTGGATTTTTGACGGATCGTACTTACACACCGCCGTATACAAGGGGTAATTTTACCCTTCCCCCCCAAATTCAAGGCAAGACACGCAAATTTCATATTTATACCTCAAACTTTTAGATAATCTTCGAAACGAAAGGAACTAAAGGCAACAAACTTTTTTATAAGATGATGTCATTCCGGTTTCACTATACCAAGTAGCGGATCCAAGGATCCTCCCTTGTAATTTACAAAAAGTACGAAAAAGAGTTTCAAAAGATCATTGATTTATACAATTTTAGTTTAATTTTTTGTTAACTTTTCTGGTTATACAGCAAAAAATTTTGGCTGCTTTGCTACATTGATAGTTACAATTTTGGTTTAATTTTAAGCAATTTTTGTCAGCGGCATTTACAGTCAAAAACACACTTTTAGTATTTTTTACAAGATTTTCGCCTGCGGCGCATTTATGACATAATTTTAACAACAGGTCTAGAATTGGGACCAGATCCCTCCTCAACTCAGACTCCCGGCGCAGTAAACCCAATCCTTTTTTTTTTCAATTGGTTACAATTTTAGTTGTCAATGTCAAACAATTTCGTCAAGGGTATTTTAAACGTGAAAACAAATTGCAAGTTGTAACATAATTTTAGCAACAATTATAGTCATTTAGTTTTTTCTGATGAATTTTTTGTCATCATCATTCGAATTATATAAAAAAGTGCAAAATTTTGTATGCGGCGTATTTATAACAGGTGATTTTTTAATTGGAGGGTGCTTGCCTCCTCCGCCACCTTGGATTAATCTTAATATAATAACCATACTAAACAAACGCTATGTACAACAATTGTATAATTTTGCATTGATTTGCATGTTTTTTGAGGTTTTGTCAGTTTTTTATTTAATTTTTTTTAATTAAAATTAAATAAAGGAAGTGTCGAGAATAAGTTTAGTGTAAGGTACTTCTTGGGGAGAATGAAAAAAACCAACCCTCATTTGCGCCCATCAAATTTGCAGGAAACCTTATTGGTAAAAACCGTACCTAGATGTTAAGTCGTGTTAAAGCTATGCCCCCAAAGTGCATTAAAAAGTGTTAGAATTTTTTTTTAATTATTATATTTTGCCAGAGGGTTGAAATTATATTTTTCAAAGATAAATTTAACCTCCAGCAACAAATCTGATTAATGCTTGTGACACAAAATTTTAAAAAATGCAGACTTATCAAAAACCCTCTGTAGCTTCAAACCGGCTTGACATATCAAAATGTGGAATTTAGCATTAATATTTTTTCTTGTAAGTTGAAGGATGCAAATACGGGATGATCTTCTTTAAAAGTACTTTAAACTCCCCCAAGAGTATAACAGGCTCGGGTAAACTACCCCTATACGGTATATTTAAAAAAAATCATCTTTTTAAAACAAGACACGTTTCAAAACGAAATGCTAATTGATTCACGTTCTCTATCCCAATAATAAAAGTTAAAAATTACTATTTATATAAGTTAATAAATTTAAAAAAAAACAGAATAGATATAAAAGTGACATTATTTAAAATTAAAAATACTATGGTCCAAAAAAAAGTTTTTAAATCAAAAACAATTCAAACTAGGACGAATAAATAAAAAAAATCAATGAATAGCGAGCTTTCCCTCAAAAAGGCAATGGTAACCGTGGTGCGGTGATAAAACTGATGAGCCTGCGCAACAACTATCTGTCGATACATTTAGAAAGATCAGCAATAAAGGCTATCTTATGCAAGCGAAAATTTAAAACAATGACACAAATGGCTTTTTGTAATTTTGGTCCAACAAGAACGGTCTCGTCAAGGGACAAAGGACTTCCAGGCCCTTTGGCACTTCCGTTAAAAACAACCCTTAAGTGTAAATTTAGTGCTTATACTTTCAGGCTTTTCAACGCATAAATGCAGTATGGAAAAATTTTTATCGCCATCTGCCACAGTACAAGTTGACTTTGCAATACCGCCATATGATCTAACTCTAAAAAGTCCCTAATGAAATCAGAATACCTACAATAAAGATCTAAGTTTTTTAATCATTTTCGTTCCAGTGCCAAAAACCTGTTTAAAGCTAACTGTTTGCTACCAGGAAAGATAGGATCAATTTTCCCTTTAAATGGTAATATAACAGTGTATCGGCCGGTCAAATCTCGCGAAACCGTATCAAGAAATATTTGTTCGCATAATTCCTCTTCAGGGGACAAAAATATTTTTTGGGGTATACTATCTAATTCCCAAAATGTAACAATATTTTCATTTAGAGTTTTATAGCTTAACTGACTAAAGGATGACTTAAGTGTTGGAGTATAGTTCGAGTCCACTTTTCCCATGACTATATAACCAAAAACGGTGTTTAAGAGCGTGGGCTCATAATAGAAAATATTTTAAAAATCAAGCTAGTAAAATTTGAAATTTAAAAAAAAAGGTCATGTGTCTGTAAATATGAAAATTGACTTAATAGAATTCTGAAAGTGCTAATATTTCTGCGGAAGTTCCAAAAGATCCGTTTTTAGATGTGTAAGTAAGAAAGGAAATTAGGCCTCCCAATTTTGAAGTACATAATTAATAGATTTTTCCCTCAAAATATTATGATCTGTAAAAACATTCTTATATTTAAGATAGTTGCTTACGGAATTTTAAAGGCAGTTTCCGTCTTTTGGTCTTGAAATTGTTCTAAATTTTGTTGTTGTAAGTGTCAAATTTGAAGAGGATTGAGAGGGTAATTTCTGCTGCACATTTTGTTTGAATTTGGTTTTGTTGTTCAGAATCTTCACTTTGGACTTATTTGTATGTTGTTTTGGTGACTGTATAAACTTACAAAAAGTAGAAAAATTCGAAAATTAGCTGGATGATCTTGATTGATGGAATGACAATTTGTTTTTCTGAATTTTCTTGATTTCTGGAACATAGATTGGTTGTACTTTACAATTCTGCAGCGCAGGATGAGTTATTCTGTAGGTTTTGGATGCTCGTTCAATTGTAAGGACTGATATGAGGTGTAAAAATTAGTAAAAATTTGTAAAAAGTGTTTGATTGATGTTGACAACTTGACAAATTTAATTTGTTATATTAATTTGGGGGTTTTTGGGACTTAGGAATTTAGTTTTGGACTTTTTTTTAAAGGGGTATGGGGGAAATTTTAAGAGTAACAAAAACATTATTGATACATACATTTTTATAAAATGTACCCCTTTTACCAATTAAAATCATTAGAAAAAATTTTGTTAAAACTGCCCCTTAGATTCCCTAAAAATTTTTTATGTTACAAAATGGATTCAGGAAACCCAAAGACCCCTAGATTGATGTATCAGATGTCTATGCTTTTTTTGACTATTTACTTAAATTTATATTTAGAAAAGATGGCCGTCATGTATCTTCAATATCAAGTCCCAAAGGTGCCAAAGTGGCATCAATGGCATTCGTAAAATAGATTCCTTCAACAACCAAAATCGGTCAAAAAACCTTTCTCATCAAGCACTTTCTACATAAGTTGAAAATATCCAGTTGACACCTGGATTATTATCATGATTTGTTTAGCCACAAGAACGGATTGCACCTATATTTTGTAATTTTTCCCTATTTTTTATTTAAAAAAGATGGCCGCCATCTTGAATACTGGAACTTCTGCAGTCACGTTGCATATGCCTCCAAGCAAGAGCTGTAGATCATATTGTTTGTAGTTTCCGATACATCGAGAGGGTTTATCATGTTTTTTCGCATTTTTTTGGATCATTTACAAACCGCATTTGAGAAAATAGTCGTCTATATTGTCAACAAACAGCAGGAAGCATGGGTACTGATAAAAAATTTATTGTATTTTTAAATAATTTGTATTTTAAACAAAAAATATATTTATTTTAAATATAATTTTATTAAGTTTAAAAGCGTGGAAGTATTTCTTTTAAATTCATTTTTATATTAGACTTAGAATACTTGCGGATACTCGGATCTAAAATTAGATTTATTATATTTTACAGTAAATAAATAAAAAGTGTTGTCAAAATAAATATACATATTTAACAAAATATTTTTAAAATATAAGCAATTATTAAATTTTAAAAACAATATATTTTTTGGTGAAGTTGCCAGGTGTATTTAATATAACGTATTTACTGAGAATATAAGTAGGTCGTTTTTAAATATTGCAGCTTACTGCGATTCATAAGGGATGTCATTAAAAATCGCGTTTTATAGCTTAATTTGACTAGTTCTTCACCTGCTTTACCTACGGACACCAAATATGGCACAGTATTACAAGCTGTTTTAAGTTTGATTTTCGCAAATTCTCGACCAAATGCGTGGGTTAGTTTTTATACCAGGCTCATTCACAAATTTTCACCATGCAATTTTCTCAAAATATAGCTTAATTTTACTAGTCCTTTACCTGCTTTACCTACGGACACCAAATATGGCACAGTATTACGAGCTGTTTTAAATTTGATTTTTGCAAATTCTCAACCAAATACGTGGGTTAGTTTTTATACCAGGGGTCCGATTTTGCCGCTTTAGATTTAGATTTAGGGTCACGTGACGCGAAGACTGTACCTTGTTTACACGTGCATTTTTAACTGACTAACAAAAATATCGACAACATTTTATTTCGTTTTTGATTGTCTTCTTAACAAGCAGTCTATTGGTTACTGTATACTATATTGGAAAAGGAACTTACTGTATCCTGATAAGAACAAAAGTCATTTTAAAATAAAAATTTAATTTATGCGAGCAAAATTCAAGTTGATTTGACACACTCCATGTCAACCAATTTGAGCTCTATACGTTTTCTTCAATCTTAACAACTTGGCAATGCTGCAGCCCTGATTTAAACGTCAGAATATAACAATATGGCTCCCTCGTTATTATGTTCGTTTTGCGTGTAAAGTTTGTTTGTTTTCATTTGACCTTTTTGTTACGATTAGCAGTTTTTAATGAAGTTATGTGATAAAAGGTAGTGTTTTCCTCTTTTTAAAAGCTTTGACTGATTCCCTGTGTAAAAAACTGATCCCTTTAGCCCCGTGATAAGTGCTAGTGCTTTTCCCTTTCCCCTTTTTGAAAACTTTGCCTTCTCATTCCCTGTGTAAAAAAAAGCTGATTCCCTTGGCCCCTTTGAACATTTTTGCCAATAAACCTTTTTTAAAAACATTGACCCCCCCCCCCGACACCTCTTCATTTCCTTGGTCATTTTTGTACTTAATTTAAAAATTATAATGGAACCGAGAATGGAACCCTCTAAAAGAGCAACTAAAATTCAACAAGAAAAGTTGGTTGATTTGGTAATGGAAGATTCCATCCTATGCCCTGGAAGGAAGCATCGTGGTGGTAATATCACAGCAGAGGATATAAATGAAAGGTGGAACATTATATGTCAAACTCTAAATAAAATGGATGGTGGCTGCCGTAAGTCCCGAGCAGAGTGGCAAAAGGTACAGTACTTATAAAAAAGGTAAGTTTTTCTATGCTTTAATAGATTATGAAGGCTTGTTTATGTAGCAATATAATGCACAATTTAAAAACTTAATGCTTATTCACAGGTATTATACCACTGAAATTTGGTTTACCAGGTGGTCCAAATTCAAGGAGATTGTGGGGTTTTAGGTATTTCTGAAGGAGATTTTTGAGAAATAAATGATGGTCAAAACCGCATGTCAGTATATGACAAGACATTTTCAGCTATGGGGGCTTTTTCAAAAATATACGTTTTAGAATTTGGGCTATAACTTTTTTGTTAATGAAAAGTTTTGGTGTAAATTGCAAATCAAAAATTATAAGTGTATCACACCTAACCTATTAGAATTTTTTAAAAATCTCTTTAGGAATGAAAAGTTAAGATTTTCTTATTTGAAAGTTTTGTTGAATATTCTGTTACATCACTGATGGTTTAACGGAGAGATGGTGGATTCTTTTTCACATTCGAATCACTTTTTAACCAAGTTGACTAAAATGCAAGAATCCTGACAATCAATTGTTACTGTATTACAAAAAAAGGGTAAATAAACATTACAAAATGTCTGACTTTTTTTTAGATATCCTGTTAAGTTGTTGTTGTTAAAAAATAACATATTAAAATCAAAACGCACATTTTTTAGACTTGGCAATACATTAAATCCAAAACAAAAAAGAAAGCGACAGACAAGAAATGAGACAACATTTTGACCAACCAAGAAACAGCCATTGCAAGCCATTTAGGAAAGGCACTTCTGCAGGGGCATGATGTGCAGGAAACTCAAATAAAATTTATTGATGTGCAAAACAAGGTATGTGAGGTATAAGCTATTAGCTTATAATCATCAAAGTTATCTTTAAACTGTTTAGGGCTTTCAGTTATCCTAAAAAACCATTTTAATTAAATAACTTGAAATATTAATTTTTTTGAACCAAATGACAAACCCCTTGAAATATCTTTATTATGTGCATTACCACATGAAAAATGAAAATAAATTATCTTTTAGATAATTAAAAACTATATATTTAAATAATCTTGATTGACTATAGTAAGGACAAAATTTAAGGAAAATTAATTTCTATGTGGACTAACAAAATTTATGCCAATTCATGGGCACTAAAGGGCTAAATACAATCATTAATATATCAAACTGTCAAATTGACAGATGACATGTTAGTTTGATTTTTGAAATTATTGGTCTAATTTACCTCGCTAATTACTATTCACTTTGTAACACTTAAATTACATTTTGCATCAAATTTTATTTTTACACAAACCCCTCTCCTTTTGTCAACCCCGTTTAGGTTAATTTTTATTTTATAAGTGGTGCATAAGGAACGCACGCCAGCTTTAATGTTTATGAAATGTCAATTACCAAAACTATTAAAATCGGATAAAAACTTTTTGAGTCACGGGCAATTTTTTGGTCTATAGTAGAATTTTTTGATTGCCTACTTTCTTAACATTTATTCCAATTTAAAGATATTTTTTTGAATGGAGAAAAATCCAAAATTTCGGCAGTTTATTTTAAAATTGAGGTATCATAAAAATCCAATACTAAGACAAAATGTTACATTTTTTCCATGTATACTCAATTATTATAATTGGTTAAGAAATTAAAAAGTTAGGTGCCTTTAAATTTCCACTATTTTGGTAATTTTTGGTCCAAAAAAGAGTTACTACAAATTTTTTTTATGTTTTCTGTCTGTCTGTAACCAGATAACCGAACAACCGCTTAATTGATTTTAACAAAATTTGGCACAAAAACTTTGTGGCAGCCGCGGATAATGTCATTAGTTTTTGGTGGGTGTGTTTGTTTTTTGAATGGAAAAAACCCAAGATTTCCGCAGTTTATTCTAAATTGAGGTATTATAGAAATCCAATACTAAAACAAAACCCTAACAGCGCGTATTACATTTGTTCCCGATGGCATTACATTTGTTTCACGTATACCCACTTTTAGGTGCCTTTAAATTTCAACTGTTTTGGTCATTTTTGGGTCAAAAAAGACTTAACTACAAAACATTTTTATGGTTTCTGTCTGTCTGTAACAAGATAGACGACCATAATTCAAAAACCGCTTAATTGATTTTAACAAAATTTGGCACAAACATTTTGCGGCAGCCGTGGATAATATGTCATTAGATTTTGGTGTGTGTGTAAGGGGTAGAAATTATAAAAAGATTAATACTCGAGAGAAGGTGTTTTCAAATATAGATTGGGAAAAAATGCCCAACAAAATTCGTCATGAATTCAAAGTTTATATGAAAAAAATCATAGCTTTAAAACCACGCTAGATAGCAAAACGCGGTTTTCCAAATTAGATTAAAATTATATTTTGAATAAATCTTGTCAAAAAATCAATGTTTTCTGTGCTATAATTTTTGAGATATGAAAAGACTATAATGTATGGGCGGTTACACTTCCCTACTGACCCCAATTTTTTATTGATTTTCTATTGATTATTATTAACAAAAACCGATTATTTTAATTTTTTGGGATAAAATATCAGTACTCACGCATCTAGGTAATAGGTAAGGTAATAGGTTTATCTGTTCTAAATAGATAAGAGTTAGTCGGAAGTTGTGCAGATCAAAGAAATCTTTTTAAAGTTTTATTCAAATTTATTTCCTCTTTGTCATCACTAACCTTTTATTATGATAGTAATCTTTTTCTGAATTTTTTTTTGGATTGATATTATTAGTTGGTCATTCTACATCTAGCTCCTTTACTAAAACGCTGAATGTTGTGTTGTTTTGGGTGATAGAAATAAAAGATTGTCATATAGTTAATTAAATTAATTAATTGAATTAATAATTAGTTAATTAATTCATTTTACACCTAATTTATTTTTTTAGGGAAGGTCTTTTGATTCAAGTAACCAATATTTTATTTAATTTTAATTTTATTTTTAAGCAATTTATCCAGTCCATTCCCCATCCTATCCTGAATCGTCCATTGAATGTGACAATGAGAGTAAGTATTTTTTTACTGTACAGTGTGTCTCATTTAAAACGTACCACTCAGGATTTGTCGGGAAAGCGTCGCATGATGTCAAAATTGTTTCACAGCGATTTCGAGTCCTCTGCCGTCACAACGTGACCTTTGACCTTTAACCTTTGGTTAGATGGCCAAAGCACGTGAGAAGAGCATTTGAAAAGAAGTGAGCTTAAGCAAACGAAGATAAGATGGTTTACTTATAGGGGGTGAATTTTAATTAATTAATTTTTAATCAAAACCCAAAGTTAAGCAAAATCAACAAGTCATAGGGTTCTCTTAATTCCATCCTTCTCTTTTTTTCTCTTCTCTCAGAAACTAATCGAAAGATTTTCAAAAAAAAATATTTTTTTCTTTACTCCATGTTAAAGGTAAATATTCGGAGAACCAATCAATATACTTTTAAAATTTTAATATTACAAGATACCACCTGACCCACTTTACCTATGAAAATGCTGTTGGTGAAACTCACCCTGCGGAGTGTCATCTATTAAAGATATCAAATCGACACGTTTTTTTGAAATCGTACTTTAAGTGCGCGGAAAGGCCCCTGTTTCGTTTGTATGATCAAAATTCGTAAATCTATGAAGCCAAAATAAATACAGTTCTCTATGAACTTCTTAATAAGTTCATTGTATTTTGATAAAATTTTAAGACTACTGCACTAATAATGTTAATATATGTATGTACCTACCCAGATTATGAGACACTCATGGAATATAAATATTTAATTTTCATTATCGCTAACAACTTAGTAATCTTAATATCTTAATTAACAGAAGCAATAGCAATCGAGCAATACAATGAAATAAGTAGGGACTTTTTGCTATAAGTATTTACCAAAATTTTTTTCAATAAATTATTTAAAAAATCAGGAAACTTCTTAAATAAATAAATAATAAAATAAATAAAATGTTAAGACTACTGCACTAATAAGGTTAATATAAGTATGTACCTACCCAGATTATGAGACACTCATGGAATATAAATATTTCATTTTCATTTTCGCTAACAACTTAGTAATATAATCTTAATATCTTAATTAACAGAATAAATAGCAATCGAGCAATACAATGAAACATGTAGGTGCTTTTTGCTATATAGTTTTTACCAGTATTTGCCTGAAAAAAAACTGGAAAGTCAGGGAATGAAAAAACCTCTCAGGAAATTCGTCATAAAAGGCTGAAAAAAAATTTCATTATTCCACTCTCAATTTATTCCTATATCTGATAAGCTTAACTAAGTAATCCAAAAAGCTTTTTACTTATTTGAACGGAACGAGAAAAAGTGAAAGGCTTACTAACAAAAATTTTGAAACTAAAGTTTAGATTAATAAACAATATCTTCGTCTTTTGAAAAACCCATTTTTACGATTCTACTTTTACTAGGACTATAATTCCACTTGCGAAGAGTGGTTATATAACTAGGTACATACTTTATATTTTAACAAGATTAAAATGAAGCGGTAGTTTCTATGATTTTATTAAATTTAGATTTACTCATTATGAAACCGTCCCAACCTGATCTTCTTCCAAACAATTCGTTTACCTTAACTTCCAATGCTAATGCCGATGATCCAGGTGAGATTCAATAGTAACTTAAATGTATTGGTACTGAGTGAAAAATAGTGAAAATTGTTGGTAAGTTATTAATTTTTAAGTAGGTTATATTATTTTTCATATTATAAATGCTCTGCAAGTTGACTTTATTTTTTTTCGATTTAAAGAAATTATTTTAGACTTAGTTACGGAAACTATTAATGAATTCCAAAGGAAAGTAAAGAAACCTGATATTTTGCAACACCGAAAAGGTAAGATATTAAAAAATATTACTTGTGTAAAAATAGTCGTTTTATAAAATCTAAATTTTTTTGTGACGAAGGACAGTAACTTGGAGCCACTCCAACTTTCTATTCCAATTAAATTATAAAGAATATAAGGATAGGAGGAAATTTTATACTGCCAGGCTAGCTTTGAGGCGGAAAACCAATACGCTTTTAAGATCTCTTTTAAAAATAGAATTGGGTAAGTTTCATGAAGATAAATATTTGTTTCAAAGTAGTAAATACTCATTAGAATTCATAAAACATACATGGTGATATTATGGTATTCATTAAGTTGGTGATTCATTGATACTAGTCTTTCATATTAATGCAAATTAAAGGGATTTATTCGAAAATAAATGGCAATATATTTAGTTGAATAATATAATTTTACTTAAGAAATTTAAAAGTATATTTTTTAGGGTTAAATCATGTAATGCATGTTTACTCGTCTCATTTTAATAAAATCATTAAAACCCGCGAGAACACGCGCATTCTGTCGAAGAACGGGTTTCCCTAATGTTTTAGATAGGATTATGATCATCATACCCATCCCGAAATGCCTTACCCATATTGCTATATTATTTCCGTGCCTTAGAGGTCGTTTTTGATGACTGTTTTCCGACTTTTCCACTAAAAAAATAATTAATTTAGAAGCAGGTTCGGCGGGTTTCCCTAATGTTTTAGATAGGATTATGATCATCATACCCATCCCGAAATGCCTTGCCCATATTGCTATATTATTTCCGTGCCTTACAGGTCGTTTGTGATGACTGTTTTCCGACTTTTTCACTAAAAAAATAATTACTTTGGAAACAGGGTTCGACTTGAAATTTACATATATTTTTTTGTACATATATAATGTTAAAATACTTGCAGCATATTTCGAGTGCACATCTTATTTTTGCATGGAATATTTGGAGCAAGTATAAGAAGAATAAACATTTTTTTTTTAATTGTAAAATTTCCCTACAAATTGATACTGTAGGTTTTCCTCAAGTGGTCTTTTTATACACCTGTTCCTGAAAAACTTCAGTGCTTGAAAACAATGGATGAATCATCTGATGGCGATATTGATGATCTCCCAAAATTATTAAGTTTAAGGTAAAATTAAATAAGCTTAAATATATACTAATATTTTCGTGGATATTACAAATGCTGGGGTGGACTTCGGGCCCTTTTTAAATTTCTTTAGGAAAAACCATAGGAAAAACGAGGTGCCTTGCCACTAATGCCCTTCACTTGGAGCTTTTATTGCTGCTCTACGTAGATTGTTTGCGCGTCGAGGGAGAGTTTATCATATGTGGAGTGACAATGCTACAAACTTTGTTCTTGCAAATAAAACGTTACTCGATTTGTATCCCTTGAACCCAGTTGAGTGGCATTTTATTCCCCCCAGTAGGCCGCATTTTGGCGGTATATGGGAGGCTAGAATAAAATCAGTGAAAAAACATTTAGTTAGAGTAGTGGGTGAACAAATCATTACATATGAGGAGTTTAATACTTTTTTATGCCAAATAGAAGCAATTTTAAACTCACGACCATTAACGCCCTTAAGCTCGGACCCTAACGATTTAAGTATGTTAACTCCTAACCATTTGGAATCCCCAGCTTCGCCAGCTGACCCTGACCTGTCCCATTTAAAATTGAACACATTAATTCGGTGGCAGCTAGTGCAGCGCCTTCAACAAGATTTTTGGCTAAGGTATAAATTAGAATATTTACAAACAAGACAATAAAATGCCATCTGTTGGCACGTTAGTTTTGATAAAGGAGGATTGCTTACCTCCTTTGCGATGGAAGCTTGGCCGTATTACAGCTTTGTATCCGGGAAAAGACGGAATATCTATATTGGCTATGTTAAAAACGACTTCTAATGCAGCTTTAAAACGACCATTCTTAAAATTGTGCCCACTTCCCTCAGAAAATTTTCAAAATGCGTAGCATTTTCGAGGGGTGTAATGTTTAATCCTCAGTACTTACTGTTTTTTATAGATTTTATTTTTTCTTAGTTTATAATTTTGAACACCTATGGATAATATTCTTTCTTTGATTTTTATTTTTTTTTGTAGCTGTTTGAATTAACTTAGTTATTCGGGATAGTGTCTATAGCTATTTGTATTAATTTAGTTATTTGGGGTATATAATAATTTGTATTTATATAATATACTAATGTTTTGATTAAATGTAAAAAACTCACGAAAATTTAAAAAAATGATTCAAATGTCTTTTTGTAATTTTGGCCCAACAAGAAGGGTCTCGTCAAGGGACAAAGGACTTCCAGGCCCTTTAGCACTTGCGTTAAAAACAACCCTTAAGTGTAAATTTAGTAGTTATACTTTCAGGCTTTTCAATGCATAAATGCGGTATGGAAAATTTTTTATCGCCATCTGCCACAGTACAAGTTGACTTTGCAATACCTCCATATGATCTAACTCTAAAAAGTCCCTAATAAAATCAGAATGCCTACGATAAAGATCTGGGTTTTTTAATAATTTTCGTTCCAGTGCCAAAAACCTGTTTAAAGCTAACTGTTTGCTACCAGGAAAGATAGGATCAATTTTCTCTTTAAATGGTAATAAAACAGTGTATCGGCCTGTCTAATCTCGCGAAACCGTATCAAGAAATATTTGTTTGCATAATTCCTCTTCAGGGGACAAAAATATTTTTTGGGGTATACTCTCTAATTCCCAAAATGTAACAATATTTTCATTTAGAGATTTATAGCTTAACTGACTAAAGGATGATTTAAGTTTTGGAGTATAGTTCGAGTCAACTTTTCCCATGACTATATAACCAAAAACGGTAATAAAGGGCGTGGGCTCATAATAGAAAATATTTTAAAAATCAAGCTAGTAAAATTTGAAATTTAAAAAAACGGTCATGTGTTTTGTGTCCGTAAATATGAAAATGGACTTAATAGAATTCTGAAAGTGCTAATATTTCTGCGAAAGTTCCAAAAGATCCGTTTTTAGATGTGTAAGTAAGAAAGGAAATTAGGCCTCCCAATGTTGAAGTACATAATTAATAGATTTTTCCCTCTGTAAAAACATTCTTATATTTAAGATAGTTGCTTACGGATTGATAAAGGCAGTTTCCGTCTTTTGGGCTTGAAATTGTTCTACATTTTGTTGTTCTAAGTGTCAAATTTGAAGAGGATTGAGAGGATAATTTCTGCTGCACATTTTGTTTGGATTTGGTTTTGTTCTTCGGAATCTTCACTTTGGACTTATTTGTATGTTGTTTTGGTGACTGTATAAACTTACAAATAGTAGAAAAATTCGAAAATTAGCTGGATGATCTTGATTGATAGAATGGCAATTTGTTTTTCTGAATTTTCTTGATTTCTGGAACATAGATTGGTTGTACTTTACAATTCTGCAGCGCAGGATGAGTTATTCTGTAAGTTTTGGATGCTCGTTCAATTATAAGGACTGATATGAGGTGTAAAAATTAGTAAAAATTGGTAAAAAGGTTTTGATTGATGTTGACAACTTGACAACTTTAATTTGTTATATTAATTTGGGGGTTTTTGGGACTTACGAATTTAGTTTTGGGCTTATTTTTAAAGGGGTTTAGGGGAAATTTTAAGAGTAACAAAAACATTATTGATACATACATTTTTATAAAATGTCTCTGTATTTGATTTAGTTTCTCTTTTTTGTGCGGCTACGTAGTTTCCATCTTAAATATTTTGGGTTTTACAGTGGTGCCAAAGCGGATTTATAAAATGTACCCCTTTTACCAATTAAAATCGTTAGAAAAAATTTAGTTAAAACTGCTCCTTAGATTCCCTAAAAAATTTTTATGTTACAAAATGGATTCAGGAAACCCAAAGACCCCTAGATTGATGTATCAGATGTCTATACTTTTTTTAACTATTTACTTAAATTTATATTTAGAAAAGATGGCCGTCATGTATCTTCAATATCAAGTCCCAAAGGTGCCAAAGTGGCATCAATGGCATTCGTAACATAGATTCCTCCAACAAACAAAATCGGTCAAAAAACCTTTGTCATCAAGCACTTTCTACATAAGTTGAAAATATCGAATTGACACCTGGATTATTATCCTAATTTGTTTAGCCACAAAAACGGATTGCACCTATATTTTGTAATTTTTCCCTATTTTTTGAACTACCTCTAAATTAGTGAACAGATGTATAAGACATGTGCACGAATATTTATTCTAAGTACTGTTTGCGCAACATAGAACTGCTTAGTTTAAGACAGGTAAATTTTAAAACAACTTGAAACATTTAAGACAAGGGTAAAAATAAATATCTCCCACAAATTTTGGATTTGGACACAATGGCTAAAAACCTAGTCAAAACCCGAAAAACCATAATATTTTATAATTTTCAGTTTTACCCACCATAAATTACAAGGGTACTTGTAAATTTTTGCTGCAGACCTTTTTTTCTTGCCGAAATTATTTTCTTTATAATAGGTATTGTAGAAACCAACCGATAGTGATAATGAAGATTGTTTTGCGACGTCCATATATCTCGGAGCCAACCATTTACATAACACAACTTTTAATTTTGCAAACAAAATATACAGCTTTTTTTCTCATTTTTGTATGGGCAGTACACTATCTTTAATCCCTATCTTAATTAAAAAGCAACAGGACAATTTGGGGACTGCAGTAACATACCCCAAAAAGATGAAATTTGTTATCACAAACTGACTAGAAAATGGCGAGTGGAAATGTTTTCATTTGAAAATCTTTATTAAAGCCCTTAAAGTTGCACTAAAATCATTTGTGCTCGATGAAAAAATGTGTAATAAAGTACAAGGAATGAAAATTAAGCTACATATATATCAGGTGATTTATTACTACTGTGAAATACCTCAATAACTTTTGACACGTCAGAAATTCTGATGCGTCAGAATTTCTGGCGTTTGCCTAAGAATCGGCCCCATTGGTCGCGATTCTTCAAAAACCGTCAGAAAATCTCGCCCTTACAAAAAATCTGAAAATTTTTAAACACAAGTTTACACTTAATAATGCTTTTTTGTCAGGACTATTTGCTAATATTCCTTAATTATCTTTATATGTAAACAAATTATTAAAACTTTTAACATACAAAAGCATCGATAGCCATGGAATATTTTGCTGTCACTGTTCAGAAAAGTCACACAAATTCTGTCTTTCGTTTGACATGGTGAGAATTTTCAACGTTTATTGGTACGCGTAGTAATAATTTAGCTCCGCCATAAACTAGTCCTGCAGAATATCTTTAAAATATTAAATTTACAAAATGTTAATAAAAAACAGCGTTAGGATAAATATGAAGGTTGCTGTGTTTTTATTTTAAATAAGGCGATAAGTAAAAATCGCCACTTTCCAGAATTCTGACGGGTGAGATTTTCTGTCGTTTCTGAAGAATCGCGACCATTATCCAGAAACATAAATTAATTTCTCCAGACATGGTTACTCTTTTCCAACTTTAGTAACAATAATAGAAAATCACCTTATTGCGTAGCTCTAATTCACCGCGCGGGCCACCAATTAAAATTATAGCCTATGTGGTAATAATTTTATTTACAAAGCGCTTTTCAAATACAAGCTTTTATAAAATATAAAGTGCACTAAAAAGTAGAAAATAATATTTAGCATTCTGATATGAGTTTGGTCATGTTGAATCGATAAATTTATGCTGTTGATAATATCATGATTGTTCGCAATAATCTCAATTCACTATAAAGCAGAGAAATGCAAGGGTATTAAGTATAACCAACGCAACTCGACCCAAGCTAACCTAACATTTCTGTCCCATTGCTTTTATTATCATGATATCAAAATGCCTAAAATTATTTTCTGCTTTTTAGTGCACTATATATTTTCTTGTATTGTAAAGAATACGCGTTTTCCATTAAAAATTAAAAGATATGTACCATTTTATTTTCATAAAATAATTCCAGTTCATTGCAAATTGTGAAAAATCGCGAAAGCCTCCAATAAAAAAAAATCACGATTAAATTTAAACCTATACTTTATTACGAAAAATAGTTCATGGGCTAAATTTATTTAAATAAATTAAAAAAAAAAAAAACAAAAACCAGAGCGCGAGATTTTAAAACTACAATAAAATAAAATGATAAAAGTAACTAAGTACTTACAACCCTGGCTACTAAACTTCACTTAATAACCAGCACTAATAAACCAAGATAAGTATACTACGGGCATACTTTAAGCCACTACTATTGATGCACCGAACTGACGAACTGTTCATCTCGCGATTCGGAACTAAATAAACGCTCACAAAAATTATTCTGTACAAATGAGTCCCCACGTTAGAAACAATCTGCGTCATCTCGCATTCCAATGTCTTCAAATTAGGGCAAAAATTATATTTCCCTGAATTAAAACCAAAGCAGGTCACCAGCTCAAAGTAGGTCACGAGATTCTTGCCTTTTCTTATTAAAACGTCTGATACACCAACATTCCTTCTTTAGAAAGGGGCCCGTGTTCCAAATTGGGGACCGTTTGACCCAGAAAAACAAAACCCCGTGATTTTAAAGAAATTCCAAAATGCTTACGAAAAATCAAGCCTGACGTCAATAAAAATTTGATATAAAACAGCAAATTGGGACCAGAGAAAAGCAGTCTAAAAACAACCAGCAAATTAGTTAAAAGGTTCAGCCTAGTGTTTCAAAACTAATTGTTACAAGAACTAAGTTGTGTTAATAGTGCCAAAATGACTCAAAATTTAAGTGTCTCCTTTTAAGGATAAAAATTGTACTTTTATTGAATAAGTTAGTTAGTAGCGAAAAATGTTGGTGGCTCTCGAACTAGTGAAATCCCAAACTGTCTAGCATGTAAGTGTTTAAAAAACTGAAACTCTTAGGAACTTTGATATACAGTTGAACAATGACAAGGTATTTTGTTTTTAAACGTATTATCCTAGAGAGATACTGAAAAATAGTTTCAAAGATCAGTTCGAAAGATCAGTCTTTAATGAATTTCTAAGCATCAGTTTGCAGCAGCAGTAAAAGTGTCCAGTTTAATTTAAAAAGTTCTCAAAATGACTTTGCCACGAAAATATTTTGAGCCAGATAAAAGACGACAGACCCAGAACGTAAGAATTAAATATTAATAATGTTAGAAAAATGTATGTAGTTTATTGATTAGGAAGTTAAAATATCGGCTTATTTCTGGAGATGAATGTAGACGTTTGTATTATGGCTATTCTTTAACCGATACAGACACATCTATGAGTGAAGGAATTAAAATTAACGGAAGATTTTGTAGAATTATGTATGGATGGAACTTATATTTTAAATAAAATATTTATTATGTTTTTATCAAAAAATAAATCGAGTTGTCTATTTATAACTCCCAAAATTCAAGATTACTATGCACACTAAAACGCTCATGCCCAACATTGTAAAAAAATTGTGACGTCTCTTAAGGAGTTAAAAGTTATCCGCTCGAACTTTAGAAATAACCCTCAAGGGCCGATCTTCACATTGGTGTCAGAAGTGGGATGATTTTCTGGAAAGGGATGATTTTCTGGAAAGGGATGATTTTCTGGAAAGGGATGATTTTCTGTAAGGGGATGATTGAAAAAAGAAAATATTTTTAAAAAATCAGAAAAGTTTTAGGTCTCTACAGACAGTGCATAGTAAAAAAAAAATGTCAGCGAAGACAGTTTAACAGACAATTACAATATTATTTGAATATATAGAGCCTAAACTTCCGAATGATAGGATAATAAGTGTTCAGAAATTGTTGAAGAAAATAGAATACTTGTTGTAGCCATTTTAGTATCATGAATATACCCAAGAAGTCATCATTTAAAGAAAAGTATACAGTGACCAAAATTAGTTCAAACATAGGCAATGGAATTAGGCAAATTTTAGAGTACTCTGGCATTTTAACAAAAGGCAAGATGGAATTTATATTGATTGAGAAGGTGTTGTGTACGCCTTTAAAAATGGTTTTGTTTGGCCATGACTTAATTATTGATTGAGAATGATTGTGTACGCATTTTAGAAGAGAAAATTGGCGTTGTGTAAACCTTTATGAGAGGAAATTGGCGTTGTGTAAACCTTTATTCGAGGAAATTTGTGTTGTGTTAGAAGAAAATATTTTTTGATGAAACAGGAAATAAAAATTGTGTTTGTTCCACTTTGTACTAGAAGATTGCTGCACAGTTTGAAACAGGCAAGCAGTTTGAGAAAAGGAGTTAAAGAAGTTTTTTTTTTGGGAAGATTTAAACAATCCGATTTCTTTGTTACGCGCCAATAACTGAGGACTAGTGTTGGGACAGTTGTCGTCTGTCTTAAGCACGTACTGAACTATGAGTATGATTGATTGCCCTAACAAAAGAAAAAAAAAAAAAAATGTACTCCGAAAGAAAAATAATAGCGTAAGTGTAGAAAAATGTTAGAAATGTACAATGCTACAGGACGTTCAGAATCTACACTGAAAAGAGAGAAAGACGAGAAGGAAGTGGAACGCATGAATTTTCAATAAGAGAAAAAGTGATATAAATTGCCATGTAGATAGTTAATCTATGCGTTGGTCCGGAGTGTTAAAAATATGTGTGACATAGAAATTTTGATGGTGTTAAAGAAAACTCTAAGAATGTTTGAAAGGCAACTACATAAAAATTAAAAGATGTCTTAAGTTGAAAGAAATTGTTTTGAAATTTATTGAGTTAAGACATTGCTCGTCAGAAACTATTTGTTCGGAAGGGTTGTAGGTCCTACAACTTCCGACATTAAACAGAAAGTTTGATGGTCTGAGAGTAGTTTCTTAACGATATGTATCGTAGAAGTAATTTCAGCAAACAATTACCAGTTCAGTGGTTTTAGAACCTTATGGTAATGCTCTTAGGAGATAGTAAATTACTTCTATACAGCAATTAGGATTGATCAAAGTTTTGAGGAATATTTTGGAAGAAATAATCAAAACAGATTGGTTTTGAGGAACAGGAGAACGATATGAGATAAAACAGCGGTCACGAGCAACGAAAGAAAGAATTTGGGAGATAAAATTGTTTTAAATAAACCAACAAGATGTTGACACAAAATAAAGTTAAAAAAATCAATAAAGTGAGGGCTGTCAGCAAAACCTATGGAAATGGCTAGAACAAAGTACGAGAAGGCGGTATGGAAGTGAATACAAAATATAAATCAGAGTATGAAATAAGACAAAAATTTGTTTTTGTCCAAAGTGAAAAATTTTAAAGGAAAGTGAAAAACTATCAAAGTAATTATAAATAGCGTGAGTGAAAAAAAAATCACAATAAAAATGTTCTAATAAATTATGGTGATGATGTGAGAAGAAACTTTCCAGATTGATAATACAAGTAAAGGGATACTTGTGGAAGTTCCACGAGCACTATCGACGTACCAACTAGTATATCGATGACCAGTACCATAAATCCTGTAACCCAACAGAAGATAGACAGAGATCGAAAATAAAACAGTCGAATCAAGTTGAAGAACCGCAGCATGAGGTAAAATTTGCAGAGCACTATTTAATGATATTGTATTGTTCTTTTTAATTTAATTTTTGTATTGATTGTTTTTTTTTTCTTATTTTTTTTTCTCCATTGTCATTATGGTAAAATAATTTTTATTTAGGTATATTCTTCAATATTTTAGATTTTTTTTTAAGGTTTAGATTTTTTAAATATTTTTGGGTCTTACCTTCTGAGTCTAATAAAAAAAAAACCAGCGATCGAGTATCGGGACGTGGTTTTGAAAAATGATAATACACAAAAACATGAAAGATATCTGGCTCATTTAAAAAGGCATAGAACGAAATAAATATAGGTCACTGGGACCCTCTTAAATTAGTTACGGTAGGTTAGGGTTTATGTTTACCCAAGAGCACGACGCGGGCCTTTAATATCACATTTCAAGTTCAATTCTAAATGAAAGAAGCATGTAGTAGGTATAATACCTTATGTGACTGGAAAAATAATAGGGAAATATAGAAATGTTTAATTATAATTTTTAATACTCAAGAGTACTTTAAAGTTAATAAACTAAAATTTTTATATTATCTATGGGTGCAATAAAGAAAAAAAAATCTTCTAATTAAGACTAAAAAGATGAAAATAGTTTTACATATTTTTATTGTTTGTAACACATATAATAGTTATTACAGGTACAGAAACTTAAACTAGGCTTACCTTTGAATTGAATTTTAAAAGTAGTAGATTTATACGGAAACCTCTGTTATTATATTCACGTTTATAAACGAAATTTCACAACTAACTGCACCTTGTAACCTACGAAATCTGCCTATAAGTGTGCCTAACCCAAGAGGGTATTAGATTTCATAATTTACGACCAAATAAAGATCTTCCGAGAACTTTATTTGAACCGAAATAGGGAGGAATGTAAAGAATACGCGTTTTCCATTAAAAATTAAAAGATATGTACCATTTTATTTTCATAAAATAATTCCAGTTCATTGCAAATTGTGAAAAATCGCGAAAGCCTCCAATAAAAAAAAATCACGATTAAATTTAAACCTATACTTTATTACGAAAAATAGTTCATGGGCTAAATTTATTTAAATAAATTAAAAAAAAAAAAAAACAAAAACCAGAGCGCGAGATTTTAAAACTACAATAAAATAAAATGATAAAAGTAACTAAGTACTTACAACCCTGGCTACTAAACTTCACTTAATAACCAGCACTAATAAACCAAGATAAGTATACTACGGGCATACTTTAAGCCACTACTATTGATGCACCGAACTGACGAACTGTTCATCTCGCGATTCGGAACTAAATAAACGCTCACAAAAATTATTCTGTACAAATGAGTCCCCACGTTAGAAACAATCTGCGTCATCTCGCATTCCAATGTCTTCAAATTAGGGCAAAAATTATATTTCCCTGAATTAAAACCAAAGCAGGTCACCAGCTCAAAGTAGGTCACGAGATTCTTGCCTTTTCTTATTAAAACGTCTGATACACCAACATTCCTTCTTTAGAAAGGGGCCCGTGTTCCAAATTGGGGACCGTTTGACCCAGAAAAACAAAACCCCGTGATTTTAAAGAAATTCCAAAATGCTTACGAAAAATCAAGCCTGACGTCAATAAAAATTTGATATAAAACAGCAAATTGGGACCAGAGAAAAGCAGTCTAAAAACAACCAGCAAATTAGTTAAAAGGTTCAGCCTAGTGTTTCAAAACTAATTGTTACAAGAACTAAGTTGTGTTAATAGTGCCAAAATGACTCAAAATTTAAGTGTCTCCTTTTAAGGATAAAAATTGTACTTTTATTGAATAAGTTAGTTAGTAGCGAAAAATGTTGGTGGCTCTCGAACTAGTGAAATCCCAAACTGTCTAGCATGTAAGTGTTTAAAAAACTGAAACTCTTAGGAACTTTGATATACAGTTGAACAATGACAAGGTATTTTGTTTTTAAACGTATTATCCTAGAGAGATACTGAAAAATAGTTTCAAAGATCAGTTCGAAAGATCAGTCTTTAATGAATTTCTAAGCATCAGTTTGCAGCAGCAGTAAAAGTGTCCAGTTTAATTTAAAAAGTTCTCAAAATGACTTTGCCACGAAAATATTTTGAGCCAGATAAAAGACGACAGACCCAGAACGTAAGAATTAAATATTAATAATGTTAGAAAAATGTATGTAGTTTATTGATTAGGAAGTTAAAATATCGGCTTATTTCTGGAGATGAATGTAGACGTTTGTATTATGGCTATTCTTTAACCGATACAGACACATCTATGAGTGAAGGAATTAAAATTAACGGAAGATTTTGTAGAATTATGTATGGATGGAACTTATATTTTAAATAAAATATTTATTATGTTTTTATCAAAAAATAAATCGAGTTGTCTATTTATAACTCCCAAAATTCAAGATTACTATGCACACTAAAACGCTCATGCCCAACATTGTAAAAAAATTGTGACGTCTCTTAAGGAGTTAAAAGTTATCCGCTCGAACTTTAGAAATAACCCTCAAGGGCCGATCTTCACAGTATTTAAAAAGCTTTTTTATATAAAATAGTTTTTTTAATTTTTAAATTTGTACTTTAAATTGTCCATTTTCAATCTGCCATGTTGAACTTTTTAAATTCCATCAAAAATTCATAATCCCCTTCCCTAAAAACCCCTGTATGGCAATTTTGATTGAAATTGAACAAACTAAATATTTAAAAAACAACAAACTGAATCTCGTGTACGCAAATAACTAACTTCATTACGACTAGGCCTCCAATGTCTAATGGAGAATCCAGACACCTATTTTGGCTTTTTAGTTCTGCGCAACAAGCCTATTCCGGAGCGATTGCTTGCTGATGCCTTAAAATTAGGGCCACGTAGTATGAAGCTCCAATTGGGGGCTGTGCTTTTACAGTTTAAGAGTCATGACCTTATGCTTTTACAGTGTTCTTCTTTATAACTTGCTGAAATTTTAATGTTTTTCTTTCTCAGTTTATTCGACAGATGGCGCACATAGGTACTACGTCTCCACGGATTACAAACTTTTTGTTTTAAATTCCTGTGTAGCTTCAACTGCCAGGTACAATCCTATGACTCCCTGATGATTCCTAATAAGAATGAAACATGTATGTATCCAATGTATCCAAATACCTGGATTCTCCATTAGACAAAAACGTCCGATAAGCCACGAGTATTACTTTGAAACTAAATATTTTCCCCCTCCACTTTCCTTGTAAGGGAGAGGTGGGTATCTGATAATACCATATTATTCTATTGTCACCAGTACTGTAAACACACACCAAATTTGAAGACAATTAATCGGATGTATATAAAGTCAGTCAAAATTGGTTAGCGAAAAATCGTCCATCTTGAATCTGCCATGATGAATTTTCAAAATCTGATCAAAAAATCGTATTTCTTATCCCCAAAAACCTTCGTATATCAATTTTGGTTGAAATAGGACAAACTTGGGCGTTCCACTCCTCTCGTGGGGGGGAGAGAGTCGTTAATAATATTGTCACAGGAACTATATCGTATATACATACATATTGGTGAAGTTAAATAAAAGCTTGTTAAAAACAACTTCGCGCGTAGTCTTTCTAGTCACAACCAATGTGTTTTTCCATTGATAAAAATGTAATATACAAGTGCACATATAACTTCTATACATCAGATTAAAGAAAAATTTTCAAACTCTGTTTTACATTTACAAAAAACAAAATTTTCAACTTTTTTATAGAAAACAATTTTATCGTGTGTTTCCATTGAATCGTTTTCTGTGAGTTTTCGATTCCCTATGTTAATTTTTCAGAAAGTTACAGCGTTTGTTGTTTACAAGTGGTGGGAGCAATAACTTGAAAAAACGCATTTACCAGAATGACAACCAGCCAAAGCGTGATCTATGAGCTATCCTTAACAAAGTTAGCTTATCGGCATAAAATTACCACGATTTGCACACGAACTCACCTTTTTGCCCGATTTGTCCACGGGATGAGAAAGCGTCATGTCATCTTAGGTTTTCCAAAAAGCTGTCAACCATAAAAATCGGAAGTTTTAAAAAATCTGCATATTAAAAAGTGTGCGGGATTTTTTGGACCACTTTATATATTTAAATATTAAAAAAAAAAAATATTTTATAATACTTTTTAATACCGTTTGTTTTGTTAATTGGGCTTCTAGATGCCTAAAAAGTAAGTTGTATTTTGATATTATTAAGTTTAACTGTGTTTATATAAGATTTTCTTTAGTGTTTGACATTTTATGTTTTTATTTTTGTAATACAAATATTATAAGCACGTATTTTTCTATTAACTAAATACTGTGGTTTTTTGTAAATATTTAGGAAAAAGAGCATAACACATTTTATGTGTGAAAAAAATGTCTCCATAGACATTCTTACACTCTAAAATATATTCCAAACATGAATGTAACTAAGATCCTTAGTATATTCAAAAAGTAAACATACCGAATATGATAAAAGGATGATAGACGTACTATCAGTATGAAAATAAAATATAGCCACGAGAACATTCTAAAATTCGTACATATTCTTAAAGCCTGTGGTCCGATATGTATTTCTCTATCCGTGTGATGTGTTTTTAGAGTCGCATGGGGAATGCGTAGATGAATATCGGGTGTAAAAAATATGCTAAGCACCTGACAAGAACATATAAATACATTCTGTGCACGTGAATGCATGTGATAAGGATATCTGTTAGCACATCCTAAAAACCTGAATAGAATGTTATAATGGTAATTTAGAACAGCCATA
Organism: Oxystoma pomonae; assembly: GCA_963921995.1. Classification (NCBI taxonomy): domain Eukaryota; kingdom Metazoa; phylum Arthropoda; class Insecta; order Coleoptera; family Brentidae; genus Oxystoma; species Oxystoma pomonae. The sequence goes on from OY998166.1 coordinate 49,169,977, forward strand.
GCATATCCTTCTTCTTTTTGAAGATATTCTATGCACCTGCTAAGGTTGACCTGTTGCTATATGCGCTAGGCACATGCCAATCATCTAATACCATATTATTATATTCGGACATACTAACAACCTTCATAGCATGTGATTAGGGCGGAACGTAACCTGTTCTTAGCACATGCTTAGGATGTTAATTTTGAAAATTCTTAGCATATCCTTTTTATATAACTTCGCTCTTTCTTGGTTTAATCACTGTAAATTCTAAAGGCACAAATAATGCGTTTTAACGGCTTTCTGGTTTATAGTTAGAACAATACTGCTTTACTTACGGCGATTTCGGCAAGCTTGGTACATGGTTTGGTACCCTGTTTGGTCTGTCCAATTACCAACTCCGATTACCAACTGATTTCGGATACAAAAATGATGACTTCACCGTGACTCTGGTTCTGTTGCTTGGTATAGATATCTTCATGTTGTCCTTCTTTCGAAATGTAAACAAATAAGTTGGATATGAAATTTTTGTTTTTTTCAGTTGTAATGAATTTAAACAGTCGATACAAGCTAACTTTTTTCCTAAATGAAGTATCGTTTACTGTTACCGAAAATGCTAAGTTAGCCCATCGGTTACTCAAAGTTGAATATTTCTGTCTGATGTTTATGTTTGTTGGATGGACAGGTGATGGAATTTAGAAAAATAAACCACTTAAATAGGAAAATAACCACAAATAAACAAACAAAAAAGTTTGGTTAAGGCTCCTTTCTATTGGCCAACTAAACTAATTCGGAAGATAGTGGTATGTTACGCCATTACTATAACGTCACAGGTACTAATTGGTTAACCAAGAGATATGTAAGAGGCCAATTTAACATGGAGAATACGACACATAAACTGGTGCAACTTTAAAATTTGCATTCGTTCTCTTTTACAAATGCACTTATGTATCGGTTGATGACATCGGAAAAGAAGCAAAAAAAATTATGAATCGTGTCTCTGCAAATATATACAAAAAGCATGTTTTTTATGGCTTGATTTGGTTTACCAAACGCAATTGTTGAAATAGTATTTGAAACATTTCATATCTTTTTTTACACCTAATGCGATAAAACACACCGAACGATTCATTTCGCATATTACTTTTGCACCAGTGCCTCAGAGAAATGTTTGCACGGAGTCAAAAATATCTATTTTTAAACATTGTTCAAATTTTGGTGTTAATTCTTGTGAAAAAAAAACGCAGCAAATTAATGTTTAAATACATCCAAAAATTTTTATAGTGCGCTCAGTTTATTATATTTTGTTTACAAGACTGATCTTTGATAAATATTGTATTTTAGACTCAGAGATAAAATTCTAAGGTCAACCGTTATCAAAAGTTTCCTATTTTCAGATCTGATTTTTTGAAAAAGGATTATTACTCGTTTACGTCTAATCTTTTTTGCTAGATGGGGCCAAACCGTGTCGAGAAAAATAAGGGATGTCCAATTTTTTTTGTATCTAATTTAATTTCATAGATTATTAATAGTAGGCGACGCGATGCAAAAGAACAAAAAATTTAAAACATAAACATTAACAGAAAAATATAATTTTAAAAGCTTTACCAGGAAAAAATGTATAAATTATTTTGCGAAAACGAATAAAAAAACAAACGACAAAGCCGCACTGTATGTATTCTAAGGATGCTAACGGATTTAATGACAAACTACAACAGTAGACAGGAAAAAAATATATAGGGTGGACGAAAAAAATATTTAAATTGCTTTAAAACCAAAAGTCCGATTTAAAAAAGTTTACATACATAAAAAGAATTTATATTTTTCAGAATTAGTTTTAAAAATAACATTTCTTAAAAATTCAATAAAAAAAAATAGCAGTTTTTCAACCCCATGAATCTTTGAAAGCTACATTTTTCCGAATCACTTGCTAAAATTAGTAAAAAAGTAACAGTGTAAGGCAAGGGGTTTTTATTCTTGATGTGTTTTTTCCATATTGTGTTAGGTATTATAATTGTTTAAATTTATTGAAATAGATATTTCACTTTTGCTATAATTTGCCGCATTTAAAAAAGCCAATACATTAGACTTTAACAGTGAGATTTACTAAGATCTAAAATAGTACCCCCCACAGGTCTAAATATTTACACCTATTGGGGGTACTAAATTTTGAAACCAATTTTTAAAAAACACTTACTCATACAGCAAAAATACAAAGTTATTGATTATTTTGTGTTGTTTTGCAAAATAACACTGATAAACTGCTTTTTTATTTTTTTTTCTCTTTTTCTTCTTTCTTTCTTTATCTTTTGTTGTCATAAAATATACCATATTTTAGGAGAAAATACCCTAAAATTATTTTCTTTTGACCGGTTTCAAAATGGCAAATGGTGAATACGCCAAAAATTTGGCACATAATAGCTTCATTATCTGTGTTTCAGATTATAAAGTTGGTGATTTTTTAGACCATCCTAGGCGGTGGTTTAAATTTATAGCCCCCAGAAAGGATTGTTTTGTGGCAATTCGTAATAAGTTGTTTATAAAATACACCGGAGTACCATAAGAATACGTACTTATGTCGCACTGATGATCTCTAATAAGAGTGAAACACGTGTCTGCGTCTACTATCCAAGTCGCAACCGGTATGTATTCTTGTGGTACTCCGGTGTATTTTATTCGTTTTTTGCTATCGATTCATCATAGTAGAAAGCCCGACTGGTGGATGGACTGTGTCTGAAACCAGTCAGTGGTAGAACTGGTGGAGAAGGCGAAAAATCCAACAGTTTTCTGTTGGTAAAACTCTATTTTTAATTTTCTTAGAATATTTATTTGACTTTATTTGTACTTATTGGAAAACAACAATTTTTTGTACTTCATTTGGACATTTTGGTTTCACAACATACAAGGTAAAGGATGTTGGTATGAATATTTTTTTAAATTGATTATCATCTACAAAACGGTCCCAAGATTCCAACCAGGGAATAATGTCACCGCCATTTTTCTCCGTTAGTATGCATGCTATAAAAAAAATTTGAAATCAGAAGGAAATTCGATAAAATATAGGAGGTTTTACTTAAAATAAGAAACCTTATGACAAAATTTGACATCTGCAATGAAGTACAAAAAAATGTTGTTTTCAATAAAGACAAATAAAATCAAATGGCATGAAATTTAAATAATTTGACTATGACGTCAAATTAATTCTGAAAAACGGATGTCAAATTAAAATACGGTCTATTAATAATTTAAAAGTGTATGTTTTTATATTTTATAAAATTAAATGTAAAAATATTAATCAAGCGCTGTACCTGCCTGGTTTTTGCTTGGATAGGGTGGGTGTTAATTTATTTATGCATAAATTGGTTTTAACCCTAACTATTATTTGTAACCCTAATATCTCAGAATTGGAATTTGAGATTTTTTCTTTTTTTTATAAAAAAACTGAGACTTATCGCGTTAAATACAATCTAAGCGTGGTAATACCAAAATTTGCAAATGGCAGTATACAGAGTGTTGTTTTTAACAAAATTATGTAATACTAATTTTTTTTTTAGTCTGGACCTGAAATTTTATTATTTTTATACATTGGTTTAGTCTGGACCTGAAATTTTATTATTTTTATACATTGGTAGAAGTGGCTTTTCCGAGATATGTCCATTTTTATTTTTGCAATATTTTCATAAATCAAACTGATATTTGACAAAAAGACTCAAAAAAATTAGCATTAGTTATAAGATGCCCTGACCTGTAATACTTACCATTAAAATTTTGAATTTCGTCGTGAATCATCATGTATATTAATATTTAAAGCTCTTTTTCTTCAAATTTTGGTAAAAAAATGGCTAATATTTTTTTTGCTTCCGTGATCACAAAAATAGTAGTTTTAACAACTAGTGACTACAATATTGATTTTTTACAAGCGTTGGTTTAAATAACGAGCGCAGCGAAGTATTTTAAAACCCGAGTAAGAAAGTACACTATTTTTTTAATACCTTTATCAAAAAATTTAAGAAAAACAAGAAAATACTTTTAAAAATTTCAAACCAAGAGCACTTCTCGCAACACACCATCTTTACACTATAAATCAAGGTGGCCGATAAATGAAATAACAATCGTTTCCATAGCAATGTGCCTTTTTACTCGGTGACGTTCTTTGTTGCGACATTTTAATCTTTGACAGTTTGATATTTTGACGATGTGTTATTTGGTGAAAACTGGCGGAAATTGCTTAATTTTTAGGCAAGAATAATTTCATTTTTCCAATATTACTATATTCCGATATTTCTCTTTAATTTTAGGTAAAAAACGGACAGAAATCTTTTTTTTGCACCCGTGATAAAAAAAAAGTTTTTTTGCATCGGTAATCAAAAAAGTAATGCTTCATAACATTCACGATAGTACTCACAACAAAATCATGACTTTTTGGCTACCAATGCACAACATTTTTTTATTATTGAGGGGCTAAAAATAGTAGGTTTTATAATGACCACTATCTTTCACTACAAATTGCTTACATAGAGCTCAAATAAAACAAACATTTTTTTTTCTACTACAAATCCAAAAAAAATGACACACAGCGATAATTTACCAACAAATAGGGACATCTTGGACCTCTTAAAATAACTTTTTTTGTGGTTATCGTTATTTGTGCCACTGCGTATTAAGGGAAAAGAGGCGAGGCTAATCAAATAAGGATAACGGTGGACTATATTTACTCCAAATAAGAATAACGATTTTTGATGTTATCTTTAACACAGACTCAAAATTATTGGTTAATTCATTAATTTTATTGTAAGAACTGATATTTTTCATAATTTTTTAATTACCAATTGTAATTTAATATTTTGTATTGAAACGGGATTATAAAATAATAGCGTGGATTCGGAAAAGTCGGGAATTTATTCAAAACTGTTGTTATTTTGGGTGGGTATTTTACAAAATGGCGTTCGCAGCGCAAACTTCGTGTGTAGGTATTTCTTTCTGAAATAACGAAACCAATCTTACATTACACTCGCGAATCTGAATTTAACGTGTGAAAGACAAGTAACTACATAATTCTAGATAATAAAATAAATGTAAATATTTACCTGAACACCAGGATTCAGGGTAGTTTGTAGCACTTCACCTAAAAGGACAAAAAATACTGACAATTGAGATAATTAAATAAAATATTAGAATTCGAGCATTCTGTCGCCATCTATGTAAATTTGTTGTTAAGAAAATTAAAACAATATTTAATGAAATCTAGTGTAATTAAGTCAAACTATAGTAGCAAAGCGGCGCTGAAGAAAATAAAAGAATTGACGCGACCATTCCCGAATATACAAGAAAGATGTAGATAGGTCTAGATGAGTAAGACAGACTAGAATGTTCCGGGTGAGTCGAGAGTGATGTCGGCAAATATAAATACGCCGGATAGCAGAGCTTCAAAAAGTTTTCGATAGAATAGAAAGAGAGTAAGAACAAGAACAGCGAATAGACTGTGAGTTCACGATTAAAAGTAAATAATAAAAATAGTGAAAGTTAAATCTGCGTTTTCTTTTAGAATAAAATACGAATAAATTAAAACCAGGCTAAAATCTTGACAGGTTATGAGCCCTAAAGTACTCTAATAACAGAGAAGAAGGAATTAGTGATACCCAGATCAGGAGTGGACTCTGGAAGAAAAGAAAAAGAAAAGAAGACGTTTCTGCCCGGAAGGACAATAAGAAGAAAGAAGCTAAGATTGATTCTGGAAGAAAATAAAATAAAAGAAAAATGTCCAGTGAAGAAATCAGCCAGATTGAAAAATTATTGGATTCAAGGAGCTACGAAATCTGGAAGTTTAAAGTCCAGATATTCTTCAAACCAGTGCGCTATGGGATATTGTCAGTAGTAAAAGAAAATTGGAAAATCTCACCCAAGATACAGAAAAAACAGAGTGGATAAAACAGGATGACAAAGCCCAGAAGGTGATAATCACATCCATAGATAAGAAGAACATAATGCACATAATAAACTGTTCCAGCGGTAAAGAAAATTTTTGAAAAGGATACCGAAGATGAAAAATGCAATCTTCTCCAGCAGTTTTTCAATTGCAAGTATAAAAAAGGAACCGATATGTCAACATATATTTCTAGGATTGAGGTTATCTAAAAGCTCAACCAAAAAAACTTTCCTTACTCAAAGCCCACCCATTTTATTTGTAGAGGTTGGTACAAGTCAAGGTGCAAGCAGAGGTAAAAGATCCCAACTCGCTCTTTGTGATTGAACACAGCGCTAATATTTTTGAACTGACATTTCGACAGTGACGAAAATGTAAAATAACTTGCATTTCATTAATTTTTTAATTTAATGCATTTCATAAATAAAAACACCTTTTAAATTAATAAAAAATTAATCTACTCCGTACTTTATTCTAAATGTTGTGTGACATCAAGTATTAATTTGAAAAATTAATTATGAAGGGTAGGTTTTAATTAGAGTGACATATAACCCCAATTTTAATTTGTTCTACAGAGCGTTTACTATTTAAACCCCGCGTGGGATTAAATTTTTTCATTTTCTTTTCTTCTAAATTGAAAGTTACTTCTTAAATCCATGATTATACAACAAACAAATTTATTAAAATTCTTTTTATAAATCAAACTATTTCCAAAACTCAGGGAGGTTTGGTTTAAAATGCTTTAAACCAAAAATTTCACTTAAACCTAGGACCGTTCTAAAATTGACTAAACCTTTTTAGTAAATCCCACAGTAAAACTTTATATGGCTTTACTTCAAAATCCGTAAGTGCTATTTGAAAAACCAATTAATGCAATTAATATAAACAAAAAAAAATGGGGGTGCCACCTGAGTTCACTTTGATAAGTAATTGATGGTCATGTTAACCTCTCCTTGAAAAACATCATACACGTCACTATCTCCTATACTATAAATGGTAGGAAAATAAATCTTTTTTTTGTTCGATTGATATTTCCTTTCTACATTAAATATCTATTTTATGTTTAGTTTAAAAAATTACGTTAGGGCACTGCAATAATTCAAAAACAAATTTTTTAATGTAAAAAAATAAATAAAAACAGGTTTCAAAGTAAATGTAAAAAAGACAAAGTTCTTTTTTATAGCTCAAGTGGTTTTCGAGTTTTAGTACAAGAGCCGCCAGATTGGCGGAAATGATTCATCATGGGTGCTAAAGAAAACTGATCTCTATAATTTGTAACAAACACAAATTTAGGCCCTATAGTAGATACAAACGACTATTAAACAACTGGCTAAAAGGAGACACACTGAATAAATTGAGGTTTTGTGACTGTCAAAATAAAAAATTCTGATCTAAAACCAATTTTTGATTTTTTTTTTATTTTGCTGTAATGAGTGGGATGTTTAGGAGTAGAAATACTTGGGAAAAAAATTGACGATGGGATGGGGCAAAGAGTTGTACTGTCTTATTATGTGAGCAGTAAGAAGTCAGAAGTAAGACGCAAGAAAAATAAACTCTACTACAAACATGTACTCTAGTTCATAATAATAGGTATTGAGGTTACTACACCGGAAAAAGGAACTTTACAAAACAAAGTTTTGTCGAGCCATAAGCGAGACCTGTAAATCTATGGAAACCATCCTATCCATATTCTGTCATTTTTAGAGGGTGGAAAACCTATCCCTGTAGAATAAAAAGCGAAATCCTGGTGGATTATGATGCTGCCGAGATTGAACTAAACAAAATGCTGAATATTGTCTCATCCACGGACATGACAAAAGCTTTGCCAAAAACACCTTCCCAATCAACATATACTTTTTTGATATGGAGTGGTTAAAGTTAGAGTTCAGTAACGTAAACAGTAAGAAGTAAAGGCCATTTAAATTTATTTGACCGTGCCGTGGAACTCCAGTCTGGGGCCCAAAAGCTTTTTTTATCATGGACGGAAAGTCCGCAAAAATCATCGTTCCATTTAAAGAATCCAACTTGTATATATAAATATATGGTAAAATTATTTTGTCCGGTGTATTTTATAAAGTTCGTTTTTTTGCTATCGATTCATCATAGTAGAAAGCCCGACTGGTGGATGGACTGTGTCTGAAACCAGTCAGTGGTAGAACTGGTGGAGAAGGCGGAAAATCCAACAGTTTACTGCTGGTAAAACTTTTTTTTATTTTTATTTAGGGAAGAGGTTTTAAAAAAAAAGCTAAAAGCGAATCTTCAATAATTTTTTACGGACTTTCCTCTCATGGTAAAAAAAAATAAATTGTATACCCCAACTGGAAACCCTGGGCTCACCAGCAATTTTTTTTTAATGAAAATGTACCACTTGTAGCACCTTTTTAGAAAGCTTGTTAAAAAGAAAATTTAACGCGCCAGTTTATTTTTATATCACAACCAATGTGTCAAAGATTACTTAAAAAATTAGGTTTTTGTCAATTGTGTTAGCTTCAAAATAAACTATATATTTCTCTATTTACTAAGCGGAATAAAGAAAATATCACACAAAGACATTATTGTCGGCCTATTTGGGGGCCCCCACTGAAGGCTCAGGGCCTACCAACATTTTTTTCATGAGGAGGTACCACTTTTGTGGAACTTTTTTGAAAAGCTTATTAAAAAAGAAATTCGATTAAATAACTTTTCTCGGCATCTGTCAACCCATGTGTTAAAAATTCTTAAAAATCTAGTTTTTGGTAAATAGAGAAATATGTATTTTATTTTAAAGCTAAAACAAGTGACAAAAACATAATTTAAAAAAAAAAATTGACACACTTGTTGACAGTTGTCAAAAAAAGACTAGTGCGTTAAATTTCTTTTTTAACAAGCTTTCCAAAAAGGTGCCACAAGTGGTACCTGCTTCTAATTTAAAAAGAAATAGTTGGTGGGCTGTGGACCTCCAGTTGGGGGCCCAAAAGCTTTTTTTATCATGGACAGAAAGTCCGCAAAAATCATCGTTCCATTTAAAGAATCCAACCTGTATATATAAATATATGGTAAAATTATTTTGTCTTGAAACGTTAGAAATAGTAACAAATGTGGAAGGATGGGGTCAATTATTAAAAAAGAATAATTAGTTTTAGGAGAGAGCGATTTATAAAAGAGTTTTTATAGGAAGGGGCGGGTCGAGAAAAAAAGGGGAAAGGTCGTTAAAACTTATCAAAAATTTGTGGACGGCCTCTTGCTTGGTTACAAAGTCACACCAGGACAAAACTGCTAAGGAATAAAAAGACGCGTAGACCATAGCGCAAAGGTCACAAGCGTGCTAGACAAATTCTAACGAGCATAAAAAAAAGAGTTAATGTCAAATTCACCCTTCTTAAATTTTAGTTACGTTTTATGTGTGCCAGAGCTTTATAAAAAAGCCGCCAATCAAACCAAAGTTAATTTTTTAAGCTTGTTGAAGATTCAGGGCTTCAACCATAAAAACAAAATCGCGCAAAACCAACCCGTGTCAAAACAAAACCGCGCAATATAAAATGGCGCGCAATGCCAAAACCGTCCAATACAAAAACTGTGGGCACTTAGTTAAGTATTCGGTTAGAATGTGGCTGCCATAAATCTAGCCAAAAATGGACAAGTCACATTTCAACCAATGACTTAACTGAGTGGACACTTAACTTGTTGGTGCAAATGGCCCTAAAAGTATTTAAGCCTGACCCACTAAAACTGAGAAAAATAAAGCCTTTTCAACCCAACCCAGTAATATAATACAATATATTAAATCTTATGGTCATGCGCGGTTATGGCCATGCGCGGTTTTGGTCTTGCGCGGTTTTGACTTGCGCCGTTTAGGTTCCGTGGTTTGTGTGGCGCAGTTTTTACCGCGCGATTTGGTTGCGCGATCGAAGCAGTGAGCCCTTTTAAAAGGCTTTCTTGATTTAAGAGGACAGTGATGTCGCCCAAAAAGCGCTATTCTGCACCACCTCGAATCAATCAAAATGGAAATGGAAAAGACATGAGAATTCACATTCCCAGAGCAATTTATATTGAGAGCCATATAGTGAAATAATATACGTTCGTTTACCTTCACTTAAAAAACGCGCTGGAATAGCCAAATGAAGCAGAAAAAAGTGTGGAATTTGCTTTTTTGTTATTAAAATGCTTCAAAATTTATAGTACAAAACCAATAAACAACAAAATCGAAAAAAAATAAACCACCTTTTAAAAATGGTCTACAATTAACGCTGATTTAACCCAAATTTTACTCGGAATCCCATTCCCGGTCCACTTCGACAGTCCTCAAATTTCTTGTTTACACAGATTTCATTAGTTTTTAGGAATTATTTGAACTATTTTGAGAAAAAATGGACCTATGCGTCTCGTTCGGCTTAAAATACATTTTTCAATACCCATGTATGTGTCAGCCATCAAACCAAACTTTCAATAAACTATAGTCTTTAGTAAAAATCCGGTTTAGAACATCGTATAAAACAACAAAAAATTGTAAAAATTATATTCTAAAACTATTTTTGAATGGACCCCGTATTAAAATAATAGCTGTACGTTTTCTCTAGGTTATCCAAGGTCTCCGATAGGGTAGTAATATTTAGCATATTTGTGAAAACCTTACTTTTACAAGGGTTTACCAGACTGCTTATGATTATCTAAGTCAACGGGAAAATCCAGAATTCAAAAAATTGAATCAATTGATTGGGTTTTACTAAACAATCCCATTGACTATCCAAAAATACAAATAACTTTACAGTGTCTCCAAAACAAAATTATTGAAGATGAACTGTTTGATGAGGTGGTCCTTATTAAAGATTTTATAACAGAAGCAAGAATTGAGAACTGGAAATCTAAGCGCATCAGTGTTAGTTCCAGGTGGGTCGAAGTATTTGAATTTTGTTAAAAAAATAATTTAGAATTTAGGAATGTTTTAGTTTTAATTGAATATTCTTTTGCTTTATCTGGGACTAATGCAGAGTTAGAAAGGGTTTTTTTCTTTGATCAAAACCATGTGGACTGACGAAAAAACCCAATTGAAACACTTAAAGCCATGATCCTGACGAAATATAACTTTAAATACACCTGCCTTGAATTTTACAAATATCTCTTGGAAAATGTTAACGCTCTACGTGGATATTTTTAAGAAAAAATTGGAAAAATTACATGGGGTAAGTTTAACCTAGTAATTTTGTACAGAAGGACCAATTTGATAAATTTGTGGCCGCTGATTTTTTTAATTTAAGGTTGCTTTTATTTTGATACGTAATTTTTATTAAAGGCAGGTCAAAATTTGGCAAAAACCCCAATGGTGACCCTTCCCCTTCCTCCCACCCCATAAATGGAAAAACGAAAAATAATGATGAAATAAAACAAATAATTGGTAAATCTTTTGATTTATTGAAATACCATTTTATAACCATAATTTTTAAGCAGTAATTTGGCACCCAAATTTCTCGTTTCAACGTGTTTGATTGCAAACTCCAAAAAGCAGAACTTTCACATTCTTAAGTTGTGGTTTACGTTTCTACGAAAAAAAAACACAGTCTTTGTGGATCTAAAATATAAACAAAAATTTATTTTTAGTAAAAATATATTTATTAAATAAAAAATTATGTTAAGGGCATGTCTTCAAAACAAAATAATTTTTTATATTCAGATTTGGCCTCACACATTTCTGTTAAATTTTTATGATGTTCAACTGACTTTTGACAAAAACAAAACATTTTATTGCAAACGGGGCAAAATCTGGAACCAACATTAACAAAATTCATATATTTATGAGAAAAACAGTCCTTTCTTTTACAATATACACATATATCTTTCTTAACACTTTGATGTCCTGCACTAGTCTTCAATCGTTTTTCTATTTGTTCTTGTTCACCAAAACCTCTTTTTTTCTCCCATATATTTTGAAGTTGATGGCTGTTCTGATTCTCTTTGCTCACCATAATTTCTTTTTTCTCGATATGTTGAAGTTGAAGGCGATGGTGAATTTTGTTGAAATTTTTTACTCTTCATGGTCAAATCGGACTGAAACAAGAAAAAACTATATTGAAACTGTGTAGTTAGGTGTATAAAAATAATACTTTTACAATTTATTTTTCCTGTATTAAGGATAATAATTATGTACTTACCTTATATATTTAAAGTCCAATTTTCTAAAAGTTCTCAGTGTGACTATTAGATGCCCAGAACCTTACAAGATGAACGAAATATGTAGACTGATTAAAAATTTATGAGGAATCTAATTAGTTGTATATTCCCAAGGCAAAGTATCGGTGGAGTGGGGCAATAATTTATGTTTATCGTCAAAAGGACTCAACGCGACTTTTTTTTGCTTGACTGTGTGCATCTGGTGTCGATAAGATCTAATTAAAGTTTGTGGAACTTCTGTGACTTTTTGTTTAAAAAGGCATTCAAGGTAGTCGTTAAATGTAATTTTTCTGAGTGAAGTATTTTTTACACCCTTAGCCCTTTTACTAATGTTAAAATTATGACTACTCTTTCCTGTTCACAAAAACCTGTCTTAGTTTATTTTGATGGCCCATCAACTCACCCTCATTTTCCAAAATTTTCAAGCTATACATTTTGGAGCGCAAATCTACAGATTCTGTCATAATGGCACCATTATTTTCATCTTTCGTAAGCCCCAAAACTTTTTATTTTTTAACGGCATGTTGAAAATGTTGTCTGGTGGGTAGTCAGATTTGTCAAATCTGTCAATGTCATTTTTCATATTTTCATAAATGTTCTCAACATGTAAATGATAAATTAAACTGTCAGTGTCTGTATATGTCATTTTAGCCCTTTTTCCAAACATTTTTTTAATATAATTATAATGAAAATCATACACGAAAGTTTTTGATAAATCTAAAATTGCAAATCCGATATAAATGGGCTTATTGAAAATAATTTTGTTTTTAGATATTTCAATTATAACCATATCTTCATCAAATATGGTTAAGCTATGAAAGTTTGGTTTGGAGATGTAGGAACGCGCCCCATAACGTCCAGACCATTTAGTCACCAACCTTACCTCTTTATATTTTCTAACATTCTCCATGGTTTTACTGAATACTGAATTAATCATTAATTTGAAAAAGTTTTTTTCAAAACTGTTTTTGTTCTGTTGACGCATGTGAATGTTTAAGTCAATAAAGGCTTTAACCATGGAGACTGTTTAAATTTAAGGACTCTGTGAATTTTTTTAATTTTTAAAACCAAACTAATTGCCTGTTTCAAGTTTCGATAATGAATAATGTATCGCTCTTTGTTATACAGTGTGGTCATTAGCTTGGGTAACTTACTTTTAGAATTGGGTGGGACTCTATATTCTGGACAGACAGGAAGGTCTTTATGCATATCAAATAGTTCAGGGGGATAAGAAATATCTGCCTCAAAAATGTACCCTATGTCACTGTCATCAGAAATGTTGCATATTTCTTCCTTAGTGCATGGACCATTTTCAACCGATTCAAAACCACCATATGGTAATGGTAAACTCATTGCAGTACCATAAAGCGAGTTAACATCATAATACATTAAATATGACGTTTCCTTGCTTGGATTGTATGAATCACCCATGTACTTGTTGTTGGCCTTGGCATATCTGTTTGAACACCGAGAAACACCGCCCCGTATGCCTTTTTCCACAAACGTGATCATATCAACATCCATCAAAAGTTCCAGTTCTACTTTACACTGTTTCAACATGGCCGAAAAAGCCAAACCTGGACTCGTGACGTAATGAAGGGGATCAAGTTTGTAGGTAGAAAGACATATGGAGCGGAAATTTTCCATGACGTCACTTAATAGGATTATGTCTGTACGCATATAAAAAAGGCTGTAGTCCAAAAGTGATTTGATATTAAAGGTATTCCAAATGGTTTGAGCACTTTCATACTCATTATTTGAAATACCCTTTCCTACCAAGCTACTATAAAACGCATCTTTAGGTGGAAGGGCAGTTTCCTGTAGCTTTTCCCAAGAATCGAGATACTCATAGGGTAAGACACCTTTACGAGTACCCAATTTAAACTTTTCCTCTTGCTTATAAAAACTTTTTGTAATACTTCTTTTTGAATAGTCTAAAACTGAAGCCAAATCATCTAATTTTGAAGCCATAAAGCGATAAGAATCAATAAATCTAAATTTAACAGAGGTATTTTCTATATATTTTGTAAACGAAATATATTTTTATTTATTAACAGGGAGAAGTTGAATTCTACCCTCTATGTCTTTAGCTAAAGATTTTATAAGGAAGTGGCTATCATATCTGGACAAGTTATGGAAAAGTACATTCCTGTCAAGTGACAATGGTCCAAATGTTTCACTTCATCCTTTTTCAGCGGTTGTTCACAGATATGGCAATGAGTTGCATTTTTAAAATCAAGTTTTTCCTCAGTGGTTAACGGTCTTAAAGGCACAATATTTGAAAAAATTTTATCCAATTTTTCAGCAAAGATTTTAAGCTCTTGAACAAAACGTGAAATGCAGTCTTTTCCCACAAACTGATGGTAGTATGAGAGCGAGTCGTCATAAGAACATTTCACATAATATCCAATAGCAAACGGAATATGATGTTGTGTTTTTGTGTATTTGATAGTGTATTTTCACCTTCCATTTTTTCTAACAAACATTCTAAATCCGCATAAACAACAAATGGAACCTTCTCTTTATTTTTAAATTCCGTAAATTTTAAAATTTTATTATCGTCACGAGGCAGAATTAGTTGAGCAAAATTCAAATTTTTACAATCTAAATAATGCTTCTCCAAAACTACCTTGGAAACAAACCAATTTAAGCACCTATCACATACCCATTTTTTATGCGCTTTACGCCCAATCAGTTTGCAAAGTAAACGTGATAGATTTTTAATGGGGGCAAAGTGATAGATGCGTTTTTTAGGGTTAACAATTTCAAAATCTACAGAATCCACCTCCATATCATTCTCGCTATCAATTACGTCATCAACATCATCATCACATTTTAAAATGAGCAAATTAACCCGTCTGCAAACATTTGATTTACTCAAACAGAGAGGAAGAATTTCTCTCTTTTCCCAAGTAAAAACATTAATTGATAAACTGTTTAACTCTTCAAATTTAGAGATATCTTTTAACCTCATAGGAAACTCAAGCTCCTCATATTTTAACCCCACCTGACTAAAATGAGTGTACGAGGAAGTTCTAGTTCCATTCTGAGCAGCAGGGTGTAAATCAGCCACAATAGACCAAAGAAAGCAATAGTTATAATTATTTTTTACATTGATAACCCCCTTGGTGTTTTTAATCCACTGTGGTAAATCAACGTAGGTCGAGTCACCACAGTTTATAGGTGTGTGCTGATTAATATTAACTTTGAGATGGAGAATTTCATAGAAGGCCCATCCACTATCCCTTTCTTGAAAATCTTCCATCTTAGTTAGTATTTTTTGGGTAACATTTTCCTCATGCCATTGTTTTAAATTTGTCGTTTGGTCTAATATGCTGTTTTTTGTGGTAAAAGCCTTCACATCAGTCTGTATAGTGCCTTCATGCAACTTTATAAAATTTCCCGAGAAAATGACATTAACTTTTATCACAGATGACCAATTCATCTTCTTTCCCCCAAACTTAGTTTTTTTTCTTTAAAATTAAGAAATATAAAACAGTCTTCATCTTATGTGATAAACAAGAATAATACCATGCGGAAAATAACTTACTTCACCTATAAGATAGATTTACACTGTGAACGGCTTCAGATCTAGGTCTAGCGAGGATAAAAAATTTTTGACTAGGCTGAGGTAAAATTAGAAATATCAGACAGGGGAGTAGTAACTAAATAATATTCCTAATCAAAACAATTTAAAGTTATCGGCTTCATTATTTTCTTTATTCTCATCACAATTTATCACCTCATCCGATTTAGTTATTTCCACTTCGTGAATCTGGTGCGGTAAAGATTGATCTTCAGGATTACCTGTTGTAAAACAAAATCTACTTAATAAAAATCTGATGAGTCATTGAGATACTTTGTAAAGCCTAAACGGGTGGCACAATAGTTTCTTATTTAATTAGAGGTGAGCACCAAGGGTCTAATTCTTATATATAATTCTTGAATATAAAGAGAAGGATTATTAAATAGGAGATGAACATTTGTTTAGGAAAAAGTTTTCTTATTTATAAAAATCGGTATAACCGATGCGATTTCATTATTTTTTTTTTAATGAAAGCACAGTATGTGTGCTACAGAGTTTGTAATAAGTATTTTTTCGGTAAAATCAACAGTTAATTAGTAATTTTAAAATAATTATATTTTTTTAAATTTTTTTGCAGAATATTTTCTACGACCTGTATTAACTGTGTTTTTTTGTAAAATAATAGTGTCCATAACCAACAACTGTGAATTTTAAAACTTTTTTTCCTCCCGTTAGTTATTTTTAGTTTTAAATTATTAAAGTAAGTAAATGGTTAAAAAAATCCAAAATGTATTTGCATTCAAGTTGCCGGAATTATGTTTTTTTAGATACTATTGAAGAATGTGAAATCTGGCGAGGTAAAAGTGCCCTCGTGGTGAGTTGTTCGTAGAGGCATGGCAGTGCAAATCTATTGTTTTTATTTAATGAACACGACAAAGTTCTTATAGGTTTTTCAGACAGCCATTAAATTTAATTAAACAATATTATTTTTGGGTAATGACTCTACTAACAGAAGCAAGTATTTGGGAGGTCAAAAAACCTTCATTAAAGATAGATTGATATTTACAGCTGAAAAAAAAATAATCCCAATTATTAATAACGGCTGCGAATCTCAACTCGCCTCGACTTCCAATCCAGATCGAACCATTTCCCTTCGATAGCCTTCTTTTTCTCTTTATAATTTTAATAATGGATTTTCTGTCTGTTATAGTAAGTACTTACCACAAGTATTGCCCAAACTTGGTTGTACTAGTAAATATTATAAATGCAAAAGTTTGTGTGTGTGTGTATGTTTGTGTTTGTTTCTCAATCACGCAAAAACGTCTAAACCGATTTGGATGTATACAACGTTTGCTTGCGTCAGGTCTAAACGATATACATGCTTAAAGTAACTTTGATGAAATAGCTCAACGCTAGACAACAGAGATGGGTATCTGTATTCGAGCGGATGGCTTTGTTCCCGTCTAAGCGTACACGTTGTATAATCGAGTTAAACTGCCTACTTAGCATTTTTCTATATTTTAAACCCGGATCGATCTGCGGCAAATAGATAATTTTTGTGGGCTTACTATAGTCACTATTCTTCTCTTTTTCTAAATCCATTCGTCTGAGAAAGATTCAGCATACTACACCACATTTTTTGGTAAGCTCACAAAAATGTCGACAATAAAATTGACAGGTTTACTACGGGGTCAGGGTTTTGGTGGGCAGTCAATTTTTTGCAGAGTTGGCCGCTATAGGGAATGAAAGGAACAAAAATCTTTTTCCGTTTTTCCGATTGTTTAGAGCTATTTTTTTTATTGTTTATTACACCCACCCTCATGGGGCAAACACCTCTAAAAACAAAAATTTTAAAGTAGCCCCACCTAAAGACTAGGTTTAGGACTAGGTAACGAACAAAAAAAAAGATTTTAATGGTGCCATTTTATAGATTTAGGCCACGCCCCCGACATGCACAATTTTATTGCAATGAAAACGATAACTGGTTCTGTGAGTTTTTTAGCGATTTATGTTTGTGCCCCACGTTTTTCGTTTATCGCTAGTCTGATATAAAGAGAACAGAAAAAAATATTTTTTACTGTTTAGCCCCTCTAAAACCGCCCCATTAAGGATGGCTTCCTGATTTTTATTGGAAACCATTATCGCTAGAAATTTGAGAAAAAAACTTTCGTTGGGGCCGCTAATCCCATCTCCCTGCTTAAAAAATATAATAATAAAACACCCCCCCTAGGGGGTAACCAGAAAAACAAAAATATTTGTAGTGAATTCGTAAGTAGAACATTTTATTACAACAACAAATTTTATTTTCCCTCAACAAATTAGTACTGGTCAGGCTCTATCGAATGACATACAATACGTCGTGGCCCCCTAGTTAGTTTACCAGAAATTGTGCTAAAAGGGTCACGTAACTAGGTTGTTTTAGATTTGCTTCCAAAACAAATTAGTACCGGTCAGGCTCTATCAAATGGCATGCGTCGTGGTCCCCTAGTTAGTTTACAAGAAATTGCGCTAAAAGGGTCACGTGACGAGTTTTTTCTTTACATTTTCTCTCAAACGGCAATAGCAACAAATTTTATTTTGCCGCAACAAATTAGTCCGGACAGGCTCTATTGAATGGCGTTCGTCGTGACCCTCTAGTTAGTTTACTACAAATTGCGCTAAAATGTTCACGTGACGAGGTTTTTTATATTTTTCCCAAATAGCAACAGCAACACATTTTATTTCGCCGCAAAAAATTAGTACCCGTTAGGCTCTATCGAATGGCATGCAAGACGTCATGGCCCTGTAGTTAGGAAAGGGTTGGTATGGCAAAATGTATGTCTCCAAAGAGCCCAGGCACTCTTCGGTATTTACTAACACTATATTATTGATATATTCTCGAAAGCATGACTGCCAAAAAAAGTAGTTTATTTTATTCCGGCCCATATAAGACTGCATCCCTACTAACTAGCCGAGGCTTTCTTCTCAACTAGTCAGTCACGACTACCCGTCAAATTTTGTTTTATATATATATATATATGTATATTGAATAAACGTATTAGGTGTCCTCCATTACAGGATAAAGGCATCCCAGAAATCAAAAGGGGGGTAACTTACCAAAGAAAAAACGTGATATGTCACCTCCACATATATATATATATATATATATACAACAATACTTTCCTTGCGACATCCAACAGTGTTGCCATGGTTTTGTGCCTCACTAGGCACAAGATTTAATAATTTAATTAAAAAAAAAAACGCTATTACATTCATATGGAGGTAATAAGGTCGATGTGAATTATTTATGTATATTTGCTTATACCACGACTTTATATAAATCCATTTTTATTAAAAAAAAGGAAACTACTATTTTCTTTAGAAGACGTTGCGCTTTTTGATAGGTCAGTAAAATTATAAAAAGAGGCAAAATTATATAGGGTATAAAAACAAAAAGTATGAGTGCCATAATTTAAAAAGAAGGGTCAAATAGTTTTTCAGTTATGGTAACTTTCATGCATTTAATAAGTATCTATAGATTCCTGGGCGTCAGTCATTTAAATATTAGCAAAAGCTTTTTTTTCCTAATTTGTAACCTTTCGGTTATTTACTAACCATCATTATGTCTGTATAAATTTTGGTATGACATTTAGATTTTTACATCTACTAAGAAAATGTCTTCTGTTTATTTCCTTGGCTAGTTTTGCTTTAGTATTCTGGATTTTTTTTTTCACTCTGTGGTTTTCTGTAAAAACATCCATACCAGATAATTTAAATATTTTCATTAAATTTCCTGATCGTCAAAATTATATTTCTGTATCTATAGGTTTCTGGGTGTCGGTCACTTATATAATAACAAAGGCTTTTTTTCTAGAAACTACAGAGTAAAAAAAAGAAAAAAAAAACAGAAGAAATTTTCTTAATTGATGTAAAAATCTGAATGTCATACCAAAATTTGTGGTTAGTAAATAACCGAAACATTACAAATTTAGAAAAAAAGCCTTTGTTATTATTTCAATGACCGAAACCCAGAAACCTATAGACACAAAAATATAATATTTTAGAATATATAGAAAATTTAATAAAAAAATTTGATAATTCGGGCACGCAAGGCATGGACGAATAAACACAAAACTAGCCAAGTAAGAAAATAGGAGAAATTTTCTTACTAGTTGTACAAATCTTATTTTAAAATGTTTATTTTTACCTAAAAAATACGCCTATAAAATCTTGATACTGAATATTGGATCACGAAATTTAATGGAAATATTTTGAAAATGCCGAGGTGTGAAGTCGTGGATGTTTCTACAGAAAACGGGAAAAAGGTACAGAAGACTAAACGCAAAATTAGCCAACGAAAAAAACAAAAGATATTTTCTTGATTTTGTAAAAATCTGAATGTTATACGAAAATTTGTTCAAAAATATGTCTGGGGGGCAATTCCAGTGGGCTATCGTTATGAGATAACGATGGCTATCGCCATTATTTTCACTGTTACGGCAACATCGCTTATTATTAATTAAAAAGAAGGCTTAAATGGCACGCAACCAGCAATGCACGCAACCAGCAATACTTTCCCAAAACAACTGTCAAATGCCGACAGTCAGTCAAGTTTGTTTAGATTTTTAGATTTTTGTTGCGGCGAAATTTCGGGAAAATAATAATTTTCATGAGCTTTTTGCACGCAATATGGACTAAAAATCTGATCACAATGTGATGGTGGTCAACCGTTATTGAATTTTGTTTGGAAAAACCACGTTCTCTGTGAAGAAAAATCCACATGGGCCTTGTGTGAAAGTGCCTCCAGATTTTTTGTTTGGGTAAGTACTTATATTTACTTTATCTTATATTCTATTCTGTTCTTTTTGCTGCTTAAAGAACACTACTTACATAATGTAAACAAAAAGATATGGTAATTATGCAGTATACGGTTTTCTGCCATTTATGATTTTTTTTGAAAAATTCTTTATGGGGGCACCTTCTAGGGTCCTTAGGACCCCAAATCCGCCTGCGCCCGATTTTTTTTTTTTAACGAGAAAAAAGGGGGGGTTGTAAAGTGTTTTTTTAATTGTTTTGGGTTGGTTTGGATTAGGTTGGGTTGGACTGTGTTGGTTTGGTTTGTTTTAGTGAAAAAAAATTCTGAACTGCTATGCACGATCAAGTAAAAATTTTGCATCCCTTCTCATACTGTCCCCCCTTCTTCAATTATTTTATTTGCACAGGATAGTAGATCTTTTGAACTCCCTCCCTCTGACAGACAGATAAGAGTCATGTACCTAACTTTCATATATTCAAATTGATTTTGCTAAAATAAATTTTGATGTACACATTTTCTTTTTTTAAGGTTTTCAAAGTTTTAATGTTTTAATGTAATGTAATTTACTGTTCTTTTTTTAGGTCAACTGTTGAAAATCTCCAAGAGCAGGACCCATGCTGTAGTGCTAATAAGAGAGAAAATAAATTATGAAGTTTGGGAATAAACACTTACCGTAGCTGCTCAATGTATATTGATAAATTATCCATAGAAATCAGTTTTGGTAAGTTTTCAATTCCAACACCTGATTTTAAATTTGTAAGTACACCTATTGTCAAGTAATGCAAACTATCCTAAGATTTTGTCCCATACAGTCAAGTATTGTCAGGTATTATCGAGTTTTCGTACACCTATTGGAGGTGTTGGCCTCTCGGTTTTAGATTCTGAGTTTTAAAAATGTTTACTTAAATCTAGTAAACAAAAAAATGTGTATAAATACAATATTTTTGTGTAAAAGTAGAGTATTGTGGTTTTTGACGAAACATCATTTTAAGTTTCGAAATTATGTCAATTATAAATATGTAATTTTTAAATATTTATCCTTTGCGTTTCTACATAATTTTAAGACCAAGTTTCTCACCTTTGTCAAAATCAAAATGCATAAAACTTTTAACTTTTCAAACTCTCTACTGTTGATCAAATTCCTGTCTTAAAAACTCTTTTAGTTTTTATCTACTGTTTTACAAAGTTTACTAGTTCTTATCAGTAAATTATTTAACCCATCATCACACATAATTAGTAAAGTTTAAAAAATGTAATAATAATAAATTGCAATTTTACTCAGAAATCATTTTATTGGGATAATTTCAGATAATTTCGTTTTTTTAACCGGTATCAGAGGGTTTTTACCTCGACTCCCCCTTCCTTTGGGACGCCACTGGGTAACCATATACACCTATATAACAAATCTTATGCATTTTTGTTAGATAACGTTTAAAAAATTGGATTATTTAATTCACGTTACATATTTTATGCAGATTTTATGGATGTCACTAATAAAAAGAATAAGTAAAATTGATAATACAGTACCTAAAATATGTTATAAAAATCTAAACTTTTTACATGAAAAAGTTAGCTCATTTTTTTCCTCGTTTTGAAAGGTCATTCATTCATTTTGATTCAGGCCTAGATGAGATGATTAACTTTAAATTTGGCACAAAATTGGGAAAAAACAAAAAAAAATAGCACATGGTATTGCTATTGTCTGAAGTATTAATTCAAGTGAACTAACTGGTTAGCTGATTAGACTATAGATTTGCATACATCACACCTATAATAAATTACTTTAAATTTAATTTCAGATCAATGATTTCTCGTAATTATTAAGATGTATGATGAATACATTTAAGCAGGCAGCACCCCACCCCACCTACGCAACTAAACATTTTAGCAGGACAAAACACATATGGTAAGCTACCTTCACATTAAAAAGAAAACATTTTAAAATCCAAAATTCATCAGTAAAATTAAAAAAATTGGCTACTTTCGTTTCAACCACACATAAATTTCCACTTCTTTATTGCTGTAATTTAAGTTTTTGTTTTCTACTATTTTTATTAGCCACCAAAACCTAAATATTTCAAATTTCATTAGTAAAATTCAAGGAGGAATAAAGTTTTAAGGTAACTTTTTATGTCCTCAGGATATTTAAAAAAACACATTAAATAACAATTAAAGATCTTGGGGTAACTAGGGGATAAGCCACACTTATTTCGTTAATTTACAAGAAAAACTCAAGTCTTTTTCCACTTGGATCCCAACTTGTTAGATTTTCTGAACTTTGTTTTCCCAAGGTTTTTAATTATTATTCACTATCTTGATAGTTTTTTTGATCGACAGTTTACATTACTTTTTCTAAATAATATATACAAGGGCCAAATTCATATCGTTTTTTTTAACAGGCAAGTTTTTTTACGACCTTAGCCAGAAAGTTGTTTTATCCTCTCCCTTAGTTTCTAAATCAAAGTGCGTTGGACCAAATTCACACAAGCATTGACTATCACTTAAGTTTTTACTTTACCTTAAATATTAAGATGTGGGGTTAACAAAAGATAGTCAATAATAAAATTTTCAAAGTAGAATGTAATGTAAAACTTGGTCCGTACTTTTCTAAAAGAATCTAAATTGGCAGACAGCAATAAAACTGGTGACCAAAAAATTGGTGAGATATAGTCGATGTAAGTCTAATAAGTCGGATTATACTCTTGTTCAAAGGGTGAGGTGATTAAAAGTTACTATTGGTGTAATTGATTGATTTTATAAACCAAACCTAAAAGCTTTCAATCTTAAGTGGCCATTTCATTGGCTTACATTTTGAAATACATCTTATTTTTTGTTTCAGGTTAGCAGTGCCCAAGTTGATGAAAGAAAAGATGCAATCCACCAATTATTGAAATATTAGAAAACAATTTGTAATTCTAAGTAACATTTAAACCAATAAGTAAAATAAATCAGTTTTTTATCCCAAATTTTATTATTTTTTAATAGCAATGTTAAGAGTGACAAAATCAACTCAAATCAATTTTTTCTTTGTAATATAATAAATTGGTAATAATAAATTAAAAACTAGTATAAAGTATTAATCTAGCCAAAAAAAAAAATTTATCTAAATGCATTGTAAAAAACTTGCCATGTCAGTTAGTAAAACTTTAGAGTTAATTTAAAAATGCAGCATACATTTAAGGCCCTTTATTTGAAGTAGGTACTAAGTAGGTTTCTTAAATTATATTACTCAGGTATTAAAAATTAAAATAATTTGCTTAATTAGCCAACTGCTATATAAATATCAAGCTATGCTATGTGTGTGTGGGAATAAATATCATTTAGGTAATTTAAAAATGGATGTAAAATAATGAAGAAATATCATTTAGGTAAATATTAAATCACATCAGTCCAATTTTTTAAAACATCTTCATCAATTCTTTTTTATAGCAATCAGAGCTTGAAATAACTTAATACTGTACTTATCTTACCCCACCAAACCAATCTAAAGGCTCTTGAAAAAAAACTCTGCCTTATTTTAAAAAGTTTGCAATGACTTAAAATAATATATAGTGGCCCACAGTTTTTCGATGAGTCCCCCAAAAAAACTGCGAATTTTTTTGAAAAAGTTCTAAAATCGTAGTTACAATAGGTCCAATGTTCTATAACTATCACTTAAGTGACATTTAAATTTTTTGATTTAAACAAATGTGGCCTAACAGAATTAAATAATAAAATTTTATTTCTGTACTATATTTTACACAACTTTTTAATTCATTAAAAGTTATCTTATTATTTTTTAATGGGAGAACAAATAACATTTAGCATACATGTATATTGCATCAGTTTCTTCTGAAAGTTAGTTTCACTATGTCTATTGAACATCGAATCTTTATCTAGGTTCATTTAGTGCCTTGGAAGGTTGGTCTGTGTTTTACTTGAATCTATCCATAGTTAATTTGTGGCCCGAGTTGTGGTCTTGTGTGGTACTATCCTACTAGAATGATTCTTACATGTAGCTCCATTCACATACCCTAGCATGTTATACCTAAAAAGAAGTATACACTTTAAGTTTTATCAAAATAGTACTTATCCAAAATCTGATCACAGCTTTAAGTAGTTATTTTTTCTTTGGTGAACTGCAAGAATCTAAGTCAGTAGTTTTCATTTTAAATAAACTATCTCAATGTATCACATTGAATATCTATATTCTATCATAAGGGCTTGCGATTCCCTTTACAGAAGAGTATAAAATATAAACCCAGCTTAAAATAGCAGTGATGTACAAGTTTGGGATAAGTAAAACAAATATTTCCCCATAACAAAAGCTAGTTTTACTTACTGTGCCGTTCTTTGTGGGCTCCAAATATGGTGTGAACTTATTTTCGTCTTCCATTCGGGTGGTTGGAGAACACAAGATCACAGGAGAAACTAGGCAGCAGGAATTATAAAAAGTATTTTGTTTCCCGATGTCTGCAACCATCGCAGAAGAAATCATGTTAATTTTTCTCAATCAAATCAAAACTTATATTTTTGTGCGAGTTTAGTTGTCAAAGTTGAATTGACACGGCCGCGGCCATTGTGAAACAAAAAAACAAACCGCGGTGTTGCCGCGATAACGAATTCGCTACGTAACGATATCGGTATGAGCCACTGGAATAGCCCCCCTGATATAATAGTTAATAAATAACCAAAACATTATAAATTTAGAAAAAAAGCCTTTGTTATTATTTAAATGACCGACACCCAGGAACCCTTAGATACAAAAATATAATTTTGACGGTAAGAAAATTTAATGGAAATATTTTAATAGTGATAATAATTATTAATAATAATAATGGGAAAGCATGGATGTTTCTTCAGAAAACTGCAAAGTGAAAAAAAGAGACAGAAAACTTAAACACAAAACTAGGCAACGAAAAAATATTAAAATACGTCTGATGATGCTTAGTAAATAACTGAAACGTTACAAATTTAGAGAAAAAGCCTTTGTTACTATTTAAATGACCACCACCCAGAAACCTATAGATACAAAAATATAATTTTGACGGTTAGGAAATTTAATGGAAACATTTTAATAATTCCAGGAACTAGCCAAAGAAAAACAGAAGAAATTTCCTTACCAGATGTAAAAATCTGAATGTTATACCAAAATTTATAAAGAAATATGTCTGATGATGGTTAATAAATAACCGAAACGTTAGAAATTTAGAAAAAATCCCTTATTATTATTTGAATGACTGACACCCAGGAACCTATGGATACTTCTATTTAAATGCATAAAAGTTAAAATTACTGAAAAACTATCTGACCCTTCCAGTAAAATTATTGCACTGATACTTTTTGTTTTTATACTCTGCAAAATTGTGCCATTTTTTTATCAAAAAGCGCAGCGTGACGGGAATCAAATTGTAAAGTGGATATCACTTTTCGTAACTACTTATAAAAATTGGTAGTGTCCTTTTTTTTCTATATCAAATACATATTTTCCACTATCTCATAGAGGAAGAAACACAGTTTGAATTTATCAAAAAAACAATTATAATAGGTTTATAGACAGCCGTGGTATGCGCAAAAATACATAAATAACTCACATAGACCTTATTAATTCCATATCAATATAAACAAAGATACAAATGTATTTATTTTAAACTATGGCAAAAAAACATGACAACAGTGTTGGATGTCCCAAGAAGGCTGCTGTTGCTACTGTTATTTACCCCTCTTGCTTGATTTCTCAGATGTACTAGTTCCTTTCATGATATATATGTATCTGTCTTTAAATGATGTCCATTCACAATAGTGGAGGCCAGGTCGCCTCCATCCTGTAACGGAGGTCACTTAATACGGTTATTCAATATATATATACATATATATAATGTACCATTTGACATCAGACAGATGGCTTCCAGTATACGGAAATCAAATGACCCATTCGAGAAAGCATGTTCGCATGGACGGAGTTCACTTGTCCTGTTTTTGGTTTCATGAGTATATGCAAGTTTCAGAGTCCACTGGTGGTGGCACCACCACCGAGTTTCAGATATTCACGAAGTGTATGAACTGATCAATTTTAAGGCCACATGGGATCCGTAAATTTGACAATGCTGCCGCAAGCCAAAGGTGATGTGGGAATTACAATATTATACTCAGTAGGTTTTTTTTTTCGTTTATTTACATAGATTCAGGCGTCCTGCAAAAAATGCTGCTTCAACTCTCAAAAGTTGGCGAGTTTTGACGATATATTTTATCAAACAACTTTTTCAACAGATTTGATGCAGTATTTTTGGTAGAGATGTTCGCCCACGCACACTACTGCCCATAAGAAATGCCACAAGTTTAACGAAAGTTTCTAATTTATTGACCAGTCACTTGACAAATGAATGGAAGTTTATAGTTGTCCAATTTTAACGAAACTTGGGATAAAAAGATATTAACCTTAAAAAAATTGACTCCAAACCCTGCAATTAAGTAGGGGTAAAAATGCTGACACATATTTCAAATAAATAAATAAATAAATAAATAAATAAATAAATAAATAAATAAATAAATAAATAAATAAATAAATAAATAAATAAATAAATAAATAAATAAATAAATAAATAAATAAATAAATAAATAAATAAATAAATAAATAAATAAATAAATAAATAAATAAATAAATAAATAAATAAATAAATAAATAAATAAATAAATAAATAAATAAATAAATAAATAAATAAATAAATAAATAAATAAATAAATAAATAAATAAATAAATAAATAAATAAATAAATAAATAAATAAATAAATAAATAAATAAATAAATAAATAAATAAATAAATAAATAAATAAATAAATAAATAAATAAATAAATAAATAAATAAATAAATAAATAAATAAATAAATAAATAAATAAATAAATAAATAAATAAATAAATAAATAAATAAATAAATAAATAAATAAATAAATAAATAAATAAATAAATAAATAAATAAATAAATAAATAAATAAATAAATAAATAAATAAATAAATAAATAAATAAATAAATAAATAAATAAATAAATAAATAAATAAATAAATAAATAAATAAATAAATAAATAAATAAATAAATAAATAAATAAATAAATAAATAAATAAATAAATAAATAAATAAATAAATAAATAAATAAATAAATAAATAAATAAATAAATAAATAAATAAATAAATAAATAAATAAATAAATAAATAAATAAATAAATAAATAAATAAATAAATAAATAAATAAATAAATAAATAAATAAATAAATAAATAAATAAATAAATAAATAAATAAATAAATAAATAAATAAATAAATAAATAAATAAATAAATAAATAAATAAATAAATAAATAAATAAATAAATAAATAAATAAATAAATAAATAAATAAATAAATAAATAAATAAATAAATAAATAAATAAATAAATAAATAAATAAATAAATAAATAAATAAATAAATAAATAAATAAATAAATAAATAAATAAATAAATAAATAAATAAATAAATAAATAAATAAATAAATAAATAAATAAATAAATAAATAAATAAATAAATAAATAAATAAATAAATAAATAAATAAATAAATAAATAAATAAATAAATAAATAAATAAATAAATAAATAAATAAATAAATAAATAAATAAATAAATAAATAAATAAATAAATAAATAAATAAATAAATAAATAAATAAATAAATAAATAAATAAATAAATAAATAAATAAATAAATAAATAAATAAATAAATAAATAAATAAATAAATAAATAAATAAATAAATAAATAAATAAATAAATAAATAAATAAATAAATAAATAAATAAATAAATAAATAAATAAATAAATAAATAAATAAATAAATAAATAAATAAATAAATAAATAAATAAATAAATAAATAAATAAATAAATAAATAAATAAATAAATAAATAAATAAATAAATAAATAAATAAATAAATAAATAAATAAATAAATAAATAAATAAATAAATAAATAAATAAATAAATAAATAAATAAATAAATAAATAAATAAATAAATAAATAAATAAATAAATAAATAAATAAATAAATAAATAAATAAATAAATAAATAAATAAATAAATAAATAAATAAATAAATAAATAAATAAATAAATAAATAAATAAATAAATAAATAAATAAATAAATAAATAAATAAATAAATAAATAAATAAATAAATAAATAAATAAATAAATAAATAAATAAATAAATAAATAAATAAATAAATAAATAAATAAATAAATAAATAAATAAATAAAAATAAGTAAATAAATGAATCCTGAGTGGTACTTTTTAAATGAGACACACTTTACAGGAAAAAAATACTTACTCTCATTGTCACATTCAATGGACGATTCAGGATAGAATGGGGAATGGACTGGATAAATTGCTTATAAATAAAATTAAAATTAAATAAAATATTGGTTACTTGAATCAAAAGACCTTCCCTAAAAAAATAAATTAGGTGTAAAATTAATTAATTAACTAATTATTAATTCAATTAATTAATTTAATTAACTATATGACAATCTTTTTTTGCTATCACCCAAAACAACACAACATTCAGCGTTTTAGTAAAGGAGCTAGATGTAGAATGACCAACTAATAATATCAATCCAAAAAAAAATTCAGAAAAAGATTACTATCATAATAAAAGGTTAGTGATGACAAAGAGGAAATAAATTTGAATAAAACTTTAAAAAGATTTCTTTGATCTGCACAACTTCTGTCTAACTCTTATCTATTTAGAACAGATAAACCTATTACCTTACTTATTACCTAGCTGCGTGAGTACTGATATTTTACCCCAAAAATTAAAATAATCGGTTTTTGTTAATAATAATCAATAGAAAATCAATAAAAAATTGGGGTCAGTAGGGAAGTGTAACCGCCCATACATTATAGTCTTTTCATATCTCAAAAATTATAGCACAGAAAACATTGATTTTTTGACAAGATTTATTCAAAATATAATTTTAATCTAATTTGGAAAACCGCGTTTTGCTATCTAGCGTGGTTCTAAAGCTATGATTTCTTTCATATAAACTTTGAATTCATGACGAATTTTGTTGGGCAGTTTTTCCCAATCTATATTTGAAAACCACTTCTCTCGAGTATTAATCTTTTTATAATTTCACCCCTTACACACACACCAAAATCTAATAACATATTATCCACGGCTGCCGCAAAATGTTTGTGCCAAATTTTGTTAAAATCAATTAAGCGGTTTTTGAATTATGGTCGTCTATCTTGTTACAGAGAGACAGAAACCATAAAAATTTTTTGTAGTTAAGTCTTTTTTGACCCAAAAATGACCAAAACAGTTGAAATTTAAAGGCACCTAAAAGTGGGTATACGTGGAACAAATGTAACGCCATCAGGAACAAATGTAATACGCGCTGTTAGGGTTTTGTTTTAGTATTGGATTTCTATAATTTCTCAATTTAGAATAAACTGCGGAAATCTTGGGTTTTTTCCATTCAAAAAACAAACACACCCACCAAAAACTAATGACATTATCCGCGGCTGCCACAAAGTTTTTGTGCCAAATTTTGTTAAAATCAATTAAGCGGTTGGTCGGTTATCTTGTTACAGACAGACAGAAAACATAAAAAAAATTTGTAGTAACTCTTTTTTGGACCAAAAATTACCAAAACAGTGGAAATTTAAAGGCAGCTAACTTTTTAATTTCTTAACCAATTATAATAAGTGAGTATACATGGAAAAAATGTAACATTTTGTCTTAGTATTGGATTTTTATGATACCTCAATTTTAAAATAAACTGCCGAAATTTTGGATTTTTCTCCATTCAAAAAAATATCTTTAAATTGGAATAAATGTTAAGAGAGTAGGCAATCAAATAATTCTACTATAGACCAAAAAAATTGCCCGTGACTCAAAAAGTTTTTGTCCGATTTTAATAGTTTTGGTAATTGACATTTCATAAAAATTAAAGCTGGCGGGCGTTCCTTATGCACCACTGGAGTAAAAAAATTTCCTGTAAAGCCTCGACTTTCTTAACTATACTGATGTATCACTTATTGAGACCGGGCAAGAACTAAGAAAAAAAAATACATAAGTTTGTGCAAATATTTATCGAATTTTTATCATTTTACTCATTTTAAAAAGAAAATATCTTAACACCTAAGGATTTTTTTGTCACAATTGACATTTTATAAAAATCCAAGCTGATCCAATCCAATTTTTAAAAATAGATATTTTTAACCACCTCCGCAGTTGTTCCATGTACGCCACTGAAATAACCTAAATTTTTCCTGTAAAACCTCATCTTTCTCAAATGTACTGACTTGTTGCCATCGGGAAAAAAGTAAGAATGTTATAAGTTGTTGAAAGTGTTTGATACATCAAATTTAGTCAGAACTAACAAAAAAAGCACTTTTCGCGGTTGGCCGCGATTTTGTAAGTATACGACCAATTTTGATAATTTTGAAAATAAAATTATAAATTTTCAAGCCTTTTCAAGCTTTTCAAAATAACCAATATTAATAAAATAGGACCAAAACCGAGACAAAAACTTGCAAAACTATAATTTGATTTAGCAAATATTACTACTACTTACTACTTACTATTACTCATTTCAAGAATTCATAACGTTCTTAGTTCTTGCCCAATTTCAACAAGTGATACAGCGAGTGATAAAGTTTAGTATATTCTTCCTAAAGACAAAACTTTACAGGCAAGGTTTGCTCCAGTGATGGATGGAAAATTTGAAGAGTGGGTCAAAAATACCTATTCTTAAAAGTTGATTGATCTCGGCTTTTTACCATATATTATATATAAATTTTGAAGTATTGGTTTTTCAAAATGATTAAAATTATTAAATTTGGACAAAAACTTTTTTGAGTAATGGGCAATTAAAAAGGACCTGCACATTTTTTTTATTGATATACCATTTGACTTTACATGATGCATGGATGGCACCTAAAACTGGAGTATTGTAGTGACCCTTTTTAACTTAATGTGACACGTCCCATCTATTTAATGTAGGCAAAGGGATGAAGACTCGAAATAAATAAATAAATAAATAAATGTGAACATTTAATGACAGTCCATCCATGTGGCACAATAGTTTAATCAATCAAGAATAATATATTTCAAAAAAATAAATGTGTGATCTTTGAAATTATGTATTCCTTAATGTTTAAACTTTTTGGTAGATCTTAACAAGCCTAACATTTTAACATTTCTTAAAATTTTTGTCAAAAACTGGTAAAAATTTGTGAAAAATGGCCTAATTTTGCAAGGAATATAAAATTTTACATTTTTTTGAGAATACTAAAACTATTTTGATTTATCATTAGTTCAAAAAAGTAGGGGCAGACATTTTAAGCACCCAAAGGTGGTGCATGCATATCGTGTCATCTCCTCTACTGAATATTTTCTCGTTACTGAATGTTGACCTTTATGAAAAAAAAAGAAAATGCATGATCTTTTTTAAGTCTTGTAGACTCACATTCATAGGTTTAATTTATAGTACGTGTGACCAAGGATGAGTTTCAGATCATTTTAAATATTTTTTATCATTCTGTCCGTCCATCTGCCCATCCAACATGCATAGCTCAAGAATGACTTGTCTGATTTTGATGTGATTTGGAGAGGTTTGAGGTCCAATCTGTTTGTAATAAAATAAAAATAAATAAAATTTGATGCAAAATGTAATTTAAGTGTTACAAAGTGAATAGTAATTAGCGAGGTAAATTAGACCAATCATTTCAAAAATCAAACTAACATGTCATCTGTCAATTTGACAGTTTGATATATTAATGATTGTATTTAGCGCTTTAGTGCCCATGAATTGGCATACATTTTGTTAGTCCACATAGAAATTAATTTTCCTTAAATTTTGTCCTTACTATAGTCAATCAAGATTATTTATATATATAGTTTTTACTTATCTAAAAGATAATTTATTTTCATTTTTTATGTGGTAATGCACATAATAAAGATATTTCAAGGGGTATTGTCATTTTGTTCAAAAAAATTAATATTTCAAGTTATTTAATTAAAATGCTTTTTTAGGATAACTGAAAGCCCTAAAAGGTTTAAAGATAACTTTGATGATTATAAGCTAATAGCTTATACCTCACATACCTTGTTTTGCACATCAATAAATTTTATTTGAGTTTCCTGCACATCATGCCCCTGCAGAAGTGTCTTTCCTAAATGGCTTGCAATGGCTGTTTCTTGGTTGGTCAAAATGTTGTCTCATTTCTTGTCTGTCGTTTTCTTTTTTGTTTTGGATTTAATGTATTGCCAAGTCTAAAAAATGTGCGTTTTAATAATAATATGTTATTTTTTAACAACAACAACTTCACAGGATATCTAAAAAAAAGTCAGACATTTTGTATTGTTTATTTACCCTTTTTTTGTAATACAGTAACAATTGATTGTCAGGATTCTTGCATTTTAGTCAACTTGGTTAAAAAGTGATTCGAATGTGAAAAAGAATCCACCATCTCTCCGTTAAACCATCATTGATGTAACAGAATATTCAACAAAACTTTCAAATAAGAAAATCTTAACTTTTCATTCCTAAAGAGATTTTAAAAAAATTCTAATAGGTTAGGTGTGATACACTTATAATTTTTGATTTTCAATTTACACCAAAACTTTTCATTAACAAAAAAGTTATAGCCCAAATTCTAAAACGTATATTTTCGAAAAAGCCCCCATAGTTGAAAATGTCTTGTCATATCCTGACATGCGGTTTTGACCAGCATTTATTTCTCAAAAATCTCCCTCAGAAATACCTAAAACCCCACAATCTCCTTGAATTTGGACCACCTGGTAAACCAAATTTCAGTGGTATAATACCTGTGAATAAGCATTAAATTTTTAAATTGTGCATTATATTGCTACATAAACAAGCCTTCACAATCTATTAAAGCATAGAAAAACTTACCTTTTTTATAAGTACTGTACCTTTTGCCACTCTGCTCGGGACTTACGGCAGCCACCATCCATTTTATTTAGAGTTTTATTTAGATTTAGAGTTTATATCCTCTGCTGTGATATTACCACCACGATGCTTCCTTCCAGGGCATAGGATGGAATCTTCCATTACCAAATCAACCAACTTTTCTTGTTGAATTTTAGTTGCTCTTTTAGAGGGTTCCATTCTCGGTTCCATTATAATGTGTCGGGGGGGGGGGGTCAATGTTTTTAAAAAAGGTTTATTGGCAAAAATGTTCAAAGGGGCCAAGGGAATCAGTTTTTTTTACACAGGGAATGAGAAGGCAAAGTTTTCAAAAAGGGGAAAGGGAAAAGTACTAGCACTTATCACGGGGCTAAAGGGATCAGTTTTTTACACAGGGAATCAGTCAAAGCTTTTGAAAAGAGGAAAACACTACCTTTTATCACATAACTTCATTAAAAACTGCTAATCGTAACAAAAAGGTCAAATGAAAACAAACAAACTTTACACGCAAAACGAACATAATAACGAGGGAGCCATATTGTTATATTCTGACGTTTAAACCAGGGCTGCAGCATTGCCAAGTTGTTAAGATTGAAGAAAACGTATAGAGCTCAAATTGGTTGACATGGAGTGTGTCATATCAACTTGAAGTTTGCTCGCATAAATTAAAATTTTATTTAAAAATGACTTTTGTTCTTATCAGGATACAGTAAGTTCCTTTTCCAATAAAGTATACAGTAACCAATAGACTGCTTGTTAAGAAGACAATCAAAAACGAAATAAAATGTTGTCAATATTTTTGTTAGTCAGTTAAAAATTCACGTGTAAACAAGGTACAGTCTTCGCGTCACGTGACGCTAAATCTAAATCTAAAGCGGCAAAATCGGACCCCTGGTATAAAAACTAACCCACGTATTTGGTTGAGAATTTGCAAAAATCAAATTTAAAACAGCTCGTAATACTGTGCCATATTTGGTGTCCGTAGGTAAAGCAGGTAAAGGACTAGTAAAATTAAGCTATATTTTGAGAAAATTGCATGGTGAAAATTTGTGAATGAGCCTGGTATAAAAACTAACCAACGCATTTGGTCGAGAATTTGCGAAAATCAAACTTAAAACAGCTTGTAATACTGTGCCATATTTGGTGTCCGTAGGTAAAGCAGGTGAAGGACTAGTCAAATTAAGCTATAAAACGCGATTTTTAATGACATCCCTTATGAATCGCAGTAAGCTGCAATATGGACTCATATAACAATATTCCAGTATATTTCCTTCATATTTAAAAACGACCTACTTATATTCTCAGTAAATACGTTATATTAAATAACATAATCAATGACACCTGGCAACTTCACCAAAAAATATATTGTTTTTAAAATTTAATAATTGCTTATATTTTAAAAATATTTTGTTAAATATGTATATTTATTTTGACAACACTTCTTATTTATTTACTGTAAAATATAATAAATCTAATTTTAGATCCGAGTATCCGCAAGTATTCTAAGTCTAATATAAAAATGAATTTAAAAGAAATACTTCCACGCTTTTAAACTTAATAAAATTATATTTAAAATAAATATATTTTTTGTTTAAAATACAAATTATTTAAAAATACAATATATTTTTTATCAGTACTCATGCTTCCTGCTGTTTGTTAACAATATAGACGACTATTTTCTCAAATGCGGTTTGTAAATGATCCAAAAAAATGCGAGAAAACATGATAAACCCTCTCGATGTATCGGAAACTGCAAACAATATGATCTACAGCTCTTGCTTGGAGGCATATGCAACGTGACTGCAGGACTGATTTCAAATACTATTTGAAATCACCAGGACAAGTTCCAGTATTCAAGATGGCAGCCATCTTTTTTAAATAAAAAATAGCGAATAATTACAAAATATAGGTGCAATCCGTTCTTGTGGCTAAACAAATCATGATAATAATCCAGGTGTCAATTGGATATTTTCATCTTATGTAGAAAGTGCTTGATGAGAAAGGTTTTTTGACCGATTTTGGTTGTTGAAGGAATCTATTTTACGAATGCCATTGATGCCACTTTGGTACCATTGGGACTTGATATTGAAGATACATGACGGCCATCTTTTCTAAATATAAATTTAAGTAAATAGTTAAAAAAAGCATAGACATCTGATACATCAATCTAGGGGACTTTGGGTTTCCTGAATCCATTTTGTAACATAAAAAATTTTTAGGGAATCTAAGGGGCAGTTTTAACAAAATTTTTTCTAATGATTTTAATTGGTAAAAGGGGTACATTTTATAAATCCGCTTTGGCACCACTGAAAAACCCAAAATATTTAAGATGGAAACTACGTAGCCGCACAAAAAAGAGAAACTAAATCAAATACAGAGACATTTTATAAAAATGTATGTATCAATAATGTTTTTGTTACTCTTAAAATTTCCCCCATACCCCTTTAAAAATAAGCCCAAAACTAAATTCGTAAGTCCCAAAAACCCCCAAATTAATATAACAAATTAAATTTGCCAAGTTGTCAACATCAATCAAAAACTTTTTATAAATTTTTCCTAATTTTTACACCTCATATCAGTCCTTACAATTGAACGAGCATCCAAAACCTACAGAATAACTCATCCTACGCTGCAGAATTTTAAAGTACAACCAATCTATGTTCCAGAAATCAAGAAAATTCAGAAAAACAAATTGTCATTCCATCAATCAAGATCATCCAGCTAATTTTCGAATTTTTCTACTTTTTGTAAGTTTATACAGTCACCAAAACAACATACAAATAAGTCCAAAGTGAAGATTCTGAACAAGAAAACCAAATCCAAACAAAATGTGCAGCAGAAATTACCCTCTCAATCCTCTTCAAATTTGACACTTACAACAACAAAATTTAGAACAATTTCAAGCCCAAAAGACGGAAACTGCCTTTAAAATTCCGTAAGCAACTATCTTAAATATAAGAATGTTTTTACAGATCATAATATTTTGAGTGAAAAATCTATTAATTATGTACTTCAAAATTGGGAGGCCTAATTTCTTTTCTTACTTACACATCTAAAAACGGATCTTTTCGAACTTCCGCCGAAATATTAGCACTTTCAGATTTCTATTAAGTTAATTTTCATATTTACAGACACATGACTTTTTTTTTAAATTTCAAATTTTACTAGCTTGATTTTTAAAATATTTTCTATTATGAGCCCACGCTCTTAAACACCGTTTTGGTTGGACTCGAACTATACTCCAACACTTAAGTCATCCTTTAGTCAGTTAAGCTATAAAACTCTAAATTAAAATATTGTTACATTTTGGGAATTAGATAGTATACCCAAAAAATATTTTTGTCCCCTGAAGAGGAATTATGCGAACAAATATTTCTTGATACGGTTTCGCGAGATTTGACCGGCCGATACACTGTTTTATTACCATTTAAAGGGAAAATTGATCCTATCTTTCCTGGTAGCAAACAGTTAGCTTTAAACAGGTTTTTGGCACTGGAACGAAAATGATTAAAAAACCCAGATCTTTATCGTAGGTATTCTGATTTTATTAGGAACTTTTTAGAGTTAGATCATATGGCGGTATTGCAAAGTCAACATGTACTGTGGCAGATGGCGATAAAAATTTTTTCCATACCGCATTTACGCGTTGAAAAGCCTGAAAGTATAAGCACTAAATTTACACTTAAGGCTTGTTTTTAACGCAAGTGCCAAAGGGCCCGGAAGTCCTTTGTCCCTTGACGAGACCCTTCTTGTTGGGCCCAAATTACAAAAAGACATTTGTGTCATTCTTTTAAATTTTCGCTTGCATAAGATAGCCTTTATTGCTAATCTTTCTAAATGTATCGACAGATAGTTGTTGCGCAGGCTCATCAGTTTTATCACCGCATATTGCGGAGGTTTAATCCTAATGATCCGATTATGGAGTGTGAACTTAAGTGCGTGTCAATTAGGTTCTTGCAACACCTTGCTGTCTGCGAAAAAGACAAATATGCGCTTGCTAGTCAAGTGCTTTACAATGACGTTTTCATCGACGATACCTCAAGTGGGGGAGACAATTTTAGGGATGTTATTGAGCTAAGAGATTAACTTATTTTATTGCTAAAAAGCGGTGGTTTTGACTTACATAAATGGGCTTTAAACGACCTAGGATTTTTAAAAGTTTTGCCTGTGAAATCTGTAAATCCTACAGCTTTAAAATTTGATTCTGCTGATTTAACCAAAGTTTTGGGCGTCCATTGAGAGTCCAGTTCCGATTATTTTACTTTTAACATTCAACCCCTAGAGCGGCAGTGGACTAAGCGTCAGATTCTCTCAGAATTAGCTACCTTTTTTGACCCACTGGGAATGGTTTCACCAATAATTTTTTTTACAAAATGTCTTACACAAAAAGTCTGGGTAAAAGGGCTTAATTGGGATGATCATGCCCCTCCCTGAGATAACTCAAATTTGGACTCGTTATAAAGCCGATTTACCGCTTTTGACAGAATTTAAATTGCATCGTCACATAAATATTTTTTCTGGTGAATTCATTCTTTTGAGGATGCTAGCACCCTCGGTTTTACTGCGGTCTGCTACTTAAGAATTTTCGGGCTATTTTTTATGTAGCAAAACAAGAGTAGCTCCCACCAAAATTATTTTAAGCATAGCTCGTTTAGAGCTATCGGCAGCTCTGTTAGCCGCGCAACTTGCAACGTTTGTTTACGACGCTTTTCGCAGCCGTATAAAAATTATTTGTGTTGAAAGGTCACCCCTCTCGGTGGAAAGCTTTCGTAAGTAACAGGGTTTCCATCATTTAAGAAAAAATTCCACCTGACTTTTGGATATATGTGCCGATCTGCCTAAATCCAGCCGATGTGGCTAGCAGAGGCGCCTTTTCTTCTGAATTATTGACTCACGATTTATTTTACAAAGGCTCGGATTTTTTAATTAAAAAATCTGAACCATGGCCCACGGAAAAAAATATTATTTAAAACAACGAAGTTCAGTCTGAAGAAAAGGCAACCACTATGCTTATTACAATCAATAAAAATAATGAAAATTATTTTAACAAAATTTTGAATATATTTTCTAATTTTGTTACTATGTGCCGAGTTCTAACGTATGTTATTCGATTTTTATGAAATTGTTTTAAACCAAAAAATGAAAGAATTACCGGTGCATTGACATCTTTGGAAATTAAAAAAGCGCTTGTAAAACTTATAAAATACGTGCAAGAATTAGATTTTTCAGATGAAATAAAAAAATTTAAGAATAATTAACGCCTTTCTAAACCCTTGCTAAAGTTAAATTTATTGTTGGATTCGGACAATATAATTAGGGTGGGTGGTCGATTGCATCACTCGTCTTTAGCTTACGACAAAAAGCACCCTATTTTCTTGCCTCGAAACAGCAAATTATCTTATAAAATTATAGAAAACATTCATATCAAATATTTTCACGCAGTTTTGGTAACAGTAAACCATCTCTTAAACCAACGTTACTGGACACTTTCATATAAACGGGCTATTGCTCATGTTTTGTGCAAATGCGTAAGATGTTTTAAAGTCAAACCTCAACCCTTACAGCCTTTAATGGGATCACTCCCTGGCCCTCGCTTAGAGCAATGTAGAGCTTTTACAAATGCTGGGGTGGACTTCGGTGGTCCTTTTTAAATTTCTTTAGGAAAAACCATAGGAAAAACGAGGTGCCTTGCCACTAATGCCCTTCACTTGGAGCTTGTGAGTGACTTAACGGCAGAGGCTTTTATTGCTGCTCTACGTAGATTGTTTGCTCGTCGAGGGAGAGTTTATCATATGTGGAGTGACAATGCTATAAACTTTGTTCTTGCAAATGAAACGTTACTCGATTTGGATCCCTTGAACCCAGTTGAGTGGCATTTTATTCCCCCAGTAGCCCGCATTTTGGCGGTATATGGGAGGCTAGAATAAAATCAGTGAAAAAACATTTAGTTAGAGTAGTGGGTGAACAAATCATTACATATGAGGAGTTTAATACTTTTTTATGCCAAATAGAAGCAAATTAAAACTCATGACCATTAACGCCCTTAAGCTCGGACCCTAACGATGTAAGTGTGTAAACTCCTAACCATTTCCTTGCATTGGAGTCCCCAGCTTCGCCAGCTGTCCCTGACCTGTCCCATTTAAAATTGAATACATTAGTTCGGTGGCAGCTAGTGCAGCGCCCTCAACAAGATTTTTGGCTAAGATATATTTACAAACAAGACAATAAAATGCCATCTGTTGGCACGTTAGTTTTGATAAAGGAGGATTGCTTACCTCCTTTGCGATGGAAGCTTGGCCGTATTACAGCTTTTTATCCGGGAAAAGACGGAATATCTAGAGTGGCTACGTTAAAAACGACTTCTAATGCAGCTTTAAAACGACCATTTTTAAAATTGTGCCCACTTCCCTCAGAAAATTTTCAAAATGCGTAGCATTTTCGAGGGGTGTAATGTTTAATCCTCAGTACTTACTGTTTTTTATAGATTTTAATTTTTTTTAGTAAATAATTTTGAGCACCTATGGATAATATTCTTTCTTTGATTTTTATTTTTTTTTGTAGCTGTTTGAATTAACTTAGTTATTCGGGATAGTGTCTATAGCTATTTGTATTAATTTAGTTATTTGGGGTATATATTATCTAAACTAAATTAAAATATAATAATTTGTATTTATATAATATACTAATGTTTTGATTAAATGTAGAAAACTCAAACGAGCGAATCTCTTTATGCGCCTCTCGGGATGTGTAAGCTGAGCCCGCGCAAACGCGCTGCGAGAGAAAAATCAAAAGTCGTTCGCTGGACCGCTAAAAATGTGTGCGAGGTCACTTCGTCTGCGGGAGCGTAAAAAGAATAAAATCCCGCCGATATTTTAATTTTTTTAGCATTTTTGGCGATGCAATGCGATAATTTTAAACAAATTTAAAACCTTCAAACAC
The DNA here is from genome assembly GCA_963921995.1 of Oxystoma pomonae. Taxonomy (NCBI): domain Eukaryota; kingdom Metazoa; phylum Arthropoda; class Insecta; order Coleoptera; family Brentidae; genus Oxystoma; species Oxystoma pomonae. The sequence continues at coordinate 49,210,221 of OY998166.1, forward strand.
TAACAATTAGAAAACTTTGCTGTTTATCGCGAATACGCGAGTGATGGTCAGCTAATAAGAATGGGACTTTCTGGAGCTATGGATTCCAGACCTGGAAGGCCTTCTGGAAGTATGTGACAATTTTCAGTGCCATATTTCCGCTCAATAAATAATAAATTTTTTTGAGTGCATAGTTTTAGCGCTAATAAGTGGAGCTGGTTTTTTCAAAATAATTTAAAATGATTGCATCATTGATTTTACCTCTAGTTTTGCCACTTCGCCTATTGATCAAAATTGAAGTTAATTTTACCCCCATAATTATAATTAAAAATAGATAAGTAAGTTTATTTTTTCTCGAAGCAGTCCACTTACCTCAAATCAAATTTTAAGTAGGCTAGAGAGCTCAGTCGGAAAAAAACCGAAATCTTCATTTTTGGTTTTTATTTTTCTGCACCCTTATTCTTAAAGCTGTCAAAAAACCCTTAAAACTTTCTACAGGCACCTTTTAGGATCTACCTAGTGAGAGGTCCGTTTTTGAGATTTGAAATTTCAGTGTGACAGGAGCACTGTCAAGTTCATTTTTTCTTATGGACACATCCTTTTTTCTCCTGCCGTTTGGTTCATAAACAGACAGACAGATGACAGATAACATTTTGCCAGATTATTTTGACAAGTCACCTGACCCTTTGGGTTTATCAGCCCAAATTTAATTTTTGCTTTTACCTTACTCAAGATCTGTAGGTGTCTGGATTCTGCATTAGACGTTAGTCGTAATGAAGTGAGAAACAAAAACGCTTTGTCCAATATGCCACGAGTGTTACTTTAATTTTTACTTGCGGACACGAGATTCACTTTTTGATTACTCAAGATATTTTGGACTTAACAAATAACTTTACCTAATATTTTAAAAATACGTTTTCTTCTTTGTTTTTTAATCTTTTAATTTGGTCTGATGATGGTCAGTTAACTCAAAACGTCAGGTACTTGTCAAAATGAGGTTTTAAAATATCTATCATCCTTTATAAACCAAACGGCAATTATTTTTATAAATTTAAAAAAGTTATTTAGCGAGGGCGAATAAATGACAATTTTGATGTCTAACGCAGATAGGGACCGAATGATTGCCGGTATACGCGATTCCTCACTTACTGACCAACGACTTCAGGCGGCTGAGCTGAGCTTTTTTCCTGAGACTTAGAAATCGGTCTCGAGGCGCAGGAACCAAGGAATGGTCAACATAAAAATGCAATAATAGATACATTACAATTATCATGGCTGTGCAAAACGAAATGGTTTCTAGTACTGATCATGGACGGAAATCGAGATCCGGAAGGAGAAATAAATCTCAAGTTCGTCATCTGGTGAAATCCCTGTCTCAAAAATAACCAAAAATACACTGAATATTGGTAATAAACAACGTCATACAGTAGATGCAAAGATTAAACGTCGATATCTTGGGCATCAGCGATACAAAGTGGTTGGGTGCACGCAACTTCTTGACAAACAACGGTATGATCTATTTCTCAGGAAATGAAGATATGGCGTAGCAGTTGTCGTTTCAAAAAGAATGACGCAGTCTGTCATTAACTTTTTGCCAGTGTCTAATAGAATCCTATGCTTACAACTGCAAACAAAAACCGCAAAACTTAATATTATACAGATCTATGCTCCTACTGCAGAAAAAACAAATGAGAAGATTGAGCAGTTTTATGAACAAATCAATCAAGTTTTAAAGTCTATAAAACCAAGAGACGTCACACTCACCTTCGGAGACTTCAACTCTAAAATTGGGAAAGGAAAAGTTAAAAATATGTGGAAAACTATGGCCTCAAGTCAAGAAACGACAGAAGAGACAGAATGTGACACGGAAACGGAGATGGTACACATAGACGTCTTCTCAACAGAATAGTCAGAATACAGTTAGGAATCAGATAGACTATATCTTAATAAATTAGCGTTACAGGAATTCTTTAATTTCAGTAAATTCATATCCGGGGCAGATGTATTTTCGCGCTATCAGAGGGTTATCATGTTAGCGCGTGTACACATTAAACTCAAAAAACCTTAAAAACCAAAAAAGAAAAAGGGACAAGAGAAAAAAATCTTGGGACTGATGGAAGAGCCAACATATTGTAAGAAAAAATGCAGACAAGAGTATAATGAAGTATACAAATAAATCAGAAACGAAATAAGAACAGCTAAAGAAACTTCTTGTGAAAGAAAATGCGAGAAAATTGAAGAACTGCAACTAAAGCACGACACTTTTAGCATACATAAAAGGATAAAGAAATTGGCAAGTATACAGAAACGAAAGCATCCCAATCTATTATGCAACGCAAATGGAAAAATAACAACCGATCTACCACAAAAGCTTATTTATGACTTGGAAAAATTACGAAGGAGAATTGTTCGACGATGAAAGACAAGAACATAATATAGAGAGCATACAAGGCATACTAGGAAATACTAAAAGCTATAAAAACAATGAAGAACGGTAAATCACCGGGTCCAGATGGGCTTACATCAGAACTTTACAAGCTTGTGGAAGGTGATTCAGTGAATACCCTAGTCGACCTTTTTAACTGCGTCTACAAAATAGGAGAAACACCAAAGGAATGGCTCCTGTAAAATTTGTCATTATACCAAAAAAGGCAAACGCAAAACAGTACACTGACCATCGCACTAATGGAACAACATTAAAAGTATTCCTCAAAGTGACTCACCTAAGAATTCACAGAAAAATAGACGTGGATATTGGTGATACTCAATTCGGATTTCGGAATGGACTTGGAACAAGAGAAGCAATATTTGCACTTAACGTCATGTGCCAAAGATGTCCAGATGACTAGATTACTTAATATCAGCAAAACGAAAATAATGGTTGTATCTTAATCTCCACAAAACTTTCCTGATATAACCGTGCATGGTCAAAAGATTGAAAGTTTGAGAAAATTTAATTACCTGGGAACTGTTATCAACGAAAATAACGCCAGCTCTAAAGAAATCAGGATCAGAGTGGAAAAAGCTAAAGCCGTATTTAGTAAAATGGAGAAGGAGTTATGCGAACAAGACTAAGCCTTAAGCTTAAAATTCGCCTTGTCAGATGTTACATGCTTTCGGTTCTCTTCTACGGAATGGCAGCGTGGACATTGAAAAAGATCGATAACAAGAAGATAGAAGCATTTGAAATGTGAATGTACTGTAGGATACTGAGAATATCGTGCACAGACATAGTAACAAATGTGGAGGTTTTGCGAAAAATGCAGACGGAGAAAGAATTTATACTTACTATTAAAAAGCGCAAACTGCAATACTTGGGACATGTTGTTAGAGGAGAAAAATACCAGTTACTGCAACTTATTATCCAGGGAAAAATAATGGGCAAAAGATCCATGGTTGTAGAACTTAAGAGAATGGTACAATTGCAACAACTACCAAATGTTTATATCCGCAGTATCAAAAATACGCATAGCTTTGATGATAGCCAAACTTTGGAAGAAGAAAATTAAATGACAACCGCACTTTTGGTGCTAATTAGTACGGTACCAGAAATTAGTAAATCTGACCAGAATTCATGTAAAATTATTTTCTTCTTTTTAGTGCACTTTATATTTTATAAAAGTTTGTAATTGAAAAGCTTTTCTTCATCATTTTTTTTTTTACTTTTTAGATTTTTAGATTTTTTTAATGTTTAGATTGGACCCTTAACCGTCCATTTTGAATCCGCCATATTGATATTTTAGAATCCCCCTAAAACCCCCAGTGCCAATTTTGATTGAAAGCGATAAAAAATTTTTTGCCTTCCAAAAGATATCTTTGCCATGGTTTGATTTCAAAACACTTTTATTCTTGGTAAAAAATAGGTACTGTCTCCAAGCAAGAAATTGGAATGCTTACATTGTTTTTTGCATGCAATACCTATCGTTTTACTTAAAAATAAACAGAATTAGCCTGCTTCTATTAAGATTTTCAATTTCTTAATACGTTTATTTCTTTAAAAATTAAAAAAATTTTGTAGTTTTGTTTAAACTTTTATGACATGACACCATGCCTACATTACAATTAAAAAATAAATAATTTCGGCCTTCGTCCCTTAGGGGAGCGGTAACCGAATTTTTAATAAAAAAGAGGAAAATCTAAGCATTGCTAAAGGTTTTTATGTATATCTCAAAAACAAAAACACCTACTAAGAGCGGTTTTCATTTCCAAATCACTAATTGTACACACAAGGGTGCACATAGAAGCCAATGGGGCTGTCGATTCGTCAGTCTTAGTTTTAGCTTGAAGCAATAAACAATAAAATATTAATAAAATATAAAACAAAACCACTAATTAAGGGTAGCAATTACCGGAACATGAGTGTCGGTGGAGTCTAGGGTACCACTCTTCGTGTCTTGCAGGTCTCTTGTTATTGAAGGTTGTTTTGCAAAGACAAACTCGTGCGACAAATCACATTTTTGCGGAATGGCCGCGAACTGATCCGATCTTATCGAATAGAGTATTGTAAGTGCCCACCCGTGTAGTTTTTTAGGGTTTAAAGTTAAAATATATAAATATACCACGAAATTTGAAGACTGCCGACTACTGAAACAATTATATAAGATAAATATTAAGACTTGAATCATACATATGTATATAAAAATAATATAATTAGAACAAGTATGTTATAAGTTGGGTAACTTTTGGTATATGCTAATGCGAATTGAACATTTCAACCCACTAAAACGCAATGTTTGAAAATAAAAAAAATGCTTTGTTTTCAAAACAAACATAAAAATGAGAAAAAAAGAAATAAAACCAGATTCCAAAATTTAATCCTAGTATATGACAGGTGCGATTAGTTCGCGGGCAAAGGACACAGTTTTTGCAAAACTCCATGATTGTGGCTACTGTTATTACTCCGTCGCTCCCAGAGTGCAGACTAATAACTCTAGTCAAGTCCCATTGGTAGGGCGGCTTTTGCTTATTTTTTATTAGAACCAGCGTACCCATCTCAATATTTTTAGAATTATTTAACCACTTACTCCTTTGCGTTTCCAGAAATCGGCTTGCATACGTTAATCAACTGCCATCTGCTAAGTCGATTTATTTTCAAATGTGATAAGTCAGGGATTGATAATAATCTATTTAAGGGTTCAAAATGTAAAAAATGCCGCCGACCTCGGCTAAGCCGTTAAAATGTGAGGCCCCTGGAGGTTTGAATCTCCAACGAATGGAAGCGTCTTGGCCAGCTGACTGGAAGTACTCCAGAATCTGTCTATTTGCTCCCACAAATGAGGTTGCTTAATCGCTAAAAATCTCGAGAACAGCGATAAAGACTTTAGATGTCTAATCTAAGATTAGTTCTAGGTGAATGGCCTATACCGAATAGCAAACAAAGACACAAATGTAGGATTTTAATCTTAGCGCGCTCCGTACTCGATCCACTACAATAGAAATTAGTCCAGCGAAATCCAAATAGACTGCGGAAAATACTTTTAGGTGAGATACCCGTACAGGGGGTAAGTCAGCCATAACTGGATGGTATGACTTCGGTTTGCAGCAAAAACAGCGTATGCAATTCGAGAGATTCTTGTATATGGCAGATCGAAGAGACAAAATTCAAAATTGCTGGAGAAGCAAGTATTGCAGAGTTTTGATTCTTGGATGAAGATGTTTGTACTGTACTACAATAAAATTAAAATCTTGCAAAGAGCTTGAAAAACAAAAGCTCGACTTTTATAAAATCATTATATAAGCGCGGGTCAATGCGGGCCAATCAACTTCATTTGTAACATTACGGGAAAATAATTGCCAAAAAAAGTAAATCCAAGTATATATCAATAACAATATTTTTATGATGAACCTATTCCCAGATATTGAATCCATAGAATTTAGTTACAAGAAACTAATATAGCTTCGGACAACAATATAATTAACTCAGCGCCTCGCAACAGTCAAAATTAAACTAGTTTAATATTTGTTTGCAAGGCAATAACAGAATCAAAATTTACAAGTCCCCTTGTAATTTATGGTGGGTAAAACTGAAAATTATAAAATATGGTTTTTCGGGTTTTGACTAAGTTTTTAGCCATTTTCGCCTGTGTCCAAATCCAAAATTTGTGGGAGATATTTATTTTTACCCTTGTACTTAGAATAAATATGCGTGTGCGTCTTATACCTCTGTTCACTAATTTAGAGGTAGTTCACACAATTAGAGCTTATTGAATGGGTAAACAGAGCAACATAACTTATATCTTATACACCCTTTTGCTCGTGAACCGAGATACCTACTAGAAATCATGTAAGAAAACTATTTTTTATCTTTGTTGCACTCCTTTCTAATGCTCTATAAATAGACAGATAAATAGTTTATTTTCCGCAAATAGACAATTTAAAATAATTGTATTAGGCATAGTCAAAGTTAAATTATAAAATTAAAAAATTTATGTAAAACAAACACTTAAACATTTAGGAATAGAAATTACGTTAAAAAGTCCGACACATTGTACAAATGTCTTACACCTCTGCTCACTGATACTTTATGATTATTCTATTTGTTACCAATTAAGATCTATTTTAGAAGTAATTCACTTCATTGATGAGTAAACAGAGCAGTATAATAATAGCATATATCCTAATCGTGGTTTTAATTTATCTGATACCAGAGTCTCCGTACTGTAAAAAGTAAGTGGTAACACGCAAGAATGGTAATTAAAGTTAGTTATCATAGTGTAAGAATACTTTTTATTTCTAGCTGAGTTTATTTAAAGTATTTCCTGCAAGAAAAAAGTAGAAGCAAGAAAAATCAAATTTTAGGGTTCGGAATCAAAATTCGCATTTTACCATTCGTAGTTTAATGGCACTTGCGAAAACATTTTTTATGAATTTTAATAATTTTTTCGGTGTTTATTTATTTGATCCAACCTCTTGTGATCCCCATCTTTACTAGTTAAAAGTATTCTGGTAGAATTTTTTTAGCAGATAAGTTGTTAAATTAATGGACTCATTTGTAACACAAGTAATTATATTTGTTTTAAATGTACTTTATTTTTTCTGCCTATAAATAATTTTTTTTTTGTTGAATTCATTAAAATATCTTGGTTTCTGTAGATCAATGCTCTACACAATGTAAACTTGAAAGCAGATGTGCATTTATAAATAATGGTATCCTGTCCATTTCATGGTCTAAAATTGACATTTTTGTTTAGATCAACGATCATAATAAAAAATATTTCCATAAACTAAAGATTATTAAAATAATAGAGTGAATTTTGATTCTTTCTATTCTATCTATTCTGCCACATCATTTTACCATATTCACAATTTGATGAGGGTCGTACGTGTTCATAAAAAGGACAGTTGGTTTTTAAAAGATAGTATATTTGTTGATTGCAGTAGTGGCGTGGTACTAAATCTTTATTATTTTTATAGAAAAATCCGGACATACTCAATTCTACAGGCTTTATCACTCCAGGCCAATTTTCAAATGTCCTTAATCTATTTTCATGTGATTTCATTTCCGCTGTGTTTTGTATATCGTAACTTACGAGGCACATTTCTGACAGCAGCAAACGGAATACTAATTAATAATATTTCATTTTTATATCGATTATATAGTTTGGGTTACTTTTCCCCTCCCTGACAGAATTTCAAATCACACACAAAGCGTAAATCTGGTTCCCTAAAATCCCTATCTTAATACATGTAGCTGGCTCTTGGCTGTCTAACTGCAGCTGGCTTTTGACTTCCTAAAATCCCTATGTTAATACATGTAGCTGGCTCTTCGCTCTTGTCTTAGAACCGGCGAAAACACCCTACTCGCTTTGATTTTTCCAAAATCCCATCGACTTAGGGAGGTCATCATTCATATCAAACATCTTCATCCCGAATTCAAAACTCTGCAATACTTGCTTCTCCAGCAATTTTGGATTTTGTCTCTTCGCTCTGCCATGTAAAAAAAAGATAGTGGTCATTATAAAACCTACTATTTTTAGCCCCTCAATAATAAAAAAATGTTTTGCATTGGTAGCCAAAAAGTCATGATTTTGTTGTGAGTACTATCGTGAATGTTATGAAGCATTACTTTTTGATTACCGATGCAAAAAAACTTTTTTTTTTATCACGGGTGCAAAAAAAAAGATTTCTGTCCGTTTTTTACCTAAAATTAAAGAGAAATATCGGAATATAGTAATATTGGAAAAATGTAATTATTCTTGCCTAAAAATTAAGCAATTTCCGCCAGTTTTCACCAAATAAAACATCGTCAAAATATCAAACTGTCAAAGATTAAAATGTCGCAACAAAGAACGTCACCGAGTAAAAAGGCACATTGCTATGGAAACGATTGTTATTTCATTTATCAGCCACCTTGATTTATAGTGTAAAGATGGTGTGTTGCGAGAAGTGCTCTTGGTTTGAAATTTTTAAAAGTATTTTCTTGTTTTTCTTAAATTTTTTGATAAAGGTATTAAAAAAATAGTGTACTTTTTTACTCGGGTTTTAAAATACTTCGCTGCGCTCGTTATTTAAACCAACGCTTGTAAAAAATCAATATTGTAGTCACTAGTTGTTAAAACTACTATTTTTGTGATCACGGAAGCAAAAAAAATATTAGCCATTTTTTTACCAAAATTTGAAGAAAAAGAGCTTTGAATATTATTATACATGATGATTCACGACGAAATTCAAAATTTTAATGGTAAGTATTACAGGTCAGGGTATCTCATAACTAATGCTAATTTTTTTGAGTCTTTTTGTCAAATATCAGTTTGATTTATGAAAATATTGCAAAAATAAAAACGGACATATCTCGGAAAAGCCACTTCTACCAATGTATAAAAATAATAAAATTTCAGGTCCAGACTAAAAAAAAAATTAGTATTACATAATTTTGTTAAAAACAACACTCTGTATACTGCCATTTGCAAATTTTGGTATTACCACGCTTAGATTTTATTTAACGCGATAAGTCTCAGTTTTTTATAAAAAAAAGAAAAAATCTCAAATTCCAATTCTGAGATATTAGGGTTACAAATAATAGTTAGGGTTAAAACCAATTTATGCATAAATAAATTAACACCCACCCTATCCAAGCAAAAACCAGGCAGGTACAGCGCTTGATTAATATTTTTACATTTAATTTTATAAAATATAAAAACATACACTTTTAAATTATTAATAGACCGTATTTTAATTTGACATCCGTTTTTCAGAATTGATTTGACGTCATAGTCAAATTATTTAAATTTCAGGCCATTTGATTTTATTTGTCCTTATTGAAAACAACATTTTTTTGTACTTCATTGCAGATGTCAAATTTTGTCATAAGGTTTTTTATTTTAAGTAAAACCTCCTATATTTTATCGAATTTCCTTCTGATTTCAAATTTTTTTTATAGCATGCATAGTAACGGAGAAAAATGGCGGTGACATTTATGGTAGATCACCCTGTCCATTATCCCCTGGTTTGAATCTTGGGACCGTTTTGTAGATGATAATCAATTTAAAAAAATTGATGACAGGAACAGGAACAGGATAACAGGATTAATTTGAGATTTTTTCTTTTTTTTATAAAAAACTGAGACTTATCGCGTTAAATAAAATCTAAGCGTGGTAATACCAAAATTTGCAAATGGCAGTATACAGAGTGTTGTTTTTAACAAAATTATGTAATACTAATTTTTTTTTTAGTCTGGACCTGAAATTTTATTATTTTTATACATTGGTAGAAGTGGCTTTTCCGAGATATGTCCGTTTTTATTTTTGCAATATTTTCATAAATCAAACTGATATTTGACAAAAAGACTCAAAAAAATTAGCATTAGTTATGAGATACCCTGACCTGTAATACTTATCATTAAAATTTTGAATTTCATCGTGAATCATCATGTATATTAATATTCAAAGCTCTTTTTCTTCAAATTTTGGTAAAAAAATGGCTAATATTTTTTTTGCTTCCGTGATCACAAAAATAGTTTTAACAACTAGTGACTACAATATTGATTTTTTACAAGCGTTGGTTTAAATAACGAGCGCAGCGAAGTATTTTAAAACCCGAGTAAAAAAGTACACTATTTTTTTAATACCTTTATCAAAAAATTTAAGAAAAACAAGAAAATACTTTTAAAAATTTCAAACCAAGAGCACTTCTCGCAACACACCATCTTTACACTATAAATCAAGGTGGCTGATAAATGAAATAAAAATCGTTTCCATAGCAATGTGCCTTTTTACTCGGTGACGTTCTTTGTTGCGACATTTTAATCTTTGACAGTTTGATATTTTGACGATGTTTTATTTGGTGAAAACTGGCGGAAATTGCTTAATTTTTAGGCAAGAATAATTACATTTTTCCAATATTACTATATTCCGATATTTCTCTTTAATTTTAGGTAAAAAACGGACAGAAATCTTTTTTTTTGCACCCGTGATAAAAAAAAAGTTTTTTTGCATCGGTAATCAAAAGAGTAATGCTTCATAACATTCACGATAGTACTCACAACAAAATCATGACTTTTTGGCTACCAATGCAAAACATTTTTTTATTATTGAGGGGCTAAAAATAGTAGGTTTTATAATGACCACTATCTTTTTACCTTTATCAAACACTCAAACAAACACTACAAATTGCTTACATAGAGCTCAAATAAAACAAACATTTTTTTTTCTACTACAAATCCAAAAAAAATGACACACAGCGATAATTTACCAACAAATAGGGACATCTTGGACCGCTTAAAATAACTTTTTTTGTGGTTATCGTTATTTGTGCCACTGCGTATTAAGGGAAAAGAGGCGAGGCTAATCAAATAAGGATAACGGTGGACTATATTTACTCCAAATAAGAATAACAATTTTTGTTGTTATCTTTAACACAGACTCAAAATTATTGGTTAATTCATTAATTTTATGGTAAGAACTGATATTTTTCATAATTTTTTAATTACCAATTGTAATTTAATATTTTGTATTGAAACGGGATTATAAAATAATAGCGTGGATTCGGAAAAGTCGGATGGCCAAAGCCCAGAAGGTGATAATCACATCCATAGATAAGAAGAACATAATGCACATAATAAACTGTTCCAGCAGTAGAGAAAATTTTTGAAAAGGATACCGAAGATGAAAAATGCAATCTTCTCCAGCAGTTTTTCAATTGCAAGTATAAAAAAGGGACCGATATGTCAACATATATTTCTAGGATTGAGGTTATCTAAAAGCTCAACCAAAAAAACTTTCCTTACTCAAAGCCCACTCATTTTATTTGTAGAGGTTGGTACAAGTCAAGGTGCAAGCAGAGGTAAAAGATCCCAACTCGCTGTTTGTGATTGAACACAGCGCTAATATTTTTGAACTGACATTTCGACAGTGACGAAAATATAAAATAACTTGCATTTAAGTTTTTTAATGCATTTCATAAATAAAAACACCTTTTAAATTAATAAAAAATTAATCTACTCCGTACTTTATTCTAAATGTTGTGTGACATCAAGTATTAATTGGAAAAATTAATTATGAAGGGTAGGTTTTAATTAGAGTGACATATAACCCCAATTTTAATTTGTTCTACAGAGTGTTTACTATTTAAACCCCGCGTGGGTTTAAATTTTTTCATTTTCTTTTCTTCTAAATTGAAAGTTACTTCTTAAATCCATGATTATACAACAAACAAATTTATTAAAATTCTTTTTATAAATCAAACTATTTCCAAAACTCAGGGAGGTTTGGTTTAAAATGCTTTAAACCAAAAATTTCACTTAAACCTAGGACCGTTCTAAAATTGACTAAACCTTTTTAGTAAATCCCACAGTAAAACTTTATATGGCTTTACTTCAAAATCCGTAAGTCCTATTTGAAAAACCAATTAATGCAATTAATATAAACAAAAAAAAAATGGGGGTGCCACCTGAGTTCACTTTGATAAGTAATTGATGGTCATGTTAACCTCTCCTTGAAAAACATCATACACGTCACTATCTCCTATACTATAAACGCTAGGAAAATAAATATTTTTTTGTTCGATTGATATTTCCTTTCTACATTAAATATCTATTTTATGTTTAGTTTAAAAAATTACGTTAGGGCACTGCAATAATTCAAAAACAAATTTTTTAATGTAAAAAAATAAATAAAAACAGGTTTCAAAGTAAATGTAAAAAAGACAAAGTTCTTTTTTATAGCTCAAGTGGTTTTCGAGTTTTAGTACAAGAGCCGCCAGATTGGCGGAAATGATTCATCATGGGTGCTAAAGACAACTGAACTCTATAATTTGTAACAAATACAAATTTAGGCCCTATAGTAGATACAAACGACTATTAAACAACTAGCTAAAAGGAGACACACTGAATAAATTGACGTTTTGTGACTGTCAAAATAAAAAATTCTGATCTAAAACCAATTTTTGATTTTTTTTTATTTTGCTGTAATGAGTGGGATGTTTAGGAGTAGAAATACTTGGAAAAAAATTGACGATGGGATGGGGCAAAGAGTTGTACTGTCTTATTATGTGAGCAGTAAGAAGTCAGAAGTAAGACGCAAGAAAAATAAACTCTACTACAAACATGTACTCTAGTTCATAATAATAGGACCGGAAAAAGGAACTTTAAAAAACAAAGTTTCGGAAACCATCCTATCCATATTCTGTCATTTTTAGAGGGTGGAAAACCTATCCCTGTAGAATAAAAAGCGAAATCCTGGTGGATTATGATGCTGCCGAGATTGAACTAAACAAAATGCTGAATATTGTCTCATCCACGGACTTGACAGAAGCTTTGCCAAAAACACCTTCCCAATCAACATATACTTTTTCGATATGGAGTGGTTAAAGTTAGAGTTCAGTAACGTAAACAGTAAGAAGTAAAGGCCATTTAAATTTATTTGACCGTGCCGTGGACCTCCAGTCTGGGGCCCAAAAGCTTTTTTATCATGGACGGAAAGTCCGCAAAAATCATCGTTCCATTTAAAGAATCCAACTTGTATATATAAACTTATGGTAAAATTATTTTGTCCGGTGTATTTTATAAAGTTCGTTTTTTTGCTATGGATTCATCATAGTAGAAAGCCCGACTGGTGGATGGACTGTGTCTGAAACCAGTCAGTGGTAGAACTGGTGGAGAAGGCGGAAAATCCAACAGTTTACTGCTGGTAAAACTTTTTTTTATTTTTATTTAGGGAAGAGGTTTTAAAAAAAAGCTAAAATCGAATCTTCAATAATTTTTTACGGACTTTCCTCTCATGGTAAAAAAAAATTTGGATACCCCAACTGGAGGCCCTGGGCTTAATGAAAATGTACCACTTGTAGCACCTTTTTAGAAAGCTTGTTAAAAAGGAAATTTAACGCGCTAGTTTATTTTTATATCACAACCAATGTGTCAAAGATTACTTAAAAAATTATGTTTTTGTCAATTGTGTTAGCTTCAAAATAAACTCTATATTTCTCTATTTACTAAGCGGAATAAAGAAAATATCACACAAAGACATTATTGTCGGCCTATTTGGGGGCCCCCACTGAAGGCCCAGGGCCTACCAACATTTGTTTTCATGAGGAGGTACCACTTTTGTGGCACCTTTTTGAAAAGCTTATTAAAAAAGAAATTCGATTAAATAACTTTTCTCGGCATCTGTCATCCCATGTATTAAAAATTCTTAAAAATCTAGTTTTTGGTAAATAGAGAAATATGTAGTTTATTTTAAAGCTAAAGCAAAAATCATCGTTCCATTTAAAGAATCCAACCTGTATATATAAATATATGGTAAAATTATTTTATCTTGAAACGTTAGAAATAGTAACAAATGTGGAGGGATGGGGTCAATTATTAAAAAAGAATAATTAGTTTTAGGAGAGAGCGATTTATAAGAGAGTTTTTATAGGAAGGGGCGGGTCGAGAAAAAAAGGGGAAAGGTCGTTAAAACTTATCAAAAATTTGTGGACGGCCTCTTGCTTGGTTACAAAGTCACACCAGGACAAAACTGCTAAGGAATAAAAAGACGCGTAGACCAAAGCGCAAAGGTCACAAGCGTGCTAGACAAATTCTAACTAGCATAAAAAAAAGAGTTAATGTTAAATTCACCCTTCTTAAATTTTAGTTACGTTTTATGTGTGCCGGAGCTTTATAAAAAAGCCGCCAATCAAACCAAAGTTAATTTTTTAAGCTTGCTAAAGATTCAGGGCTTCAACCATAAAAACAAAATCGCGCAAAACCAACCCGTGTCAAAACAAAACCGCGCAATATAAAATGGCGCGCAATGCCAAAACCGTCCAATACTAAAACTGTGGGCACTTAGTTAAGTATTCGGTTAGAATGTGGCTGCCATAATCTAGCCAAAAATGGACAAGTCACATTCCAACCAATGACTTAACTGAGTGGACACTTAACTTGTTGGTGCAAATGGCCCTAAAAGTATTTAAGCCTGACCCACTAAAACTGAGAAAAATAAAGCCTTTTCAACGCAACCCAGTAATATTATACAATATATTAAGTCTTATGGTCATGCGCGGTTATGGCCATGCGCGGTTTTGGTCTTGCGCGGTTTTGGTCTTGCGCGGTTTTGACTTGCGCCGTTTAGGTTCCGTGGTTTGTGTGGCGCAGTTTTTACCGCGCGATTTGGTTGCGCGATGAGCCTTTTTAAAAGGCTTTCTTGATTTAAGAGGACAGCGATGTCGCCCAAAAAGCGCTATTCTGCACCACCTCGAATCAATCAAAAAGGAAATGGAAAAGAGATGAGAATCCAATACCTTCACTTAAAAAACGCGCTGGAATAGCCAAATGAAGCAGAAAAAAGTGTGGAATTTGCTTTTTTGTTATTAAAATGCTTCAAAATTTATAGTACAAAACCAATAAACAACAAAATCGAAAAAAAATAAACCACCTTTTAAAAATGGTCTACAATTAACGCTGATTTAACCCAAATTTTACTCGGAATCCCATTCCCGGTCCACTTCGACAGTCCTCAAATTTCTTGTTTACACAGATTTCATTAGTTTTTAGGAATTATTTGAACTATTTTGAGAAAAAATGGACCTATGCGTCTCGTTCGGCTTAAAATACATTTTTCAATACCCATGTATGTGTCAGCCATCAAACCAAACTTTCAATAAACTATAGTCTTTAGTAAAAATCCGGTTTAGAACATCGTATAAAACAACAAAAAATTGTAAAAATTATATTCTAAAACTATTTTTGAATGGACCCCGTATTAAAATAATAGCTGTACGTTTTCTCTAGGTTACCCAAGGTCTCCGATAGGGTAGTAATATTTAGCATATTTGTGAAAACCTTACTTTTACAAGGGTTTACCAGACTGCTTATGATTATCTAAGTCAACGGGAAAATCCAGAATTCAAAAAATTGAATCAATTGATTGGGTTTTACTAAACAATTCCATTGACTATCCAAAAATACAAATAACTTTACAGTGTCTCCAAAACAAAATTATTGAAGATGAACTGTTTGATGAGGTGGTCCTTATTAAAGATTTTATAACAGAAGCAAGAATTGAGAACTGGAAATCTAAGCGCATCAGTGTTAGTTCCAGGTGGATCGAAGTATTTGAATTTTGTTCAAAAAATAATTTAGAATTTAAGAATGTTTTAGTTTTAATTGAATATTCTTTTGCTTTATCTGGGACTAATGCAGAGTTAGAAAGGGTTTTTTTCTTTGATCAACACCATGTGGACTGACGACAAAACCCAATTGTCAATTGAAACACTTAAAGCCATGATCCTGACCAAATATAACTTTAAATACACCTGCCTTGAATTTGACAAATATCTCTTGGAAAATGTTAACGCTCTACGTGCTATACATGGACAAACCAAGAACAAATGTCAAAATAAAAATTAGGTAGTTTAGATTTAAAGGTTTATTAAATAATGATTTGATTAAGTTTATTTTTTTAAGTTGATTATTTGAAAAAGGTCATACATTCGTATTTTTACTGTGTTGTAATGGCGCGGTAAAGAAATAAATCTTAATAAAGAAAAAAAAAATAATTATTTTTTATTGAAAAGTTTTAATTTGTTACAACTAGACCAAAAATTTTTAACGCGTCAGGTATTTTGTTGTTCGGGAGTTGGTCATCTTAACATACCAGAATATTATTAAATTTTACCGAGATCCAAATTTATTGGTGTTTGTGTGCGGGATTCTTTGTCAGAAAACAAATTAAATTAACAAGATAAAGAAGAGTTCTAATTGTAGGTTGACTCAAACTTTCAAACATGCCTCATAGTGATGTAATCTAATAGAAAAAAAAGGAATCCTATATTTTGATTGTATAACTTTATTCTAAATTTAGTCAGACCAGTTTTTTGACACTGGCAATGACAGTTCCAATTAGTTACTGTGTAAATATATCATCCGCCATGTTGAAATTGGTCCGGAAAATTTGGAATGAACAGTAGATTGACTACTTAAAAATGATTTTAGATAAAATCTGCCTCGACTTCCAATCCAGATCGAACCATTTCCCTTCGATAGCCTTCTTTTTCTCTTTATAATTTTAATAATGGATTTTCTGTCTGTTATAGTAAGTACTTACCACAAGTATTGCCCAAACTTGGTTGTACTAATAAATATTATAAATGCAAAAGTTTGTGTGTGTGTGTATATTTGTGTTTGTTTCTCAATCACGCAAAAACAGCTAAACCGATTTGGATGTATACAACGTCTGCTTGCGTCAGGTCTAAACGAAATACATGCTTAAAGTAACCTTGATGAAATAGCTCAACGCTAGACAACAGAGATGGGTATCTTTATTCGAGCGGATGTTTTTGTTCCCGTCTAAGCGTACACGTTGTATAATCGAGTTAAACTGCCTACTTAGCATTTTTCTATATTTTAAACCCGGATCGATCTGCGCCAAATAGATAATTTTTGTGGGCTTGCTATAGTCACTATTCTTCTCTTTTTCTAAATCCATTCGTCTGAGAAAGATTCAGCATACTACACCATATTTCCTGGTAAGCTCACAAAAATGTCGACAATAAAATTGGCAAGTTTACTACGGGGTCAGGGTTTTGGTGGGCAGTCAATTTTTTGCAGAGTTGGCCGTTATATGGAATGAAAGGAACAAAAATCTTTTTCCGTTTTTCCGATTGTTTAGAGATTTTTTTTATTGTTTATTATACCCACCCTCATGGGGCAAACACCTCTAAAAACAAGAATTTCAGAGTAGCCCCACCTAAAGACTAGGTTTAGGACTACGTAACGAACAAACAAAAAGATTTTAATGGTGCCATTTTATAGATTTAGGCCACGCCCCCGACATGCACAATTTTATTGCAATGTAAACGATAACTGGTTCTGTGAGTTTGTTAGCGATTTATGCTTGTGCCCCACGTTTTTCGTTTATCGCTAGTCTGATATAAAGAGAACAGAAAAAAATATTTTTTACTGTTTAGCCCTTCTAAAACCTCCCCATTAAGGATGGCTTCCTGATTTTTATTGGAAACCATTATCGCTCGAAATTTGAGAAAAAAACTTTCCTAGGGGCCGCTAATTCCATCTCCCCGCTAAAAAATATAATAATAAAAGACCCCTCTAGGGGGTAACCAGAAAAACAAAAATATTTGTAGTGAATTCGTAAGTAGAACATTTTATTACAACAACAAATTTTATTTTCCCACAACAAATTAGTACTGGTCAGGCTCTACCGAATGACATACAATACGTCGTGGCTGCCTAGTTAGTTTACCAGGAATTGTGCTAAAAGGGTCACGTAACTAGGTTTTTTTAGATTTTCTTCCAAACAACAACAGCAACAAATTTTGTTTTGCTGCAACAAATTAGTACCGGTCAGGCTCCATCAAATGGCATGCGTCGTGGCCCCCTAGTTAGTTTACAAGAAATTGCGCTAAAAGGGTCACGTGAGGAGTTTTTTCTTTACATTTTCTCTCAAACGGCAATAGCAACAAATTTTATTTTGCCGCAACAAATTAGTACCGGTTAGGCTCTATCGAATGACATAAAACACGTCGTAGCCCCCTAGTTAATTTATGAGAAATTGCGCTAAAAGAGTCCCGTGACTAGGTTTTTTTACATTTTCTCCCAAACGGCAACAGCAACAGATTTTATTTTGTCGCAACAAATTAGTCCGGACAGGCTCTATTGAATGGCATTCGTCGTGACCCCCTAGTTAGTTTACTACAAATTGCGCTAAAATGTTCACGTGACGAGGTTTTTTATATTTTTCTCAAATAGCAACAGCAACACATTTTATTTCGCCGCAAAAAATTAGTACCCGTCAGGCTCTATCGAATGGCATGCAAGACGTCATGGACCTGTAGTTAGGAAAGGGTTGGTATGGCAAAATGTATGTCTCCAAAGAGCCCAGGGGGGCAATTCCAGTGGGCTATCGTTATGAGATAACGATCGCTATCGCCATTATTTTCACTGTTACGGCAACATCGCTTATTACTAATTAAAAAGAAGGCTTAAATGGCACGCAACCAGAAATACTTTCCCAAAACAACTGTCAAATGCCGACAGTCAGTCAAGTTTGTTTAGATTTTTGTTGCGGCGAAATTTCGGGAAAATAATAATTTTCATGAGCTTTTTGCACGCAATATGGACTAAAAATCTGATCACAATGTGATGGTGGTCAACCGTTATTGAATTTTGTTTGGAAAAGCCACGTTCTCTGTGAAGAAAAATCCACATGGGCCTTGTGTGGAAGTGCCTCCAGATTTTGGGTTTGGGTAAGTACTTATATTTACTTTATCTTATATTCTATTCTGTTCTTTTTGGTGCTTAAAGAACACTACTTACATAATGTAAACAAAAAGATATAGTAGGTCCGTTTTAAGTTCAGTTTATACATTTTGAAAAGACGTGAGCCAGTGGCCAGAAAACCGAAAAATAATTTTACAAAATATTCATACATTATAAGAAAAAAAAGTTGGAAATTCAAGAATGCAGGATTTGTTTGATCCAAGGTTATTACACTGACTTTTTATTAAAAAAAATCTGACATCAACTAATATCTACCTATATATCGAGAAAAAATCAAATATTATTTATTTGGACAGTTTATGTTTGTATTTTTTGAGGTTATAGTCAAATTACTAAATATTATGCCTTGTATAAATAAAAGTACTTACAACAGACTGCATTGAGTACCTAGTTGAAGAGAGGCGGCTGATTCTGAACTGCTATGCACGATCAAGTAAAAATTTAGCATCCCTTCTCATACTGTCCCCCCTTCTTCAATTATTTTATTTGCACAGGATAGTAGATCTTTTGAACTCCCTCTGACAGACAGATAAGAGTCATGTACCTAACTTTCATATATTCAAATTGATTTTGCTAAAACAAATTTTGATGTACACATTTTCTTTTTTTAAGGTTTTCAAAGTTTTAATGTTTTAATGTAATATAATTTGCTGTTCTTTTTTTAGGTCAACTGTTGAAAATCTCCAAGAGCAGGACCCATGCTGTAGTGCTAATAAGAGAGAAAATAAATTATGAAGTTTGGGAATAAACACTTACCGTAGCTGCTCAATGTATATTGATAAATTATCCATAGAAATCAGTTTTGGTAAGTTTTCAATTCCAACACCTGATTTTAAATTTGTAGGTACACCTATTGTCAAGTAATGCAAACTATCCTAAGATTTTGTCCCATACAGTCAAGTATTGTCAGGTATTATCGAGTTTTCGTACACATATTGGAGATGTTGGCCTCTCGGTTTTAGATTCTGAGTTTTAAAACTGTACTGTGTGTTGCTAGTAAACAAAAAAATTTGTGTAAATATAATATTTTTGTGTAAAAGTAGAGTATTGTGGTTTTTGACGAAACGTCATTTTAAGTTTCACAATTATGTCAGTAATAAATAGTCATTTTTAAATATTTAACCTTTGCGTTTCTACATAATTTTAAGACCAAGTTTCTCACCTTTGTCAAAATCAAAATGCATAAAACTTTTAACTTTTCAAACTCTCTACTGTTGATCAAATTCCTGTCTTAAAAACTCTTTTAGTTTTTATCTACTGTTTTACAAAGTTTACTAGTTCTTATCAGTAAATTATTTAACCCATCATCACACAAAATTAGTAAAGTTTAAAAAATTTAATAATAATAAATTGTAATTTTACTCAGAAATCATTTTATTGGGATAATTTCAGATAATTTCGTTTTTTAACCGGTATCAGAGGGTTTTTACCTCGACTCCCCCTTCCTTTGGGACCACTGGGTAACCATATACACCTATATAACAAATCTTATGCATTTTTGTTAGATAACGTTTAAAAAATTGGATTATTTAATTCACGTTACATATTTTATGCAGATTGTATGGATGTCACTAATAAAAAGAATAAGTAAAATTGATAATACAGTACCTAAAATATGTTATAAAAATCTAAACTTTTTACATGAAAAAGTTAGCTCATTTTTTTCCTCGTATTGAAAGGTCATTCGTTCATTTTGATTTAGGCCTAGATGAGAAGATTAACTTTAAATTTGGCACAAAATTGGAAAAATATTGGGAAAAAAACAAAAAAAAAATAGCACATGGTATTGCTATTGTCTGAAGTATTAATTCAAGTGAAATAACTGGTTAGCTGATACTTTACTTTAAATTTAATTTCAGATCAATGATTTCTCGTAATTATTAAGATGTATGATGAATACATTTAAGCAGGCAGCACCCCACCCCACCTACGCAACTAAACATTTTAGCAGGACAAAACACATATGGTAAGCTACCTTCACATTAAAAAGAAAACATTTTAAAATCCAAAAATTCATCAGTAAAATTAAAAAAATTGGCTACTTTCGTTTCAACCACACATAAATTTCCACTTCTTTATTGCTGTAATTTAAGTTTTTGTTTTCTACTATTTTTATTAGCCACCAAAACCTAAATATTTCAAATTTCATTAGTAAAATTCAAGGAGGAATAAAGTTTTAAGGTAACATTTTATGTCCATAGGATATTTTTAAAAAAAACATTAAATAACAATTAAAGATCTTGGGGTAACTAGGGGATAAGCCACACTTATTTCGTTAATTTACAAGAAAAACTCAAGTCTTTTTCCACTTGGATTCCAACTTGTTAGATTTTCTGAACTTGTTCCCTTTGTTTTCCCAAGGTTTTTAATTATTATTCACTATCTTGATAGTTTTTTTGATCGACAGTTTACATTACTTTTTCTAAATAATATATACAAGGGCAAAATTCATATCGTTTTTTTTAACAGGCAAGTTTTTTTACGACCTTAGCCAGAAAGTTGTTTTATCCTCTCCCTTAGTTTCTAAATCAAAGTGCGTTGGACCAAATTCACACAAGCATTGACCATCACTTAAGTTTCTACTTTACCTTAAATATTAAGATGTGGGGTAAACAAAAGATAGTCAATAATAAAATTTTCAAAGTAGAATGTAATGTAAAACTTGGTCCGTACTTTTCTAAAAGAATCTAAATTGGCAGACAGCAGTAAAACTGGTGGCCAAAAAATTGGTGAGATATACTCTTGTTCAAAGGGTGAGGTGATTAAAAGTTACTATTGGTGTAATTGATTGATTTTATAAACCAAACCTGAAAGCTTTCAATCTTAAGTAGCCATTTCACTGGCTTACATTTTGAAATACATCTTATTTTTTGTTTCAGGTTAGCAGTGCCCAAGCTGATGAAAGAAAAGATGCAATCCACCAATTATTGAAATATTAGAAAACAATTTGTAATTCTAAGTAACATTTAAATCAATAAGTAAAATAAATCAGTTTTTTTATCCCAAATTTTATTATTTTTTAATAGCAATGTTAAGAGTGACAAAATCAACTCAAATCAATTTTTTCTTTGTAATATAATAAATTGGTAATATTAAATTAAAAACTAGTATAAAGTATTAATCTAGCCAAAAAAATAAATTTATCTAAGTGCATTGTAAAAAACTTGCCATGTCAGTCAGTAAAACTTTAGAGATAAGTAGGTTTCTTAAATTATATTACTCAGTTATTAAAAATTAAAATAATTTGCTTAATTAGCCAACTGCTATATAAATATCAAGCTATGCTATGTGTGTGTGGGAATAAATATCATTTAGGTAATTTAAAAATGGATGTAAAATAATGAAGAAATATCATTTAGGTAAATATTAAATCACATAAGTCCAATTTTTTAAAACATCTTCATCAATTCTTTTTTATAGCAATCAGAGCTTGAAATAACTTAATACTGTACTTAACTTACCCCACCAAACCAATCTAAAGGCTCTTGAAAAAAAACTCTGCCTTATTTTAAAAAGTTTGTAATAACTTAAAATAATATATAGTGGCCCACACTTTTTCGATGACTCCCCCAAAAAATCTGCGAATTTTTTTGAAAAAGTTCTAAAATCGTAGTTACAATAGGTCCAATGTTCTATAACTATCACTTAAGTGACATTTAAATTTTTTGATTTAAACAAATGTGGCCTAACAGAATTAAATAATAAAATTTTATTTCTGTACTATATTTTACACAACTTTTTAATTCATTAAGTTATCTTATTATTTTTTAATGGGAGAACAAATAACATTTAGTATACATGTATATTGCATCAGTTTCTTCTGAAAGTTAGTTTCACTATGTCTATTGAACATCGAATCTTTGTCTAGTTTCATTTAGTGCCTTGGAAGGTTGGTCTGTGTCTTACTTGAATCTATCCATAGTTAATTTGGGCCCAAGTTGTGGTCTTGTGTGGTACTATCCTACTAGAATGATTCTTACATGTAGCTCCATTCACATACCCTAGCATGTTATACCTAAAAAGAAGTATACACTTTAAGTTTTATCAAAATAGTACTTATCCAAAATCTGATCACAACTTTAAGTAGTTATTTTTTCTTTGGTGAACTGCAAGAATCTAAGTCAGTAGTTTTCATTTTAAATAAACTATCTCAATGTATCACATTCTTGCCAAGCCTGACTTTAATTTAAGTGGGTGATAAACTCAACTAGTTGGGCCATGCTTATCTATATTCTATCATAAGGGCTTGCGATTCCTTTTACAGAAGAGTATAAAATATAAACCCAGCTTAAAATAGCAGTGATGTACAAGTTTGGGATAAGTAAAACAAATATTTCCACATAACAAAAGCTAGTTTTACTTACTGTGCCGTTCTTTGTGGGCTCCAAATATGATGTGAACTTATTTTCGTCTTCCATTCGGGTGGTTGGAGAACACAATATCACAGGAGAAACTAGGCAGCAGGAATTATAAAAAGTATTTTGTTTCCCGATGTCTGCAACCATCGCAGAAGAAATCATGTTAATTTTTCTCAATCAAATCAAAACTTATATTTTTGTGCGAGTCTAGTTGTCAAAGTTGAATTGACACGGCCGCGGCCATTGTGAAACAACAAAACAAACCGCGGTGTTGCCGCGATAACGAATTCGCTATGTAACGATATCGGTATGAGCCACTGGAATAGCCCCCCTGGCACTCTTCGGTATTTACTAACATTACTACATTACTGATATATTCTCGAAAGCATGACTGCCAAAAAAAGTAGTTTACTTTATTCCGGCCCATATAAGACTGCATCCCCACTAACTAGCCGAGGCGTTCTTCTCAACTAGTCATTCACGACTACCCGTCAAATTTTGTTTTATATATATATATGTATATTGAATAAACGTATTAGGTATCCTCCACTACAGGATAAAGGCGCCCTTGCCTCCACTATTGTGAACGACCATCATTTAAACACACATGACAGGAACTAGTACATCCCAGAAATCAAAAGAGGGGTAACTTACCAAAGAAAAAACGTGACATGTCACCTCCACATATATATATATATATACAACAGTAGTTCCTTGCGGTTTTGTACCTCACTAGGCACAAGATTTAATAATTTAATTAAAAAAAAAACGCTAGTACATTCATGTGGAGGTAATAAGGTCGATGTGAATTATTTATGTATATTTGCTTATACCACGACCTTATATAAACCCATTTTTATAATAAAAATATATATATATATATATATATATATATATAAAAATAACTGTGTTTCTTCCCCTATGAGGTAGTGGAAAATCTGTATTTGATTTATAAAAAAAAGGAAACTACTATTTTTTTTAGAAGACGTTGCGAAAAGTGATACCCACTTAACAATTTGATTCCCGTCACGCTGCGCTTTTTGATAGGTCAGTAAAATTATAAAAAGAGGCAAAATTATATAGGGTATAAAAACAAAAAGTATGAGTGCCATAATTTAAAAAGAAGAGTCAAATAGTTTTTCAGTTATGGTAACTTTCATGCATTTAATAAGTATCTATAGATTCCTGGGCGTCAGTCATTTAAATATTAGCAAAAGATTTTTTTTCCAAATTTGTAACCTTTCGGTTATTTACTAACCATCATTATGTCTGTATAAATTTTGGTAAGACATTTAGATTTTGACATCTACTAAGAAAATGTCTTCTGTTTATTTCCTTGGCTAGTTTTGCTTTAGTCTTCTGGATTTTTTTTTCACCCTGTGGTTTTCTGTAAAAACATCCATACCAGAGGATTATTTAAATATTTTCATTAAATTTCCTGATCGTCAAAATTATATTTCTGTACCTATAGGTTTCTGGGTGTCGGTCACTTATATAATAACAAAGGCT
Organism: Oxystoma pomonae; assembly: GCA_963921995.1. Classification (NCBI taxonomy): domain Eukaryota; kingdom Metazoa; phylum Arthropoda; class Insecta; order Coleoptera; family Brentidae; genus Oxystoma; species Oxystoma pomonae. The sequence continues at coordinate 49,234,779 of OY998166.1, forward strand.
TATTTTCTAGAAACTACAGAGTAAAAAAAAGAAAAAAAAACAGAAGAAATTTTCTTACTTGATGTAAAAATCTGAATGTCATACCAAAATTTGTGGTTAGTAAATAACAGAAACATTACAAATTTAGAAAAAAAGCCTTTGTTATTATTTCAATAACCGAAACCCAGAAACCTATAGACACAAAAATATAATATTTTAGAATATATAGAAAATTTAATAAAAAAATTTAATAATTCGGGCACGCAAGGCATGGACGAATAAACACAAAAATAGCCAAGTAAGAAAACTGGAGAAATTTTCTTACTGGTTGTACAAATCTTATGGTAAGGTAATTTACCTGAAAAATACGTCCATAAAATCTTGATACTGAATTTTGGATCACCCCGTATATATCAAAATTGACGGTCACGAAATTTAATGGAAATATTTTGAAAATGCCGAGGTGTGAAGTCGTGGATGTTTCTACAGAAAACGGGAAAAAGGTACAGAAGACTAAACGCAAAATTAGCCAACGAAAAAACAAAAGATATTTTCTTGCTAGATGTAAAAATCTGAATGTTATACGAAAATTTATTCAAAAATATGTCTGATATAATAGTTAATAAATAACCAAAACGTTATAAATTTGGAAAAAAGCCTTTGTTATTATTTAAATGACCGACATCCAGGAACCTATAGATACAAAAATATAATTTTGACGGTAAGACAATTTAATGGAAATGTTTTAATAATTCCGGGGACTCAAAGCATGGATTTTTCTTCAGAAAACTGCAAAGTGAAAGAAAGAGACAGAAAACAAAAAACTATGCAACGAAAAAATATTAAAATACGTCTGATGATGCTATATATATATATATATATATATATATATATATATATATACATATATATAATGTACCATTTGACATCAGACAGATGGCTTCCAGTATACAGAAATCCAATGACCCATTCGAGAAAGCATATTCGCATGGACGGAGTTCACTTGTCCTGTTTTTGGTTTCATGAGTATATGCAAGTTTCAGAGTTCACTGGTGGTGGCACCACCACCGAGTTTCAGATTTTCACGAAGTGTATGAACTGATCAAATTTAAGGCCACATGGGATCCGTAAATTTGGCAATGCTGCCGCAAGCCAAAGGTAATTTATTGACCAGTCACATGACAAATGACTGGAAGTTTATAGTTGTCCAATTTTAACGAACGAAAAAAAAATTGACTCCAAACCCTGCAGTTAAGGGTAGTAGGGTAAAAGTGCTGACATAAATAAATAAATAAATAAATAAATAAATAAATAAATAAATAAATAAATAAATAAATAAATAAATAAATAAATAAATAAATAAATAAATAAATAAATAAATAAATAAATTAAATTAAATTAAATTAAATTAAATTAAATTAAATTAAATTAAATTAAATTAAATTAAATTAAATTAAATTAAATTAAATTAAATTAAATTAAATTAAATTAAATTAAATTAAATTAAATTAAATTAAATTAAATTAAATTAAATTAAATTAAATTAAATTAAATTAAATTAAATTAAATTAAATTAAATTAAATTAAATTAAATTAAATTAAATTAAATTAAATTAAATTAAATTAAATTAAATTAAATTAAATTAAATTAAATTAAATTAAATTAAATTAAATTAAATTAATTAAATTAAATTAAATTAAATTAAATTAAATTAAATTAAATTAAATTAAATTAAATTAAATGAAATGAAATGAAATGAAATGAAATGAAATGAAATGAAATGAAATGAAATGAAATGAAATGAAATGAAATGAAATGAAATGAAATGAAATGAAATGAAATGAAATGAAATGAAATGAAATGAAATGAAATGAAATGAAATGAAATGAAATGAAATGAAATGAAATGAAATGAAATGAAATGAAATGAAATGAAATGAAATGAAATGAAATGAAATGAAATGAAATGAAATGAAATGAAATGAAATGAAATGAAATGAAATGAAATGAATGAAATGAAATGAAATGAAATGAAATGAAATGAAATGAATGAAATGAAATGAAATGAAATGAAATGAAATGAAATGAAATGAAATGAAATGAAATGAAATGAAATGAAATGAATGAAATGAAATGAAATGAAATGAAATGAATGAAATGAAATGAAATGAAATGAAATGAAATGAAATGAAATGAAATGAAATGAAATGAAATGAAATGAAATGAAATGAAATGAAATGAAATGAAATGAAATGAAATGAAATGAAATGAAATGAAAAAAGAAATGAAATGAAATGAAATGAAATGAAATGAAATGAAATGAAATGAAATGAAATGAAATGAAATGAAATGAAATGAAATGAAATGAAATGAAATGAAATGAAATGAAATGAAATGAAATGAAATGAAATGAAATGAAATGAAATGAATGAAATGAAAGAAATGAAATGAAATGAAATGAAATGAAATGAAATGAAATGAAATGAAATGAAATGAAATGAAATGAAATGAAATGAAATGAATGAATGAAATGAAATGAAATGAAATGAAATGAAATGAATGAAATGAAATGAAATGAAATGAAATGAAATGAAATGAAATGAAATGAAATGAAATGAAATGAAATGAAATGAAATGAAATGAAATGAAATGAAATGAAATGAAATGAAATGAAATGAAATGAAATGAAATGAAATGAAATGAAATGAAATGAAATGAAATGAAATGAAATGAAATGAAATGAAATGAAATGAAATGAAATGAAATGAAATGAAATGAAATGAAATGAAATGAAATGAAATGAAATGAAATGAAATGAAATGAAATGAAATGAAATGAAATGAAATGAAATGAAATGAAATGAAATGAATGAATGAAATGAAATGAAATGAAATGAAATGAAATGAAATGAAATGAAATGAAATGAAATGAAATGAAATGAAATGAAATGAAATGAAATGAAATGAAATGAAATGAAATGAAATGAAATGAAATGAAATGAAATGAAATGAAATGAAATGAAATGAAATGAAATGAAATGAATTAAATTAATTAAATTAAATTAAATTAAATTAAATTAAATTAAATTAAATTAAATTAAATTAAATTAAATTAAATTAAATTAAATTAAATTAAATTAAATTAAATTAAATTAAATTAAATTAAATTAAATTAAATGAAATGAAATGAAATGAAATGAAATGAAATGAAATGAATGAAATGAAATGAAATGAAATGAAATGAAATGAAATGAAATGAAATGAAATGAAATGAAATGAAATGAAATGAAATGAAATGAAATGAAATGAAATGAAATGAAATGAAATGAAATGAAATGAAATGAAATGAAATGAAATGAAATGAAATGAAATGAAATGAAATGAAATGAAATGAAATGAAATGAAATGAAAGAAATGAAATGAAATGAAATGAAATGAAATGAAATGAAATGAAATGAAATGAAATGAAATGAAATGAAATGAAATGAAATGAAATGAAATGAAATGAAATGAAATGAAATGAAATGAAATGAAATGAAATGAAATGAAATGAAATGAAATGAAATGAAATGAAATGAAATGAAATGAAATGAAATGAAATGAAATGAAATGAAATGAAATGAAATGAAATGAAATGAAATGAAATGAAATGAAATGAAATGAAATGAAATGAAATGAAATGAAATGAAATGAAATGAAATGAAATGAAATGAAATGAAATGAAATGAAATGAAATGAAATGAAATGAAATGAAATGAAATGAAATGAAATGAATATGAAATGAAATGAAATGAAATGAAATGAAATGAAATGAAATGAAATGAAATGAAATGAAATGAAATGAAATGAAATGAAATGAAATGAAATGAAATGAAATGAAATGAAATGAAATGAAATGAAATGAAATGAAATGAAATGAAATGAAATGAAATGAAATGAAATGAATGAAATGAAATGAAATGAAATGAAATGAAATGAAATGAAATGAAATGAAATGAAATGAAATGAAATGAAATGAAATGAAATGAAATGAAATGAAATGAAATGAAATGAAATGAAATGAAATGAAATGAAATGAAATGAAATGAAATGAAATGAAATGAAATGAAATGAAATGAAATGAAATGAAATGAAATGAAATGAAATGAAATGAAATGAAATGAAATGAAATGAAATGAAATGAAATGAAATGAAATGAAATGAAATGAAATGAAATGAAATGAAATGAAATGAAATGAAATGAAATGAAATGAAATGAAATGAAATGAAATGAAATGAAATGAAATGAAATGAAATGAAATGAAAATGAAATGAAATGAAATGAAATGAAATGAAATGAAATGAAATGAAATGAAATGAAATGAAATGAAATGAAATGAAATGAAATGAAATGAAATGAAATGAAATGAAATGAAATGAAATGAAATGAAATGAAATGAAATGAAATGAAATGAAATGAAATGAAATGAAATGAAATGAAATGAAATGAAATGAAATGAAATGAAATGAAATGAAATGAAATGAAATGAAATGAAATGAAATGAAATGAATGAAATGAAATGAAATGAAATGAAATGAAATGAAATGAAATGAAATGAAATGAAATGAAATGAAAGGAGAAGAAATGAAATGAAATGAAATGAAATGAAATGAAATTAAATTAAATTAAATTAAATTAAATTAAATTAAATTAAATTAAATTAAATTAAATTAAATTAAATTAAATTAAATTAAATTAAATTAAATTAAATTAAATGAAATGAAATGAAATGAAATGAAATGAAATGAAATGAAATGAAATGAAATGAAATGAAATGAAATGAAATGAAATGAAATGAAATGAAATGAAATGAAATGAAATGAAATGAAATGAAATGAAATGAAATGAAATGAAATGAAATGAAATGAAATGAAATGAAATGAAATGAAATTAAATTAAATTAAATTAAATTAAATTAAATTAAATTAAATTAAATTAAATTAAATTAAATTAAATTAAATTAAATTAAATTAAATTAAATTAAATTAAATTAAATTAAATTAAATTAAATTAAATTAAATTAAATTAAATTAAATGAAATGAAATGAAATGAAATGAAATGAAATGAAATGAAATGAAATGAAATGAAATGAAATGAAATGAAATGAAATGAAATGAAATGAAATGAAATGAAATGAAATGAAATGAAATGAAATGAAATGAAATGAAATGAAATGAAATGAAATGAAATGAAATGAAATGAAATGAAATGAAATGAAATGAAATGAAATGAAATGAAATGAAATGAAATGAAATGAAATGAAATGAAATGAAATGAAATGAAATGAAATGAAATGAAATGAAATGAAATGAAATGAAATGAAATGAAATGAAATGAAATGAAATGAAATGAAATGAAATGAAATGAAATGAAATGAAATGAAATGAAATGAAATGAAATGAAATGAAATGAAATGAAATGAAATGAAATGAAATGAAATGAAATGAAATGAAATGAAATGAAATGAAATGAAATGAAATGAAATGAAATGAAATGAAATGAAATGAAATGAAATGAAATGAAATGAAATGAAATGAAATGAAATGAAATGAAATGAAATGAAATGAAATGAAATGAAATGAAATGAAATGAAATGAAATGAAATGAAATGAAATGAAATGAAATGAAATGAAATGAAATGAAATGAAATGAAATGAAATGAAATGAAATGAAATGAAATGAAATGAAATGAAATGAAATGAAATGAAATGAAATGAAATGAAATGAAATGAAATGAAATGAAATGAAATGAAATGAAATGAAATGAAATGAAATGAAATGAAATGAAATGAAATAAATAAATAAATAAATAAATAAATAAATAAATAAATAAATAAATAAATAAATAAATAAATAAATAAATAAATAAATAAATAAATAAATAAAATAAAAGCCTCTGCCGTTAAGTCACTCACAAGCTCCAAGTGAAGGGCATTAGTGGCAAGGCACCTCGTTTTTCCTATGGTTTTTCCTAAAGAAATTTAAAAAGGACCACCGAAGTCCACCCCAGCATTTGTAAAAGCTCTACATTGCTCTAAGCGAGGGCCAGGGAGTGATCCCATTAAAGGCTGTAAGGGTTGAGGTTTGACTTTAAAACATCTTACGCGTTTGCACAAAACATGAGCAATAGCCCGTTTATATGAAAGTGTCCAGTAACGTTGGTTTAAGAGAGCTTTTTATCGTAAGCTAAAGACGAGTGATGCAATCGGCCACCCACCCTAATTATATTGTCCGAATCCAAGAATAAATTTAACTTTAGCAAGGGTTTAGAAAGGCGTTAATTATTCTTTAATTTTTTTTATTTCATCTGAAAAATCTAATTCTTGCACGTATTTTATAAGTTTTACAAGCGCTTTGTTAATTTCCAAAGATGTCAATGCACCGGTAATTCTTTCATTTTTTGGTTTAAAACAATTCCATAAAAATCGAATAACATACGTTAGAACTCGGCACATAGTAACAAAATTGGAAAATATATTCAAAATTTTGTGAAAATAATTTTCATTATTTTTATTGATTGTAAAAAGCATAGGGGTTGCCTTTTCTTCAGACTGAACTTCGTTGTTTTCAATAATATTTTTTTCCGTGGGCCATGGTTCAGATTTTTTAATTAAAAAATCCGAGCCTTTGTAAAATAAATCGTGAGTCAATAATTTAGAAGAAAAGGCGCCTCTGCTAGCCACATCGGCTGGATTTAGGCAGGTCGGCACATATATCCAAAAGTCAGGTGGAATTTTTTCTTGAATGATGGAAACCCTGTTACTTACGAAAGCTTACCACCGAGAGGGGTGACCTTTGATTCAACACAAATAATTTTTATACGGCTGCGAAAAGCGTCGTAAACAAACGTTGCAAGTTGCGCGGCTAACAGAGCTGCCGATAGCTCTAAACGAGCTATGCTTAAAATAATTTTGGTGGGAGCTACTCTTGTTTTGCTACATAAAAAATAGACCGAAAATTCTTAAGTAGCAGACCGCAGTAAAACCGAGGGTGCTAGCATCCTCAAAAGAATGAATTCACCAGAAAAAATATTTATGTGACGATGCAATTTAAATTCTGTCAAAGGCGGTAAATCGGCTTTATAACGAGTCCAAATTTGAGTTATCTCAGGGGGGGGTGTGATCATCCCAATTAAGCCCTTTTACCCAGACTTTTTGTGTAAGACATTTTATAAAAAAAGTTATTGGTGAAACCATTCCCAGTGGGTCAAAAAAGGTAGCTAATTCTGAGAGAATCTGACGCTTAGTACACTGCCGCTCTAGGGGTTGAATGTTAAAAGTAAAATAATCGGAACTCGGACTCCCAATGGACTCCCAAAACTTTGGTTAAATCAGCAGAATCAAATTTTAAAGCAGTAGGATTTACAGATTTCACAGGCAAACCTTTTAAAAATCCTAGGTCATTTAAAGCCCATTTATGTAAGTCAAAACCACCGCTTTTTAGCAATAAAATAAGTTAATCTCTTAGCTCAATAACATCCCTAAAATTGTCTCCCCCACTTGAGATATCGTCGATGAAAACGTCATTTAAAAGCACTTTACTAGCAAGCGCATATTTGTCTTTTTCGCAGACAGCAAGGTGTTGCAAGAACCTAATTGACACGCACTTAAGTTGACACTCCATAATCGGATCATTAGGATTAAACCTCCGCAATATGCGGTGATAAAACTGATGAGCCTGCGCAACAACTATCTGTCGATACATTTAGAAAGATCAGCAATAAAGTCTATCTTATGCAAGCGAAAATTTAAAAGAATGACACAAATGGCTTTTTGTAATTTTGGTCCAAAAAGAACGGTCTCGTCAAGGGACAAAGGACTTCCAGGCCCTTTGGCACTTCCGTTAAAAACAACCCTTAAGTGTAAATTTAGTGCTTATACTTTCATCAAAGTGTCCAGTAACGTTGGTTTAAGAGATGGTTTACTGTTAAAAAACTGCGTGAAAATATTTGATATGAATGTTTTCTATAATTTTATAAGATAATTTGCTGTTTCAAGGCAAGAAAATAGGGTGCTTTTTGTCGTAAGCTAAAGACGAGTGATGCAATCGACCACCCACCCTAATTATATTGTCCGAATCCAAGAATAAATTTAACTTTAGCAAGGGTTTAGAAAGGCGTTAATTATTCTTTAATTTTTTTTATTTCATCTGAAAAATCTAATTCTTGCACGTATTTTATAAGTTTTACAAGCGCTTTGTTAATTTCCAAAGATGTCAATGCACCGGTAATTCTTTCATTTTTTGGTTTAAAACAATTCCATAAAAATCGAAAAACATACGTTAAAACTCGGCACATAGTAACAAAATTAGAAAATATATTCAAAATTTTGTGAAAATAATTTTCATTATTTTTATTGATTGTAAAAAGCATAGGGGTTGCCTTTTCTTCAGACTGAACTTTGTTGTTTTCAATAATATTTTTTTCCGTGGGCCATGGTTCAGATTTTTTAATTAAAAAATCCGAGCCTTTGTAAAATAAATCGTGAGTCAATAATTTAGAAGAAAAGGCGCCTCTGCTAGCCACATCTGCTGGATTTAGGCAGGTCGGCACATATATCCAAAAGTCAGGTGGAATTTTGGTCCAAAAAGAACGGTCTCGTCAAGGGACAAAGGACTTCCAGGCCCTTTGGCACTTCCGTTAAAAACAACCTTTAAGTGTAAATTTAGTGCTTATACTTTCAGGCTTTTCAACGCATAAATGCAGTATGGAAAAATTTGTATCTCTCGATCGATACATTTTAGACAGATGCAAGCGAAAATTTAAAAGAATGGCACAAATGTCTTTTTGTAATTTGGGCCCAACAAGAAGGGTCTCGTGAAGGGACAAAGGGCTTCCGGGCCCTTTGGCACTTGCGTTAGAAACAACCCTTAAGTGTAAATTTAGTGCTTATACTTTCAGGCTTTTCAACGCATAAATGCGGTATGGAAAAATTTTTATCGCCATCTGCCACAGTACAAGTTGACTTTGCAATACCGCCATATGATCTAACTCTAAAAAGTCCCTAATGAAATCAGAATACCTACAATAAAGATCTAGGTTTTTTAATCATTTTCGTTCCAGTGCCAAAAACCTGTTTAAAGCTAACTGTTTGCTACCAGGAAAGATAGGATCAATTTTCCCTTTAAATGGTAATATAACAGTGTATCGGCCGGTCAAATCTCGCGAAACCGTATCAAGAAATATTTGTTCGCATAATTCCTCTTCAGGGGACAAAAATATTTTTTGGGGTATGCTATCTAATTCCCAAAATGTAACAATATTTTCATTTAAAGTTTTATAGCTTAACTGACTAAAGGATGACTTAAGTGTTGGAGTATAGTTCGAGTCCACTTTTCCCATGACTATATAACCAAAAACGGTGTTTAAGAGCGTGGGCTCATAATAGAAAATATTTTAAAAATCAAGCTAGTAAAATTTGAAATTTAAAAAAAAGGTCATGTGTCTGTAAATATGAAAATTGACTTAATAGAATTATGAAAGTGCTAATATTTCTGCGGAAGTTCCAAAAGATCCGTTTTTAGATATGTAAGTAAGAAAGGAAATTAGGCCTCCCAATTTTGAAGTACATAATTAATAGATTTTTCCCTCAAAATATTATGATCTGTAAAAACATTCTTATATTTAAGATAGTTGCTTACGGAATTTTAAAGGCAGTTTCCGTCTTTTGGTCTTGAAATTGTTCTAAATTTTGTTGTTGTAAGTGTCAAATTTGAAGAGGATTGAGAGGGTAATTTCTGCTGCACATTTTGTTTGGATTTGGTTTTGTTGTTCAGAATCTTCACTTTGGACTTATTTATATGTTGTTTTCGTGACTGTATAAACTTACAAAAAGTAGAAAAATTCGAAAATTACCTGGATGATCTTGACTGATGGAATGACAATTTGTTTTTCTGAATTTTCTTGATTTCTGGAACATAGATTGGTTGTACTTTACAATTCTGCAGCGCAGGATGAGTTATTCTGTAGGTTTTGGATGCTCGTTCAATTGTAAGGACTGATATGAGGTGTAAAAATTAGTAAAAATTTGTAAAAAGTTTTTGATTGATGTTGACAACTTGACAAATTTAATTTGTTATATTAATTTGGGGGTTTTTGGGATTTAGGAATTTAGTTTTGGGCTTATTTTTAAAGGGGTATGGGGGAAATTTTAAGAGTAACAAAAACATTATTGATACATACATTTTTATAAAATGTACCCCTTTTACCAATTAAAATCATTAGAAAAAATTTTGTTAAAACTGCACCTTAGATTCCCTAAAAATTTTTTATGTTACAAAATGGATTCAGGAAACCCAAAGACCCCTAGATTGATGTATCAGATGTCTATGCTTTTTTTAACTATTTACTTAAATTTATATTTAGAAAAGATGGCCGTCATGTATCTTCAATATCAAGTCCCAAAGGTGCCAAAGTGGCATCAATGGCATTCGTAAAATAGATTCCTTCAACAACCAAAATCGGTCAAAAAACCTTTCTCATCAAGCACTTTCTACATAAGTTGAAAATATCCAATTGACACCTGGATTATTATCATGATTTGTTTAGCCACAAGAACGGATTGCACCTATATTTTGTAATTTTTCCCTAATTTTTATTTAAAAAAGATGGCCGCCATCTTGAATACTGGAACTTCTGCAGTCACGTTGCATATGGCTCCAAGCAAGAGCTGTAGATCATATTGTTTGCAGTTTCCGATACATCGAGAGGGTTTATCATGTTTTTTCGCATTTTTTTGTATCATTTGCAAACCGCATTTGAGAAAATAGTCGTCTATATTGTCCACAAACAGCAGGAAGCATGGGTACTGATAAAAAATTTATTGTATTTTTAAATAATTTGTATTTTAAACAAAAAATATATTTATTTTAAATATAATTTTATTAAGTTTAAAAGCGTGGAAGTATTTCTTTTAAATTCATTTTTTTATTAGACTTAGAATACTTGCGGATACTCGGATCTAAAATTAGATTTATTATATTTTACAGTAAATAAATAAGAAGTGTTGTCAAAATAAATATACATGTTATATGAGTAAACAATGCGTAGGTGTAAGTGTTGTTATTCTAAGTTCCTTATCTTAATGTAATTTGATATATTTGTTTTTAACAAGAGATCTTCTAGAAGGAAATGTGTAAGCACTTTTAGTCACGTTTAACTTTTATTTGACTTTGTTCTAGAATTAAGCGTCAGCACTAATTTAATATAAATAAGATTTGTTGTAAACAACAATAAGAAATTCAGAGGCATTCAATAGTTAGTCTTGGTAGTGTTAAGTACCATTGTAAACGGTTCCAAAATAAAGTATAGTTTTTTTAAAAAGTTCTTTATTAGATTTCGAATCTAAAAAGTGGCGCAGTCGGTAGGATTTCTTCGACGTACTACAGCTCGAGGCCCAGTGTACGAAAAAAGCTATTCGTAGTTCACCGTCCGCGGTAGTGCACCCAAGAGACTTGTTAGTACGGTACACGTTAGTGTTTTACAAGAAAGACTTACTTGCTTCTTAAAAACAGGTTTAGTGGTTTTCGCCTTAAAATCAGCACAATTACAGGTTTAGTGGTTTAAGCCTTAAAACTAGCAATAAAAAAAAAAGAACCGAAAAAAAAAAGCTATAGAAGAAAAGTTATAGAAGAAAAGTTACAGAAGAAAAGTTATAGAAGAAAGAACATTCATCTGGTCAAATCCGATCCAGCTTTGAAGAGGAACTGAATCCAGCCGCTTAATTTCAAAAGCGATTTCAGAGAACTTCCGAACTTCCTTTGCTTCAGGATATGAAGATTTTAATACTGTAAGTTAGTTTCAAATATTTATTGTTTTGCCCGAATTTCTTCACTAGTCAGAAATTTTTAAATTTTAAGTTTTAGTTTTAAGAAAATTTTTGAAAAAAAAAGTAAATAATGGCGGAAGAACAAAAAGTTGAACCTTATAAACTTTCTGAAATATTTTCATTAATTCCAGAATATGATAGAGATGCTATTAATCTCAACACATTTTGTAATGCATGCGACTTGGCAGAAGCCATGTGTGTTCAAAATCAAAAACAATTTTTGCTTGTTAAAATCAAAAATCAGTTAAAGAGTAAAGCTTCTCAGCTTATTAATTCTAGAGATATAAGTTCTTGGGCAGAAGTTTCACAACTTCTAAATACGCATTTTGGCGATCAAAGAGACCTTACTGCTTTAATTCAGGATCTCCAGAGGTTACAGCAGTTACCATCTGAGAATCCACTAACTTTTATTTCGCGTTTACAAGTTCACTGTGCGAAAATGAATTCAGCAATCAATAGGCAAACCCTTACAAGAGATCAAAAATTTGCTCAGGGTAAACTTATTGAGACTATGGCTTTAAATACTTTATTAACCGGATTAGACTCAAAAATTGGGCATATAGTTCGTGCTAACAATCCGAAAGACATGATTGAAGCTATTTCTTTTATTAAACGTGAGCTTCAACTTTTTTATTTCGAAAATCAAAAATTCTCTAAATCACAAAATTCAATTCAAAAACTCAAAATACAACCAAAAATATGTACATTTTGTAAAAAACAAGGTCACTTAATAAATGAGTGTAGAATTAGACAAGTGTCGCAATCGAGACCACAAAATTTTTATAACTCAAACAACTTCCAAAATAGGAATCAAAATCCTCAACCATCTACATCCTATCAAAATCAGAATTTTCAAAATACAAGACCAAATAATTTCCAACAAAGATCAAATGTAATACAGCGTCCACAACAAAATAATGGCAACTTTAGACCAAATCAAAACTATAAAAATAGGCCAAGTGTAATACAGCCTAATCCTACATACAAACCAATGCATTTTATTAATTCAGAAAAATTTGAAAATTTTGAAAATAATAAAAATTTTGAAAATAATGAAAATTTTGCAAATGAAATTTTTTTTTGTGAAAATTTTGAGAATTATAATTTCACAGATCAAAATTTTGAAAATGTCAATTACGAAAATAAAAATTTTGGAAATGACTTTGAAATAAGTAATTTTGAAAATTATTCTTAAGATTCTGTAAATTTTCAGATATCAGCCTCGGAAACAGATCAAAATTTAATAAGTCAGATTTCAGAAATAACTTTAGAGGACGATCACAATCCCTCAAACTCAAGATCAATTCATGTAAATTTTGAAATTTTTACCTGTTCAGAAGAATTGTATTATATTACCGATGTTTCAAAACAATTTAAATTATTAGTAGATACAGGTGCAAGTAAATCTGTTTTAAAACCTAAAACATGTGAAAAATATAAAATTAGATTTCCAGAAAATGTTACTATTAGGGGTATCACTAACGTACCCATCAATATAACAGAATCAGCATTAATTCCTTTTAATATTGAAGACCCACATAAAGTTTTAGTTTATACTTTGGATATACAGTTTGACGGTTTACTAGGTTCAGACTTTTTAAAACATTATGATTGTGTTATTGATTACAAAAATAATCAATTGATTACAAATTTTAAAACAGTACCACTTTATCGGAGTAATTCGGAAAATGATCCAATGCAGTCAGAACAACAATCAGCTGACATAAAACCTATTAATAATACGATAAAAATTGAAGGTCGTACAGAAAGAGCTTTTAAATTTAGAACGGATAAATTAAAAAACACTGAAGCTATTTTATTAGCACAACAGATAGACAAGTGTTACATCCCTAATTGCTTGGTAAAAATAAATAATAATGGGGAATTTTGCACAACGGTTATAAATGCGCGACCAGTTACAAAAATAATTAATTTTGAAAAATTTGAATTTGAACCGATTATTGATCCTTCTTCTTCAGAAGTCTGTTTTAATTTAACGGAAAGACATCCAGCAAATCGTGAGAATGATATTATGGAACAATTACGTTTGACACATTTAAACGAAGAGGAAAAAGAAATGATTATGTCGTTATGTCTTGACTTTTCAGATATATTTTATTTAGAGGGGGATAATTTAACATTTACCAGTGAAATTAAACATTCGATTACTACTAAAGAAAGTAAACCAATTTTTACAAAATCATATAGATATCCGCAAATCCATAAACAAGAAGTAAAAAATCAAATTTCAAAAATGTTAGATCAAGGTATCATACAAACATCTGTTTCGCCCTGGTCCAGCCCAGTGTGGGTGGTCCCAAAAAAATTAGACGCCTCAGGAAAACAAAAATGGCGTGTTGTCATTGACTATAGGAAACTTAACGAAGTGACAGTAGATGACAAATATCCTCTACCCAACATATCAGACTTGTTAGATCAACTTGGTAATTGTGAATATTTTACTACGTTAGACTTAGCGTCAGGTTTTCATCAGATTGAGGTAGATCCAGAAGATATACAAAAAACTGCTTTTTCAGTTGAGAATGGACATTATGAGTATATTAGAATGCCATTCGGACTCAAAAATGCTCCTTCAACATTTCAAAGGGTAATGGACAATATTTTAGTGGGAATTCAAAATGAAAGATGTCTTGTTTATATGGACGATATAATAGTCTATTCAGCTACAATACACGAACATATAAAAAGATTATCAGAAGTATTTTCAAGATTAAGAAAAGCAAATTTAAAGATACAACCTGATAAATGTGAGTTTTTAAGGAAAGAGGTAGCTTATTTAGGACACGTTATCACTGATAAGGGTGTAAAACCAAACCCTGATAAGATATCTGCTTTAAAAAATTATCCAGAACCAAAAACTCAAAGAGACATAAAAGCTTTTCTTGGATTAGCAGGATATTATAGACGATTCATAAAAGATTTTGCAAAAATTTCAAAACCCTTAACTAAACTATTACAAAAAGATATACCTTTTATTTTTGATCAAACTTGCAAGAATGCATTTGAATTATTAAAAAATGCTTTAACAACAAGTCCAATTTTAATATATCCAAATTTCAAGGAACCTTTTATTTTAACAACTGATGCTAGCGGTTATGCTATTGGCTCAGTTTTATCACAAGGAATTATTGGCAAAAACTTACCCATTGCGTATGCATCCAGGACATTAAATCCTGCAGAACAAAAATATTCAACTATAGAGCGTGAACTTTTGGCTATAATATGGTCAGTTAAACATTTTCGACCCTATTTGTATGGACGAAAATTTTATTTAGTAACAGACCATCGTCCTTTAATTTGGCTAAGTTCTATTAAAGATCCTGGTAGTCGTTTAGCTAGATGGAGACTTAAACTAGAAGAATATGAATTTGAGTTTATTTACAAATCAGGAAAAATTAACAAAAACGCTGATGCTCTATCCAGAATTAAAATCGATAAAAAAATAAATACAATACATTATTCGGTAAATTTTCAAAATCAAATTAACCAAGAAAATATTAGAATTTTAGAAGAAAATTTATTTGATGCTCCTTTGCACTTTGCTTTGGCTCATTGTGTATCAAAAGATTTAAAAATGGGTAAAGGCATAGCTTTACAGTTTAAACAAAAATATGGACATGTTGAAGATCTTAAAAGTCAGAATAAACAAGTTGGTGAAATTATAAATTTGAAAATCAAAGACAGAAATATTTTTTATTTAATCACTAAAGAAAAGTATAATTTAAAACCCACTTATGATAATGTCTATAAATGTTTAGAAAAATTAAAACAAAATTGCTTCAAGAATCAAATTAAATACGTAGCAATGCCAAAAATAGCTTGTGGCTTAGATTCATTAAATTGGGATATAATTTTATCAATGATTAAATCAATTTTCCAATCTACAGATATTCAAATCAATATCTATATTTTGATGGATAAACGAACGGCAATTATTAATGCTTTATCGGAACAGGAAGGTTCATCCGAAGAAGATCAAAACGAAAACTTATCCCTTATGTCACCGCAGACACTTGAAAACGAATTTAATAGATTCCAAAATTTATATCAAACAATATCATTGATTGATTATTCCAAAATCAGATATACAAATGAAGAATTATTAAATAAAGATCACAAAAATATCATAACAATTTTTCAACAAGATAATATGAAAGATTTACATTATCAAATTATAGAAGATTTTTTCGAGGAAAGTCCAAAGTTTGACATTAAAAGAACCAATATTTTACCTTCAAAATCTATTAGGAAAAGAAATTATTATATTATTCCATTGCCAAATTTTCAAGAAGATGCAATTTCAATACTTTTTGGAATTCTTTGTAGATGTCAAAATGATATCGATCCTTCAAAAACATATTATGTTGAGACAAGAGTTGACTTACCAATATTAGAGATGATGATATGCTTTATTTTTGCAGAAAAAGATTTAAGTTTGGTAGTTTGTGAAAATATTGTCACAGAACCTAGTGATGATCAGAAACAAATAATAATTGATCAATATCACTCAGGAAAGAGAAATTTTCATCGAGGAATCAATGAAACTATACGGAGAATCAAAGAAAAATATAATTGGAAAAACTTAAGTAAAGAGGTTGAAACATTTATAAAAGAATGTGAGATATGTCAAAAGAACAAAATTTTAAGAAAAAATTTAGATAACCCACTCGTAATTACAGAAACCCCAAAAATACCATTTGAAAGAATTAATTTAGACATTTTGGAAACTCCACAAAAAAATTTGGTTTTGACTATAAGGGATGAATTAACAAAATTCATACAAGCTTATCCTCTTAGTAATAAAACCTCAAAAAATATAGTGAATACTTTATTACTATTTTTCCAGCATTACGGTACACCTTTAAGGATTCATACTGATAGGGGCAAAGATTTAATAATCAGTTATTAAAAGATTTGTGTAAGATGTACGATATAAAGTTAACTTTTTCAAGTACAGGTCATCCACAATCCAATGGAAGTTTAGAACGATTCCACGCAACTCTTTTGGAAATGATAAGAGTGTGTACTACAGAAAATCCTAACGAAGACCCTCATCAACTTCTCCCATATACGGTTATATGTTATAATAACTCAACATGTAAAACTCATGGTTTCACACCTTATGAATTAATATTTGGACATACGTCATCGCGACCCGCTGAAGTTCTTTATAATGAGCAAGAGT
Source organism: Oxystoma pomonae (assembly GCA_963921995.1). Lineage (NCBI taxonomy): Eukaryota > Metazoa > Arthropoda > Insecta > Coleoptera > Brentidae > Oxystoma > Oxystoma pomonae. The sequence goes on from OY998166.1 coordinate 49,251,829, forward strand.
TAATCTCAAAATATGTTCGCGATTTAAATGCAAAAATCAAACACTTTTATGAAATAGCACGAAACAGAACAATTCTTTCTAAACAAAAAGCAAAAGCAAGATTTGATAAACACGTAACTCCAAACTATGAATTTAAAGTTGGAGATAGGGTATACGTTAAAGAAACCCAAATAAAAGGAAAACTTTCACCGAAATTTAACGGACCATTTGAAATTAAAGAAATTTTCAAAAATTCAGCTTCTGTTTATAATCCAATAACTAAACAAACATCTAAATTTAATTTTGATTTACTAAAACCATGTTATGTTAAACAAGATGATGACCTACAATAAGAACAAGAAAATGATTAAAACATATTGTTTCAGATTATTTATGTCCGTGCTACTCGGATTCGGACAAGAACGTTATGGTCAACAGTATAGTCTAACTGAAATCAATAACACAGTAGGTGTTTACTATCATAGAGAGGCCAGTATTAAGGTATCTAATGATAAGTGGACCATATTAGTATATAAAAATCTAGAGGCTTTGCAAAACGCTTTTATTAATAATAATCATATCTTAGATAACTTAGAGCTTATGCTTTCGCAAAAAACAGGAACTATGAAAAATGTACACTTTGATATTAGATCTCATGTAACTTTGTTAAAACAAATTTCAAAAGATATTGGTAATAAATTTGATGAAATCGATTCTGATACCACAACTAAACAAGTAATTAGACCTAAAAGAGGACTATTTGATGCTGTAGGTACGGTTTGGAAATATATCACGGGAAATTTAGACGCTGCTGACGGTCAATATTTTAATGAATGTATCAATAAAATTGAAAAAGACGATAAAGAATTGGAAATATTAATGAAAAAACAAATAAGCGTGACTACATCCGTTATTAAACAATTTAATTCTACACTGAGAAAACTTCAAATCGACGAATAAACTTTCAATTCAAATATTAAAGAAATTGAAAAATCAATTTATATGATTCGGGATGAAATTGAACTTGTTGATCTTAAATTTTATTTAATCAATATTTGTGAACAACTACTCGAATCCTATACTTACCTTCAGTCACAGGTTGAAGACATTTTAAATTCAATAACTTTTGCAAGATTAAATATTATTCATGCTTCAATAATTCTTCCCAATGATTTATTGGATGCTCTAGAATCAATAAGTAAAAATCTGGATAAGAACAATTTGCCTTTAACTCCGCGAAAATCTCAAATCCCAACCTACCTTAACATAATTGATTTACATGCTTTTATAATCGATAAAAAAATTAGTTTTTGTTTTGGAAGTACCTTTAACCGAATCAGAAATCTATACAGTTTATAGAATGTATCCAATACCTATTTATGATAATAGAACTATGCTACATCATATTCTACCTGTTGGAAACAAATACATTGCTAAAGACGATGATAACGAAATTTATATCTCATTATCTGATATCAATAAATGTAAAGAATTAACGAACCGTCTTTATCTTTGTAAAAATTTGTATCCTTTACCAATAGATTCAAATGCTATTTGTGAAGCACAACTGTTAAAAACACAAAAGATTCTTACTTTACCAAAAACATGTGAAATGGTTTTGATTTTGGCCAAAGATTACAATATTCAATTATTAGAAAATAATGCTTGGCTAATAAGTGTAACCAATCAATTACCAATAACTATAAAATGTGAGGGTATAGATCCAAAATCGAAAATTGTTAATAAAAATACTGTTTTAACTTTAACCTCAAGATGTTCCGGTTTTGTTGGAACATCAAAAATTTAAGCAACCAGTTTAAAAACTGTTTTTTATAATTATAACTATTCCAATACTGTACAAATTCCTTTTAATTGTTGTGATAAATATCCAGATAATGTTAATAATTTTCCGAAATTAAAACCTTTAAAAATCAATAAATTAAATTTGGAAGATTTGGAAATTGTCAAACACAAATTGGATCAATACTCAATAGAATTAGATGATTTAATCAAGGAACCAACAGTTCAAAAATATTATTCTTGGTTTACCTATTTTACATTATCTTTAATTATAATCATAATTAGTGCATATTTGTATTGTAAATGCAGAAAGCGAAAAAGGATGTTACAAATAGGTATAGAAAATAGCAATAATGACGACAGGCCTTATAAACCAAATGTTTCAGTTTTTGGGAAAAGATTTTCAAAAATTTTACCAAAGCGAAGACCTTCTATTAGATTAGGTGAAGATATTGAAGAAGAATTTGAATTAAACACTAACAGTTCTTTACGGAAAAATATAGTGTAAAAATTATTTTCTTTTCAAAATTTTGTTTTTCTTTGAAAACAAAAATGTACTTTCAAAAGTTACTGCAATGAGTAGCACTAACTTTTTAATAAGGGGGGAGCTGTTATATGAGTAAACAATGCGTAGGTGTAAGTGTTGTTATTCTAAGTTCCTTATCTTAATGTAATTTGATATATTTGTTTTTAACAAGAGATCTTCTAGAAGGAAATGTGTAAGCACTTTTAGCCACGTTTAACTTTTATTTGACTTTGTTCTAGAATTAAGCGTCAGCACTAATTTAATATAAATAAGATTTGTTGTAAACAACAATAAGAAATTCAGAGGCATTCAATAGTTAGTCTTGGTAGTGTTAAGTACCATTGTAAACGGTTCCAAAATAAAGTATAGTTTTTTTAAAAAGTTCTTTATTAGATTTCGAATCTAAAATACATATTCAACAAAATATTTTTAAAATATAAGCAATTATTAAATTTTAAAAACAATATATTTTTTGGTGAAGTTGCCAGGTGTCATTGATTATGTTATTTAATATAACGTATTTACTGAGAATATAAGTAGGTCGTTTTTAAATATGAAGCAAACATACTGGAATATTGTTATATGAGTCCATATTGCAGCTTACTGCGATTCATAAGGGATGTCATTAAAAATCGCGTTTTATAGCTTAATTTGACTAGTTCTTCACCTGCTTTACCTACGGACACCAAATATGGCACAGTATTACAAGCTGTTTTATGTTTGATTTTCGCAAATTCTCGACCAAATGCGTTGGTTAGTTTTTATACCAGGCTCATTCACAAATTTTCACCATGCAATTTTCTCAAAATATAGCTTAATTTTACTAGCCCTTTACCTGCTTTACCTACGGACACCAAATATGGCACAGTATTACGAGCTGTTTTAAATTTGATTTTTGCAAATTCTCAACCAAATACGTGGGTTAGTTTTTATACCAGGGGTCCGATTTTGCCGCTTTAGATTTAGATTTAGCGTCACGTGACGCGAAGACTGTACCTTGTTTACACGTGCATTTTTAACTGACTAACAAAAATATCGACAACATTTTATTTCGTTTTTGATTGTCTTCTAAACAAGCAGTCTATTGGTTACTGTATATTATATTGGAAAAGGAACTTACTGTATCCTGATAAGAACAAAAGTCATTTTTAAATAAAAATTTAATTTATGCGAGCAAAATTCAAGTTGATTTGACACACTCCATGTCAACCAATTTGAGCTCTATACGTTTTCTTCAATCTTAACAACTTGGCAATGCTGCAGCCCTGGTTTAAACGTCAGAATATAACAATATGGCTCCCTCGTTATTATGTTCGTTTTGCGTGTAAAGTTTGTTTGTTTTCATTTGACCTTTTTGTTACAATTAGCAGTTTTTAATGAAGTTATGTGATAAAAGATAGTGTTTTCCTCTTTTTAAAAGCTTTGACTTATTCCCTGTGTAAAAAACTGATCCCTTTAGCCCCGTGATAAGTGCTAGTGCTTTTCCCTTTCCCCTTTTTGAAAACTTTGCCTTCTCATTCTTTGTGTAAAAAAAAACTGATTCCCTTGGCCCCTTTGAACATTTTTGCCAATAAACCTTTTTTAAAAACATTGACTTCCCCCCCCCCGACACCTCTTCATTTCCTTGGTCATTTTTGTACTTAATTTAAAAATTATAATGGAACCGAGAATGGAACCCTCTAAAAGAGCAACTAAAATTCAACAAGAAAAGTTGGTTGATTTGGTAATGGAAGATTCCATCCTATGCCCTGGAAGGAAGCATCGTGGTGGTAATATCACAGCAGAGGATATAAATGAAAGGTGGAACATTATATGTCAAACTCTAAATAAAATGGATGGTGGCTGCCGTAAGTCCCGAGCAGAGTGGCAAAAGGTACAGTACTTATAAAAAAGGTAAGTTTTTCTATGCTTTAATAGATTGTGAAGGCTTGTTTATGTAGCAATATAATGCACAATTTAAAAACTTAATGCTTATTCACAGGTATTTTAATTAATTTTTGAGAAATAAATGATGGTCAAAACCGCATGTCAGTATATGACAAGACATTTTCAACTATGGGGGCTTTTTCAAAAATATACGTTTTAGAATTTGGGCTATAACTTTTTTGTTAATGAAAAGTTTTGGTGTAAATTGAAAATCAAAAATTATAAGTGTATCACACCTAACCTATTAGAATTTTTTAAAAATCTCTTTAGGAATGAAAAGTTAAGATTTTCTTATTTGAAAGTTTTGTTGAATATTCTGTTACATCACTGATGGTTTAACGGAGAGATGGTGGATTCTTTTTCACATTCGAATCACTTTTTAACCAAGTTGACTAAAATGCAAGAATCCTGACAATCAATTGTTACTGTATTACAAAAAAAGGGTAAATAAAAAATACAAAATGTCTTACTTTTTTTTAGATATCCTGTGAAGTTGTTGTTGTTAAAAAATAACATATTATAATCAAAACGCACATTTTTTAGACTTGGCAATACATTAAATCCAAAACAAAAAGAAAGCGACAGACAAGAAATGAGACAACATTTTGACCAACCAAGAAACAGCCATTGCAAGCCATTTAGGAAAGGCACTTCTGCAGGGGCATGATGTGCAGGAAACTCAAATAAAATTTATTGATGTGCAAAACAAGGTATGTGAGGTATAAGCTATTAGCTTATAATCATCAAAGTTATCTTTAAACTGTTTAGGGCTTTCAGTTATCCTAAAAAACCATTTTAATTAAATAACTTGAAATATTAATTTTTTTGAACAAAATGACAAACCCCTTGAAATATCTTTATTATGTACATTACCACATAAAAAATGAAAATAAATTATCTTTTAGATAAGTAAAACCTATATATTTAAATAATCTTGATTGACTATAGTAAGGACAAAATTTAAGGAAAATTAATTTCTATGTGGACTAACAACATTTATGCCAATTCATGGGCACTAAAGGGCTAAATACAATCATTAATATATCAAACTGTCAAATTGACAGATGACATGATAGTTTGATTTTTGAAATTATTGGTCTAATTTACCTCGCTAATTACTATTCACTTTGTAACACTTAAATTACATTTTGCATCAAATTTTATTTTTACACAAACCCCTCTCCTTTTGTCAACCCCGTTTAGGTTAATTTTTATTTTATTACAAACAGATTGGACCTCAAACCTCTCCAAATCACATCAAAATCAGACAAGTTATTCTTGAGCTATGCATGTTGGATGGACAGATGGACGGACAGAATGATAAAAAATATTTAAAATGATCTGAAACTCATCCTTGGTCACACGTACTATAAATTAAACCTATGAATGTGAGTCTACAAGACTTAAAAAAGATCATGCATTTTCTTTTTTTTTTCATAAAGGTCAACATTCAGTAACGAGAAAATATTCAGTAGAGATGACACAATATGCATGCACCACCTTTGGGTGCTTAAAATGTCTGCCCCTACTTTTTTGAACTAATGATAAATCAAAATAGTTTTAGTAGTGACCTTTAGTATTCCCAAAACAATGTAAAATTTTATATTCCTTGCAAAATTAGGCCATTTTTCACAAATATTTACCAGTTGTTGACAAAAATTGTAAGAAATATTAAAATGTTAGGCTTGTTAAGATCTACCAAAAAGTTTAAACATTAAGGACTACATAATTTCAAAGATCACACATCTATTTTTTTGAAATATATTATTCTTGATTGATTAAACTATTGTGCCACATGGATGAACTGTCATTAATTGTTCACATTTATTTATTTATTTATTTCGAGTCTTCATCCCTTTGCCTACATTAAATAGATGGGACGTGTCACATTAAGTTAAAAAGGGTCACTACAATACTCCAGTTTTAGGTACCATCCATGCATCATGTAAAGTCAAATGGTATATCAATCAAAAAAATGTGCAGGTCCTTTTTAATTGCCCATTACTCAAAAAAGTTTTTTCCCAAATTTAACAATTTTGATCATTTTGAAAAACCAATACTTCAAAATTTATATATAATATATGGTAAAAAGCCGAGATCAGTCAACTTTTAAGAATAGGTATTTTTGACCCACTCTTCAAATTTTCCATCCATCACTGGAGCAAACCTTGCCTGTAAAGTTTTGTCTTTAGCAAGAATATACTAAATTTATCACTCGCTGTATCACTTGTTGAAATTGGGCAAGAACTAAGAACGTTATGAATTTTTGAAATGAGTACATATTTGCTAAATCAAATTATAGTTTTGCAAGTTTTTGTCTCGGTTTTGGTCCTATTTTATTAATATTGGTTATTTTGAAAAGCTTGAAAAGGCTTGAAAATTTATAATTTTATTTTCAAAATTATCAAAATTGGTCGTATACTTACAAAATCGCGGCCAACCGCGAAAATTGCTTTTTTTGTTAGATCTGACTAAATTTGATATAGCAAACACTTCCAACAACTTATAACATTCTTAGTTTTTTCCCGATGGCAACAAGTCAGTACATTTGAGAAAGATGAGGTTTTACAGAAAAAATTTAGGTTATTTCAGTGGCGTACATGGAACAACTGCGGAGGTGGTTAAAAATATCTATTTTTAAAAATTGGATTGGATCAGCTTGGATTTTTATAAAATGTCAATTGTGACAAAAAAATCCTTAGGTGTTAAGATATTTTCTTTTGAAATGAGTAAAATGATAAAAATTCGATAAATATTTGCACAAGCATAGCTAAACGAAACTTATGTATTTTTTTTTTCTTAGTTCCTGCCCGGTCTCAATAAGTGATACATCAGTATAGTTAAGAAAGTCGAGGCTTTACAGGAAATTTTTTTACTCCAGTGGTGCATAAGGAACGCACGCCAGCTTTAATGTTTATGAAATGTCAATTACCAAAACTATTAAAATCGGACAAAAACTTTTTGAGTCACGGGCAATTTTTTGGTCTATAATAGAATTTTTTGATTGCCTACTTTCTTAACATTTATTCCAATTTAAAGATATTTTTTTGAATGGAGAAAAATCCAAAATTTCGGCAGTTTATTTTAAAATTGAGGTATCATAAAAATCCAATACTAAGACAAAATGTTACATTTTTTCCATGTATACTCACTTATTATAATTGGTTAAGAAATTAAAAAGTTAGGTGCCTTTAAATTTCCACTGTTTTGGTAATTTTTGGTCCAAAAAAGAGTTACTACAAATTTTTTTTATGTTTTCTGTCTGTCCGTAACAAGATAACCGAACAACCGCTTAATTGATTTTAACAAAATTTGGCACAAAAACTTTGTGGCAGCCGCGGATAATGTCATTAGTTTTTGGTGGGTGTGTTTGTTTTTTGAATGGAAAAAACCCAAGATTTCCGCAGTTTATTCTAAATTGAGGTATTATAGAAATCCAATACTAAAACAAAACCCTAACAGCGCGTATTACATTTGTTCCCGATGGCATTACATTTGTTTCACGTATACCCACTTTTAGGTGCCTTTAAATTTCAACTGTTTTGGTCATTTTTGGGTCAAAAACGACTTAACTACAAAACATTTTTATGGTTTCTGTCTGTCTGTAACAAGATAGACGACCATAATTCAAAAACCGCTTAATTGATTTTAACAAAATTTGGCACAAACATTTTGCGGCGGCCGTGGATAATATGTCATTAGATTTTGGTGTGTGTGTAAATGGTAGAAATTATAAAAAGATTAATACTCGAGAGAAGTGGTTTTCAAATATAGATTGGGAAAAAATGCCCAACAAAATTCGTCATGAATTCAAAGTTTATATGAAAAAAATCATAGCTTTAGAACCACGCTAGATAGCAAAACGCGGTTTTCCAAATTAGATTAAAATTATATTTTGAATAAATCTTGTCAAAAAATCAATGTTTTCTATGCTATAATTTTTGAGATATGAAAAGACTATAATGTATGGGCGGTTACACTTCCCTACTGACCCCAATTTTTTATTGATTTTCTATTGATTATTATTAACAAAAACCGATTATTTTAATTTTTTGGGATAAAATATCAGTACTCACGCATCTAGGTAATAGGTAAGGTAATAGGTTTATCTGTTCTAAATAGATAAGAGTTAGTCGGAAGTTGTGCAGATCAAAGAAATCTTTTTAAAGTTTTATTCAAATTTATTTCCTCTTTGTCATCACTAACCTTTTATTATGATAGTAATCTTTTTCTGAATTTTTTTTTGGATTGATATTATTAGTTGGTCATTCTACATCTAGCTCCTTTACTAAAACGCTGAATGTTGTGTTGTTTTGGGTGATAGAAAAAAAAGATTGTCATATAGTTAATTAAATTAAATAATTGAATTAATAATTAGTTAATTAATTCATTTTACACCTAATTTATTTTTTTAGGGAAGGTCTTTCGATTCAAGTAACCAATTCTTTATTTAATTTTAATTTTATTTTTAAGCAATGTATCCAGTCCATTCCCCATCCTTTCCTGAATTGTCCATTGAATGTGACAATGAGAGTAAGTATTTTTTTACTGTACAGTGTGTCTCATTTAAAACGTACCACTCAGGATTTGTCGGGAAAGCGTCGCATGATGTCAAAATTGTTTCACAGCGATTTCGAGTCCTCTGCCGTCACAACGTGACCTTTGACCTTTAACCTTTGGTTAGATGGCCAAAGCACGTGAGAAGAGCATTTGAAAAGAAGTGAGCTTAAGCAAACGAAGATAAGATGGTTTACTTATAGAGGAGTGAATTTTAATTCATTAATTTTTAATCAAAACCCAAAGTTAAGCAAAATCAACAAGTCATAGGGTTGTCTTAATTCCATCCTTGTCTTTTTATTCCATGTTATATTTTTAGGCTAATCTCTCAGAAACTAATCGAAAGATTTTCAAAAAAAAATAATTTTTTCTTTACTCCATGTTAAAGGTAAATATTCGGAAAACCAATCAATATACTTTTAAAATTTTAATATTACAAGATACCACCTGACCCACTTTACCTATGAAAATGCTGTTGGTGAAACTCACCCTGCGGAGTGTCATCTATTAAAGATATCAAATCGACACGTTTTTTTGAAATCGTACTTTAAGTGCGCGGAAAGGCCCCTTTTTCGTTTTCATTGGAACACATTGTATGATCAAAATTCGTAAATCTATGAAGCCAAAATAAATACAGTTCTCTATGAACTTCTTAATAAGTTCATTGTATTTTGATAAAATTTTAAGACTACTGCACTAATAATGTTAATATATGTATGTACCTACCCAGATTAATGGACACTCATGGAATATAAATATTTAATTTTCATTATCGCTAACAACTTAGTAATCTTAATATCTTAATTAACAGAAGCAATAGCAAGCGAGCAATACAATGAAATAAGTAGGGACTTTTTGCTATAAGTATTTACCAAAATTTTTTTCAATAAATTATTTAAAAAATCAGGAAACTTCTTAAATAAATAAATAATAAAATAAATAAAATGTTAAGACTACTGCACTAATAAGGTTAATATAAGTATGTACCTACCCAGATTATGAGACACTCATGGAATATAAATATTTCATTTTCATTTTCGCTAACAACTTAGCAATATAATCTTAATATCTTAATTAACAGAATAAATAGCAATCGAGCAATACAATGAAACATGTAGGTACTTTTTGCTATATAGTTTTTACCAGTATTTGCCTGAAAAAAAACTGGAAAGTCAGGGAATGGAAAAACCTCTCAGGAAATTCGTCATAAAAGTCTGAAAAAAATTTCATTATTCCACACTCAATTTATTCCTATATCTGATAAGCTTAACTAAGTAATCCAAAAAGCTTTTTACTTATTTGAACGGAACGAGAAAAAGTGAAAGGTTTACTAACAAAAATTTTGAAACTAAAGTTTAGGTTAATGAACAATATCTTCTTCTTTTAAACCTCCTTTTGAAAAACCCTTTTTTGACGATTCTACTTTTACTAGGACTATAATTCCACTTGCGAAGAGTGGTTATATAACTAGGTACATACTTTATATTTTAACAAGATTAAAATGAAGCGGTAGTTTCTATGATTTTATTAAATTTAGATTTACTCATTATGAAACCGTCCCAACCTGATCCTCTTCCAAACAATTCGTTTACAATAGTAACTTAAATGTATTGGTACTGAGTGAAAAATAGTGAAAATTGTTGGTAAGTTATTAATTTTTCAGTAGGTTATATTATTTTTCATATTATAAATGCTCTGCAAGTTGATTTTGTTTTTTTTCGATTTAAAGAAATTATTTTAGACTTAGTTACGGAAACTATTAATGAATTCCAAAGAAAAGTAAAGAAACCTGATATTTTGCTACACCGAAAAGGTAAGATATTAAAAAATATTACTTGTGTAAAAATAGTCGTTTTATAAAATCTAAATTTTTTTATGACGAAGGACAGTAACTTGGAGCAACTCCAACTTTCTATTCCAATTAAATTATAAAGAATATAAGGATAGGAGGAAATTCTATACTGCCAGGCTGGCTTTGAGGCGGAAAACCAATACGCTTTTAAGATCTCTTTTAAAAATAGAATTGGGTAAGTTTCATGAAGATAAATATTTGTTTCAAAGTAGTAAATACTCATTAGAATTCATAAAACATACATGGTGATATTATGGTATTCATTAAGTTGGTGATTCATTGATACTAGTCTTTCATATTAATGCAAATTAAAGGGATTTATTCGAAAATAAATGGCAATATATTTAGTTGAATAATATAATTTAACTTAAGAAATTTAAAAGTATATTTTTTAGGGTTAAATCATGTAATGAATGTTTACTCGTCTCATTTTAATAAAATCATTAAAACCCGCGAGAACACGCGCATTCTGTCGAAGAACGGAGTTCCCTAATGTTTTAGATAGGATTATGATCATCATACCCATCCCGAAATGCCTTACCCATATTGCTATATTATTTCCGTGCCTTAGAGGTCGTTTTTGATGACTGTTTTCCGACTTTTTCACTAAAAAAATAATTACTTTGGAAACAGGGTTCGACTTGAAATTTACATATATTTTTTTGTAAATATATAATGTTAAAATACTTGCAGCATGTTTCGAGTGAACATCTTATTTTTGCATGGAATATTTGGAGCAAGTATAAGAAGAATAAACATTTTTTTTTTAATTGTAAAATTTCCCTACAAATTGATACTGTAGGTTTTCTTCAAGTGGTGTTTTTATACACCTGTTCCTGAAAAACTTCAGTGCTTGAAAACAATGGATGAATCATCTGATGGCGATATTGATGATCTCCCAAAATTATTAAAGTTTAGGGTAAAATTAAATAAGCTTAAATATATACTAATATTTTCGTGGATATTACAAATGCTGGGGTGGACTTCGGGTCCTTTTTAAATTTCTTTAGGAAAAACCATAGGAAAAACGAGGTACCTTGCCACTAATGCCCTTCACTTGGAGCTTTTATTGCTGCTCTACGTAGATTGTTTGCGCGTCGAGGGAGAGTTTATTTATTTTATATTTTATAATTTAACTTTGTTCTTGCAAATAAAACGTTACTCGATTTGGATCCCTTGAATCCAGTTGAGTGGCATTTTATTCCCCCCAGTAAGCCGCATTTTGGCGGTATATGGGAGGCTAGAATAAAATCAGTGAAAAAACATTTAGTTAGAGTAGTGGGTGAACAAATCATTACATATGAGGAGTTTAATACTTTTTTATGCCAAATAGAAGCAATTTTAAACTCACGACCATTAACGCCCTTAAGCTCGGACCCTAACGATTTAAGTATCCCCAGCTTCGCCAGCTGACCCTGACCTGTCCCATTTAAAATTGAACACATTAATTCGGTGGCAGCTAGTGCAGCGCCTTCAACAAGATTTTTGGCTAAGGTATAAATTAGAATATTTACAAACAAGACAATAAAATGCCATCTGTTGGCACGTTAGTTTTGATAAAGGAGGATTGCTTACCTCCTTTGCGATGGAAGCTTGGCCGTATTACAGCTTTGTATCCGGGAAAAGACGGAATATCTATATTGGCTATGTTAAAAACGACTTCTAATGCAGCTTTAAAACGACCATTCTTAAAATTGTGCCCACTTCCCTCAGAAAATTTTCAAAATGCGTAGCATTTTCGAGGGCTGTAATGTTTAATCCTCAATACTTACTGTTTTTTATAGATTTAATTTTTTCTTAGTTTATAATTTTGAGCACCTATGGATAATATTCTTTCTTTGATTTTTTTTTGTAGCTTTTGAATTAACTTAGTTATTCGGGATAGTGTCTATAGCTATTTGTATTAATTTAGTTATTTGGGGTATATAATAATTTGTATTTATATAATATACTAATGTTTTGATTAAATGTAAAAAACTCACGAAAATTTAAAAAAATGATTCAAATGTCTTTTTGTAATTTTGGCCCAACAAGAAGGGTCTCGTCAAGGGACAAAGGACTTCCAGGCCCTTTGGCTCTTGCGTTAAAAACAACCCTTAAGTGTAAAATTAGTACTTATACTTTCAGGCTTTTCAACGCATAAATGCGGTATGGAAAATTTTTTATCGCCATCTGCCACAGTACAAGTTGACTTTGCAATACCTCCATATGATCTAACTCTAAAAAGTCCCTAATAAAATCAGAATGCCTACGATAAAGATCTGGGTTTTTTAATAATTTTCGTTCCAGTGCCAAAAACCTGTTTAAAGCTAACTGTTTGCTACCAGGAAAGATAGGATCAATTTTCTTTTTAAATGGTAATAAAACAGTGTATCGGCCTGTCTAATCTCGCGAAACCGTATCAAGAAATATTTGTTCGCATAATTCCTCTTCAGGGGACAAAAATATTTTTTGGGGTATACTCTCTAATTCCCAAAATGTAACAATATTTTCATTTAGAGATTTATAGCTTAACTGACTAAAGGATGATTTAAGTTTTGGAGTATAGTTCGAGTCAACTTTTCCCATGACTATATAACCAAAAACGGTAATAAAGGGCGTGGGCTCATAATAGAAAATATTTTAAAAATCAAGCTAGTAAAATTTGAAATTTAAAAAAACGGTCATGTGTTTTGTGTCCGTAAATATGAAAATGGACTTAATAGAATTCTGAAAGTGCTAATATTTCTGCGAAAGTTCCAAAAGATCCGTTTTTAGATGTGTAAGTAAGAAAGGAAATTAGGCCTCCCAATGTTGAAGTACATAATTAATAGATTTTTCCCTCTGTAAAAACATTCTTATATTTAAGATAGTTGCTTAAGGATTGATAAAGGCAGTTTCCGTCTTTTGGGCTTGAAATTGTTCTACATTTTGTTGTTCTAAGTGTCAAATTTGAAGAGGATTGAGAGGATAATTTCTGCTGCACATTTTGTTTGGATTTGGTTTTGTTCTTCGGAATCTTCACTTTGGACTTATTTGTATGTTGTTTTGGTGACTGTATAAACTTACAAATAGTAGAAAAATTCGAAAATTAGCTGGATGATCTTGATTGATAGAATGGCAATTTGTTTTTCTGAATTTTCTTGATTTCTGGAACATAGATTGGTTGTACTTTACAATTCTGCAGCGCAGGATGAGTTATTCTGTAAGTTTTGGATGCTCGTTCAATTATAAGGACTGATATGAGGTGTAAAAATTAGTAAAAATTGGTAAAAAGGTTTTGATTGATGTTGACAACTTGACAACTTTAATTTGTTATATTAATTTGGGGGTTTTTGGGACTTACGAATTTAGTTTTGGGCTTATTTTTAAAGGGGTTTAGGGGAAATTTTAAGAGTAACAAAAACATTATTGATATATACATTTTTATAAAATGTCTCTGTATTTGATTTAGTTTCTCTTTTTTGTGCGGCTACGTAGTTTCCAAAGCGGATTTATAAAATGTACCCCTTTTACCAATTAAAATCGTTAGAAAAAATTTAGTTAAAACTGCTCCTTAGATTCCCTAAAAAATTTTTATGTTACAAAATGGATTCAGGAAACCCAAAGACCCCTAGATTGATGTATCAGATGTCTATACTTTTTTTAACTATTTACTTAAATTTATATTTAGAAAAGATGGCCGTCATGTATCTTCAATATCAAGTCCCAAAGGTGCCAAAGTGGCATCAATGGCATTCGTAACATAGATTCCTTCAACAAACAAAATCGGTCAAAAAACCTTTGTCATCAAGCACTTTCTACATAAGTTGAAAATATCGAATTGACACCTGGATTATCATCCTAATTTGTTTAGCCACAAGAACGGATTGCACCTATATTTTGTAATTTTTCCCTATTTTTTGAACTACCTCTAAATTAGTGAACAGAGGTTTAAGACATGTGCACGAATATTTATTCTAAGTACTGTTTGCGCAACATAGAACTGCTTAGTTTAAGACAGGTAAATTTTAAAACAACTTGAAACATTTAAGACAAGGTTAAAAATAAATATCTCCCAGAAATTTTGGATTTGGACGCAATGGCTAAAAACCTAGTCAAAACCCGAAAAACCATAATATTTTATAATTTTCAGTTTTACCCACCATAAATTACAAGGGGACTTGTAAATTTTTGCTGCAGACCTTTTTTTCTTTCCGAAATTATTTTCTTTATAATAGGTATTGTAGAAACCAACCGATAGTGATAATGAAGATTGTTTTGCGACGTCCATATATCTCGGAGCCAACCATATACATAACACAACTTTTAATTTTGCAAACAAAATATACAGCTTTTTTTCTCATTTTTGTATGGGCAGTACACTATCTTTAACCCCTATCTTAATTAAAAAGCAACAGGACAATTTGGGGACTGCAGTAACATACCCCAAAAAGATGACATTTGTTATCACAAACTAACTAGAAAATGGCGAGTGGAAATGTTTTCATTTGAAAATCTTTATTAAAGCCCTTAAAGTTGCACTAAAATCATTTGTGCTCGATGAAAAAATGTGTAATAAAGTACAAGGAATGAAAATTAAGCTACATATATATCAGGTGATTTATTACTACTGTGAAATACCTCAATAACTTTTGACACGTCAGAAATTCTGATGCGTCAGAATTTCTGGCGTTTGCCTAAGAATCGGCCCCATTGGTCGCGATTCTTCAAAAACCGTCAGAAAATCTCGCCCTTACAAAAAATCTGAAAATTTTTAAACACAAGTTTACACTTGATAATGCTTTTTTGTCAGGACTATTTGCTAATATTCCTTAAATATCTTTATATTTAAACAAATCATTAAAACTTTTAACATACAAAACCATCGATAGCCATGGAATATTTTGCTGTCACTGTTCAGAAAAGTCACACAAATTCTGTCTTTCGTTTGACATGGTGAGAATTTTCAACGTTTATTGGTACGCGTAGTAATAATTTAGCTCCGCCATAAACTAGTCCTGCAGAATATCTTTAAAATATTAAATTTACAAAATGTTAATAAAAAACAGCGTTAGGATAAATATGAAGGTTGCTGTGTTTTTATTTTAAATAAGGCGATAAGTAAAAATCGCCACTTTCCAGAATTCTGACGGGTGAGATTTTCTGTCGTTTCTGAAGAATCGCGACCATTATTCAGAAACATAAATTAATTTCTCCAGACATGGTTACTCTTTTCCAACTTTAGTAACAATAATAGAAAATTACCTTATTGCGTAGCTCTAATTCACCGCGCGGGCCACCAATTAAAATTATAGCCTATGTGGTAATAATTTTATTTACAAAGCGCTTTTCAAATACAAGCTTTTATAAAATATAAAGTGCACTAAAAAGTAGAAAATAATTTTTAGCATTCTGATATGAGTTTGGTCATGTTGAATCGATAAATTTATGCTGTTGATAATATCATGATTGTTCGCAATAATCTCAATTCACTATAAAGCAGAGAAATGTAAGGGTATTAAGTATAACCAACGCAACTCGACCCAAGCTAACCTAACATTTCTGTCCCATTGCTTTTATTATCATGATATCAAAATGCCTAAAATTATTTTCTACTTTTTAGTGCACTATATATTTTCTTGTATTTAAAAAGCTTTTTTTACATAAAATAGTTTTTTTAATTTTTAAATTTGTACTTTAAATCGTCCATTTTCAATCTGCCATGTTGAAATTTTTAAATTCGATCAAAAATTCATAATCCCCTTCCCTAAAAACCCCTGTATGGCAATTTTGATTGAAATTGAACAAACTAAATATTTAAAAAACAACAAAGTGAATCTCGTGTACGCAAATAACTAACTTCATTACGACTAGGCCTCCAATGTCTAATGGAGAATCCAGACACCTATTTTGGCTTTTTAGTTCTGCGCAACAAGCCTCTTCCGGAGCGATTGCTTGCTGATGCCTTAAAATTAGGGCCACGTAGTATGAAGCTCCAATTGGGGGCTGTGCTTTTACAGTTTAAGAGTCATGACCTTATGCTTTTACAGTGTTCTTCTTTATAACCTGCTGAAATTTTAATGTTTTTCTTTCTCAGTTTATTCGACAGATGGCGCACATAGGTACTACGTCTCCACGGATTACAAACTTTTTGTTTTAA
Source organism: Oxystoma pomonae (assembly GCA_963921995.1). Taxonomy (NCBI): domain Eukaryota; kingdom Metazoa; phylum Arthropoda; class Insecta; order Coleoptera; family Brentidae; genus Oxystoma; species Oxystoma pomonae. Next base: position 49,268,590 of record OY998166.1, read on the forward strand.
ATTCGAGAGGTGTGCATGGTGCCTGTGTAGCTTCAACTGCCAGGTACAATCCTATGAAGAAACATGTATGTATCCAATGTATCCAAATACCTGGATTCTCCATTAGACAAAAACGTCCGATAAGCCACGAGTATTACTTTGAAACTAAATATTTTCCCCCTCCACTTTCCTTGTAAGGGAGAGGTGGGTATCTGATAATACCATATTATTCTATTGTCACCAGTACTGTAAACACACACCAAATTTGAAGACAATTAATCGGATGTATATAAAGTCAGTTAAAATTGGTTAGCGAAAAATCGTCCATCTTGAATCTGCCATGATGAATTTTCAAAATCTGATCAAAAAATCGTATTTCTTATCCCCAAAAACCTTCGTATATCAATTTTGGTTGAAATAGGACAAACTTGGGCGTTCCACTCCTCTCGTGGGGGGGAGAGAGTCGTTAATAATATTGTCACAGGAACTATATCGTATATACATACATATTGGTGAAGTTAAATAAAAGCTTGTTAAAAACAACTTCGCGCGTAGTCTTTCTAGTCACAACCAATGTGTTTTTCCATTGATAAAAATGTAATATACAAGTGCACATATAACTTCTATACATCAGATTAAAGAAAAATTTTCAAACTCTGTTTTACATTTACAAAAAACAAAATTTTCAACTTTTTTATAGAAAACAATTTTATCGTGTGTTTCCATTGAATCGTTTTCTGTGAGTTTTCGATTCCCTATGTTAATTTTTCAGAAAGTTACAGCGTTTGTTGTTTACAAGTGGTGGGAGCAATAACTTGAAAAAACGCATTTACCAGAATGACAACCAGCCAAAGCGTGATCTATGAGCTACCCTTAACAAAGTTAGCTTATCGGCATAAAATTACCACGATTTGCACACGAACTCACCTTTTTGCCCGATTTGTTTACGGGATGAGAAAGCGTCATGTCATCTTAGGTTTTCCAAAAAGCTGTCAACCATAAAAATCGGAAGTTTTAAAAAATCTGAATATTAAAAAGTGTGCGGGATTTTTTGGACCACTTTATATATTTAAATATTTAAAAAAAAAATATTTTATAATACTTTTTAATACCGTTTGTTTTGTTAATTGGGCTTATAGATGCCTAAAAAGTAAGTTGTATTTTGATATTATTAAGTTTAACTGTGTTTATATAAGATTTTTTTTAGTGTTTGACATTTTATGTTTTTATTTTTGTAATACAAATATTATAAGCACGTATTTTTCTATTAACTAAATACTGTCGTTTTTTGTAAGTATTTAGGAAAAAGAGCATAACACATTTTATGTGTGAAAAAAATGTCTCCATAGACATTCTTACACTCTAAAATATATTCCAAACATGAATGTAACTAAGATCCTTAGTATATTCAAAAAGTAAACATACCGAATATGATAAAAGGATGATAGACGTACTATCAGTATGAAAATAAAATATAGCCACGAGAAAATTCTAAAATTCGTACATATTCCTAAAGCCTGTGGTCCGATATGTATTTCCCTATCCGTGTGATGTGTTTTTAGAGTCGCATGGGGAATGCGTAGATGGATATCGGGTGTAAAAAATATGCTAAGCACCTGACAAGAACATATAAATACATTCTGTGCACGTGAATGCATGTGATAAGGATATCTGTTAGCACATCCTAAAAACCTGAATAGAATATTATAATGGTAATTTAGAACAGCCATAGCATATCCTTCTACTTTTTGAAGATATTCTATGCACCTGCTAAGGTTGACCTGTTGCTATATGCGCTAGGCACATGCCAATCATCTAATACCATATTATTATATTCGGACATACTAACAACCTTCATAGCATGTGATTAGGGCGGAACGTAACCTGTTCTTAGCACATGCTTAGGATGTTAATTTTGAACATTCTTAGCATATCCTTTTTATATAACTTCGCTCTTTTAATCTTTTTTAATCACTGTAAATTCTAAAGGCACAAATAATGCGTTTTAACGGCTCTCTGGTTTATAGTTAGAACAATACTGCTTTACTTACGGCGATTTCGGCAAGCTTGGTACATGGTTTGGTACCCTGTTTGGTCTGTCCAATGATTACCAACTGATTTCGGATACAAAAATGATGACTTCACCGTGACTCTGGTTCTGTTGCTTGGTATAGATATCTTCCTCTATTTTCATGTTGTCCTTCTTTCGAAATGTAAACAAATAAGTTGGATATGAAATTTTTGTTGTTTTCAGTTGTAATGAATTTAAACAGTCGATACAAGCTAACTTTTTTCCCAAATGAAGTATCGTTTACTGTTACCGAAAATGCTAAGTTAGCCCATCGGTTACTCAAAGTTGAATATTTCTGTCTGATGTTTATGTTTGTTGGATGGACCGGTGATGGAATTTGTGCAGTAACTGGCAAACATTTTTGAATAGATTAGATTTAAAGGTTGTGATAGTCACAGCAGCTTTTCTTTTAGCCATTTGTTAAATCGTCTTTAGAAAAATAAACCACTTAAATAGGAAAATAACCACAAATAAACAAACAAAAAAGTTTGGTTAAGGCTCCTTTCTATTGGCCAACTAAACTAATTCGGAAGATAGTGGTATGTTACGCCATTACTATAACGTCACAGGTACCAATTGGTTAACCAAGAGATATGTAAGAGGCCAATTTAACATGGAGAAATACGACACATAAACTGGTGCAACTTTAAAATTTGCATTCGTTCTCTTTTACAAATGCACTTATGTATCGGTTGATGACATCGGAAAAGAAGCAAAAAAAATTATGAATCGTGTCTCTGCAAATATATACAAAAAGCATGTTTTTTATGGCTTGATTTGGTTTACAAAACGCAATTGTTGAAATAGTATTTGAAACATTTCATATCTTTTTTTACACCTAATGCGATAAAACACACCGAACGATTCATTTCGCATATTACTTTTGCACCAGTGCCTCAGAAAAATGTTTGCACGGAGTCAAAAATATCTATTTTTAAACATTGTTTAAATTTTGGTGTTAATGCTTGTGAAAAAAACGCAGCAAATTAATGTTTAAATACATCCCAAAATTTTTATAGTGCGCTCAGTTTATTATATTTTGTTTACAAGACTGATCTTTGATAAATATTGTATTTTAGACTCAGAGATAAAATTCTAAGGTCAACCGTTATCAAAAGTTTCCTATTTTCAGATCTGATTTTTTGAAAAAGGATTATTACTCGTTTACGTCTAATCTTTTTTGCTAGATGGGGCCAAACCGTGTCGAGAAAAATAAGGGATGTCCAATTTTTTTTGTATCTAATTTAATTTCATAGATTATTAATAGTAGGCGACGCGATGCAAAAGAACAAAAAATTTAAAACATAAACATTAACAGAAAAATATAATTTTAAAAGCTTTACCAGGAAAAAATGTATAAATTATTTTGCGAAAACGAATAAAAAAACAAACGACAAAGCCGCACTGTATGTATTCTAAGGATGCTAACGGATTTATTGACAAACTACAACAGTAGGCAGGAAAAAAATATATAGGGTTGGCGAAAAAAATATTTAAATTACTTTAAAACCAAAAGTCCGATTTAAAAAAGTTTACATACATAAAAAGAATTTATATTTTTCAGAATTAGTTTTAAAAATAACATTTCTTAAAAATTCAATAAAAAAAAATAGCAGTTTTTCAACCCGATGTATCTTTGAAAGCTACATTTTTCCGAATCACTTGCTAAAATTAGTAAAAAAGTAACAGTGTAAGGCAAGGGTTTTTATTCTTGATGTGTTTTTTTCCATATTGTGCTAGGTATTATAATTGTTTAAATTTATTGAAATAGATATTTCACTTTTGCTATAATTTGAAGCATTTAAAAAAGCCAATACATTAGACTTTAACAGTGAGATTTACTAAGATCTAAAATAGTACCCCTTACAGGTCTAAATATTTACACCTATTGGGGGTACTAAATTTTGAAACCAATTTTTAAAAAACACTTACTCATACAGCAAAAATACAAAGTTATTGATTATTTTGTGTTGTTTTGCAAAATAACACTGATAAACTGCTTTTTTATTTTTTTTCTCTTTTTCTTCTTTCTTTCTTTATCTTTTGTTGTCATAAAATATGCCATATTTTAGGAGAAAATACCCTAAAATTATTTTCTTTTGACCGGTTTCAAAATGGCAAATGGTGAATACGCCAAAAATTTGGCACATAATAGCTTCATTATCTGTGTTTCAGATTATAAAGTTGGTGATTTTTTAGACCATCCTAGGCGGTGGTTTAAATTTATAGCCTCCAGAAAGGATTGTTTTGTGGCAATTCGTAATAAGTTGTTTATAAAATACACCGGAGTACCATAAGAATACGTACTTATGTCGCACTGATTATCTCTAATAAGAGTAAAACACGTGTCTGCGTCTACTATCCAAGTCGCAACCGGTATGTATTCTTGTGGTACTCCGGTGTATTTTATTCGTTTTTTGCTATCGATTCATCATAGTAGAAAGCCCGACTGGTGGATGGACTGTGTCTGAAACCAGTCAGTGGTAGAACTGGTGGAGAAGGCGAAAAATCCAACAGTTTTCTGTTGGTAAAACTCTATTTTTAATTTTTTTAGAATATTTATTTGACTTTATTTGTACTTATTGGAAAACAACAATTTTTTGTACTTCATTTGGACGTTTTGGTTTCACAACATACAAGGTAAAGGATGTTGGTATGAATATTTTTTTAAATTGATTATCATCTACAAAACGGTCCCAAGATTCCAACCAGGGGATAATGTCACCGCCATTTTTCTCCGTTACTATGCATGCTATAAAAAAAATTTGAAATCAGAAGGAAATTCGATAAAATATAGGAGGTTTTACTTAAAATAAGAAACCTTATGACAAAATTTGACATCTGCAATGAAGTACAAAAAAATGTTGTTTTCAATAAGGACAAATAAAATCAAATGGCCTGAAATTTAAATAATTTGACTATGATGTTAAATCAATTCTGAAAAACGGATGTCAAATTAAAATACGGTCTATTAATAATTTAAAAGTGTATGTTTTTATATTTTATAAAATTAAATGTAAAAATATTAATCAAGCGCTGTACCTGCCTGGTTTTTGCTTGGATAGGGTGGGTGTTAATTTATTTATGCATAAATTGGTTTTTAACCCTAACTATTATTTGTAACCCTAATATCTCAGAATTGGAATTTGAGATTTTTTCTTTTTTTTATAAAAAAAACTGAGACTTATCGCGTTAAATACAATCTAAGCGTGGTAATACCAAAATTTGCAAATGGCAGTATACAGAGTGTTGTTTTTAACAAAATTATGTAATACTAATTTTTTTTTTAGTCTGGACCTGAAATTTTATTATTTTTATACATTGGTTTAGTCTGGACCTGAAATTTTATTATTTTTATACATTGGTAGAAGTGGCTTTTCCGAGATATGTCCATTTTTATTTTTGCAATATTTTCATAAATCAAACTGATATTTGACAAAAAGACTCAAAAAAATTAGCATTAGTTATGAGATGCCCTGACCTGTAATACTTACCATTAAAATTTTGAATTTCGTCGTGAATCATCATGTATAATAATATTTAAAGCTCTTTTTCTTCAAATTTTGGTAAAAAAATGGCTAATATTTTTTTTGCTTCCGTGATCACAAAAATAGTAGTTTTAACAACTAGTGACTACAATATTGATTTTTTACAAGCGTTGGTTTAAATAACGAGCACAGCGAAGTATTTTAAAACCCGAGTAAGAAAGTACACTATTTTTTTAATACCTTTATCAAAAAATTTAAGAAAAACAAGAAAATACTTTTAAAAATTTCAAACCAAGAGCACTTCTCGCAACACACCATCTTTACACTATAAATCAAGGTGGCCGATAAATGAAATAACAATCGTTTCCATAGCAATGTGCCTTTTTACTCGGTGACGTTCTTTGTTGCGACATTTTATCTTTGACAGTTTGATATTTTGACGATGTGTTATTTGGTGAAAACTGGCGGAAATTGCTTAATTTTTAGGCAAGAATAATTTCATTTTTCCAATATTACTATATTCCGATATTTCTCTTCAATTTTAGGTAAAAAACGGACAGAAATCTTTTTTTTGCACCCGTGATAAAAAAAAAGTTTTTTTGCATCGGTAATCAAAAAAGTAATGCTTCATAACATTCACGATAGTACTCACAACAAAATCATGACTTTTTGGCTACCAATGCACAACATTTTTTTATTATTGAGGGGCTAAAAATAGTAGGTTTTATAATGACCACTATCTTTTTACCTTTATCAAACACTCAAACAAACACTACAAATTGCTTACATAGAGCTCAAATAAAACAAACATTTTTTTTTCTACTACAAATCCAAAAAAAATGACACACAGCGATAATTTACCAACAAATAGGGACATCTTGGACCTCTTAAAATAACGTTTTTTGTGGTTATCGTTATTTGTGCCACTGCGTATTAAGGAAAAAGAGGCGAGGCTAATCAAATAAGGATAACGGTGGACTATATTTACTTCAAATAAGAATAACGATTTTTGATGTTATCTTTAACACAGACTCAAAATTATTGGTTAATTCATTAATTTTATTGTAAGAACTGATATTTTCCATAATTTTTTATTAACAATTGTAATTTAATATTTTGTATTGAAACGGGATTATAAAATAATAGCGTGGATTCGGAAAAGTCGGGAATTTATTCAAAACTGTTGTTATTTTGGGTGGGTATTTTACAAAATGGCGTTCGCAGCGCAAACTTCGTGTGTAGGTATTTCTTTCTGAAATAACGAAACCAATCTTACATTACACTCGCGAATCTGAATTTAACGTGTGAAAGACAAGTAACTACATAATTCTAGATAATAAAATAAATGTAAATATTTACCTGAACATCAGGAGATAATTAAATAAAATATTAGAATTCGAGCATTCTGTCGCCATCTATGTAAATTTGTTGTTAAGAAAATTACAACAATATTTAATGAAATCTAGTGTAATTAAGTTAAACTATAGTAGCAAAGCGGCGCTGAAGAAAATAAAAGAATTGACGCGACCATTCCCGAATATACAAGAAAGATGTAGATAGGTCTAGATGAGTAAGACAGACTAGAATGTTCCGGGTGAGTCGAGAGTGATGTCGGCAAATATAAATACGCCGGATAGCAGAGCTTCAAAAAGTTTTCGATAGAATAGAAAGAGAGTAAGAACAAGAACAGCGAATAGACTGTGAGTTCACGATTAAAAGTAAATAATAAAAATAGTGAAAGTTAAATCTGCGTTTTCTTTTAGAATAAAATACGAATAAATTAAAACCAGGCTAAAATCTTGACAGGTTATGAGCCCAAAAGTACTCTAATAACAGAGAAGATGGAATTAGTGATACCCAGATCAGGAGTGGACTCTGGAAGAAAAGAAAAAGAAAAGAAGACGCTTCTGCCCGGAAGGACAATAAGAAGAAAGAAGCTAAGATTGATTCTGGAAGAAAATAAAATAAAAGAAAAATGTCCAGTGAAGAAATCAGCCAGATTGAAAAATTATTGGATTCAAGGAGCTACGAAATCTGGAAGTTTGAAGTCCAGATATTCTTCAAACCAGTGCGCTATGGGATATTGTCAGTAGTAAAAGAAAATTGGAAAATCTCACCCAAGATACAGAAAAAACAGAGTGGATAAAACAGGATGCCAAAGCCCAGAAGGTGATAATCACATCCATAGATAAGAAGAACATAATGCACATAATAAACTGTTCCAGCAGTAAAGAAAATTTTGGAAAAGGATACCGAAGATGAAAAATGCAATCTTCTCCAACAGTTTTTCAATTGCAAGTATAAAAAAGGGACCGATATGTCAACATATATTTCTAGGATTGAGGTTATCTAAAAGCTCAACCAAAAAAACTTTCCTTACTCAAAGCCCACCCATTTTATTTGTAGAGGTTGGTACAAGTCAAGGTGCAAGCAGAGGTAAAAGATCCCAACTCGCTCTTTGTGATTGAACACAGCGCTAATATTTTTGAACTGACATTTCGACAGTGACGAAAATGTAAAATAACTTGCATTTAAGTTTTTTAATGCATTTCATAAAAAACCTTTTAAATTAATAAAAAATTAATCTATTCCGTACTTTATTCTAAATGTTGTGTGACATCAAGTATTAATTGGAAAAATTAATTATGAAGGGTAGGTTTTAATTAGAGTGACATATAACCCCAATTTTAATTTGTTCTACAGAGTGTTTACTATTTAAACCCCGCGTGTGTTTATTTTTTTTCATTTTCTTTTCTTCTAAATTGAAAGTTACTTCTTAAATCCATGATTATACAACAAACAAATTTATTAAAATTCTTTTTATAAATCAAACTATTTCCAAAACTCAGGGAGGTTTGGTTTAAAATGCTTTAAACCAAAAATTTCACTTAAACCTAGGACCGTTCTAAAATTGACTAAACCTTTTTAGTAAATCCCACAGTAAAACTTTATATGGCTTTACTTCAAAATCCGTAAGTCCTATTTGAAAAACCAATTAATGCAATTAATATAAACAAAAAAAAATGGGGGTGCCACCTGAGTTCACTTTGATAAGTAATTGATGGTCATGTTAACCTCTCCTTGAAAAACATCATACACGTCACTATCTCCTATACTATAAATGGTAGGAAAATAAATCTTTTTTTGTTCGATTGATATTTCCTTTCTACATTAAATATCTATTTTATGTTTAGTTTAAAAAACTACGTTAGGGCACTGCAATAATTCAAAAACAAATTTTTTAATGTAAAAAAATAAATAAAAACAGGTTTCAAAGTAAATGTAAAAAAGACAAAGTTCTTTTTTATAGCTCAAGTGGTTTTCGAGTTTTAGTACAAGAGGCGCCAGATTGGCGGAAATGATTCATCATGGGTGCTAAAGAAAACTGAACTCTATAATTTGTAACAAACACAAATTTAGGCCCTATAGTAGATACAAACGACTATTAAACAACTGGCTAAAAGGAGACACACTGAATAAATTGAGGTTTTGTGACTGTCAAAATAAAACATTCTGATCTAAAGCCAATTTTTGATTTTTTTTTATTTTGCTGTAATGAGTGGGATGTTTAGGAGTAGAAATACTTGGAAAAAAATTGACGATGGGATGGGGCAAAGAGTTGTACTGTCTTATTATGTGAGCAGTAAGAAGTCAGAAGTAAGACGCAAGAAAAATAAACTCTACTACAAACATGTACTCTAGTTCATAATAATAGGTATTGAGGTTACTACACCGGAAAAAGGAACTTTACAAAACAAAGTTTTGTCGAGCCATAAGCGAGACCTGTAAATCTATGGAAACCATCCTATCCATATTCTGTCATTTTTAGAGGGTGGAAAACCTATCCCTGTAGAATAAAAAGCAAAATCCTGGTGGATTATGATGCTGCCGAGATTGAACTAAACAAAATGCCGAATATTGTCTCATCCACGGACATGACAAAAGCTTTGCCAAAAACACCTTCCCAATCAACATATACTTTTTTGATATGGAGTGGTTAAAGTTAGAGTTCAGTAACGTAAACAGTAAGAAGTAAAGGCCATTTAAATTTATTTGACCGTGCCGTGGAACTCCAGTCTGGGGCCCAAAAGCTTTTTTTATCATGGACGGAAAGTCCGCAAAAATCATCGTTCCATTTAAAGAATACAACTTGTATATATAAATATATGGTAAAATTATTTTGTCCGGTGTATTTTATAAAGTTCGTTTTTCTGCTATCGATTCATCATAGTAGAAAGCCCGACTGGTGGATGGACTGTGTCTGAAACCAGTCAGTGGTAGAACTGGTGGAGAAGGCGGAAAATCCAACAGTTTACTGCTGGTAAAACTTTTTTTTATTTTTATTTAGGGAAGAGGTTTTAAAAAAAAGCTAAAAGCGAATCTTCAATAATTTTTTACGGACTTTCCTCTCATGGTAAAAAAAAAATTGTATACCCCAACTGGAAGCCCTGGGCTCACCAGCAATTTTTTTTTAATGAAAATGTACCACTTGTAGCACATTTTTAGAAAACTTGTTAAAAAGAAAATTTAACGCGCCAGTTTATTTTTATATCACAACCAATGTGTCAAAGATTACTTAAAAAATTATGTTTTTGTCAATTGTGTTAGCTTCAAAATAAACTATATATTTCTCTATTTACTAAGCGGAATAAAGAAAATATCACACAACGACATTATTGTCGGCCTGTTTGGGGGCCCCCACTGAAGGCCCAGGGCCTACCAACATTTTTTTCATGAGAAGGTACCACTTTTGTGGAACTTTTTTGAAAAGCTTATTAAAAAAGAAATTCGATTAAATAACTTTTCTCGGCATCTGTCAACCCATGTGTTAAAAATTCTTAAAAATCTAGTTTTTGGTAAATAGAGAAATATGTAGTTTATTTTAAAGCTAAAACAACTGACAAGAACATAATTTAAAAAAAAAATTGACACATTTGTTGACAGTTGTCAAAAAAAAACTAGTGCGTTAAATTTCTTTTTTAACAAGCTTTCCAAAAAGGTGCCACAAGTGGTACCTGCTTCTAATTTAAAAAGAAATAGTTGGTGGGCCGTGGACCTCCAGTTGGGGGCCCAAAAGCTTTTTTTATCATGGACGGAAAGTCCGCAAAAATCATCGTTCCATTTAAAGAATCCAACCTGTATATATAAATATATGGTAAAATTATTTTGTCTTGAAACGTTAGAAATAGTAACAAATGTGGAGGGATGGGGTCAATTATTAAAAAAGAATAATTAGTTTTAGGAGAGAGCGATTTATAAAAGAGTTTTTATAGGAAGGGGCGGGTCGAGAAAAAAAGGGGAAAGGTCGTTAAAACTTATCAAAAATTTGTGGACTCTTTTATGGTCTTTGGGCCTCTTGCTTGGTTACAAAGTCACACCAGGACAAAACTGCTAAGGAATAAAAAGACGCGTAGACCAAACCGCAAAGGTCACAAGCGTGCTAGACAAATTCTAACGAGCATAAAAAAAAGAGTTAATGTCAAATTCACCCTTCTTAAATTTTAGTTACGTTTTATGTGTGCCAGAGCTTTATAAAAAAGCCGCCAATCAAACCAAAGTTAATTTTTTAAGCTTGCTGAAGATTCAGGGCTTCAACCATAAAAACAAAATCGCGCAAAACCAACCCGTGTCAAAACAAAACCGCGCAATATAAAATGGCGCGCAATGCCAAAACCGTCCAATACAAAAACTGTGGGCACTTAGTTAAGTATTCGGTTAGAATGTGGCTGCCATAATCTAGCCAAAAATGGACAAGTCACATTTCAACCAATGACTTAACTGAGTGGACACTTAACTTGTTGGTGCAAATGGCCCTAAAAGTATTTAAGCCTGACCCACTAAAACTGAGAAAAATAAAGCCTTTTCAACCTAACCCAGTAATATAATACAATATATTAAATCTTATGGTCATGCGCGGTTATGGCCATGCGCGGTTTTGGTCTTGCGCGGTTTTGACTTGCGCCGTTTAGGTTCCGTGGTTTGTGTGGCGCAGTTTTTACCGCGCGATTTGGTTGCGCGATCGAAGCAGTGAGCCCTTTTAAAAGGCTTTCTTGATTTAAGAGAACAGTGATGTCGCCCAAAAAGCGCTATTCTGCACCACCTCGAATCAATCAAAACGGAAATGGAAAAGACATGAGAATTTACATTCCCAGAGCAGTTTATATTGAGAGCCATATAGTGAAATAATATACGTTCGTGTACCTTCACTTAAAAAACGCGCTGGAATAGCCAAATGAAGCAGAAGAAAGTGTGGAATTTGCTTTTTTGTTATTAAAATGCTTCAAAATTTATAGTACAAAAACAATAAACAACAAGATCGAAAAAAAATAAACCACCTTTTAAAAATGGTCTACAATTAACGCTGATTTAACCCAAATTTTACTCGGAATCCCATTCCCGGTCCACTTTGACAGTCCTCAAATTTCTTGTTTACACAGATTTCATTAGTTTTTAGGAATTATTTGAACTATTTTGAGAAAAAATGGACCTATGCGTCTCATTCCAGTACATTTTATGAATTGTGCTCAGGTTCGGCTTAAAATACATTTTTCAATACCCATGTATGTGTCAGCCATCAAACCAAACTTTCAATAAACTATAGTCTTTAGTAAAAATCCGATTTAGAACATCGTATAAAACAACAAAAAATTGTAAAAATTATATTCTAAAACTATTTTTGAATGGACCCCGTATTAAAATAATAGCTGTACGTTTTCTCTAGGTTATCCAAGGTCTCCGATAGGGTAGTAATATGTAGCATATTTGTAAAAACCTTACTTTTAAAAGGGTTTACCAGACTGCTTATGATTATCTAAGTCAACGGGAAAATTCAGAATTCAAAAAATTGAATCAATTGATTGGGTTTTACTAAACAATCCCATTGACTATCCAAAAATACAAATAACTTTACAGTGTCTCCAAAACAAAATTATTGAAGATGAACTGTTTGATGAGGTGGTCCTTATTAAAGATTTTATAAAAGAAGCAAGAATTGAGAACTGGAAATCTAAGCGCATCAGTGTTAGTTCCAGGTGGGTCGAAGTATTTGAATTTTGTTAAAAAAATAATTTAGAATTTAGGAATGTTTTAGTTTTAATTGAATATTCTTTTGCTTTATCTGGGACTAATGCAGAGTTAGAAAGGGTTTTTTTCTTTGATCAAAACCATGTGGACTGACGAAAAACCCAATTGAAACACTTAAAGCCATGATCCTGACCAAATATAACTTTAAATACACCTGCCTTGAATTTTACAAATATCTCTTGGAAAATGTTAACGCTCTACGTGGATATTTATAAGAAAAAATTGGAAAAATTACATTGGGTAAGTTTAACCTAGTAATTTTGTACAGAAGGACCAATTTGATAAATTTGTGGCCGCTGATTTTTTTAATTTAAGGTTGCTTTTATTTTGATACGTAATTTTTATTAAAGGCTGGTCACAATTTGGCAAAAACCCCAATGGTGACCCTTCCCCTTCCTCCCACCCCATAAATGGAAAAACGAAAAATAATGATGAAATAAAACAAATAATTGGTAAATCTTTTGATTTATTGAAATACCATTTTATAACCATAATTTTTAAGCAGTAATTTGGCACTTAAATTTCTCGTTTCAACGTGTTTGATTGCAAACTCCAACAAGCAGAACTTTCACATTCTTAAGCTGTGGTTTACGTTTCTACGACAAAAAACACAGTCTTTGTGGATCTAAAATATAAACAAAAATTTATTTTTAGTAAAAATATATTTATTAAATAAAAAATTATGTTAAGGGCATGTCTTCAAAACAAAATAATTTTTTATATTCAGATTTGGCCTCACACATTTCTGTTAAATTTTTATGATGTTCAACTGACTTTTGACAAAAACAAAACATTTTATTGCAAACGGGGCAAAATCTGGAACCAACATTAACAAAATTCATATAGTTATGACAAAAACAGTCCTTTCTTTTACAATATACACATATATCTTTCTTAACACTTTGATGTCCTGCACTAATCTTCAATCGTTTTTCTGTTTGTTCTTGTTCACCAAAACCTCTTTTTTTCTCCCATATATTTTGAAGTTGATGGCTGTTCTGATTCTCTTTGCTCACCATAATTTCTTTTTTCTCGATATGTTGAAGTTGAAGGCGATGGTGAATTTTGTTGTAATTTTTTACTCTTCATGGTCAAATCGGACTGAAACAAGAAAAAACTATATTGAAACTGTGTAGTTAGGTGTATAAAAATAATACTTTTACAATTTATTTTTCTTGTATTAAGGATAAAAATTATGTACTTACCTTATATATTTAAAGTCCAATTTTCTAAAAGTTCTCAGTGTGACTATTAGATGCCCAGAACCTTACAAGATGAACGAAATATGTAGACTGATTAAAAATTTATGAGGAATCTAATTAGTTGTATATTCCCAAGGCAAAGTATCGGTGGAGTGGGGCAATAATTTACGTTTATCGTCAAAAGGACTCAACGCGACTTTTTTTTGCTTGACTGTGTGCATCTGGTGTCGATAAGATCTAATTAAAGTTTGTGGAACTTCTGTGACTTTTTGTTTAAAAAGGCATTCAAGGTAGTCGTTAAATGTAATTTTTCTGAGTGAAGCATTTTTTACACCCTTAGCCCTTTTACTAATGTTAAAATTATGACTACTCTTTCCTGTTCACAAAAACCTGTCTTAGTTTATTTTGATGGCCCATCAACTCACCCTCATTTTCCAAAATTTTCAAGCTATACATTTTGGAGCGCAAATCTACAAATTCTGTCATAATGGCACCATTATTTTCATCTTTCATAAGCCCCAAAATTTTTTTATTTTTTGACGGCATGTTGAAAATGTTGTCTGGTGGGTAGTCAGATTTGTCAAATCTGTCAATGTCATTTTTCATATTTTCATAAATGTTCTCAACATGTAAATGATAAATTAAACTGTCAGTGTCTGTATATGTCATTTTAGCCCTATTTCCAAACATTTTTTTAATATAATTATAATGAAAATCATACACGAAAGTTTTTGATAAATCTAAAATTGCAAATCAGATATAAATGGGCTTATTGAAAATAATTTTGTTTTTAGACATTTCAATTATAACCATATCTTCATCAAATATGGTTAAGCTATGAAAGTTTGGTTTGGAGATGTAGTAACGCGCCCCCATAACGTCCAGACCATTTAGTCACCAACCTTACTTCTTTATATTGAATATATACTGAATTAATCATTAATTTGAAAAAGTTTTTTTCAAAACTGTTTTTGCTCTGTTGACGCATGTGAATGTTTAAGTCAATAAAGGCTTTAACCATGGAGACTGTTTAAATTTAAGGACTCTGTGAATTTTTTTAATTTTTAAAACCAAACTAATTGCCTGTTTCAAGTTTCGATAATGAATAATGTATCGCTCTTTGTTATAAAGTGTGGTCATTAGCTTGGGTAACTTACTTTTAGAATTGGGTGGGACTCTATGTTCTGGACAGACAGGTAGGTCTTTATGCATATCAAATAGTTCAGGGGGATAAGAAATATCTGCCTCAAAAATGTACCCTATGTCACTGTCATCAGAAATGTTGCATATTTCTTCCTTAGTGCATGGACCATTTTCAACCGATTCAAAACCACCATATGGTAATGGTAAACTCATTGCAGTACCATAAAGCGAGTTAACATCATAATACATTAAATATGACGTTTCCTTGCTTGGATTGTATGAATCACCCATGTACTTGTTGTTGGCCTTGGCATATCTGTTTGAACACCGAGAAACACCGCCTCGTATGCCTTTTTCCACAAACATGATCATATCAACATCTATCAAAAGTTCCAGTTCTACTTTACACTGTTTCAACATGGCCGAAAAAGCCAAACCTGGACTCGTGACGTAATGAAGGGGATCAAGTTTGTAGGTAGAAAGACATATGGAGCCGAAATTTTCCATGACGTCACTTAATAGGATTATGTCTGTACGCATATAAAAAAGGCTGTAGTCCAAAAGTGATTTGATATTAAAGGTATTCCAAATGGTTTGAGCACTTTCATACTCATTATTTGAAATACCCTTTCCTACCAAGCTACTATAAAACGCATCTTTAGGTGGAAGGGCAGTTTCCTGTAGCTTTTCCCAAGAATCGAGATACTCATAGGGTAAGACACCTTTACGAGTACCCAATTTAAACTTTTCCTCTTGCTTATAAAAACTTTTTGTAATACTTCTTTTTGAATAGTCTAAAACTGAAGCCAAATCATCTAATTTTGAAGCCATAAAGCGATAAGAATCAATAAATCTAAATTTAACAGAGGTATTTTCTATATATTTTGTAAACGAAATATATTTTTCTTTATTAACAGGGAGAAGTTGAATTCTACCCTCTATGTCTTTAGCTAAAGATTTTATAAGGAAGTGGCTATCATATCTGGACAAGTTATGGAAAAGTACATTCCTGTCAAGTGACAATGGTCCAAATGTTTCACTTCATCCTTTTTCAGCGGTTGTTCACAGATATGGCAATGGGTTGCATTTTTAAAATCAAGTTTTTCCTCAGTGGTTAACGGTCTTAAAGGCACAATATTTGAAAAAATTTTATTCAATTTTTTAGCAAAGATTTTAAGCTCTTGAACAAAACGTGAAATGCAGTCTTTTCCCACAAACTGATGGTAGTATGAGAGCGAGTCGTCATAAGAACATTTCACATAATATCCAATAGCAAACGGAATATGATGTTGTGTTTTTGTGTATTTGATAGTGTATTTTCACCTTCCATTTTTTCTAACAAACATTCTAAATCTGCATAAACAACAAATGGAACCTTCTCTTTATTTTTAAATTCCGTAAATTTTAAAATTTTATTATCGTCACGAGGCAGAATTAGTTGAGCAAAATTCAAATTTCTACAATCTAAATAATGCTTCTCCAAAACTACCTTGGAAACAAACCAATTTAAGCACCTATCACATACCCATTTTTTATGCGCTTTACGCCCAATCTGTTTGCAAAGTAAACGTGATAGATTTTTAATGGGGGCAAAGTGATAGATGCGTTTTTTAGGGTTAACAATTTCAAAATCTACAGAATCCACCTCCATATCATTCTCGCTATCAATTACGTCATCAACATCATCATCACATTTTAAAATGAGCAAATTAACCCGTTTGGAAACATTTGATTTACTCAAACAGAGAGGAAGAATTTCTCTCTTTTCACAAGTAAAAACATTAATTTATAAACTGTTTAACTCTTCAAATTTAGAGATATCTTTTAACCTCATAGGAAACTCAAGCTCCTCATATTTTAACTCCATCTGACTAAAATGAGGGTACGAGGAAGTTCTAGTCCCATTCTGAGCAGCAGGGTGTAAATCAGCCACAATAGACCAAAGAAAGCAATAGTTATAATTATTTTTTACATTGATAACCCCCTTGGTGTTTTTAATCCACTGTGGTAAATCAACGTAGGTCGAGTCACCACAGTTTATAGGTGTGTGCTGATTAATATTAACTTTGAGATGGAGAATTTCATAGAGGGCCCATCCACTATCCCTTTCTTGAAAATCTTCCATCTTAGTTAGTATTTTTTGGGTAACATTTTCCTCATACCATTGTTTTAAATTTGTCGTTTGGTCTAATATGCTGTTTTTTGTGGAAAAAGCCTTCACATCAGTCTGTATAGTGCCTTCATGCAACTTTATAAAATTTCCCGAGAAAATGACATTAACTTTTATCACAGATGACCAATTCATCTTCTTTCCCCCAAACTTAGTTTTTTTCTTTAAAATTAAGAAATATAAAACAGTCTTCATCTTATGTGATAAACAAGAATAATACCATGCGGAAAATAACTTACTTCACCTATAAGATAGATTTACACTGTGAACGGCTTCAGATCTAGGTCTAGCGAGGATAAAAAATTTTTGACTAGGCTGAGGTAAAATTAGAAATATCGGACAGGGGAGTAGTAACTAAATAATATTCCTAATCAAAACAATTTAAAGTTATCGGCTTCATTATTTTCTTTATTCTTATCACAATTTATCACCTCATCCGATTTAGTTATTTCCACTTCGTGAATCTGGTGCGGTAAAGATTGATCTTCAGGATTACCTGTTGTAAAACAAAATCTACTTAATAAAAATCTGATGAGTCATTGAGATACTTTGTAAAGCCTAAACGGGTGGCACAATAGTTTCTTATTTAATTAGAGGTTAGCACCAAGGGTCTAATTCTTATATATAATTCTTGAATATGAAGAGAAGGATTATTAAATAGGAGATGAACATTTGTTTAGGAAAAAGTTTTCTTATTTATAAAAATCGGTATAACCGATGCGATTTCATTATTTTTTTTTAATGAAAGCCCATTATGTGTGCTACAGAGTTTGTAATAAGTATTTTTTCGGTAAAATCAACAGTTAATTAGTAATTTTAAAATAATTATATTTTTTTAAATTTTTTTGCAGAATTTTTTCTACGACTTGTATTAACTGTGTTTTTCTGTAAAATAATAGTGTCCATAACCAACAACTGTGAATTTTAAAACTTTTTTTCCTCCTGTTAGTTATTTTTAGTTTTAAATTATTAAAGTAAGTAAATGGTTAAAAAAATCCTAAATGTATTTGCATTCAAGTTGCCGGAATTATGTTTTTTTAGATACTATTGAAGAATGTGAAATCTGGCGAGGCAAAAGTGCCCTCGTGGTGAGTTATTCGTAGAGGCATGGCAGTGCAAATCTATTGTTTTTATTTATTGAACACGACAAAGTTCTTATAGGTTTTTCAGACCGCCATTAATTTTAATTAAACAATATTATTTTTGGGTAATGACTCTACTAACAGAAGCAAGTATTTGGGAGGTCAAAAAACCTTCATTAAAGATAGATTGATATTTACAGCTGAAAAAAAATAATACCAAATATTAGAAACGGCTGCGAATCTCAACTCGCCTCGACTTCCAATCCAGATCGAACCATTTCCCTTCGATAGCCTTCTTTTTCTCTTTATAATTTTAATAATGGATTTTCTGTCTGTTATAGTAAGTACTTACCACAAGTATTGCCCAAACTTGGTTGTACTAGTAAATATTATAAATGCAAAAGTTTGTGTGTGTGTGTATGTTTGTGTTTGTTTCTCAATCACGCAAAAACGGCTAAACCGATTTGGATGTATACAACGTTTGCTTGCGTCAGGTCTAAACGATATACATGCTTAAAGTAACTTTGATGAAATAGCTCAACGCTAGACAACAGAGATGGGTATCGGTATTCGAGCGGATGGCTTTGTTCCCGTCTAAGCGTACACGTTGTATAATCGAGTTAAACTGCCTACTTAGCATTTTTCTATATTTTAAGCCCGGATCGATCTGCGCCAAATAGATAATTTTTGTGGGCTTACTATAGTCACTATTCTTCTCTTTTTCTAAATCCATTCGTCTGAGAAAGATTCAGCATACTACACCACATTTTTTGGTAAGCTCACAAAAATGTCGACAATAAAATTGACAGGTTTACTACGGGGTCAGGGTTTTGGTGGGCAGTTAATTTTTTGCAGAGCTGGCCGCTATAGGGAATGAAAAGAACAAAAATCTTTTTCCGTTTTTCCGATTGTTTAGAGCTATTTTTTTTATTGTTTATTACACCCACACTAATGGGGCAAACACCTCTAAAAACAAAAATTTTAAAGTAGCCCCACCTAAAGACTAGGTTTAGGACTAGGTAACGAACAAAAAAAAAAGATTTTAATCGTGCCATTTTATAGATTTAGGCCACGCCCCCGACATGCACAATTTTATTGCAATGAAAACGATAACTGGTTCTGTGAGTTTTTTAGCGATTTATGTTTGTGCCCCACGTTTTTCGTTTATCGCTAGTCTGATATAAAGAGAACAGAAAAAAATATTTTTTACTGTTTAGCCCTTCTAAAACCGCCCCATTAAGGATGGCTTCCTGATTTTTATTGGAAACCATTATCGCTAGAAATTTGAGAAAAAAACTTTCCTTGGGGCCGCTAATCCCATCTCCCTGCTAAAAAAATATAATAATAAAACACCCCCCCTAGGGGGTAACCAGAAAAACAAAAATATTTGTAGTGAATTCGTAAGTAGAACATTTTATTACAACAACAAATTTTATTTTCCCTCAACAAATTAGTACTGGTCAGGCTCTATCGAATGACATACAATACGTCGTGGCCCCCTAGTTAGTTTACCAGAAATTGTGCTAAAAGGGTAACGTAACTAGGTTGTTTTAGATTTGCTTCCAAACAACAACAGCAACAAATTTTGTTTTGCCGCAACAAATTAGTACCGGTCAGGCTCTATCAAATGGCATGCGTCGTGGTCCCCTAGTTAGTTTACAAGAAATTGCGCTAAAAGGGTCACGTGACGAGTTTTTTCTTTACATTTTCTCTCAAACGGCAATAGCAACAAATTTTATTTTGCCGCAACAAATTAGTCCGGACAGGCTCTATTGAATGGCGTTCGTCGTGACCCCCTAGTTAGTTTACTACAAATTGCGCTAAAATGTTCACGTGACGAGGTTTTTTATATTTTTCCCAAATAGCAACAGCAACACATTTTATTTCGCCGCAAAAAATTAGTACCCGTCAGGCTCTGTCGAATGGCATGCAAGACGTCATGGCCCTGTAGTTAGGAAAGGGTTGGTATGGCAAAATGTATGTCTCCAAAGAGCCCAGGCACTCTTCGGTATTTACTAACACTATATTATTGATATATTCTCTAAAGCATGACTGCCAAAAAAAGTAGTTTATTTTATTCCGGCCCATATAAGACTGCATCCCTACTAACTAGCCAAGGCTTTCTTCTCAACTAGTCAGTCACGACTACCCGTCAAATTTTGTTTTATATATATATATGTATATTGAATAAACGTATTAGGTGTCCTCCATTACAGGATAAAGGCATCCCAGAAATCAAAAGGGGGGTAACTTACCAAAGAAAAAACCTGATATGTCACCTCCACATATATATATATATATATATATATATACAACAGTACTTTCCTTGCGACATCCAACAGTGTTGCCATGGTTTTGTGCCTCACTAGGCACAAGATTTAATAATTTAATTAAAAAAAAAACGCTATTACATTCATATGGAGGTAATAAGGTCGATGTGAATTATTTATGTATATTTGCTTATACCACGACCTTATATAAACC
The DNA here is from genome assembly GCA_963921995.1 of Oxystoma pomonae. NCBI lineage: Eukaryota > Metazoa > Arthropoda > Insecta > Coleoptera > Brentidae > Oxystoma > Oxystoma pomonae. The sequence goes on from OY998166.1 coordinate 49,289,292, forward strand.
CATTTTTATAAAAAAAAAGGAAACTACTATTTTCTTTAGAAGACGTTGCGAAAAGTAATACCCACTTAACAATTTGATTCCCGTCACGCTGCGCTTTTTGATAGGTCAATAAAATTATAAAAAGAGGCAAAATTATATAGGGTATAAAAACAAAAAGTATGAGTGCCATAATTTAAAAAGAAGGGTCAAATAGTTTTTCAGTTATGGTAACTTTCATGCATTTAATAAGTATCTATAGATTCCTGGGCGTCAGTCATTTAAATATTAGCAAAAGCTTTTTTTTCCTAATTTGTAACCTTTCGGTTATTTACTAACCCTCATTATGTCTGTATAAATTTTGGTATGACATTTAGATTTTTACATCTACTAAGAAAATGTCTTCTGTTTATTTCCTTGGCTAGTTTTGCTTTAGTATTCTGGATTTTTTTTGTCACTCTGTGGTTTTCTGTAAAAACATCCATACCAGAGGTTAATTTAAATATTTTCATTAAATTTCCTGATCGTCAAAATTATATTTCTGTATCTATAGGTTTCTGGGTGTCGGTCACTTATATAATAACAAAGGCTTATTTTCCAGAAACTACAGAATAAAAAAAAGAAAAAAAAACAGAAGAAATTTTCTTAATTGATGTAAAAATCTGAATGTCATACCAAAATTTGTGGTTAGTAAATAACCGAAACATTACAAATTTAGAAAAATAGCCTTTGTTATTATTTCAATGACCGAAACCCAGAAACCTATAGACACAAAAATATAATATTTTAGAATATATAGAAAATTTAATAAAAAAATTTGATAATTCGGGCACGCAAGGCATGGACGAATAAACACAAAACTAGCCAAGTAAGAAAATAGGAGAAATTTTCTTACTAGTTGTACAAATCTTATTTTAAAATGTTTATTTTTACCCAAAAAATACGCCTATAAAATCTTGATACTGAATATTGGATCACGAAATTTAATGGAAATATTTTGAAAATGCCGAGGTGTAAAGTCGTGGATGTTTCTACAGAAAACGGGAAAAAAGTACAGAAGACTAAACGCAAAATTAGCCAACGAAAAAAACAAAAGATATTTTCTTGATTTTGTAAAAATCTGAATGTTATACGAAAATTTGTTCAAAAGTATGTCTGATATAATAGTTAATAAATAACCAAAACATTATAAATTTAGAAAAAAAGCCTTTGTTATTATTTAAATGACCGACACCCAGGAACCCTTAGATACAAAAATATAATTTTGACGGTAAGAAAATTTAATGGAAATATTTTAATAATGATAATAATTATTAATAATAATAATGGGAAAGCATGGATGTTTCTTCAGAAAACTGCAAAGTGAAAAAAAGAGACAGAAAACTTAAACACAAAACTAGGCAACGAAAAAATATTAAAATACGTCTGATGATGCTTAGTAAATAACTGAAACGTTACAAATTTAGAGAAAAACCTTTGTTACTATTTAAATGACCACCACCCAGAAACCTATAGATACAAAAATATAATTTTGACGGTTAGGAAATTTAATGGAAACATTTTAATAATTCCAGGAACTAGCCAAAGAAAAACAGAAGAAATTTCCTTACCAGATGTAAAAATCTGAATGTTATACCAAAATTTATAAAGAAATATGTCTGATGATGGTTAATAAATAACCGAAACGTTAGAAATTTAGAAAAAATCCCTTATTATTATTTGAATGACTGACACCCAGGAACCTATGGATACTTCGATTTAAATGCATAAAAGTTAAAATTACTGAAAAACTATCTGACCCTTCTAGTAAAATTATTGCACTGATACTTTTTGTTTTTATACTCTGCAAAATTGTGCCATTTTTTATCAAAAAGCGCAGCGTGACGGGAATCAAATTGTAAAGTGGATATCACTTTTCGTAACTACTTATAAAAATTGGTAGTGTCCTTTTTTTTCTATATCAAATACATATTTTCCACTATCTCATAGAGGAAGAAACACAGTTTGAATTTATCAAAAAAACAATTATAATAGGTTTATAGACAGCCGTGGTATGCGCAAAAATACATAAATAATTCACATAGACCTTATTAATTCCATATCAATATAAACAAAGATACAAAAGTATTTATTTTAAACTATGGCAAAAAAACATGACAACAGTGTTGGATGTCCCAAGAAGGCTGCTGTTGCTACTGTTATTTACCCCTCTTGCTTGATTTCTCAGATGTACTAGTTTCTTTCATGATATATATGTATCTGTCTTTAAATGATGTCCATTCACAATAGTGGAGGCCAGGTCGCCTCCATCCTGTAACGGAGGTCACTTAATACGGTTATTCAATATATATATATACATATATATAATGTACCATTTGACATCAGACAGATGGCTTCCAGTATACGAAAATCAAATGACCCATTCGAGAAAGCATGTTCGCATGGACGGAGTTCACTTGTCCTGTTTTTGGTTTCATGAGTATATGCAAGTTTCAGAGTCCACTGGTGGTGGCACCACCACCGAGTTTCAGATATTCACGAAGTGTATGAACTGATCAATTTTAAGGCCACATGGGATCCGTAAATTTGACAATGCTGCCGCAAGCCAAAGGTGATGTGGGAATTACAATATTATACTCAGTAGGTTTTTTTTTTCGTTTATTTATATAGATTCAGGCGTCCTGCAAAAAATGCTGCTTCAACTCTCAAAATTTGGCGAGTTTTGACGATATATTTTATCAAACAACTTTTTCAACAGATTTGATGCAGTATTTTTGGTAGAGATGTTCGCCCACGCACACTACTGCCCATAAAAAATGCCACAAGTTTAACGAAAGTTTCTAATTTATTGACCAGTCACTTGACAAATGACTGGAAGTTTATTGTTGTCCAATTTTAACGAAACTTGGGATAAAAAGATATTAACCTTAAAAAAATTGACTCCAAACCCTGCAATTAAGTAGGGGTAAAAATGCTGACACATATTTCAAATAAATAAATAAATAAATAAATAAATAAATAAATAAATAAATAAATAAATAAATAAATAAATAAATAAATAAATAAATAAATAAATAAATAAATAAATAAATAAATAAATAAATAAATAAATAAATAAATAAATAAATAAATAAATAAATAAATAAATAAATAAATAAATAAATAAATAAATAAATAAATAAATAAATAAATAAATAAATAAATAAATAAATAAATAAATAAATAAATAAATAAATAAATAAATAAATAAATAAATAAATAAATAAATAAATAAATAAATAAAT